>JAOTON010002132.1:35000-2468966 GCA_034440635.1 Lepas anatifera
GACAGGGGCCGTGGTCGAGTCGTGACGTGGGAAGGCGGACTTGCAAGACACTGGGCAGAGAGTCAATCTGTGCAAAACCGATTTTAACACGCGCACTGAGGATGAGGGAAGATCAGAGAAGAGTCACCCATTTGTTCATGGAGAGCTCAAAACTGCAACCAGAAGGACGCTGTAAAAAAACAGAAAATAGTTTTATAGGAATGTTATCGTGCTACCATGAGTCTGGTCGTCGATCAGCCAAAGGCGGGAGGGGGGAGGGTGCAACGGCACAGCTAATGAAGGAAACACAACCCACCGTTCTTTCGGGAACGTCCGACAGTTCAGCGAGGTTACTGGAGTAAGCCTGGATCTGCTACAAAGGTTTTCGGTAATATTAGCCGCACTATCACCATCAGGGGCGTAGCCAGGATTTCAATCGGGGGGCGGCGCCCCGAAAGAGCTCCCTGCGACAGCGCCAAAAGGGCACTGATGGGTAAAGAGGGCCATGCTTGTTACAGAATCGTGTCCTCAGGGGGACCCTTCGGGCCCTCAGGGAGTGGCTGTCCCTGCCCCCCTTGGCTACGCCCCTGATCATCATCATCAACAATCGAAATTGAGAAGTATCCGGCCTATGCTCTAGAGACAGTGAGGCTGTTTGTAAACGTGTGCCCATGGTACAGTATGCCGGCAACCATACATAAGGTGCAAATGCACGGGGAAGATGTTACTGAGAGCAGGGGCGTCGCCACCGGGGGTCAGAGGGGCCTGCCCCCTCCCCACTTTTGGCCAAAAATTTCCTGATTTCAGTCAAAATGGGAGAAACCGGACATTCTTATAACCAGCCGCTGCAGAAGGCAACGAGGAGCCCAAATTCGAATAGTATTTGGTCCTAACGTGGAAAGTTTTTGTCAGCGTCAGTTTGAAGTTTGGCTGCCCCCCCACTTCGTTTCCGGTGGCGACGCTTATGACTGAGAGCCTCAAAGTTTCCATAGGAGCATACATGGAGGAGGCCCAGGAGGCAAGGAATCAAATCCCAGGAAGCAAGGAGATCACCTTGCATTCAGGCAATATCATACCAGAAAAACATCCATAGTTGACAATCACTGATCAGTACCAGTACCTGCTTATCACCAATGACCTCGTGCTAACATGATCTCCGATGATATAAAAACCAGAAGGCCCATGACAACGGAGGTTTCGAGCCTGGCAGTAACCCTCTTTATAACCTGAAAGATAGTGGCACTAACCATTAATGATCCGATGGTGCGTGAGTGGGTACTTGGATGTGAGACTGCTTCAAGAACTTACCTAGATTTCAACGATAATTCTCGGGGTTAATGGATAGCAGACTGGATAAATGGACGCAGGATATTAAATAGGAGAGTTACACAAAGATGCAAAAGAGGTCACCGCATGATTTAATGAACATTCCCTGTGAGTTTAATGTGTTGTCTGTTTCCGCATGTTTGTGCTCATTTTAGGAGAAGAGTGACGGTAATCATTCCCCGAAATCGCGCTTAACATTATTGTGTCAATAAATGCAGCTCCCGCACATGACCCGAGAAGTTTCGATGTGGTTCGGTACTGGATTTAAAGATGACAAATAGTGAAATAGTGAATTTGTGCCATTATTTATCATGTGGTACTTAAAAGTTAAGCCAGAGTGAAGGCTCAGCAAGACCTCTGACCTATGATGACCTTGAATATGTCGGATCGGTTTTTGAAATATTACTTTTGTTTTTTCTTACATTTTAACCGTCACTGGACCCGCCTTATCTGATTCTGTCTCATTGAGTGTCTACAAAACTGGAAAGAACGAAATTGAAACCCCTCACGTTTTCCCTATATAATGTACTTAGATGAGGGTGCCTAGATGATGTACATGTTTGGGACAGTTTTCCTGAAACCATGACAAAAAGTTTTCCAAGCCAATCTCATCCAAGCCTCATACACGATGTTGTGAAGTCGGATGCCTCTGCTGTACTTCCTGCCTCCCATTACACCAGGTGCGGAACCTTCAGCGTAAAGGTATTTAAAAGGTTTTAAATCAACCTAAACATACGGACGCGCTTCGTTTTATTTCTCAGACTATGTTTATGTGGTTCGAAAGCGGAGACATTAGACATGTGTGCAGGTATAAGCAGTTTTTAATTAATATCCAAAATTAATGTTAATTGATTTAATGTCCCATTTTTAGTGTGTACCTTCTATAGCTAATTTGTCAAATGGCTACTGCACATTGACTCCTACTGTTGGACCACTTGGTAGTGCCTTTCTTTTTCCTGCAGTGTACGGAGACATTGACGCCTTTGTAGGACTGATACTACTATTTGTGGTCTTCGGTACAGCTGACATTGTGTATTGGTGTTCTTTTGACGTATTTTTCTGAACCGCTATGCCATTTACTTGATAATATGTCCCAGCTTCATGTGGTGTTTCCTCCAATCGGTCAATGTTGTCCAAAGACAGAGTAGTGAAAACGCTATTGTGGAGCTACATTTACTATGCTTTCATATACTTTCATCTACTACTTAGCTATTACTACTACTACTTATCATCTACTACTCAAATACTTCATCATCGGATGCTTTCATATTTTGTGCACAGAGAGCCGCATCTATCTCTTCCACCTGTGAGTATGGGAAAAAGCAGAGTTGGGACTTCATGAGCCCGGGGGCCCAGGGCAAGGGCTCGACCCAGGCCCGCGGGCTTTGACTGGAACTGAAGACCTGATATGAGCCCATGTCGGGGTAGTACCGGGCTTCACTAAGGTTGATCCCGGGCTTCATCAGCGTCTAGACATAAAAATAAAATTTCTATAGAATTAATATAATATTTTTCGTATCCGAACGGCTTTTTCAAACTGATAAAACAATATAATCCCATATGTTTGCCAACAGGGTTTGCAAAATGAATATAGGATTAATTTGAGGACATCAGCCACCCAAAAACCTGTTCTGGATTTGGCTCTGCTACTGATTCTAGGCTAATTTAAGCAAGTTACTAAAGAGTGCATCAAAGTTGCATCATGCATGGGGAAATGCACAGATTCACGATGTCCTGTCATGTTTGTAATTATGTGAGGATAATATGGATGGATTACAGATAAACTATGATCACCGTGGCAACCGTTTTCTCACATTTGTTCTAGGTTTGGCTAAACACATTTTTAGTATACACGCATTCTGGTAGCTTTATTTATCTATTTATTTATTTTATTAGGGCACAACAGGCACACTTGCCCAATTACAGGGAGTATTGGCGTGGGTGTTTAAGGATCCTCTCCACCAGTGGCGGCGGATAAAGGGGGGCAAGGGGGCAGTTGCCCCCTAAAATTATCAGAGGGGGCCCCGGAAAAATACGCAATTTTAGCTTGGTTCTTTTCTGAAAGTTCATGAACGACCTGACTGAGCCCTCAGCAGTTTCTCGGTTTGGACAGTGTCCGAGCGTTATCTCAGGGGCCCTGAGCTTGGGCTCGGGGCCCCTCTAGCTTGGGCTCGGGGACCCTCTAGCTTGGCCTTTAGGGGCCCCAAGCTTAGCCTAAAGGAGCCCTCCGAGCCTGGTCTCAGGGGACCCAGAACTTGGTCTAAAGGGTCACCGAGCCTGGTATCAGGGCCCCCACTCTGTCTCAGGGGCCCCCGAGCTGTTCCTCGCCCCCCAACCCCCGAGCTTTGTCTCAGGGACCCTCAAGCTTGGTCTAAGGGGCCCCCAAGGCTGGTCTCAGGGCACCCAAGCTTAGGCTTAAGAGAGCCCCTGATCTCGGTCTCAGGGGTCCCGAGATTGTCCAAGGGGCTCCGGAGCTTGTATAAGGGGGCCCCCGAGCGTGGTCTCAGGGGCTCTCCAAGATTGGTATAAGGGGAATTCCCAGATTGGTCTAAGGGGCCCCTGAGATTGGTCTTAAGGGACCTTTAGCTTGGTTTCAGGGGCCTCCAAGCTTGGTTTCAGAGGCCGCCAAGCTTGGTCTCAGGAGCCCCCCGAGCTTGGTCTCAGGGCCCCCTGAGCTTGGGCTCGGGGGAATTCGAGCTTGATCTCTAGGAGCCCCCCCTCCTCCAAGCTTGGTCTCAGGGGCCCCCGAGCTGTGTCTCAGGGCTCCGAACTTGGTCTCAGGGGGCCTCCGAGATTGGTCTAATGGGCTCCCGAGATTGGTCTTAGGGGGCCTTGAGCTTGGTTTCAGGGGCCTCCAAGCTTTGTTTCAGAGGCCCCCAAACTTGGTCTCAGGGGCCCCGAGCTTGGTCTCAGGGGCCCTGAGCTTGGGCTCGGGGGCCTTCGAGCTTGATCTCTAGGAGCCCCCAAGCTCCGTCTCAAGGAGCCCCGAGCTGTGTCTCAGGGCCCCGAACTTGGTCTTGTGTGTGCTCAAGTCAGTATGCCTGTCATTTGCGTTTTTTCTGTGTCGATATAGACGACAGCATCAACGCGCCCCCAGTTCTCATTCTGCGGGAAACGGAATTTTCCGAAAAAATACTATGAATATAATAATTCGTGTTACTTACCCTGTTTTATTATGTAGATGCATACGAACAAACAGCGTTCACTTTATAAAAAAAGTGAACTGGATCCGAAAAAAGTGAAACCCTGGATCCGCCCCTGCACTTAGGCCTCTGACTTCAGGCAGCAAGTCCCAACCAATCTATTGCAGTTTTTAGGGGACCCTTGCTGCCGAGGGGGCCCCATCGTCGAGGGGGCCCCTGGAAAAATTATTGCCCCCCATCCGAAAAGAGCATCCGTCGCCACTGCTCTCCACCGGGTCAGATCGGACACGGAAGGTGATTTCCCGCCGTGGAGATAGAACCCACCTTAATCCATGCTATCCGATCCCAACACTGGCCACGAAGCCACTAGGCCACCCCGGCCCCTGCTTCTGCTTTAAGTTAGAGAAAAACTGTTCACAATGCTGCAACAAAATATTAGGACTCAAGTACTTCAACATAAGCTTAAATGCCTGGATGGTGTAAACCAATTGTAAGGGAGAGATTATGCATAATTATCGGGCTCGAAAGCCTTAAACTGATATAAAATCGATTTAGTTGGATACAGTTTGTTGCAGTTTATCTGCAGACATATTTTTCTGGCTGTGAGATGGATTTCAGACAGATAAATTGTCACAAAACCAAAGCCTACAACTATCAAGCTTTTTGACATGCTGGCACACATCACGCACCGCATGGAATTATATCATTTAATGCTGATGTCTTGTACAGGGTGTTTCAAAAAGAATGATATTTTTTAATTGATCGTAATGCGGTTGTAAATAGATTGTTGTGGTATGATTTACACATCAATCGAAGGTGAATTTTGGGACATTTACGATTATTCAAATTTTTATAGCTGTTTTGATATTTTTTCTACTTCAAAAATAGTCTTAAAAATTAGTTGAAAATACTGCATATTTTGCCCTCATCGAAAATGGTCGTAGAAATCACGCGCGTATCACGCGACAAGTACCACGCCAATGACACTGCAAACCTTACATCGGCCCTGAGGTACATCACAGTCCACACGCACATTGCCTCTGGAAATTAATTCTAAAAAAGACCTCTCAAGCTTAGGAAAGCCCGCGTCCAAGCAAGCAATCCCCAATTGGTCCACGTCCCTTGGTCTGCGGTGAACAGTGAGGTCTTTTGCGCTGTCTCCGCCGCATCCAGTCATTCATATGGAAGGTGAGCCAATGAGCCATATGGAGCTTGAACCAAAAGTTTTAAACTTGTAGTGCTACTTAAACTTGTACCTTTGATGTGCATGCTCACGTGCCATTTCTGTGTGCTAAAGCTTTTTTAGTGTTGCCAGTTCCGTTTCCTCAAGCATAAGCGGGGATATATTATGTTCCTTGCATCATTTTCCAATTATTTTTAAGACGGGGGAAAATATTTGATGCAAATGAAACATGTTTATTGAAAAATGTCCTACAATTTACCATTAAAATGAACGTTTTGGGAACAGATTTGAAGGATTTTTGGTACTTAACTGAACATTTGAAAAAAATTATCATTCTTTCTGAAACACCCTGTAGAACCTCTATTAATATTCACGTTGTGGTTTAAAGTTTACATCCTCACCCCCACCTCTCAATTCCGAACAGCAGCAATAATTATGGCAATTAACCAATAATTGAACGAAATAATTATGCATAACAGCATTATAATTTGGTACAGTTTTTATTTGTGTATCAGCATTGGCGCCTGAATTTGTCCCTCAGAGTAAAGCCTCGCCTAACTTATGGTATCTTTGACATATTTTTTCTCATTTTTATTTGTTTTTGGTGCCAATAGGCAGAAAAAAGTGTGCGACAAGAAAATAAGACTTATGAAAAATTTGTGGGCTCATCCGTGATTTGAACCCGGTATCTCTCTCACCCTAAGCGAGAATCATTCCCCTAGACCAACGCGCGGCCATGAATTGAATGGAGCCTGCTCATCGGCCTCACTGCTGTGGCTGACTTTCACTTTTAAACTTCACTTCGAATCCCATGCTTACTCCAGAAACATTCATCCTACCGAACCTAGCCTTTACATCCGTGGCTCGTTGGTCTAGGGGTATGATTCGCGCTTCGGGTGCGCGAGGTCCCGGGTTCAAATCCCGGACGAGCCCGTTGTTTGCTTCGCTGTGTTTCCGTATTGACGTCATCTGTTAGAGATTGAGCGGAACAATAATGTATGGAGAGCTGTGGCTGAAATGCAATATGTCGAAAGTGGTTGCTGCACTCGCTCTAAGCAGGTGTTATGTCAATTCAAAACCTCACAAAGACTCAGTAAGAGTGGAAGTCTCAGTAACAGTGGACAGCTAGAAAGAACGTGCTCTGCTTTCCACGCCTGCTCATGGCCAAGTCGGAGTCTTCTCTGTCCCCAACAGGAGAAGAACCCGCCACAACTTCTCTGTGTGCCTCTGTGAATCATCTCTCTTGAAGTGAAAACCTAATTTTAGCCAATGTGGGGGGTCGAACCTACAACATTCTCGTTATTAGCACGATGCTGTAACCAGCTGAGCTAACCGGCCATTTATATCCCTAAAATGGAAAAAATCCAACACTTCTTTGTGTCCCTCTGCGAATTATTGTCCTTGAGGTGAAAAACTAATTTTGGCCAGTGTGGGGGTCGAACCCACGACATTCGCGTTATTAGCACGACGCTCTAACCAACTGAGCTAACCGGCCATGGGCTCCAGATGGTGGCGGAGGTTGATAATACAAGCCACTCATTGGAGGATGCAGGGGGCATTCCGGCCATGCCCCCCAAAGCGCTGGAGCGGGCCAAAAGGCCGGATAAATTTTTGAAAAAGCGTTTACACCAGGTCTGTCGAACAAAAAAATTTTCGCTCCCCCAGGAGGGTGATCATGTACTTTGCAGAGGTAGCTTATATTAGGTCTATCGAGCACCCACATTGCGCGTCCCACCCCCCCCCCTTCCCCCGGAAGAGAGGCAGACATGGTTTTGGTTCCCCAAAACTCGGGTCTGCGTCCGCCCCTGAAGCCACTAGTGGCATAACTAAGCAGAAACTAAGATCTTAGGGAGCTGCCAACTCCATCCTGTTGCGAGACATTTTAAGAAACATACCTATGATGCTTAAAGGGAATGTGGCACCTTGGTCGAGTCCTGGAATTTTGTTGAATTAGGGGAACTTTTAGCCGAAAATCATGGATGCGTCCATAATTTCTCTGATAGGGGGCCCTTTTGGAATTTTTTTCTTTAATGTTTCGGGACCAGTCGGTTTCTGATGTTCTTGGACCTGCTGATTTCGAATTTGACCTTGAAATTTTGAATTTCGAATTTTTTCAGCCCACCTCTGCGCCTTCAAGTTTTCGAAAAACAGAGAAAATGCAGGTTTGCAGCAGCCCCAGGCAGCAATCACTGAGAATAACAAAAGAAAATGGAATTCATCAGTTAGAACAGTTTCTTACCTACAGTTCTGCGCAAACTGCATTTTCATGGGGTTTCTTATGCCTAATTTATTGCGCCTCAAATATTGCGATTTGATGCCCAACGGTGGTATACTGTGCCGCACGGCACCAAACGGCGCGTTGCTTTCCGGGCCGTCCAGGAAGCATGCTAACTTAAAATGTGGTACTTTTACATTATTTTTCGCATGAATCCAATCATGAATGCCATCTTGCATGATTTTCCAGCACAAGAGGTGACAGGGGCGGAAATAAGCAATTACTTTTCAGGAGAAAATTAACGACAATAGAGAAAACAACTTTATTTAGAAAGAAAATGGGACAAATCAGCAAAGCTTGGTGACCGGCAGGTTTTGGTAGGTGGTGCCACCCTTGATTCAGGAATACCACGATATCAGCAAATTAAACATTATAACCAGAACTGCAATAAAAGGCATAAAAACAAAACATTGCCAGATTACCTTTATTGATCGATGAATAAAGACGACAGCCTTCCACTGTTATGAGCTACAGGGACATGGGCTGAACCCAAAGCAGAATCGACTCCGGACACCATTGGCGTCCATTTTCCCTGACGTCAGCGAAACGTCATCTTGTTGAGCGCCTTGCCATCTTGGCGGTCAGCGCCGCACGCGCTGGCAGCTGACTCGCTTGCCAGTTTTAAGGCCCTCTGTTGACTGAGTGTGGCACGGAATGCCTGTCCGGAGAGGTGACCCGACTAAAGCCCTGAGTTGGGTCTGTGTAAAGCCCTTCAGGAAGGGTGGCTTCACATTGGGTGCATGGCAGACCCCTTTTACACTGCTGTGCAGCTCCATGTAGCTGGTCGCACACCGCTTGAGCTGCCTCGGCAGCACCTGGTAGCGCCGGACACAGGCACCATGCGCTCGGCCCTTCAACATTGGGCCTGTGCGCCGGCTGCTGGGAGGTGCTGGGAGAGCACTGCCCGCTCTCAGAAGCGACGTGCTGCTCACTACAGGTGTTGGGTGTACGCGCCAGATAGGAACCGGATTCATCTGCGCTGGTGTTAGCCTAGCGCTGCTGGGACATGACGATCTTACCGACAGCTGCAGCCCTGATTTGCTGGTCGTCGTCTCCCAGCATCGCCAGAATGATGTTTTCCGGATGCGCCATGAGAGCGTTCCTCGCCACGCTATCTTGCACAACAGTCAGTGCGACACCGGTTATGTACTTTCGCTGCAGCCGCAGCTCCTCTGCCAGGTGGCGGGCAGCGTGGACAGCGTCCCACTCGTGCTTGATTCGGACTGTCGTGGGCACGAAGAAAGTACTGCGCCAGTACCTGCAGCTCAGGCGATGGCTCAGCCCTGGACATGTACAGACGCAGCAGGCGACTCTGCGCCGTGCACCACCGCGCCTGGTACAGTTTGCCGTGTGTCTTATAGGCGACAGCACTAGCATCCCTCCGTCACCACGCTCTTTGCACAGAGGTACGCTAGCTTCAGGTCCCAGCTGAAAAGGGCGAGAAATCTCTGGGGCAGTGCACTTGCTGCCAATCGCTAACTTTCCCAGAGTCAAGTGCGAGGACTGTAGTACTGGTCTGTTTCTTCGTGCCCATGACAGTCCGAATCAAGCACGAGTGGGACGCTGTCCACGCTGCCCGCCACCTGGCAGAGGAGCTGCGGCTGCAGCGAAAGTACATGACTGGTGACGCACTGACTGTTGTGCAAGATAGCGTGGCGAGGAACGCTCTTATGGCGCATCCGGAAAACATCATTCTGGCGATGCTGGGAGACGACGACCAGCAAATCAGGGCTGCAGCTGTCGGTAAGATCGTCATGTCCCAGCAGCGCGAGGCTAACACCAGCGCAGATGAATCCGGTCCCTATCTGGCGCGTACACACAACGCCTCCTGCAGTGAGCAGCGCGTCGATTTTGAGAGCGGGCAGTGCTCTCCCAGCACCTCCCAGCAGCCGGCGGACAGCTCCTCTGGTCGGCGCACAGGCCCAATGTTGAAGGGCCGAGCGCATGGTGCCTGTGTCCGGCGCTACACTGTAAAAAAGATTAGCACCCTAATGGTGCTAATCAGGTGTCAAATTTCAGCACCCTTAGTAAAAGGGTGCTTATTTTAAGCAGTGTGCTTAAAGCTAGCACCCAAATTTAAGGCTTTTTTAGCACCCAAATAGCACCCTAGATGCTTGAAGTAAGCACCCATAGGGTGCTTATGATTTAGCACTCTAAAGCTCCTTCTATCCAGGTGGCAAACTTCAGCACCACAGGGGTGCTTATTTTAAACACCCTTAGGAAAAGCTGCTTATTTTAAGCAGGGTGCTTAAAGCTAGCACCCAATAATACGGCTTTGTTAGCACCTACCTAGCACCTTAGGTGCTTAAACTTAGCACCTGAATAGCCTTTAGGTGCTTGAACTTAGAATATAGCCTTAGAAAGGTTTACAATAACTGGGGTCTTGAAGTAAGCCAAGGTCCATGAACTTAAGTAATAGATCCTTCGTGGCTGGCTAGCTCAGATTGAAGGGAACTGGGATCACTGCTCTGACCTAGTGGTTTATTAGACCCTTATGGCTAGTTAAGGCCCTGTGTGCTAATCATCATCATATAAGCAAAATCAGTAGTCCATGTAACCATCATGGGGCTTCCCAAAGTGTATCGGGATTTGATCTGACATGTCCTGTAGAAACCTAATCCCCAATGTCAAACATAGGCTCATTGAACGAGACGGGCCTATTCTAAACATTCGTTGGTCTTCTCCAAGCTGTTTAAGGCTTATGAAGACAATTTTGATCACTGATTGGGGAGAAAATAGTCCCCATGTAGTCTCCCCGGGTCCCAAAGTGTCTTTACTAACCGTGGGTTCCAGTGCACAATAAAATAAACGCCAAATAGATACATTCACTTTTTACCACTCCTGAGATGTATTTTAGATACATTCAAAGCCATGATCTTTCCTCATTTTTTTAAAAGAAAATATGAAACTAATTACCTCTTTGACCCTCCGGTTTTTTCGGGCGGCAAGAAAAAACGGCGACGCGAAGTGCCGCCGTACTTAGCACACCTTATTCTTGATCGATTCCGCAAGAATCCCCCAAAATTTTTGCTTCGGTCATCTCAGGTCAGGTCATCAGTGCAGGTTAAGTGACCTTACCTCAAAAAATGTTGAAGGTGGCATAAGTAGGAAATGGGTGAATTTATCGGATTGAAACTTATAGTACATAATGGCCCCACAGAGTTCTCCAAGAATGTTCCGGGATTTTTCATATCGATGACATAAGGTCAAATACGGACCATGACCTCTCCATTGGAAATACAGAGGAAAACAGAAAATGGTTTGTATTTGTGTAGATAAAGGTGATAATACCTTCATATTCTCCAAATCGAAGTATCTTAGGCCCCTTTTTAGGTTCATGTTGCAATTTTTGACCAGTGACCTCTGAGAGATCATCCGAAGCTACTTAAGCAGTTTTGAGACTTAGGTCAATAACTTTGCATGAAATGATGATACAGATTTTATGTTTATACCATTGCGTTTGGATTGCTATTGCCAGTCGATTGATAGGCATATGGACTATGCTAAGTCAAAAAGTGACCTTGACCTGACCTGAAGTCAGGTGATTTGTGTTTTGACCCAGTATGCTCATATTATACATCATTCGATTCGCCGTGACGAGAGAGAGCGAACAGTGTCTACAAAATTATTATAACTCAACGCTGTCAGACGCTAGACTGCTCAAAATGCCAACTTCTTTGACCTGACATGACCTCAATGTTGACCTGAGCCAAAAAGTGACTGATATAGTGTCTTCATGAATTTGTATGAGCTATCCACCAGGGTTCGCGTTTTTTTGCTATCCTGCATAGGGGACGAGTTCGAAAGGGGGTGTTCAAACACACCCCACCAGGGCGAAGGTGACTCGGAGGCCCACCGGGGCGCAGGTTAACTGATTCAGTTCACAAAAACGCTTGAAATTGGGTAAAGAACATAAAATTTGGCGCCCCCAGCCGGCCTAAAATGGCGCCCCCTGGCCATGAAAGTGGCGCCCCCCAGCGCTGCGGCCCCCCTAGCGAAAATTCCTGGATCCGTCCCTGGTAAGCATAGTAGATGAACGACCATAAAACAGTTATCTAAAGCGGTGCCTTACCTGATGATCCACACCCTCTCAAGGTCAGTGATGCTTTGAACTCCCCGCTCCAGCCACTGCACGCGCAGGGGTCACGCCGAGTCGCCAGAGGTCACAGTCAGGCCTCGGCAACTGCCCCGAGGCAATAACTGCCGCCGGCCCGAGCTCCGTGGGGGGAGGGGAGGGGAGCGTGCAGCAACATGTGAGAGGACGTGGTCGCTCAGTTATCAGATGCACATGGTACAGTGTTTCTTTGTTTAGGGTGATGAACGAACAAATTGTATACCAAGGCTGACGATTATCATCCGCCCCAGTGAGCCTCCGAGCCACCTTCGCCCTTGTGGAGGGTGGTCAAACACCCTCTCGATCTCGGCTCCTGTGCGGTATAGCAGAAAAAACGCGAACACTGATGGATAGCTCATACAAATTCATAACTTAACTTCATCAGTCACTTTTTCGCTCAGGTCAATAGCGAGATCATAACAGGCTAAAGAAGGTGACAGGTTAGAGAAGAGATTCTGGCCTCTAGCGTCTGACAAAGTTGAGTTACAATTAATTTGTCGGCACCATTTGGTTCCTCTCATTACAGCGAACCGAATGATGTATAGTATGATAATACCAGGTCAAAATAAAAAATGGCCGGACCTAAGGCCAGGTCTAGGCCACCATCTGACCTAACAGTCAATTTGCATATGAATCGACTTGCAATAACAATCCAGACGGAATGGTATCACAATAGTAGCTTCATGATAATTTCTTTGACGGGTTTACGACGCACTAACTGCCAAGGTTGTGAAAGACAAGTAACTTTTTATTTGGCTATTTCCAAGGCATACGTGACTTAGAGGTAGCGTGTCTCCTAAGCTTTTAAAGGGAATGTGGCACCTTCATAACGTGATTTTAGCTGAGATAGCCAAGTTGTAAAACTAGTAGGAAAACCCGGTTCTTAATATATCATTTGTCTTGGAACTCGAGATTTCCGTAGAAAAAAGCTAAAACCTATCTGCAATGTACCCCTCATGTACCCTTAGCGGCAGGCCACAGTTGTCATGGCTATTGGTGAGACGACATAGGTATACTGACGTCACGGTGAGCATCAGCCAATCGAAGCCCTTAAAGTGTGTTGAATATGGTATTGGTTGCCAGATCATGAAATCATCCACAGGCAGATAATTATTTCTTTCCCTAAAGGAGCATTAAAATACCAAAATATTGACCTTATTGTACAGTATTTAGAGAAATCATGGACGCCTCCTTGATTTTCGGCTAAAAGTTCCCCTAATTACACTAAATTCCAAGATTCAACCAAGGTGCCACATTCCCTTTAAGCATCATATGTTTCTTAACATGTCTCGCAACAGGGTGGAGTTGGCAGCGCCGTAAGATCTTACAAAATTATGCTTAGGTATGTCACTAGTGGCTTCAGGGGCAGACGCGGACCCGAGTTTTGGGGGGGCCAAACCCATGTCTGCCTCTCCCTCTGGGGAGGGGGGGTGGAGGGTGGGACGTGCAATTTGGCTCCTGGGGGGGGGGTGGGTGTTAAGATTTTTTGTTCGACAGACCTACCGTAACCACTTTTTTCAAAAATTTATCCGGACCCTGGGGGCCAAAATATATTTTGGACCCCTCCAGCGCTTTGGTGGGGGGAGGGCATGGCCGAAATGCCCCTGCGTCCGCCAATGAGTGACTTGTATTCTCAATCTCCGCCACCGGATAAGTGATATGGCCGGTTAGCTCAGTTGGTTAGAGCGTCGTGCTAATAACGCGAATGTAGTGGTTTCGACCCCCACACTGGCCACAGGTTATTTTTCACTTCAAGGGCAATGATTCGTAGAGGGACACAGAGAAGTATTTATGTTTTTTTTCTTTCGGGGATAGGAATGGCCGGTTAGCTCAGTTAATTAGAGCGTCGTGCTAATAACGCGAATGTCGTCGTGGGTCCGACCCCGACATAGGATACAATTAGTTTTTCATTTCAAGGGAGGCGATTCGCGGAGGCACACAGAGAAGTTGTGGCGGGTTCTTCTCCTGTTGGGAACAGAGAAGACTCCGACTTGGCCATGAGCAGGCGTGGAAAGCAAAGCACGTTCACTCTAGCTGTCCACTGTTACTGAGACTTCCACTCTTACTGACTCTTTCTGAGGTTTTGAATTGACATAACACCTGCTTAGAGCGAGTGCAGCAACCACGTTTGACATATTGCATTTCAGCCACAGCTCTCCATATACTATTGTTCCGCTCGATCTATAACAGATGACATAGGCGTAGGAACCGGGGGGGCAGGGGGGGCCACTGCCCCCCCCACTTTTCTGTGATGGGCCCCCGCAACGGAGATAAGAATATCAACAACTGTAACATCAAGAAAGAAACTCAAACTGGCCCGATAGCTTGCCCCTGAACCCCGTTAAACTTACCTGTGCACCTAAACTAAGTTGAGGTCCTATGAGTCGATTTTAAAGTCTCTAGAGCTTCTCGGGGCCCCTGAACTGACCTCTGATGCCATACGAGCTAATCTGGACCCCTTGAGCTGAACTGAGCGCCCCTGAGATGGTATGGGCAGCATGAGCTGTTCTAGGATGCCACCGACCTGGGGGGCCCCTGAGCTGAGCTGGGATCGTAAAGTTAATATTGTACCTTGAGCTAATCTGGATACCCTGTGGTGCACAGAAGACCCTCAACTTATCTGAGGCCCCCGCACAGTAATAGGCCCCTGCCCTGAAATTGGGTTACAAGCTTTAATTGGAACCCTGAACTGTTCTGAAACCCCATATATGCCGACAAGGGGCCCCTGGATGATCCGGGCCCGAAAGCTTATCTGGTCATCAGAGCTAATATGGGCCTCTGTGTTGAACTCAGAGCCCCTGAGATGGTCTGTGACCCCTATGAGGCTTTACAGCCACTGACCTGGCAGCCGTGAGCTTAAATGGGCCCCTTGAGATGTTCAACAGTGGCGTAGCCAGGGGAGGGGTCTCTGGTGTCCGCGGACCCCCTTAGGCTGACCTTATGCACTAAAAACACGAACATTCGTCTCGGGGGCCCCTGAGCTAGGTCTCGGAGGGGCCCTTCCAAGCTTGGTCTCAGGAGGCCCCCGATAATCGGTATCGAGGGCTCCACAGTACCGAATACATTGATGTATTGATGTATTGATATTGGGGGACCCCTGTGCTCACTCTCAGGGGTCCCGAGCTTGGCCTCAGGGCCCCCGAGCTTGGTCTCAGGGCCCCTCCCCGAGCTCAGTCTCACGGACCTTTCGATCTTGGTCTCACGGGCCTTTCGATTTTGGTCTCAGGGCCCCCGAGCTTGGTCTCAGTGCCCCCGAGCTTGGTCTCAGGGGCCCCGAGCTTAGTATCTGGGGGCCCTCCGAGCTTGGTCTCAGGGAGCTCCCGAGCTTGGTCTCCGGGGGCCCTTCGAGTTTGGTCTCAGGGCCCACAAGCTTGGTCTCAGGGGCCCCCGAGCTTGGAGTCAGAGAGACCTCCGAGCTTGATCTCAGGGCCCCTGAGATTGGTCTCAGGAGACCCCCGATCTTGGTCTCAGGGGTGCCCCCAAGCTTGGTCTCAGGCCCCCCTCTCCCCTAGCTTAGTGTCAGGGGCCCTCGAGCTTGGTCACAGGGGGGCATCCGAGGGCATCTGATGCATAAGGCTGACCATATTCACTGGAAAACACGAGCATTGGTATCGGGGGCCCCTGATCTTGGTCTCAGGGGAGCCCCGAACTTGGTCTCAGCGCCCCAGAGCTTTGTCTCAGGGTCCTCGAGCTTGATGTCAGGGGTCCTCCGAGCTTGGTCTCAGGGAACGCCCGAGCTTGGTTTCAGGGGACCCCCGAGCTTGGTCTCAGGGGCCCCTGATCATCGGTATCGAGGGCTCCAGAGTACCGAACATTGATATCGGGGCCCCCTGAGTTCGGACTCACGGAATCTTTCGATTTCGGCCTCAGGGCGCCCCAGAGCTTGGTCTCAGGGCCCCCGAGCGTAGTCTCAGGGGACCCCGAGCTTGGTTTCATGGGCCTTCCGAGCTTGGTCTCAGGGGGCCCCCGATCATCGATATCGAGGGCTCTGAAATACCGAACATTGATCTCGGGGGCCCTGAGCTTGGTCTCAGAGGCCCCGAGCTTGGTCTCAGGGGACAACCGAGCTTGGTCTCAGGGTCCCCTCGAGGTTGGTCTCAGGGGCCCCCGAGCTTGGTCTGAGGGGTTCATGGCCCCTCTCGGGGTGCCCCCGACTATTGAAATCGAGGGACTCGTGAGTGGGGCACGAGCATTGGCCTCATGAGACCCAGAGTTTGGTCTCAGGGGCCCCCAGACCTGGGTTCAGGACCCCGAGCATCAACATCGAGGGGCTCCAAAATACCGAGCACTACTCTCGGGGGGGGGGGGCTCGAAATATTGATCTTGAGGGCCCCCGAACATCGGTGTCGAGTTACTCCTGAGAAAAGCGCGAGCATGGGTCTAAGGGTGCCCCTGAGCCTGATCTAAGTGGGACCCCGAGCTTGGTCTTAGGACCCCCGGGCATCAGTATCAAGGGGCCCCGGAGTATTGGTATAGGGGAGCAATTATTTTAGGGGCCTCCAAATGGTGATTTCGGAGGGCCCCCGAAAGTGTGGATGCAGTGGTGTAGCCAAGGGACCCTAGGCGTCCGCAGACCCCTCCCCCTTGGGCCAGTCTGAACCACTGCAAAGGATTCTCTGATAACGGGGCCCCCAGTCAGTCTCAGGGGCACCTGAAGATTCGTTCTTAGGGCGTCCCGGTTCGGCCTCAAGGCCCTCGCCCTGAGAGTCGGTCTCAAGGCCCCCCGAAAGTAGATTTCAGGGGCCCCAGAGGGTTGGTCTCAGGGGGCTCCAAAAGTCGGTATCAGGGGCCCCGGGAGTCTGTCTCAAGGGAGGGGGCCGAGCTAGTCTCAGGGGCCCCCAGAATGTGGTTCTCAGGGCCCCGCAAAAGTCTATTTCAGGGGGCCCCTGAGAGTCAGTCTCAGAGAAGCCCAAGAGTCGGCCAAGGGGACCTCAAGAGTCTGTCTTAGGGGACCCCGAGATTCGGTCTCAGGGGTCCCCCTGAGAGTCTGTCTCAGAGAACCCAAAGAGTCAGTCTCAGAGCACCCCAAGTGTCGGTCTCAGGGGGCTCTCATAGTCTCACGGGCTTCTCTCTCAGGGGTCTATATTTATTTTCAGGTGGCCCCGAGAGTTAATCCGGGGGTCCGAGAGTTAGTCTAATGTGATCCGCAGAGTGCTGGTTTCAGAGGGCCCCAGAAGGGTAATTTTGGGAGCCCTCGAGATTTAGCCTCAGGCTGTGCCCCCCCCACCCCGAGTTTTGGTATAAGCGGCCCCGAGTGTCAATCTCAGGGAACACCCAAAAGTTAGTCTCAGCGCTAGAGGGCTCCCGGTTGTTAGTCTCAGGGACATCCGAGAGTTAATCCCAGGGTTCTGAGAGTAATTCCCAGAGGTGCTCCCGAGTTTTGGTCTCACGGGCCCCGAGTTAGCCTTAGGCCCGCGAGAGCTAATCTGGAGCCTCTGAGAGTCAGTCTCAGAAACGCCAAAGACTCAGTCTCAGAGGTGATTCCACCCTCCCCCCGGCGTGTTTGTCTCAGGGGCGCCCTAGAGTAAGTCTCAGAGGGCTATCGAAAGTCATTCCCAGCCCCCTCCCCCCACCCCAAAAACAGGCTCAGGGGACCCCAAGAGCTAATCTGGATGGCCACGATAGTTAGTCTCAGCTCCCCCCTCCAGAGCAAATCTGGGGGGCCCAATAATTAGTCTCAGAGGAGCTGCCGATAACTAATCTCAGGAGCCCCGAGAGATTCTCAGGGGCCCCCAGTTTTGATCACGTGACGCCGTGAAACGGTCACAGAGACCCCTGAGATCTAATCGGGAGAGCGGCCGAAAATTAGCTTTGAGAGTGCCGCCAAGTGTTGGTCTTAGGTGGCCCCAGAGCTCAAATTTAAATCTCCAAAATCATATGCCTCGGAAAAAATGTATCTACCCCTATTGCGTACTAAAAAATGACAAATTGAAACATGTCGATCAGGCACCATTATCGAAGGAAAGGCAAAAAATAATATAATTTTACCATAGGAGCAAATCGAACAGGGAATTTGGCACTTCAGTCAATTTTTAATATATTAGCTTAACACCAATAACTACATTCCTAAATATTCCGAAATAAACAACTTTTAAATATTTTCGTAGGAAACCAGACAAACAAGGGTAATAACAGAAATTGATCTGCAAAATCCCAAAAAGAAAACTAGACATGAAAGGTTAAAAATAACAATAACAGATTGAGCCAAGGCGATAGATATCTTCGGCGCCTTTTGTCTTGGTAATTTGCTCGTTTACAAGATAGCAAGGGTAAGAAAGTAACTGGATCTCAACAGGATCTGCCGAAGGAATAGAGGCTATGTAACGTTCGGGACACACTACCCTATCACTTGTATTTTTATTCGTTTTGTTCCGTTTCTTTGGAAATTTCCAGATTAAAGAGTTCATGGATTCGACACCGGGAAATAATTGCTAATCATTTCCCGTAGAAGACCATTTCTTCGTACTCAAAATGACTGACCTCCAATAGCATGTCTGATTACCCGAGTGAATTGAGGTAGACTCAGGTTTAACATCATGCGCGCATCAAACATTGAACTTCCCGAAATATGGCACAAAGCTGTTATTATAGCCACGCTACCATATAAGGTATGGGCCATCCTTAATATTTGGTGACCTTAGTTTACCAACACTTGGTCGGATCGAAAAAATCAAGCCAAAAACAAAATAAGAATAAAAGCTTAAAAAGGCAGAACGAAATTTCCTTCGTGTGAATGTTATAATACCATACAAAATATATAGGAGATTGGCCCCGGTTACTAAGGGGCCCCCGGCCTGGGGCGCCCCGACGGTAGTCGGACCCCTCCTGGGCCGAATCCTGGCTACGCCACTGTGTTCTGAGACTCTATATCAGCCACCCTGGGACCCCCCCCTAAGCCCTGAGCTAATCTAGGTACCCCTGTGCTTAACTGGGGTCTCTGATCTGGTATGGGGCCCTGAACTCTTCTAGGGTCCCTGGGCTAAGCTGGGGGCCGTGAGCTTGAATGGAGCCCCCTGAGCTGGTATAAGAGGGAACCCTATATCAGCCGATCTGGGCCCCTGAGCTGAGCTGGCCTGTGCTGTACAAGAGCCCTGAGCTGGTCTGGGCCCCCTGAACTGTTCTAGTTATTGAGCTAAGCTGGGATCCGTGAGCTTGAACAAGCCCCTTGAGCTGTTTTGAGACCCTACATAAGTCGACCTGGGGACCTCCGAGCTGAACCGGGCCCCTAAGCTAATCTGGCACCCTGTGCGAATCTGGGGCTCCCCCTGTGATAAGCTTCTAGGGGTCCTGTGCTTATGTAGGGTCCCTTGATAAGCTGGTCCCGAGGCTAATGCACTGGTCTAGGCCCTTGAGCTGACTGACCTGGGTTTCTGAGCCATGGTCTGGACCTTGGCCCTCCGAGATAATTTGGCGGCCCCCTGGGCCGCATAGGCATAGGAACTGGGGGTCAGGGGATACTGCCCCCTTTTTGAGGTGGACCCCCGGAACGAATATAAAAATATCAGCAACTGTAATATAGAACAAGAAACCCCAAACGGGCCCGATAGCTTGTCTGGCAACGTTCAAGTTCGGTAGTACGCTGCCTGCAAGCCTCTGGAGGAGGAGCGCTTCGTAAAAAAGCCAAGGCACCTACTACCCGAGTGTTTCCAAATGAGTCCCGAGAACTGGCCCAATCAAACTCCATCCCATATCAATCCCAACACAAAGCATGAATCGGACACGGACCCCGCACCAAATGCCGAGCAACAGTCGTCCCTGAGCCATCGAAAGGCGCGACGTCTTTCGATGCCAGGGTTATATGGCGTCGCTAACTCTTTCCCTGTTGGAGGGGTTTCTTGGGGGTCAAATTGTTCCTTGCACAAGGAATCTGCCGTGCCTTAAACCCGGGTTGGTTGCGTGGAAAGTAAGGTTACTAACCACTATAACACCATGCCCACACATCCTCGGCATCACAAAGCTGGCTATCAAGTACCTACAATGCACTTGCAGTCATGCTGGAACTCTGCATTTTAGGCATCGAAATATAGCTAGGCGTATTTATTGTGATCAGCTTTTACCCAAATCAATCTCTAATGATGGCAAGTAGGGATCCGTAATAAACTAAATTTTCCCATTTTTGTCATCAAATAAGAAAATACAAGTTGATTAGTCATAGCGAAGTGAGGCTATTTGGTATCAAAGCAATGTCTGTAGTTTTCTAAACAGTTTTTAATTTTTTAAATGTGATGAAAAGGGCCTAAACATCTGTAAATATAAAAAACGCACTCGTGGTAAAAAATGATTGAAATCCTCCAAAAGAGCTTAACAATGTTTTTCGTATTTGAAAAGGGTCCATGTAAAAAAAAACAAAAAAAATTTCTGGGCATTTTTCTATGATTTATTAGATCATAATAGGTACAACTCGAAATCATAGGGCAAAATGTAATTTCTCATTTTCCATATATTGACATCCTAGTGTGCATGCGTGCCTTATTGACACCAAACGAGCTAACTAATTTTTTCATGATTATGGGCCCCGTGGACTGGGGCCCCCTTGAGGTGGGCCCCTCTAAGGTTGGCCCCCACTTTTCAAACCGTTCCTACGCCCCTGACAGATGACGTCAATACGGAAACACAGCGAAGCAACAACGGGCTCGTCCGGATTTGAACCCGGGACCTCGCGCACCCGAAGCGCGAATCACCTAGACCAACGAGCCATGGATCCAGAGACTGGGTCCGGTAGGATGAATGTTTCTGGAGTAAGCATGGAATTCGAAGTGAAGTTTAAAAGTGAAAGTCAGCCACAGTAGTGAGGCCGATGAGCAGGCTCCATTGAAGATATTGCGGCTCGTTGGTCTAGGGGTATGATTCTCGCTTAGGGTGCGAGAGGTCCCGGGTTCAAATCCCGGATGAGCCCACAAAATTTTCATAAGTCGTATTATCTTGTCGCACACCTATATTTCTGCCTATTGGCACCAACAATAAACAAAAATGAAAAAAATCAGCCAAAAATACCAGAAGTTTGTCGAGGCTTTACTATCTGATGGACGAAATCAGGCGCCAATGCTAACACACTAATAAAAACTGTGTACCAAATTATAATGCTGTTATGCATAATTATTTCGTTCAATCATGAGTTAATTGCTATAGCTATTGCTGCTGCTCGGGATTGAGAGATGAGGGTGAGTAGATGTGTTTAACTTTAAACCAAAACGTAAATATTAATAGATGTTCTACAAGACATCAGCATTAAATGATATAATTCCATGCGGTGCGTGACGTGTGCCATGATGTAAAAAACTTGATAATTTCCGGTTTTGGTCTTTTGCCAATTTACCGGTCTGAAATCCGTCCCACAGCCAGAAAAATATGTTCGCAGATAAACTGCAACAAACAGTATCCAATTAAATTGAGTTTCTGTCATTTTAAGGCTTTCAAGCCCGGTAATTATTCACAATCTCTCCGACACAACTGGCTTATACCGTCCAAGCATTTAAGCTTATGTTGAACTTGAGTCCTAATATTTTGTTTCAGCATTGTGAACCGTTTTTCTCTAACTTAAAACAGAAAGCTACCAGAATGCCTATGTACTAAAATGTGCTTAGCCAAACCTAGAACAAATGTGAGAAAACGGATGCCACGGTGGTCATAGTTTATCTCTAATCTACCAATAGTATCTTCACATAACTACAAACATGACAGTACATTGTGGATTTTTGCATTTTGCATGCATGATACAAATGTGATACAATCTTTAGTCACTTGCTTAACTGAGTCTGGAATCAGTAACATACCCAAATCCAGAACAGGTTTTTGGGCGTCTGATGTCCCCAAATTAATCCTATATTTATTTTGAAACACCTGTTGAAAAAAATATGGGATTCTGTTGTTTCATCAGTTTGAAAAGGCTATTTTGATACGAAAAAGATTCTATTCACTATAAAGAAATTCGATTTTTATGTCTCGACTCTGACGAAGCCCGGGATCAACCTTAGTGAAGCCTGGTACCACCCCGGTATGGGCTCATATAAGGTCTTCAGGCCCGGTCAAAGCCCGCGAGCCTGGGCCGGGCTTTTGCCCCGGGCCCAGAAATCCCAACTCTACTGTTTCTCATACTCACAGATGGAAGACATTGATGTGGCTCTCCGTGCACGAAAGATGAAAGTATCCAAAGGAAGCTCCACAATGGCGTTTTCACTACTCTGTCTTTCGACTACATTGACCGATTGGAGGAAACACCGCAAGAAGCTGGGACAATTTATCGAGTAAAGGGTAAAGCGGTTCAGAAAAATCCGTCAAAAGAACACCAATACACAATGTCAGCTGTACTGAAGACCACAAATAGTAGTATCAGTCCTACAAAGGCGTCAATTTCTCCGTACACTGGAGGAAAAAGAAAGGCACTACCAAGTGGTCCAACGGTAGAAGTCAATGTGCAGTAGCCATTTGACAAATCAGCTATAGAAGGTACACACTGAAAAATGGGACATTAAATCAATTAACATTAATTTTTGATATTAATTAAAAACTGCTTATGCCTGCATACATGTCTAATGTCTCCGCTTTCGAACCACATAAACATAGACTGAGAAATAAAACGAAGCGCGTCCGTATGTTTAGGTTGATTTAAATACCTTTTATATCCAATTTATCAGTGTGTATCTTTTATCATGGTAGAAGTCGACTCGGAAACCCACTTCTATGGCGCAACACTGAAAAGTCACGCGTGGGTCATCACAAAGGTGACTGATTCAGAATTCTGAAAAGTCAGCAGCTGGACAGGGTTTCAAATTCGAGTCAGAACCGAAGAAACTGGGAGGCGGAATAACATCAGGGGCGGACGCAGACCCGAGTTTTTTTGGGGGGGGGGGGGCAAACCCATGTCTGCCTCTCCTCCTGGGGGGAAGGGGGTGGGAGCGAATATTTTTTTTGCTCTACAGACCTAGTGTAAACACCTTTTTCAGTGCTCGACAGACCTAGTATAAGCTACTTCTAATGCATGATCGCTCTCAGGGGGGGGGTGGGAGCGAAATTTTTTCTCTACAGACCTAGTGTAAACAACTTTTTTCAAAAAAATTCCGGCGTTTGGGGGGGCAAAAGATAGTTTGGCCCCCCTCCAGCGCTTTGGGGGGCCATGGCCGGAATGCCCCCCCCCTGCGTCCGCCAATGAATAACATAGACCATTTCCCAACCATTAACGCTCCGGCGACGGAATTGTATACTGTGTAAGAAAGTATGTACCATACATTAAGCATTAAAGGAAATGTGGCACCTTGGTCGAATCCTGGAATTTAGTGTAATTAGGCGTACTTTTAGCCAAAAATAATGAAACCACTGATGATTTCTCTGAAAAATGTTCAATACGCTCAATATTTTGTTTTTAAAAATACGCCTCTAGGAAAATAAATAAATATCTGCCTGTGGATGATGTCATGATCTGGCAACCACTACCATACTTGAAATGCTTCAAGGGCTTCGATTGGCTGACGCTCATCGTGACGTCAGCATATGTCGTCACACCAGCAGCTCACAACAATGGCCGCCCGGCGAGGGGTAGATGAGGGGCAGGTGTCAGGTAGGTTTTAGCTTTTTTCTACGGAAATATCGAGTTCCAAGACAAATGATATATGGATTACCGGGTTTTACGACTTGCTTTACAACTTGGCTATCTCAGTTAAAATCACGTTATGAAGGTGCCACATTCCCTTCAAGCAGACTCTGCAGAGTAAGGAAATTGTATGTGTGTTCGACCAAGACGATGGAGGTGGACAAGGCAACATAAATCTTCTGGCAGAATCCCAAACATCGAAAACGTTGTCCTAAGGGCAGGAGCATTCCACACGATGTGCAGCCTGCTATCCATTTGGGGGTAGCAGTTCCAGGATGCTGGCTCCTGTAATGTGTGGAGGCTGGGGCAATCGCTGAAGGTTCCGCGCCTGGTGTAATGGGAGGCAGGAAGTACAGCAGAGGCATCCGACTTCACAACATCGTGTATGACGCTTGGATGAGATTGGCATGGAAAGCTTTTTGTCATGGTTTCAGGAAAACCGACCCAAACATGTAGATCGTCTAGGGGCCCTCATGTGGGTTAATTATATGTATGGCAAACGTGAGGGGCCCAGTCCCTTAGGGGAGGGCAACCCAGTACGCCTCTGACCAGAACATGGCGGACAGGTCAGCCGCGGGGAACCCGCATATTCATGGATGCAAGAGGTCGATTTAAGGGGTCACTGCTCAATGCTGAATCGCCGTTAGGTGCGGCTAGAAAGTCGTGACATGCAGCGGGAAAAACTGCCGGCATGTACCGGTGGGAGCCGACACAGCTGGTCACCCATTTCACCGCAGCGGCAACTACCAGCGATGGTGGTATAATGGTCAGCATAGCTGCCTTCCAAGCAGTTGATCCGGGTTCGATTCCCGGCCATCGCAGGAAACCGGCTTTTAAACATCCCATGAAGTTTTACATAGCCTTCCCGCAGATCGCAACGTTTACCATATGCAAACGGATGTCATTACGGTCACGGCGCCACCGTAACATACGGGCAGGGCCAAGTTTCTTAGCAAATGTGGAACACTCTGTGAACGGGAGCACTTACCGGCCAAAATTTCAGCAGGGGCTGCTACGGCGCCTCTGGATAGCCAGCGAGACCCAATCGCGCAGTTGGGGCTCCCAACATGGCGCCCCTATGATTTTATCATGCCCCTCACGTCTAGGAGCAATGCCGCACCATTCATTTTTTCTTAAGTTTAAACTCCAGCCTGCTCGTAGCAGGAGAAAATAGGGGCATCTCTTAGCATTAGCACACTAGCGCTGCCCCGTGGCTGTATTGCAAACAAGGGCTGAACCGTAATAATTGTTGGGGTTTAACGACGCACCAACTGCCAGGGTCATAAGGCGTCGCCAACTCTCACCCTGTTGGAAGGGATTTTGGGGATCAGATCGACTTATTCAGAGGCTCCGCCGGGACTTGAACCCGGGACCGGTGGCTTAGAAGACAAGGGTGCTATCCACTAAGCCACCTCATCCCCAGGGCTGAACCGTAATCGTCTGGATTTATATTAATTACTGATAGATACAAATAGCAATTAGTGAGTCTAACAACATCCAATAGTTCTAGAAAGCTGCTGGAAATCATGCTGCACCTTCCATTAAGGTATGGTCTATATATTATGAGCCACCTCCTTTGGCTGCTCTAGCTCCAGAACGGAAACATGACTTCCCCGTTGGGTACCAGTGCGGCGGCCAATGTTGCTTTCCCGAATAATAAACTTGCAGATTAAATCCTAACACATCCCAATTTCATTCAACTCCACTCTAAAAAGATGAGCTATTCGGAAGATCCGAAGGCTGATAATTAGATATTCAAATATCAAAATGCTTAAATAGCAGTATGTTCATCGTGATGACCAGGGCTTCTGTCGCTGATACAACACTGGCACGGTTGACGGGTACTACAATACGCCGGAGAAGAAATGTCTGCTTCTCTTTGGTTCTTATAGACTGCCAAATTTGATCTCTGTATATGAGCTTCACCACAGGGCATGCGTTCGGCAGCAGTGTTTGGATTTCATATCGACCTTATAAGCATTAATTGGGAGAATATATAACGCATCATGACTTACACTCACTCACATAGCAATGAATCCACGCTTGGTGTCATGTGAAGGCTCCAGCAGACTAAGCTATTGAAAAAGACTCTTGCTATACCTGCTAATCGACTAAAGCGTGCCTTCCTATCAACTAAATGCAATTCATATCCCTCACATTAACTCCTTGAGTGCTATAAACAGTTTTAAGCCACGAACACAGTTCCAAAGAAATGTCGCAATGGATCGGACAGGAGGACAAAACGGCTGGCGGCTTCATCGCCCTGGGAAAGTGCAGATGCCTGAGCCGCTGCAGCTGCATTGGGGATAACCACGTGCCGGTAGCCAAAGACAGATTCCTCAATGACCAGAGAGGATCTCGATGGATGTTTTTGGGCGGTGCTGACTAAAACGAAACGTTGAGACGTGTAGCAGCAGCGTGCCGGAGGATGATGCTGTGCGAGAATGAGCGGCCGGCGGGGCGGGCATTCGCCAGGCTTGATAGTACTGACCCGCCCACCAGCGAGGCTCGACCATCTCGTGAAGGCAACGTGTTCAGAAGCGTCGTTTTTTATCTCCGGGTCCTCAGACAGCTGCATACGGTGCGGTGAATGAGAACTCGGATAGTGAGGGCATTTCAGTCGACAGTGAGGAGCACGCTCCTCACGTCGATTGGGACATCGACAACACGTATCGTGCCTTCATTGCCAGAGAAACTAGCCACGACCTAAGCACTGAATAGCTGCTGCTCTACCGGCTCGCCAGAGACGTCCAGCTTTGGCAGCATGGCAGTTTCGTTGAAACTGCTATGGCAGATTACGATAAAAACCGCAGCACAATGCCTACCGGTGCCTCCCCAAGACGGTTTTGCTAGCGATGGCCTCGGATCGGGAGTCCCAGCTGCGCGATCGGGTCTCGCTGGCTATCCAGAGGCGCCGGTAGCAACCCCAGCTGAAAGTTTGGCGTGTAAGTGCTCCCGGGTATTAAAATCGATGTAACTGACTTCACTGAGCTCTTCGTCTGGGATAGAACGCCCATCACCGATCCTCCGCTCGCCATGAGCCTCAGTGACGAAGCCATCGAGAGGATTCGGAGTGTCCCGCTGGAAATTAGAATCCTTCATACACAATAGAGAGGATGGTTAACAATAGAGAGGATGGACAGAGGCGGCCTCGGCAATACTCGGTGAAAGCCAGCGTCGCGGGTATGGCTGCAGCCGCCTCAGACATCGCCAGCAGCTGTCAGCCATGGTGTCGTGGGTTCCAGCCCACCAAGAGGCAGGATTTGGTTCCCTGCCCTAAGCCTAGCTCATTGCCCTTTGCCCTCCGATGTCATATGACCTCAGCTGTTGGTGCGTCCTTAAACCCCAAAAATTACAATACGGCGTGTATTTGGGCGCCTTTGTTTCAAGGGCCATTCTCTCAAAAGACGACCTAAGTACGTACCTAGTTTTTGCTGTCAGAAGCTTTGAAATATCCAAAGAGCGGCTAATATTCTCTAGAAGCTCTTCTAGCGGTCTTAAGTGTATCATAAGCTTGCCAAAGCTTAAGAAAGTCCTTAGTTCAGGATATAACCGCTGGGCGGCGCTAGTGTTCCAATGTTAAAGGTATAGGGAAATACACTTTGCCTCGGAGCAGGCTGGGGATTTCAGGCACGAAAAAATAACAATGTAGAATTGTTTCTGTATCTATGGGGCATGATAACATCCTAGGGGCACTGTGTTCTGAGACAAAAGCCCTTCCAGTGACACAGCCTACTGGGCAGCCCTGGCAAGATTTAACACTCGACGGGTTTACATAAATTGTGCGACAAAAAAAATAACAGAAGCTGCGCAAAATTGACGATTTCTTAGTTTTCCTTTTAATCAGCGATTTTTTAGCTTTGTTTGACCAGCCCATTAGTATTTTGATCACGATTTAAAGGAACAATATTCGTTGTTTTAGCAACGCACAGCGGGGGAAAACGCCCCAAGGTGGGAAAAGTCGGTAAACAAATTTGTTTATTTATAAAACCTGGCAGTGATGTCACATATGTGGGTTTCTGGACAGTTGTATTTGTCATAGTGCTTGGTTGAAATCAATATGTGGAAAAACGCTAGATGTTCCAGAAAGCGGAAATAAGAAAGGATAAAATCACGCTTTCCAAGCAGCAAAGTGCCAAAAACGTGCAAGTTTTCTGGGATTTGGAACACACTCTACAGAAAAATGGTGAGTTGCCTACCTACATTACGACGTAATACAACAGTAATACGTAATACAACGTGTATACAACAGGGGCGGACGTAGGAGCGCCGTTTGAGGGAGAGGGGCAACTCGGGAGAAATCGTAAAAGCATAATGTTTTTATTCGCCATTTAGGTAGTGGCCCGTTGCTCTCCCCCCACCTTCCACCAGCGTCCGTCAGTGCATTACGGCCGTAGCATCCCAGGAGGGAGACCCCACTGAAGGCTTACTCGCGTCAGTGGTCGGACGGCCACAGGCTGACGCCAGGTTAAAAGGTATCGCTAGTTCAAGCAAGGTTGCCGGTAGGGCGGGAGTGGGGGTTTGGGGTCAGATTCTATGTAGCTTTTTTCTTTCTTTTTTCCTATCTGAAGTGACATTTTTGTTTATAGATACTTGCTCGGTCTGCAAATACATTTCAAAATCGCAATTGCAAATATAATCAGTTTATATTGTTGCAGTATGTGACAGCAACATAAGAAGATCCAGGGACAGGGTGCTGACGGACACGAATTCCCCCAAACCGACCATCGGCACTTCTATACTGCGCCCCGGCTGACCCCCGAAAATCCCCGTCAACCCCTTGAAACGTCGCTTGCCACGCCATGCCCCCTTCCCCCACCTCCGGCCCTCGACCCAGGCAGCGAATAGAGGCGCTCCCGTTATCCGATTTGGCCCCTGACCCACTAAAGACCCTCGCTCACCTTTTCATGGTTTTCCGTCCCTTCTCCGCATTCCCACGTCCAAAGTCCTGGTATCACTGGTACATGATTTCTATACTACACTGCGACCTTATACAATTTTCAGGTGACCTTACACAATTTCCGATCAAAATCGCCCTGCTGCAATGACCCTGCAAATTTTTTTCAGCCACGGTAATGGCAGCATTAAAAATCCATCAATCCATACACTTTGACGGACTTAATTGTAAAGCTCAGACATGCACCTGAGCTGTGACCTACACACGTTGCAAAATGCCGCGCTCTTGGGAAGACCCTCCCCAAAGCACGGTATCAGTTTTCTCTTGTTAACCGAGGAGTACGAAATGGTATAGATACTTCCTGCGCCACATAATATATGATAAGGAAAATAGAATTTCCCAGCCAGTGAGCCGTTGTCAGCAGGTAAACATTCGGGGACCAAAGTCTCAGCTCTGGCCGGATTTTTGCTGCGCCAGCCTGGCGGGCTGCTGCACTGCTGCTGACGATACCAGGAACGAACCAGACAGCTTCCAGATACCAGGAAATAGCCCGCTGAATCGATACAGAGACATTTCTGCCGGAGCAGAAGACACGGAGTTGTATGAGGTATAATTGTAGTTTAAAGTGCGGAATAAAGAATCCTTGAGTTGTATTGCAAGCAGCATATGCCATATATTTTCTATTTGCTGAGTTTGAGTGATATCTGAACGTTTTCTCAGAGATATCAAGGAACACTGAGCTGGAGCTATTTATAACCCTGATTTCGTCGCTGTCGTTGCTGTCGATGGTTGTATTGGTCCGTTCATTTGGAGTCAAAAATAAAAACGGCAGTGAGAAATACGTAGCCGATGGAGGTATGTACACGTACTTGTGAGCCCACAGGACCTAAGAAGTGGAAAAACTACTTTTCCTACTTCTTTCAGGGAACTTCTCTCTTTCATGTTTTAGCCACGTATGGGATTGCTGTCTTATGTATTAGCTGTTTTATGTGTGTGATTCCATGATTGTTAAACTTCTAAAACCAAGAGCTAAAGCTCAGCGTTAGGTCACCAACGGCTATTTGTGTATGTGGGGCATACCAAGACAGATCGACAAGTCGATAACATCCTCATATCGCAGATTTCAGTGTATTTTTGTCAGGGGGCTATTGATGGAGCTGATGACGATTTTCGTATTCATTTTCCTCCCTGACTTACGGTTTGAAAATTATAGCCTCAGGCATTTTGACTATACCCACTTGCATGCCTTTTTTAAAGACGAAATTTTATCTATATGCTTCTACAAATACCATAAAAACTTGATCTAGGTCTCTCAAGGACGCATTACGAATTCTGCCTCATGAAAAATAAAATTCAAAATTTTTTGAATATGTTATACATTCTGGAATTTTTCAAAATCTAAAACAACTATTTTCCTATGACTTATTTTAAACTTTTTGAGGCTCATGTTACTCTTTATACTTTTCTCTATAAGATTCAGCAATAAAAAGAATAGAGACTAACAGAAAGCGAGATCTGAGCTCCCAAACGTTCCGATGCCCACTTTTGTGAGGTTCGTGCGTCAGTGCGGCCCGCCGTCGCTGCAACTTTCAAGCGTCTCTGGTCACGGAAAATGTGTAAATGGTGGGATTGGTGGGACATAAGAGTAAGGATGTATCTAAAACAATAAATTGTTATCAATGTCTCATTTCTGGACATCAACACCCGCACTGGAGAGGCGTCCGACACTTACGCGCACTGGAGGGGGACTGGTAGGTCCCCTGAGCTCTCGGAAACTAGTAGGCTTAGAAAAACTCCGTTTGGGGACTGGCTGGGAGCTATTAAAATAGATATTATGACCGATTTTAATTGACCTAGGTCAGTATCATCAAGTTCAAACGAAGTCATAAATGTCAACTATTAGCCGTGCTGGGTATTCATCTGGAAATGTCGTGATTAAGCGCAACGAAGTCCAGAATGCACTAAAAACAGACCAAGGTCATAGTGCGAACGTCCCAAAAAATGTAAACTTAATTTTTATGGTTAAGGTCATTCAAGGTAATAGACCTATGACATCACAATATGACATATGTCCTATAATTACACCATGACTACCACCATAGCAACCGTTGGACAGGAAATAAGGATTGACCTTTACCCATGAAATTTTACTTTGACCTGTGACCTTGACCTTTACATTGAGTTATCTTAACTATGACGTCATAGCATAATATACGTCATACTGGGTAACGCCATGCGACCGGAAGCACCGGGCCAATGACTTTAAGAATGCTGGTATGACCTTGAACTGTGACCTTGACCTTCATGTGGGGTGAACTTGACATATAATATCGTTTTATATGGCGCTTTAACGTTGCCAGTCGGTCATTGACGCACGCGAACTGGTGCAACCGCGCGATTGCGACAATCTTAAAATAAAGGGTTTGACTTTAAAAGTCTATAATTACAAAATTGGGGCCGATTTTCAAGATTAATTGACCAATTGACCTCCCATTGAATATTCTCAAAAATAGTGAAATAGCGATTTTTGGCCACGAAGGGTTCTCTGGCCACATAGAAAAAAGTAGGTGGGGCCTCCGAGGCTCCCCTCCAGTGTGCTTGTTAACACGCGCTGGTATAAGGCCCCGGGTCACCTTTACTGGCAGGGGGGTACCCACTACCCATCCCCCTACGATCTCAGCAACCATGCTTGGAATGGAAAACGGAAAGCAAAGTTCCATTGCTTGCCTCCATCTCTACCAAAAATGTTTCAACAAAAAGGACTCAAATTAACTACTGAGCTCAGAAAACGCTTCGATAAGGCAATCACGAAAAAAGGAACATTGAAGATTCACAAGTTCGTACCGGTTAGTTCGAAGACTGGTATTGTCCAATGCTCGCGAATTACCGAGGGTTCGAGTTTTACATTAAATCTGTGAAGTTCAATGGCGCCACATGATGGAGCCGTTCTTCCGATCCGAGGGTCAGATCTAACACGCACATTGACTGGGGTCTGAGCCACCTTCGATTTGACGGGGGGTGGTGGGTAAAAGAAGATCTCGAGAAGCACGCCAGGTAGCGAAAAACAGTAGACGGCGTTGGGTAGCCCATCCACTTCTCCATCGAAAATATTTGAATTATTTTGTCAGGTCACATTTAAGGTCACTAGAGGTCAAAACATGCCGTCATAGGGATACCATGTAAATTAAGGTTTTTGGTCATTACATCTGAACAAGTAAAGATAGAGCAAAATAACTGGAACGATATGAATCCTTGCAGCAAGTCGAATCGATTGGTATATAATATGGCCTTCCTGGGTCAAATCAAGGATTTGACCTAACCTGAAGTCAGGTCAAGGTCAAATTAGATAAAATGCATATCGTTAGAACTGCAGAGACAAGGCGAATCTAATGCAGCTAGAATAAACGCTCCATCACCATCCGTTACTAAGTTATTCAGTTAAAACCATTTTTCATATGTATTTCCAATGGAGAGGTCATGGCTCCTACCTGACCTTAGGTCATCGATATAAAAATACCGGAACATGTTTTAGAGAACTCGGTGGGCCCATTATGTGATGTGAGTTTCAATCGGATAAGTTCACCCTGTTCCGACTTATGCTATCTTAAACTGTTTTTGAGGTCAGGTTACTTGACCTGTACTGGTGACCTAACCTGAGATGACCTTACCTTAGAATTTTGAAAAAATTTTAAAGTGATGAGAGGAAAGGTATACCAAATACGGGGCGCTACGCGCCACCTTTTATGCTATCTCCGAAAACCCGAGGGGGGTACCCGTCCCTCCCCGTCAATGCGCGTGTTAAATGAAGCAGCATGTCTTAATCTTATATGTACGAAAAGCGGTTGTCGGCGTGGACGTTGTGTGGCTTTTTGTCTGTGATGTGTGTTTTCTAATATAAATTGAACTGGGATACATTAAACTTTTTTTAGGGTGTGGGTAGAAAAAGAAAACTATCTAAAACAAACCTAAGACAACAGTAATAATCGGCTTCTGACGCATTTTCCTCCCACTTTATTTTCCAGCAAATGCACCAGAGTGTCAGAACTGTTCCGAATGTTTTCGTAATACGTTCAGTTTTTCGGAACGGCTCACATTTTCTATTCGCAATAGTACCCTCCACACCACGTCAAGTTCATTCGCAGTGTCACCGAAGCGCAGTCTTGCTCAGTTCTCTCCTCCCCGTTACACCACTACCAACCGGACGCGTCTATGCGGCGTGCCGACTGCAGGCTGAGTGGCCGGTGACGGTTTTGGGCTTGGTCTGCGATGCTCGGTACTGATTTTGCTGTGTATACTCCATTCTTTTTATTGGCTTTGTATGTAGTTCAAACAATGCTCTTTCACATGAAGCTGCTTTGAAGTAAAAAAGCATAGGAAATATGTATCCTTATCTTTGCAAAAGTTTGGAATTGCATTTTATACATATTCGTGCCAATTAATATAATCAAACTTACATATTTGTATTGTTCAGACTTTGGCGATTATCTTCATGTAACCTCTTGTAGGAATACCTTCAATTTAAATGGATAAAAACTCAAGCAAAAAGTCTGATGCACGCGTCCGGTGCTGGATTGCCCGAGGCTATAACTCCGAAACCATTATCCGGACGAGACTAAAAATACCACAGTCGTTTTCAGCGCCACTGAGAACTCTAGTCCCAAATTTTCATGAAAATCTGAGATATGAGGGTGTTATTTCAACCCATCGATTTGTCGATTTGTCGTCGAATGCCCCATGTGTGTAACAAACAATGTTAAATTCCGTTTTCCCGCACACCCCGATCTGTGCGGACCACAAAGCGAAACGATGCGGTTGGAAGGCGTCTAATTCTCGAATCACCGCACCCGTTCTACACGATTAAGTTTTGGCCCTCTGACGAACATTAAAATAAGGAAAATGGTGTATTATGAAACGCACTCGACCGTTATATCCATATGAGGATACGGGTAATCAGACCTATGCAAATTTCCTTCAAAAATACTTTCTCGTGTACTATTTTGAAAACCGAACACTATAAATTTGTCATGAAAAAATTGTACAATAAATCTTGAGCTCTCTTCTAACGAAAAATCATAAAGACATAACAATTTCATTTATCATTATGACAACAATTTTCTTTGCAATCACCAGTTTTCACGACTTTCCTAGTGGAGAAGTCCTAGCTATCTATTGACTCTCCATGCCATTTCGTGAACGTTTACATTCTTATCGAGCCTGGATGTTTTTGTTTCTTTGAAAGTAGATATAATATTCATTCTAATATTTATTCTAAATAAATTTTGACACTTGCATGGGATTCGGACCGGCTGTGACTCATTCTTGTGCAGTGTGACATCATTCTTCCCGCAGCGGAGGACTCCTGGCACCCTCCGCGGCTTGCAGACTCCCCTTCACTATGCGGAGTGCCACGCAGTGGAAAGCTATCGCCTCGCTCCGCGCCTGGCTGACTCCCTCCTCTTTACTATGTGGAGTGCCACGCAGTGGAAAGCTATCGCCTCGCTCCGCGCCTGGCTGACTCCCTCCTCTTTACTATGTGGAGTGCCCTGCAGTGGAGGGCTCCCACCTCGCTCCAAGGCTGGTTGGCTCCCCTCCTCTACACTCTGTGGAGTGTCCTGCAGTGGAGGGCTCCTGCCTCGCTCTGCGACTGGCTGGCTCCCCTTCTCTTCACTCTGTGGAGTGCCCTGCCGTGCAGGGCTCCCACCTCACTCCGAGGGTGGATGGCTCCCCTCCCCTTCACTATGTGGAGTGTCCTCCAGTGGAGGGTTCCCACCTCACTCCACCGCTGGATGGCTCCCCTCCCCCTCACTTTGTGGAGTGCCCTGCAGAGGAGGGCTCCCACCTCACTCCGCGGCTGTCTGACTCCCCTCCCCTTCACTCTGTGGATTGCCCTGCCGTGGACGGTTCCCACCTCGATCCACCGCTGGATGGCTCCCCTCCCCTTCACTATGTGGACAGACTCCCCTCCCTCACAGGTGGAAACCCTCCCCTGCCGTGGAGAGTTCCCACCTCGCTCCGCGGCTGGCTGACACCCCTCCTCTTCACTATGTGGAGTGCCCTGCAGTGGAGGGTTCCCACCTCGCTCCGCGGCTGGATGGCTCCCCTCCTTTACTATGTGGAGTGCCCTGCTGTGGAGGGCTCCCACCTCGCTCCGCGGCTGGATGGCTCCCCTCTTTACTATGTGGAATGCCCTGCTGTGGAAGGTTCCCACCTCGCTCCACCGCTGGATGGCTCCCTTCCCCTTGACTATGTGGACAGACTCCCCTTCCCTTCACTATGTGGAGTGTCCTGCCGTGGAGGGTTCCCACCTCGCACTGCAGCTGGCTGGCTCCCCTCCCCTTCACTATGTGGAGTGCCCTGCAGTGGAGGGCTCCCGCCTCGCTCCACCGCTGGATGGCTCCCTCCCCTTCACTATGTGGAGTGTCCTGCCGTGGAGGGTTCCCACCTCGCTCCGCGGCTGGCTGGCTCCCCTTCCCTTCACTATGTGGAGTGCCCTGCTGTGGAGGGTTCCCACCTCACTCCACCGCTGGATGGCTCCCCTCCCCTTCACTCTGTGGAGTGTCCTGCCGTGGAGGGTTCCCACCTCGCTCCGCGGCTGGCTGACTCCCCTCCTCTTCACTATGTGGAGTGCCCTGCCGTGCAGGGTTCCCACCTCGCTCCGCGGCTGGATGGCTCCCCTCTTTACTATGTGGAGTGCCCTGCCGTGCAGGGTTCCCACCTCACTCCACCGCTGGATGGCTCCCCTCCCCTTCACTATGTGGAGTGTCCTGCCGTGGAGGGTTCCCACCTCGCTCCACCGCTGGATGGCTCCCCTCCCCTTCACTCTGTGGAGTGTCCTGCCGTGGAGGGTTCCCACCTCGCTCCACCGCTGGATGGCTCCCTTCCCCTTCACTATGTGGAGTGTCCTGCCGTGGAGGGTTCCCACCTCGCTCCGCGGCTGGCTGACTCCCCTCCCCTTCACTATGTGGAGCGCCCTGCTGTGGAGGGTTCCCACCTCACTCCACCGCTGGATGGCTCCCCTCCCCTTCACTCTGTGGAGTGTCCTGCCGTGGAGGGTTCCCACCTCGCTCCGCGGCTGGCTGACTTCCCTTCCCCTCACTATGTGGAGTGTCCTGCCGTGGAGGGTTCCCACCTCGCTCCGCGGCTGGATGGCTCCCCTCTTTACTATGTGGAGTGCCCTGCCGTGCAGGGTTCCCACCTCACTCCACCGCTGGATGGCTCCCCTCCCCTTCCCTATGTGGAGTGTCCTGCCGTGGAGGGTTCCCACCTCGCTCCGCGGTTGGCTGACTCCCCTTCCCTTCACTATGTGGAGTGCCTGCCGTGGAGGGTTCCCACCTCGCTCCGCGGCTGGATGGCTCCCCTCTTTACTATGTGGAGTGCCCTGCCGTGCAGGGTTCCCACCTCGCTCCACCGCTGGATGGCTCCCCTCCCCTTCACTATGTGGACAGACTCCCCTCCCCTTCACTATGTGGAGTGTCCTGCCGTGGAGGGTTCCCACCTCGCTCCACCGCTGGATGGCTCCCCCTCCCCTTCACTATGTGGAGTGTCCTGCAGTGGAGGGTTCCCACCTCGCACTGCAGCTGGCTGGCTCCCCTTCCCTTCACTATGTGGAGTGTCCTGCTGTGGAGGGTTACCACCTCATTCCAGCGCTGGATGGCTCCCCTCCCCTTCACTATGTGGAGTGACCTGCAGTGGAGGGCTCCCGCCTCGCTCCGCGGCTGGCTGGCTCCCCTCTTTACTATGTGGAGTGCCCTGCAGTGGAGGGCTCCCACCTCGCTCCACCGCTAGATGGCTCCCCTCCTCTTCACTCTGTGGAGTGCCCTGCTGTGGAGGGTTCCCACCTCGCTCCGCGGCTGGATGGCTCCCCTCCCCTTCACTCTGTGGAGTGCCCTGCAGAGGAGGGTTTCCACCTCGCTCCGCGGCTGGATGGCTCCCCTCCTCTTCACTATGTGGAGTGTCCTGCAGTGGAGGGTTCCCACCTCGCACTGCAGCTGGCTGGCTCCCCTTCCCTTCACTATGTGGAGTGTCCTGCTGTGGAGGGTTACCACCTCATTCCAGCGCTGGATGGCTCCCCTCCCCTTCACTATGTGGAGTGACCTGCAGTGGAGGGCTCCCGCCTCGCTCCGCGGCTGGCTGGCTCCCCTCTTTACTATGTGGAGTGCCCTGCAGTGGAGGGCTCCCACCTCGCTCCACCGCTAGATGGCTCCCCTCCTCTTCACTCTGTGGAGTGCCCTGCTGTGGAGGGCTCCCGCCTCGCTCCGCGGCTGGCTGGCTCCCCTCTTTACTATGTTGAGTGTCCTAAAGTGGAGGGTTCCCACCTCACTCCACCGCTGGATGGCTCCCTCCCCTTCACTATGTGGAGTGTCCTGCCGTGGAGGGTTCCCACCTCGCTCCGCGGCTGGCTGACTCCCCTCCCCTTCACTATGTGGAGTGCCCTGCTGTGGAGGGTTCCCACCTCACTCCACCGCTGGATGGCTCCCCTCCCCTTCACTCTGTGGAGTGTCCTGCCGTGGAGGGTTCCCACCTCGCTCCGCGGCTGGCTGACTCCTCTTCCCTTCACTATGTGGAGTGTCCTGCTGTGGAGGGTTCCCACCTCGCTCCGCGGCTGGATGGCTCCCCTCTTTACTATGTGGAGTGCCCTGCCGTGCAGGGTTCCCACCTCACTCCACCGCTGGATGGCTCCCCTCCCCTTCACTATGTGGAGTGTCCTGCCGTGGAGGGTTCCCACCTCGCTCTGCGGCTGGATGGCTCCCCTCTTTACTATGTGGAGTGCCCTGCCGTGCAGAGTTCCCACCTCGCTCCACCGCTGGATGGCTCCCCTCCCCTTCACTATGTGGACAGACTCCCCTCCCCTTCACTATGTGGAGTGTCCTGCCGTGGAGGGTTCCCACCTCGCTCTGTGGCTGGATGGCTCCCCTCTTTACTATGTGGTGTGCCCTGCTGTGGAGGGTTCCCACCTCGCTCCACCGCTGGATGGCTCCCCTCCCCTTCACTATGTGGAGTGTCCTGCAGTGGAGGGTTCCCACCTCGCACTGCAGCTGGCTGGCTCCCCTTCCCTTCACTATGTGGAGTGTCCTGCTGTGGAGGGTTCCCACCTCACTCCAGCGCTGGATGGCTCCCCTCCCCTTCACTCTGTGGAGTGTCCTGCCGTGGAGGGTTCCCACCTCGCTCCGCGGCTGGCTGACTTCTCTTCCCTTCACTATGTGGAGTGTCCTGCCGTGGAGGGTTCCCACCTCGCTCCGCAGCTGGATGGCTCCCCTCTTTACTATGTGGAGTGTCCTGCCGTGCAGGGTTCCCACCTCACTCCACCGCTGGATGGCTCCCCTCCCCTTCACTATGTGGAGTGTCCTGCCGTGGAGGGTTCCCACCTCGCTCCGCGGCTGGATGGCTCCCCTCTTTACTATGTGGAGTGCCCTGCCGTGCAGGGTTCCCACCTCACTCCACCGCTGGATGGCTCCCTCCCCTTCACTATGTGGAGTGTCCTGCCGTGGAGGGTTCCCACCTCGCTCTGTGGCTGGATGGCTCCCCTCTTTACTATGTGGTGTGCCCTGCTGTGGAGGGTTCCCACCTCGCTCCACCGCTGGCTGACTCCCCTCCCCTTCACTATGTGGAGTGCCCTGCTGTGGAGGGTTCCCACCTCACTCCACCGCTGGATGGCTCCCCTCCCCTTCACTCTGTGGAGTGTCCTGCCGTGGAGGGTTCCCACCTCGCTCCGCGGCTGGCTGACTCCTCTTCCCTTCACTATGTGGAGTGTCCTGCTGTGGAGGGTTCCCACCTCGCTCCGCGGCTGGATGGCTCCCCTCTTTACTATGTGGAGTGCCCTGCCGTGCAGGGTTCCCACCTCACTCCACCGCTGGATGGCTCCCCTCCCCTTCACTATGTGGAGTGTCCTGCCGTGGAGGGTTCCCACCTCGCTCTGCGGCTGGATGGCTCCCCTCTTTACTATGTGGAGTGCCCTGCCGTGCAGGGTTCCCACCTCGCTCCACCGCTGGATGGCTCCCCTCCCCTTCACTATGTGGACAGACTCCCCTCCCCTTCACTATGTGGAGTGTCCTGCCGTGGAGGGTTCCCACCTCGCTCTTGGCTGGATGGCTCCCCTCTTTACTATGTGGTGTGCCCTGCTGTGGAGGGTTCCCACCTCGCTCCACCGCTGGATGGCTCCCTCCCCTTTACTATGTGGAGTGTCCTGCAGTGGAGGGTTCCCACCTCGCACTGCAGCTGGCTGGCTCCCCTTCCCTTCACTATGTGGAGTGTCCTGCTGTGGAGGGTTCCCACCTCACTCCAGCGCTGGATGGCTCCCCTCCCCTTCACTCTGTGGAGTGTCCTGCCGTGGAGGGTTCCCACCTCGCTCCGCGGCTGGCTGACTTCTCTTCCCTTCACTATGTGGAGTGTCCTGCCGTGGAGGGTTCCCACCTCGCTCTGCAGCTGGATGGCTCCCCTCTTTACTATGTGGAGTGCCCTGCCGTGCAGGGTTCCCACCTCACTCCACCGCTGGATGGCTCCCCTCCCCTTCACTATGTGGAGTGTCCTGCCGTGGAGGGTTCCCACCTCGCTCCGCGGCTGGATGGCTCCCCTCCTTTACTATGTGGAGTGCCCTGCCGTGGAGGGTTCCCACCTCGCTCTGTGGCTGGATGGCTCCCCTCTTTACTATGTGGTGTGCCCTGCTGTGGAGGGTTCCCACCTCGCTCCACCGCTGGATGGCTCCCTCCCCTTCACTATGTGGAGTGTCCTGCAGTGGAGGGTTCCCACCTCGCACTGCAGCTGGCTGGCTCCCCTTCCCTTCACTATGTGGAGTGTCCTGCTGTGGAGGGTTTCCACCTCACTCCAGCGCTGGATGGCTCCCCTCCCCTTCACTATGTGGAGTGTCCTGCAGTGGAGGGCTCCCGCCTCGCTCCGCGGCTGGCTGGCTCCCCTCTTTACTATGTGGAGTGCCCTGTAGTGGAGGGCTCCCACCTCGCTGCACCGCTAGATGGCTCCCCTCCTCTTCACTCTGTGGAGTGCCCTGCTGTGGAGGGTTCCCACCTCGCTCCGCGGCTGGATGGCTCCCCTCCCCTTCGCTCTGTGGAGTGCCCTGCAGAGAAGGGTTCCCACCTCGGTCCGCGGCTGGATGGCTCCCCTCCTCTTCACTCTGTGGAGTGCCCTGCTGTGGAGGGCTCCCGCCTGCTCCGCGGCTGGCTGGCTCCACTCTTTACTATGTTGAGTGTCCTAAAGTGGAGGGTTCCCACCTCACTCCACCGCTGGATGGCTCCCTCCCCTTCACTATGTGGAGTGCCCTGCAGAGGAGGGTTCCCACCTCGCTCTGCGACTGGATGGCTCCCCTCCCCTTCACTGTGTGGAGTGTCCTGCCATGGAGGGCTTCTGGCTCCCTCCGCGGCTGGTTGGCTCCCCTCCTCTTCAGTCTTTACTCTGTGGAGTGCCTTGCAAAGGGGGCTCCCGTCTCGCTCTGCGGTTGGCTGGCTCCCCCTTGACTATGTGAAGTGCCCTGCGGTGAAGGGCTCCCGCCTCGCTCCGCGGCTGGCTGGCTCTCATCCTCTTCACTATGTGGAGTGCCCTGCCGTGGAGGGCCTCCACTTCCTGCATCGTGGTTGGCTGCGGAGTGAGGTGAAAGGAAACATTACTCCGCTCTGAATACTTATTCATCTTCAAGTAGTAAAATCGGGACAGACAAAATATTTGAGCAAAAGTTTCCTGGCGTGCCCTACAGTGTTTGCAACTCAACCTAGGTACATACATACATTACCAAGGTGCCAGATTCTTTGAACTGTGTCTAAGTACAAGTGGGGCAAAAACAATTTAAGCAGTAAGGAAAAGTTCACTGGTAACTGGAAGAAAACGATGTTTTAGTGTCATGGTTTTGATGTTTTATGATGCGCTAACTACAATTAATACGAGGGTGTAAATTTGGGGACATTCATTTGGATATGTGGCATCAAGTTTTTAATGTTCTGGCGGAGGGTTGTCCCTGACGATGACGGACGGGAGGATGAGGGACATATTGGCTTTCTTTGAAAATGCTGCCGATACACTTCACAAAAAAGGAAATTGAAAATTGAAACACTTACGTGGGTCCACGCAGGTAATAGGCTAAAAATACAAAAGAACCTACTTCGAGTCCACATACTTTGGGGGCGGGGTCTTCCCCCTGATTCGCGAGTCGGTGGGGACGCTTTCCCTCTCGGCTTCCGACGTCCTTGCCGAAACTGTCAGCTAAAGTAGTACCTGGTGAGATGGGTATATAATTTGCATTTCCATGGATTAAGTCCAAAACTCATCAATATTGCGACCAGGGGCCATAAATGTAAATAATAAGGTTTTCAAGTCAGGAACGCACTTAAGCTGACACAGGCATGGCTGTTTCCGTATTTTCAACTATTCATATCCACTGTACCACGTCGGCATCTGCTGCTTTTTTGGGATTGATGTCGGCTGTTAATGCCTGGACAAACTGCTAGTGCAGATGGCACTGTAGTCGCCGAGCTCGTAACTGTGAATTATTGTTATGAGTCCGTGAAGCATGAGTGCATTGCGGGGATGGCTGATGTCATGTGATGCTACATTTTGTTTCATGTTAAGCTGCATGTTAGATAGTCAGTATGTTACCGTTATCGTCCTGTTAGATATAGGTGCAGTTCATATTATTTGATGACTAATGTGCTGTTTTATAACTCAGTCGCGTAGTTATAATGTTACAAAAAATGCAGAGAACTTTATAAGTCCGGACACAATTTGTTAAAATGTCTTCACCACTCTGTAACAGCTAGCAAATCCAAGGTCACAGCGCTGCCTTCAGATGTTGAGCTTGACTAACCGAAACAACATTGAAGGTCCCTAGCGGGAGATCAAAAGTCAAGGGCAAGGCTTGCCGAGAAATGCGTTGAAAAAGAGCAGAGCGTCCTTACGAGTAGCCATATATGCCGTAGCACACAATAGCTAAAGACCCGCCAAGCGGCCAGAATAGAGCCTCGTTGAGAAACCTCAATCCGCTTCGCTCCATGGATTCCGTCATGCGGCTCTGATAACAGCCAGAATCATGGACCGGGTAGGAGAGCGTCCTCTGGCTGAAGAGGCACGTGTGTAATACACACACTGTGTAATACACACGTGCCTTCTAATACACACTGTGAACCCCTCAGTGATGACGTAGAATAAGGAGAGTAACAGTGAATTCAACCTAATTTTCACGGGTTTAAATTTTTTGCCATGTCACAAAAATACGGAGAACACTCCATTTATCTAGTTGAAGCCTGTTTTGTTACCGCCACGATTGGGGAACTCCTGAGCGCGAATTAGGAAACTATGCCATAATGTTCTTGAAATGATCATGACAAATACCTGAAAGTTCTGCATAAAAATTCACACTGGGTATTTGATGACTTTCAGGTAGAAAAGAAACTGTACCTGATTCAGATAATGTAGAATCTCGTTTTACCTTTGGAATGCTCCAACATACACGCAGAGTTTACAAAGAACTAATGCCCCGCCTTCAGGTCATGCTGTCAGTACACCAGCACAGCTCTGAAAGTATGAAGCCCGCTGAAATAGGTAAGCCCCGTTGCACAGTTCGTTATCATTGCACATCGGCAGCGATGATTCACTTTAAATACCATACTCTAAACACTGCACCAAATCACTATTCACAATATCAATACCATCCTCTAAACACTACAATATCGCTATTCACATTCTTTCAATGCCATGCTCTATACACAGCGCTATTCACACTTTCATACCTGTTTCGAGAGACTTGCATATTTTCCGGAACCTTAGGGCACAATCAATCTATTCCACATCCCACAACACCGACATCGCTCCCATACTGGACCTAACGTAATCTCAGTGTGTGCGGCAATGTCGGCCAACGCGTGGACAACTGACTCATGCCAACAAAACAGTCCAATCAGCAGCCCTCCGCACCTCTCGCTCCCCTGCGGGTGCCAGTACTCACCTCCTGGGTCTCCTGTTCCTGCCTCCTGGGCTGACCCAGGTCAGCAATGGGCCTCAGGGCAATCGGCGGCCGGTGAATAGGGTCACGTCAAAAACGATGGCGGCGGCCATACGCGGCTCGGAGGTGCACCGCGCAGTTGAGCCATGGTAGCGATCGATCAGGAGGGGCGCGGCGGCCGGTGGCGGCGCTAGTGTCGCAGTTGCCCTGTCCTCGTCCTCACGCCCCCGCCGCTGCGAACGCGGGGATCGTCGGCTGTGCTGTCTGCTGCGGAGACGGCGGACACTAGAAGTGCCGGAGATGACATCTAGGCGGCGCCAGAGAAGTGTTTGTTGTGGTAAAATTTAAGCGTGGCGATGTCGATATAAGTGATGGAGAGACACGCAGGGATCCAACAGGGCCAAATAGGGTGCTTGCCCCCATCCATACACGCGTAGAGTTTTCAGTCGTAGGAGGATGCCAGGCGCCGAGGTCGCCCCAAGAAAACGATAGCTCTAGGGAAGAGTACCGATTTTGTGCCACCTTTTAGGGAGTGGACCACTTTGTGAAAATCCTAAAAAGAACAAGAGAGGTCTGATAACCAGGAAATAACGTTTCCCGACTTTTATACACTAAAAACAGAAATTTATCCTCTTTTCTAACAATATGTGACGTCATCAAAATAACACTGTTGATAATCAGTGAAATCCCAGACGTTGATCATAGACTCGCTATAAAGCTCCATTCACAGCATTTCCGCATGGCTAAAATAGCATCCAGTACAAGAAGAGGCACTGGTGCTAGAACTGAACGTCAGGTGTCACTACGGCAACCAAGTTTAATCAGTCATGGAAAGATTGTGCATAGGTCTGATGTTAGGAAGCAATTTCAGAGTTGGATTTTGACAAAAACATTTGTAACTTTTTTGGGCAAGTAAGTGGGAGAAAGGATAATATGTGTATTGCGGTTATTGGACTAATTTTGGCCCAGTAACGCTCTGAACTGGACAACTTTTTGCCTAAGTGCCCGGTCGACACGCAGTTGCATGCTGGTTCACTCGCTAGTATGGTATTTTCAGCGAGTGGGCGAGACGTAGGGCTTACGACCAATCAGATTACTGCAACCATATGGAAGGTATTCCTTCAGGGTTTGAAATAAGCCAATAGGCCCCTTTACTTTGAACTTTAAAGCTGGCGGAAATTTTATACCGGGAGAGCTCTCGGTAGATCGGCTTAGAAATGTAGCTATGATAGAGCTCAAAAGTTGAAGTGAGGTGACCTTGGTTGACCTCACCTGGTCACCTGACCTAGGGTGACTCGGGGTAATAAATTTCAGGGATGATGAGAAAATAATGGGGTGAGAGGTAGAACCCTCAATCGTGGTGCTGCCTCTCGTTGTTTTTCTGTTATTCCGAAAAAATCTTAGGGGGCCATCAATTTCATTATTCTCAGCCACCCCGGTAGCTCAGTTGGTAGAACGTTGGGCTCCGGCCCGCTGCTCAGAAACATGCGGTGGCAGTGCATGTCCAGGCTTGGGATCGGTTCCCTTGAGAGACGCTCTGGCGCTCAATAGTTTACCCGACGTAGGTCGGCTGGCAACTGACTGGTGAGAGGGTGACCTGAGCGGGGCGGCCCGTCCCTGTGCTTTGTGAGACGTTAAACTTTGGCTTCTAAATTAACCTTCATTGTGGGGGTTGCTCGTTCGGATGGTGGGATCGGGGTCTCCGTGACAAGTCCCTTGATGAGTTTAAGTGAGACTCCGACTCCAGCAGCCGTACTGGGAACCATTTGGACACAGTTTATATAATAATGAAAAATTAAAAAAATATGGGTGGGGCGAGGGTTAAGGTAGATTTTTGGCCTTTGAGGCTTTGAGTCGCGTTCCCCCGGATGTACATACCTTGAATTCAAAATATGTTATGACCTCAGTTTGGCTTCTATAGCCTTTGGTAATCTCTTGTGGCATTTTGAAAGGTGTTTAAACTTGGTCTATGGTAATCTCTACGCGAATTTTGCTCAGCGTACTCATTATTTTAGCTTTTTTATAATGAAGAAGTTTTAGGCACTAAAACAAATCATTGGTGATTTTTAGTGGTGCACTGCATTGCATAGGACTGGTTCAGAGGTCAAAAGTACACATTAGAAGTGAAAGTAACTAGTCCAGCGTCCACATCATTTAAATGGACTATTCATAAGCCATTCTGAATCATTTACGCCAATTTAGTGAGTTTCTAATCTTCTGCCGCTGCTTACACCCCCTTTAAGGTCAAATTAGTTCAAAAGTAAAAAAGTCAAGTCCGTATTGGAAGACAAACGTCATGTTCAGTGTCCTTTTCATGATAATTAACTATTCATAAGAAATTTTGCACCATTTACGTCAAGTGCTTGCTTCATCATCCGTTATTCCTTACACTCCCTTCAAGGTCAATTAAAGTCAAATTTCTAAAAAGGTCAAGTCCATATAATATGCAAACCAACTAGTTTAGTGCCCATATCATTCAAGTGAACCTCGAAGGTTGGAAGGAAATATTCTGGGCCAGTTCATGAGCAAATACTGCAAAAGAACGATTAGAGTCTGGAGCATTCACGTGAAAACGGGTACAGACACCCAAATGACCCAACATGTCTCCACTCTTGAGGTTATAAGTCCGTGACCTTGAAAGGTAGGAACAAATTGTGTTTGCAAAATATGCGCAATGAATGCCCCAGAGGCTATACAACATTTCAAGACTCTAACTTAAGAAGCTCGTTTTCAATTCTTGAAAAAACCTCAGGAGGGGGTTGCAACAACCCCCTGTACGTGCAAGGGTTAACACACCCTATGGCGTTGACTGGAAAAGAAATGGGTTGAAAAGTCTATGGTGGCCCCCTCCTTAAATTCTGACGTTCCACCGTCACTGGCATTAACCATACCACGAGTTACGACGCTCCATAGCTCCATAAGCTCCATAGTGACACCTAGTGTCTTGTTTCGGAAATAAGAAGTAGTATATTTAGTGCGAAAGCCATATTTTTTACCATTTTAGCTAAAAGAGAATTTCCAAATGTAAGAATGCTGTCACACAAATTTATAAATTTCACGGTACTGCGAGTCAAGGTCACCGTTAAAAAACTAGGTCACGGGGTCATGAGGTCAATTTTGCAGAAATATACAAATCGAAACTATCCAAATTAAAATTTGATAAATGTTTAACAAAAAGTAAAATATTGTTAAGATCATTAAAAAAATGGCACAACTTTAGGCCTGCAAAACAATGCCTACACGGTGACCCCCCGCAAAATGCCGGAGGCTATATCTGTCATACAACATTTTCAAATAATTTTTTGACACCATGGTTAGATTTTACACCTTCGAAGCCCCCTTGGAACCAGTTTTGGAGAGAACAAAAAATAAAAAGGTTTTATTTTACGATATGTTTGGTGGATTCATGGTGGAATGACCCAGCTTTTGGGTGAAATTATATATGCAGATATTGGTTTCTCAACACGCACTACAGAACTGCTATCTCAGTTCAAAACCCATTATAAACGTGGGACATTCCCTTTAAGGAAAACACAACATTGCCAGAAGCAGGGGCGGACGCAGACCCGAGTTTTGGGGGCCAAACCCATGTCTGCCTCTCCTCCTGGGGGGTTGGGACGTGCAATTTGGGTGCTCGACAGACCTAATATAAGCTACCTCTCCAAGTACATGATAGCTCTCCTGGGGGGGGGATGGGATGGGATGGGAGCGAATAACTTTTGCTCTACAGACCTAGTGTAAACCCCTTTTTTCAAAAATTTATCCGGCCTTTGGGGGGCCAAAAGGTAGTTTGCCCCCTTTAGCGCTTTGGGGGCCATGGCCGAAATGCCCCCCTCCTGCGTCCGCCAAAGGTCAGAAGAGTACGTGGCCTATAGCGTTGGTTTTTGCATAGGTCATAAATGATCATTTCTTCCGTATATCTCCGTCCTTTACAGGCACTTTTGCGAGCTGTACAATTTACAATAATTTTTTTTCTCGGAAGACTACAACAGTCGCAATCAGGACACTCCTGCCCTAATGCCGCCACCATATGGTCCCAATTGCGTCATTGTTTTGCTGTGATGTTATGTAGACAAAAGCGTGCCATTGTAATTTATGTGTGCCTCTTGTTGCTTGGGCTCTGATTGCTGTCTCAAGTATGCGTTTTTTTAGATATCATATGGTATAAATCGTGCTGAAGGTACCTGGGATGTTTGGCTGCGGACGCATTGGATCTTATGGGGAGGGAGCTGTATTATCGGCATACTGTCCTTTGCCAAATATTTTTCCTCGTTCTTGGAACTTCCAAAGAAAAGTTTATCCGGGTCCTTGTAATTCAACTGTGCGCTCGCATATCTAAACCCAATACATAATTCATTCACTGGCGGATGCAGCAATGGGGGTCAAAGGGCCATGCCCCCAAAAACGGCGAAATTTTGGCTGACTCTCTTAGAAAACACCATGTTTTTGCGATTTCTGTTGCCCCCCTCGCCAAACAGCGCTCCTGCATCTGCTCCTGTATTCCTTTATGTTTCGCTCCCGTTGCGCGTTGTTGCACTGCATGAGTGCAACAACTGCGCTTGATCGTAACGCATCAAGAACTGACCGGTGTTCCAAATCCGCCACCCTGGCGTATTTGGGGCTGCAGCAGGGGGCGCAAATAGGATTTGTGCGAATTTCATTTAAAAAATTGCGCTACAAATAAGAAATGCCACAAAAAACCGTGAATGGCGCATAAGAAAGCGAAATGTTCTTAAGATAGGATAAAATACCCCACGCCAGGGTCCCTGAGTAATGAAGAGCAGAAACCCACGATTTCTTCATGCCAAATATGTTAGGGAAACTTATCTAATTTTTCGAACAATTGACACTTTCAACGAGCCTTAAATTGACCTTTAAAAGGCATAATGGTTTCCGGTGTCCCCGTCGTTTGACCCGCCCGCCCGCTGCCAGTCGAAACACCCCGTTTGACCATTTGGCCATGTCTCCTCAGACACCCAGACAGTGGCGCGCCTTGAAAAAAACTTGTTCCCCAAATTTCTGTTAAGACTCTTGAAGCGACCATACCTCGAAAACACCCAGAAATCACAACTTCGTCAAGGTCCCCACCGAAATCCTCGATTCGTCACGGAGAAGAATGGCGGGATTTGAAGATGCTCCTGCGATTCTCAGTCATACCGAAAATGGCAGTGCTGCCAGTCTTGCGATACTTGCCTGTGAGCAAGTATCGCTGAGCAGCGCTACTTGCTCTCTCTCCTCTCTCTCTCCTCTCTCTCTCTCTCTCTCTCTCTCTCTCTCTCCTGTATGCCACAAACTACTATAAACGTTAAGTTCACTGAAAAGACTCGTTTTGGCAACGTTGTGCGCACGGTTGAACCCGAAGTCTTGGATGAGGACTATTTGAGGACTAGCTATGGTAGCTTTCTGACCCACCTGGCACTGGCAATCAGGTTGATGTGGTCATAATTTACCTGGAAATAGTATGAAAGAATTACAAATCTCCCAGGATCATACCGTACTTCAATTTGATCTTAGCTTCTTATGATGCTTTATTCTAGCGACTTATTTCACACATTGATGTCGGATATTTGTATAGGTATTCCTATTTGTCCTTTGTATAGGTGTTCCTTCCCAAAGAGGCAGGGGTAGTTTATTAAGTCATTTACGAGTGCTAATGAAATATAGACATCGACATAGGCTGTTCGATTCCCCGGAGCCGGTAGGTATGTGCGAACGCATCGGCATTATTAGCAGCCACTTCAATGCAGCAGTCGGATATCATGGGCACACGGGCGGCGCCACGAAACTTTGCGGCGGACGGACCCAGAACAGACGATTACCCGGCAGGGGGAGGAGGATAACTAATATTGAACACATTGACTTACTTTGACAAAGCTCACAACCTTGCACTTCATTAACACATTTATGTAGGTCCACTCAAGTGATAAGGAGGGAATGTAAAAAAACTAAGCCCAGTCAAACAATTTTTCAGGAACGTTCCCCCGATTCGTAAGTTAGGGGGACGCGTCCCCTCCGCCCCGCCCTCCCCCTCCCCCTGCTTCGACGCTCATAATCATGGGCAATCCGAGCATCGCACATTTATTGATTTGTTCGCGTAAAGGTCGCATGCTGGAACAACCTAACAAGCTCCTGGTCGAGTGAGTTCGTTGGTTGGCTGCGTTTTTCCCAAGCCGCAAGAATACAGTCACAAATGTAGATAGGCCGACCTGGAACATGAGTTCAGGATAATTCTGAACTTTGTTCTATTTTCATATTTCATCAGCTAATTATTCTGTGAAATTTTATTTTTGCAAAGGAGCCCAACACGTTGAGGCTGAAATGAAGCTTAACACCCGAACTGAGGAGGGGTCTGGCAGTAATGCGCACTGGAGGGTGAGATCTCGGAAACTAAGAGGCTTAGAAAAACTCAGATTTGGGGCGGATGGGGGCCATGGTAATCTGCATCATAGCCATTTTCATTGACTTAGGTCAATACCCACAAAGTCAAACAAGAGGTCATAGATTGATAAGGGGATAGGCCAGTGAACACCTTATCAACTTATCATCATGCTCCTCGCCGCAGCACTCCAAAACCTATCAAGAGATCATGGAGATCAAACATTGACCGTGCTGGGGACCAATTGGGAAATGCCGTAATTATGCGGGAAAAAGTCGGGCATATGCTAAAGCCAGACTGTAGTCATAAAAGAAAGGCCGCAAAGAATATTTCCTGAAATCTGGGGTCAAGGTCATTCAAGATCTTTGACATATGACGTCACAATACGGTATAATCTCCATAAAGTACACTATAACTAGCACTATAGCAACCGTTGCACAGTGGCGAATATGTCGATTTAGCCTGAATTTATTCCAGAAACCGGATATGTCTTTTCCCGACTAAATCCTCGCCATGCCACTCAGAATTTACTTTATTTATAGCAAATTTTCCTATGTTTTGTCTTAAGCCTCATATTGCTGCTAAAATGTATCGTTAAAGTCACTCTTCCGTGACGTTTGTCGTGGGAGGCAGCCAAGCAGCATGATGTGTTGTAAATACATCACCAACCGATGTTGGTCAGACGTAAAGACACGCACCATCAGTTAAAATGAACAAATATAGAATCATGAGGGACATCAATTAGTCTTAAACAAAATCATGAATTTTATTAAATATATATTAAGAAGCTTTCACTTCTCAGCCCAGAGGAAGTTATTTTTAGAAACATGTAAGAAATCAACAATAAAAACCACACTAGATCATAAATCCATTTTCAGACTCGTAATCAGCGCACATTTCTGCACCGGGACCAATGTTAGTTGCCTGCGGCAACTTGCTGTCTTGCGAAAAAAGGAAACATTCATCTTGCTGTCAGCAGCCATTCTGTGGATTTCTCAAGTGACATGTCATTAGTGCTGGCGTTTTAACATCAGTGGTGTTTCTTTTCAGGGTTTTCAGACACTTTGATTCAGCGACAAGTTTCATTGATTTAGGTCATATCTTCAACGTCAAACGAGGTCGTTAAGGTCAAATCTGGGCCGTACTGGAGACATATCGAGAAATGCCGTGATCATGCGAAAAACCGGAAATACACTAAAAACAGACCATGACCATAGAGTCCCATACAATGTTTTCTCATACAAAGTTTGAGGTCATGGTCATTCAAGACCACTGACCTATGACGTAGTAATTTGACACATTCCCAAAGATATACAATATAACTGCCACTATAGCAGCCTTTGGGCAGGAAATGCGGCCTAGACCTTAAAAAAGACATTTGATCTTGACCTTGCTATTGAGCAGTCTTAGCTACTAAGGCATAGCATAATTACGTCATTATGAATAATGCCATCTGACCGGACTAGTGAGTTCAATGACCTTGACCTTTGACCTTGACCCTGACCTTCATGCGGGGTGATCTCGGCGTATAACCTGATTATATGACGTCATTACGTCTCCGCTCATTCCACAGTGCAGACTAACTGGGGCGACCGCGCGATTGTGACGGCCTCAAAATATAAGTCGAACTTTGAAAGCCTATAAGTAAAAAAATCATAACTAATTTTTGAACTTCTTTCGCCAATCGACGCACTCATTCATTCTCTCAAATTTGACCAACTAGCGTTTTCCAGCGGCGAACGGTTCTCCGGCCACCTCGGAAAAGGTGGGGGAGGGCACTTTAGGACCCCCTCCACAGCGCGTATTAAACCCCCAAGCGAAGATCACATGTGAGCACAGCAACAGCAAGGTTTGCTATAAAGCCAACATTGGGTGTAAAATATCGATGCATGAAGACGGCTTTTCATCATAAGAACAACGGGCATGGCTAAATATATCCCCTTTTTGTGTAGTCGTAGAACCGCCGCTGCTGAACATTGTGTGCTCAAATATATTTTAAAAATGTGGGAAATTCAGTTCTCTTTCAGTTCAGAGCAGCCTAGGAAGGCCTAAGTGTTTCCACTTTTAGATATCATAAGAAATTAGAACCATTGATGAAATGCACGCTAAAGCGCAATATTTGTCACTGTGCGTTGGGCGGGAAATGAAGATTGACCTTTAGTTATGACCTTTGAACTTTCCTTTTGACCTTGACTTTTAACCTTGAGCTACCTTAACCCTATTTCCGGCAGGGGGCTAATATTGCCCCCTTCAGGTTTGTCGAGATATCTCCGAACGGCTTGCGATGACTTTGAACTTCCTGATTTTCCTAAAACTAGTCAGGCGGTTTTCTGAAATTTTCAAGATTTATTTTACGGGCGGGCTATGGCGGTTTTGGGGGTTTTAACAGTATTATCGTTGCGATGGGTTTTTGTAAAGGAAGCCGTCTCTGCTGATCCTGATCGTTTATGGTTTTATTATATTTTTTATGTGAGATGATAGTGATCATTGTCACTATTTGTATTATGGGCGGTTGCGTTAAATGGGGGTGTTATAGAAGGACTAAACGTTGTGTGGAAGACTGCTTACAGCCGTGTGGGCGAATACATTGGGTATATAAAATTCAAATAGTTTAACCCATTCTGATTACCAGAGGCGTGTCCAGTCACTAATTTTAAAATGTATATTCCCGCCAGTATCACCGCCGCGACTCAATATCGATGTATATTGAAAATGTGTTTATCCCCACCCCCCGCGGTCTTGATCCGCCTTGTCCCCTTTCCCAGAGCTGCCATGGGAGGGTAAAATTATCGAAATTAAATTTAACTAGTCGAGGGACTAATATTCATGCATACCATTGCTATTGTTGGTTGTTTTTACCCACTTTTTCTTACTGCTCGCCCCTGTGTTTTTTTTTTTATTTATGTGTAAGATGCCGCGTATATGACGGCTTCTATCCGCGTAACAAAACTTTTAGGTTGTTATATTTCCTCTAGTCCTGGTCCTGGAACTGCCATTGATTTCGAATTTTTGGTAACTCAGTTTGCATTTTGGGTCAATTATTTGTAAATCTGAACTGTTTTGTGAAATGTCACAGGAAAGGGTTTGGAAATCTAAAATACACAAATTGTTTTTTGCACGACCTTTCCTAAAATAAAATTTGATTTTTTTAAAATAAGTTTGCAGGAGAATCTTGGCACTTGATTTTCAAATCGGCCGTTGATTACATCTTGGGGCCATATTCCCCTGCCAATGGAGCCCAATGGTTAACTACGATGTCAAAGCATAATGTAGGTCAGACTGGATAACATAATTTGACCGGAAGTACTGGGGCCAATGACTTTGAAAGTGTTAATATGACCTTTGAATTTGGCCTTCATGTGAGGTGACCTTGACATACCATCCCGCTTATATGACGTTATGATGTCACCACTCGGTCTCCAATGCAAGCGAACTGGTCCGATCACGCAATTGCGGTGATCTCAAAATTTAAGTCTGACTTTCAAAAGCCTATAAGTAAAAGAAATCTTCGACCGACTTTCAAAAAAATTCATCACTACTCGACGCGTCGTTGAATTGTCTAAAATGTGGCTGAGTATCGTTTAATTGTTGGTGCTTGTTACCGGCACAACTGTCATGGTCCTACGACATCGCCAGCTCTTTCCTGTTGAAAGGGTTTCCGGGGAGTCAAATTGTTCTGTCTCAATGCTCCACTCTCGTCTGGATACGAACACGATAACGAGCACAGCGCCACGTCCGCCAAATATTTCCCAGAGCAGACCCCTGCAGTGTGTGGGAATCTAATCACTGCAGTAAAATTTCGCCTGGGAGTAAACACACAAAAGTAATATTGTTACAACGTGAAGTTGGTAATGGTATAACCCCGGTCTGCGACCTGGGCCAACGCCCCACCGGCGCAGGAGAGACGCATGACAATGTGCGGAAAGCAAACCATATTGCGTTCTTAATGTGTCTATTCATAAGCCTGTAGGCCAGTGTAATCATTCTTTCCTTTGAAATAACTAAGAGATAGCTCGCGGTCAACCCCAGATTCGAACCGGGTACCTCTGCTCACGAGACAGGTCCTCTGACCACTAGACCACCGCGCCACACTGCGCGAATTCCCACTAGCCCCACACCGGTGACCTGTCAGGAGGTCACTGGCCGGTATCAATAAAAATGATGCCGTGATCGTGGCGCCGGGTCTGTGTTCGTACAGAAAAGGTATGATATAAAGCTACTTCTAGAAGACGAACGAACGAAACATCATATTGGCCTAGAAGCACTTGTATCGGCAACCCAAAACCCTAAGCTAGCTTCATGCCAAATTTCATCCACTACCATTTTTTCTAAGGACTTGAAACCATGGTGAGAAGCAAGCATGTTCCGAGGAAATTTAGCTCCTTGAAATGCCCTTTCGGACGAATTACTCGAAAGCCGTTGGAGATAAAAGGGTAGTGTAAATGAATGAAATGATTGCAATTAATTTTCCTATTCAGTAATGTCAATTCTGAGCTTTTGAATCACCCTGTCTTCTAAGCCACCGGTCCGGGTTCAGTCCCGGCGGGCCTCTGAATAAGTCGACCTGATCCCCAAAATCCTTCCAACAGGGTGGAGTTGGCGACGCCGTATGCCCTGGGTTGGTGCGTCGTTACCCCAACAATTATTATTTGAGCTTTTGAATGACTTGTGCTCGGAACCAAGAAGCTACAAATAAAAAGTTTTCTACTAAAATTATATTTATACATATAAAACAATGAATTTCAATATCACGATATCCATCTCCAAATATTATCAGGCGGAAACAATTTTTGTTCGTTATTTGAAATGAAAAGTCAAATCGGCGCATTAGTTTGCGAGATATTAATATTTAAATAAAATGAGCAAAAATACAGTCCTCCGGTAGAATGGCAAAAACTTGGTCAGAATTTTACGTTTTCCACTGGAAACTATGCCTAAGCACAAGAAAATTGACCTCGCTGCTTCCAGGTGACTGTCTTTATACTAACTGAAGCCTACTAACTACCTTCTGATATTTCGAGCTTATAAGTCGGCCGTCAAATTTCAATAGCTCTTTTGCTTGTATTAGAAATACTGCGTTTTGGCGTAATAAATATTGTCGGACCAGTTCAAATTTTTTTCCTTAGGTGGCCCCTGCTACTTATTCAATAGGAGGCAAATTTCAAGTTCGTCTCTAAATAAATAAAAATGAGAAAAATGCAAAATTGAAAACATTTATTCCAAAATTTCTCAAAAACTATTTTGAATTTAGATTCGGGGGCATTAGTTTGGGCGTCTAGTATAAAAGGGCTATCACCCTACACAATTGCAGAGCCCTGGCATCAACTGTCAGAACCGCCAAGCGACCAGAATAGAGCCTCGTGAGAAATCTCAATCCGCTTGGCTCCATGGATTTCGTCATGCGGCTCTGACATAATGTGATCACGTGGAAATATCGTGAAATTTCATCCACGGGCCACCCATAGCTCTTTCCGTCACTCATAGGTCATGCAAGTCAACGGGCCTCATGAGATATTGTTTGGAAAAACTTCGTGAAACACAAGGTGCTGGGATAATTTGTGACGACCTTGAGCTCAGTAGGACTATTCCAATTAGTCTATTTCTCCTGGAGACGAGAGTAGATTTTGGTCTATTGATGAGTTAAGACACCAAAACTGACAAGTGATAACATCATCACTGCCGTGCAGTGTTTACTGAGCTGGCGCTGATGGAGCATCAATAACAAACTTAAAACTTTCTTCAACTAGTGAACAATTTTAAATCCTTTGCGCCGCGTCCTAGACCAGCTCCAAATGTTTTTGGCCAATTCCAGCCAGATCCCTCCGCCTGGGTATTCTAAACAAGCCCACAGCCCTGACTTAAACTTGAGAACTAAACTTTGGCAGCCAATCTGCCTTGAGAATGAGCCGTGTCACCTAATGCTTGCTTTTCCATGAAGTCGGTAAATTCCGGGGAGGCCTAACTCCGAGGAGGGTGAGCTGTCTGACGGATGTGGGTAGGTAAAATGTGATGCCAGCGTTATAACCAGCAGCCAACTACTGAGCCGAGGTGCAACAGAAATCCAACTCAGTAGCCAGCTTCCAACTTTTAGGAACCATTTCAACATATTTTTCAGTGGAAAGGTGCTTAACTTAATAAAAACTCGACCATAGCTAAACCCATTGGAATTGGGAAACCCTGGAATCGGGTCAGCTTTGCTCCTCTGCGGGCTGTCCAGGGTCCGCGTGCGCCTGTACTCCAACACACGCGATTGCACCTGGCCACGCTGTCTAGATTGAACCAGTGCCTGTCATTCTGAAGCGGCCGTTTTGGCTGCAGGCGAGCCCGTAACTGCCAGCCTACACGCGAGGAAAGACGTCAACTCGGCTACTACTCACAAAGACAATCACGAACTGCAGTATACGATGCAGGTGCCACTACGTCTAGTCGCCAAATGACGCTTGTATTGAGAACAATCATCGATAACATCAGGGAGTGAGTCCTTCGGCCTTGTGGAAGCCTACTTGGAACTGTTTAAGGAATTTCTCAGCTAAAAGAGTGTTTCCCGCCATGAGCCTTGTTCAAACCCCGCTTCTCCTGAGCAGGCACCCACGTACCAGACACTGCGACAACAGTGAACGACAGCACTCCAGTGATCGCTGGAAAGTGCTGGATTCAGCCTCAGCGCTCTGCTCTCGTCTGGATGCGGGACACGCCCAGCCGGTACCCTTCCGGCTGCGGCCGACCCCTGGCGGTGGCATCGGCCCAGAGCGCGGCCCCGTATCGATCTTCACCTCCAACGAAGACGGTCTCATTCCGACGGCGGCCGCCGCCGGCGCTCGGCGCCACTATCGATCTCACGAGGTATCGAGCGCGCGCACGCCGAAACAGACGACGCCTGTGCGCCTCCATTGCGTGTGTCCGAAGCTTCGATGTGAACACAGAGACAACGGTTGCATGCTGTCGACCCTGAAGACACACAGCAGACAGCAGACGGACGTCGATCGGCTGACACCGCCATCATGTTGCCAGGTGAGTGGTGCCCCAGCAGCCGCTTGACCCACCCCGCCCGCCGCGGGGCACCGCCGGTGGCGCCCCCGTCGGCGGCAGCGCGTCGACAGCGACGGGGAGTGGCGCCAGCTGACGGGAGGCGACGGTGGCACGCGCTGCAACACCGGGCACCGACAGCAGAGCGACCTTTGAAAGGAGCAGTGGTCAAACACGACAGTTGTTGGCCGGGCGTCATGCTGAGGTGTTTCGACTGTAACGCGACAGCGGCCGACGCCGTGCCTCTGGCACAGGACGGTAAGTTGGACGGTGCGCTGCCGCCGCTGGGGTGGCCCACTCCTCCAGCTTAGAATTGATCCGTAGTATGAGCCAGGGTGGAGGGTGACTCACCTGCGAGTCGTGAATGTGTCTTTGTCGTCCACCGCCACGCCCCTTCACCGTGGACTCCAGTGGTATCCGCGCAGTGACGGATCCGAGATCAGAGTATGTTACAGATACGCCGACCAGAAAGCTGGGAGGGGGCGGTGCCTCCTCTGGCAAACTGCTACGTACTGTCCGACATTTCGGCTCTATTTGAAGCGTGCTTCTTGCGCTTGGTTTTGCGATTGATTCCGTGTATGTGCGCTTGGAAGTGTTCCAGTCTATGAAGAGCAGGGCTTGTAACTTTCGACTCATTTAACTGGTGTTTTTGTTATAATCAGCTTTCTAATTATTCCTGGGGAAGCTTAGTTCCATCCAGTAGTGTGAGCTAACAATGGGCACCGGTTCCTGATACAAGGGGTAGGGGTGCTTAAGCCCCCTCGAGATGTCAGAGTGCCTAGAGTAACTGCATAGCTGAAGACTGTTCCGAGGCAATGGCGAGGGAGACTCGAAACCCCTAGCTCCCTCCCCGAAATGCAGCCCTGGATCCGCCACTGACGGGTACCGGTATTTTGCAGGCTCGTGGCTGGGCCCGGACCCCTCGAAAGCGGCGTCTGAGCAGCCCGTCACGTCTCAGAAAAGGTGAGACCGTCTTTGCCACAGCATCGATTTCATATTACCTCCGGGTTCCTTAATCCGTTAACAGCGGTCTCATTTCAGCCTCCGCTGTTTCTGCCGTATTGAGCTAATGACTCAAAAGGCGCGTTCTGGCTTCGGCTGACGAAGCGCTTTTGATCGGGGGACGACAACCCGGGAAATAGTCCCACCGTGGTAATACACTTAGTTAAGTTCATCACATACGCACAGGAGGCGAGGTACTAGCGGTGGCGACTGCAGGTCGTAATTTCAGAAAATGAAAGCTTCTCCGTATATTAATTTTTTGGAAGCTCGGAAGGAAACCTTGTCTGAAGAATAGGTATGGAGGTAAATTTTGCAGCGACTGTATAGTATTGCATGCTACATGTTGGCTTTTCCCTATTCTTCGCGGTATATAGTATTTTCCATTCGAAATGAGCCCCGATTATAATTCTACCCACAAACTTATATTTCCACGCTAGGGATCCAGGGTATGGATTTGCATCTCTTTGAGGATGCCAAGGCACCTCCAATGAAACGTGGAGGTAGTGTTAAGACTGTGGAATAGTTTTAATCAGTTCGACAGGGTTGTGAAGAAAGGCAAAACACATTTATATAATCACCTTTTTATATGGTGCTGGTGCTCATTAACATCGTTTTAAATTTGGGCACCCCTATAATTTAAAAGTCCACGACCCTATCAGGAAAATGCCGGCTCAGTACTCTTTCCCGACCCTCAACGGTAAATAATAGGGTCAAATTTGGACCACCACAAGGAGGTGATACACGAAGTGAAGTGTCAAAAGGGACTTTGATGCATTAGTCGTGATGGAGCGCAAAGTATCGCGGCATTCATAATGAGCATTGAATTAGGATGCAGGTGCCATCTGTTCCCATTATGCACGCTGCACAGTGATTACGGATGAACAATGTTAATTCCTGTAGCGGTCCAGTTCTTGAATTAAGGATATAGATGTTCGTCGCTGCCACGGGCTGTGGCCAATTTCGAATGTATTTGTGGGCTGAATGCAGATGGAAGAAACATATCAAGGCGTAGCGCTGGTGCTGGACCGCGGAGGACCTTAGCCATTTTCCATAGTTATTCAATTGAGGAAGAAAAATTCTGCTGAAATTTTTCAAGAAACTAATAAATATTTTCAAGGTATTCTCTGTCTTTTGAAGAGTTAGGAACCCCATACAGAACTCGTATCGACCTCAGTCTTTTTCCGCACATTTGTACTAAGCAAAGCACTGGCTGGGCCCGCTATTTGCATTCGATGGCTGGACCCGCTATTTGTATTCGATGGCTGGGCCCGCTATTTGTATTTGATGGCTGGACCCGCTATTTGTATTCGATGGCTGGGCCCGCTATTTGCATTCGATCTGGGCCCGCTATTTGTATTCGATGGCTGGCCCGCTATTTGCATTCGATCTGAACCCGCTATTTGTATTCGATGGCTGGCCCGCCATTTACAGTCGATGGCTGGGCCCGCTATTTGTATTCGATGGCTGGGCCCGCTATTTGTATATGATGGCTGGGCCCGCTATATTCGAGCTATTTGTACTAATGTCTGACTCTCAATTCATATTCTCAACAATAAACCCTTTGAAATATCCTATTGAGTGATCTTTATCAGAAGTATTGTTACCATGTCAGCTGCCTTCATTAGATGATGTGAAGCCACTGGCAAAGGTTCGGTCTGAAGCAGGTAGTTAAAATAAAGACGACATTCTTCGGTAAAATTAGGAGAGAACACGGTTTTGCTTTATCCATTGGAGACCGTTAAGAAAGGATTGCTGGGCTGCTTATAATTCTTAGTTTTCCCAAGGACTGTGTTTGTTTTCTTTCCTTTTGCACTGTTCATGCTATCTCGTATTTTTCAATCATATGACAGCGAGATTGTACAACTACACTTACGGTCTGGCAATACAATAAGAGAGAATCCAAACACATTTGCAAGCTCATATATTTGCTCTCCTAATGGGCATCTTGTTTTCTTTTGGAGAACTTCAGCACCTCTCGAGCTATTCCCAACGATTCTGAAGGAAGGCTTAATAACCATTGAAAGGGCGCATTGCGGTGTCAGTGCCACTTCGCTCCACTGGGAGCGGCCCGGCACATTCGGCACGTTCGTTAGTTTTCGCGCGTGCCGTGACTGTGCTGCCGTCTGATGGACATCCTTTGAATCCCGCGGGGAAATCCGCAGCGCTTCTCAGTTACCGTTCCTCAGTCGGGGTGGCCACCGTTTCATCAGGTCGGCCCATCGACGTGACATCTCGGCCTCCCTCTCGGTCCCAGAAACAGCCCTCTCGCCACCCAGCGTCGGGCCGGGCTTTCGCAAGGAGCGGGCGAATATGCCATCCCGGGGATATATTTGGGATGGGATGTCGTCACGGATTTTTTACTGGAAGACGGGCGGGCAGTTTTTGCTGGGTGAAGCCTAACGACAATCTGGAAAAGGGTGCTAGGCAAATCCAGGTCTTAATAACTGCCCTGGAGAGCACGATCAAAGCTTTCGCCTGCAACACAATCCATAGCATTTGCATAAATCCAAGTTGATAAGCTAGAGACATTAGCGCAGCCGGGGTTTCAGCATGGGGAGCATCCTGGGAGATAGAGGGTACGCTCATGGTGGCTAAAAAAACTGGCTATATCTTAGTTCTTGTGGAATTTTTGGCTCGTTTGGTCTGAAGCTGTCAAAAAAACAATCATTCCTGTAGAGGGGGCAACCCAGTTAAAATCGTAAAGACAGTTTTTCACGTGTTTTAAGAAAACCAAAACAGGAGTAAAAGTTAGCACAAAAAAGACCGGATTCCGCAAATTGATGGACAAGTCAGCGGACCCATGGATGCACTTAAATCATATTTTAGCATAACAAATATGCGGTGCTCAGCAGTAATGGCGAAATTCGTTGGGAGGGGGGGCACCTCCAGTGCGGTCCATCTCGTCAGCGGGGAATGTGCTAAAGAACTTTTTAAAGGGAATTTGAACTGAGATAACCATGTGATAGAGCATGTCGAGAAACCCCTAGATCGATATTTCATTTCTCCCAGAACTTACGATTCGCGTAGGAGTAAAATAAATCACACCCCTACCGAGCCTCTTCTCCCTGGGTCTTGATGTGCTGTGAGGCTATCTTAGGAAAGCGGCGTCATGCCCAAGCACCGCAGCGCGCGCTGCGTGGTCCAAGATAAATTATCTTTCTTGGACATCTTTAAAGCCAACGTGCTATACATGACTTCGGTACTGTCGATTACAAATGGGTAAAACTTGCTTTATTGAGTAGTTTGAAACGTAGAATATCTTTAAGTATATCAAGAAAACAGAAAAAATAATATGTCACTTTGCCTCTTTTACCTAAAAACGCGTCATTTGTATTCGTTTCATTTTTGGTGCAAATAAAACAGGTTTAATCTGACATAAAGTGTTACCAACTAATACGCCGGTTTGACAACGCGCCTATTTGGGGACTTATTATTGCCAACAGAACTAAAAACAATTTTAGGCTTATTAGCCATTTTTCAGCGGAAATAAGGCTAAACCCATTATTCTCAACATAGGTTACCCCTAAAACCAACATAGTCTGGATTTGCACTAAGGTGGCCTTTCTCTTTAATGGGAAATGTCATAGAAATTATCACTACTGTATGAATTGTGGTCGAAGACACGAATATCTACCAACTCACCGAATTAGACGTTGATAAACATGGGTACACATTTACCATCCAGAGATAAATGCTTGCTGCTCGCTGATTGTTAGACGCAGGCAGTGTCTGACAAATGGTACTGAGCATAATTAATATTTCTAACTTGTTTTTTTCGTTCGTCTTAGATAATCTTAGAGAGGCAATACAAAATTTGACTGAAATGGGAAATTTTTACGAACAGTGGGAGGAGGCAGGCCCACAATGACCTCATTCTTTCATTATCATCATCATTAACATGTTTTGTGGTCTAGGGCGCGCCGACTACTGAGGTAATTTTGCGTTCATAACAATGATAAAGGAAAAAGAAGAAAAAGGACGGAAATCACGTCAAGTTGCAGCTATGCCGTCATCTCTAAGACCAAAAAGGTACATAAAATAACAGGTGGATCTAAACAGGTGGATGATCTGCTGTATACAGTGGATCTGTGAAATATCTTTCAAACTCAAAGTTTCTTTTCGAATGCCCGGATCAAGGGCCGCTTCACGGCTTCGCACATCTAAGCGGGGATACACCTCAATGTCGATAGCTCCTTCTCTGCCCAAGGGGGCACGGTGCCCCGGTACCTCCTCCATTCCGCCGTCTGTGGTTTCGTATTGCGGTCTATTATTTGGTTTTGGTTGTTAATTCCTCGTTATATATAGGTTTCGTCTTGTATGGTGTCGTAACGCCTTTGACACACAGGTGAAAGCGCCACATAAAATACACGCTTTAACTAAGCATACCGTAATTATTATTTGTCTGTTTTTGTGGAATACGTTTTTTGGTTCCTGGTAGTGCGTCCTGGGAGCGTGTTCCGTGGGCATAGCTCTGTGGGCGCTTCGTCTCGTGCATCGAGGCAGTTGGGCTGGGTGTTTGGTTTGTCCCTTGGGAGACATTTTGGTGGTGCTTGCCTTTAGGGCTGCTGGGGTGGTGGTGGCTACCTTAAATATTTTAGGCAATGCGTTCGGTATACTGGTTTGTATTTGGAGGCTACGGACTGGTGTGGTGTTGCCTTTTGGTGCCGGTGATAATTCGGCTCCAAGTTGATGGCCTTTGCCCTTCCACTGGTCTTGGTTTGCCGCCGGGGGTCCGCGTGGAGGACATGGGCCTGGATGATTAGATGCGGGGCTTGGGTGTGGTGATGCACTGCTGGCCCCGGCCAACTTTTGACGACCTTGAATGTGATGTCAGGGGGAAGGTGCTCAGGTGTTTGCCACTTGGGGTGAGCTAAGACCAGAGATCGCTTACGTTGTGCTAATGAATGGTTTTTTCCGTGACCTTAGCTCTGCAAATACAGCCTAGAGTAGCTGAGGGCTATACATAGCGTAGTGCGGCAAATCTCCGCAGTATGAGGCGTACAAAAAATAACGGAGAATAATTTTCTTTCATAACCAGGATGTTAATACAAAATTGTGATCGCATAATCAGCAGACTTCCTTTCTTGGCTAGCGGAGATGTAGCTTTCATCTTGATGTCTCCACAGTTTCCGGATGAGGAGTCCAATACATCGCGCCAGACTTTAATGTATATCAGTATTGGCACTGGGTACACTTTGCAGGATCTGGTGTGCATCGACGTCTAAAATCACTTCCCAGGCAGCGCGTTTTCGTCCCGTCCGGCGCGTTTCTGTGCTTAGTACACACCTGGGCGGAACCAGGGGGTCGCAGCCGACCACAGCTCATCACCATCACCATCGTCACCAGCATCATCAGTCGGGTTTTTGGGCTCGCTGACGGGGGATGGGTGGATTAGTGGATAGCATCAAATTCTCCTAAGCCCCCGGTCCCGGGTAGAAGTCCCGGCGGAGCCTCTGAATAAGTCGATCCGATCCCTCAAATCATTCCCGACGGGCTGAGGGTTGGCGACGCCGTAAAACCTTGGCAGTTCGTGTGTCGTTAAACCCCAATAATTTTCATATTATCATTGGGCTCACTGACCTCTAATGTCAATTTGCACAACGGCCATGTTCCCCAAAGCGGTCAATCTGTACCCACTTCTCACCGGTTTTGGTCGATTCTTTTAATTAAGAAATGGCTTATCTTCACAAGTGTCCCCAGGTTGAGAGAGGCGTCACCAGCTCTCATCCTGTTGGATGGGCATGTTGGTAATCTGGAAGCTTTATTCAGCATTCCTGGCCGGGCATATTCGACTTCCAGGCACCTGCAAAACTGAGATACGTAATTTGTTGGCCGCCAAGCACTTGCCCAAATATTTATTGAAACCTCTGAGCTTGTGTACAATAGAGTTGCTAATTTCAATGACCGATGGGCGTTTTTGGCCCGGGGTCACAAGCACAAAAGAAGCAGGAATACCTTTCGGCAGCCGTGGGGCGCTAGGGCACCGATTGGGGCCCGAAGTCACAATGCCCTCAGCCTGCACACCTGTATGTGAGCTGCAGTCTAGCTGCTTTCAGATTTAGCGGCGTGAGGCACTTTCGCTGATGGGCACAGTCACGACGGAGGCACATTATCCAGCAGCTGACGAGCCCTGGACACTGATCTCCGCCAACTGCCTCATTTTTATCATGTGCTCCCTGGCTTCGCTCTTGCCCTTGCTTGCAACGAGCGAGCCCTGCTGACCACAGGGGTGGGGGGGGGCACTCAGTCACCGCACAGAGGGCCATAGTGACTTTTACATCAAGTGTCCCGACTTCTCGCATTTGCCCTGACTTAAAAATAGTGCCCTAACTGACCAAAAGCCACAGAAAGGCTCTTATGATCACATGCGGTCCAGTTGAACCTGGTGTCAGCGGGCCAGGGTATTTTGGACCGAGGGTCACATTCGCAACAGGGGCACACCGTTCCAAGATCGAAGGACACTCTGATGCCGATGAGGATAGGCAACGCGTTCCCGCGCCCTTCCTTGGCTGCGTCCAATGCAAGAGAGTGAGAGTTAAGATGCTTGATTGAGTGCTGAACTTTGGGGGAAGTCCCCCTGATTACTGGTCGGCAGGACGTGCCCCCTCGCGTCCAGGCCCGGTCTGGAGAGATGCGGCTAACCGTTGAACGAGGGCCCATGGCTGACTCAGTTCCGTCGCCTGTGATGCAACGACTCACCAGCCCCTGCCACCATATGGCGCTGCTGAATCATCCCCTGTTGGTGGCAACTGCAGCCGCCAGAGTTGACTTTGTTTAAGCGTCCCGTCGCTGAACTCTAGCCCTTGAAACTTCCTCAACAGGATGTCGCCCAGAAGCTCTGACCCAGGGGCGTAGATCAGTGACCGCAGAACGTGCGAATTTAGGGGGGCACCGTGGGCTTTTCAACTCATTTCTTTCCAGTCAACGCCATAGGGTTAGTGTCAAAATTTCTAATGTAAGGAAGGCACCGTGCCCCGGTGCCCCCACAGTTCCGCCGCCAGCCGTGTAGATGTACCTATATCTCTTTGGGATGTCCCAAGTATCCCAAGTGAAGGATCGAGTTAGCGTTGAAATATAATTTGGGTTGTATTATCTCCCCTTTTGTGGATTTTAGATTAGTTTGATTTAATTAACAAATAAAAAGGTCTATGTGGGGGCTAAAATGCGGATAACAACATTGGTGTATATAAGGGGGCCCAGGGGCTCAAGCCCCCCCCCACATGTCCTAGTGCCTATAGTTAATACATAGGCGGAGGCTGATCCGAGGCAATGACGGGGAGGCTCGAGCCACCTAGCCCTCTCCCCTCCCGAAATGAAGTCCTGCACCCGCTGGATGTTAACTACTTTTATTTCGTGGTTATTGACATTGTCTCAAATCTGAGCACCCATGGTTTTCGGAAATTGGCGTTCCTGCTCTGACCCATCCATCTGCCGAATTGTACTTACCTACTGAGTCCTTCGACAAAAAAAAATAACACACAAACACACCAGAAGACGCGTAAAACCATGTTTCATTCAAGTTTCCAAGTAGCTGTGCCCCGAAACTGCCTGGTCTGATATATTGGAGACGCCATCATTTCCATTCCGCGGGCGTTTTACGGCCTGAGCCAGTGGTGGATGCAAGGGGGCTAGGGAGCTCAAGCCCCCATCCCCCCTCCCAAAATGTCCGATTGCATATGGTAACTACACCGCCGGAGGCTGTTCTGAACCTACGGCGGGGAGGCTCGAGCCCGTTGCCCCCTCCACCCTCCGCCCCCGAAATGAAGTCCTGGATCCGAGACTGGCGTGAGCAGTGTCCTGAAATTCACAATGTTAGGTGGAAAACGTATCTTTTTCAGATTAATTTAGGGCTCACCAGGGTCTTGTTTTGGCCTCACTTGGCAGAGGAATCCCGGGCATGAAAACCAGTATAAAACACATCTAAATTATGGCAGTGCATACCCAAACCATATTGGTATAATCCCCAACCGCCATTGATGTAATATCTTGCCTGATAACGTCCCCTCGGCAATCTCAAACGCCAATAATACTCCCACGATAACGCCGCACAGAAGAAAACAATCCCGGCCTCAGGGGCCAAAAGTGTTCGGTTGTCCCATTAAAAGCCAACCAGTGTGCCCGGTGAAGTGGCCGTTTTGGTTTTAGGATGGGATCTGCTGGCCTCTGTTTTGAAAACATTGCGGTTTAATTGTGTGAATTTGGTTTTGTTGTTTTGTCTGAGCTTGTATTTTGTCTTGTTTGGGTGTTTTGAATGATGGTTCCCGGCCTGCCACAAACTAAAATATAAAACCCGTAGAAAAAACATCAGCGGTGACCTGGGAAAAGTGAGGTAACAAAGGTTTTCTGGAGGTATAACAAACTTTGTCATGTCCCAGAAGTTTCTGGCCCTCTCAAATACAAAAGATGGCACATATTTTTTTCCTAAGCTGGCTTGGGATTGACTGCTGCCAGATTTTCAGGCGAAGGAAAGAATTCACGTTGGTATTTGTTCAGTGAGGCCGATTGGATCGAGGTGCACTCGTTTTCGTCCACTTTTAATTTTCGGCAATTATTCACATTAGAATACGATACAAGTCGCATTTGAAAGGATCAAAATGAAACGTAGATTCCTATCAAGACCACCAATAATGTGAAAGTATCTTATAATTTCAAGAGAGGCTGCCAAAGTCAACCCTGATTTTTTACTGTTTTTTTAATGTTGGTAACATTGATGAATAAATTAGGATATATATTATTTTACTGAACAAAACGTTGGAAAGAAATATATGTTTTCTTCAAGAAAAATAAATAAGAAACTTCTATGTATTTTTACTATGTGGTTTAAGAACTTCTTTGAAATTTTCAAACGCTCGGAACTACATCGTGATTTCAGGAGAAATCTCCACTTTAAGTGAGGCCGATTCCACCTTTCAATATATTTCGTAAAATACAGATTTATTTTGCTTTTTGATAGTTTTGTGAAGTTGAAACATGTTTTAGCAGCATTTCTAGCGTTCGATTACTCTCAACCGTGCGTTTATTATTGAGAAATGGGATTCCAAAGACATCCAAGTATCTAATTGGCCTCGGTGAAAGGGCCTCAGCTAGATTTCGTCCATTCAGAACAATGACGTCACTTCGTCGTATTTGGGGAGCCGAAATGATCTCGGGTGTCATGCATGGGTGGCAAGTACAGGCGGTGAGTTTTTAAGTTACTTCGGTAACCTTGGTGAGCCCTGTCTTGAGGCGGGAATATCACCAAGGCCAGTGTCTCTATTCCTTTGACCAAGGCGGAGAATACAGAATCTTGCGTGGAAGGAATTTGAGTTTGCTGTTGGAAGGGATATTGTGGATGAGGGTTCATTTCTTATCCGTGATACTGCAGCTTACCTTTCGGGAAATTCACGATTAATCGAACCATTTCTCCCATCTTAAATATCTACAGTACATAGGTGGGTACCTACCTACTCAGTACAGTACTGGGTGAGGTCATAATACCATGCAAAAGTTTTCCACAGCTCGGAGGAAGGCTCAGACTGTACCCTTTTGCGGCTCATGATTTTTAAGGCTGGGTATGCTTGCTATTTTCTTAATATGAACTGATTGTGCAAACAAATATAGGCTGGTGGTTTTCACATATTGAAGCGAAATAATCCTGGCAGTGGTAGAGTGTTTAAACACCACGTCTTGCATTAAATAATGATAGCCTGTGTGGTGCTTGGATGGGTGAACGTTGGAGAATATCAAAATAAGGGGAAGAGGGAATTTTATCTGGTTGGATATTTACCATGGCATCAGGGCCAAATAATGTATTCTATATATAAATATTAGAAATTATGTAGCTTCCTAGTTCTATGTTCATGGGTTAGAGATTCAGGGTTATGAGATCCTATCTATATATGAGGTATCTACAATTGCAGAGCGTCAAAATGTTTTCATTCCACTAGGAGGAAGCAGAATGATGATTCTTCACTTCCATTCTACAGCAGATATTTTCATCTACTGTCAGTCAAAACAAAAAAAGCTGGTGGTAGTTGTTGCTTATATTTCGAAGGCATATAAAAACAGTCCTAAATCAAAGTATTGTCCTGAAAAAGTATTGGTTGGGTAATAAGCAATAAACAGGTCCAGGAAAAGGGCTGTGATGGGGCTTGTAAGCCTGGAAATACTAAACAACAAAAATGAGGCATGTTAAGAAAGTGGGGGATTTTGGCCTCTTTTTGGGATTTTGGCCTCACTCTCCACCTTGCGTGAAAGCAATTTCAGGACCCTGGGCGTGAGGATACGGCAAATTACGTGCTTTTGGGCGGCTTTAAAAGCAAAACTACGAGATGGATTCCCTTGAAAGTGGCTTTCTGTAAAATATGTGCTTCCATCTTATACAGGGCTGATGCAGTTTATCGTAATGAAACTTTTGAAGTTGTTTTTTTAACTTGGGCCACTCTGGGAATAGCATTGGCGCAAGCGTCATCACTCGGCTTTGGAACTGAGTGGTAGGCTGTACCGTGTTACGTTCAAACATTGCGGGCCAGCCTAACTCTGCTCGAGTTGTAACTGGGCCGAACGTTGCGTCGCAGGCACTGGGGAGAGCTGTTTGTCACTGGCGGATCCACGGGAGAGACGGCCAACAGGGCATTGCCTCCGAAACCTCACAATTTTTCAATTTGTTCTCAAAAACATTGTTTTTACTATTTCGGGCCCCGTTTCAGTCCAAACAAGTGGCGTCAATCCGCCTCTGACTGGTCGGTCGGCGCACAATATTGAGACATGGCTCAATGTATTTCAAATAAAGAGCTCTGTGCCTGTACTGTGGCAATGACGTTTTCTTGCAAACAAAAATATAAAGTTTGAGGATACAGAATATTTGGGGTTATGTGTTTTCGGGTTCTGAGTAACCACACGTAGGTTTAGCCACGGCCCAGTAAGCCATTGTTCCTACTACTGCACTGGGCCAAAAAGCTATCCAGCATATTTCGTACACATTCAGTTACTGAGCTTGTATGAAGCTCTACTGAGCGTGCACCAGGTGGCCTACCAGTCCAGAAAAGAGCTTTGAACAACAGTCTGAAATCTATGCAGATAACGGATAATTTGTCGACCCTAAGTGGAGGGCTTTGAGCCCGAACCTATGGGGTATCGTTTCTAAAAGTCATCAATTCACAGACTGGACAAACAGTTCTGCTTCGTTGCAAGGCAGTCATAGGGTATTCTGTGATCATGCCTGATTTAAACCTCACAATCACTGGAGCTGCATTGGCAGAGGTTGACCTCGTACAAGCCATTCGTACATGGGCAACAAAAACCTTCAGATAAAGAGCCCTTCTGCTGCCCTGGCTGCAGACTGGTGTTGCCAGCAGCGCTATTTTGGGACATTGGCCAGACCAAGGCCAATGCTCGGCCATGGTCTGCCATTATTCTCCTTTCACATTACGGAGACATTCAACATAAATAGCACTGGCATTGTACACTGTCCTTCTCACGGCTTATTTGTGGAGCTATTCGTTATTACCACCGTGCGATCAAGTGGTGCCGACCGAGGTTGTATGACATTGGCAGATCCAGGAATTCATTGGGGGGGTGCTAGGCGGCTCGAACTTCCCCGCCATTGCGTCGGAACAGCCTCGGGGTATGCATTAACTGCAGGCAGTCTGACATTTTTTGGGAGGCTTGAGCCCGCTAGCCCCTTCGTATCCGCCACTGTTGCATGACGTTCGATGGGTGATACGTGTAACGTCAGAGTTACAATAGAGATCGACATTCGATGCTTGCAATAAATTTTTTTACACTGAGCTTTAACGCGCGCACTGCAGAGGGGTCTGGTACTAACGCGCACTGGAGGAGGGCCTGGTAAGGAAGAACCCCCTCGTGAGAATTCGAAAACCAGGAGGGTTAGAACAACGACTCTCTGAAGCTTTGTGAGAACTAAAGATGATCTACATCACAGTCACGCTTCGTTGATCGGGGTCAATATATTCGGGGTCAAACCGGAGCCGTGCTGGGCACCTATTGGCAAATGCCACGATTCAAGCGGAAAAATGGCGAGAAAAAAACTGAGAGCTGGCTAAGGTCGGTCAGGGAGGGTTAGTCCCATACAACCATATCTAAAATTTCGGGATCACGTTTATTCAAGGTCCTTGAACTATTATGTCGCTATACCATGCATTCCGTATCATGTGCACTATAACTCACACTATAGCGACAGTTTGGCCGAAAATGACGGTTCATGGTCTTTGACCTTGACCACCTTAACATTCAGTTCCCTTGATTATGACGTCATATTATAACACATATTATACTGAATGACGTCATCTAACCGGACGCGCTAGGGCCAATAGCCTTGAAAAAGCTGGTATAACTTTAAAGGTCCTTTGATCCATTCTGAACTGAAGGCTGAACTACTACTGTACGTCATGTGAGGTGACCTTGACTAGCATCCCGATTATATGGCGTTGTGACGTCACCACTCAGTCTCCGATAGAGGACTGGTGCAACCGCGGGATAGTGGCGATCTCAAAATATAGGGCTGACTTTGAAAGCCTTGAGGAGGTAAAAAACAGACTGATTTTCCGAATATTTCACGAATCGACGTGCTCATTAGTTTCCGGAGATGCCAGCAGGTAGCAATTTCTGCCACGAACGGTTCTCCGGCCACCTCGAAAAAAATGGGTGGGGGTCTCCCAGGCCCCTCAAGTGCACGTGTTATAGGGACTGTGGCACCTTGGTGTTATTCTAGCATGTAGTGATTTTAGGGGAATTATTTGTCGAAAATTACTAAGATGGCCTTATTTCCGCTAAAAAATGGCTGATAAGCCTAATAATTAGTTCTTTTTAGTTTTGCACAGTTTGTTTCTAGAGGCAAAACATCTCAAGGTTCCGTAACGTCGATTCAGCCGTAAAATTTGGTAACACTTTGTGCCAGATTGCCCCTTTTTTGATTTTCGACATATGTGAATGCGAATACAAATCAGGCGCGTTTGGTTAAAATAGGCTGTTGTTAGGAAAAAGTGGCAACTATCCAGTTTCGTTATTTTTCTTGATATATTAAAATATACTTCACGTTTCAAACTAGTCATTGAAGACAGTTATACGCATTTATAGTCAAAAGTACCGAAAGCACGTTCAGCACGTAGATTTGAAAGAGGTCGAATCAAGAAATATACATGCTCTCCCGGGGTTGGGGTTTGCCTTGCAAAATGGCAACTAATCTGGCATTCTGGTGATGACGTCGGATCGCCGGTTGTTGAGCATTGTGCTGCATTGTGAGACGGGGCTATCGGGATAGTTGCGTGTTGGGCAATAATACTTTTTTGAGGACGTGGGGTTATACATTGGGTCTACCCTCGCCGATGCATCTTGAACCGTAAACACTCCACGATCCGTAGTCGATTCTATTGAATGAATGGGGGCCCACCTTGAGCAACTGCTGACGTAACGTTTGGGCTTTTAGGGCCTTTTAAGCCTTGCTCTCACCAGACTTAAGCATTACGTCATCTTCCCTAGTTCCACGCATACCACATGCCACCAGGGGAGAAAGGGATCGGCAGGCGGATAATTTTACCCTTTTTCTCCGCGAACGGTTAGTTCTGGGTCAAATGAAGTTCGATCAATCGGTTTCTCGGCATGCTTTAATAAAAAGTTCAAACCAATCAATATCACTCCGTTCAAATCCCATTATGAAGTTGACGTACTCCCTTTAACACTGCAACTTGGCACGAGACACTTATTTGTTTCCCCATGCTAACAGGTATAAGTCAATTACGCTCTCAGTGGGAGCTGCGTGCCAGATGTGTCCAGGCCCACCAATGAACGGGTGAAAAGGCGGCTGCATGGACGTGGAACGAGAGAATAATTACGGAACATGAGGGAATGAGAAGAAGTCAATTTCAGCTCGGAACCGACCAGATTCGTAACTATTTTCTGGAGAAGCCAAAGGGAAATGGAACAGGACGGATCGGGACTGCTTAATGGATGCCTTTTGAGGTGGAATTGGGGAGCGTTGGCTTACAGGGATCGTGACACCTTTATAACGTGATTTTAACTGAGATAGCCAAGTTATAAAGCATGCCGGAAAACCCGGTACTCAATATATAATTTGTATTGAAACTCAAAATTTCTGTGGAGAAAAGCTAAAAACCTACCTTTCAGGAACCCCACATGTACCCAAGCCAGGCGGCCACAGTTGTCAGCTGCTGGTGTTACGACAGCGCTGACGTCACAGAGATTAATAAGCCAATTGAAGCCCTTGAAGCCTATTCGATATGGTAGTATTTGCCAGATCGTGATGTCATCCACTGGCAGAGGTTTATTTTTCACCCAAGAGGAGCATTTTAAAAATCAAAATATTGAGCTCATTGTACATTTTTCGGAGAAACCACGGACGTTTTCATGATTTTCAGATAAAAATATCCCTAATCACACTAAATTCCTGGATTCGACCTAAGTGCTACCTCCCTTTAAAGGGAAGGTGGCACTTCCATAATGGGATTGGAACTGAGATAGTATGCCAAAAAAACTTGATCAATGTTTCATTCGTCCCAGAACTTATCGTTTGCGAAGAAAAAAAACGGTAAAAATACTCCCCCTATCAACTCTTTAAAACCGGCGTGATAAATATGCCCTTGGTACTTTTGGCTATAAATACGTAGAACTTGGTCTATTGACTAGTTCAAAACGTGAGACATATTCTAATATGTCGAGAAAAAAAACAGAATTGATCAGTGTCGTATTGGGACCCAACAGTCACTTTTAGCTAACAACGCTTCGTTTGTACTCCTATTCACTTATTGCCAAACTGAACAGTTTTATCACGACACGAAACATTACCAGATCGCGCGACGATTTTCCATCACGCCGATTGGGATATTTTTTTACTTGTAAAGGAGGTAAGCTAAATAAAACAAATTAGTAGGGTTAGTAGCCATTTTTCAGAATATATAATTGGGAATGTATAATGTCAAATCCTTTATTTTCAAATAGCAAAATACCGACCCTAAAATTATTCCGATACACCAAGGTGCCAAATTCACTTCAACCCTTGCCCCGGTGGCGGGTAGGAGTCACCTTCGCCCTGGTGGGGGGCTAAAAAGACCCCCACGATCTCAAAAACTAAGAGAGCTAGAAAAAAGCGCAAAACGGCAATCGAAAGCTCTTTGAAAATGATATCGAAAATACTTCAGTCATTTTTCCTCGTCAGGTCAATATCAAGGTCACCAGAGGTCAACATAGGTCAAAATCGCTAATATGAGGTGTACTAAGAAAACCTCATATATTTCAGAAACTATGCTAGCTAGAAACATTTTTCTACACCATTCGAAAGCTCTTGAGTTGTTCTTTCATTACAGTGGGGGTTCATTTTCGTGTCAGGTGAAAGCCTAGGGAGCTACAGGTCACTGAATATTGGGAATGTCCTTGGGAATGTCCATAGCCACCCCTGCATAAGGGCGTTTCATTTTTTCGCTAATAAATTCAAAACCAAGCAAGATACAGCCATAGTTGATGCCCCATTGCAATCGTCTGGTCAATACGAATCGAATGATATATAATATTGCTATGCCAGGTCAAATTTGAAAATTTGACCTGGCCCAGGTCAGCGGTCTGACCCAACTTGACCTGGTATAGTCATGATGCATATCATTTGACTTGCAGTGACTATACAAACACTTAAGTGATAAAATAAAAGTTCTATCTTTGTTTATTCAAAATTTATAGAGTAAAACACCAAAAAATGCTTCTTTGACCCAAGGTGACCTTTCAAAGGTCACAGGCCAACATTTTTGGCATCAACTTCAGAAATGAGGTAAGAGCAAGGCTGTAACCAATGTTTGAAGTTGACTCCAACCATACTTACTGAGAAAAGCTCATTTCGTGATTTTCCCCATGTATTTACAATGGGGAGGTCATGCTCTGCACATGACCTTAGGTCACCAATATCAAAAATCCCGGAACACATGTTGTAGCTCTTGGTGGGCCCAATATGTGGTATGAGTTTCAACTTGATCAATTGACCTGACTTTTAGTTATGCAGTCCTAAGCATTTTTTGAGGTGAGGTTACTTCACCTGGCCTGGTGACCTGACCTGATATGACCTTGCGCTAAAATTTTCAGGGAAAGATGTAAAAATGATAAAGAAACAGCTAGACCAGGCTTGGCGGCGCTGCGAGCCGCCGTTTTTTTGGTCACTTCGGAAAAACCCGAGGGGGGTCTAAAAAGACCCCCCACCCGGGCGAAGGTTAAGTGTGGCTAGTGAGTGAGGCATGGATGCTCAGAATTTTGCGCCGCTGCTAAGCTCTGGAGCGAGACTACGACTTGCTGAGTAGGCTAGGTAGCCGGCACCAGCCTCACTGTCACGCCACACTGCCAGGCCACACTGTCGGGTCACACCGTCACGTCACACTGTCACGTCACACTGCCGGGCCACACTGCACGTCACACTGTCACGCCACACTGCCGGGCCACACTGTCACGTCACACTGTCACGTCACACTGTCACGTCACACTGCCGGGCCACACTGTCATGCCACACTGTCACGTCACACTGTCACGTCACACTGTCACGTCACACTGTCACGTCACACTGTCACGTCACACTGTCACGCCACACAGCCGTGTCACACTGTCACGCCACACAGCCGTGTCACACTGCCACGTCACGCTGTCGGGTCACACTGTCACGCCACACAGCCGGGTCACACTGTCACGTCACACTGTCACGACACACTGCCACGTCACACTGTCACGCCACACTGCCGGGCCACATTGTCACGTCACACTGTCACGCCACTCAGCCGTGTCACACTGTCACGCCACACAGCCGGGTCACACTGTCACGTCACACTGAACGCCGCCCTGACCGCTGGGCTTGCACCGACAGAAAACGTGTCCGGCGCGCAACGTTCACCCTGACCGCATTCCCAACTGAGACGAAACGACTAGAAAAAGGAGATGATCCCCATTCTTAGAAGTGGCTGCATTAAATGCACCAAATAAAGAATAAAGAATAAAATCGTTGAAGTTTTTTCTCTCTGAATTGCCAGTAAATTTCTGAAAATGATTGGGGTGCACAAATGTAAAACAATGTCAATCACTACCATCCGAGGGCGATTCTAGGCAAAACGTTTCCGAGGCAAGAGGATATAAACATAGTGTTTTTTATGTCAGCCAAAATCGGCCAAAACTAGGTGAAATTTAACCGCTTTGGGTGGGGAGGTGGCATCACTGTACCCGCTTCTGGATCAAAACGTGAAAGTGTAATATAAAGTGTGTTTTAGCATTTCCGTGGGCTTTTGAACAGCATAAAACCGATTTCAAATCCTTAAAATGAAACACGAATTTTTAAAGGACATTTTGACACTACTTCGATGTTTAATTGGAGGTGCCTGGGTACCCTCAACAATATATTGAACCCATACCCCTGGCCTGGTAAGATAGCCCCCAAAGCCCATAGATTATGTCTTTTATAGATAGCTCCTGACACCTTAGACCATGACCTTTTCCTTCGGCGAACCAGAATTTTGCTCCACGCCACCGTGACGCCCCCAAATCGCCTACGAAATGTAAATTTGGCGTCATAGACGGATCCAGGGGGCAAGTGGGGGGAACTTGCCCCATCGTCCCCCAGTATGCGAACATGGAAGTTATGCTATAGGTTTTCTTGCCGCCGAAAAGTGGCTGGCGCCTCCTGGTCCGAAGAGCCCCCCCGCCCCTCCGACCATGTGCCCTCCTCCCACCCCGATCAGAAATCCTGAATCCGCCTATGTTTGATGTTGCCGTCATTCCAGTGTTAAGCTAAAGGAGTCTCAAACATTTCGGTTACAGATACAAACTGTTTGACTCTGCATTTTGCAGCAGTTTTGCGTGCCCTTTCGCTTCTTGCTTAATTGTTAAACTAGCTCATTGTGTGAAAGGCTGACCTATATATAGCAGCTTGTAGAGACATGCTTCCCATAATTGGTTGTAGATCAGTACACACCAGGGGAACAGGGTATACCCATCCAGAAGATGTTGTAATCAATGAATACCGATCATGGCTAGGTATGGGACAAACCTTGTGACAATATCTCGATTTCACGCTAATAAGGGGTATGTTAACTTGAGCGATTAAAGCTTTTCCACCCTGGGGCGGTCCCAGCCTCGGGCTTTGGGGGAGGTGGACAAATTGTGACCTGTGGGGTACCCTTAGAGCACCAACACTGAAAAAAACAATTTAACACAGAAATATCGGCCACAATGTGCATAAGTTAGCGCGGTAGGGGAGACCGGGGCTGGTTGCATCACGGGTTGAATGCATCAGGGGCTGTAACTAAAACAATATTCACTAGATAACAGTTTAAGCGGGCCCATATAGAACCGCGCAAGCGCAATGTCCTTCCGGTGAACAAACCAGCGAAGGCGGTCGGCCCATACCAGGTGAGGACGCAAAAACTCATTTTTTTAGGGTGAAAGTATTTTTTTAGTCTGTTATGTTACGTTTTAAATGAAATAAAAGATAACATGCACGCTGGTCATAAGCCTGGCAGGTTAAAGCGTGTTTGACCAGCCTTCAATTGAGGCAAAGACTTTTGACGGGACCTCTTGGCTTGTGCAATATTTGGCGCCATGATTGATTCAGGGCAGGGACGGGGCAAGACGAATCATTTTTCGCGGGGCAAGTTGAAACATTGTTGCAACCTACCCCGGCGCTTAGTTTTGTTTATGGGAAAATTGAGTAGTCATAAGGATGTATTATCGCAATAATTATTGACATGGGCGTCGAAAGTGGGGGAGGAGCGCGTCACTTTCGAGAAGCAGGTGCTGTATCTGTCACCAATGTGACTCTGACTCTGAATAGGTAAGCTCGGAAGGGTATCCGATGGGAAAAGTGCCTACCAAGGAAACGTGCTCCGCTGAATGGGAAACGTGCCTACCAATTAAGCGAATCTGACGTTGTATTGTGTTTCTGTGCACTAATTCCTCACGATGCAAGCTGCCCTGGGGACTGATGCAACTTACCCCGGCATGGGGGCAGTTTGCATCAGGTGCAGAGCTGAGTTCGAAAGTGTATTGTGGTAAAATGTATTTGTTTTTGGGAAAATATTAACCGTCGTTTGGTGGGGAACAGAACGATATTTTGATTGGTGGTATCCAATTTTCGATAGATCCTGTGGATTATTAGCTACGGAGGGAAAAGTGAAAAAAAGATTCAACCAGTCCCGGTCTCCCCTATCCTTGTGCACCTTCCACGCAACACTAATTGGGATGTAATTCGTGAGTCAGTTAAGCCGAAAATTATGTGCTGAATGAATCAAGTATATTGTTTCAACTCACTCCCTCAGCACAAGAAAAGTGCACTGACCGAAACTCGCAAAACAAGAATAATGTGTGTCACAATTAAAAACTAAAACAGAGCATGTTACACACATAAGTAGGAATGAATATCATGTGTTGCCCATCACTCGGTCACGCCTTCATTTTGCGCAGCGCACACATTTCTTACGCCATATCCTAGTCTTAAACTTTGGCAAAAACACGTTGAAGGGGTGATAAAACAACGTGGTCACGCTCCCCTGCGTGTGTCAGGACTTCGTTTTGCGCGTGTTCGATACATACTTTTCCTTTGGTAGTAGGTGCGTTCCAGACAAAGATCCAATGTGAGAATCCAAGAACACGTAAATTGTCAAGCCTATGGCACTGAAGCGTGGCTCACAGCTCGCCTCAGAATAATGATGCAATCGGCCAGAAACCCGAGGACAAGAAATCGCCTCAAACCAGTTCCCTCCTCCGGGCTTAGTTAATTTCTGACGAGAGCAGGCATCTGCGGTATCGATTCCGTGAATGCCCCGGGCCATTCGTCGTTGATGAGATCAGTGTCACCCCTGAGAAATGCGGCACTGCGCACTGCCGACCGCTGTCTCAAATTCCCTGGGGGGGGGCGCCACTCCCATTCTACCGCCGACTTCAGTTAGAGAGCTGAGTGCGGTAGGTACACGGTCGATCACTGACGGCTCTGTTTTCCGACTCATGCACGTTGCATCTTTGCAACTTTACCTCATCACCAAAAGGTCAAAGAAATTCTGACTGCAGCTTATTTCATCACTAACTGTCATCGAAGGCAGGCGAAGTCAGGGTAGATACGACCCATTACCGAGCCTACACACGAGCACAAGAAAGGGGCTGTGGTTCTGCCCGTGATCAGCGCTGTATCTCTCTGAAAAAAAAACCACAGGCCACAGAATATGCTGCCTCGGGCGATAGATTTAGAATGCCGTGCAGCAGACGACAGATCGTGATAAAACTCCCAAGGCGGCTGCGTTTACTCTGTGCCAACACGGACTCACTAACAGCTGACTTTATAACAAGACAACTCGGATTGCGAGGGTCGAGGAGACTTTTGATAGCTTCAAACTGGAGTTTAGAACAAAATGTGGCGTCCGATTAGCGGTTTGTGAGCTGGCCGTGGACATTGGTAGGTAGCCAGACCCTCGCGCCTAGTTGAGGTATCGCACTCTTAGTCGGCGCGTGCAGAATGCGATGATCATAAGCAGTCAAATGAGGGGAACTCACGTTTCTTCGCACCAGCAAAACATTACTCACTCACCTGGACGTTTTTGTATTCACTGTCCCGATGACAACACAGCTGTGCTTGACGATAACAGCCATAGGCAGTCATAACAATAGCATGATGTAACACATCACAAAGTCAAAGTACCTGTACACCGTAACATCACCTATCCGAAGAGGTTCAAAAGGCAGATACACAGCGGGATGGTAGGTTACGCTACCGGAATAGGTTGTGTCTGGACAAAAACATATAGATAAAAATCTTAGGGGTAGACGACCTGAACTCTGTTTTGGTACGTAGCTGAATCCCCGTTACGTTTGTACTCAGGGGCCGTCCATAATTTATGAAACGCCAGGGGCAGGGGGCAGGGGCAGGGGCGGGGGGGGGGCAGGGGGCAGGGGGCAGGGGGTCAGCCACGCCATCAGGCGCTACGCAAGGGTGTCAACAAGCGTTACAGGGGAGGAGGCAAAAATATGGGTTACGTAGCTTATGGACGATCCCTTACGGGTATTTCCATAACCGGCAAACAACTTTGCTTTCAATGTTGAAAACAAGTCACAATTGTTGTCTAGTATTATGGCTAAACAAGTGTTTTTCCATTCACCTTCAGGATCAAACCAAACGTCCTTAACGCTTCCGTCCATAGCTTTTAACCGCGTCAAGCTCACCACGGGATCAAGTTAAATGGGACTTTTATTTTTTGTGATAAAGAAAAATCAGGCCTCTATCATGCGGCTGTTCCAAGCACTCATTTTCTCCCCGTTGCTTCGTCACAATCATGCAGCAGAGTTGACCCAACCTTCTGTATAGAGCAGTCCTCCAGCCCCGCGCCCGGCCGCGACACGCTGGCCGCATCGCGTGGACTGCGCTTTCTTAGCGGCCGAGTCCGTATCGAAAACCGATACCTGCGCCCCACGCAGAAGACTAATCTCGGGCACACGTAAAAACTTAATGCGGTCCGCAGACCAGCTGAAACAATGTCGATGAGGATGGACGGATAACTCACCCGGCGGAGTACAGATGTAGACATGTGACAATTTCGTTCTCTCGTGATCTTGCAATGTGTAACTTGATTCTGGCATCAAGATAGAATAGCCTTAACGTATGCATACCATGGGTAGAGACTGGAAGGCTCGAGTTTGGAAGTCAGAACCCCCTCGATTTCGAGTTTCCCATAGGATTTACATCACGGTACCCGATGCAGTGTATCCAATCTGGGACCTCCCCTCCTATGAATTGGGAGGGAAAATATCTGAAATATGTATTCAGTCACAGCAACAAACAAATAATGTATAATGCGTCATACTGAAGCATCATCGTCAAACATAGACAAAAATATGAACCGCCTAGGTATAATATAGTGCTGAGTACTTGAAAAATCAGTCAAATGCAAAAAATCGCAATCAAACTGGTTGAACCACAAACAGTTAAACAGGATATAAAGTTTAAATTTATATTAGAGACAGATTACTATATATAAAATAGACATACTGGAATGCTGTTATACTGAATACTTCTTATCTAAAACAACTAATCTTTGATATGAACTTAAACTTTACATCATGTTTGGATGTTAATGGTCCACCCCCGTTGCCCGAATCCTCACACACATCTTACTCACAGTTCCAGTTCATTCTCTCCTGCCACTCTTTTCCTCGGCTCCCCGTACACGGAGCTCATCGCTAGGCGGTAAACCTGCGGAGCTAAGGAGGGAGGGGGGAGGCGTCGGTAAAGGAGCACTCTCCGCGGTCGGAGATGAATCCAGTCGTCTGTGAGGCATTCACTGACTATGGACACTGCCGGCCGAGTAGTCTTTGAGAGGACATGAGGCTATATCTGTCTGGGACGGCCGTACAAAAACGGCTGCGACAGAGCGATGATGCGTGACTGAGTCATTGTCATTGGCATAAACTGGGCCGCGGATATCGCGACATTATCCCTACAGCTAGGATGGAGGCAACGACTAACAATAATAGTTCGGGCAAACGTGACTCGAGGCAGAGCGATTGCAGTACAAGTATAGTGTAAAATTCCTACTCACCAAGGTGGGTTGACATATGAGGTAACTGAGGTTCTGTCTTACCCAGTATATTTAGATGGTCAATCGCGTGAAACATATAACAATGTACTTTTCTACTGAGTGCGGTTATCATTCCTGTACACACTGAAAACTATAGTACATAATTATCCCAACAATACGTCGGTAGCACATGAGTGCATGATTTGATTCAATATAAATACCTCCTTCCACCTACTGACCAGTGCTAAAGCTTCACCTGAGTATCGAGCATCACACTGAGAGAAATTTAGTGATACCCAATGTCGCGGTGACTCTCAGCTGCAGAGTCTATTTGTCGGCTCCAGCTTTAGTGGTCGACCCCTGCCTAGAGTGTCGCTGGTCTTAAGAGAAGGGTCAGTCCCCAATAAATGGTGTCACTTCCGGGGCGTCCGTTACTGCATAAGCCCCCTCCCCATCCTCCTCCTCCTCCTCCGAGCACCAGCGAATGTATCAAGCCACCGCCGACGTCAAACTCAAGCGAAGACTAAGCCCTCAACTCAAACTAAAGCCTCAAACTCAACTCAAACTCCAAACTAACTGAAGATCGAACCGCTAGAGTCACTTAAAGCGCTCGCCTCCAATTCCCACCTTAGGTCAGAAGGTTCAGTTCATTTATTTTCTATGGGCTGAATGGTACTGAGCAACAGCTGATTCGTCATTTGTCCGGTCGGATGAGCGGAAGGTGTTGATTGATGGGAGACTGTGTCATGCCTTCTGATTGGTGATTGGAAAACTGGCGGGGATTTCTTGCGTGTGTCTCTTCAGTTGTGATTTTTTTTTTATATATATATATATATTTATTCAAAGCGGTGGTTCCGAACTGTAGGAGGACGGACGCTGCTCAGAATTTCTCGACACATAAGTGATTTTCTTCATCACTCTTGGAGTTCTGGAACATCAGCAACTTCCTTACACATGGTTGAAATGCCATCAACAAAATCTCATGAGAATGAGGGAAGCTCAAGAGTGTCGCCCCCGGTCAAAAGGTCAGGGTCAGGGATTGCGGATGAGGCTGATTGACTGACCGACAGGAAACTGTCACCTCTAAAATTTCCCCCAAAAAATCCCTGGACTTAGACTCCTTGTGAGCTTGCGAACATACTCACGTCAGGCATTAAGTGTTTTCCTAGTTTGAGTGAAATGGGGAACCTCTGATAAAAGAGGGAGATGTGTCCCCGTGCCCCCCACCCGCTTTTGCCATCCGTGGAGAGATTGTAAGTTTACAACTAATTAATTGTAACTAAGTAACAGGTTAGTTGTAAGCTTCGACGCACAGTCCACCGCTCATTCGTGGGTAAATACCTCTTCATGAATGTCGAAATCGAATGGAATGGATATCGAATTATAATTAGGACCTGAATGGCCTTATTGCTGTCACATAATGATTCACGCAATGCATGCTATTCTGATGAAGAGCTGTGCCCGAATGTATAATCACTTTGAATTTAGTAAATTTCTATCCCGGGATTCGATAAAATAGACCAAATCGCATCTTATCAGCTTCTAGACAAAATTATTACACGTTACGTGCAAATATTATTTCCCAAATAAAGTCTCTCACCCAGCCATTAATACTAGTTAGGTAACACCATGATTTCTTCAGACTACAAACAAAACAATCCTCCATCACAAAGCTTCCACAGACCATTCTTCAACACCGAGGGAGCCATTTGACCTTTAAGTCTAGATGGCAGCACCCAGAACAATAGGCATTATTTGACCACTCACGACCATTTGCTATTGAATGGGGATAAGACTATTCAATGCGCATTGGGAATACTGGAAACCTTTAGCTAATGCCCCATCAGCATCTCCCCCAGACCAGTTTTTCATGAAACTGGGCGGGATCCTCTGGTCCTGAACGGAACAAGTGTTGTAAACTCCTCCAGAAAACCCTTCGCTTTTTGTTATTCTGTTAGCACACTCCAAAATATTTTTTTCGATCCTCGCATGCCAAAAAAACGCGTGTGGGGGTAAAAAACCAAGCGGGCAACCGGTATCGAAAAATTGATGTGAAAGACGCAATGTAATAAAGTAATATTTCATGCGGTAGATCCCTTAAAACACGGAATTGTCGGAATCCGGATATTTTTTTAAGTTTAACAACCCACCAACTGCTGAGGTCATATGGCGTCAGAGTGGAAGGGTAATAAGCTAGGCTTGAGCGCTGGAGCTCGCGACACCCCGCAGATACAGAATGCGGCAGGCCGATGCGAGTGTGCGCACTAGCCGACCGCGCCGCCCACACCCCTTCACAATCCGCATGACACTGACAATGCCGAAACTGTTTCTTAGGTCTAAGGTTTGATGGCTCAATTTTTAAAGATTACTGTGCATTGCTTATAGGCTCGAAAATATTTTTCACAGGGAAAATAAGGCTACATTTCTGTAATTGTCCCAGTACTGATTGAATGTGAGGCAGTAACAAAATAAATATTACGTTTTGTTTAGCCTTTTCACAATAGCTCGGAAAACACTAAAATTTGTGGAAAGTCCAAAGATGTCCCATAAATAAATAAATAAATAAATAAATAAGGACGCATTTATAGTAAGAAAATTCGATAATTTTTCGTTCTCAGAACGTGTTCAGAATGATATTTTATTAATATCGATCTGCAGATGCTCCGAGAACAAAATATTATTAAAATTGCATACCATAAGAGTTTTTTAGTGTTTTTTTCGGCGTATTGTGAGGAGGCCAAACAAAACTTAATACTTCCTTTAAATTTGTGTAGCTTAGGCCTCGGAATTTCTGAATATTGTATTTTTCATGGGAAAAGGAAACCAAAGACTTGAAATTGGCGAAGAAGGAAACGATTTAAAATGACAATTTTAAATTGTCCCAATCTTTCCTGTTACGTTGTTAGGTTTTTGGTCATAGCAACTAGGAATGAAGTCAAAATGAAGTTGGTTTCCAGCGGCTGTGAGAATTCGATCGTTTTTATTTCGACTTCTTATCACCATTTGCCTGCGTTTTACAGCGGAACACATATCCACAGTGCTTTGCTTAGACTGCCCTCAGGTCTGTCACGTGCCTCAAAAAGCGTTGTTTTTACTTTATTTATTTATTAATATATATCACCAACAGGCGGTGCCCACTGACAGGTGAAGTCAAGCAGCTAAAACACATTGTTATTTACAATGAGCGAGCATAAATAATAATACCACTAAGAAGACAAAAGCATTAGAAATCAAACAAAATGACTAGATGCAGGTACAATCATGACAAATGACATACAAATGATGAAAATGGAGTTCGCTAACATGATTCTCCACTCGGCTGCGCAAATGCTAGTCATGTCTCAATAAGATGGCTTTAATAGATGATGCTGGTGAATTTAAAAGTCAACATCTGGTTTCCTGGTGATCAAGTCATTCACTCGGCGAACAACTCTTCTAAAAATTCCGTTCCTCACGGTTTCAACGCGAGCAAACTCTTCATAAAACAGCGTCCTTTTCCGAGTGGCGCGATTTGGAACACGTAGAGGAAAACATGCCAGTAAAAACGAAGAGTCAATTCGACCATTATACAGATTTTTAGAAACATGATGTCGTGTTGGTTATACCTATCCCGCATGCATTGTAGCTTATATTTTTCAAGAAGATTTGGATACGAGAGGGATTATTCTGTGGTGATAGAGACCGATTTCGACGCAAGCCAAATCAAAAATTTATACTTCCATCGCGTAAGTGCATCCCTCCTACAGGTTTGATTTTCTGATACCCATGACTGTGCAAGAATAGCTTCGGAAATACAAATCTTGTTTTGGCTCCAAAAAGGTTTCCGTTAGAATGTAGACTGAATATATGCCGTAAATTTCACCTTAATCGTGGTAATAGTTTCTGAATGACAGCGTGAAGTGGAATCTGCTCATCCTTTTCCGTGCACCTACGCGCGAGCAGTTTGACTTGAGATTGAATTAACATGGATGTAGAGGTTGAGGTAGGTCTACTTCTTAAGTTACAGCATTGGTGCTGCCTGCACAACAAGTCTGAGTTTATCCAGATCAGCCAGAACCAGGTTATGGCATAACAACTTGGTTCAGGGGAGCCGGGTGGCCTAGTGGCTTCATTGCCAGTCTTCAGAACGGACAGCATGGATAAACGTGGGTTCAATCCCCACGGCGGGAAATCGCCTTTCATGTCCGATCTGACCCGCTGGAGACGATCCTTGAACACCCTGGCCAATACTCCCTGTAATTGGGCAAGCGTGCCTGTTGGAGGTGGCCCTAATAAAATGAAATGAAAACTATATGTGAAAAATGATGATGCTTCGACATGCCCCTGCTTCTGCACGTGTCACGCTGTCAGCTAACATCCCTCCCATCCCTCACGTATCAGTATTGATCAGTCAGTCAGAATTGATCAGGCTACTGCATGGTGAAGACCCCGTCAATGTATTCTACACCCTTTCGGAGCTATAGGCTTTTCATTAGCGTGACGGTCGGGTCGTGTTGGACCGTGTTGGGCCATGTTGGGCCGTATTGGGCCATGTTAGACCGTGTTGGGCCATGTTGGACCGTGTTGGGCCATGTTGGACCGTGTTGGGTCGTGTTGGACCGTGTTGGGCGATGTTGGACCGTGTTGGGCCATGTTGGGCCGTGCCGCTCATATGTAAAAGTTGATCCATAGGTAGGGAAGAGACCTCGCGGGCACTGCACGCCCGCTCGGTAACAACTTGTCTATTTCGCATAGAATAAACACCTGGTAAAGTTTACCAGTTGTAGGGGGCGCGGTAGTGGAGTGGTCAGCGCAGCTGACTTCCATTCAGCTGACCAGGGTTCAAGGCCCGGCGGCTTCCCTGAACAAGGAGCAAGCTGGTTCCCGAGAAACCCTTCCAACAGGGAAAGAGATGGCGACGCCATATGACCCTAGCAGTTTGTGCGTCGATAAGTCCCAATAATTATTAACTTTACCGATTGTGTTCTCACTCGATGATGGTTTAATTGGAGGTCATCGCATTTTTGGTAGAGATAAATATGCACGCTAATTTCATCAAAGCTTGGAAGGCAACTTCCTGGAAATTGTATCGATATCAAATACATCCCTAGTCAAATGAAGCTGACGTTTCGCTTTTGAAAAGTGGCCTGTCTTAGCCTCGGTTTCAGATAGTATATCAAACAAACCTTCACTCGAAAAACCTTGATTTCTGCTGTCTCTCCCTAATTTCAACCAGCTCATATGAAAAGTTGGCTGACTGGATAAATTTCACTAAAGCAATGCACACAAGCGAGCAATATATGATTTGTTATAGTTGTCTATGTTTAGAAAAAAACAAACAACTCGTTGAAAAGTAGGCACATACAGACGATTTACGGACCAAAGTTCGTATGGCTAAAGTACGATAGATAAACTTCGTACGCAAAAGTTCGTAAGCAAATGTACGTAGGGTATAAAACTCGTATGCCAAAAGTACGTACGCAAAAGTACGTACGCAAAAGTTCGTAAGCAAATGTACGTAGGGTATAAAACTCGTATGCCAAAAGTACGTACGCAAAAATACGTACGCAAAAATTCGTAAGCAAATGTACGTAGGGTATAAAACTCGTATGCCAAAAGTACGTACGCAAAAATACGTACGCAAAAGTTCGTAAGCGAATGTACGTAAGGTATAAAAATCGTACGCCAAAAGAACGTACGCAAAAGTACATACGCAAAAGTTCGCAAGTAAATTTACGTAGGGTATAAAACTCTTATGCCAAAAACACGTACGCAAAAGTACGTATGTAAAAATACGTAAGCAAATGTACATACATAAATGCATAAAAAGGGGAGGCTCAAGCCCCCTAGGCCACCTGAAATGCGATCATAGACAGGGGCGTCACCACAGATTTTCGGGTGGGAGGGCCGGCCCCAGGGGGAGGGGCTGGGGCTCGTGATGAATCCCTATGTTCACTCTAACGTGGCATTTTCAATATAATTTCCAACCAAAAGCGGGGGACTGGCCCCTCCCCGCCACTTTCCAAGAGCGGGAGGGTCCGGTCCCCGAGGCCCCCGGTGGCGACGCCCCTGGCCAGTGGTCATAGATATCCGCCACTGCGCTCAAGCTATTTGAAAGCCCGGCGAGATGTGGGCAGGTGATGATTACCTCTGTACTTCGTGCCATGTAATGTTCCATGCGATTTTTTTCATGGCGAATATTTTACCTCCATGAGCTTTACTCATACGAATTTGTGTCATTACGAAACATGTTATCCTTACGAACATTTTGATCCTACGTACTTTATCCCGTACGAACTTTTCCATGCGAACTTTTTACATTACGAACATTTTATACTTACTTACGTACTTTAACACGCGCATTGACGGGGGGAGCGGGTACCCCCCCCCCTCGGGTTTTTCGGAGACAGCAGAAAAACGGCGGCGCGCAGCGCCGCCGTACTTGGTATACCTTTTCACTCATCATTTTTGCAACTTCTGTGAAAATTTTAAGGATAGGTCATCTCAGGTCAGGTCACCAGTACAGGTCAAGTGACCCGACCTCAAAAAAGTTTAAGATAGCATAAGTCGGAGCAGGGTGAACTTATCCAATTGAAACTCATATCACATAATGGGCTCACCGAGTTCTCTAAAATACGTTCCGGTATTTTTGATATCGATGACCTAAGGTCAGGTACGAAGCATGACCTTTCCATTGGTAATACATGGGAAATATGGTTTTTACTGTATAACTCAGTAACAGATGGTGACAGAGCGTTTATTTTAGCTTCATTAGACTCGCCTTGGCTTTGCGGTTCTAATGATATGCATTTTATATAATTTGACCCTGACCTGACCTCAGGTCTGTGAAGGTCAAATCATATATCATTCGATTCGGCTTGCTGCGAGGATTCATAGAGTTCAAGTAGTTTTGCTCTATCTTTACTTGTTCAGATGTAATGGCCGAAAAACTTAATTTACATGTTATCCCTATGACGGCATGTGACGGCATGTTTTTGACCTCTGGTGACCTTAAATGTGACCTGACAAAAAAATGATTCAAATATTTTCGATGGAGAAGCGGATGGGCTACCCAACGCCGTTTACCGTTTTTTGCTACCTACCGTGGTTCTCGAGATCTTAGGGGGCGGGTACCCGCCCCCCTCGTCAATCCGAAGGTGGCTCAGACCCCCGTCAATGCGCGTGTTAAACCGTACGAACTTTATCCATACGAACTTTTTACATTACGAACATTTTACCCCTACGTACTTTAAACCGTACGAACTTTATCCATACGAACTTTTTACATTACGAACATTTTACCCCTACGTACTTTAACCCGTACGAACTTTTTCCATACGAACTTTTTCCATTACGATTATTATCCACGTACGTACTTTATCTATACGTACTTTAGCCATACGTACTTTTGCGTACGTACTTTAGGCATACGAACTTCTTCCTTTCGTACTTTGGTCCGCAGCCCCATACAGACAGCGTTAACTGCTTGCAAAACCATCGGCAAGTAGTTTGACTTTGTTCATTTTGTTAATTCATTTCTGTTCTCTTGGTCGATAATAGCAATCCCCACCGATAATAAGGGAATGTTGTCTCTTGCTTGCCGCATACGCCGCTAGAACTTTGTGCCGAGAAACATGCCATTCCTGGGTCGTGCCATGTCTCATAAAGCTCCCAGACAATTCCCCCATGTCAGCTTTCCGAGTACTGGATGTAATATACAGCCCACTTTGTAGAAGTTATGACAGGAATAAGACCAGACGTCGGCATCCTCACGGTCACGGCCCACGCCAGGAGCCCGGCTGAACCTCGGAAGCTGAGCACGTCATATATCCGTTGGTCTCTCATCATTTCTGACGGTATTTTCCGGTGTTTTAGAAGCTTTTTTAATTTAGTGACGCCGAGGATTTAGATGCCGTGTCTGGGGGCAGCAGATAGTAAAGCAGCTCTGTGGCTGAGAAAGGAATAACGCCTGCAGACATCCACGATGGTACCTTTGTTCTGGTCCGGCATGGTTCGCAGCGGCTCAAACCCAAGACCGACACGAGCTGGCCAGTGGCGGATCCAGGGGGGTCTAGGGGCTCAAGCCCCTCAAATGCCCGAGCCCCTATAGTTAATACTTAGGTGAGCGGCTGCCCGTGGCACTGGCGGGTGAGGCTCGACTCCCTTACCCCCCCTCGAAATGAATTCCTGGATCCGCCACTGGAGCTGGCATTGAAGGGAAATATACCTTTAGGGTTTATGAACTGAGCTATCAGTCGTGCCGAACATGCCGAACTAACCTCATGGTTTCATAATTCCCCCTCTCTCTCTCAGAACTCACCTCTTTCACCCAGGCCTCTCCTCTCGCTCCTCCTCTACGGGCCTCAGGCCGCCGGTTACTGTTCGGTAATACCTGGGACCGGCGCCGGCCGCAGCCCACCATTTCTGAATCCGCTCTTCACCCATTGTATTTCCCTGCAAATGGTGGGTTCTATGACAAATGAAACAATAAACACTGGGCTTACGGTAAACTCCACACCCTATCTCAGTTTAAATTTCATTATAAAGGTGCCGCGTTCCTGGGGCGACAGAACCAGTCTGAGACCTACGGCTAATTTCTATCTTTGTTTTTATAAAAATTTTACTAGGTTTTGTCGTATTTTCTTTGAAAGCATTGGTTTCTTTTAAACTCATTCATTCAAATTACATGAGTAAAATTACTATTGCTAAAGGAAGGATGCAGGGAAGTATATTGGTGTCGTCCAACCATTGGTGACATGTTTGATAACCCAGGGCTTATTGCTTCTTAGAAAGACAATGTCACTGTAACTTTTCTGAGGAATACAAATAATGACTTATCTTTCTCTTCAGCCACCCTATGCCCAACATGTTAACTTTAAATACACAATTTGCATATGGTTAGGTTTCGCTGTCGAAATATATTTGAAGATGGAACAAGTAAGAGTAAAAACAAATACAGTCTTTAGCACTATAATTTTGTTTTACTGATCCAGGAAGTAAATATATATTGCAGTAGACGAACACGCCCAAGACGAACCAACTGCCCCAGATCTTTCCAGATGCCAAACACTGACAACGAGGTCTCAGACAAAATTGTTGCTCTCTGCCTGTAGAAGATAAACAAACAAACGTGTTTCCCAGAAATTGACCTTCTCAATCAAGCACATTTCACTCGATGAGCTGCAAACGTGGAAACTTACTGTAGTTTCAGACCGAACTTTCTTCTACGGCTCAGGCATCTTATACAATAGTTGTTTCGGTGGTTAAAAACGATTTTGCACGAGCAGCGATCTTACTACTAGTACTAAGCTCGTTGTGCAAGCTTAACCAGAAGTATTCGCAATATTTTTCTGTGCTGACACACTGTATTGATGGCAGAGAATGTTTCGAAATTAAACCACTGTGAGACGTAGGCGATCTTAGTGAAAACTATAAATGTACCCTTGATTTTTTATTATGTCTCTGCCTTCTCTTCTAATGAGAGGTTGAAAACCTCTTTGGATTTAACTTTCATTCATGACTGAAATTTCCCGTCCTGCAATTTTTCACTAGACTGTATATTTCTTCCGTCCGTTAATCACCTTCCCAACACAGCGGACCGTGGCCTCAGCCCTAGCCGAGTGTGCCTCCCCGTCTCCAGCAGGTCCGACCTGAGCACGGAGTATAAGCTGAAGTTCCGCCCTTTCTCCGACTACTCCTACGTGGACGGCCAGTTCAGCGGCGCCAGGGATGCCCCTGACGGAGACGCCGCCGGCGCCGGCGCCGCCCCCGCGTCCCACGCCGACCCCTGGTACGAGGAGGTGGTCGAACTCAGGAAGAAGGCCTCCAGTTACAAGGTAGGCGGCAGGGTGACCTCTAGATTCGGGGTAGCCATACAATGATGGTTCGTACCTAAACGATTGTTTGTTCCTTGCTTCCAATGGGTGCTGTGTGGCTGGTGCTGAACACGCGTGACGTTGTCTAACATAGGTGGCACAGTTGTGTTTGGTAATAAGAATATATTCGTGCCGTGACTGAACTGATCGATTGAAGCTGCATTCAATCAACTGGGTATGGCTGCCGTACGCCGAAAAAAGAACGGTTATAGCAAACATACGATTCTATCACTATCTCTTAGGTAAAGTTGTTTTCGAATTTAAGTTTGGCACTTGCGATTTCAGTCAAGATATCTTTCGGAAATTATTTGAACATCCAAAATTAGTTACAGGGAATATTGCTCAATCAGGCCTCAGTGTGGCTCGTCAGGGGCACATTCAAAGGGGGCGAAGGGCAGTCGCCCCTTAGGTCCGTGGAGCCAGCCCCTTTGGATACTGAGCGTCCATATCGGGCACCTGAGGCGCCTTGGAAGCCTTTAAAATACGTTAATTGTGCCGTACAGATACCTTGACATCGACTTTAAAAGGTAGCCCTGGCCAGGGGGTGGACATGATATACTTTCTAGAATTCTGGGGGTTTTGAAGGTTCCATTTCTGGTTCTAACAGTTTTTTGGCAGCAAAATTTAACATGTAATTCCAATGGGACTGTTTGCAGGGGTTTGAGGCACGGGCCAAAGGGAAAATGTAGTGGTGCTTAAGGGTATATTTTTTATTTTTGGTATGTAAAATTGATCAGGCTATCTTCTGGGTGCAGTTTTCAGTCTCTAAAGCGCTTTTATAACAAGGAAGATCCACGATGAACTTCATGCTAATTCCTTCAGAATTATGTTTCAAACGTTTCAATTAACAAATCAAAACGCTGCATTCTACCTTATGCTAGCAAAATTAAAGTTATCTTGAACAAAACCCTTCAAAATACTACCATATCCTCAACGTGCTGCCAAATAAGGCAGTCAGCTGGCTGTCATGTCGAACCGTATCTACAGGAACCGTGGCCCTGGCAGATGCACACTAATTTCTGGCGTTCCTCATTGTTTACTGGCAACCTCAGGCTTCTATTAGATTATGTGGCCACTCCTCATTAGACTGGGCGCACGTTTTGCCAAATTTGCTCCTCTATTTCCTGGAAAGATAGGTAAAACACCCACCAACTGAAAACACAAAACAATAATAATCTATCAATAAACAATCTCGCAATATTAGCATTGACGACCTGAGTTTTGGTCTTTTTCCGTCCTATTGAAGGTCTTTGAAGAAATTAGACCTGAATCTTTTTTTAGATTTAGGATTATTTAAACACCCACTCTGCATCCGCCATGGTAGCTCAATTTGTAAAGGATTCGGCTCTGGTTCACTATTCAGAAGCACGCAGCGGCAGTGCATAAGCAAAGGCTTGGGATCAGGAGGGTCGCCACCTGGGGAAGGGGGTGGGCAGGGGCTAGGGGTAGGGCCACCACTCTGGAAAAACTACTTCCCTCTGACAGGCAGCATCATTGAAAAGTCTAATTTTACGGCGTCCATGCTGACGTTTCCTTTTCACAACACTGCATTGGTGTTTAATATGACAAAATGTTGCACTTTCCTACATTGGCTGATTCAGGAGCAACTTTTGGAGGGCGCCACACCAATGTTTTGGGAGGGGGGCTAAATCGAGAGAAAAAATAAGGAAGACATAGTATTTTTTACAAAAACGGTCAAAATGTGGCCCTTTTGAGGGGGCAAAAGAGACTATTTTTGGCTTTGGTGGGGCCACGGCCCCTTTGGATCTCTCCCCTTTGGACCCGCTTGTGCTTTCTTATCACTACAAAGAAAGGGACAGATAAACATGGGCATCCATTGTTGGATCGCCCCCATTCGAAAATCCCTGGCGACGTCGTTACTCTACATCGAGTCTCCTGAAGTCCACCACTCGTATTTACCCGACGTAGGTCGGCTGGCAATTAACCGACCTGAGTGGGACGGCCGTCTTGTGTCTTGTGGGAAGTTATACTTTGGCTTTCTAATTCATCTATCTTTGCAGACGCTGGTTGTTCAGGTGGTGGGGCCGAGGTCCCTGGGGGAGCCACATGAGGGCCTTACTGAGGCTTCGGTCCCAAAAGCAGAGCTCGCAATAGCTGGATCAAAATATGTTCACAAAATATACGAGCCAAAACAAGTTGGAATCCACAATGCGCTCCAAGGAGAAGTTGAGATGCTAGTAACAGTCCGAATACAAATTCAAACTGTTGTAAACAGAAGTCTCGTAGTATGTTCTTGCTCAGTTTTTTCGACTCAGTTGTTCATCAATGACCTCGCACTGAACTATCTTAGTTGTGATATCATTTTTGTTATTAAAATGAGGCGAATTCTATTCATTATAATCGCTTTGGGCTCAAGCGATAGTCTTGAATTAGATTAGGGGCAGCCATTTTATTTTTATACCTAGTTTAATTCTAATACTTTATTCATTCAATCGGCCGAGACGAGATTATTTCAGCTGGCTTTGAATGCAACAGTTTCGCCCGTCGACGACAAGTAAAATACTTACTTCGTTCGTCATCGGCCTCTGAAAATCAATAATGCTTACTGAAATTCTATATATCTTTCGTCAACCTCTGGTAACCTCCATGTTAACCTGACAAAAAATGTTCCACGAGGGAGCAGTCTACCCCGGCAGGGTACGTCATAGCAGGGCCAGGACACGGCACTTGAAATGGGAAGCTTTTGTATTTTTGCCGCGTCACCGTTTTGACTTTGAAAGAAAACCGGCCCAGTTCCATTTCCCAATGTAATTCGGAGTGGCAAGGTCAAATTTATCGCGGAACTCCTTCTGGGACGGGGGATTTTCTATCTACGCTATTCATACTAAGTGCCATTTCTGGCCAAGTCTGGCACCCCCGCTCCCATCACTGCGTTCATGGCCTCATTTCATGATCTTACTTGGGATAATAAAAAAATGGTTGCGTCACAATGGTCAGGTTTTGCTTTGGCTCTCTGAGACTGTTACTTTTCGTAGACAGGATGGCGGTTGTTGTGTGCCTTTCCCCTGCCTGGCCGACTGGGGATGCGCCTGCAGGCGCCCGACAGCTCATGGCAACACTAAGCGGCTGGCGAGACACGCCAATCGATGGTTGAGGCGAGCGAGGCTCTGGGGCGACGGCGGCGGCTGACTGCACCGCCACCGCCCCAGACTCCAGAACCTGTCGCCGGCGACGGAGGCCGCCCACCGCTGGGTTATTGATGCTGGCGGTCACAGACGGATGGCACGTGCGGTCGTGAATGGTTTATACTTAGAAGATGGCGATACGACTCACACCCTGAAATGATGATGTCCAGGGCCGGCGTCGATTGAAAAGGCACTTCGTTTTTGTGGAGGAAGCTTCGAAAGATAGTCATTTTTATCGCATTAAGTTCGACAAGACGATGGAGCTGCTGACCCTCTAAAGATAACAATGACAGTGGCCTCCGCGACCCCGACGAGGCGGAGGGGATCGACCATTATGCCTCGGCGGCACTGACCGAGGCCAATCAGATATCGCAAAAACGGTCATTAATGTCACCCAGGGAGGTCCGCCCACCGGTGCTTCATCGTTGTCGTCGGCGGGATGGAACAGGATGGGCCTCGCTGTCTCGGTTTGTCTGAAGCACCCCCAAGAGTGCCGTTGAATCGCCTGAATTGACGAGAACCCTCGACTGGATGTAAGCTACGAGCATATGTTGGAAAATAGAGCCGCTGTATTTTCAACTCCAAGCTTTGGAGTAAAAATCGTATGCTGTCAAAAAAAGTCATATAACTGTCAAAAAGGACACACCAAGTGAGCTGGCATTGGATGTATTAACAGGAACTCTATACATATATTAACAGTAAAACCGTACAACGCCGTATAGGTCTTTCTTGACATTTCGAGATCGCGACATTTTGTTAGTATCTGTCAAAAAGAAGGCCCTCGCCTTTATCTTTTCGCGCAGATTAAACGCAGCCCGCCAGTCACATAAGGGCGGCCAAAAGCGTGCGGTATGTAAGAGTACACAGAATCAATTTTAATGTAGTTTACTCTCCAAAAAATCAAGCCAAAACCTTCAAACGGTCGCACCGCTAAACTTTATTTAAAAAAGCGTTCGTACCTATTACGAACGTTTTTACTTTAAGGTAATATGTTACCAGGTATGGGTGGCAGAAAGAACGCGTTTTTGACATGCCAGCAATTTCTGGGGTTTAAACAAAACTTCGTCTTTGCTGCAATGCAGATTTTTTTTTAAATTATATCTTATCAAAACTTATGCGGGCAGTGTAGACATTGGAGTCATCCGAAATAACTACAAACATTTTAGCTGCAAAAATTTCACTGCGCTACAATGAAGTCAATAGAAAAAAACATGTTTGCTCTTTCGATTCCGTTCTGTATAATCCTAGCGGGTACCAGCAGTAGGTAAGAAACAGTACTCCGAGATATCGTTGCTTAGGCAAAGTACGTCCTCTTATGCCCTCTTACGCCCTCTTACACTATGTTTTGTCATTGGATCGATATTTCAACCGAGAAAGCCTTTCGAAGTGGAGGGATAATGTTCTATTAACATAAGTTTTAAGGAATCAATAGAAAACCTGGTGGTCTTCTTGCATTAAAACCCGGACTTAATTTCTGAAATTCACCCAGTGTAACTGCATCCATGTTGCATGCCAGGATATAAGATATTGAAGATACTACACTTGTCATGAAATTAATATCGCAATTTGACTGGTGTGTTCGGCAGGAATAGCGACTGGTCTGAGTTCGAAATGGACAGTGACTGTTTCGAACTTTTTACTGCTTGTCTGTATTAGGCAGAAATAGCGACTGGTCTGTATTAGGCTGGAATGGTGACTGGTCAGTGTTCGGCTGGAATGGTGACTGGTCAGTGTTCGGCAGGAATAGTGATTGGTCTGTGTTCGGCATGGACAGTGAGTGGTCTGTGTTTGGCAGGAATAGTGATTGGTCTGTGTTCAACAGGAATAATGACTCGTCTGTGTTCGGCAGGAATAATGATTGGTCTGTGTTCGGCAGGAATAGTGACTGGTCTGTGTTCAGCAGGAATAGTAACTGGTTTGTGTTCGGCAGGAATAGAACTGGTCTGTGTTCGGCAGGAATGGTGACTGGTCAGTGTTCGGCTGGAATGGTGACTGGTCAGTGTTCGGCAGGAATAGTGATTGGTCTGTGTTCGGCATGGACAGTGAGTGGTCTGTGTTTGGCAGGAATAGTGATTGGTCTGTGTTCAACAGGAATAATGACTCGTCTGTGTTCGGCAGGAATAATGATTGGTCTGTGTTCGGCAGGAATAAAACTGGTCTGTATTAGGCAGGGATAGTGATTGGTCTGTGTTCGGCAGGAATAGTGATTGATCTGTGTTCGGCAGGAATAATGACTCGTCTGTGTTCGGCAGGAATAATGATTGGTCTGTGTTCGGCAGGAATAAAACTGGTCTGTATTAGGCAGGGATAGTGATTGGTCTGTGTTCGGCAGGAATAGTGATTGATCTGTGTTCGGCAGGAATAGTGACTGGTCTGTGTTCGGCGGGAATAGTGATTGGTCAGTGTTCGACAGAATAAAACTGGTCTGTATTAGGCGCGTAGTGTTGGTCTGTGTTCGGCGGAATAGTATTGATCTGTGTTCGGCGGAATAGTGACTGGTCTGTGTTCGGCGAATAGTGATTGGTCGTGTTCACGGAGGACTGGTTTATTAGGTAGGAATGTGATTGGTCTGTTTCGGCGAATAGTGATTGGTCTGTGTTCGGCTGAATAGTGACTTTTGTGTTCGGCGGAATAGTGACTGGTCTGTGTTTGGCAGGAATAGTGACTGGTCTGTGTTCGGCAGGAATAGAACTGGTCTGTGTTCGGCAGGAATAGGGACTGGTCTGTGTTCGGCAGGAATAGTGATTGGTCTGTGTTCGGCAGGAATAGTGACTGGTTTGTGTTCGGCAGGAATAGTGACTGGTCTGTGTTCGGCAGGAATAGTGACTGGTCTGTGTTCGGCAGGAATAGTGACTGGTCTGTGTTCGGCAGGAATAGTGACTGGTCTGTGCTCGGCAGGTGCGGGGATGGGGACGGGAGATGGCCGAACCTCACCTGGTTCACCTCTACAGCAACAAAGAAGAGGACCCCACCGTGCTGGCCGAACGCAAAATCATCTCAGCACTCTACCTGGAGACGCTAAAGCCCGGGTCAGTAGCCAGACAGACCAGAGAAGGTGGATCTTCTCAGACTGATTGGTCAGATTGGCCATGATTAGCAACGTGCTCTTCCTTGTGACAAAAGTGCTATTCAATGGAAGAGCACATCGTGTTATTTCCTTGTAGTTGTTGCTTTTTCTTAGTTCATATGGGAGCGGCTTCAATTGGTTTCTTAAAATATGGGCAGTGCGTAAATTTAGAATGCTTGAATAATGTTCTCTTTTCTCTTTACCACAAGGAAAGTCCCTCCTAATGAGGGAAATAATATCGTTTTAATCTAGCTAGTTCGAGGCGGACCGAGCAACTCTGAAGTCTGGACGGAGGATCCTCAAAAACATAACTGCGGCTTCCCTTTCCAGCTGTAGGCAAGAAAGGCTAGATTGAAAAACAATGGGCTTCATCTCCACATTCCGCAGCCTCTCTGTATTGAAAGCCGTGGGCGGAGATGGATGATATCTATCATCCGGCTGTCTACCGCCAGTAACGATTCGAAACACAATTAGGCCAAGTCACGGGCTCTTGATATCACACGGCCAATGAAGCGTAGTGAGTATATAAAATATGCATACGGTGGTCAACTCCTACCCGCTTGGTCAACTCCTACCCGGCGTTACCAAGCTGTGCCCAAGAGGTTTTCAGATACATAAAACTGTGGAAGGTTCCGTGGTGAGACCGAGCGCCGCTGAGCTTGGGCCCTGCGGATGACCTGCTGCCGTGCCCGGCCGGCGGGGACCTGTGTGGTGGCGGGGCGGGGACGTCTGACTGGCGGCGGCATCTTGTCGTGTTCGTGCTACCCGAGCGGCGTCGACTATGCCTCGGCGCTTTTACGCCAATCGGGGATTCATCTTGATTTACTTGTTCTTGCAATGTCGGAAATAAATGTATTATTATGTATGTACGATAAACTACTTCGTCAGTTCAACATTGGTTATACTAGAATTCAAATAAAATTAAACATAAGCACAATAAAATATAGACAATATCCACATATTGTAACGTCAAACCTTTCAAATCGCTTTAAATCGCTAATAAAACAATAAATCACGAAAACTATCGAAATTACTCGTGATTATGGGTTAAGGGTGCTGCTATGGCCGCCCAGCTAATGAAGCTGGGCTCCCGCTTTTTAGCTGGGCCTGAATAAAAGTGGTTTTAACCAGTGGCACAGGGCTTAGTGACGGAAGTTGCTGTCAGACAATTGTCAGGAAATGAATAGCAGCACAGACATCTGGTCCCCCGCTTAGAACTAATGCAAAACTATTATGAAAGTTTCCATGATTAAGAGCAATCATAAGCGAATCATGATTGTGCTATCTGGAAAAGTTATACTCATGAGCTTATTTGGGCCTGATAGATAAACTTGGTTTCTTCAAGTTTGCAGTTTAAATGTTATATTTCAGACCACACAAGAGTCACAAAGTGCAGTATGTTCAATTCTTTCGTGCTCTGGTTTTCCATAGGTTCAGTTTCAGTTATATAGTGGATGGTTCAATAACTCACACATATTCGAGCCTCAATAAACTAGCAGCCCTTTTAGTTCCCTATCGATGGGTTCATCGATTTTCATTTGTTGTGTTCCTTATTTTATTTTGTGTTTTTAACCCAGGCTATTTAGAAATGAAAATAGCTCTGCAACGTCTGAAAGAAAAAACCTTCATAGGTAATGAGAGACACCAATACTAACTTATTTCGATTCAATTTATCACTTTTCAAATGAATTACGATCTCTCTCTGGTGTGAGCTGATCTAAAATTGACAGCACCCGAAATTGTGAACTTTCTTATATTTTCCCTCAAAATACATTCCCCATTCATATTGAGCTGAATTTCCCTTAAAAATAAGCTTCCTTCGCCTATGAGTTGCTTCTGAAGCAGCACTTCAGCAGATTTCAGAAACTATCGCCATCTTTCCTAATCAGCTTTGGGTGACGCGAGCCACAACTTGCTTTGAAGTCCAGCTTTCGCAGCGCTGGCGGGACGAGGCGGGGCCTAGTTCCATTCGCTCTGCGTGCCACAGCCAAGCGAGTCCGCAGTCCGTCTGAATACCTACTACCTCGGCGGTCTGCAGTCTGTCTGAATACTACCTCGGCGGTCTGCAGTCTGTCTGAATACTACCTCAGCGGTCTGCAGTCTGTCTGAATACTACCTCAGCGGTCTGCAGTCTGTCTGAATACTACCTCAGCAGTCTGCAGTCTGTCTGAATACTACCTCAGCGGTCTGCAGTCTGTCTGAATAATACCTTGGCAGTCTGCAGTCTGTCTGAATACTACCTCAGCGGTCTGCAGTCTGTCTGAATACTACCTCAGCGGTCTGCAGTCTGTCTGAATACTACCTCAGCGGTCCGCAGTCTGTCTGAATACTACCTCAGCGGTCCGCAGTCTGTCTGAATACTACCTCAGCGGTCGGCAGTCTGTCTGAATACTACCTCAGCGGTCTGCAGTCTGTCTGAATAATACCTCGACAGTCTGCAGTCTGTCTGAATACTACCTCAGCGGTCTGCAGTCTGTCTGAATACTACCTCAGCGGTCTGCAGTCTGTCTGAATACTACCTCAGTGGTCTGCAGTCTGTCTGAATACTACCTTGACAGTCTGCAGTCTGTCTGAATACTACCTCAGCGGTCCGCAGTCTGATTACTACCTCGGCGGTCTGCAGTCTGTCTGACTACTACCTCAGCGGTCTGCAGTCTGTCTGAATACTACCTCAGCGGTCTGCAGTCTGTCTGAATACTACCTCGGCGGTCTGCAGTCTGTCTGAATACTACCTCAGCGGTCTGCAGTCTGTCTGAATACTACCTCAGCGGTCTGCAGACTGCCGGGCGGCACGCACCATTCAATACATGTGTACATCATGATAGAATGCTAGACAAATGTATCCAAATCAGTTATCAGTATCAAAGATCAAAGATATAAAGTTACCATTACCGAAGATATAAAGTTATCATTATCAAGATATAAAGTTACCATTATCAAAGATATACAGTCACTAGTATCAAGTATCACCGGTATCACCAGTATCACGCAACAGGGAACTAGAAGTTTGTGACAATCATCATTCCGAACCAAACTGTCTAACAGTATTCAAAACGGCTCAGTTTAGTGAAACGAAGTGGTCCCCATTGGTGGATCTACTTTTGTGAAATGTTTGCGAGTGCCAGCATTGCTCTGGAAAAGGCTCCGGTCAGATGTAGAGGACACGGTTGGTAATCAAATTGGAGCGCGTGACGTCAGTGACAGAGCTGAAGCGAGCATTCGAACACTTAACTCGTTAAGGAGGTAATCAAGATCAATATCAGAGGGCCATCTAGGACATAGTGAGTGTAAGTGCATTGCCCAGTTGTTGAAACCATTCTTGAGGTGTTACTCGGGTTTTGTTAAATACTAAAAAGCAGCAATTACAGCAAATGCAGGAGCCTTTAAAACATCAGCTATCACCATCCAATTTCCGGCCATCCTTGCCGCTCCGGCAAAACTTCTGGCTGAGACTAGCATCAAGCCCCGGCACCGAGGCCAAAGGTTGGACCAATGTTGACCTGTGTAGCTGGGAGCGGCAGGTTCGTTCCCGTCCCCATGTATGACCTGCGCTGACCTGTGCTGAGAGGCGCGGGTGTGACCTGTGCTGAGGGGCGTGTTGTTGGGAGGGCAGGTGTGACCTGTGCTGAGGGGCGCGGGTGTGACCTGTGCTGAGGGGCGCGGGTGTGACCTGTGCTGAGGGGCGCGGGTGTGACCTGTGCTGAGGGGTACAGGTGTGACCTGCGCTGACCTGTTCTGCGGTCGCACCAGGTTCGTTCGCGAGGAGCGCGGCCGCAGTCCGGTGACCACAGGTGGCGCTGGGGTCAGGCAGCAATCCCACCCCCCGCCCAGCAGCCGGAAATCGCCAGGAGTCGCAAAGGTGAGAGGCGCAGGTGGCCTACGCTACGCCACTTGGCGAAACTACGTTACGGTGTTTTTCATTGACTACGGTATCACGGGACGTTTGCCACAGCTACGATACAATGTATCTCGTGCTGCGATACGTTGGGCTTAATCATGGAAAATCGAGCATCAACACTAGAGTTTAAAAGGCGAGAGAAATCGTCGACGGTATTCGATAATGTTATCAGATTAGTGAATGCTCGGAAGAGTCCAACAAACTCATTTGCGAGCAAGCCACATATCTCGAAAAAAGGTGCTGAGATTCAAAATTGAAACCGATTTGACGTGACACTTGTGCGGAGGTCCTTCAGACCACCACAAAGGTCAGGGGCGTAGCCAGGATTTCGCTCAGGGTGGAGGGGGCGGCGCCCCGAAAAGGGCCCCTGCGACAGCGCCAAAATGGCCTTGATGGGTAAAAATGGCCCTGCTTGTTACAGAATCGTGTCCTCAGAAGGGCCCTTCGGGCCCTCAGGGGAGGGCGGCGGCTGTCCCTGCCGCCCCTCCTGGCTACGCCCCTGACAAAGATCATTTTAGTGGCCTAGTAACCTTTATTAACCGCTGTATGGCCCTTCTTAGAGGCTAAAATCTAGGTAATTTAGCCTGGAATTTCGGACGGAATTTCGACTAACAAATGTGCAGGGTTAAGATTTATACAATGGGGCTCCATACTATTTAGATACCAAGACTAGCCCTTGAAAATTCACATAAATTACGTTACGCTTGTGTAACGTTTGGCACATGCTAATGCTATCACTCCACAAATCCGTTCTTATTTTCTTTCCTGCACTGAGGATCAATACGACGAAGGGGAAAGTCGGAAGAGGACGCTAATAATGAAACGTCAATGAATGTGACCCAATATCTTTCAAACCGTAGACTTTTAAACAGTGAAGTCGTTTTGTCCCTTCCGTTTCAAATGGACGATAACATTCAAGACGGCTGTCTAACTCGATTTTTACCCCCACTTCCTCCGCCTCCTCCCAACATCGTCAGGGCTGAGTCGCACCCCCCCCCCCTTCCCCCTCACCCCGAGTATCAAAAACAGTTGCGACGCTCATGAGGTACTGGACCGGTGGATACTTGGAAACATCACAAGTTTTATGGGTCAATTGCGCTACTCTAAGCCTTTTGCCCCACTCAGGAAGAATTGCATTGATCCGTCCGGAAAAGCACCCCTAAACTTGTTCACAATGTTACACACTCCTGCACACAGCAAAGTCTGGCGTGGTTTATTCGACTACGTTTCTCTACTACTGCCATTATGAAGAAAATAGCATCTCCACTAGCTAAGAAAGGAGGGCGATAAGAAAAGATCGTGCGATAACGACTTTGTATTGCAGTTCATGTGACAGATTGTCCGTCATTATGTTTCGTAGTACGTTACACTGTGTAAACATGTTTTTTTCTGCGTACACATGACAAAAAGTTACACCACACTATAGATGCAAAGCCACGGCTTCTGAATGACCCGTTCGTAACATAACGTAACGTAATGTAGGTCATCTCCGGCGGATAGCAGTCGACGCCTTTAAATACAGATACAGACGGACGCCGCTAATTCCTGCGCAAGATCTGTCTTGAACTCGGGGACATTTTCAGCATTTTACATCGGGAACAAATTCCGAAACAAGTATGTTCTTAAAGCTTTATAGCTAACTTTCAGGAAACCCTTAAAGATTCAACCATTATTTCCTACCAAGCCCTCCACAAAACGTTGCTAGTTTTGAAATGCATTTTATTGCTATTCAGATCTGGAAGATTTCCATAATTTGTGAGGACAGCGACGTTCACCCTCTAGACCTGTAGCTGTGGTGAGGTCCGCCCGGCCCTGCATTTGTGCCGCGTGGCGTAGCATTGCAACACGCTCATCGTCTCGCCTTGGGAGGACAAACAACGTGTGAAAACCCAGCAGCACATTGGCATAATGGATAATGTCGATCCGCAGCCCGGTCTACACGCGTATTCTCGGCAGCTACAGGGACGGCTGGGATCGGTCTCTCACCTTGCTAAGCGACAAGATGCACGCACGGTGCTAGGACTTGGGTGGGCAAGCTGTAAGATTGGCCTTTTAATGATTTAGTGCTCTGAAAGGTTGGAAGAGAGCAACAGCTGGGTACTTGTGTGGTAGCCCGATCTCACAGCGTTTACCCAAAAAAGCTGTCCTGGCACCGTGCACGCACGCTGCCACCTACCAGTGTGATATGTAGCATTTCTGTCGGCCGATAAAACACGTATGAACCGGCTTTTACACTTCACAAAGGTTATTATCCCTGAAACTAGATTCAAGACTTAGCGTTATATAGCGCGTGGCTCTGACAGCCGACTGGCGAACTAACGTTTCTGCATTGTTATAGATGGCGCTAAAGCTGCAGCCGACGGAGGGAGGCCGGCGTCCCCACAGCGCACAGCCGGCCTCGGAGCGTCATCAGGGTGAGTAGGACTGGCCGGAGGCCGTCTCAGCCCCCTTCTGGAACTGGTTCAACCAGCTCGTGTAAATCTTCATGCCAGGCAGCTGTTAGACCCATTTCCCATAACAAAGAAATCTGGAAATGTCATCGATGAATTAATGTATTGACATCTTGTGAACTTCGAAAGTTAGAAAGCGTGCGATGAAGCATTAATCGAACTTAAGTCCATAGATTTAAGATTTTTTATTGGTGCGTGTGGAAAAAGGAAAATTGCAGTGTTTGCCTTATCGCTAAATGACGCTTTCCCCTTTTGTAGCGGGACTCTCTCTGGGAGTGAATCATGCTCGCGATATTCAACACCAAATGAACGCTAACATCGCACTCTTGCTAGAACCAGGGGCGGATCCAGGATTTCCTCAAGGGAGGGGGCGAGTACTAGCCTCGGGAGCTACTTTTGACGGTCCTTTAAGGGGCGGGAGCCCTCGCTATTTTTTTTTTTTAATGAACGAGAAATCATTGCAAACTAAACGATTTGTTGCATGCTATTTTAACGTCCTAATTTTAACGTCCGAGACCAACGATTGAGCCCCCGAAAATAAGGATTAAACCCCCGAGGCGAACTATTGGGGCTCCTCGAGTCAACGATTGGGGTCCCTGAGGCCAACTCTGGGCCCTGGGAGACCAACACTTGGGTCCCCGAGAACAACTCTGGGCCCCCGAGACCAACGATTGGGACCGCTCACAATTAAGATCCCCCAGCCCAACCCTGGGTCACCCCCTGGATCCGCCCCTGGCTAGAAGGGAAAGGATGGAGGACGGGAGTGGTTTCTCGCCTAGTTTTCTCACCTAGACCGAGCCCAGACACCAGATTCGGGATTCCGGGAGTAGCCGGTCCCAGTCACCAGACTCGGGATTCCGGGAGGGGCTGGTCCCAGACACCAGACTCGGGATTCCGTGAGTAGCCGTCCCAGTCACCAGACTCGGGATTCCGTGAGTAGCCGGTCCCAGTCAGAAGACTCGGGATTCCGGGAGTAGCCGGTCCCAGTCGCCGACTCGGGATTCCGGGAGTAGCCGGTCCCAGTCACCAGACTCGGGATTCCGGGAGTAGCCGGTCCCAGTCACCAGACTCGGGATTCCGGGAGTAGCCGGTCCCAGTCACCAGACTCGGATTCGGGAGTAGCCGGTCCCAGTCGCCAGACTCGGGATTCCGGGAGTAGCCGGTCACAGTCACCAGACTCGGGATTCCGGGAGTAGCCGGTCCCAGTCACCAGACTCGGGATTCCGGGAGGGGCCGGTCCCAGTCACCAGACTCGGGATTCCAGGAGTAGCCGGTCCCAGTCACCAGACTCGGGATTCCAGGAGTAGCCGGTCCCAGTCACCAGACTCAGGATTCCAGGAGTAGCCGGTCCCAGTCACCAGACTCGGGATTCCGGGAGTAGCCGGTCCCAGTCACCAGACTCGGGATTCCGGGAGTAGCCGGTCCCAGACACCAACTATTTCGGCTTGGGATGGATACAGATAACCAAGTCCTTTGACGAAAATTGGGAGAAAATCTGGATGTTTGGAGGATGGCCCGGATGCCCCGCCCCTATCCCCAACTAGGACCGACAGAAGATTTGGGCCCCGCTGATCAGGCCCTAGACCAAATTCATGCCTTGCACGTGCATGATGCAACTAAATCGGCATTCTTTTTAGCGTTTGATGCCCTGGTGTTGCGTGATTCAGACGTCACTCAAACTGTTGTTATTCATTCCGATTCATGGCAGATTCAGAGGGCATAGGCGGAGCCAGGATCTCTGATCGGGGGAGGTTACATGGTCGGGGGGGGGGGGGCTATCTGTACCAGGGGAGTGCCACTTTTGGGGCGGTTAAGCCTATCAGGCGGACGCTAAATCCTATCGCAGGGGCATCGATCCTGGGTTGCCAACGGTCGACCGGGGAGGGCAAGTGCCGCCAACTTACCCTCTGGATCTGGCTATGTCAGAAGGCATTCAATTAACCCAGTGGACTTGTTCATCGGAATCAAATTATATTGGCAATAGTTTTAAAGAAGAGGCGTTGCCAGGAACGTTGTCATGGGGACCAGCCCCGACTGGCGCTGACTGGAGCGCCGCTGGCAAGGCCAAGTAAGAGACGGTGGCCGTCTGTAAAAAATGCTGCAAATCAACTTCACCAACAACTCTAAAATCGGGAACATTTACGAAGATCCACGCATGTAACATGGAAAAAACGCAAAAGGCCTGGATCGCGTCCCAACATTCTTGGTACCCAACCCTTAGTTCGCAATTTGGGGGACGGACACGTCTCCCTCTCTTCGCTTTCAACGCTCACATTTTGAGCCTAGTTTATTTCGTTGAACCGCTGAACAGATACATCTGGAAGCTACATATTTTGCCTTAATTAGCATCAGTTGATCAGAATGACAGAGGCCAGAAAAGGCATTTATTTTCCCAAACGAAGATAATTTTTATCCAAAGATCAGAAAATTTTCCCAAACAAAAAGGACTTATGGAGTCGTATAAGAGAGAAAATAGTTATCCCCAATGCCTATAATGAGAAGGTTAGGCGACAGATTGTGGTTCATTGCCATATTGAAGGCATTATTTACACCTCAGTAGGTAGCAGTTGGGCTCCAAATGACCAACGTTGTCGGAGCGCCTTAACACCCCAAATATGATGATGATGTAGGTGACATTGTCTGCCTTCAAAATATTCCATGTTCTGGTTCCTCGATATTTTCCCAAACAAGATTGTCAAGATAGAAACAAGCCGCCACCCGGGCTGGTTTTAAACCAGCCTGGGCTGCCCCAGTTTCGCTGCCCGCACCGGTTCAGTTAACGCTGCCCCAGTCCTGCTGCCCGCATTTGTTCAGTTAACGCTGCCCCAGTCCTGCTGCCCGCACTGGTTCATTTAACGCTGCCCCAGTCCTGCTGCCCACATTTGTTAAACGTCCCAGTTTCGCTGCCCGCACCGGTACGGTTAATGCTGCCCCGGTTTCACCGCCCGCACCGGTACAGTTAACGCTGCCCCAGTTTCGCTGCCCGCATTTGTTCAGTTAACGCTGCCCCAGTTTCGCCGCCCGCACCGGTACAGTTAACGCTGCCCCAGTCCTGCCGCCCGCACCGGTACAGTTAACGCTGCCCCAGTTTTGCTGCCCGCACCGGTACAGTTAACGCTGCCCCAGTTTCGCTGCCCGCATTTGTTCAGTTAACGCTGCCCCAGTTTCGCCGCCCGCACCGGTACAGTTAACGCTGCCCCAATCCTTTCGCATTTGTTCAGTCAACGCTGCCCCAGTCCTGCCGCCCGCACCGGTACAGTTAACGCTGCCCCAGTTTTGCTGCCCGCACCGGTACAGTTAACGCTGCCCCAGTTTTGCTGCCCGCACCGGTTGAATGAAAACACCGGGCCGCGCTCTGTTTATGGCGGGAGGCGTTTCTGGGAAGGACAGCGTACTGAAGACGCTGATGCAATGGCAAGGACGCCCACTGATCCCAGCTGCAGCTCAGGAGGTGTTGCCCATCTGGAATTTCACGGCACGAAGTGATCTTGAAACGGGTGTTGGCAGCGGACCCTGCTGGTCATTCCAACAAGGCGTTGCGCGATAAAGCGTGCTCCCAGTCCCATGACGAGTGAATGCAAATCCAGTCAATATGAAGGTCAATATTGGAACTCTTCAGTGAATTTCTCGCTCGATGCATTGGAGGTCTTGGCACATGCAAGTCATTGTTATAAGATTTATGCGTGGAAAGGAACGCACGCAAATTCTTCCGGATACAGGGTCACCCGTCATAACGTTTGTTACGCTTAATTTTCTTTCCCAGATTATACCATCCTTTGACTTTCTGAACCACCCCAGTGCACCAAAGGGCGATAGACAACCACATATTAAGTAGAAATGTTAGGTGATACCCCGAAAAGAATATGGCAGCTTTGAGTAATTTCACTGGCATATCAATCCTGTGAAGTATGCCGAAAACTCCTCGTGTCATATTTCCTTCGTACCCGAACTTACTGCATGCGGAAAAAATAAGCGTTTCCTGAACGTGCTGTTTGTTCTCCTGCGCCTCCCCGCCCCCTCACCGCGCCTCGCAGCGGCGGGGTGGTTCAGCCAGGAGCGAGGTCGGGGGGGACTCTGAACTCCACGACTTATCCGAAAATGCTAAGTTTTGGTCAAATCAAGCATGAAACCGAGGTGTTTCCGATATGTTGTAACGAACTGCCAGATCAATTCTAAACTCATTGTGAACGTGCAACATTCCCCCAATTTCCGTTAAACCCAGACACATCTAGCATTGAGCGGATGCATCATATTGTATCGTGTGAAATTTTTTCCATCAGAACCCCACATGACAGGAAACATTTAACTTTAAGATTACGCCGGGGTCTTTGTCCTCTGACTTTGCGGCTGCAGAATCGGTACCAGTGAAGTGATCTTCATGTTTATGATATGGTGTGTGTTTCGGCGTGGACAAGTTGAAAAATGCATTTGAAATTTGGGCTTTTATGGGACGATTTTGTGGAACTTATTTTGGAGGTTTTGGTCAGCGTGAGATAGCTCTGCAACTCGCAATAAAATATGGAAAGCTGAAAGGGTTTGCATGATTGACATTAGCCAGACCACTAGGAGTCGATGGTGAGGAAGCGTAGATTTTCTTGAACGGCTTTGCGATGAGACATCGTTAAATATGAAGCGGACAAAAATGACCCGCTGGGCGTTGCGACATCTGCGGCCGTGAAATGAGGAAAAGGATGTGTTCGTCCTCCCATCTGGTGCGTTAGGCGCATAATGTTACCTAGAGGAGGGAGGCATTGTGGGTCCTGCGAATGCGGTTGCCTTTATATATTTTTCATAATTCTGAAGATTTTTAGTGCAATGTCGATACGTTTGGAAATTTGAGTTCATGAAATGCTTCCTAACGTTTTCGAGTCTGTCTTATTTTGGGAATGATTATCCATACTTTTAACGGAAACATGCAGATGGTTCCAGTATTTTGTAAAGGCGTTATCAATAAATTTTTCAGGTGTTTTGAACTTATAGAAAATTTAGCTGACTTCACTGTTAATCTAGGAGCCTTGTTTTTCCCCTTGATGGATTGTGTGTAGTGGATGGGATGGGAACAGTGGCGGATTAAGGACTTCTTGGGTGGTGGGGGGGTTGGGTCTCGAGCCTCTCCCGCCATGGCCTCGAAACAGCCCTCGTAATGCATTTCTCTGGTCAGACTGACATTTCGGTGGGGGGGCTTGCTTCTGCCTTCCTAGCCCCTTGTGTTCACTTCTGATTGAAAGCCAATGACAAGCAGACAAATGGTTGGAAATATCGCGGCCGCCACGCTGTTTTTTGACAAGATAGTGCGTGTCAACGTCCGGAGCAGTTAAATGGGTGAAAGCATGGGAAGTTCTAGAACTTCTGTCTAAAACGCCACTAGCACTATTGCGGCTTGGTTCTAGTCAGTGAAACTACCGGTGAACATGCCGGGGTTAGGGGAGGGGTCAAGACCCACCTGATTTTTGGTCTCCACAGACTTTGTCTGGGCTTGGATCGCAGTGCCAGCGTTAAACCATCCGAACCCCTCCTGGATCGAGAGAAATATCCAGCCATGGAGACATAAATATATCGAAGCATAGTTGTTAGCATGCCACAGATCAAATGTTTTGCGGAAATAAGCAAATAGTTGTTTTCGTGCGCAGATAGCGGAGCGGATCGGTGCATTCTGATCTGCCATCACAAAATATATTGTCTGAGGATGGAAGATGATGAGCTGACCGAGTTACATGACCAGTGGCTGCCTGGAAATGTGGAGGTTCACATTGATGCAACTTGGGGCGCGCTACTTGCTCCAAGAAAAGTTGGAAGGATGGAAATGGACCCGTTTGGAGGTTTGGAGATTAATTAGCAAATGTACACCGGTGGGGGAAGATACGGATTGAGTTTTCAAACTTTTCATCTTTATGCTGAATATTACGATTACTCGTTGAAAGCTCAGTGAACATCGTCAAAAGTCTGGGAGGCGGAGAAGGAAGGGGGTGGACAAAGAAAGCTGTCCCAAACCTTTGATATTCAAAATATTCTTAAAGTACTATGATGTTCACATTTTAGTCTTCCCCGCAAATCATCAGTCTAAGGTAACCACTATTGTATACTTTTTGTAAATATGCAGTCGTGTTGCCTTTAATTAAGAGCATAAAACTGTCTAAACATTTTACTATGGCCATATACAGAGGAAATAAAACACTTCAAACTGGTAAAAGCGATGGGCATCGGGCCGCTGAGTGCGGTGACTGCGCGCCCGGAGCCGGCCGCGCAGTGCCGCCGATGTCCCAACGCCAGGGTATTTTGTCCGGTGTCATATCTCATCTAAAAGTGGTTCGATTTAAACTTTTGGAACTGTTATTGGGCTTTCTAAACATAGAAATATTTGTTTCGAATTTGAAAGCTGTAGTAGTGGCGTTAATGTTAATGTTCCCCTCCCCTTACTTTTTAGCTCTTATTGCCGTGTCGTGATGCTCTCTCGCAGAACATCTGTTTTTCTTTATCGGAGCCTAAAAAAGAAGACAATCTTTAGAGACTGATCCAGGTGCATCCAGGACTATAAGTGCGATTATACCCATGGGATGAAAATCCGAAGATTTGGGGACCAACAAGAAGATCAGGGGACCGATATTGGTCCCCACTTTGCGAGCAAACACTCCTGCTCTCCCGTCGGGTCGTCGGTAAAGGCAATTAAAAAGTTCAACCTTAGGTGTCAATTCACCTTGGCTCGCGGCTTCGGGAGAAGCAGAGACGACCTGGCAGGTCAAATAAAGCCAGCTTATCTTCTTGAGGGAGTGTTCAAAAGGTCACCATGACTGTAAGTGACAAAAGGAATCAAATGGAAATGCTTGGAGCCAGAATACACCTTCACTAAACCTATTTCCCATGCAATACCCGATTTGAAGTTGACTGAGCGAAGTTTCCTTTATAGTTATTGAAATCCAATCCACTTTATGTCAACGGTACCCGAAAGGCCCGCCGCACAAGCATAAGAGACGACAGCGCACACGTGCATTCTTCCCGAGAGAGCGCCCTCCAGTCGCTGTTAAACTCTTCAGACAATGTGGGGACATTCGTCTGCTCGTCTCATGAGCTCATGGCCTCCTCTGCTCAGCCATGGGAGGGGAACTTCTCCACCAGTTCCGTCCCATGCCTCCCACACACCGATTGTCTCAGTCAAGCAGTTACGACTCGATCTTCCCCGGTATAATCAGCTGTGAATGCCAGTGGGTCTGGTGTTGGAGTCTGGACGGGCCAGAGCAGACCGGGCCGGATGCTGGACTGCTGTCTGGACGCCGCGCGGGTTGCGCGGGCGGCGCGGCTGCGGCTGCTCTGATTCGCGATCGATGCAGGCCGACGGAGGGTGGCTCCAGCCTCACCTGGGGCGGCGCTCCGCGAGTCGGCAGAGCGGCACCGAAATAGACCCGGCCCGGCAACCGACTGCAACGCCCGCCCACTGGCGCTCACGGCCAGAACTGCGGGTCTGCCTCATCAACATAAACGTGAATAATCGCGCGTGAACCGCCACATGTCTGCCCCAGCCAGCTCTCTAAATGTGTCAATTCACCGCAATGAGCTGGCGGTGGGTGTTGCAAGAATGCATTGCAAATAGACCTCACCGGCTCTCAACAGCGACCAGAAAAGCAGCAGCAAGTGCGGCAGCACGACGGCAGCGGTGACCTGGTTGAGCTCGGTGACACTGACAGCTGACCTCGTGGGCCCCAGGTGTCGGCAGGGAAGTGCCGTGCTCGGCAGCGCCACCTTGGTTTTGTTAGCATGGGTGTTCTTACGGAAGTGACGAGCCATGATGACTGGGGAAATTATCGACACGACACCCAGCTAAACCCCATGCCCCACGGAGTCGTCGCCTCCCACACTAGTTACTCTACAAACAGCACAGTTTGTTTACGCATCAGCCGAAGGGACGGCTGGCCTTGGCTGGCCCCGGCGGCCAAAGGAGCTCCAGATCAGATTTGCAGCGTGACATGCCTGAGCAGTGAGCAGTTCATCTCATATGTGAGACGCTGGGCGCCACGGAGATGTTCTTAACGATGAGAGCAGCGCCGCCCGGGAAGGTCCGCAGCATATCCGACTGCTAATTCAAAGGGAGTGCTTCGGTCGCAGAATATCTGCCCCTTTATTTTGAAATATAATCACGTGGCTTAAAGTTCATTGGGCCATTCCAGGCGTCCCGGCGCTCTGAAAAGCGATTGTAATTCACGGAAAGAATGGAAAAACTCCCTAACGGTTGAAAAGGCAGCAGAAGCAGAAGCCTCATCGCCAAATGTGACGTGACTTCAAGTCTCAGCAAACGCGGCCACAAACACTTGGGATTAGGCCCCATTTCTCATTTGACTTCAACGCATTCCTCTCTTCATTTTGATAATCTTACCAATTGCATGTAAATAGGGATATCAAACGGGCTCTGGAAAGTGTGGACACTTTAACAAACTGGGAGTAGTGGACGCTTGACTGAATTCATGGATAGACTGGGAGGGGAAACATGCATGTGACCCCTTCCCCATCGAGCACCAACGCCCCCACGGTGTGCAAAAACCATAATCCACTCTCATCTGAACCGCACACCGAGTACATACATACAATTTATGTATGTACATACATACATGTAGCATAATCATAATCGTCCCAACAGAGACGGCGGGAGAGAGGAGGGCCATGGAAGAGCGGCCTCGACACCACAACGAAGCGGTACACATGGAAATGTGTCTCACATCGACCGAATCGAGGCCAACATAATAAATACTGAACATCCCAGAATAATAGACCAGCGATGGTATCGGTCGGAGTTGGGGTTTTTGCTTCTAATGATAACACTGGCTGAGCAGGGTATTTAGTGGCAATCGGACAGGGGCCAATCCAATCCAAGGGGCCAATCCAAAAGGCGAGTCCAGGGGAAGGGGACCCGCTTAAGCCATACTCAATCGCTTTCCGTCCCCATTCCCCAAATTGCAGGCACTATCTCCCCCTTGATAGATAGAACCTAAATAAATGGCGCCCCCTCTAAGCGTAAGTGGTGCTCCCTTAGAGAGAGAGAGAGAGAGAGAGAGAGAGAGAGAGAGAGAGAGAGAGAGAGAGAGAGAGAGAGAGAGAGAGAGAGAGAGAGAGAGAGAGAGAGAGAGAGAGAGAGAGAGAGAGAGAGAGAGAGAGAGAGAGAGAGAGAGAGAGAGAGAGAGAGAGAGAGAGAGAGAGAGAGAGAGAGAGAGAGAGAGAGAGAGAGAGAGAGAGAGAGAGAGAGAGAGAGAGAGAGAGAGAGAGAGAGAGAGAGAGAGAGAGAGAGAGAGAGAGAGAGAGAGAGAGAGAGAGAGAGAGAGAGAGAGAGAGAGAGAGAGAGAGAGAGAGAGAGAGAGAGAGAGAGAGAGAGAGAGAGAGAGAGAGAGAGAGAGAGAGAGAGAGAGAGAGAGAGAGAGGGCGAGAGGGCGAGAGGGCGAGAGGGCGAGAGAGGACGAGAGGACGAGAGGACGAGAGAGCGAGAGAGCGAGAAAGCGAGAGAGAGAGAGAGAGAGAGAGGAGAGAGACTGACTCACCAATTGGCTACCAAATGTCTCGAGTTCAGGGCAGCCTTAGCAGTTTAAGGCGGGGCCTCCCTTAAGCTTGTTTTCCCACGAAGCTAGTCTCAGAGGAACTTGCCAATGTCTGGTCATTGTAAAAGGTTCGGCGGCGGCACTCAGTCGAAATGTCAGAGGTTACCCAGTGGACGGCCTGTTCGACGAAAACCACCTAACGCGGTCTCACGCGGGACCTCAGCTCTCGTTCCGATCAGTGCCCGGGAGCATCACACGATCCACGATAAGGCCGTATGGGATACCTATATTTTTGACTAGTGCGATGAGGAACCGATGGGCAGATTTGAAGAATCATCTGAGTGTCCTGAGTTTTTAGATCACTGGTCAGACCACTGCTTTTTAGACCACTGACCACTGGTCAGTCAAAAAGGCAATGATGTATTTACAAGCGTGTGTTTCCTCAAAATTTTCGAAACAATACGTCAACTGTTGGGTCCCATGAGGCTCGGAGTGTTCTCTTGATCTTGGACATTCTAGACGTCGGCGTGGAGCCGGTACATATCTATATATCCATATAGATATGTATATATATATAGATATATAGACATATATATATATATGTATATATATATATATATATATATATATTCCTGATTTTCAGAATATCACGCCAGATTGTAACAGAAAGCAGTATGGTAAAGACAGATAAAACGAGTATCAAGGGGATACATTTAAATTGCATTCGGCCTGGAAAGTAAATTTTTTCACTCAGGCACAGGCACAGAGGCGTAGCCACGAATTTTTATTGCTGGGGACAGATTCCTTCCCAGCGACGGCGGTGGGGGGGGAGGTGGAGCCAAAATTTATAGGCCGTTTGAGGGAGCAGTATTAAGGCATCTCACCTTTTCCCTAGCTTGAAAATTTTTCGGTACCTTTCCCTAGCCTGGGAATTTTTCGGTGGGTACGCGCTTATAAGCGGGAGAAAGGGTGCTGATAATCGGCCAGATACACACCATTTTCGGGGGAGGCCCCTGGTTCAAGGACTGGAGGACGCATCCCCCCGTACACAGTTAATAGTTATAATAAATATAACATATAGTTATAGTAACAATATATTCAAATATAATTCATATTCCTTGATCGTTCAGTCTAAACATTACGGCAAAAGGTCATCATATATATGATCCCAAAATGCCGTGCATACAAACTGCCTCCCGCAGCTTTATAAAACCAACATTCACGTACATATCTTCTCAGTGAATGAGTAGAACTATTCCGAGAAGCTGTTTTATAAACAAATAGGATCGGTAGTCCAAATCTTTGATGATTTGTCCTGTGCACTGGCTAGTGGCCCAGCATCCTCTTCCATGCCTTTGTCCGGTAAGCCCGGTATGTAAGTTTGGCATGTAAGTCCGGTATGTATGTCCGGTAGGCATGTCCAATATGTAAGTTTGGAACCATCTGAGCGCGATGTTCAGAAGGTTCCAGTCTGGCGAAAATGCTACGATCATTTTTCCATATTAGTGAGGAGCTATGCTCTGCCTCCCAAGTACTGAGAAGCACATTCCACGTTTTATTTGTTTGAATATAATCGCAGGATTTCGTTTTCTTAGGCAGGCACTAAGCAGTGTTCTTGCCGGAAGCAATAAATTTTGCTCCTTGAAAGCACGCTGTCATACACCAAAATAACAGTTTCTTCATACGCCTAAACACCCAGACCTGCCTGAAAGCTGTTTGCCTCGAATAGTTAATTTTGTGATGTGACGTCAGCCCGTGGGCCGGTGACGTCACTGTGTTCAGACCCGCAGCGTTGAGTGGGTGCCGTTTCAGGCCCTCTCCCTGACGCTGGGGCGGGGGGGGGCGACCGTCTGATGTTCCGTCGATGAGCTGGCCCAGCGCCAGCCGGAGGATACCCTGCCGGCCAGTTTCTGCAGGTCCGCGCCTCCGCGGCCGTCTGGCCGTCTGGAGGTTGCCCGGTGTCTCAGGTACCAGTGCCGGCCACGCCCCGGCCTTCTCTTCTCTCCCCGTGGCGACGTCAGCCCACCAGCTGCCGCTTCCAGCTAGCCACGTATTACGCCACCTCTCCTTGGTGTCATATGTTTTCCGATCACCAGGGTGTGATGCAAGGTCACCTAAACTTTCTGGTGGTTACGAAAACGTATTTTTCCTTCATTGCCTTTAATTCCAACAATCTAGGGTTCCCCGACTCAACGGTGTATGGTTTTCTATGATGACATAGCACCAGCCCTCCTACTTGAGTTTTTTGGGGGATGGGTGACTTAGTGGATAGCATCAAAGTATTGTACGCCACTGGTCTCGGGTTCAAGTCCCGGCGGAGCCTCTGAATAAGTCGATCTGATCTTCCAAATCCCTTCCAACAGAGTGAGAGTTGGCGACGCCGTATAACTTCATGGTAGTTGGTGCGTCGTTTGCCCCAACGATTGCTATTACTACCTGGGTCCGCCAAAATATGTCCACAATTACTTTCCTTTCTTGCAGAAAAGAAAACATGCTATGATAAGACAATGCTACAGAAAAGCAGCGTGGAGTTTTAACCGCCAGTCTTTTGCGGAGTTTAAACTAGGGTGACCTATGCCATCCGTTCTCTTCCACTTGGCAGATTGGCATCGGTTACCTCAGTGCGAACTCCTCATTAGTGCATCTACAAGTCGCATCACAGATAGTGCTGCGACATCGACATCAAAAATTCAAAACTCATGGAAACATACCCTCTTTTTAAACATAATTTCGTGAATATGTAAGGAGATGCTTTGTTTTCCGTAAAAACGGACGAGTCGTGCCATAAGCTCCCTTCTTTCTCTCTCTGTCTCTGTCTCTGTCTCTCTCTCTCTCCCTCTCTCTCTCTCTCTCCTCCCTCTCCTCCTCTCCCCCTTCCCTCCCTCCCTCCTCCCTCCCTCCCTCTCTCTCTCTCTCTCTCTCTCTCTCTCTCTCTCTCTCACCAGAGATCCAGTGTCCATCGAATGGCTTGTATTGTTCAGGGGATCGCAAAATGGCTCCCTCTCCCATGGCATTATTCTTGGCTAGGCCCCCCCATAATTTAATGAGTCACCGGCAGCTGCGCTAAAACCCGAGTGCCATTCACTGTCAACGAACGACCCCATCTCACCAGTGTGACCTTCCATCGCAGTAAAGCGCCTACCAACGGTCTTCTAACACCACATGCAACACCATCAGTGATCAGGGGCGTGGATTTTCGAAACCCGTGGAATGTTCCAACTTGGAATGATACAAATAAGTAATAAATTCAAATGGATAGTGTAACCAGTTTACCAATCCCACAGGTCTTTTGAAGAGTAAAGTAAGTCCTTCGGATGAAAAATGCGATAAAAATCAAAACATCCTGCTGGGTACTTTTTCTGGGGCGCAGCCTCCGACCAGGCGCCTACCGGGTGGAAGCTTGCACTTATTGCCCGTCATCGAGAGCGCCACTTCTGCCGATCTGTGACAGAAGAAGAGGAAAAACTGAGTCCAACAATTTTCCAAAGAAGAGGGGGCTAGGGCAGGGGGACTTAAGCCCCCTCCTCCAAATTTCCGAGCCCCTATAGTTATTACATAGGCGAGGGGCTGCCCGAGGTACTGGTGGGTGGGGCTCAAGCCCCTAGCCCCCCCCATGAATTCCTGGATCCGCCACTGCTTTACAGTCAGCATGGTTCTCTGCAACTGTTTACAGAAGGCCCTCAGATACCAGCAGATCACGTTGTGACCATAAGGCTCTCTAGAGACAGCAGGGCCCTCTCTGACCAGCTGTGGTCTTAATGGTCAGCTGAGCTCTCTTTGCCTGCCCGTAAATAATATTTTTCGTTTTTTTGTTTTGTAATAAACCCCTTTGAGGGCGAAAGAAACCCATAAAAGTTGTTAATTGGCTTATCTTCTCGAATCCTGGATACATAATATAGAAAAAGTGGGTGTATATTTGATACAGCCCTGTCTCAGAATCTTCATGAAAGGAACTCATTGGAGAACTTCTTCATTATGGTGTGAGCTGAGACCTCGAATTTCCGAATTCACTGAATTTCAGAATAATCACTGTTCTTGCTCTATCATGCATCCAGGATTCGAAGAGATAGGCCAATGAACAACTTTTCTACGCACAATCATACCCCGGTCTGCGACCTGGGCTAACGCCCCACCGGCGCAGGAGAGCCGCATGACAATGTGCTGAAAACAAACCATATTTCATTCTCGATGTATCTCTTCATAAGCCTGTAGGTCAGTGTTATCATCCTTTTCTTTGAAACAACTAATAAATAGCTCGCGGTCAACCCCGGATTCGAAACGGTCACCCCTGATCACAAGCCAGGCCCTCTAACTACTATACCACTGCGTCACACTATACAGACTCCCACTAGCCCTCCAACTGTGACCCGTCAGGAGGTCACTGGCCGGTATCGCTCAACCAAAACGTTGCCGTGATCGTGGCGCCGGGTGCTGTGTTCGTACAGAAAAGGCATGGTATAAAGTTGCTTCTAGAAGACGAACGAAATATTATTTCGGTCTGGAATTACTTGTATCGATGACCCAGGATGTGCTTCGCAAATTTCATCCACTTCCATTCATTTTAAGGACTTGAAACCATGGTGAGAAGCAAACATGTTCCGAGAAATTTAGTTCCTTGAGATACCCTTTGGGACGAATTACCCGAAAGCCGTTGGATATAAGTGGGTAGTGTAAATGAATGAAATGACCGAAATTGACTTTCCTATTTAGCCATTTTAATTCTGAGCTTGTGAGTGACACGTGTCCGGAACCGAGAAGCTACAAATAAAAGGTTTTCTACTAAAATTGTATTTATACATATAAAACAATGAATTTCAAATCATGATATCCATCTTCAAATATCATCAGGTGTAAGTAAGCATTGGGTGTAAGCATTGTTCTTTCATTTTCTGAAATGAATAATCGAGTTGGCGCATTAGATCGCGAGATATTAAGATTTGAATGAAATGTGCAAAAATGCAGTCTTCGGCAGAATGGCAAAAACTAGGTCAGAATTTTACGTTTTCCACTGGAAACTATGCCTAAGCACAATAAAATTGACCTAGCTGCCTCCAGGTGGCTGTCTTTAAACTAACTCAAGCGTGCCTTCTGACATTTCGAGCTTATAAGTCGGCCATCAAATTTTAATAGCTCTTTTGCTTGTATCAGAAATACTGCGTTTTGGCGTAATAAATATTCTCAGACCAGTTCAAAATTTTCTTTTTAGCTGGCTCCCGTTGCTTATTCAAAAGGAGGCAAATTTCAATTTCGCCGCTTAGGAAATAAAAATGTGAAAAATGCAAAATTGAAAATATTTGTTCCACAATTTCTCAAAAACTATTTTGAATTTAGATTCGGGGGCCTTAATTTGGGCGTCTAGCGTAAAAGGGCTATCACCCTACACAATTGCAGAGCCCTGGCATCAACTGTCAGAACCACCAAGCGGCCAGAATAGAGCCTCTTGAGAAATCTCAATCCGCTTCGCTCCATAGATTTCGTCATGCGGCTCTGACTCCTCCGCGCAGCACTCCGAAATATATCTACCTTTGAAAGAAGTTTCTCTCGAAGAGGAAGAAATACTTGAGGTCTTTTTTGCTTTTGGAGCACGATTGGTTTTTAAAGCAATGTGGTAGGCACACAAATAACTTGTCATGGCCATGTTGAGATATTCCAGGGGCATTCTGGTTTAAAGCGACTTTTTAAATTAGTTCATGTGAAAAATTGATTTACTGAATAGCTTGATCTTGGCAGTCGCCGTCACTGCGCTAAACATTTTTTGGTTTGCTCATCGACATTGTTTAGCCCTTTTGGCGCTATTGCAGAAGCCCCCTTTCGGTGCTACCACCCCCCTCTCTGAGCGAAGTCTTAACTACGCCGCTGTATTAAATACATTAACTTCGAAATACAAACACGCCCAAAACCCCGCCACGCCGAGTAAAAGGGAATGTGGCACCTTGGTCCAATCCTGGAATTTAGTGTAATTAGGCGTACTTTTAGCCGAAAATAATGAAACCACTAATGATTTCTCTGAAAAGTGTACAATCAGCTCAATATTTTGATTTTTAAAATACTCCTCTAGGAAAAGAAATAAATATTTGCCTGTGGATGATGTCGTGATCTGGCAACCCCTACCACACTCAAGGCGCTTCAAGGGCTTCGATTAGCTGATGCTCATCGTGACGTCAGCCTATGTCGTCACACCAGCAGCTCACAACAATGGCCGCCTGGCGAGAGATACATGAGAGGTATATTTCGGGTAGGTTTTAGCTTTTTTCTACGGGAATATCGAGTTCCAAGACAAATGATATATAGAGCACCGGGTTTTCCGACTTGCTTTACAACTTGGCTATCTCGGTTAAAATCACGTTATAAAGGTGCCACATTCGCCTTTAAAGGTAACGTGGCACCTTTTTTATGTTATTACATTTTTCCCAAAACTCGCCGTTTGCGGAAAAACAGCGCGTATTTAGAGTTGGTGTCGATCCCTTCAGTTCTAATCTGGCGTCACCCCGAGGAACCGCCACCACCATCGATTACCTAAGATCCTAGGGAATATCCGTGCACTTTAAGTAGAACAATCATGAAACGCCGTTGCTCCGCAAATGGCGAGTTTTGAGAAGAGTGAAATATCAAACGAGAGGGTTCCCCGCATTACCTACAGATGTTGCTCAATTCGAAAACTATCAGTGTCATATTCCCTTTATACAGCCAAATATTTCCAAGATCTTAGCCGGTTTCCAGCGATCCGAACCGATCTTCTATGCCTAACGAGGAGCATTGCTCTTGTCAACCTCTTGACCCAGCGCTGCGTGTCCGCAGGCGATACGGTGGACCGCGCCAAGGGCCGCAGTCCTGCCACCCCGCGCACGCCTACCTCCAAACCGACCTCCAGCGTCCCCGCCGCGTCCAAGGCCATTAAGAAGCGACCATCCACGGAACGACCTCCGCCAGTAGTGGAGAAGCCGACACGACCTGCCCCGGAGAAGACAAGCCGGGCCACTGCAGAGAGCCGGCACGTCCGGCAGGCATCGACTGAGAAGGCCGACAAACCGTCCCGCCCCTCCACCGCCAAACAGGGCAAGGCCGAGAAGACCAGCAAGAGCGAGAAGGAAAAGACCCCACGGGCGGCACCTGCACAAGACTCGTCCTCGGGAACACCCGAGTCTGGAAAAGGCATTCGCGGAGGCACACCCCGCTCCCGCTCCGCTCATCGACTTGCCTCGGCCAAGGCCAAGAGCCCCACCAAGGAGGACAAGTCGGCGACTGAGCCTTCCATGACCACCAGCGCGCCGGCAGCGTCTGCGCCCGCGCCGGAGGAGCCTGAAGAGAAGCCAGCGGAGAAGGTGGCTGAAGAGATCAAGGCCGCCGAGGCCGTGGTCACGCCACAGCCGCAGAGTGCGCCGGAGGCCGGGCCGGAGAGCGCCAGTGAGAACCAGGCTGAGGACGCCGAGGCCGGCCGGCAGGATGTGGTGCGCAGCGCTCCGGAGCCGACGCGGGTCAAGTCGCCGGACGGCATGGCCCCCATCAAGTCGCCGGAGCCGGTCAACTGGACCGTGCCGCTCGACACGGGCAAAACGTTCACCGTCACGCAGAACGTCATCGGAGGTGAGTGCCTCCGCAGGCTGCCGTCAACGGAGGTGAGTGCCTCCGCAGGCTGCCGTCAACGGAGGTGAGTGCTGCCACAGGCTGTTGTCACAGGACGTGAGTGCTGCCACAGGCTGTTGTCACAGGACGTGGGTGCTTCCTCACGCTGTGTCACAGGACGTGGGTGCTTCCTCAGGCTGTGTCACAGGATGTGAGTGCTTTCTCAGGCCGTTGTCACAGGACGTGAGTGCTTTCTCAGGCTGTTGTCACAGGACCTGAGTGCTTTCTCAGGCTATTGTCACTGGACGTGAGTGCTTTCTCAGGCTGTTGTCACTGGACGTGAGTGCTTTCTCAGGCTGTTGTCACTGGACGTGAGTGCTTTCTCAGGCTGTGTCACAGGACCTGAGTGCTTTCTCAGGCTGTTGTCACTGGACGTGAGTGCTTTCTCAGGCTGGTGTTAGCTGTGTTTGGATACTAAGCGTGAATTCCTGTCCATTGGAGACTTTCCTAAACATGCGCAAATATGTGGTAGGTAATCACGGTCGATTTTGAGACGCACAACTGTGCCCAGAGGTTTAGTTTTGCCCAGCATCAAGCCCAGATTTCGAAACCAATCCCAAAACTCTCTGTGTATGCCATAGTAATAGCTCAGAAACCACTTGGTTATTTTGTGTACCAACTCGGAAAATCTACAAACTTTGCCTATACACAACTAGAACAAAAGCGAAGGCCGTTTCAAATTCCTGGCACTGGCCAACTACTGCACTTACAAAACGTTCATGCGATTGCTTTGTGTCGGCCAGAGTGCTTTGCACGTCATTCCACCGCATTACACTGATTTAGGCTGACGCGCCAGCGCTATACATTGCCGACGTATGACAAATGGAGACGGCATTTAACGCTTTCCTACGCCCATCATCCACGGTCAACCAATTTCCGTGTTCCTAATCCACATCCTGGGGCCGTGATTAAAATCCAGTCATTAGAGTTCACCACACCCCACCTAAAACACCACTGAAAACTTGCACGTTGGCAAAGTTAAAACGATTTCTTCTGCGGTATCCGCGAGATCGGGAAACTTTTGAACGGTCGCCATCCGGGTCCCCCACATCACTAATTTAGTCAGCAGTTTTCAGTGAGCACGCCACTGCATTCCATGGCGAGATTAACGACCCAGTCTAGGCAGGTAGTTTTATCTTAAAAGGCTCGTCCACTAACCTTGAGTACCCGGCCTTCAAGACCCGTAATCGGAGTGGGTATGGTCATCTTAGATCGATCGTCTCTGCTCTAGTCCGTGCTTTTTTTCCGCAACCGAGTACGAAGTACAAACTTGCTTTGTACAGCTCTTGCAGTCCGGTTCCTGGAGTAAATTCACTCCACGCCCCCATGGTCTATCGCAAAGCTGAAAACAAGCCCGTATGCCATTACAACTACAGTGTCAATTCGAGGAATTCGATATAGCCAACTTTCCCAGGCTTTTATCTACCTGGGGCAGCAGCATAGCTGTTCGATTTTGCCGCACAGGACAGACATCTCTGGTATTCTGATATCCACAGAGGGGTGTGAATGTGCGTGTTCGACGACTGAGCCTGGCCCTAGCTTCCAGCAGGCTGGCATTGGCAGACCCGTGAGCATCTGGCAATGTGTACTGATGATCCTTAAAATAGTATTTTTCCAAAATCCAAAACGCATCCCTCCAAATATACTTATCTAGCAATGATACAAAGATCCATGCATACATTTTCGTTTTCCCCTCCAAAAACCTTTCATCTCCAAAAAAGGCATTAAAAATCCCGAGAAGCTTGCATGTGAAACAGTTCGATATGGAAACTAAGTCGACTTCCTTCGATTACAAAGCATACTTTTAGGAATTTTGGGTTGAAAATTACAATTATTTGACGTTAAATTTACCGAGAACCAAATAAAATAATCGTCTTTCTCTCCTTTTCCTTTTTAATGGAGGTCTCAAAACGCTGAAAATAGGGGCTTACTTTCATTTTTACATTTTCTTCTCCCGATGACCAACTGCTGCTCAGATACCTGCTGCCACGCTTCTATATATATATATATATATATATATATATATATATATATATATATATATATATATATATATATATATATATATACACATATATATACATATATATATATATATAACTAAACTATTTACTAAAAAGTATTTTACTAACTCACTAACTATTTACTAAAAAAGTTAAAAAGTAATGTTTTTTGTAATAAAAATGTCTGCTCTCCTGTATTTTTATTTGAATTAATTTTACAAAGCTTTTAAAAACTATAAAATGAATTAGTTTGCCCTAGAAACGAAAACAAATTACTCAAGCCTTCAGCCGTTTCGTACCTCGGGTCTTGAGTCGTTTTCTGCTTCAGCCCCAGGATGACGAAACTTTTGCGTCAGAAAGGTCACGTGACCCCCTATGAGGTGGCTGTACCTTCTGATTGGTCAATTGATGTCTTAAAAGTCCTATATTTCTGTTTTAATATTATTTTTGGCTGTAGCTTTTTTAAAATAATTTTTTCTTCAACAGTTCAAAACTTTAGAATCATTGCTTAGGAAAAATAGGACCGTTTTTTTGGAGAAATCGATAGCCTTAGCCGGGGATACGTCATTTAAACCGATAAGAGGTTTACCGGTAAAGTCGCCTAGAAATGTTGACTTTGAGTGATTTTAAGGCATTTGCAGGCCGAATTCGCAAAAATGAGAATAGGCTTCTGAAACAACTTATAATGACCTTTTCATCTAGCCAATAATTTTTTCGCCTACCTCCCTTTAAGGCGTCGCAGTTGTATGTGGGAGGTCCCTGAATCAAGGCTGACCTCCTGCAGCATTTTTCTCGACCGCCTCACACCCAAGAGATGGCATTAAACTGGGTAATGCTTGCCTTGGCACGAGAGTTTCGCTGACCAACCAGCGTCCTTGTTATTGGAAGCACGGACTGGATCGGCCTTTAAATAGATCCACCGGTCCGGTGGTGCGCCCCGAGGGCACGGCCTCGCCTCGTGTCACCGGAGCAGTCCTCTGCTCCGCCGGGCCCGAGAAATCGGATAGCCCCGCCGTCTGGAACCGTGGGACGGGTGGAGAACGTCAACTGGCTTTTCAGTTATCAGAGGAATTTTGCAAGTCAAGGTCGTCGACAGAAACCTAAGTGACCACCAATACCCATATTTGCATTCTTCTGGAGCCGTCATTGATAACGCAAAACGAGAGAAAAACTATTACTTGATGTAAGAGAAGATCGTCTCAAAGGCCCTAAATTGTTCTCAGTGACAGAGAACTTGATTTGGTTTCCATACCGCACTGCTAAATGTGTGAACTTATGCGGATTTTTAAGGCTTCCTTCGAGACGTTTTTCTTTCGAAAGGAACACCCAAAATCTGTAATGAATGTGCTAATAGTAACGGGTAAACTAGGGAGATAGTTTAATTTTCGACAAAGTATATTTCACGATCATTGCTACCATAGGGACAGAGAATCCGCGCATCGGACTCGACGCGTCGGAAGTTTGAAAATAAGAAGGATCGGCGACTCACTGCACTAACATTATTTAACAAAAAATCAGAGTCCTCTGTACTACATCGTAAATGTGCAGTAGGGTGTTCATTGTTCCAAAATGCAATATTTCGACGCATATCGATGTTCCCCTCAAACCTCATCTGCTTACAAGCTTCTGTGCGAAATTTCCATGAATTTCGATGATATTTAGAGGTCGCGCACTTTTGCAGCTTTTTTTTATCAAATGTATTCAAATGTACACATAAGCGTAGGAACGTCCAGAATATTGGGGAGGCCAAGGTGCATTTGGAAGTCATTTCTTTCCAGTCAACGCCATAGGGTTAAGGGTTAAGAACCAAGAATATTGGGGGGGAGCATGGCCCCCTGCCCCCTGTTCCTACGCCTATGAATGTACACATTTCCACACTGATACTCGCGCTGGTGTTCTTTTGCTTGGTTTTCTATTTCACATCTGAAATATTCTTCAAATTAAGTAAAGCGTTTATTACTGCACAATGACTAGCCTGAGTATAAAACCCGACCGGTTTCGGGAGCATCCCGCCCCCGTTTTCAAGGGAGATGAAGATAACACTATGACATGAACCTAACTAAGCGAAAAACACGAAGACTGGGTACACTTTGAAATAGCAATCTTAGCTATGAACATGACGAATCATTTTAGAATTATTAGCTCTAAACACGTGTTATTTTTCAATTCAATCTCTTGTTTGGCTGACATTTTAAGAGGTCCAAAAATCCAGAGAAGATAGTAACTTTGCCGATATTTCTATTCATTTTTGGTTCCGTTTTGGTTTGGGTGCAAATTGCCTCTTTTATTTCCCGCTGTTTTTGTCTTGAGTCGAAAGTTAAAGTCGTTGTGGCGTCCCATTTGATATAATGATCCTTCTTGAATTAACGTTCCGCTGTGGCCTCCGCTGCTCTCTCGTCAGTTGACCCTCGGATTAGTTGTTGTCGAGATTTTCGGTGTTCGTCATGTCGGACTTCCATCATCCTTTTGCTTTCTCCAATGTATGCTTTTGGACAGTCATTACATTCCATCGTGTATACTGGACCTGGTTTTTTCGGTTATCTATCCTGTCCTTTGGTTTGACTAGTAATTGTTTGATCGTTTGATGTGGCTTAAAATGTTCTTACGTTGAATTTAGAACATATGCGTCGAATCTGTTGCGATACTCCTTCTACATATGGGAAGGATCATTATATCAAATGGGACGCCACAACGACTAACTTTCGACTCAAAACAAAAACAGCGGGAAAGGAAGATCGCCCTCATCAAGAGGTTCAACGGATTCGTCAAGGACGAGAAGCAGAAGCAGTACCTGCTCCGGGTGGTGGAACTCCATCGGAGGGCTCTCTACCCAAGCGCACCAAGAAAGAATGCGCCTCTTTCAAGTGTAATGGTTTTTGGTGATAAAAGTGCGCGACCTCTAAGTGTCCTTTTATTTTGCTTTTAAGGGCGTCAATCGATTCAGTTTTACGTATAGAGCTGGGGGAAAGTCGATATGACTTCGTTGCAAACAAACAAAATTCTACTATAGTGGGCTGAAACACCCTAATGTGCAGCTTATTTCATTCTGGAAACCAATGACCGAAGAGTTTTCCAGAATGATTTATTCTGACTAACGAGCAAACGTTTTTGGCTATTTCGAAAGTCTTGACCACCATATCTGGAAGGAGTATGGAAGAAGGAAGTGGGTGAGGAGTCGCCGTGTTATGACGTCATCTGGATGCCAGATTATCTAGAATCACACAAGGCTCAACGGCAATCTGTCTTCATGAATAAGTGACGCAAAAATCCAAAATATCGTAAAACGTGATGCAAGATGCATGGAAAGAAACAGTCTTGATCTATTGTGATGTAGCAACCAGAACTTTAATGTATAAATTCTCGCTTCATCTTCAAATCTAACTATTGCGTAGACAGGGGCGCAGCCCGTTCTGGCTTTTGATTTCCATGGATGCGGTGCCAAGGCGGTAGGAATAGATCAACGCCATTGGTTTGGTTATTGCTCTGCCTATTTCGCCGCTGCTGCTCATGGCCCCTGCTCTTCAGTGTTTCAATCTGACTGAGCCGGGATCAGTTTAGTGTCTGCCTATTGGAACTGTTAAATGTTGGTGACACGATTATATTAACTAGTCTTTTCCCGGCCCAACATTTTTTTGTACATCCGGGCTCATAAACAAAGAGCTGCCATCAGCTTTTGGAGCGGCGCTGTTAAATCGAGATTTTTACGCCGCCGAGGCGCTTGCATGTGCCTTGCCGTCCCCACTTTCTGACCGCCAGGTCACGCTTCTAACGCAGCTGCTGTCTGTGCTCTACTGCTTCCGCCCTCTCTCTCCGCCATGCCACGGTACAACTGAAGTTCCCCGTCTGTGCTCTGCCCTTCCCGCCCTCTCTCCGCCAGGTCACGGTACTTCTGCAGTTGTCTGTGCTGTACCCTTCCCGCCCCTCTCTCTCTCCGCCAGGTCAACGTACTACTGCATTGTCTGTGCTCTGCCCTTCCCGCCAGGTCACGGTACTACTGCAGTTGCCGTCTGTGCTCTGTCGTTCCCGCCTCTAACCGCCCACTCTTTCCGCAAGGTCGCGGTACTACTGCAGTTGTCTCCTGCGCTCTGCCGTCCCCACTTGTAACTACCCCCTACCCAGCAGGCCACGGCAGTCCGCAGTCGTCGCGGGCCGACAGTCTGCGCTCACCTGGCGAGGACCCGGCGCGTTCGCCCTACCAGCGCGCCGTCACCGATGTCTCTCACCTGCGCAACGGCGAGGTCGTCGAGAGCCCGCTGGCGCAGCAGCACACCAACGGCGACGACCCGCAGATCCGAGACCAAGAGCAGGAGGCGCGACACCGCGCCGGCAGAGCCGCCCAGGTGGCCGCCGAAGACCCCATGTCCACCTCCATGACGGCGGAGGACCTGCAGAAGTCGCTACAGCTCGACCGGCCAGATGACATTATGCAGGGGTCCTTCCATGCGCCGGCGGACCCCATGGCCGCTTCCAGCACTGTCGAGGATATGAAGCGGTCCCTTGGCCGCGACGAGGCTCCCGCCGGTCAGGTGGAGGATAACGAGATGCACAGCTCATTCCACGCCGATCACGACCCCATGCAGCGGTCATTCCACGCCATGGAGAACCCAATGACGGCTTCAATGACTGGAGATGAGCTGAAGCGGTCCCTCCATGCTGACGACCAAATGACCTCGTCCATGGCCGACAACGATATCAAGCATTCATTCCAAAAGGAAGACCCTATGACCGCATCGATGACCGGAGACGACCTCCAGCGGTCATTCCATGCGGCCGACCCTATGACGGCTTCCATGACTGGTGGCGACCTCCAGCGTTCATTCCATGAGGACGAACCAATCGGGGCCTCACACACCTTCGCAAACGAGACATCCCCGCCGGGCCAAAAGGCACCAGATCTCAGCCCTAGTTTCTCCAAGCCGGGAACAGTCGACCCCAACAGATCGTCCGTCTCCGGCCACTTCAGTTCGGGATCGGCAGAGCCCGCCGCACTTCCATCCAGTTACATGTTCAGCTCGGGGTCAGCGCAGCCGGCCGCCAGTCTCTTCGGCTCTAGCGCCGCCGAGCCCGCCGCCCAGCCGGCCTCCTCCAGCTTATTCAGCTCAGGCTCAGCCGAGCCGGCAGCCAAGCCGTCGTCCATGTTCAGCAGCGGTTCGGCGGCGCCTCCGCCCGCCGCCGGCATGTTCAGTACCGGCTCGGCGCAGCCGGCCTCGGGACTGTTCAGCTCGGGCTCGGCCGAGCCGGCTTCCAGCCTCTTCAGTGCAGGCTCCGCCGGGCCCGCCCGCTTCTCCAGTGATCTGTTCGGCAGCAGCGGCCGGCAGCCGGCCGAGGCCAAGCCGGACGCACCCAAAGGCGCCTACCGGGTCATCTAGACGTGCCGCGCCACGCTGCCGCCGCCAGGGCCCGGTCCAGCTGTGTGCTTTCATTTCTATGTTAGGAACTTTGTGCTGACGCACAGCCAGCTCGCTGGTGTCAGGTCGTGCCTACCGCAGTGAAGTCCAACCGCCGCGCCTCTCTCTCCAGCTAGCTCAGTGTGCTCGCTCGGCTGCGGCAGCCAGCGACAGGGCGGATTCCGGCCAGTGCCGTGGCCAGGGGGAGGGAGGGGAAGGAGTCGTGGACTGTTCCGGCAGCATATATTTCGCTTCTCTTGTCCAGCCCCGCCAGAAAATACTCCGCTTTCCGAATAGTTGTGTTGCAGAGAGAACAGATGCATGACCCGTGGATTGTACCATGTGTAAAAATAAACATTTCCAGAAACGTCCTGGCGATGGTATCATTCAGTGAACGAAAATCGAAGGTCAGTTGTGTGAGAACAGCAGCGAGTTTTCCAAAATTATTATGGATTGTACGCTTTTGGAGTAGACATTCAAATAGCATCACATACTTCACAGACCGAATCACCAGTGATCTCTGATCTATTTCATCGCCCAGATCTCATTGAACATAGACACTGTTTTTTGCGATCAACACTCCAGTCGTAATCATCCTAAAGCTTTCGTTTATTAACGCGAAATGTTAATAATCAGATCTGTTCTTTATATTATTCACAACAAAAAACAAACACTAAAAATTATACGTTCCTTGAGAGGGGGAATGAGACCATTACGACTCGATATTATTACACGATTGGCCCAGCGTTTTGTCCGTAATAAATCAAATCGCACGCCCGACTCCGTTGACTCAGCTGCAGCGGACAGTTAGTACACAAGAATTTGAAGACGCATCACATAACGAACTAGCACAGTTCAACCAGACTTGAAGAGCAAGATGGCTACTTGTCCGAGGTAGAAGTAGATGAAGTGTTTGGTTTCGTGTGTGACGTAGCTGCCGAAGTTCCGGCCGACGATGCAGTGCCAGGTGGGGTTGTACTTCTTATCGAACTCCTTCTTTATGAAGGCGGCGATATCCTGCAATAGGACCAGCTCTCGTCAGGAGGTCGACCTCCGAAATCCTTACTTAACGGTGAGGAGATCACAGCGTAGGCTGCACTTTTACGGTTCAAGACAAGTACTGTGGAAGGGATCAGCTCCCCAGTTCACGTCACCATGACGCATGATTCCTGAAACACGGATGTCAACACTCCTTCGAATTTTAAATCCTGTCAAATATTGAAAGACGCCTTACGCTGTACTGTTAAAAGATTCGAAGGAAAAGGAAGCACGCTGACGACAGACAATTTATGTTCATTTGGCTCTTGCCTTCCTCCCTGCATTCGAGATGTGCCGGTCAGAATATGAATCGCATTCTCAGGCCAAATACATTCTTTTCAAACCGAATTTCGCAGCGCAGGGGAACCAAATATCTTCGCGTTATTAATTTACCCAACTCTTTAGCAGCGCACGTCCTTACGGAATACACGTCGTGGGACTTTTGTCCATTAGCCACGTAGGGTTTACCGAAAACCCCAGTTTCACATCTCGCTCCTCTCAGAACTCGCCTTCTGGGGAGAAATAGCGTTTCGAGCGCCGTTTTTGGGGGGGAGTTTTTGGATTATTGGTTTTTCGTGGACGTGTGGGATTGACTGGCCCTGTGATTGTTGGTTGTTACTTTGTGGTATGTGCGTTGGTACTACTATTGTGTAGAAGTGGGTTTGTGACTGGGGCCGCCGCCCGTGCGGTTGATAAGACCGTGCTAAAGGTTGAACACGCTGGCCCCCACACTGTCAAACCCGCCCTCCTATGACGTTGCCTTCGGAACAGGGTGACATAGGGGTCGGTAGGGTGGGCAGCCACCGTAAGAACACGCTTTCTCTCCGCTCACGGTAAATTCTGGGATCAAAATACAGCACCTGGGATTTTCTGGTATGCTCCATCCCATGAGATCTGAGTTTAAATCCCATTTTTGAGGCGACACGTTCCTTTTTCCATACAAGTGATGGAGAGCAAGAGTTCGCAATGAAGTTTCATAGTAAGGATGTATTAACACGCGCATTGACGAGGGGCGGGTACCCGCCCCCCCTCGGGTTTTTCACAGACAGCATAAAAACGGCGGCGCGTAGCGCCGCCGTACTTAGCATACCTTTTCCCTCATCATTTTTACAACTTTTGTCAAAATTTTAAGGTTAGGTCATCTCAGGTCAGGTCACCAGTACAGGTCAAGTGACCTGACCTGAAAAAAGTTTGAGATAGCATAAGTCGGAACAGGGTGAACTTATCCGTTTGAAACTCATATCACACAATGGCCCCACCGAGTTCTCTAAAAAATGTTCCGGTACTTTTTATATCGATGACCTAAGGCCAGGTACGAGCCATGACCTCTCCCTTGGAAATACATGGGAAAAATGGTTTTAACTGAATAACTCCGTGATGAATAGAGATAGAGCGTTTATTTTAACTGAATTGGATTTTGTCTCGTAATTGCGGTTCTAATGATATGCATTTTGCTCAATTTGACCTTGACCTGACCTCAGGTCAGGTCAAATCCTTGATTTGACCTAGCAAGGCCATATTATATATAATTCGATTCGGCTTCCTGTGAGGATTCATATAGTTCAAATCATTTTGCTCTATCTTTACTTGTTCAGATGTAATGGCCGAAAAACTTCATTTACATGTTATCCTTATGACGGCATGTTCTGACATCTAGTGACCTTACATGTGACCTGACAAAAAATGGTTGAAATATTTTCGATGGAGAAGTAGATGGGCTATCCAACGCCGTTTAACGTTTTTCGCTACCTAGCGCGGTTCTCGAGACCTTAGGGGGGGCGGGTACCCACCCCTCCCCGTTAATAGGAAGGTGGCTTAAGCCCCCGTCAATGCGCGTGTTAAGACGTAGTAAGATTTGTACCAAAATTGATCCAATTTTGTTTGTTTGTTGTGTTTCCAATGTTTTTCTAAGCTCCCTGATACCTTGAACGAAGGTATCTGGAAAATTGGACATTTAGATGATTTGACAACCGTGCACATCGTACGAAGTTTCCCCCTCCATAGCTTCCAAGTTTCCTCCTCCATGGGCGTTAATGTATATAATATAATATCGCACACGAAGGATGTCAATGCCTGCACACGAAATATTCGCACTTCCCCAGCAACGTGCAGCAAAATCGTGCGGCAGCTTGCTCTATACGCCGCTTTTCGTATGTAGCCAAACCTGTCCTCTTGGAACCGTAATGACATGCTTACGATTCAAATTCAGATACTGATATCGATACTTGAGCAGTGTCCCAAAACCTAGGGTGCTGGGTGCAGAGCGACACCCAGTCAAGCAGAATTTTCCACTCACTTTTTTTGCTGAATTCTCCACTCATTTTTCAATTATGGTTCTAGTTACCAACGACACAATTCACTCACAAAGTTAACAATACTCAACAATACTTTCTACAAGGGCCAGTTCAATTGCCTCCTCTACTAACGTCCACTGGAAAAAGAGCAGCAGAATCGAATAGAAGATCGCCAAATAAACTCGGCTCTTATGCGCCTCTTTCGCTTTTCTGCAAGAAAATCTGGCGACTTCTATTTTTCTGGCCAATTATACCTGGCATCCTTATCTCCACCGATTTCAGTGGAACAACAGAATCGAAATTCTGGCGCAGGCAAGACGCTCAGTGCCCCCCCCGAGAAAGCTCCAGTGGGTGAACACCGCCACTAAATTCCACCACTCACAAAATTCGTGAGTGGAAAATTAGACACTCTAGCCTTGCGTTGCCAAAGAAATGAACTGACCGCTTTGAGATACATTTCTGGAAAGTAGTTTATCTGTGCACATGATTTCTAGGCTTACGTCCTTGAAAAGTTGTTTTTGTATTTCTGGTACCGAGAATAGTGAAAAACCATTTTTGGTCATATTTTGGTTAAAAGCAATTATCTTGAAATTTATATGCTAAGCAGCATATTTTTTTGACATTGTATCGTAGAAAATTGACCATTTATTGCGAAGAAAATCATTTTTATCCGAATCAGCCCTTCATTGCTGCGTCCATGCCGTGTGACATCCAAATCCACTCACGACACCCTACGACACCCTAGGCATAAAACGCTGATATTTTAGTTAAACTGAAAGTGTCCGGTATTAGAATATATTGAAACTCTACATTTTCATTACATGAATTTTCTGGCAACAAGAATGCATCCAGTTACCCTTCAAACATCGGCACTTTTTGTATGGATGATCTACGGCGTGGACTTACCAAAACACCGTCTTTACATCTAGCAAATAAAAGCGGCATCTTTAGGCTTTTTGAAAGGCAGGTTGCATATTCGTTATTGACAAAACATTTTTTGTCTTCCTCTTAGTGTGATTTTATCTGTACAATTTTCTAGCCTATAAGGATTCAGAAAATTAATTTAGGGAAATTTTAAAATGCAAATTATGTAGATCAGGCGACCGGCAGGCAGTAAGCTATGATAAATTTAAAGTAGTAGTCGCTCTAAAGCTGTCGCAACGGTCGCAACTCGCCGCGCCTGGCTGATGTAGACGAAAGGAAGAAACAAAATAGAAATAAGGCTGTAGCTTCGATTATATTCATACAAAGCAGCATATTCATATGAATGTGAGAAATATGTGAAGAGGAGCAGGGAATTGACAAGTAAAGAAAAGAAACTTTCAGCAAGAGTCTGGAAGAGTTTATTGCCATGATAGAAAGTTTGCAGTTTCGTTTGGGTTACTTAACTGTAGGCCAAGGCTCTACTGGGCCCTAGCATAGGTGTATGCGAGGTGCAGTGATTAAGGTCAGGAGTGGCCTCCGAAATTCCGATAACTATAGGTATAGGAGGGGCGTTGTCCCGGACAGAAAATCTATTCAGTGTATGCTTAGATAATACATTTAGGCACTAGGTATTGCATGAAAAATCCCTTCTTTATTTTTCACCACTTGCCGGTCTCGGAGGCCTCCGCTGCAGAGTTGGTCTAAGGGGCCCTGATATTTCATCTCAGGGGCTTTCTAGAGCTGGTCATATGGGAGAGGAGACGAGGGGCACAAGAGTTGGTCTAGGGAAGCCCCCCCCCAAGAGTTGGTCTTCATCCCACAAATGTTAGTCTTGGTGGCTCCCAGAGTTCTTTCCCCCGGAGGTTGGTCTCAGAGGCCCCCAAAACAAAGTTTTTTTCTTGACAACTCACCAATGCCTTAAAAAATAATTGAACACTGCATCAGGGGGCTTCAGTTGGTAAATATTTACCTGTTTAACTCAAATTTTTGCACATGGTAATGGTCAAACAATGCTGCTTGGGGACGATTTAAAAATATTTACTTTGAGAAAATTGAACAAAATATCCATCCCTCAGTTCAAACAAGGGCTCTGAGAGTTTACCACCTGAGTACACAAATTGGAAAATTTTTACTCCACCATACATTTTGAGGGGAATTTTCCACTCACTCGCCATATATTCCGAGCTGAATTTTCCACTCGACACCCTAGCGCAAAACCTATTTTGGGTCACTGTACTTGAGAGTAAATTATTGACTAAACGTCACAGCGCATTTGACTGTAGTATGCTATTCGCAGCGAGAGCTCCTAAGCATGAACACAACTATTCACAGTATTTCATTTGATTCAGGGGCATTACTTTCACGATGTGAGAACCATTGTCGACCAAATATTCTGCGTCCTAAAATATAAGGGCGATAAAAGACCGTACCCCGAAAAGTGTTATGAATTGGTGCCAAAAGCAGCGCTGGTCCCGGTCAGGCATGCCGCAGCGCAATGCCGGGTGGGATTCGTCGCCGGGGCAGTGGTGTGAATAGAAGGTAATTGTGTGAGGCAAGGGGCCAACGACACACGGCCGACTATCCACGCAGCTGCGAATGTTATCGTTAGCCGCAGCCTCCCGCCAGCAAAACGGTGCGACCCAGCTGAGCGAGAGGTCCAGCTCATGGCCTATATCGGCCACCGGATTCAACGTAAAAGAAGTCAGCACCAACCTCGGACGGTGGAACTCAGCAGACTGCTATCTGAAGTCAGGTATCCATACTTGTCGAGCACTCGTCCACGAGTTGTGGAAAACCATGGTTTCACAGAACGGTGCTGCAGAAGAGCTAAGGGACTCATGTTTTAACGAACATCGCCCCGCCCGAGAATCTGGGATTGGGGTTGGGGTTGGGAAGAAGGGGGTCAACCCGAACAATATTTGTCTAGTGTAGGAAGGGTGTGTAGTGAACGCTTTCCATTCCACCGCCTGAACTACGACTCCCACTTGATGTGCAGTGGCATGCGTGACCGACTAGCGCTAATTTTGTTCATCAATGCATACTTTGTCCTATTTACCAGGGACCATGCCCTTCGGTCACCTTTGGACGAAGCAGTGCACTGCTAGACTCGATCATATGCCACCACATTATGAAAATAATGACCAGGCGCCAAATGGAAAACTAAGGCACCGTTGTGTTAGTGTCTAAAGCTTATGCGACGATAGTCATTTGCTTGTAACATTTGGTGGATAATTTACTCGACGTATAAATGCATTTATTTACATTTATAAATACATTTATGAATTTAAGACATCAAGATAAGTCGGAGAAACAAGGATTCTAAGACACTACGAAAATCAACACATACAAAATTTTCGACGCAGCTGCAGAATATTGTATTTTATACGGTTGAGTACGAAAATGTGTTGTGTTCAGGCGTTAAAGTCACCGCTGATGCCTCCCGAGGAAGGTACTCATTTGCGCAGGGTCAAATATCAATATAAACGCCCAAATTTTGCGTGCTTCTGACCCAGGGGTCATTATCACGGGACTGGCTCAGGTGAACACTAACTTTAAACTAACTTTAAAAAACTCAATTGTAAGAAACCTAAGCAGGTTATGGTATAGACGTGGCGTGTTCCAAGTCAGCTCACAATTTCTCCGGACATCGAAGCATGCAGCCCACGCAGTCCTCAACATAGTAATGGTGGGCCTGGCCTCTAAAACCTAAGTCTGCACCACACAATCCCAAGATGTTATCCACTGTCATAGGGATGGCGAACGCGTCCACATCTGTCCAGACGAATGCACCAAAGAAATACCAACCGGTACATTCCAACCGAGCCGGGAAACCCACAGGCCACAAACATTGAGCGCTCAGAGCTGGCCGTGAAATCGTAGTTACGGAATACTGAACCAGGAGTCATTATCATACTCCCGACCTCTTATCACTCAGTCTTGCGGGTCACCGCGAATCCTATACGCTGCCTCGGAGCCGATGACGTCGGATCAACTAGAAATGGCAGCGTGACGGAAATATGGCAGCTTCGTGGCCTTTGAATGGAGCATCAGGCGCGTCGAGCATACAAAAACGCCTGATGCCATATTTCGTTTGTTTCGAAACTCGATTTCTACAGAGCCACAGCGTTTCACGTGTGTACTACTTTTGGATACACTGCCCTCCCCTACCCCCTACGAGTCTAACAGCCGCGCGCAGCTCTTGGCTGGCAACCCCGGCCGACGCGGAGTAGGTGTGAGGACGGAACACGCCTTTAACGCATCCAATCCCACCCCGTTAATGGTCAGTTCTAGGGCCAACGGTATTTAAAACAGGCGATATTTCGGTATGCTTATCATACGGGCGCCTCAGTTCAAATCAATGAGCCGCATTCCTTTTAAAGATAACATGTTCTAATTTGTTCTCGGAAAAACCGCAGCGCGTATCCCTTCGTCGTTCTTTCGCAGCAGCGCTTGGCCTCCATTCGGTTGGAGCGACTTTTCGACACCCATGAATGAAATATGGCACCTTCATAGTGGGATTTGAACTGAGATAGCCAGGTGATAGAGCACGCCGAGACACCAATTGACCAATATTTCCTTTGTCCCAGAACTCTCCATTCGTGGCAAAAAAGTAAAAATTCACCCCCTACCGACCCGTCCTCCCCGGATGTGACGTGCTCGCCATGCGTCAGGAAAGTGACGTCTGCTCAGTTCCGCTCAGTGACTCCGCTGTGCGTGCTGCGCGGCCCTCTTTAAAACCCACGTGCTAGCCATGGCTTTGGTACCGTCCATTACAGATGCGCATAACTTGCTTTAGTGACTAGTTTGAAATTTGACAGATGTTGCAGTAGATCAAGAAAAGTACCAGAATAGAGTCAGTGTTAGAATACCAGATAATACCAACAGAATACCAGATAAATGTCAGTTTTGCTCCTAATGGTTACCTCCTTTAATTAAAAGTTTCGTTTGCATTCGTATTCATTATTGACGCAACTGCGACAGATTTAATCTGGTACAATGCGTTGCCACATAATACGCCCATTTGACTTCACGCTAATATGGAGACATTTTATTGCGAACAGAGGAAGGTGGAATAAATCAAAACAGAGTCATCTTCAGCAGAAATAAAGCCAAATCCATAATGTTTAACATAGACCGCCCTTAAAATCACCAGTCTGGAATTGTACCAAGGTGTCACATTCCCTTTCATCAATTGGAACACTCCCTTTACTGAGGTGGCACAATCGTAGGGCGGATTATTGTGGTGTGCTGGCTCGCTATGCGTCTCGGAAGGTATATCCTAGCAAATTGATTGCGAAAGGAAAATATGACCAACACACATGAATTTAGGAACATTTTGGACACAGCAGTCATTCTAAACAACTTCAAGGGAATAAGATTGTCACTTGCCCAGAAAGAAGACTGAAAACTGAAATCATAAAAGCGCTCGCAGAAAGCAGAAAAGGCTCTGGAAGCTATCTCTGCAGTTTTACAAATATATAAGAGCCGATATATGTATCTTCTCAAACGAGCATAAGGTGTGGCAAAGTAATGTGGTTGGTGAGTTCACTGAGGGCAAACTATTGCTTCGCCTACCTTCTCGATGTTGTATTTCTCGAGCGCTTGTGTCGCGCAGTCCACGGCGTCCTGCTGCATCTCCTCCGACATGTCGGCATTCTTGATCACTGCCTTGCGGTCCGTCATTTTCAATCACTGAAACCCACAGACACGCAAATGTCAGGGCGTGCAAGGACACAAACACACACCACTGCATTTCCCACACCACGACCGTCGCATGTCACCGCTTGGAAGCACAGCAGTATCAATGCCGGATCGCCGAACAGAGCGGTCACATTCTGCAACAAAGCGCAGGCACGCCACTTCGGCTTCAAGCGCCATTGAAGCCGGCACGCGAGCTGCGCGCCTCCGTGGCGAGTCGCACGGCATGCCTCAGCGGCACACCTTCACCCTCGCCTCGTGCCACTGTGTTCGCAACCGCGCCGGACGAGTGGTGTTAAGTCGACACGGCAGCTCACCGTGACGTCATACGCACCCCCACAGAAATAGCTGTCCACCCTCAAGCGCCTGTCAAATGAGGCCAAGTCTAACCACTGGCTCAGACAGGGGAGCAAGCAGGCCGGATTCGGCATTAACCGCGGTTGCCACATATTCCACCGACGCCACTGAGTGCCAGACATTCCTGACCCACTACTGATGTGGGCTAAAAAAGCGAATCGATTCAATGGGCGGACAGGGTTAGCACTGATGCAACGCATCATTGGATGCTCCGGCGTGTACGTGACAACAGAGAAAATTTTGACCTAATTGGGGCCGCCTCGGGGTTTCCCCACTCAATCCATGCACTTCGTTTGGAAACCACGGTATTAAAAATAAATACGATCTACATTCCAAAAGGCAACAAACAGGTCAAACAGAAGAACCTAGTCCCTATTACCAAAACTTCTCTATTACTACAAATTATTGTTACTAATCAAATCTTCCAGCGAATTCGATCCAACCCACCAACGGGTTTAGATTTATTCATATACCCATCCGAGATGCACTCATCCAGCGAGGTCAAAGGTATGTGACTGAAAAAAAACCCAAACTGCCAATTGGAGGCACCCACTCGGCATTCCAAATGGATGCGAACATTTTTTGCAAACCGTGACTTGAAAGGCTGCACAACCAGCTTTGCCAGGAGATAGACAACCACTGGCCGAAACCAGCCCTAAAATGTACGTCAAAATACTCATGCATCATGTCAATACTCCCTATTAGTGCTCAACACCATAAATGAGTACCAAAGTCTTAGGTAAAAAAATGCCGGAGGTATATTTTGCCTTAAAAGAACCCCAAATAGCCTATTTCAATTTTAAAAGGACAATGAGATAGACAACCACTGGCCGAAACTATTCTCAAAATGTATCTAAAATAATACATGTAATAAAATGCACATGCATCATGTCAATACTCCCAATTAGTGCTCGAGTGCCATCAGTTCTGGCTTAGTTTCTATGAGTGAGAGGTGATCAGAATACAGCTGAGAATCAGAATACAGCGATCGCGTTTTCCTTGACGCGACTGTTTCCCTGGTCAAAATGCGATCCGTATCGGACCGACGATCAGGATATATCATGGAGTCATCCAGTTCATTTAGCACCCGATGAACTCCATCCAGCAGTCGGATCAAAGCTACATTTTGGCCACCGCCTTGGTATTTAGTTTGAATGAGGATAGTCATCCAAGTTTCGTGTACATTTCTATTGCACCACTGACGTTTCACTTCACTCCATCCCCCACATTTGCTAAGAAAGTTTTCCGTCTGCAGTTTACTCCCCTTTCCCTTTTGCCCCGTAACGAGAACATTTACCATCATGGTGCCATATACTACCAGATCTTGTTGGACATGGCCAGACGATAATCGGGTTGGACCCTAGTTTTCATTGCCAAGAGGGATTCATCAGGGGCGGCTCCGGCCCTTGACAGGATAAAAAACTTTAATGGGCGCCGGTGTGGAGCGGTTGATGTAAATATTGAAGCCATCTTGACAATGGTTTTGCATGCTAGGAAGATCTAGTTATCATTTCGCAATGAGCATGCACGAAAGCCGTGGCGGGTCCAGGGCTTCATTTCTGAGGGGGGGCTAGGGGCTTGAGCACAACCCACCTCGGACCTCGGATCGGCCTCCCCCTATGCATTAGCTTTAGGCACTAACCATTTCGAGGGGGGGGCTTGAGCTTGAGCCCTCTGGTCCCCTTGTACCCGCCACTACGAGGAAGCTACTAACGAGCGATGGGCAGATATTGCACTCAGATGGTATGTATGGTACGTCGATTTCAGGGATGTGATCCAGGTGCCTTGACTTGCATTCTTGTTGGCATTAGCGGATCCAGGGGGGGGGCAAAGAACGCTTCCCCTCAATCGGGCCTCGGCGCAGTAATAGTTGATCGCATCCCCGTACTTGGCGCCGTAATAAGTGATCGCATCCCCGTAAGTCTTCCACCTGCCCCAGGATGCGAGTATCTGCACCCCAACTATGGGATTGACCAGATGCCCCCTCCCCAATGAATACGCCAAATCCGTCCATGGCTCGGGGGAGCGCAGTTCAGTGGAGCAGCAGAACAAATCAGGGAGGTAGGATGACCTAATGAATATTCCCTGAATCTGCCCATAGTCCATGGGCGGCCAGGCTGCTTTTGCTTTTCATTGAGCTCAATTCCCCAATAAAAATCTTAAGTTTTGTATGGGTATTTGTCAAATATGCCCAGAAAGAGCAGTGATAAAAAATAAACAAGAGAAAAATAGCAATGAAAAACATAGTTAAAAACATAAGGACATAAAAAAACAAACAAACAAACAAAAAACAAACAAAAACCAAAAAACAAACAAACAAACAAACAGAGTAACTCCATCTTCAAACTCATTTTGCCACAGAACCAAAACAGCACCTTTTTTTGCATTTTTTAGATTCTGAAAAGAATGCTGAGACTGTTTCATTATCTTTCAAAATACGTATTTCTTAAAATATATTTGAAACTAGAACCATTGCCCACATACCATAACCTTATTTCTGGCATAACAAATCAATTCAGCAGGATTTTAGTTGGTTTTCTCTGGGCAACATAAACATAGTTTTAATAAATATTTTGGGGACTTTTGAGTCACCAGCAGAGGAATGTGTAATACTTATTAGAGAAATGACATAGCGGAGTCGATAATAATTCGTTCGTTGTTAGGACTTTCTCCACTCGAGTTTGAACAAGTTGAAGGAGCTTTCGACCTGTATTTCAGGTCTTCGTCAGCAGTTTAATACATGGTAGAGAAGCACAATTAAAAATAATCCTGATACAAATGGTGTTTATAAAGCACTAAATATTTCACATCAGAAAGCTCAAGGTTAAGAGGACAACACACCTCTAGCTGGGAAATGACAAAGGGTAATAACTAAATCAAGCAATTAAATACAGTCAAGGACATAGGACCATATCTGACAAAATATAATTCGATAAAACGGTATTCTTTTTGAATTGTGCTTCTCTACCATGTATTAAACTGCCGACGAAGGCCCAAAATACAGGTTGAAAGCTCCTTCAACTTGTTTAAACTTGAAGTGGAGAGAGCCGTAATAACAAACGACTTATTAGATAATTATTATTGTTTGTTTTCCTGCCTTTCTGAGCCCTGAATAATTACTTTGATTGAATAAAAATCTTAACTTTTAGGTGCCAGATCTTTTTAAAATAAAATTACAATTTGTGTTTCAATGATTTCGTGCTCTGCTGGACTCTGCAGGGAAAATTTGATACACATTGTTTACCCAGCCTGGCCTCTTAAACATCCTCAGGTTTTCATTGCCAAAAGCTCTATCAGGATTGTTACTGTATCCAGATACAACATTTGATTATTGAATTTGGGCTTGTGACCTCAGAAAATGGTATAGGTAAGGGTGCTAGGTATACTATTGGCCTGTGTCCAATGTCTAAACAGACTTCAAAATAAAAACAAAGTCGATCAAATTTTGAATTCAAACAGAATGAAAATGATATATTTATATTTATCATAGTTAACTACTCAACCTCATTTAGCCAAAAAATATCACAACCTGAGCAGAGTCAACTCACTCTGGCAGAGTCAACAATATGATGTCTAGTATAAACCATAGTATTTTGGGAGCTTTCAATGTTTTTCCTACGATCCGATGAAACATCCAACAGAAAATTCCCAGTTGTTCCGCATTTTCCCTAACAAGCGGCTGGAAGTCACAGGCCTTGCAGGGCCTCTTTTCTTCTACCTACATCTACATCTGAGCTAAATCATTTATTACAAGGGTGTTACAACAGCTCAAGAGTATTTTGAACCCCTGGCTCAATTTAACAGGCTATAGGTACATGGAGAGGTGAATTTGGGTGAAATATAAGGCAGCAGGCAGGGCAAAACTTTAATAAAGAAAATAAAAGAATATCAAAAAAAGCTAGGCAAAACTTAACAGCTTTAGGGGAGGGCCATGGTCAGATTGTCTGCCCTGGAGATTTACCAGAGTACCTACATGAATCAACTATCAACTCTGAGATTGTTGAGCCATTTCATTTCAATTTTGATTTAATCTTGTACCTGTTGAACACACATCATGCAAGATATCTGAATCTTACAGGAGTGAAATAAACTTCAAAGCAAATGCAGGAAGACTTCCCAGCCTACCTAGGTACCTAAGCATGCAGGTCAATTTAGCTGGGTAAATACTTGCAAAGTACCCACCAAGCATTCAAATATCCTGGCCCCGCCCATTAGGTACAATTCGAATTACGTTATCCCACACCCACATCCGGCATTAACATTAGTTTTAAGTCAAGGTAGGGGCCTGGGCGCCGCCACATTACCTGCTTTCCTGATGCAGAACGCCAAAACAAATGCAGCGCTGGGACGACTTCAAGGATGTCACGGTGTAAGAAACCGCACCAAGAATACAGCAAACTGAAGCAGCGGACCCGCCTTTACCAAACGATCCCTACACGTGAACGCTTCTGTTTTGTTTCACAGCAAATGCAGGCGCCATAGCGCATTTTGAGTAAAATAACTTCATTATGGGGCCAAAAGAAATTGATAAAAGATTAGACCGCTTAGAAATGTAAGCACAAAAGTTCCAGGTTCAATCTTCCTAAATTAAATATAACGGTGGAATTATTGACTTGTCGCAGAAATCCACATGAAAATAAGTTCTCAGGCGTCTTATAGATTTTCACGTGTCACGAATTATAGCCCAATGCAGGGGCTATGAGGGGATCTTTTGAACTCCTATATTTTGATATATTTCGTATATGCATAATTCTTACTCTTTTGTCTAGGCTAAAAGAACAGAAATGAGATGCAAAAATCGTGATCTTTTTGACCCGCCCCTTACTTTGAAGCACAAAGTGCACCAGCCTGGCCTGCCGGCAATAGCTCGACACTGATTGGTCGAGCTGTGGAGGCTTCTCAGTAGGTTCTACTCAATCAATAGGAATGTTCGGGGTCCAATGACAGTACCCGGGAACTCTGAGAATGTGGAAATCACTCCTGTAGAGAACGCTGTACATTTTTTGCTTTTAATATAGATGTCGCTAAAGTGCGTTAGTTGTCATTTACGGAGTGATGTGTGCACAGTGCAAACTAACCATGCTATTAGCCAGTGGCTGGAACATTTGATTCGAAAACCGTCTTGGAGCGAGCCCTGTTGTACCTTATACTCTCCTCGTACCAACCATGTACCTGTATTGTACCTCCTTGTGGTCATCGGCAGTGCTGAATCCAGGCCAATAGTAGGAGGGGGCGGGGGCAACGGGCCCAAAATCGCAAAAATTAAACCAGCAAAGATCGGGAACTGGAGCAAAATGCTTTACCTCCCTGCCCCATAGGTGCAGGAATGTTTTCCAAGCTGGGGGGGGAAGTTATCATCACTGGTGGGGTCAAATATGATTCCGCCTATCACTTGGTTTGTTAACGGAAAAGGTCCGGAATCCACTCAAAGTTGGGAGGCCCTGCCTCCAGTCCGAAATTGAAGGGGGCAATGCCCCCAACCCCTAAATTAGGGGGCAGCCGCCCCTGCTTTCCCTCGTTCCTGCGCCTATGCTCTGCCCTTGATCCGTCAGTGGTCGAGGAACCAACAGATGCCATAAAAAAGCCAGTGGTGTCCGATTCCAGAGAGCTTTTTGTAAGGAATAATAGCTCTTTATGCTCTTCATAAGGCTTATCATTGCTTATGCCAGGTATAACGTGTTTAAGGTCAGACATACCAGTGCGGGGGCGTCGTTGCTGGTCGGAAGACTACTAAACGCAACTTCATTCCGTCGGACCCCTGGCTGTAATACAATGGGGGCAGGTTCAGGTCCTGAAGGCGTTCCAGGTAGAGTTTTTCGCGAATATTTCGAACCATTCGGGTGGCCCAACTACAGACCTGTTGAGCTAACGTTCGGGTCACCTAAAAATGATGCCTCTCTCAATCCCAGAAACATTACCCTCAACGAGCGTCACATCCTCAACACAGACTCATCCCCCGAGCATCACCCTCGGGGGGGGGTCGCCGAGCTTGGTCTCGGAGCCCTGAAGGTGATGTTTGGAGGCCCCTGGGACTGATGCTTGAGACCGATGCTCGGGGGCTCCCGAGACTGACTCTCGGAGTCCCCAAAGACTAAGCATTGGGGCTCTTGAGACCAATACTCGTTTTTTTTACAGCGAACAGGGTCAGTTCAAGGGCGTTCGTGGACCTCAAAGGACCCCTTGGCTACGCCACTGCCCCAAGCACACCCAAATCAAACCAACGCACTGTGGTCGGAAACGCTGTCATGGGTGGCCACGAGGTCATTTTTCGGATTTTGGAATTTAGGGGTTTTATGGCTGCCGATGTGAAGAAAATTGTTCAGAGTGTTCTGAAGGACCACTATTATCAAGCTAATTTGGTTGAAAGATGCACTTATTACTCATCAAAGTAAGGCGATGATGAAATCCAGACGTAAGGCACTCGATGCGTCTGCTCGATCCGAGTTTTTACTTTGAATGATAAACGTCGAAACTGAGTCAGACTAAAAATTATTAGTATCAAAATGTTCCTCATAATGTCAGCTTTAAGATGATTAGCGTTATATGTATATTTGAATTTTGATAAAGGTATATAATCTGCGTTTTAATTACCCTTCTTGTAAAAGTTCTTTAAGACACCAGTCGTATTTCGGTTATATTTTCATAGCTTTCCAAGGTCATTCGACTATCTTCGTCAGCGAAAAGATTGCTCAGTCAGCGCCTAATTCAATACTACACAAGTTTGAGAAAACATCGCATCACACTCGTGCTAAAACTTCAAATTCTACTTGTTATTTCTTGCCCAAGAATAATTAATACATCAGTTCAACAATTTAATTAAGTAAGTTAAGAGTCACAAAGGCAAATACAGTACACACCCGGGGAGGTTATGAGTCTAGATCATTATACACCTACGTGAAGTCGGGATCAAGCTAAATTCTAGATCATCATACACCTACGTAAAGTCTGGATCAAGCTAAATTCTAGAGCATCATACCCTTACGTCAAAGACCGACGAGTAAGGTGTCACCGAAAATGCCGCGAAAACTTATTAGAATACGCTCCAAACCAGTGTTATTTCATGACTAGTAATTAGTAATTATAATAGTTCGGTGTCAGGTATACTTGACGAACATGCAACCTTGAGATACTTTTTATTTGTTATTGTTCTAATACTATTATTATCATTGTTACTATTGATTTTTTTATGAAGAGCGAAGAACCTGGTAAATGTTTGGCATTGGAATGCCTGCGTTTGTATTTAGTAGTTTGTCTTGTTGTGTTTTTGCGATGAAGGTGCCTTCTTTTATTTTTATTTTTCTCCAATGGTTTTCATACGCTAGGATCTTGACGTCATCCCATTTAATGTTGTGTCCGGTGTCTAGAATGTGTTTAGCCAGTCCAGAGTGGTTGTGGTCCTCGTTTTCTATAGCTCTTTTATGTTCTTGTTGTCGCGTTTTTATGGTCCTACACGTTTCCCCTATGTATGTTTTTCTGCATTGACATGTGTACTGGTAGACTACTTCTTTGTTTTGGTGTTTGTCTTTTGTCCTTTGGCTTTACTAGTATATTTTTTCGGTTTGTTGCCGGTTTGGTTTGTGCTTTTGCGTATGGTTTTATTAAACGCACGATACGTTCTGAAATACCTCGGACATATGGAATGACTACTGTGGGCTTTGTTTCCCCTCTCTCTAGTTGGTTGTTTTCATGTCGAGATTCCTGGCGTTGGATTTTTCTGTGTGTGTTTTTGATGAATGTCTTGGGATAGTGATTTTTCTGTATTACCTGTTCTACGTGTTTGATCTCCTTTGTCCTGTCTGTTTCTTCTGACGAGATGGTTTCCCCCTATTTATAAGAGTCGTGACTACTGCTTCTTTGTGTTATGTGCTATAGTGTGATTGAAAGCTTAGATATTTTTCTCCGTGGGTTGGTTTTCTGTATACCTACTTTAGTGGTTAATGTTCCATCTGTTCTTCTTTGTACTGCAACATCTAGGAAGGGTAGCATTCCTTCGGTTTCTCTCTCTGATGTAAACTTAATGTTGTGTGAAAGGGAGTTCAAATGTTGGTGTAGGGGCTCAACTTGTGATGTTTTGACTATTACGAATGTGTCGTCCACATACCTTTTCCATAACTTTACGCCAGGAGCGAATGTTTCGAGTGCTTTGGTTTCTAGTTCTTCCATCACTAATTCCGCTACTATAGAACTGACGGGGCCTGCCCATGGAAGTTCCACTTATTTACTTGTAAAATTGTCCATTTACTTGGAAGTGCGTGATATTAAGGCAAATTCTTAACATACGAACTATGTCGTCTACATCCAACCCCGTCGATGATCTAAAACTGTCATCCTCACACTAGCCATTTCTTGTTCTACCCTTCTTTGGGCAATTTCGCACGCTAACTCGGTTGGAATTGAGGTGAACAGAGACACTACATCAAATGACACCATTATTTCGTCATCTGCTATAGTAACTTCTCTTACTTACTCGGAAAATTTTGTCGAGTTCCTAACGTGGTGGTCCGAGTTCCCTACAAGACATGCTAAAATTTTGGAAAGGTGTTTTGAAACATCGTACGTTACAGAGCCTATTGAAGAAACTATTGGCCTCAGCGGGATGTTGGGTTTGTATACTTTCGGTAGACCGTAGAACAATGGTGGAGACGGATCGGAGGGGTACATGGATAAGTACTGTGCTCTCGATAACCTTCCTCGTGTTTCTATGTGCTTTAATGCTTCCCTGACCTTTTGAGTATAAGCTGGAGTAGGATCTTTGCTAAGAAGTTCGTATGTGTTAGTGTCTGCTAGCAAACTGTTAACTTTACTGAGATATTGCTATTTAGTGAGAACACAGATTGAGCCACCCTTATCCGCTTGGATGATGACCAAGTTTGTTCTTTGTTTCAGTCTGTTAAGACCCTTTCTTTCTTCTTTACTGAGGTTATCAGGTGTGTTATGATGAGACTGCAAGGTCATAGTAACTTCAAAACGTAATCTGTTTGCTTCGTCGCGCGACATATTAGAGTTAAGAATGAGTTTCTCGATTTCTGTTATGAATTCTACGTGACTTACATGTTTTGGCGTGGGGACGAAGTTCAAACCTTTCCGTAGGACAGACAGCTCTCCTTCTGTGAGTTCTGTTCCGGAGAGGTATGTGACACAGTCGTCGATCGCATGTGCTCTGGTGCCAACGGATGGATCTGTTGTTTTGTGGTTTGTTTCTTCCTCTTCTTCCGACCTCCTTTCTGCCGAATCTTCTTGTGATGTCGTACCTGACGTCTTTAGATCGCTTCCTCTTCCTTCCAGATCTATCACCGGTTGTGCTGAACTTGCCTCTTCTCTTCCTGTTATGTGTGCTGGTGCGTTACGTCTGTAGATCAGTCTGTCAAATTTCTTTTTTTGTCTGGTTTTGACTTTGTTTGACTCATGCTCTTGTTTTCTACTGATTACCCGGTTCATCTCAGTAAAGGTGGTGCTTTCGAGTCTGTTTTGGAGGTTTTGTTTGATTCTGTTTTGTGTATCCGTTAGGTTTGTTCTTATGTTGATAATATTTTTGATGTGTTCCGCTAGAAGTTTCTTTTCTGCCGCTTGAATTATTTTCTTGGTAGCTTGAGTCCGTATGCCGTATTTGAGCTTAAGTCCTCTCGGCTGCACTCCATACTTCTTGCACTTAATAGCAAAGGTTAAATGGTTGTTGTATCTAGCTAGTTTCATGCTCGTTTTTTCCAGTAATCGTGTCGTTTGTAGCGCTTCACGGCCATGTCGAGTACGTATGTTGCGGTAATGGTGTTTGACTGGGACATATTAAGTTCTTGTAAAAGTTATTTTACACACGAGATCAAACACGTAGAACAGGTAGGTACTACAGAAAAATCACTATCCCAAGACATTCATCAAAAACACACACAGAAAAATCCAACGCCAGGAATCTCGACATGAAAACAACCAACTAGAGAGAGGGGAAACAAAGCCCACAGTAGTCATTCCATATGTCCGAGGTATTTCAGAACGTATCGTCTGTTTAATAAAACCATACGCAAAAACACAAACCAAACCGGCAACAAACCTAAAAAATATACTAGTAAAGCCAAAGGACAAAAGACACAAACACCAAAACAAAGAAGTAGTCTACCAGTACACATGTCAATGCGGAAAAACATACATAGGGGAAACGTGTAGGACCATAAAAACGCGACAACAAGGACATAAAAGAGCTATAGAAAACGAGGACCACAACCACTCTGGACTGGCTAAACACATTCTAGACACCGGACACAACATTAAATGGGATGACGTCAAGATCCTAGAGTATGAAAACCATTGGAGAAAAATAAAAATAAAAGAGAGCATCTTCATCGCAAAAACACAACAAGACAAACTACTAAATACAAACGCAGGCATTCCAATGCCAAACATTTACCAGGTTCTTCGCTCTTCATAAAAAAATCAATAGTAACAATGATAATAATAGTATTAGAACAATAGCAAATAAAAAATATCTCAAGGTTGCATGTTTGTCAAGTATACCTGACACCGAACTATTATAATTACTAATTACTAGTCATGAAATAACACTGGTTTGGAGCGTATTCTAATAAGTTTTCGCGGCGTTTTCAGTGACACCTTACTCGTCGGTCTTTGACGTAAGGGTATGATGCTCTAGAATTTAGCTTGATCCAGACTTTACGTAGGTGTATGATGATCTAGAATTTAGCTTGATCCCGACTTCACGTAGGTGTATAATGATCTAGACTGTAACCTCCCCGTGTGTGTACTGTATTTGCCTTTGTGACTCTTAACTCACTTAATTAATTTGTTGAGCTGATGTATTAATTATTCTTGGGCAAGAAATAACAAGTATAGTTTGAAGTTTTAGCAAGAGTGTGATGCAATGTTTTCTCAAACTTGTGTAGTATTGAATTAGGCGCTGACTGAGCAATCTTCTCGCTGACGAAGATAGTCGAATGACCTTCGAAAGCTACGAAAATATAACCGAAATACGACTGGTGTCTTAAATAGCTTTTACAATATCTTAATATGTCCCAGTCAAACACCATTTACCGCAACATACGTTTTAATTGTCCCTTTCATAAATCCACCTTACAAACTAGTTGCTAACTTTGAATAGGCAAACAAAAAAGTTGCGTTTCTGCCAACTAGCTTTTTTGTAGGTCAAGTAATTCTCCGTCATGGCCTGAAGAGAGCTAAGTGCGCAAATGTGCGCAAAATTGTCCACAGTGTAAATTGTACCGGGCCGCCCGCCGCCCGGAGACGTCCGCCCGCCTGCCACCCGGCGCCTCCGCGGCTCGCCACGGCCCGCCGGCCGCCCGCGAGGTTCGGGGGACTCTTATCAGGCTTGCTTATCAGGTGCTTCTCATGTCGTATTTCTCGCCTTTATACACATTATCTTCATTGTAAGCTCATAGGTTTTCTTGACCTTACCCAGAATCATCCTTGGTCAAGGTCACCCATGCATAAACGATGCCCATATTGCACATGATTCGACATGCTATGATGAAAGGGGTACACTGATAACTACTGTCTTGATCTTCCTGCCGTCTGAATATATGAAAGAAACCCATATTATCATGCGAACATTTCAACGTGACCTTTTGTGACTTCTGGGGACATCAGTTTTAACGAGGGTAGCAAATGGCACCAGTTATCGTTGATCGGTCCCTCATTGTCGCCAGGGCAAAAAACACAGCAGGCAGCGCCGTCGTACGCGGTCTCCACTTGCTCCTATATATTCATCGCATATTTTCTCGCCTGGTCCCGGACTAGATGAAGAGGCGGCGCGTGAAATTGCGTCGTATATCCGCGTTACCGCCGCCACCATCAAGTAGGGCATGCCCCCCCAAATTCACGACTCTTAATCATTAACCCCATGGCGTTGACTGGAAATAAATAAACAAAAATGCACCTTGCCTCCTCCATGTTTCAGACGTTCCTACACCAGTGTGTGACCATGCAAACCCAGAAACCAGTGCACAGATGAACAGCATGTATTTTTGGAAAACTACACGAATCATGCTGTACAGTGACCACTGATCGATTATAGACATTAATACGACTATTATTGGCGAAGCAGTCTATGCACAGCGATGTACCCAAAACACGGCACCTTTTTTGGATGATGCCCATACGGGAGCAACACTGAACGCCTCAAGAGACTGGTGCCATACGTAAAAACGCTCAAGTCGCCAAACACCCTCCTCACGCCCGGGCGGCGAGCCGACCACGGAGCAACAGCAGCGGCCCGCCAGCCGCACCACGTCAACAGATCCACACGCACACGCACACTGACACACGTGCCCAGCAACACATGAAAGAAACATGGCGATCGTTACAGATTTTGTTAGGCCTGGATATGCGGAAGCCTGTTTCCGTTTGGAATGAGACCTAGCGGCACTTGTACCTACCGCTAGTTTTCCGCGTCGCCGTCAGGTGCCGGCAATCTCGGGGCAGAGCGGCGCGCCTCACGGGGCCCCACACGCTACCCCGGCTGAGGTTTTGTACGCAGTACTTCTGCACGTGCCAGCGGCCCATCATCAGCATGACCACAGACCGACCTCGTTAGCAAGCGATGACACCCAGACATACACCGATGACAATGAGTTAGACATGTGCAAACCATCTTCACAGATCACGCAACAGGGACTTCAGCCGATCCCGACCCTTCCGAACCACACACCAAAACACGCACACCGAGATCACAGTGGCCCTCTCTGGCCACATCCGCCATTTTGTTAGCTAGCCTACACCCGCCAGCACCCGCTCGCCGGCTTGGTCTCCAGTCGGTTAGGCCGACCCGGCGGGCGACGACACCGTCGGCGTCGACGCCTTGCCGGCGCGCCGCGCCCGCAGCAGACAGCCCACCGCGTCCTTGACGGCGTGGTAGACGATGTTCTTGATCTGCAGCTTGTCCTCGTGGCTGTCGCCCGGCTGGGACAGAGCGCGCAGGTGCTGGGTCACGTCGAAGCTGTTGCCCACGTTCTCGGGCGAGACGAAGTCTTCTGCCACTCGAACACAGGAGTGCAGGTGTCGCACCTGGTGCGGAGCGCCCGCCGGTACCAGCACCGCATCGCCGGCGCACTGCACCACCGTGTACCCCTGTACCCCGTACTCGTCCTGCAGTCTCCGGCGCAGCGCCGAGTCCAGGTACCAGCTGGAGGGTTGCCTCAGGGGGTCGCTCTGAGCATCCACCGGCGAACCGCGCTCCCCGGACACCTGGCGGAGGATGGGGAAACGTCCGTAAGTGAACACCGTTCGAGATTCATCCTGGCTATGCACACCCAGGAGAGCTGAAAGCGCACAGGGAAACAAAGATGATTGGGCACGCACAATCTTTACGCTATACGGTCGATATATATATATATATATATATATATATATATATATATATTTTATATATATATATATATATATATTTTTTTTTTTTTTAATGCAGGAATGCTGCTGAGGCCCAGCAGATTAAACAACATTCTACTGTCCATAAAAACATTACCAGAAAAATTCACCGAACAAATTTCGTGTCCCCCTCCCCCAATCTCCAGAAAAACCTTGAGACCAGATCTGATTAATCGAGTAGCTATTGAAGCATTGAATGTTTGTGTGCACCTCGCCTCTCCAGTTATCACGATACTGTGCATTTGGAACCACATCACCAGCTCGCGTGATCGGCGAGACATCATCACATCACAATACAGCGCTGTTGGACCCACATCACCAGCTCGTGTGATCGGCGAGACATCAGCACCTCATGATAGTGGCAATGGACCCACATCACCAGCTGGTATGACCGGCGAGACATCAGCACCTCACAATACAGTGCCATTGGACCCATATCAACAGCTCGTGTGACCGGCGAGGCATCAGCACCTCACGATACTGTGCCATTGCACCCACATCAACAGCTCGTGTGCTCGGCGAGACATCAGCACCTCACGATACTGTGTCATTGCACCCTCATCACCATCTCGTGTGCTCGGCGAGACATCAGCACCTCACAGTACAGTGCCATTGCACCCACATCACCATCTCGTGTGACCGGCGAGACATCAGCACCTCACGACACTGTGCCATTGCACCCACATCACCAGCTGGTGCGACCGGCGAGACATCAGCACCTCAAGATACAGTGCCATTGGATCCACATCACCAGCTGGTATGACCGGCGAGACATCAGCACCTCACAATACAGTGCCATTGGACCCACATCAACAGCTCGTGTGACCGGCGAGACATCAGCGCCTCACGATACTGTGCCATTGCACCCACATCACCAGCTTGTGTGACCGACAAGACATCAGCACCTCACGATACAGTGTCATTGGACCCACATCACCATCTCGTGTGATCGGCGAGACATCAGCACCAGCACATCACGATACAGTGCCGTTGGACCCACATCAACAGCTCGTGTGACCGGCGAGACATCAGCACCTCACGATACAGTGCCGTTGGACCCACATCACCAGCTGTGTGATCGGCGAGACATCAGCGCCAGCACCAGCGCAGCTCACCTTGTTGAGCAGGTCCCGGATGCAGTCTGCGTCGGAGGCCTGGTAGATGTGCCAGACAGCGCCCGGCACCTCCTCGGCAGCCCTGCGCAGCGTCAGCGGGTCACAGCCGGCCTCCTCCAGCGCCGCCTTCAGGCGAGCCTCGGCGTCAGTCTCACCCTCCGCCTTGCACACGTGAGACAGGATGTTGATGGAGTCGGCCACCTCCTGCTGCAGGTGGGTAACGGCTCCCCCCGCTCTCGGCGTCGCCACCGTACCCCATGTTCAGCCTGGGGCCGAGGTCGGGCCGCACGAACGTGTCGGGCAGACACGAGGCCAGGTTGATCTTGCCGTCCCGCCGCGTGTACTCGGCGAAGGGTAGCGCCGTGGTCAGGTCGTTGAAGCGGGCCGGCATGATGTCTGGGAAGTCCTCGCCGGGCGGCCAGTCGCGCAGCACCAGAGCCTGCCTCCGGCCGCCCTCGTCACGGGGCCGCTTCTCCACGCTGGAGAAGCCCTCCCAGAACATCCTGTGCGTGTGCCCGGTCACCGCCTCTCCCGACACTGAGTCCACCAGTTCAGCCCGCTCGTCACCGAAATCGCGCGTAAACGCGTCGGGCGTCCACATGGTCTTGTCCATAGCACTACCCACCCCGGAGAAGAGCACCGGCTGTCCGCGAGCCCACTGGTCACGGAAGAGACGGACGGCAGCCGGCACAGCCTCCTCCTGCAGCCACAGCAGGCGACCCTCGCACAGCCAGCCGTGCCGCACGCCCGGGTACAGCCGCTGCGAGTCGGCCAGAGTCATGACGCGGGGCGGCGCGCGGTCGCGCGGCCCGCCCCGGCGCGCCCCGCCGCGGCGGGTGTAGTGTTTGAGCTGCCGGCGCGGGTCCGGCGGCGGCACCGGCTCCCCGGCCTGAGAGGAGACCTTGTCGAGGACGGCGTCCAGCGTGGCCAGCGCGGCGCCGGCCGGGCTCGGCTTCTTCTGACGCTCCTGCGCGAGGGGAGGGGGGCGGTCACCACCAGTCCAACTGACAACGTGACGACAGCTGCACATCTAACCTCAGTCACTACTGCTAACTTATGGCAAAATCAGGAACACTTGATTTGACTATAACAAATAAAACGACTGATCCTAAATTGATGTCCGGTGATAACATTTCGATATATTTTGGAGGCTTCGCTAGTAGTTAGCTATTTGGGCGTTGGGGTGCACAAAGCTCCTTAGGTTATTTAGCGCCCTTCCACAGGCTTCAATAAAGGCTGATTACAATCAGGCTATTCATCGCGACCGTTTCCGCATTACGGCCACATCAAAGGGCACGCACGGGTAATGTCCCATTCATAATGCAGACTTTGATGCTATTATTGGCCGGGAGCGACGGCGATTCAAAGAACTCGAACTGAGTTGGTGCTAAACGTAGATTCTGTACGTTCAGACTGGTGTTCAATGCCCAACATCCACGCCCTCATCTCGAGCAAAAGGGGACACTATATAGTAGCAAATGATGAGAAGCTGAGAGGAAACGAGGCTCTATTTTCATCCCAAGATCCATTATAACCGCAGACCCCGACAGCGCTGAAATTGACTGTGTTAACAAGCCGATAAGCGGGAAGGTATAGGCTCTGCATCTGCAGTGCCCTAAAACTCCAATTATCATCATCACAAGCCGATAAGCTACTCCAATACGTCAAAGCACGATTATCCTATGCCTGCAACATTCACAAGCCACCGAGCATGCATCGAGAGAAGACATTCCTGTGAGTGGAAGCCCTATAGTTGTCTGACCTTTTTGGCGGGTTTCTCTTCAGCGTCGCTGGTGCGTATCAACAGCTTGCGCAGCGTGGAGTGGTCTCCGTCGGTTCTCTCCGCGTCCGACTCGCTCTCACTGTTGGACACCTGCAGCAGCGACGAGGTTCTCATCATCACAAGCCACAGCTCTCAGCCCTCTCACAGTTCTCGTCACCATCACTCAGTCCCAGTGGCGGATCCAGGACTTCATTTCGGGGGGGAATGAAGCCAGCGCGCTCGAACCTTCCCGCCATTGCCTCGGAACAGCCTCCGGTTAGGCATTAACTATACACACTCAGACATTGGCTGGGGGGGATGGCGGGGGAGACTTGAGCCCTCTAGCGTCCCCTTGTATCGGCCAGCGGTCAGTCTCTCCACAGCGATCAGCATTCTTAGTCAACTCTTGGAACTGCGGGGGTTGCCAGGTGCAATCGAAACACCGTCATGTCGGGATTCCGCGGCATCTCCGCAAAGATCACTGTATTCGTGCCACTAAACAACGGTACGGAAGACTAGACTGAAACAGGTTTTAATTTCATACCTGGAACTTACATAAATACTAGCAATAGTAATACTACCTTATTCCATCATAACTTCGTGAATTAACATTAGCAATGTTGAAAATAGATACACTATATAAGATACAAATAACACAAGATTACAATTACACAAGACTAGTGACGCAGCCACACGCAAGCAGTTATAATAAACCAAATTCTATCGATGCGGCTTTCGGGCAGACTCACTAGCCCCGACCAGTCTCCCTCAATAATGGAAAATCCTGAACCAGCCCATTAGCGTTCGAGTGAAGCATAGTTCAACGACATGGGAGCCCACTGATTCACCCCCACTCACGTCCGAGTTCTTCTTGGAGTCGGAGAGCGCCACATCGGCCAGCCAGGTGAGCGGCGAGCCCTGGTTGTCGCCGTCCTCTCCGGGCCGGTAGTCCTCCAGTTTGGAGCGGGCGCCGTTGGGCAGCTCTCCGGCGTCTGCCGAGGACTGTAGTCTCCGCGCCGCCTCGCACCGGCAGCTTAGCGGCAGCCCCGCCGCCAGCCGGGCGTCGTGCAGCTGCGCAGGGGACAGCCGGTCAGAGCCAGGGTCACAGAGGAACGGAGCCGTGCAGCTGCGCAGGGGACAGCTGGTCAGAGGCGGGGTCACAGAGGAACGGAGCCGTGCAGCTGCGCAGGGGACAGCCGGTCAGAGCCAGGGTCACAGAGGAACGGAGCCGTGCAGCTGCTGGTCAGAGCCAGGGTCACAGAGGAACGGAGCCGTGCAGCTGCGCAGGGAACAGCTGGTCAGAGGCGGGGTCACAGAGGAACGGAGCCGTGCAGCTGCGCAGGGGACAGCTGGTCAGAGGCGGGGTCACAGAGGAACGGAGCCGTGCAGCTGCTGGTCAGGTCAGAGCCAGGGTCACAGAGGAACGGAGCCGTGCAGCTGCGCAGGGGACAGCTGGTCAGAGGCGGGGTCACAGAGGAACGGAGCCGTGCAGCTGCGCAGGGGACAGCTGGTCACAGGCGGGGTCACAGAGGAACGGAGCCGTGCAGCTGCGCAGGGAACAGCTGGTCAGAGGCGGGGTCACAGAGGAACGGAGCCGTGCAGCTGCGCAGGGGACAGCTGGTCAGAGGCGGGGTCACAGAGGAACGGAGCCGTGCAGCTCGCAGGGACAGCTGGTCAGAGGCGGGGTTACAGAGGAACGGAGCCGTGCAGCTGAGGGACAGCTGGTCAGAGGCGGGGTCACAGAGGAACGGAGCCGTGCAGCTGCGCAGGGGACAGCTGGTCAGACGCGGGGTCACAGAGGAACGGAGCCGTGCAGCTGCGCAGGGACAGCTGGTCAGAGGCGGGGTCACAGAGGAACGGAGCCGTGCAGCTGCGCAGGGAACAGCTGGTCAGAGGCAGAGTCACAGAGGAACGGAGCCGTGCAGCTGCTGGTCAGAGGCAGGGTCACAGAGGAACGGAGCCGTGAAGCTGCGCAGGGGACAGCCGGTCAGAGGCGGGGTTACAGCAGGGTCATGTCACAACACAAACGTGCAGCTGGGCGGGCGGAAATCGGTAGGTCATGGTTGGCATAAGAACAGGGCAATGGCGCGATGCAGGCTTGCGAAATTAGGAGTGCCAGTTTAAAAGCGCGCCCACTTGGCTAGAAAATGACGTTTCCATCTTTATAATTCTGATTTCTATATATCTGATTTGGCTCCCTTTGGGGCTGTCAGGTTTCGGTCGGGCGGGTTGCACCGGGGAGGTCCTGGCGCCTTTGCATCTCTCTGGAATCGTAACGCATTATAACCAACGTATATCAAACATGTCTGTGGTTCAGCACCCAGTGTCGAGTCACATTGTGGTGCTCCCACGCCTAACACACATATCAATTCATGCCTCACTTCATGTTCTCATCTTCAGTCACTCGCACCTCATCTTCCTCTTTTCAGAATAGAAACCGGGAGAGTCTAAAAGGGTGAGTATAGACCTGACTTTTTCTTTTTTCTGACGTCGACATCATTTGGATCGACAACCAGACGAGGAAATCCCCATTCCCTTCGTTGCTCCCGGGGGCTGGTGAACAACAGGTTTTCACCTCGCTTGCTGGCCCGGGGGGGGGCAACGGAGGGAGTTATATTCATTCATGCTCTCATCTTCAGTCGCTCTCACCTCATCATCACCCCAAATATACAAAACACGTCGTTGTAGTACGGGCAGAAAATATGTCTCAGGCTCAGCACTCCAGTGTCAAGCTGCGCACTGGGTGTTTCCACGAGAGACAAACATTATAAAAAAAATCATCAGTACCGAACGAGAGGCAAGTGATAGAATAAAGGGAACTATCGTTATTCTCTTTAGTACCTGGTCCTACAATTGAAAATAGGCACGCTGATTCCGCTCATTACACTAGAGTTCAAACGAATGGCTCGGTTATTTGGCCAGATATAGCGAAAAGGGGTCATTCCCCGTCTGCCAACAGTCCATTATATGGCAGCACCTATGCGTGCTTTGCTATTACAGATTTGACCGTTCTATCCGCTGGGTTGAGTCCCGCCCAAAGCCGCGCCTGGCGTAAACAGCGGGGCCAGTAAACACAGCAGCGCTCAAGGCCAACGGAGAAAAAGCCCGCGCCGTCCAACCACTATCTCAGAGCCGGGCAGTCCGCAGTTTTCGATCCGACCATTGGAAGACATTATTGACCTTACACACCAGACTTATCTGTCTGCAGTGTTGCTGCATTATAAGTACATATAGCAACAGTGGTGGTTTAGCCCAAAAGAAGCACCAGCATAACTTATCAAAGAGAGCACTGTGATGCCATCACAAGAAAGGAAGTTCACCACCATGCGACTCAGACTCCTTCTCGATCCCATGGCTGTTTCCCCTTTTTGAGGTTGTTTAGCCTTCATAGCGTTCCTGTATCACCCTCGCACAGCCGGATGACGCGTTATCAGAGCTGCAGTGCCGTCTCTACGCTTGCCCCTGTTACCAACGGTCATAGATAACTCTTAGACTGATGCTGAGTAAGTGTACGGGTCGATTTGGAGCCAGCTCAACACTCGAAACAATAAGTTCCATGATGCTTCTCTGTTGACAAACACCAGAGATACGGCGAAAAAAGCAAGAAAAACACCCACGATGAGTACCGCTCCATCTCACCTGTCTGCTGAGAGTGCCCAGTGCGTCGCCAGCGACGATCTGCGTCAGCATCAGCCTCTGCTGGTCGTGGGGCTGCCGGCTGCTGCACAGCATCCACTGGTACTTGTCGCGGTCGCGGCCCGGCTCGCTCACCACCCGCGCCGTGCCCTCCTGCCTGCCGCGGTAACAGTCCATGCACACGGCGAACCCGCATTTGGAGCAAACCCAGTGCACGTTGAACAGCGTGGTCTCGCACACGTCACACATCTCGCGGCAGCCCTGCACCACCCGTTTCCAGGCGATGGTTTTATCGCCGCTGAGATGACACCGCGCCGCCTCCTGTTCGTCTTCCGTCAGCTCACAGAACTGAGGTCCAGCCTGGGACAAGAGCGCTCGCGCAGCATCCGGCTGCAAGGATGCCGCCGACGACGGCGACGAATCGCTGACGTCATCGTCGTCCTCAGGGTCAGCCGGCAGCCACAGCCGCTTGTCCTCCTCGTCGGCGTCCTTCTCGGGGTCGCAGAAGCCGGCCACCGTCAGCACGCCCGACTTGGTGTACCGCAGCCGCCGGAACGCCGTGAAGCGGCAGTAGATGTTGCTCAGCTTCTTGTTGCGCTGGCCCTGTGTGATGCGACACTCGCGGCACTTGGGCAGCTTGGAGCTGAGGTTACAGCAGAACAGGTCCTGCAGGAAGCTGACACCGGACTTCTTCAGCGAGGAGATCGGCTGGCGTTTGATGGCTTCCGACTTCTTCGGCGGAGTCTCTTTCTTTTCCACCGGCGGAGGATGTTTGGCGGCCAGTGAGGAGCGCTTGGCCTGTTTTGCTGGCTTCTCTTTTGTCTTTCTGCCGCGTTTCTTTGCGGACTTGTTGTCCGGCCGTCGCGTCTCCCTCGCCTCATCTTCACTGGCCTTCTCACTGTCCGAGTCACTGCCCTCAGAAATCTTCGCCTTTTTGGCATCGCGCACCGAGGCGTCAGATTTCTTGGGCGTCTTACGGCGAGGTGTTGCCTTCCGTTTGGCCGGAACGCTGCTCGCCGAACTGTCACTATCACCATCGCCGTTCACTGCCACGTCCGCGGCTGACAACGGCTTCACCTTCACTTCCACCTTCACCTCCGACTTGGTGACCGCCTCGGTGGCGGCCGCAGGCTTGACCTCGGCGGCGGCAGGCGAGGGCGTTTTCCGCGGTGCTGGCGACGCTCGCGCCACCGTCGCGGCCTCCGGGGGCGTCGTCGGCTTCTCCGTCTTCACCACGCTGGCCGGCGACGCCACCCTCGGTGCCACACCGCCACCGTTACTCAGCGCCGGATCGGAGCTGGTGCCGTTCACACTGATCGACGTCACCGACGACACCGACACCGACGGCGTCGTCACCGGTATCGCCGTTGACGACGCCGAGTCGTCGCCACCGCCTGCGTGTCTCAGCAGCCACGCCTTCTTCCCCTTGTGCGGGTAGGACCTGGTCTCCGATGAGGGCTCCTGCTTGATGGAGACGGCCGGCGGCTCTGCTGGAGCGGGTGAGGAAGTGCCGGAGGTAGGCGCTGAAGCGGAAGAGGCTGACGTTGTGGGTGGTGGAGCGGAGGCCGGAGGAGGTGGAGTAGACCAGGTCTCTCTGCTGCTGCTGACGCTGACGGCAGCCGCCTCCATCACCGCCGTCACCGCCACATTGTTGACGGTGGTGATCTGCTTGGCGGCGTTGGCCACCAGGGAGATGGGTTCGTCGGCACTGAGCAGGGGCTCGGGACAGGCTCGCTTGGCGGGCGACACGCCCAGGTTCAGCACAGGAGTGGAGGCCGGCCGTTTGGGGGAGGCGATGACTCCGGCGGGGGCGCCGGCAGCGGCAGAGCTGCGGGAGCTGACGCTGAGGTCCAGAGTCTGGTGGTGGGCCGGCGGAGTGGCCGTGCGCCTCACGTGGTTGGCGTGCGCGGGCGGCGGCGGCAGTCCGGCCGACACCACACCCAGGTGTGTGCCCACCGGAGGAGAGTAGACCGGCCTGTGAGGCACCGGCTGCGTCGGACCCGGTGGCAGGTAGGGCGAGCTGCTGCGGTCGCCGCCGTGGGCGGGCGGCGCGGCCCGCTGCGGCGGCGGCGGCGGCAGCCTGGCCTCGGGCGGCGCTGGCGACCGCCCCAGGGGAGGCTGCGGCTGAGGCTTATACACCGGCTGACCTGCGGTACACAAACACAGGAGCATCGTCAGTCACACCGTCAATCCAGCTCGGGATATACACTGACACAGGTAACCGCCACTCTCGCTGCCAATGCCATCAACAAAAGCTGGCACAAAGAAACCGTCCTTCACACCCACACAGGAATGATGTCAACGTACGTAAACTTTGCTCCAATGAGAACGATTGACCCTACTGATATCACAGCTGCAAACAGAAACGTCGCCACCGGCACAAAGTGGATTGGGAGGACATCAGTGGAAATTTAACCCGCCGCTGGGATAAAACTATCCTCTCCAGATCCAAGAACGTATCGGCTTTGGTCTCTTCGTACTCTTCCGCGCATGCTCTCCATGAAATTTCAAGTATCTAGGAACCCGGCTGACATAGGGAATTTATGAACGAAAAGCAAGGCACCCGGTGGCGACGCCCAGGACTGAAAATGTCCTCACTACCTAGGGTATATCATGCCAACAGCGGGAGACATTTGGCTGAAAAGACAGACACCTGAACCAAATTAAAACACCGCGGCCAATCAGTCTTCGGTCCGGACTGACAAATGTCAAACAGAATGAAGATGCCTACACGGTTATAGGGGTTATGTTACCTTTACAACAGCAGGATACCGGTATGTTACCTCTGCATTCCCAACAACTCCATATCCACATGAACTTTCGACAGCGGACCACTGACATGACATCTAGGGTATCTTGCCAAGGGCACGGCGAAGCCCAAATGAGACGTTAGTATACCAGCCCGGAGATTTTTCGGGCGCCCTCTCGAGGCCAATTTGGGTGTATTTACGGGCTAGCCACGTGATCGAACACGGGACTGCAGCTGACAGTGGAGAGGCAGCCAACGACGAACGGGGAGCCGACAGCAGAAGAAGGGAGACCAATATTGGGAATGTGTCGGAAAAACAGCGCTTGTAACTAGGCCATCCTAAATCAGTATCCAGGTGTATGCACCACAGTTTTGTTATCTCCCAGGCATTACATGTGCCGGGCGTAAGAAGCAACGACTCAGAGGCCACCGCCCTGTTCGTCCCCCTCTCTCTCCAGCCGTGCAGAACACATCACAAACCTAGGGGCCGACCATACATGACGTGACTCAAATGAGTGGAGAGTCAGCCACAGCGCTATCCGAACGCTACACATGGCGTTAAAAAGCGTTACCTGTGGGAGGGTCAAAACTCGAGCATCACAAAATATGTGATACGTAATTTAAGGACAGCGCATTAGAAATGGCAGGGGAAGACGTCAGGTGCGGGCGTGCCGACGGCGCCACCCTGCCCTGGATAATTGGTTCAGGGGCGGCCCGGTTCAGGGTCCAGCGAGGCGCACTCTACACCTGTCACCATGCACCACCATCGCCGGCCCACAATGGCTCTGCCACTGGGGTCGACAACAACGCCGCAGATGGTACGGTTAGGACCGGCGAACTACTTTTCCACGGACGCTTCCTTTGAATAAGCCAGACTCGAAATAAGGCTCCAAATAAGCCAGCACTCGAATACTTTTGTTTTAGAAACGGGCGCCATGATACAAGAAGTACATAGACACATATATCTGGTGATATTTTGCGAAAAGAGGAATTATATTTCTGTTTATCATGGAGGTGTTTTATGTAAACAAACAACAGAAACGGAAGGCTATAAAAACGTGACGTGGCCATTAGCTGAGGTCCTCCAGGCGCAGTTTCATAATCACGTCCCTGGACTGTTTTACAGCAAATGAAACACGTCAGTCATTGAGATTCAGCGGGTGTCGCGCGTCGTCAGCATTGAGGGGTGACACGTCAGCCCTCCGGTCCGAAGACAAACGATTGTGAGCCCTCGTCAGCAGCCAGCTCAGCCCTCAGCTGAGCTGGCGTTTGAGAAGAGAAACGTCGCAACACCAGCCGCACTAGAGCGAACCGCACTCTGCTTCTTTTCGACTATTTAGCCGTTTTCCATAAACAACAGGCTTTGCACAAAATCTGTAAAAAAATCCAGCCTACACGACAAAAATCAAGTATGATTTCAACGTGGTTGGCGCCCTGTCCATTGCTTAACCATTACACTCAACTCAATTAATCACTCTGGTCAACTACATAAAACTAGGCAAAAGGTTCCTGCGCCACAACTGCCTCATCTCTAGAAAATCCTTGGCCTTGTTCCATATTGGGTGGAATCAGGGATCAGGGAGTTACCTTCATGACGGCAATAGACGGATTGCGTCACATGGGCGGCGGCGGGATAACACTATCCTGGTGAGATACCGTCCAACGCGCTGCACGCCCACTGCTCACTCCTGCACATGACGTCAATGTATCTTCAAATAATGGCGCCAAATTCCCCCTCTGTCGCAGCCCGTGGGTTAGGTACAACCCTGCTGGCAGGTGAATACCAGCCCGGAAAATCCAATGAAATCGGGCCGCTGGCTGGTTATTGCTCCTTGGTACCTACATGCCTGTCTCCCACATGATTTACGTTTTCCCGTTACAGCAAACAAAGGAAATCAGTGGGCGCCATGAGGCTTGGTTGGATGCTGGTGAAGGGCTACACACCACCTTTGGATAAGGCTGGAGATCTCTTCTCGATCCAGGGGGTCTCGATCCAAGGGAGGAGTCTGGATGGGTTACCGCTAGCACTGCAATACAAGCCGCATACAAAGTCTATGGGTGACCAAAATCCCCAGGAGAGGTAGGTACTGACTCTCCCAAACCCCTCCTCCCCACCCAGGACTTTGAAACGCCATTTGTGCACATGACATGAGGCGGCTTTACATTACAACAATATTGTGCGCGATGCATTTCACTCACATTGACGACAATCTAACAACAAACACAACCTTTAACATGAGTCATTAGTACGGAAATTCAAAGCCGACTACAACCCGTACCATCTGTTGGCAGAAGGAACGAGTGAATCAGTGTTTGAAGGGTTCACATGGCGACCACCAACAAAGCCAAGTCCGGCTGTTCCTTACGACACACCCATCAACCTTGATCGCGTCACGGCAGCACGGCGCCGGCGCCTGACTGCCCCCTCCCCCACATGCACGGGGGAGCATACCGTTGTGTGCCATCCCCCTCCCCCTGCCGCCGTCCGGGCAGCCATCTGGCTAGTAAACCTCCCAGCATTCCGGCACTGTGCCAGCCGAGGCGGTCGGGTCGCCGCAAGGCATCGTCAGAGAAGTGACAGCGCCATTTGGAAGCATTCTCGAGCCCCCGTCGCGTGCTGCTGCTGGGGAAAGTTGGCACAGAAGTTCAGAGACTGCGGCCTTCAAACTACCACACCCCACGGATGCCAACAAAATGTCAGGACTGCGACAAATCTGCCGCGATTACACTCGCTGGGTTCAAGAAGCGCTTTGACCTTAGCTCGATAAGATTCCAAATGTCAATGACATGCCATTCAAGAACGTAACCAAAATACTACGGCATGCACGTCATGCTAGAGATCAGGCGTTTCGGTAAACTTGTTACACCACCATGCTCAATGTTGCGCACCAAGGCGTATGGAAATGTGGACGATGTGGCTAACGTTAGCGAGCGAGCGAGACCGTGGTGGTGCGGCCCATCGGAGCCCGGCAAAGACGTTCGACACCAGCTAACTTCGCGCTGGTGATGGACACGCGAGACCTCAGCTCTCGCCAAACCACAGAACTGGCGTCCACCGGGAGTCTCGCTGCAGGACAATATGGCGAAGAGCATGTGGTGGAGGGACATGGTGCACGTCCAGTACGAACTCTAGGGAACACGAGTTCACGCTGCGGGTTCAGTGCGAACCCCTGGAGACAAGGGTTGATTTACAGCTGGACCCCAGCACTCGCCATTGTAAAGGCAGACCCATGGCTCAGAACGGGCTCATTTGTAGCGACAACCTGACGAAAAACTTGCCCGGATCATTATTTTCCGAGGCCAAAATTATAGTACAACTTATGCGTATTCAAGAGCGTTAATGCAACAGTTATTTGCACATATTACTAATTCGGGAGAAAAGCCGCCATAGCACACATATCGACGCAGTGTCCCGAATAAAGCGTCACCGCGCGCGCGTTTACGAGTTCAACACCTGAAGAATCCGAAAGCCCAGTCCAGCGTTCGACGGTTTCCCGTTTCACAAAACCGGAAAACGGTTCGGGACTTCCGCATTAGATGGATGAGCATTGATCTCGAAATTGGTGGGGCCATACATCCAGCAGCAGCACTTGTGGACGAACATTTAATGGCGTCCGAGACCCTTTAATGGCGTCTCCGACATCCACACAACAGCGACGATTTACAGTTCACCGGCCTTTGAACGGGACAGCCCACTTATCACGGCGATAGCTTACAATTGGTCGGGTTGGTTTCAACAGCCACTGACTGATACGCCACCATCCTCACTCTGGTCATCAGGACTACCCTAATCTGTGCCTGTTTATTCATGGCAGCTGACCTGTTAGTTCCCCGATACACCCCCACAGCGCACGCTGCAGCAGCCCTCAGCCTGGCTATGACCACTCACCGGGCGCCTGCGGCAGGTAGGGGCTGCGTCTCTCGGCCGCAGGAGGCGCTGCAGCCGCCTTCGCAGCGTGCGCCTGCTGCACCCCCAGCCGGTCGTAGTAGGCCATGAAGTCTGGAGCGTAGGGCGGCCGGGGCGGCTGGGAGGCGTGCGGCGGGGGCGGCGGCTCAGGCTTCTGACCTCCCGCCGGCTCCGTGCTCTGGTACAGCCGGTGGATTCGGTCCCGGATCACCCTCTCGGACTCCGAGCCGATGTCGGCCGGGCCGCGCGGGTCGGCGAACCGGCCCGCCGCCGCCGCCGGGTGCAGTCCCACCCCGCCGCCAGGGGGCACGCCGCTGCTCAGCCGACTCTGGGGAACAGGGAGTCGGAGGTCACATACACAGCCTAATCAGACACAATACAAGGTTTGAGTGTGTATAAATGTAATCACCACGTGGTCACTTCTGCAGTGGAAGGCAAACAGCAGTAGTGCATCCTTTTTGCCAGTTTTCGGTACCTATTTGATTTGGAAAGTTGGAAAGCTCTTAATGATGCGCACCCAATGCATTAGATGCAACAATAATTGGAGTATAACAACTTAACAAGGCTTACAAAAAAGCAGGAAACCACGTTTCCTGCTGAATAGTTTTTGTCGCCAAGGAGCCCTACCACATACTGCTTTTCCCTGCGTCAGACTTGTCGACCAGGACATTTTTTGCATACAAACCGTAGACCATTTTTGTTTCTAGCACCTTCCGTTGGTCCTCAGTGCTGCAGATTTTGGCCGTGAAAGTCTTGCTCAATAGTTCTCGAGGTAAAAAAAGAGCAAGACAGAAAAATAGGACAAAGGGTTCACTTTTTGAACCACCTATTTGACTTAATGATGAAATCATAAGCAGGAAAAATGTAAAAAAACAGAAAACTGAGCATCAGTGGTTGTGAAATAATATCGCGATGCAGTGTCCGAGGAAAACCACTCTGATGGCCGAAGAGAACACAGCACTGCCATCTGAAAATAGGAGTTTCAAAGAACGCATATACGTTCGGATGTGAACCCTCTAGACAACCTGCATCTCTAAGAAACCAAAACTCTCATCGACTTATTACCTAGAGGTCTGGTGTAGGCAAGGGCTAATGCTGCTGGAAACCAGCGCAGCGACTGTGCTGGCGGTCCAGTCACGGTTTTGCCCACACAGTAATCATTTCGCCCTCTTCCATTACTGAACCATAACCCAAACACAAAGCATCAGCACGCCCTGGCCTTGTGGGTGCCGAGCGTCCACTGGCCTTGAAGATCCCGGCTAACAACAGTCCAGCACATCCACAGCCAGACAGCGTCGCCGTGGACACAGGAGGCGAGCCCTGTCCCCGTGACCGATAGCTGGCGCAACAAGAGCTGGCTTCGCACACGCACGCCCAGCAGACCAGTTCTTCTCGTTGTCAAGAAGCGGACGAGTCTCGGGCGTGGGAGCAACTGGTGACGTCATCATTTCGCCCAGGCAAATTACCAGCTCTCTGAGAGTGGTTGCTCAACCCTGGCCTTGCAGAAGGAGAACAAGTCCATCTCGGATTGAATATCTGAACGTCGGAACAAAGAGTGAGCAGCATCAATTTTATCGAGATCGAGAATTTGTATGTAGACATAAAAGCTGTAAACATCATTCACAGGCTTCTTTGTTTTCGCTAGAGGTAGCCAAATTCTCCGAAAGGAGACCACTAGCTTAGCGAGCGTAGGTGGATTTAGCCCTTTAGTGGGAATGTTCCACTTTTAACATGGGTTTTGAACTGAGTGTTTGGTAGAGCGTGTTGTTAAACCACTTGTGTCGTATTTCATCTAATCCAGAGATTTACCATAATCTCCCCGTTCTCCTTCGAGGACCAGATTCCTGATGTTCTCCGCTCTGCTGAAGTATACAACTATCGTTGTCCCTCATTCAAGGCGTAGTACGAAGGCTCAACCACCTTACGACTGTTCAGCAGAGTGTGCAACAACTTTATTGGTCTGAATCCTGAGCCGCTCCCGCTTGTTGGAAATGTCATGCCAGTAATAATCGCAAGGTTTGAACCGGGATAACGCTTACCATTTTCTGAGGTCAGCATCGCTATCCCTTTTTGAAACCACTACCGCTACTTCCGCTACCTTAGCTAGCTGAATACTCTACCGCTACTCGCGCCTCTTTTTCAAAATTACGACTGATCAGTAAAGTAGGTATGGCAGCATGAAGACAGGAGATTGGTTGGACCAAAGGTCAGATGGTCCACGCCAATCATCAATTCGAGCCCATTCCCATGTTTGAAATTATCCCGTGTTAACGGATAACTTCACTATTTTGCACCAAAAATGTAACACTTAAAACCTCAAAATCCATGAACCTTATATATGTTCAAAATCAACCTGACCTTGAACGACAAAAACTCGGCATTTAGACTAAATCTGGTTATTATATGGGGCGCATGTTATCGCCACGCGTAGATTCACGCGCTGGTTTAGGTTTTTTTAAATCGGATTCTTTCGACGATGTCGGTATAGTGTCAAATGTGTGCTGAAATGCTGCCTTGTATTTCCCTTATTAAAGACGAGTTTGAATAAAGTTGAGACCGGTCTAACATATGAATTTCCTTGGAGAAAATGCTGTCTAAAATTACGTCCTCTACTTTGTTATTCCCCAGACGTCATGTTGGTGAACTGCGAATATATATGTGTATCAACAGTTGAACTCGCATGTTGCAAACCGGTCGACTTTAGGTGCGTTTTTTACTTCCATTTTCTTTAATATGACATAAATATCGGAACAATTTTACACGAACATAGCATAGAAAACCGAAAACTTATCAGGAACATTAAAACCCTAGAAAGAAAACTACAAAAAGCCAAAGCTGCAGTGATGTTCAACCAGCACTGTATTAATATATATATATATGTATATATATATATATATATATATATATATATATATATATGAGATATGTAGACATATAAAGGATATTTTTATCGAAAGAAAGTATCAGAATCAATTACCTTGTCGTTCTTACGTTGGTTTTGAATATTGAAAGAAAGTAGGATTGAATGTGGAATATTCTGGTCCAAGCTGCAAGTCTATGTTCTGCCTATGATCAAGGTCATTAATTTGCAGACGCCGGAAACATGCTGTTTTGAAGACAAGATAAAAAGTAAGAAAAACTTTGCAAACGGTATTTCCTAGCCTCGGTGTTGCTCCAAAAAGTGAGAAAAACTTATAATAGCGATATGTTTGTTCCAAGTCATTAAACACGGGAAGAAAATGTGGTTTCTTGATTTCGAAACTTATTTTGTGCCTAAATATTCCTTTTTAGAATTACGAAGAAGTGGAACATTTCCTTTAAAGGTAATGTGAATGCCTCTTGGGTTTCAAACTGATCCATCAGGCGCGTAGAGCACATGTTTGTCTCGAACCTCAACTTCTACGGGGCAACAGCGCTTCATGGGCGTACTTCTTTTTTAACGCCCTGGTCTCACGTCTACCCTCTCCTCCCCGCCCCCTGCCAGCCAACGACCGCACCCAGTTGTTCGTTGGCAGTTCTGCGGCCGGGGGCCGCTGGGAACGGAATACACCCTCAAAACATCCCTCTTCTCCGCAAATTGTGAGCTCTAGGGCGAATTCATCAGAGCCACAGCAGGGGTTTTTATCACGTGGATATAGCGGTCCTCATCCCACGAAGAGGTTCCACATTCCTTGTAAGCTCACTTTGGTAAGCGACAGCCGACAAAAAAAAAACGACAAAAAAACTGACAAGCCAGTGTGGGCAAGAGGCTCAGTGTTTGAAAAACTCAAGCAACATAAGCCTTCCTGGTTACAACCAAACTTTTCCACCAAATACTGCAGTCCATTCATCCAACAACAAAGACGATTCACAGCATGCAATATTCTCTAACGCGATGTAGCTGATTTCAATTTTTCCTTACGACATAAGCAATGCCCCTGACAAGACCCCTCCCCAATGTCTGTTCACATTCGTCCCGCACCAAACACTCCACTAAGCATCATGCTAAAGCACTTTACGGCACTGAAGCTTGGTGACACTGGCAGTTTGTGCGTCGGAAATCCCTCAAAATTACAGGGCGTCGCACAACAGTGCCGCCGTGCCCCCCTACCCCACAACGGCGAGACAAACGGGCTGTCTGAGCGGCAATATTTCAGCCAGAGAGTGATCAAAATCATCACGGGCAAACCAGCAGGCCTCCTGGTTAGAGGCATCATCAGAAGGAAACCCAGAAACATCAACAGCTCTCTTTGAACTGCGTTACCTGAATTATTTACGAGATAAACAAAGGCTGGAAATGGCGATCGGCTACTGAAATTGGAGCAGCAGGGAACTGGGTTGACATGTGGGAGCGCTTCCACGCGCTTGCCCCCGCTGCCCGCGGCTCAGTCTAACTCAACCCGGGAGTCCTTGAGAGCGTGTCAGTCGGCGTGGCAGGCGGCTGGTGTATTGTGTAAACAAACCCATTCGGGGGCGCCCGGCCGGCAGGGCTGCACGGAGGCTCTGGCCGCGACCCTGAACCGCACGCCAGTGCAGAACCCAGAGCACAGCGGACCGAGAACACCCAACTGCCGAGCCTCCGCTCTGACACTATCAATCCATTCCGGGCCAGAGTCCGCAACAGGACAAATATCCTGAGAGGCCTCCAGGACGCTGTAGCGGCGGGTTCAGCCTCTCAGCGGACCGTAACTCCGCCGTGACTGGAGGCTGGTTTGACACCACTGGGATGTGATGGAAACCGGCTGGGCCGGTCGGTGCGGCACGAGTGGACCAGTCTGACGGCGGAGCGTCGTCCCTGATCCGCCGCTCCACTGCGGCTCCAGGCCACACCGCCGCCGGCGGGACCGGTTTGACCGGCGCCGAGCTATTGTGACCAGTCGAACGGCCCGGCCCACTCCACGTGGCTAGGTAGAAACATGGACAGAGTTAACAGGAGCTGGCTCCGGAGGCAAGGTCCATGCGTCACGGACCGCTGGAGACGGCGAATGCCTCTATGGTCCGTTGAACAGGTGACGGATGCAGGCACCGGCAAGAATTGCGTCACGAGTGTATGGGAGATCAATCTGACGGCCGCGAAACTCACCTGCTCTGCACAGCCACTGCGTAGCTGGGTGAGAACAATATCGCTATTTACACAATATATTTCAGGGATAACTCGATATGCAAATGTGAAGCAGTTTAACAAACCCATGCATTAAGCCAAAACAGTACGAATATACGATATCCTGCCTTTGAATGGATGTTCAGTTACACTTGTGTCCACTTGACTACAAAAATAGAAGTGCTGATAGGTAAAGAGACGTCTCAGCATGACGTGGATGGACCCGCATCCCGGGAAAATCAACTCTGGGAGTTGTTTCGAGACTGGAACTGCCAATGAGACGACACACAGAAAGCACATGATCTACTGTTTACTGACCAGTGTCTTTTGTGCTTTAGCGGTTTATGACACCCTATGTCCAGCAGGCCTTCAAAGAACTTATTTTTTGTGCTTTAAAGGAAATGTGGTACCTTCATGGGATGTAAACTGAGCTATCGATCGCGTACAGCATACCGAAAAACTTGGCTTCGTATTTCCTTTCCCTCGGGACTCAGTTTTGCAGAAACAGCGCTTCAATAAGTGTATCCAGTGTACCTGTAACTTTTTTGTCGCACTAATATCTCCTGCTACTCTCCCCCTCCTCATGGGGCCTCACGCCTGGCGGCGCGTGCGTAAATATCGGGACAGAGGTCTGGGCTCGATGGGGTCGAGCCCCTCTCTAAATACACGCTGTTTCCCGCAAACGGCGAGTTCCCGAAAAAGTACATTCCAGAATGTTTTATCTTTATGATAATCAGAGTACCTAACAGGCCAAGTCATTGGCCTTAATTATCCCGTTGAGTATCCTGTCCATTCGAGTTTCCGTGGCGTAAAGTCACAAGGTACACAACACCAACGGTAGCCTAGCACCTGCCACAACAAGCACGGCGCTTATCGTCAGCCAAAATAAGCCAACGCCCACTGCACTCAATCCACGTCGCAGCCACGGTCTGAATGGAAGGTGAGCGCAACACATTTAGCCTCGGGACAGTGGCGGATCCAGGACTTTATTGGGGGAGGGGGCTAGGAGGCTCGTGCTTCCCCCGCCATTGCCACGTATCAGTCTTCAGCTATGCAGGTTTATGGCCCGGGGTTTATACTATAACGATGTGCCCGTGATTTGAAAGTTTTCCGTACTTTTCTGCCGTGGCTTAGGCCCTGGTGTGCGACTTAGGTGTTTTGGGATGTGTGGTGGTGGCTGCGTATGGGTGGGTGATATTTTGTTTCAGGTATGGTTTTATGTGATGATGTTGGTATGACTATTGAGTTTGCCTAGTGAATGTGTGCATCATCTACTCATCTATCAACAGACGTGGTGTGTAATAGCCAACCGTTTGTATAACTGTGGATGACTCGAAATTGTTTATGCATTTGCAATAAGCACTTTGATATTTGGGGGCTTGAGTTCCATAGCGCCCCCCTTGCATCCGCCGCTGCCTCGAGGCAACATTTTCCGGTAGTTGGAACAAGCTGTCTGCGCGTCACATTACCTCAAGCTATTACGGATTTCTAGATAATGCAATCTTTAGAGGGTTGATACGATAATGCATCCTAGAAGAGTTTGTCAATCCAATAAGAAACCGATCGGCATTAAGTGACATCTAGGGTCATTGCTCAGTCATTGCTCAGTGGAAGCCCACTTGCTCGCGCTTTCTTGGAGAGATGTCGAAGGCTGCTCCAGTTCAGGACATTTCTCTGGCCAACGAAGATTAGTTCCAGAGCAGCAAGCTATCCACACCAAACGTTGCCTTAAATAATGCAGACTATCGGGATTTGAAGCAGGGCCACAGAGCGGATGAATACCACTTTCAATGGGCATCTGTTTTCTTTTGTAGAAAATGAGTAACCCAAGATTAAGGCATAGGATAAGTTTGATGAGATAAAATTGTAGCAACGGGAAGCCCGGGGTAGGGAACGACTCAGCGTTCATGCTGACATCGACCCTGGACTAAATTCCTGCTGGAAACCTGAACTCAAAATATTCTGTATTCCACTTTTTCAACGTGAAATGGTTTTCTAACATCAAATTCAACTATAAATCAATCATTTCCCGGATTTCTCACCCATAGTGGGTTGAATGCACCCGGTGGACTCCTTCGTCCTGATTTTACGGCTTCATAACGACACTACGACTGAATCATGGAGCGGACCTGCTGAAAAATCTCACCGCGTGGTTAAACTCAAGACTCCAACCAGCTGGAAATAGCAGACTTTCGTTTGCTCTTGGCATCGCGCCAGCCGCCCGAGTTCAAAGCCAACTTTCACCGGCGTTTCTCAGGCGCCACCGTTCCACGCTTGACCATTTCCCCTGGTATCCATGTCACCTTGGTCCAGTTCCCAGCAGTGGCAGCCAGTGCAGTGACCGGGGCGGCGGTAGCCTCCGCTGGGAGTGGCTACAGGTGCCCGTCGGGACCGACAGACCCAGGGCACCACACCCGCCCAGTCTCTGACAGAATCTCAGCCTCCTCTGGTGCCGCGCGCACCCGACCACTGAGCACCCGCCCACCAATTCCTTATCGACAAAGCCGCGGTGGAGCGTGGCGATTCACCACGAATGGAGACAGTCGAGCCGTACAGAGTTACCATAGACAGGCCTGTGTCTGAGGCCTCCCAAGTCGGACAGTCTGCGGCTTACAGCCACACCTCGTCTAGCCTGAAGGCAGGTGGTTCAAGCCGACAGACCCGGAAGTGAGCGGCACGTCCATCGATCCGAGCCGCTCGCCCGCCGCCACAGTTCTGCCGACGCGCCGGCACGAAGCGCTACCACCAACGGGACCCCAACACCCCACCTTCCACCGAATACTGTGAGAGGCCGGCTTTTCTACACTCAGAGAGCGTCTCACGCTTTTCGCGGCAGCAGCGGAGAAATGCATCCGTCTACAATTCTACATGCCACTAACTCAAAATGCCATCCTTCTTTGAAAACCTGATCGTTGTTCAGCCATGGTGGTTGGGTTCAGTCACGGACTACCATGATTACCGCTGCCGGCTAAACACAGCTGCCTCGGCACTCTCAGACCGTATAAGCCCTCCAAGCCGCTGAGACTTCACACAAAATATTATCCTTGTATGTTTTTTTGCGGATGACCTCTGCCCACGAACCAATGTTAACCGCTGGGGGTCACCCCCCCCCCGCCCTATAAAAAATGTCCCAACACACAAACTTGACTGAAAACACATTTCTTACCAGGAATTTATGATTCAGAATATTTTATATTTCCTTCAATCAGGTATTTTCATGAGGGTGCAGCATTATCAAATACAATAAATTACTAACATGTATAATTTAATCGAAATATGGGAAAACGACAAAGATTTAACCGCTAGGTTCCCCCCCTTTCCAAGCCACTGGGAAATCCGTGACGATACCCTTGGTTGCGTGTATTTGAGGGGCACTCCAGCTTGTTTCGGTCACACCAAACCCATGAAGGGTGACATAGGGGGCGGATCTCAACACAAAAATTGGGGGAGCGAACTCAGGGTAAGTGGTGAGAAGTGTGTTTTTAAAGAACATTTAACAAAATCAGCTAAGAGTGCATGCAATTTGGCCGCTTTAGAAGGATAGCTATGACCGGACAAGACACTCCCCTCCCTCTGAATCCGCTCCTGAAGTGAGGTATACTAATCTCTCAGAGCCAGAGCTGGTTGGTATACGCCGTTATACACTGTAACCCCGGGATCCGGCCCTGCTGAGCCCGAGCGGCCTGTTCTGGTCCTGGATGGCAGTCGCTCTGCGCGGCGTTTCCGGTCGCCCCCGTCGACGACAGCTGCTATGTAAGGCATTGATGTACTCCATGTGCGTGAACTAGTCACCGAAGGAGTTTGACGGCGTTTACTTTTAGCGTTGGTCAATGTCCCATTTATAATTTTGTGCGCTGTTATCTTGAGTTATCTTTCCCGATAACAAGACAAAAAATTATGTTGTTTAACGACACGTCAATTACTGATGGTACATGGCGTCGGAGCGGGCAGGGAAGAAAGCGAGGCTGGAGGTAGAGCAGGGCGCTAATCCTGCCCCTGGGTGGGCTCGAACCCCAACACTGCAGAAAAAAACATAATGCCTCGCGGGTCGAGCCGAGCGCGCGCACTAACCGACTGCGCCACCAAGACCCTATATTTCCTGATCTGTTCTCGTCATAATTCATAACAAAACTTAAGTTTACAAAATCAGTAGCTTTCCGCTAAAAGGGCTGATAATCATTTCCCGGTTTGCCTCAGATACTCAGTTCTCGAGGAAGGCATGCCTATCTGACGACACGTATTCCACGCCACATTTCTGACATTACTACAATGTAAAGCTCGAATGACCCACTTCGAAAGCTGGCGTCTCTGAGGAGAACGACCATTCGCTTTCTAAATACCAGGAAAACTTTCCAGGGCCCTGGTACACTGAGCACTGTTATCAACGTTACGACCTGCGCATATAGAGGGTACCATGCATATCGTGCGTGGTGAGCTGCGTTTCGCTACTCACGTCAATAAATGTTTTCCATTTTACGATATGCACAGGTTCCACTAGAAGAGATGATATTCAAATTGGGCTGTGGGCAGTGGGAGACTCGGCGAACAGAATCGTCATCAGTGAAGACAAGTTGAGCGGAGGCCGGTTCCTTCCCGACCACAACATCGTAACAGCCAACACGACGCCGAAAACACGTCCCAACAACACAACGTGCCAGCCACATTACACAGTCGGTTTACTCAGACAAGGAAAAAATCAGAATATTTCGAGACAACCAAAGAAAGCGCAAAGCTCTTCTCGTCCAAACTAGCCCTTTTTCTCGGAGTCTGCCATCAGGCGCCTGTCCTGTATCGGGTCGGAAGCGAACAGAGCGGGGCGCGGGGCGGGGGCGGGGGCGGGGGCGGGGGTGACCTTGGCTTGGCACGGTGTCAGCGGCGCGCGGCCGCGCCGGCAGCCGGATTGGCCCCGGGCTATTTCGGCCGCCAGCAGCGCCGCGCCGCTACAGAGTTGGCTGTGTAATCTGTCGTCACACTTCTGAGTGGTAATCGATTCGCGGCACGGGCCGGCCGCGCGCCGGGCCGGGGAACAACGCAAACAACGCAAACAGTTGCCGCGCCGACTCGGCTGGTTGGGAACCTGATGGAATCCTACATTGGTTTCCCCTGGAAGGTTTTAGTGTAATAAGGGCATTGTCACCTGACAAAAATTGGGAGGAGGAGGACAGGGATTGTGAGTGAACATCCAACTCCTCACGAACAGAAAACTTGACTTCTAAAACAATCAGCGATTTTGGGCTCCTCATGATGTAATTTGTTCACGCCCTAGTCTCCGTCAAGACGTTTAGCTTTTCCCCAATTTGTCTGGAATATGAAACAATTTCGGATCACAAGAGAGAGGGACGCAACCCATCCCACCCTCGATGCCCATGGTTAAGTGGGTTGGGGTAGCCTTACAAGTGGGTTTTGAACTGAAAGAGAAGAGTATGAACCATATGAACTTTCATTTCATACTTCATTTGTTCCAAACTGTTCCTGTGCGGAGAAACAGGCATGCTCAGAGTCTTCCAGACTACGCAATTGTTGGACCAACGCATGCTAATATGACTTAAGTTTAATTCGCATATGGATCTAAAAGAAGACTAAGTCGAACCCAAAGTCACGCAAGCGGCCAAATTTCACCTGGTTCGAACCGCGGCCGACACTCGGCAACCACTTGACGTGGAGACAGATCGTGTTGTCTGTGCTGGGCCTCGACACGGCGCGTGCTCCGCCCTGCACCTGTTCAGCCTGCCGGTGTGCCAGAGGCCCGTCGGACACCGGTGATGTATCGCCGGCCGGAAAACCCAGCCGCCCGTCAGCAGGGTCCGCTGCTGATGGATCGCCCCGATCGCCGCTCGTATTAGCAGGGAGCAGTCCATAAAAAAACTCGGTCTGGTGTTTTTCACAAATGTCTCCCGGAACAAAAAGAGTCATTGGGGTACCGGCCATTTCTTCAGCTTGGGTGAAAACTGGCTCATCGACCATGATCCCATTCATAAGCGTTGTCACCGGCAAGAAGTGGGGAGCAAAGGGGGTAGGGAACTAAGGGGTACTGAGACACCGTGCCCCCTTAATTGAATGAGTTTTAAGACAAACCCTACGGCGACTGACTGGAAAGAAATGTGTTGAAAAGTTTATGATGCCCCCCTCTAAATCCAAACCCTCCGCCGGTACTGCTTGGGAGGCCAGTGAAGCTTCGACATCCCCTTGACAACACTTCACCATCTACCACCAGAGTTATAACCAGAGTCCTTGAGATTTGGTCTCCTTGTTGCCCTCCGCGCATACTGGTTGTGTGCACCGCGGATGACTTCATTTTGATCCAGCCAAACCACAACAAACACCTCACATACCTACGGATGAATCATGGAAATTTATGCTGGGAGGGATACTCACAGTTGCGAGGGATGATGGAGGTTCAACGACGCGCCACTGCTAGCGTCGCATGACTTCTAGGAAAAAGACCGTTCTGCTCTGAAAAGTTGAGGTCAAGCCTCGAACCCGAATACCCATGCACGTGACCGCAAACAGACAAAACATCGTAAGCCACATACTTCCAGAAGAACGGACGCTCCACACAGCAGGCCGATTCATCTCTCCCACACAGACTGGATAGCCTCGCCGCACAGTCATCGCAGCGTGGCTGAAAGCAGCCAACACTGTCCAGATGGCTTCACAACGCCGGTCGGGAGCTCCCCCGTCGCAGCGCCGTGTTTCGAGGTCGACGTATGGCGCGCCCGGCCGATGTCGGCTTCCCTCCCGGCGTGACGCATCACGCTGTCATGCTCAGCTGGGGCAAAACAAAGCACAAGGTCGCCATAATTCCATGCTGTCTCCCTGCCGCCGGCGTGCCCCGGGGTCACACCGATGGGCGAGGTCACGCCCTCTGGTACGGAGGTCACGAGTTCAGCACAAAGGTCAGGCGGGAGGGCGGTAAGACGGGTCCGACAGAGGGCAGGCCTTGCTGGCTGAGACGTGGCTCTGGACACAGGGCTGGCACCGTGCCAGCCACATTCGAGGAAACACTGCACCGCCCCCAATCTGGAGGTCACCGTCAACCACCCCAGCGTGCAGCCGGGGGTGACAGCCAGTGTCGACATAGTAACAAACAACGCTGTTGGCTCTGGCAGCTAAAGCTTCGGCTGGCCTCTAGTGTTGTTCCAGTGCCAGATGAACAGGTTAGGACTGGCCTATTGCGTATCTAACGGCCAACATTTTTACTCCGTTGATGGATCGCCTCAGTACCGATCTGATGGTGGTGCGTGCTTTCTTCGAACGGAACGTGAAGCGTTGCAGACAACATGAAACCAGGAGCATGAATAAACCTGCAGCACTTCTAGCGGGGCCTTGCAAGCGGAAAAAGACTAAACCTGTCAGCAGCATGTCTAACAAGGTAACACTCCCTATCCGACCAAACTTTTCATTTCCATTCACAGCTAGATCCAGATCAGCAGACATCGTCCTGAGGAAAAGGCCTTGCAACCTGCCCAGCTCTGCTGAACCTCGATTTTGCACAAGCTATTTTCAGCGCTGATGCTGGAGGGTCATGTGACTTTTACGCCACTTTCAGATATTTACATAAGCGACCAGAGCCGGAATTTCAGCTTCCAGTAGACCTATCCCTCTCGTCTTTTGCTTACACAGCCCTATCTCTACCATAAGCAAAACGGAATTGGAAACGTTGAGGATGGAGTGAGGTAATCGCTCCAGATTGTTGGGGAAAACGCCGGTTTGTAGGGGCTGCTCTCACTCCAGCGGACCACCCACCACTTTGTTTTAAAAGGACAGAAGCTCTCAACTGGAGGCAACATTTCCAAGGCACAAGTGGGGGGGAGGGAAGAGGAACTTCCCAAAGTGACAAAAACCCAGGATTACAGGCCGAATTAATCATTATCAATGCACTGGTTAGTTTTTATCCAGACAAATTAATGCACTACAGCGCCCAGCCGCCCCTCCCCCGGATTTTGGGTCCCCCATGGGCTTTGTTGAGGGCTTGCATTGCCGCGCCAGTGTTAATATCCCATCCACGACCATCCCTGAATCGAGAAGAGATACCCAACCTTGCGTTACATGCAAGGCCCCAACACAGCAGAGCACACTTCAAAATCAGCTACATATACATCCTAATGCTACTTTAGTGTTTCCAAAGGTGGAAAACCTTCTGAGCAATGTTTGCGAAGGCCACCAGCCCCAGACCTTTGATCTCCGCTGTAACGGGAAACAAACAGCGTGATATCTAGAGAGCGCCAGATGTGTATAACGGGAGTTGGATTTCACCGCACCCCTGAGCGCGGCTCCAATCCTGGTGGGGGCGGAAACTATTGGCTTTATACATTCCCCCTATTCCTTTCAACGCGGCACGGAGTAGCCGACACCACACCACTGTTGTGGCAAAATTGATGGCGCAAGATATCAAACTGTGCACCGGATAGTGCTCGCCCTGCTACGAGACACACGCTGACCAGTAAGTACAGCTGGTGTTTACCCCAGATAAGTGATCAGCCTCAGGACGGTACCGACAATGGGCATGGCCCAATCGAATCATGTATGCGAGCATCTTGTACCGTTCTGCCACTAGATCCTGGTCCTTCTCTAGAAGAAGGGCCATGGTCCTTCTTCCAAGGGTAGTCGTTCTTCCGAGGGTAAAGTATTTTCATTGGATATCAGTGATTTCACAGAAAGTTATGTTTAGAAGTGACAGAAAATGAATTGTATGAGCTGACGTGAACATTTCATGCAAACACAATGAATTTGCCTCTTACAACGGTACGTTGCACATCGGGACATTTCGTCTGGACCGCGTCATATTTTGTCCGGACGTGATAGTACGTACCAGAAGCCTTAGTGCCGAGGCTGCCCATGTATCTGGGGTAAATGACAGCAATGGCCTGATGGGACTTGAACCTGATCCACCGGCGCGACCCGGGGTCACGGCCTCGTGCCTCAGGAGCAGTGATCTGTTGCGCCGGGTGCGACAAATCGGGTCACATCGCCGTGGGATACGGTGGGCCGTGTTAAAGCCAGCGTGCGGACCAGACTGTCTCTCGCACGATTACCGGTAAATGGTAATCTCTCACAGTAAGCATGCATTGCTGTGTACGGTGCTGACGATATCTCCACGGGTCGGGAACGCAAGGAAAAAGATAACTGACGCCAGTACTCATCCAGCTGTTGTGTCGCATCACGCCAATGCTTAGAAACCACCGAGCAGGGGTGAAAGGCTGCGCCAGTAGGCATGAATGTCGATACTGGGGTTTAGGGGCGCCATGAACGTCGATAGAGAAGAACTACGATCGGTATGCACAGCTTATTCTTGCGTCTGATAAAACTTTTAATAAATTGACACCACGATTATACTAGCTCCGAACTCCCCGCTAGTTATTATTACTTGGTACCGTTTGACCCCTCTTGTATCAAGAAATGTATTTTAGTTATTTAGGACCCCGTGAAAACGGCTCACAAAACATACCTGGAGTTATCCTGGGCAGATAATAATCTGAACTTGACGCCTTAATCAACGCCTGCAGCCGACTCCGCATTTACATACAATACGGTGAAATACAACCGGTGATCCAGAGCCCACAATCCCTGTGTAACAAGAGAGTCCTAAAATAAACGTCATTCATCTTAACCCCCTCATTATACGTATGCACTGTAGACAGCCTCCAGGGGGTAAATTGGCAGCATCATCCCCGGTAGTGGGTCTTATTACACCTCCTCGCAGGCTCCAACTGCATCCTGTTAACTCCTCTCACGACCCACGCCCCCGAACTCGCCACATGGCAGCCACCAGCGCTCAGACAGAGAGCGACGCCTCGGGCGAGGTGCAGGTCAAGAGGTCACGCCGCCTCTGAGCCGCCGACTGCCGCCGGCCACCCACGCGGGCGCCGCTGCTCAGCCGGAGGTGGAGGGGGGGGTAAGGCAGAGCAGCCGCCCGCGCTGGCGCACGGGAGTCGAGGTGCTCATCACGCAACGGCAGTTCCGGTACCGTGAGCGGGGAGCCCCGGCAGCCGCGCAGAGGTGGGAGTTCAAATGGAATAATGAACGCCCCGGGCCACTTGAAACGCTGCAAAAGGTCAACGACATGGCATTGTTTGGCCCGCCATTTCGTTGTCCTAGCTCGGAAAGTACAGGCCAGCCACGTGTCAATTTACCGGATTAACCAGCCCCATTTTACTGCCAAAATTACGCTTGGTGACAGACCTGTTTCACCACCTATGAGAACCAGTAAATATTATCCCACTATCATCATAGGCGTAGGAACACGGGGAGAGGGTAAGGAGATCACAACCCCATATTAAACATTCTTATAAGTTTGCCCTGTATCATTGACTGGAAACAAATGACTTCAAATGCGCTAAGGTCCTCCAATATTCAGCACGTTCCTACGCCTATGTGACTGTCATGTTTACCCCACATAGTGGCTATCGGGTTGCAGAGGCTGATTCTGTGGCTACTCGGGCGTGCGCCCGTTGCACGACCAGCCATGCGCGTTCAATAAGACAAGCCGCCACGTCTCGGCCGGTACCTCCCCGCCGTCGCCATAGCAACGAGACTGTTAGTGATGTCAACATTGTTCTAAAAATCGCAGTTAAACTTACACCCATACACGCTGTAAAATCCTCCATTGATGGATGATACCCGATGCAATGGCAGTACATTTCAGTTCTCAAAAAGGTAGAGAGAATACTGCAGAGAGAATCATGGAACAAGTGCTCGACGAACACACCTTTCTACGGTCTGGAATCTCGCGACCGTAAACTGGGAGCATTCTCGGTACTGTCGGCTGGCTGTAGCGGCGCCTGTGATGGCCCCGGCAGGATTCACCCATGCCGAGCCGAACCCCCGAAACTGGTCCCGTCCCCCCGGCCACAGGGAGGGGAGGGGTGCGATCGGGCAGGCCTGCCCACAGCTCACACGCGATAGAACAGGGCGGGGAACTGGGACGCAGCGGCGCTTTGCAACCCAATCGTTCGAAAATTCGAGCAATGAACCCATGAGGTTAATTGAAAGTAGGTTCGAAGCGAGCTGGTGTCGATCGTGTACTTTACCTTAACCGTCATTGCTTGAAATCTAGGGACAGTGCAACCTGTGCGAGAGAGATACAGGCGATGTTTTGCTCGACAGATTCTGATGGACTCCATTCCAAATATGGTATTTCGGGCTTCAGAGCTCACTGGGGGATTTAACGGGCTATTATCGAGCCATCAGAACTCGCCTCTCCACCAACTCCCCACCGGATAATTTGTCAGAGACAGGGAAGAAAATGATGTGTTCTGTTGTTCTTTCTACGACAGAATAGGCGAATAGGCATAGCACGATGTTACAATGACAATTTGACAGATGACAGTTTATGACACATAAATGGCATGGTAATACTTAGCCACCTCAACATTCAGAGTATGAGCGGAGCCACAAAATGTAAATCCCGGGTCTAAGATCGCAAACTATGGTTGCCACGACTAAAACGTAGCAGATTAGCGAGCGCGATAACAATATTTACCAGACGATGCAAATGGGCAGGGGAATCACTTTCACCCTCTGAGAAGCGAAAACTCCACCCAGTCACAAGACCATACAAAATGCAGTTATTGGTAACGCTTTCTTTTGCTGATCATACCGACAGCATGTGCTGTAAATCCGAAGCCCATGATGGGATATTATCGGTCAGATTTACCCTCCCAATATCAGCGCAGTTCTGCACGAAACGGCGGGAAAGTCACGCAAAGCTGCAGGCGATGTCGTTCACAGCGGCGCATAACGTCGCACAGAACGCGTCTGATACCGTATAGAACGGTGTTTAACGTCGCACAGAACGCGTCTGATACCGTACAGAACGGTGTTTAACGTCGCACAGAACGCGTCTGATACCGTATAGAACGGTGTTTAACGTCGCACAGAACGCGTCTGATACCGTACAGAACGGTGTTTAACGTCGCACAGAACGCGTCTGATACCGTACAGAACGGTGTTTAACGTCGCACAGAACGCGTCTGATACCGTATAGAACGGTGTTTAACGTCGCACAGAACGCGTCTGATACCGTACAGAACGGTGTTTAACGTCGCACAGAACGCGTCTAATACCGTATAGAACGGTAATTAACGTCGCACAGAACGCGTCTGATACCGTATAGAACGGTGTTTAACGTCGCACAGAACGCGTCTGATACCGTACAGAACGGTGTTTAACGTCGCACAGAACGCGTCTGATACCGTATAGAACGGTGTTTAACGTCGCACAGAACGCGTCTGATACCGTATAGAACGGTGTTTAACGTCGCACAGAACGCGTCTGGTACCGTATAGAAACGGTGTTTAACGTCGCACAGAACGCGTCTGATACCGTATAGAAACGGTGTTTAACGTCGCACAGAACGCGTCTGATACCGTACAGAACGGTGTTTAACGTCGCACAGAACGCTTCTGGTACCGTAAAGAACGGTGCTTAACGGCGTACATGAACGCGTCTGATACCGTACAGAACGGTGTTTAACGTCGTACAGAACGCGTCTGATACCGTATAGAACGGTGTTTAACGTCGCACAGAACGCTTCTGGTACCGTAAAGAACGGTGCTTAACGGCGTACATGACGCTCCTGATACCGTACAGAACGGTGTTTAACGTCGTACAGAACGCGTCTGATACCGTATAGAACGGTGTTTAACGTCGCACAGAACGCTTCTGGTACCGTATAGAAACGGTGTTTAACATCGCACAGAGGTATGGAATGCACACAAGGGTGAGTAACGTCACACACAGCGGAGTGAAACGTCACACAGAGCGGCATGTAACGTCACATACAGACCGGCGTAAAACACAGCCGCGCATGGAAGCCCTGCTAACGCAATTGATACACGCGTATTTTCACTCACCCTTACTATAAGATAGACTGGCCTCATCACCGATATATTTGACTCAACGCTGATCCGAGAAGTCTGGTTGTCGTGACTCTACCTCGCTTCAGTCCATAGGGCAGGCTCTGAACGGGTCAGTCGTGGACCGTTCCAGCCGCCGATGGCCGTGCTGCCCAGACGGCGATGGCCACGGAGCCCGGTTCACAGGAGAGCCGGCCGTTGACTTTTGGCCCCTTGCCTTTGTTACGGCCGCGGGCGCCGGCGGATCCGACAGAGGGTAGCCGCCGGACCTGTCTCGTCTCGGCGCTCCGAGCTGTGTGGGGTCTGTGCCAGTAACCGATCCGTCTCGTCTCACTGCTCCGGGTGGTTAGGCGGGGCTCGCACCAATTAAAGGCAGTTTGAATGAGATGATCTGTCTTCACCATCCAGACATTGCTCTGGGCTTTCCGAACGGTTTAGCGGTGCATTTCGCAGTGAAAACCACTGTAAGGGGACGTTCATAAATAACGAACACAAAGGGGCGTTAGTTATTTATTAATAATAAAGCCACAGCGTTATCCAGCGTTACACATGGGCGTTAAAAGTATAACCTGAGAAAGGATATAACATAAATCATACGTTCCCTTCTTAGCAGCTTGCTGGGCAACGAAGCGAGTCTCAGATATTCAACGCCGTTCCATCGAGGAAACTTCATATTCCGTTTTCCAGGGACGAAAGTAACGTGTGAAGCGGCCGTTGATTCGCCCGTAATGACCGGGAGGCAATCAGCCGGCGCCGAGGTCCGGTCGCCTAACAGTGCACGCGGCTCGATGTTTGCACGCCTGCTGGTTTAGTGAGCCGTGGAAGTGTTGGTGCAGGGTGGAAGCACGTCACCGTGACCGCCGCCGCGTCAGCGCAAACAATGGTTACGACACCGCGGGGCGTCACCCGACTATCCAAACCCAGCTCCCGGGTCAGCGGGCGCAACACGGCACCGGCAGCCTGTTGGCATTGTGGTAATGCAGGGGTGCATAAACATGGGACCCTGAGTTCGACAGCGGGGCGATCGCGCGCTGCGGCACAAATACGATTCTAGCAGCAGACTAAGAAGGCCGCCGATTTAAGCGGTTGATTTCAAGTCTTCTCAACAAATAGCGGCTAATACAATCTAGGCAGAAGATGACTAATAGCAAAATATAATATAATAATAGCAAAATAGCGCCTAATACACCTACCTTCCTTATATTAGTGACAGCTCTTTGGCAAGGTGTTATTGTAAAGTATAGAGGAATGAGTAGATCTTACCAGTATGTCACCATGGATGTTCTAATGGGATCCAGGCCCAACGGTGGAAGCCACTGCCCATTTCCCCGCGTCAGCCAAAAGGACAGAACAAAGCCTTTGCCCTAGTACCTTCAACTTCAGCGACATAACAATTTCGAAAGGTACATTTTCAACCTTGGCAGTGCTATTATTTTTAGCGCAATCATTTCTGAAAACGGACTATATATATAAAAAAGTAATGAACATAAATTTTCCGGAGCGGCAATACCCAATTACTTCTAACATGTTAGAAGTACGGTGTAGTACCTATGCATAAGTATAATAAGACGGTGTAGTGGTTAAAAGTATGGTGCACCATAATAAGACTAGTTGTAAAAAAGCCCACCAGCTGTTGGGACTTCTCCAGCAGTGTGCCGGCAGGCTGAGATGTTGTTGTGCCCTACTAGCCGGGTGCCGACGACCGAGGGCGGCGGCGACGCCCCGACTGAACAACACCCCCGCCCCGGGCCGCCGCCGCCGCAGTCAGATCGGTATGCGGCGCCGGTCCGCGGCCCCGAGGCGGCCTGATAGATGGTGATCCCTCCGACGCCGCAGCGCCCCCGGGGCAGCACAGAGCCGGTCACGCGCTGGTGAGCACGGTGCAAGGGAAACCAGGCCGCGACTGACCGGGGCCTATACATGCACCGATAATTATCGCTACATATATCAGGTTGGTTCACCGTGGTACTTAAAGTAGCAGTAACCAATTCTGCGGATTTTTGGCTTACTTAAGTCAGTGCCTCCATCCATTTCTTTCCACTTTGGAGCTCTGAACATCTCTACTTGTTTGCGAAAGCGGAACAGATGTACGGTGTACAAGGTAAGTTATTTTCCACAAATGTGAGTCTAGAGCAGGCTAAGAGACGATGAATTTGTGACCTTGAACCTTTTTCCGTTCTTTATGTGGCCTTTTCCAGTACCTAAGCAACACTTATATTCTGCATTGAACGAACCCCCCCCCCCGCCCCAGCCTCCACTGCAAGACCAACAACACTCAGACCCGCGCTTTGAACAATGCGGCGAAGACCAGTGAGGACGTGCAAAGGAGATTCAGTCCCCTGTGCCTCTGTCTGCACCGCGAGGTATAACCGAGATAAATATCGGCGCGGGCGAGCCACCGTCCTTGCTGGTCTCGGAGAGAGGGGATGGTGCCAGGGAGCAGTGTGCAGAGCGTGCCTCGCTCTGCGTGCACCGCACGTGGGGCGCAGGTGGGATACGCGCCCTTGCAGACGCAGGATGACGTGCAGGATAGTGCTGCCCCCTCCCCCCACTCTCCCAGCGGGACAACTGACCTTGTCAGACGTCAGATTACGATTCCTCGCTCAGGGCGGTGGTGGCGAGGGGGGGGGTGCTCACCACACGTTGAGCACAAGCTCGAGGTGTGGGCGATCATGTTGGAAAAGAGCGACGATTTCCAGGCTTGAACTTAAACGAATAGTTCTCGCAGCGCATCGGAATTGAGCGCGGGTGACCAAATGAAATAACTGGTACATCGATGAAGCCGAGGCGAAGGGCAGATTCACTGCTGTGCCGTTCTCGGCTCCGTCGTGGATTCGGGCGACTGAGGTTGGTTAGTGTGGCACGAGTCCCGGGTTCAGTCCCAGAGGGCTCTCCGAGAACGGCGTGGTCTGGTCCCGGCGTCCCCTTTAACCCGGCGGCAGGTGGCGGCGTCGGTGACCTCAACAGCTGCGGTGTCGTTCAACCCCAATAGTTACAGTTCACGGCCACAAAGAGAAGGTGTCAGCTAGTCATTTGTCTACCGTTCTAAGCCCTGTCTGGATGGCACGACTAAATAAAAGACACAATGGAGCACCTACATTTTTCCAGCTGTTACCAAAGTTTCCCGACCATCTCGCCCAGCACACCTGCTAGAGTCGAGCGGGCCGAGTGGAGCTTTAGCCCACACTCGTGCCGACATCGTCGGAGGGAGCAGCAGCGCTGCCTCGGGCACACTCCGGAGCATGGCTCCCGCCGAGCGGCCCATCTGCTCAGGAGCACGATCGATGCCACCGCCACCCCTCCCCCACCCCCAACGGCAGGCGCCGGCATGGGGGAGCAAGGCCGCCGCGGTCCACGTGCCAGCCAGGGCTGGGGAGAGGAGACCGGACGGCGGCCGTCGTCCGGCGCCATTACAGCGGCAGCGCTCAGCGCCGCGCTTTCTGGTGTATTTGCTAGAGTTTGTTCGGAGATGATAGACCTCAGACATTTTCAAAAAGCTTCTTCGAAGTTACGATGGTATTTTCCAACGGATTGTCCGAAAGGCACATTTAGATTGTCGGATCCCGAGGCACATTTAGATAAAAACTAGGACGTTAGGCTATATAAAGCAGTGTGTAGATTTTGCAAGTTTACACATTATTAACTTTGATTTCGATGAACACATCCACTACAGGCGGATCCAGGAGACAGGTATCTTACGATCGACCTTCCCGGCACCCCTAAAATCGCCCCGTGCCCGCGTTTGTATTCCACTGCTTTCGATAATCACAAATTGGAGCCACCGTATCTGAAAATCAAGCAACAATCAGCATAACAGCCAACGTTGGCAAGCTGCCCAAGCGACCTCTTTTCATTATTTCCTCATTGTTTTCCGGTTACCACGCCTTTTAATGGGCCGCGTATTTTCCTGGCTGAGGCCCCTGAGCCACGGACAGCACGCCAAGCAGCAAGTCACGCCAGGGGACGGCACAACACCCGCCCGGTGACTCGAATTTTCAGCACAGCAGCAGTGAGTCACCCCGCACTCACAGCCGGGTGGTGAGTCACCCTGCGTGTGCGGCGATTCATGCATGCCATGCCACTCGAAGATTACCACTGGGTCGACGAGTGGTCCGACGAGGCGCTGCGCGGCGGAGCGGTGCGATGCACGTGCAGATAGACGAGGTATCGGATCGCCACGGTGTTGGGCCCACACCAAGCCGGCTAATGAAAGTGTTTTCGCGTCGCTGACGCTGACCACACTGAAAGCCAGCGCTAGATCAAAACTGAGGACCGAGTCGCGCTTACCACACCAGCCAAACCTGTCACAGAACAGAATTAGCCGTTTTTCCCCACTGAAGTATGTGGCAGCAGCGCGATTTAGCGCACCTCGGCCCCGGTCACGGCCAATGGCCAGTCGACTGCGCGGTAGTTATTGTTCGCCGAAAACGGTGCCGGCGGCGCCTGGTGCGTGGTAGCATTGTGTGCCAAGACGGATGGGACAGGTCCGCGAAACGGGGCCGAACGCATGGCCGTCCAGGCCCACCCCTCGCCCCTCGCCGCCAGCTCTTTTTTACCCGTCCTACCGGAGCGCACAAACACACCGGGCAAAAACGGACACCGACTGATGGCAGACTGGGGTAATGTTTCCCAGCATGGAACATCATGTTTTGCTGATTTCCGGTAAACCCTCCACACTCACGAAACAATCCGTTTTCCCCCACTCTGAACCACGACACGTGCTTGTACCTACACCTTTTCTATCATTACCGCCTTAAAACGAACCAGCGAGTCAGTTCCACCCACCGTTTCCACCGCGCCAGGGTCGTCCGGCCGGTAGGTATTTCCAGCGCGCTCAATAAAGACAGTGAATACGCGGCCGGCAGACAAAGGCCGGCGGCGCCAACATGCCAGGCCGTAACCGTAGATCTCGGCTGGGGCAGCTGCCCGGGGGCGTGCGTCGGCCGCCGCACAACAGCCGCCCTGATTTATTCCCCAGTTGCCGTTGCTATTATACAGGTTTTTTTCTAGGAACCTGAGGGTGCGCGCTCCCCGCGCGGACGAGTCGGAGTTTCACGATGATGGGCGAATGAGCATGGGGTTGGGAAACTAGTTTCTTGATGGGGACTTTTCCTTGAAGAGTTTTCTCTTTAAAATAAGCATTGGTGAATGCGAATCCAGCATAGGACAACTGAAAATTATTGCTAGAACATAAACATCAAAATTTCGAGCTTGACGGTGGCATAGTTGTACGAAAAGCAACATTTTTAGTGATCAATAATTATTCGACCAGGTCAATGGATAACTTTTAATTATTCTTACCATGTAACGCCCTAAGGTTAATGGATAACAATCCTATCTTTCTGAGACCACAATTCTCGCCCCCCCCCACCAAATCCTCAACCTATGGACGGGGTAACGGGTCACGCAAAATGTCCATTGGCATCTTAAAAACAATAGATAATTAGTACCCAGTTTTCAACACAGTTTTTTAAAAGCAGTCAAAGAATCAGGCCTGAAGAGTGAATTGCCCTACAAACTTTCCACACAGAAACACGGCCATGACGAGGAAGGATAGGATGCTGAACACTACCAGCACTGGAGGTGAGCCAAGGGGACGTCAATAAACTACCTGACGCATATTGCGACTTCCCCCCTCCCCCCTCCCGCGTGTAACACTTTTTGCCTCCCACGTAAACGATTGATGTTGCCAAATCCGCCCACCCTTCTGCGTTACGTTATTTATAAAGGATCCCTAACAATGGCTCAGCAATGTATCTTGGCGAGACAAACCAAGTCGGAATTTTCGAAATTACTTTGCGGACGAGTTATCGCGGCCAAATACTGATCCCTTTTCCGCAACACACCTTTCTCCTTTCATTCTACCATACGATAGCCTGCAGGTTTCCGGCCGTTTTGAACAGCGACACGTCGGCTCAAGGACGACGGTATGACCCGGGGAGGCGGCCACTCCACCAGGAGTGCAGCTGGTGTGCATTACCGGGGGGTTTCGTCAGGCACGCCCTGCAGGTAGGAGGACGGAAGCGCAGGAGAATTTCCCTGACAAAGAACTGGGAGGCAGTACCCCTTTTCCAATTATTCCTAGCCGGAGCAAGACGGAACACCGTTCTTGCTCAAAGCTGGAGCATGAATCATTGGGGGTTGGGGGGGGGGGCGAAGGCACCCCAATGAATGATGGAAGTAGTGTTAAAATATATTTTAAATATTTTGTTTTTTTTTAATTTTCTTATCTACTTCAAAACGTCCGAGATAGAGCTGAAACCAAGATTTTGTACTAAAGTATGTCAAGGCTTATCGTTTTTAGTTATTTCAAAGGCCTCAAATGGATTTTATATTCTTGAAAAGGTTCGAGGGAGAGCTAAAACCAGAATGTCAGTCAGCAATATCCTTCTTGACACATTTATTGACATTGTTTCAAGTTCAGATCCTTCCAATGAAAAGTGGAGGCAGTTTTAAAATAAATTTCAAATCTTATTGTTTTCCATTTTAAAGGGTGAGGGCACAACTTATCATTTCAGGGAGGACTGACTGGAATTCGCCCCCTGCCCTCAGTGGCACTGCCCATTCCCACACACTCATCTACAATCCCCCGCAAGGCAGACATGTATCCACAGCAGGGGCGTAGCCAAGGGGGGGGGCAGGGACAGCCGCCCCTCCCTGAGGGCCTGAAGGGCCACCCTGAGGACACGAGCTGCGCGAAGCTCGGCTCGCCCGCACTATGCTCTGTGGCCAAATTTTACATTTTATATCAGGCAGGGCCCTCTTAAGCACTCTATTCTGTAACAAGCAGGGCCCTTTTTATCCATCAGGGCCCATTTGGCGCTGTCGCAAGGGCCCTTTTTCGAGGCGCCGCCCCTCCCTGAGCGAAATCCTGGCTACGCCCCTGATCCACAGACGCCAGGCTTGGATCCGGGAGGGCCATCTCCCATATGGGACACTCGAATGCCGCCGGGCCACTCCATCAGACAGCAGGACGTGCGGCTCGCACCAGTGCCCCGGCGTGGCGGCGGCTGGCGCTTCCGGCGCGGCGCCGCCAGCTGGCGCTCTGGCGCAGCGCCACACGGCGCCGGGCGAAACCACCGCCCCGGGCCAGAAATTCCTCGTCGGTTTCGACACAGCCCACTTCAGCGTCAGAATCGCCGCATCAGCAGCGGTTGTCAGCGGAATCGGCGAGCTCCCGAAATAGCCGCCAAATATAGACACCGGCGAGTGACCGCGCGAAGAAAATCAAGGTCCGGGGGTGCACCATATCTTTAACTGGCTGAAGAGGTAACGCTGCAGGTCCAGACACTCACCCCACCCGAGAGATATCAACTGGAGTAACCCTCCGTCAGGCACCATTACGAAAGCTCCATTAACTCTCACTGGCACCGGCAAGCCAAACTTGTAAACTTGTAGCGCGGACTGTACTGTGGCTTCTGTCAGATGACTGCAGACAAAGTCGCGCATGGCCAGCACTGCAGCCCTGAGCCACAGCCCGGGGCGCGGGCACGAGTCCCCGGGGACGCGCTGCGCTGCTCCAGCCAGGATGGACGGGTCCTTGGGGGGCACGTTCATGACACGCGCGCCCATGTGCTGCCGCCACGCTGGTCGGCTGGGTCTATCGATTCGACACGAGAAGATGACGGCGCACGGGGCAGAGGGATGGGGTAGAGGGCCGAGCGGAGACCAGCACCGTCATTTATTGGGATCCCAGCGACGCCGGCTCTCATAACTCATCATTATGGAAGGAGGTCGTGGGGAGGCAGCGACAGCCTTATGAGAAAGTAGCGAAGGTAAATGCCTACCTCAAGGTATTCTCGGCGAAGCAATAACGGCCCGCTCCACTGTCTTCACAAGCCCACTTTTGAGATCGACTGGGCTATTTCTGCGCGCAGTGGAAATAATACACTGCAGTATTCTGGGAAACGAGTATTACTCCCAGAAAAGAGTCACTGCTCATAATTCATCTTAAAGATCCCAAATTACAAAAAATAGGCCTCATATGAACCTATTTTTACATGGGGATTTTTCTACCCAGTATACAGTCGGTGCAATGGCAGCATAGACCCAGTCTCATCATGACCTAATAAATCCATCCATATATTTCGGACAATGCCTGAAGTCATTCTCATCGTGTCTCGGTGGTGCAACAGCCTTCCAGGCTATAATTCATAATTACTTCGGCATCAAGCCAACGGCCAGAAGACAAAAAGAAGCAGCATCGTTGGTCTCGTGATGGCTCTTCTTTCCCCTGTCCGCCGCTGAGGCTAAACCTTCGTCTACCTCTCCAGTACTCTGACCCAAATGAGCAGTAGTGTGACCTACCTTCGTGAAAATAACGGGACTGTGAGAGGAGCGTATTTATCACTGCAGTTTCGACCAGTGGCGGCTGTTGGATATTGGGAATACAGCAATATCAACAGCGGAAGTATTTTCGCGGGGCTTGCCGACAAAAATACAAACCCAAAACAGGCCCCAAAAGGCCAAAAGGCCTTTACTACATACCCAGATCTATAGATATAAACCCACTTGTGACCAGCGAAGAGACCAATTGCACTGTGTGACCTTTCGGCCTCAGAAGGCCTGTAAAACTGGCGAACACCAAAGACCAGCATCACAGAGCTCTCTTCCCACGCCGAACATTCGCTAACCTTTTGATGCATGCGGCGCATAGACTCAGCGAAGTGTTGCGACACAGCCTGCTGCTGCTTCTTCCTCTCCTCCTCCTGCCGAAGCTCCTCGCGCTGCTGTCGGATCCGCTCCGCCTCGCGCTGCTGTTTTTCCGCTGCCTCGCGCTGTTGCTTCTCAGCCGCCTCGCGCGAAGCGGCATCACGACTGCAACAAACCGGAAACGGTGTTTGTTAGCCAGATGTATCCATGAGCACGCGCGCGTGGACGTGGAGCACCTGAACGGGGTGTGTCCTGTAGAAACAGGGACCGGGGGTCTTGCTTCTACACGCCCAAAGGTAGCGACAATTTGCTCGCCTTTTTTGCTACGTGCAAGTATAGAGAATTGAATGACACGCAAACAACTAGCTTACAAAGTGACCAATTGGCTATTCAGTAAAACACTTGCGACGGAAACCACACTGAGTCGGGATACAACGGCGAAATGCCGTCCCAGCTCGTGATCGGATAACATCCGGCGAACTCTGAAAGTACACATTCCCGTATTCCACATAGCTATAGCGCACCTTCCAGTCACGAGTTGCCATGTTGTGACGTCACGTAAGCGCCAGAAAAGCACTTTACCTATGTTCAACGTTAAAACTTTCCCAAGTTTGTGAGTGTTTCTCCAGCACCCAAAGCGTAAAAGTCATGTTTTGAGCACTAATATAAAAACTTTTTTCCTTCCTGTTCTGGGAAATGTTCCTTAACCTGTCAAGTTTGGGGTTGTTTTAAAACAATTATTCGGCTTCGTAAGAAGCCATATTAAGCAGAAGTGATTTCCTCAAAAGGTTGAAGTTTGCTGGGATATTTGTAAAGAAGGAATCAGTTCACTTCATGACATTGCAGCCGTATTAGAGGAATGTTGTAGTTAATGGCGCAGGTCATTCAACCATTGCTCAAATGGTTAACAGTGGACTTCCGTTTCGCCTGAGTTAGTGGCGTATAAACTAAAAAAATATCAAATCAATATGGACACAACAGGTGATGAAACTAAATAAATGCAAGGTTATAAATACATAATCAAGCTTGGTAGAAATAGGGAAGAGTTGGTAAATTCTTTTGTATCTTTGAAACCTAAATATTGTATAGCTTGGGCGCATCCTTCTCGTGGAAGTACCTTGTGCTAAAGGCATCTTGCATATACTGAATCTCAGCCGCCTACTTCCACCGTGCCCTAAAACTCCGATCCTCTAAATCCAACTTCCGCAGTGTGCTGATTTTTACGTCAGCTGTCGTCACGGATTTGCATATACTTACTGCTGAACGCTTTAAATTCGTCATGAAGAGCACGAGTAGAGTGATCCTGCATAACAATCGAATGTTCCAAAACTCGGGTGGAAGACCAGTCTCGCAGCAATGTTAGTCATGCAAGTTTGAAATACCGGAGACTGACATAGCACTTCTTTAGCGTTACGTAATACAAACGACCTCTAATCCAGGCCGAGTCCGGTCTATCCTCCAACCAGCAGAACATGCCTGACACTTTCGCTGTGGAAATGCAGCCTCCGTTCAACTCCAAAACAAACAATTACAAGTCCAGATATTCCTGGAACTTCGATACTCCAATTCCCATAATTCTATTATTTTAGCTGTATCAACGACTGGCGTTATTCTCCCCAACTACAGCTAAATAAAAATTTAAAATAGACACCTGGTTCCATAAAAAGGCGGTATCTGAGAGCGATGGGATCCCGATGGCTCGCCAGATGTTTGATACCCCGAACACGAACGGCCGGACGTCACGGGCGAGAAGACAGGGTAACAATCGTGCCTCAGCGCGCTCGGTACCCACTTATCAGGCCATCCAGTCTTCTCTCTCTCTCTCTCTCTCTCTCTCTCTCTCTCTCTCTCTCTCTCTCTCTCTCTCTCTCTCTCTCTCTCTCTCTCTCTCTCTCTCTCTCTCTCTCTCTCTCTCTCTCTCTCTCTCTCTCTCTCTCTCTCTCTCTCTCTCTCTCTCTCTCTCCCTCTCTCTCTCTCTCCCTCTCTCTCTCTCTCCCCCTCTCTCTCTCTCTCTCTCTCTCTCTCTCTCTCTCTCTCTCTCTCTCTCTCTCTCTCTCTCTCTCTCTTCTCCCCCTCTCTCTTTTTCCCCCCTCTCTCTCTTCCTCCCTTTCTTTCTTTCTCTCTCCTCTCTCTCTCTCTCTCTCTCTCTCTCTCTCTCTCTCTCTCTCTCTCTCTCTCTCTCTCTCTCTCTCTCTCTCTCTCTCTCTCTCGCCTTTTTCCCCGCTGTCTGACCGCGGCCCCGAGTGGACGGACCTGTTCTGCCTCGGCTGGATAAACACATAGCGACCGGGGCCGGCCAGATGACACCCGCGATAACAAACATCACTGCCTGACACGATGACGTCACACGGCTAGTTTACAGTTCACACGCCCCCGAAGAGGGGATGGGTCGTGTGTATTTGTGGATGGGCGATGCGAGCCGGTGTTTCGATAGCAACCGGCCACAGCCGACGCCGAGCAGAAGCCACACCGGGTCCCACGGAGGCGGGGTAACGGCACACGTGCGACCGTGTCGATAACGGCGGGCCACTGCAGCACAGGGCAACGGCGGCCAGCGGGGCGCGCCGATGCACGCGCCGCGCAGAAAAAGGCTCGAGAAAACTAGCATATGTGAAAAGTGGTAGAAGACAAACAGAACAAAGATCAAGAAGCCTTCAAGTTCAAAACATTATTAGTCTTCAGTAAGCCGAGTTGCCGTTTCGTTTGATTTTGTATTGCCGGCATACGTTTTGTGTGCCACAGCGGCCGGCCGGTACGGTACCGCCCCAGGAGTACAATACAGCACAGTACAGTACCGACATGTACGGTATCACCTCAGCAGTACAGTACCGACGGGTACGGTACACTGAGTCAAGTACAGTACCGGCCAGTGCGGTACCCCATCAGCAGTGCAGTACAGTACCGACATGTACGGTATCACCTCAGCGGTACAGTACCGACAGGTACGGTACCACCTCGGCAGTACAATACGGGCTCGTGCGGTACTGCCTCGGCGAAACCGTACAACTAAACACACTGAGGCGAAGCGCGCCCGTGCTTGTGGAGACAGGTACACTGTAACTGCGCTGTAGGGGCCCTGTAGTCAGAAGCACACTCCCTCCAGCACAACAAATAGGCCCCCTCCACAGCACGCGCCTTGCCGACAAGAGCATAGGAGGACGTCAAGCAGCTTGTTTTCCAGAAATATAGAATACATTGGTGTAGCCCGGCCTACTGTAGTTCACAGTGACGTTTTTAGAGCCTTAACTTCCTGAAGGAAGCGGTGGACGGGTGCAAATCCAATTTCAGCCCGGGGGAGTGGCTTTAGTGGACCAGAGCGATTTAGTGGCCAGTGTCTGGTGGTCGGCCGCACTTGTCAATCTGGTCCACATTCCAGATTTTGCTCACAAAGTTTGACTTGTTTTAGAGGATGCAGTGATTTCGAAGGTTTGCGCACGTAGTAGCCAGTAACAAACCAACACAACAAACACCTCCTTGAGAGTCCAGTTCAGAACCATCACAAGTAGCGAGAATGAAGTCAAAGATCTGCTGCCTCACACAAGCCAACCATGAACCCAACCATACGAACAGCGCACGACGATGCGATTTCAGGCGAATCGTTGGATGGGGGCCGCCCGGGGTCCCTGCGCCGCCTTCTCTGCGAGGACAGCAGTGGCAGTGCTAGACAGTGGCGGATCCAGAAATTCATTTCGGGGGAAGGGCACTAGGGGGCTCGAGCCTCACCCGCCGGTACCTCGACCAGCCCCTACCTACGTATTAACTATAGGGGCTCTGACATTTCTGGGGGTGGAGGGGGGGGTTGAGCGCCCTAGCCCCCTCCCCTGGGTCCGCCACTGGTGTGGAGTCGGCAGCCGAGCCTACGGCGCTGTGGGGCTCGGGACCAGGCCGCTTCCCAGCTGTGTTCCCGGCCGCTCGGCGCCGGCGAAAGCGGGCCAGGCCAGGCCAGGCTGCAGGACACCGCCGCCGGCACCGCCTCCAACAACACCAGCCGGTCTGAGTCACCACCGCGCCCGCCCAGAAATCGGCCCATCCACCGCCTCAGAGCTAGGCGGACTCGATACATGCGCTCAAGACAGCGGCCGACTGGACGAAACAAAACAGACGGGCCTGGGTGGCTGACCGATGGCCCGTCTGAAGGATACAAAAGAAGGCGGACAATACGAGGACTGCCTAGCAAGCTTTTCCACTCAATGCTCTGTACATGCTTTCATCGAGCGGGTACCCATATTTCAGTGTTTATTGGCAGTTGCCAAATAAGACGGGCCAAAGATTAGCCCTGCCGATCGCAGGCGATTATCCTCAACTGCACTGCCATTGCATAGTGTTCCAATCAAACAACCCCAAAGCTCTTTGACAGCTGCTAACGCATTGTACTGGCTGGCTGAGAACGAGGTCATCTGGAACCAGCGCAGAACAAGCTGCCCAGTTACGGCCGGTAAGAACTATTGACGTGCAACTGCAGAGCCCACTGCACGTGGTGATCAGATGACCACAGAGAGCAGTCTATTCAGCTGCAGCCAGACTGCTCTGCAGCCCCTCCCTCTCCGCCCGCGGCGGTGGCCGCTCCGCTCCGTCCAGCCGCTGCGGCGGTCAGCCAGGCGGAAATGGCGGCGGTCAGGGGTCACCGGGTCACTCCTATCGCCACAGCCAAATGACCCCCAGCGGCTGGTGCTGCGGCGCCGGCTGCACGACACCTGAGGCGAAGAGCGGCGTCCATTCCCAGAGGCAGTCACGGAGAACGCCCGAGTGACCGGGAAAGCCTTCTCAGCCAGTGGAAAATACTTTCCTTTAGCCATGGGCAGTGAGTACGGCAGAGATACCAGCAGGCAAAAAAGGTTACGCTGCCAATTGAAACCAAATACTGCTGACCACATTTTAGAATGACACTTTAAGCCATGCCTGTTCGGCAAAGTAAGGAAAGGGGTTAGAACATGGAAAAGTGAAATCTTGGTCAGATGGAAAAGTATGTTAAAAACATGTCGCGGAGAGAGAGAGAGAGAGAGAGAGAGAGAGAAAGAGAGAGAGAGAGAGAGAGAGAGAGAGAGAGAGAGAGAGAGAGAGAGAGAAGAGTTCATCAGTATCCACCACACACCAGATTACCCTCGGACCCAGCCCGTCACCGAGCCGCAGGCAACAGGTGTGTGTTTTCCTGCGGCGAAGCGACCGTTAACCGGTGGCCACACTGCCACCCGATATAGCTGTGAGCGACTGAAAGTGACGGTGTTTGATGGAGGCCAACACCAGTGGCGGCGGAACGTTTCCGCCCGGGGGAGGGGGGCACCTTCAATGGGGTCCATCTCATCAGCGGAAAATGTCCTAGAGGTTTAACGGTACTGTTTAACGGTAGGTTTCACAGGAACCATCACTACTCTATCGTGCGGTCGAAGACACGAAAGTTTCTAAATTTCACCCACTTCTACTTTGAAAAAGGGTAACATTCACCATCCATGTATAAATGCTAACTCGCCGATTGTTAGTGACAGGTGTCTAATAAAAGGTGTGGAGCAGAATGCAGATTTCTAACTTTTTGGCTTATTTCGTTTTAATTAATCTTAGAGGGGCAAAATAAACCTTACGTGCGGCTGGAATTTTCTTTCAAAGGACACGTCCACAGAAAAAAGCTCGGGGAAAAAATTCGCTTTGGCGAAAAAGGCAGTCCAAAAATGCATTCATCCCTGTATTTGTGTGTCCAGAGTGGCAACTAGACGTGCATATCTACAAACGAGCCTATTAAATAATCAAACCTGTCACAAAAACGAAGAAAATCAAGGAAATTGATTTCTTCTGTCAAAGATCTCATAATTTAGGCATTAAAACATAAACTGTCCCGAAACATCTTAACTTATCTGCACACGCGGTTTTGCGTATAACCTAGACATACCTAAGGTTATCTAACTGATCGTCTCTTACCAGGTGCGAGTGCACCAATTTTCATAATCATTAGACGCGTTTCGATCTCAAAGAATTACGCGCGTTAAAGAACTGCAGCAAGGAAGTCACGCATCAGAGCCATATCAAGACGCCGGGAGTTCGAAAATGAAGACTTAGTCGTTGCAATTTTGTCTCGCTGCCGAGCCGCATTTGTCACGGTCCTGCACACACGTGCCTGGACAGGAAGACAACAGCAACACCGCGTCCACCCTGCCGTGAGAGTTACCAACTTTTTACCCCGACTACTACAGTAGGGCGTCGACGTTTGTGGTGTCTAGTCTCTGCCCATGGAATGGACCAGTGTTTAAAAATTAGATAAGAATGGACAAAATCACGGTATAAGAAGAGGGCTAAAAGGAATCCCGCTGCAAAAAATATATTGAACAAAATGGAAAGAAAACAGTCATCAGGATGACACGTCTGTCAAAGAGCAAGGAATATACTGAACCTTAGAATAAAACAGGGCTAGAAGTCACGGTATACAAAAATATAATTAGTAAATTTAAGAGTTATAGAGTTTGCCGTATATCCTTGATTGAAAATCTCGCTAGTCCCAAAACATGGTTTTTGTGGAGCAGTGAACGTTTTCACCGTGGAATTCGGTCAGAATTCGTCTCCACCACGCGCCCAGTCTTGACACCACTCAACGGAGAGCAGATAGTCCCGGGAAGGGGCTGCTTTGCGCTTACGATACGCTTACTATCTGCAACTGCCTGGCTTTGGATAAGGAAATGTGACTAAGGCTATATGCTCTTCGGGATGTAGATTTCATTCAAAATCCCCTGGTGGTGTTTGTTCTCTGGGATTTTAAATAAACCGGAAGCATTTTCATGGGGAAGAACAGTTTACACCAAAATATATTTTTCTAGAAGGAATTTTTGTCTACAGAAAACTGAGCCTAGAAACACTACTGGTGACGGTATTATTCAGCAACTATACCTACTCAAAAGAAATCAAGCCCAAACCTTTTGGGGAAATATCCGTATATTTTAGTAAATCATTTGCCACTCTTCTTTTAAGGCAAAACTAACTTGTTCTAAAGCGGATTTTGCTTAACCCATTTTTACTGTAGCTATACATTAAAAACATTTTGAATTTAGTGTCTGTGATACACGTACACCGGACAGTTATTTACGTCAGACCACATGCCTGTCAACGACGGCCAAGTTTTAACGCCTATCAGTTTCAGTGATCACGTCCCGGCCCAGCCTCGGCCATGGGAGAGGCTACACAATGAGATTGCAGATTCTAAATGCAATACATATTATATCTGAGGAAAAACAACAGAGTGGATTTGCTGTTAGACTATGTGGGTCTGTGAAGAATGTTGCAGACTTAAAGTTTCTCATCGAAAGTCCGGACCAAGCGCCGCTTCATTGCGGTGACCCCCTTGGTCCGGCCAAGGGGGCACGGTGCCCCGGAGCCCCCTTCCCTATCCCCGTTCCGCCGCCTATGGCCAACACGCGCCCGATCTGGTCCGACCGGTACCCATTTCTGATGTCACGCTCACACGGCACCTCGCCGATTTTTATAATGTGAGCATATACACCGGCTTGACGGGATTTTGCAGGATCGTTGGACATTGCAGACTCGCGGGTACCTTCCACATGTCTGGATATTAAACTCATTCATTACGTGCGAAATCAACGGTGGTAATAAAAGCATCGAGTCTCAAAAATAAACCAAGCAGCAGCCGCATCACAACCGACTTCAGCGGGGGCCAATGAACATTCATCACTCCGCTGACAAGAAACAAATCTATCAAAAACCGAAGTCTCCGGATTTCGACTCATTTCTTCATTCTGCCTTTTGTGCTGACAAGACATTCGAGCTGCTTGCAATCTGGCCAAAATAACAAAGTTTCCGAATCCAACTGAGGTCCGGGCAGGCTCCAGCCGCCCCGCAGTATATAACGACACCTATGCTTAATGAGATTTACGACGTATCAACAAGCTGAAGCCTACTCTTGGCCCACGTGGGAGCGATTTCCTCGGCCGAACGAGCTATTAGTGTCAGTCAGCAGTGACCCAGCGGAGCCCATCTGTTCCACCATGCCGGAAGCCACATTCCACCGTCTGCGCCGAGCTTTCCACGCTTAGCAACAAGCCTGAAAACGCGCTGAGAAATAACGCCAGACCACCAGCCCTAAAATTTGAGAAACAGCGCCCGCGCTAAAAGTTTACACCGTTCGCTATGAACTGCACATAACTTACATAGTGGAAGATGATATCGTAACACGCTGGCCGCCATATCCAGCCTTACTACGGTTATGCACACAGTGTGACAATTAGTGACTGCGGGGCGTGCAGCGGTGACTGGCGTGACGACCACAGCACGTGACTGCGTCACGATCACGGCAGGCGCTGAGGTAACGACGGGGGTGCTGCGTGAGCTGAGCGGCCCACAGTTACGGCACAAACCTGGCACAAACAGGGGCGGATTCAGACCACCGGTGGTTGGGGAGAGGGCTGTTCAAAGAGCAAAACTCGCAAGAGATGGTTTATGAGAGTTGGCGAAACCTGGGGGTTTCAGGGGCATGTAATTGTCATGTTGTGCCCCTGCCATGAATCCACGGGTGAGAACATGCGTCCTAACCTGTTGATGAGACTGTTCGTAGAACGTTCCTAGCCCAGGACGGGAGCAAAAAAACGCTCGGGGAACAAAGATACTTCGGATATTGAGGTTTTTATCATTCGCTGTATCATCAACGGCTCCAGGCACTCCCAGATAACGTATTGAGACACAATAGAAAGTTTGTATTATGTCTCATGACGATAAAAAGATTTCAGATTTAGTTTCGTTTAAAGTTTTAGCTGCCTGTTTCATTTCAAATATTGATGTGAAAGGGTGAAAAGCCCTACCTCACGTGGGGAGCTATTTCGAATAAGATTTTGAACTTTTTCATCTGTCCACATGTTTGTAGGTAAAATGAACAAAGTGGGGTATCGTGAAAGTCCTCCGAGATGTTGCTGTTGCTCAAAATACGCAATCGTTTTTCTTCTTTGGAATGGAAATGGGCTTTCCCCACTCGATAATAAGATAGTTTCGGAGCTCTTTCAGTTTATTTACGATCCCTGGTCAACTATTTTCGATGCCGAAGTTTGTAAATAAAAGGGTTTCCAAACGAAATTTTTACAGAGTAGAGACAATCCACGTTTTCATTGATTTCATACTTATTTGATCATGTTATTTGGATTATTTTCTTGTCTTATCTGCTTTTGCAAAGCAAAATCAGCTTCCTCAATTATAAATTTAAAGGTGCCTGATGAACATTCCCCGGAAGCACCAGACTACCGCAGAAGCAGGACCGCTACTCGGTGAGAGATTCTCCCCGTGCGCTGCCCTGCTCAGAGGCATTCGCCAGTGAGAGATTCTCGCCGCGCGATATCCAGCTCGGTGGTATTCGCCCGTGAGAGGTTCTCGCCGCGCGCTGCCCGGCTCCGTGGTATTCGCCAGTGAGAGGTTCTCGCCGCGCGCTGCCCGGCTCCGTGGTATTCGCCAGTGAGAGGTTCTCCCTGCGCGCTGCCCGGTTCCGTGGTATTCGCCAGTGAGAGGTTCTCGCCGCGCGCTGCCCGGCTCCGTGGTAATCGCCAGTGAGAGGTTCTCGCTGCCCGGCGCCGAGGTATTCGCCCGGAGTGGAGCAGGGCATGACATCACGGCCCGGTTTCTGGCAGCGTGACGCGCTGGGAACTCCGCCGGCGTGACGTGACTGCCGGCGCGGCGCCCAGGGTCGCCACCTGCCCGGCCAGGCTTCTCAGCATCCCCGCCCTCCCCAGCCGGCGGTGAAAGCGAGACTCCCCACACAACACTGGCAGTTCGCTGTAGCTGGTAAATTCCTCATAAATGCATAGTCACCAATGTTCAACTGCGGAAGAACACAACATCAAAAACAAAAATTCACCTAGAGGCGCCGCACAGGAGCGCTTCCTGACCTCGGACTCAAGCCCACGTAGTAAAAGTATGCATTTACAGCGAACTTCTTTAAGCTCCACTGTGTTGCATAGATGATCAGCCTGATACGCCGATTTTGCAGTGTATCGGGTAACGATTTGTTGGTGCTGAAGTACACCTCCGCCCGCGCCCCTTCCGGGTGCTGATGCAAACCTGCACCCAGCTGGCTGCAGATCCTCACCAAGATAGCCGGCACAGAGAGCGGTGGAAATGCAGCGCCTGCCGCATAAGCAGGTCCCCCCCCCTCCACCCCCCCCCACCGCAACGGCATGCCAGGCGCCCTGGAGCGGCGGTCACACTGCGAGCCAGCTCCTCGAAACTAAGGCCATTCCGACCATGCCCCGCTAATCAATAGACACTACTGGAGGGTGAACAGCTCAGCTCGGGTGGTGCGCTGAGTGGGGACGTTTGAGGCAGCGGCCACACAGGCACGCACGATTCGGTCCGCCTTGATGAGACCTCCATTAAAGAAGATAGCACACGATTAGGTACATGCAACACGGATAGAAATTGATGCAATGATTTCAGGAAAAATAATACAAACCAAAATTATGACGAATCAAATACAGTCACTTTAAATCCTTTTAATTTCGATGGTAAGGAGTTCAGACGAGTTTCGTAAGCTTGTGCGACCGCACCTTCACCCAGTGGCCTTGTGAGATAAGCGGACGCGAGCCCCGTCAACTCACACCGACAATCATTCAGAGGTAAACACCACCATGTTACCGCCCACAGAAGCGATTACGTGCCGATGATAGCTCGCAAGTGTACATGCAGGACGAAGATTGTGAACGCACCTGTGAGACGCAGCAACACGCATCTCAAAACAAACTTACTACGGGATGGCTCGTACAGCATCCGTAGACAGTCCCCGGTGTCTGAATGAAAGCAAACTGTGTAGATAATTAACTCCTGATTGAAAATAAATTGTACGGATAACAAACTGTATCTGCGCCATCAGTGTGAGCCATCACTTTCTTTCGCCACGTGTGCCTTTCCCTCTGCCGCGTTTTCACTCACTACAACGCACCGCCACCCAGCAGCTGCTCGGCGTGCAGTGGAGCGCACGTGCCGACCCTGCCGTCAGCCGATTCCCGCCGCCGCGCTGCATCGGCGGCTCGCCCGGCCGCCATGTTGCACGCCCGCCGGTTCAAGGTCACACGCTGGCAGCAGCAGGCTGTTCTGTGTGCCAGCCGGGGAGCGAGCGAGGCGCCGCCCACTGGCGGCGTGGCTGTCACTCGGCCGACGCGTGCTGAAGACCCGAGACGACAACAGCTGTAACTACCGCTGCCATCAGCTTTTTTCTCGGCCAGCCATCAGTGTTCGAATAGGCGCTTCAGGGCGGCACGCCACTTGGGCGTTGGTTTATGTTTGGCGTGCAGCAGCGCGGGCTTCCCTGGAGATCGAGCGGCGATGGCGCTACATAAATCGCACTCCGGAGTAAGCCTCTGAACGGTAAGCCGCCTATGCAGATTATCCGGCATGCGCTCGAGATTATGCAAAACACCTGGTGTTTTCTGTTCGGGTAAGCACCCAGCGCTTGAAGCCCTCCGTCAATGCATTAGAGACTCAGAGCCTCGTTACCATTTAACCCATACCCACTACAAACTGAAATCAGAAGATGGGCTAGAAAGTGGCCCGTTCAATCACTCAGTATGCGAAAGAGCGAAACTTCCGGTTATTACGCATCCAGAAAGAGTCTGCCAGTTCGTTTTTCTGTAGCAAAGAGAAACTAAAGCTGCCAGCTCTGATGATCCCAGCTGGTTGAGTGGCCCGTCGCGGTATGCTAGAGCCGGTTCCGCCAGTCCTGAAACGCTGGAGTCGGTCCCCTAAGTCCCGGGACTCTGGATCCGGTCCCTCTAGTCCCGGGACTCTGGATCCGGTCCCTCTAGTCCCGGCACTCTGGATCCGGTCCCGCTAGTCCCTGGATAATTAAGCCGAGGCAAAGGCCTAAGATACGTGCCGGGGTTATAAATTGGGTGTGTTCCAGGGCCTCCTCAAACATTCCCCTAGCACCTCCAGAAAAGGTAGAAGACAACTAAACTGTACTGTCCAATAGAAAGCTAGATCAGAACATTCTACTCTTCTGAGATGAGGCTAGGGGCGTGTAATAGCAGCGGTGCGGTGGCCGTACATTTAGCGCACGAGGAAATACTATTTTTGCTGTGAAATGAAGTTATTGGATGTTGGGGGACGGGGAGTGAATTGGCTGGTGGAATGTGAGAAAGAATGATGGTGTAGGACAAAGTGTTGTAGTAACTTGTGGGAATCCGACGCCCGACTCAAATACGATTTTCCTTTTATACTCTATCTTTTTCGTATATTCTCAGCGACTTACAAGCTATTCCGGCAAAAAGAATGGCCTCCCGTCTTTTGATGTAAAGCTCATCCCAGAGTACGATGGCTCTGGCGATGTGGTAGATTGGCTGGAGAAAGTGGAAATGGTATGTGAACTGCAGTCTCCTGCAGCAAACCAGCTCATCGTCATACCTTTGAGGTTGAAGGGGGCGCATCAGCGGTGTATCGGCAGCTCTCGGTCGAAATCAGGAAGGACATAAGCCAGTTGAAATCTGCGTTGCGACGCGCTTTCGCTGCTGATAGGTTTATCGCCTATGAAGATTTCATTCACCGTAAGCTTCAAGATAATGAATCCGTAGATGTGTACCTTGCTCATTTGAAGCACACATCATCTCTTTTTGGTGGGCTCACAGAAGAAGGATTGGCATGCGCATTGGTCTCAGGCTTGCCAGATACGGTCAAACAGATTCTTCGAGCGGGGCTCGGATGGAAACGCTCTCACTCTCTGAACTTGTAGACAGAGCCAGAGCCATTTTGCGTGAGGAAGGTGCCACGACCGTTGTGTCGGCAGCGTTAAGACACACTGGACTCACGAAGTGCGTTTCGTGCAAAAACGCCCGTCAGAAAACGGAGCAGCCGCTTAACAGAGGTGTTGGCGGTATACCATTTTCCAGGCATCCGAATAAGGAAGGGCAAACAATTCGCTGCTACTGCTGCAGTGGATGGGGTCACATCGCTGCACAGTGTCCCAGCAAGCGAGACTCGGGAAACGAGAGCCGAGAAGAGGGACATGCGCCGGCCTCTTCTCGGGACTAAGGTGGAATGGCGCGCTGCCTGTGAGGCGGTTAGAGGTACAGGGGTTTGAATCAGAAGTCTTGATAGACACAGGATGCACACGAAGTCTAGTTCACACTTCTTTGTGCACGGAGTGGAAAAGCTGTGCTATAAACATGGTGACAGTCAGTGGCCAGTATATGGACTGCGTAGGAACGGCAAGGGTGCAGCTGTCCATTCCCAGGGGTCAATCAGTGGTTTTGAACGCCGTTGTAGTGAGGGAGAAACCTTTGGGGTTTTCAATGATTCTGGGTATGGATGGCCTGCAGGCTTTTGGAGGAGTCACGGTGCGCTCGCCCACCGATGTTTGCTTCTTCAGCGAAATAGACACATGTGCTGGCATGGGTGCCGGACAGGAAGATCAAACAAGCACAGAAACGGAAGCGAGACAAGAGCTCGCAGTAGAAAAGAAGATTTCTGCGCTAAATTTGATCAAGACCAGAATTGCTGGGTCGTTAGCTGGAAGTGGGCGGAAGGTTCAGCACCGGCTGCCCTGAAGAATAATGTACCGCAATATGCAGTGCCGGCCAATGTCAAGGCGGAATACCGGCGAGAAATTGATCTTTGGATTCAAAATGGATGGCTTCTACCATATGAAGACGGGAAATATGGACCGCCGAAAGGGCTCATCCCGATGATGGCAGTCGTACAGCACAACAAGAATAAGGTGCGACCTGTGCTCGACTTTCGTGAGATGAACCGTCACGTGGAGACTTTCACTGCAGATATGGACGTTTGCAGCGAAAAAGTTCGGGAGTGGCGGAAGATGGGGAGGCAAGTTGCACTGCTAGATCTCCATAAAGCCTATCTGCAGATACGCGTGGACGAGGCACTGTGGCCGTATCAAACAGTGATGCTTGACGGGAAAAGATATTGTTTGACAAGGTTAGGATTTGGTCTCAACGTGGCGCCTCGCATCATGAAAACCATCTTAGAGACGGCCATTAGACAAGACCCAGTAGTGGAGAAGGCTGTGTCTTCCTATATCGATGATGTCTCGGTTGACGAGACAATCACGTCTGCAGAGGCTGTAGCTGCCCATCTCAAAGGCCTTGGCCTAGAATGTAAGCCTCCTGTTAGACTTACCGAGGGAGGAAGAGCTCTGGGCCTCAGGGTGTCAGGAGGGAAAGATTACCTGAGGTGGACCAGAGACAACAACATTGGCGAAGTCAAACAGCCGTTGACAAGACGAAACGTGTTTTCCTTCTGCGGTCGTCTTACAGGTCATCTTCCTGCTTGTGGTTGGTTACGGCCAGCAGCATCGTACATTAAAAGGCGTGCGAATGAAGCGTCTAGCGGCTGGGACGATCCTATCGAAGATCCGGAGGTCGGCAATATGGTTGCTGAAGTTCTTCAGAGAATCGATGCCGACGACCCAGCCAAAGGAAGATGGGACGTGGATTTGAAAGACAAGGAACTGACAGTGTGGACTGATGCCAGCTCATTAGCGCTGGGTGTTGCCATTGAAGTGGATGGAGATGTCATTGAGGATGGATGCTGGTTGCGACGTGATGAGAGTACGCACATCAACGTTGCAGAGCTCGACGCTGCCGTGAAGGGAGTGAACCTTGCTTTACTGTGGGGTGCAAGGAAGATTTGTCTCATGACTGACTCGCGCACCGTGTATCACTGGATTTCGGAATGTCTAACAGGCAAAGCAAGGCTGAAAACGAAGGCTGCCTCAGAAATGTTAATTCGCCGGCGGCTTTCTACGATTGAAATGTTGTCAATGGAATATGACCTGAACCTGAGCGTGCAGTGCGTACCCTCTGCTAAGAATCGGGCCGATGCGCTAACGAGGGTGCCTGAGCGATGGCTGCGAGCCGGGATGGAGACGGAGCAGCAGTGCTTTGCTGCCAGAGCGACCACGGACATTGTCGGACATGCCACTGATGACCCCACTGAAGATGCTCACGACCACCAGTCTCAGCAGGGAAAAGTCGTTCGTATTCATGAAGCGGCTGGTCATCCAGGAATCAGACGAACACACTTTTTTCAAAGCGCGCTGACCCTTCAGTGACGAAGAGTCTGGCAAGGCATGTCGTTCAGAGCTGTCAGATATGCCAGTCAATAGATCCCGCGCCAGTCAAATGGAAGCAGGGCCAGCTGAGTGTCGAGGGAATATGGCAGCGTCTGGGGATAGATATCACCCAATACAGAGGTCGGTCATTCTTGACACTCATTGACTGTGGGCCGAGCCGGTTTGCGATTTGGCGTCCGCTCAGGCTGAAAACCACTGCTTTCGTTGTTGAGCAGCTACATCAGATCCTTCTGGAGAGAGGCGCTCCACAGGAACTTTTGGTCGATAACGACCCCGCCTTTCGGAGCCGCCGGTTTGAAGTATTTGCTGCTGAGTGGGACCTGCAAGTGAGGTTTCGGTGTGCCCACCTTCCATCGGGAAATGGAATCGTCGAGAGAAGTCATCGCACCATAAAGACAATCGCTGCAAGAAAAACTGCTCTCTTGGAGAGGCAGTTTTTCTCTATAATAATGCTCCTCAGGACAACAAAAACGAGGAATCAACCCCAGCTAATCAACTATACAAGTACAGGCTGAGAGCACATCCATTGGAGAAAATGCCGCAGGATCACAAGGATCACACAGATCGGACGCTCGGCCTCCCAGACGCGGTTCCTATGAGGTGGGTGACACTGTCTGGGTGCGGCCCCCGGAGCGAGGTGCCACACACAGTATGCCAGAGGAGTTGTCACTGGCCGCATCTCTGAACAAGCTGTGGAGGTGGACGGAATACCACGACATGTGCGCGAGCTGCGCCATCGAACTACCGCGGATGAAGAGGAGAGAAATGGTAGTGCAGAAGACGATGGTCCCTTCTTGTTTCGCTGCAAGCATCCGAGCCAATCATCGAGACCACGGACAGTGCTGCGGGCGGAGATGCGACAACGCAGCTGAGGCGATCCGAAAGAATACGCAACCGCGTTCACCGGTGAGGTCCAAGCTTCCCTCTGCGACGGAATCTAAGGAGCGCAGCGGCATGAAGAGAAAACAGTGATATGAGGTGTCTCAAAAGACAGGGTGGGGTGTAATAGCAGCGGTGCGGTGGCCGTACATTTAGCGCACGAGGAAATACTATTTTTGCTGTGAAATGAAGTTATTGGATGTTGGGGGACGGGGAGTGAATTGGCTGGTGGAATGTGAGAAAGAATGATGGTGTAGGACAAAGTGTTGTAGTAACTTGTGGGAATCCGACGCCCGACTCAAATACGATTTTCCTTTTATACTCTATCTTTTTCGTATATTCTCAGCGACTTACAGGGCGCTTTAACCGAACGGTTGATTCTCTCGTCATCTGACCTCCAACAGATGGAAGTCAGATGCCGAGAACCATCTGCGAACAGCCCGTTCCGCTACCCAACAGCACCAGCTAGGGCAGAACCGCCCGGCTGTGTGCAAGTCTGTGGTAGCCGAGCAGTATAGGCACCATGTCACAGCCAATCCTGCAATTATACACACTGCTTTTTATTTGAATTTCGTGTCTTCCGTTCCGCGATGCATGGCAAACAATTCATGACATTTTTTCTGATCCCCTCGTTCCCTTGGTGGGCCATCGATTGTTTTCAGTTTCCTAATCCTAGCCACGCTGTGTCCCTCCCCTCGACAAGGTGGTTCGGGAGCCACGCCCCCGGCTGTTTTGGCTGGTTACCACTGGCAACGAGGATCACAGGCCCGAGTCAACAGGCTCAGAGCACAGCTACCATCAAAGTGCTTCCGGCAGCTTTCATCTCCAAAACAGCATTTGGATACACGACAAGAAAGGCGAACACACGCAATACCCGCAGCAGCAGTTGCCATGATAACTGGCCGTTTTTGTAACAATGCAGCGCTGCCTCATCACGCACAGTTGTCGAAGGGATGTCGCACACTGAATGGATATCAGAGCCGCGGACCCCCGCTATTATTTTTGGACGTGAAAATAAACTCAGTGCCAAGCTTATCCCAGCTACAAACTCCAAACAGCGGCGCCATGTGTAAGAACTGAAAGCATGAAGAGATGCAACTGAAGCGTTTGCCTAGACTGTGGGTGACCCTCTTTCCAATGGCAGGTGGCTACCGTCGACCCCATTCGGCCGATAGCGTGTGTGTGTACTGGATGAGTCAGCCATACTGCGCCTGCCCCCATTACTACGTGTTTAATCAGAGAAAGCATGGCAGCGGGCGAGGGTCGTGGCCACTCAACATCCACTCTCGGATTGTTCGCGTCGACATGTACGTCGACACAAACTAAACTCTGCTCGGTGCCGAATACGTAAGCGATGATGTCAGGCCTCATGCAAAACAGAGGAGGGGGGGGGGTGTAACATCCCGACAACAAACCTTCATACCGACTATCCAACAAACGTATTAGGGCACGCTGCCTTCTGTAAACTTTGATCATGACAAGTCATTCGTCTTATTCAATTTGACAGGCCTGCTCTGAAAATGTTTTGCATACATCCTCGGCTTTTGCAGCATACAGTTATCTTTCCTGGACGCAATAAACAAAGAAATATCTGAGCTACCGAAGGCCGAGAAGGCTGACATCACGGACACTGGCGTATACACGCTATGGCATGAAAACAATGCAGCTTCAATCCACAAGCTTCAGTCCAAAGGAGCAGCGGGAAGGTGTCGCTCCGTTCACCGCGGCTCGCACAGCTGACATCCCACCCCACTCCAGAGCCACCAGCCGGGCCTCTACACACAGATCGTCCACCACAGCCCCTCCCACTTCCTCACCCCTCCCCCTCCCCAGTTCATAGTCCCATTCAGTGTTGACCGTATCCCGGCGAAGCAGGGTTCCGGCGCGACCTTCCACCCCGCCACACACGAATCCATCACAATCCGGCAGGTCGCGCCGCACGATCAATCACGCCGGCTTAGCTGGAAATGGCTGCCCCCCCTGCCTGGGTGGGTCAGCACGTGTGCAGCTGGTGGTACGGCGGCCTTGGACGCTGTGTCGTCACCACGTCGGCTCAGGCCGTCGTCTCATATCACCTGTTCGCCTAATGTAATAAAGGCACATGCAAGAAGCCGAGGGAATCGCATTTCCAGAACACACAGGGTGTTATGAGAGATCGGGAACGAATTAATATCATCAAGACCTTGAATGTGATTGTACAGCACGGGGATTACATCACATGGTGCAGGCCGTTCCTTTCTGCCGCAAAAAAACAGAAACCCAACACCATCATTTTGGTCAGCAGAGCGCAGAAAGCGAATCTATCGGAGAAGAAAGGAGTTCTTTTACCTCCCGTAAGCCAATTTCCATCGTCCAGGGTCCACTGAGCCATGTGGGTCAGGTCATTGGGGTCGATCAATAGGACGAGGCGGGCCCTGGCTGGGCGGCGTTAGCGGTAACATGGACAGCTCCCTCTGCGAAGGCGCTCGGCTGAGTCGCTGCACGTGCCGGCGCCTCCCACTCCTCCAGTAATGCAATCAGACAAATGCGAGAGGATGCTCCAGTCAACCCACTAGCTGTCATGGCAAAGACAATCGCGACACCACTGTAGGTAGACATACCCGTTGTGTCGGCGAAAAACTTTCACAAGGCAAACTTGACAAAGTGAAAGCTCTTATTTTTGCGGGTTTCTATAGGGTTTCTATTCTTCTTCAGTAATCGGACATCGTATACATCACCTGTACTTTCACCAGCCAGAGCGCAGCCAAACGCCGTACAAGAGTCTGCGATCACGCCACACGAGTGTTCAGAACAAACAATTCCGGTGGACTTCAGAACAAGCCATTCCGGTAGACTTCAGAACAGGCCATTCCGGTAGCGTTCCAAACAGGCCATTCCGGCGGCCAGAACAATACATCCCGGATGTGGCCAGAACAGGCCATTCCGGTTTCGTTCAGAACAGTCCATTCCGGTTTCGTTCAGAACAGGCCATTCCGGTGGCTTTCAGAACAGTCATTTCCGGTTTCGTTCAGAACAGGCCATTCCGGTGGCTTTCAGAACAGTCATTTCCGGTTTCGTTCAGAACAGGTCATTCCGGTTTCGTTCAGAATAGGTCATTCCGGTTTCGTTCAGAACAGGCCACTCCGGTGGCGTTCTCACCAAAGCAGAAGAGACGATCCAGCGCGACTTATGCTCTCACTGTCAGTTCCCAGGCTAGCCGTTCCACGTTCCCATTATCCATCTTCGTCGCCGCTTTGGTTCCACGATAGTCCGTTAGAAATCGCGTCGGACAGAAAAAAATCACTCGTCACATCCATGGGTGTATAAGGAGTATCAGCACAAGTAGGGGTGCTTTTCCAGACTAACAAGCTGATTTTTTCGTGTTATACTTCTTTATTTTCAATAGGTAGCTCGTCAGTTTGCAACAAACATCAGCATATAACAACATATCAGCAGTAAATAAATTGGGCTGAAGACAAATAACACGAACAATAACAAAACAACCAAGTACTTAACAGCGAAAACTGTGCATCACACCCCGACAGTGATGCCCCACAACGTGTGTTACGTCAAAGGTATCATGCTCGATTTCGCTTTGACCATGCCCTCCATTCATTAACAATATGGATGGCATTGTGGATCATCAACACCTGATCTAGTCACTAAACGTTGTTGTGCAAGTAAGCTGCATGTCCCTGATCGCGATACTAACAAGCTGATAAATTCTGTGAAGGGAGGTGAAAAAATCGGAAGGGGAGAGGTCGCATGGTGAGCACAGATAGGATCATATAACTGATGATGTTTCCAGATATCTCTTTGCCTGACCTTTGCGGTCATCTTATGCCAGAAATGAATTCTACTCAACTTTCGGGGTCCCACTTCTGCGGTTCAGGGGTGCTCTCCCACCCATAGCTATCAGCGTGTAATTCATTCCATTCCGCTGTTTGGAAATGTCCTCGGAAATGTGACGTAGCCGTGTTTACAGCAACACGCCAGAGCGGGTGATCTTCACAGCATGACTTTGAGCCCCAGCGATCCTGTGCCAATAACCTGACAACCTTGCTGAGCACTGCCTGGTACTCCATATCGGAGGGCTTTCAAACAGACTGTTAACGTATTGATTATACAGCGCCCTCCCAAAGTGTCAATCACTCACTTTTGACACTCAAACTGAAAAATCCCTTCAACGAAGGGTTTTCAAACAGACTATACATAGGTACTGACTATACTACAGCATCAATCACCCACTTTTGACACACACGCTGAAAAATCCCTTCTACATCCCTGGATCAACATTAAAAAGTTTTCTTCGCATTAACAAACCAGGCACATTCTGGTTGGTAAGTGGTCCGGCTGGTGCCCGACCATAGGCGGATCCAGGATTGCCGATCGGGGGGGCACCTTCCCAGGGGGCGCCATCCGGACTAGGGGGCGCCACTTATGACCGGCAAAACCTATCAGGTGGGCGCCATATCCTGTCGGTGGGCGCCGACTTTCGTATTCTGGGGGGTGGGGTGGGAAGCGACATTTCAGGGGGGCGCCATCGAACTTTCAGGGGGCGCCGAGGGTCGATCGGGGGGCACATGCCCCCCTTGCCCCCCTGGATCCGCCTATGTGCCCGACTGCGTCAGGCACACATCTGAAGAGGGATCGCCCTCACCACCACTGCACTCGTTCTTCATTAATGATCTCCCTGATAGCATCTCCTCTTCGTATCTAATGTTTACCGATGACGTTACAATATTCTGTACGATTACATGACCAACTCATTTCGCTCTCCTAGGGATAGACTTGCAAAGCCTGTGCAAGTGGTTGAATTCTTAGAAATTAAATTAGAAACCAGTCAAATGCAAAACCTGGAGTTCCCATGATGCTAAAAACAAAATCTCCGAAATAGTCATATTTCCACGAAAGAATGTCTAAGTAATTTCGTATATTTCCACTTAAGAGAATGTATAAGTAATCGTCGTGCCCTGCGAGCTCCTTTAGATTCAACACTCGCATTTGGACCTCACGTAGGCCCACGTGGACTCACGCCATCAAACGCCACCGTCAACGACGGCATCAAAGGAGCAGAAGGTTCTCTGTGTAGCTATGTTTTTGAAAGAGTCGAATGCTTTTCTGATTTTCAGACTTACTTTGTCCATAAACCTTTTTAAAAACTCCGACAATAATTGACACATTCCCTTCAATGGGAAGTGAAATGAGTACTCTGCACATTGATCCCGAGTTTCTCATGGAAAATAGTGATGGGCTCGTGATTCTATCCTAACCGAATGGAAACGTCGAATTCCGAGGTCAGCTCAGCCTCAGTACAAAAGTATGACACTGGTTTTGAAAAACCCCTCTTCCCCCTCTCACACACACACACACACAGAGATGATGCACGGGGACCGTGAGAACGCCCTCACCACGGCCATGACGCCGGGCACGCGCGCCTGTGGACGCAGCAGCAGCCGTGGTGGGACCTGTACGTGACGCCGGCCCGGCTGTAGTCCGGCCCTGCGGCCGCACCGCCGCCGGTGTAGTGTGTACGTCGTGCATCGCGCATGCACGCGCATCTGCAGCCGTGCACGTCAATGCCGCCGGCCATCCGGCCAGTGCACCCGGCTGCAGCGACGCTGCAGCGTGCAGGAAGCCCGGCCATGAGGGGAGGGGTAGACAGCTGTCCATGCGCTGGCGCCAGATTGCTAAATTCTGTGTCTGGCTCCAAGTAAAACGATAGCGAATTCCGATAAGGTGGCTCCTGTCCCAGAACACGCCTTGCACTCTAACGGAATAATCCGGACTGTTTAGAGTCACAGGCAAACGCTGCCTATACTGGTTTTACCACCTCAGTAGAACGGAGTCCTCTCATTTAACACTCACTGACGGATCACCAGTTTCGGGAAGCCGAGCTAATGTGCAGCTTGATGCCACGGGGTGAGCCGGTCACGTGCAACATGTGCTCCCCTGAGCAGGATTCCAGGCAAGGGTGTTGCGCCAAGTTGCTGGAATCTGTGACCACAGGCGGATGCCGAGCCGCGGACCTACAGACGACGGGCCGAGACGCTCCATGGAGGGGTGCACTCCCTCTGGATTAGAGCCGGAGGCGTCGCCACCGATTTCCTTCCATAGGGGCCACGATTAAAGGAGGCCTCATATCACTGGTCCTGAGGGGGCCTCCTAGCTTTGGAGGGCCTCCATTTTGTAGGTCAGTTAGGGGGCTTTCTTTATGAGTAAGATGTTTATCATCATTCTTTATGAGTAAGATGCCTCATTCTCAGGCCACTATGTTGGCCATTTAGGACCTCCTTTAGAGCTAATGGGGCCTCTTGCATAGGTCAATTAGGAGGCAAAACTTATTTACAGGGAGGCTAGGCCCTTTGATATTTAGGGGCTAATCCACACTCCAAATATCAAAGGGGCCTCCTTAAGCAGATGGAGGGCCTCCAAAAAATGCATGGGGCCATGCCTCCATTGCCCCCATGGAGGCGACACCCCTGATAAGAGTAAAACCTAAATTCAATGGATCGCCTGAGTCATGCAGAAACTGTGAAATAAAGAATCAGACTTGAAATTATATCTTACTGCTCGGCCTGAATGGATAATTTTCTGTCATGATCTTCGCTCAAAGAAAAGCTCGGAAGCTGCCTAGGACGGACAGAGCACAGAATACCTTAAAAGGTAACATCAGGGACCGGTCGGCGGATCAGACTGTGAGACAGGCGGCGGCGGCGATCAGCGCGGCCAGAGGGAGTCCTTCCCAGATGCAGGGACCACCGGTATTACTCTCCTAGACATATGCAGAGCACACTAGGGGAACAGCAGACTTGCAGATGTCCAGGACTGTCACAAGTGTCACCTTAACCAGACCATCCCAGAAGACACTAACTCATACTGGAACATCACAGCAGCAAAACACTCACACCCCTGTACAACAAAGGTGACACTCTCAACCCAAGCTCAACAAAGGTGACATATTTACACCCCGGCATCCCAGAGGTGACACAATCACACCCCAGCATCCCAGAGGTGACACTATTACGCCCCAGCATCCCAGAGGTGACACAATCACACCCCAGCATCCCATAGATGACACAATCACACCCCAGCATCCCAGAGGTGACACAATCACACCCCCGCATCCCAGAGGTACATAATCGCACCCCAGCATCCCAGAGGTGACACAATCACACCCCCGCATCCCAGAGGTACATAATCGCACCCCAGCATCCCAGAGGTGACACAATCGCACCCAGCATCCCAGAGGTGACACAATCAAACCCCAGCATCCCAGAGGTGACACAATCACACCCCGGCACCCCAGAGGTGACATAATCACAACCCAGCATCCCAGAGATGACACAATAGCACCTGAGCATCCCAGAGGTGACACAATCCCACCCCAGCATCCCAGAGGTGACACAATCACGCCCCAGCATCCCAGAGGTGACACAATCACACCCCAGCATCCCAGAGGTGACACAATCACCCCCGGCACCCCAGAGGTGACACAATCACAACCCAGCATCCCAGAGATGACACAATAGCACCTAAGCATCCCAGAGGTGACACAATCCCACCCCAGCATCCCAGAGGTGACACAATCACGCCCCAGCATCCCAGAGGTGACACAATCACACCCCAGCATCCCATAGATGACACAATCACACCCCAGCATCCCAGAGGTGACACAATCACACCCCGCATCCCAGAGGTACATAATCGCACCCCAGCATCCCAGAGGTGACACAATCACACCCCCGCATCCCAGAGGTACATAATCTCACCCCAGCATCCCAGAGGTGACACAATCGCACCCAGCATCCCAGAGGTGACACAATCAAACCCCAGCATCCCAGAGGTGACACAATCACACCCCGGCACCCCAGAAGTGACATAATCACAACCCAGCATCCCAGAGATGACACAATAGCACCTGAGCATCCCAGAGGTGACACAATCCCACCCCAGCATCCCAGAGGTGACACAATCCCACCCCAGCATCCCAGAGGTGACACAATCACGCCCCAGCATCCCAGAGGTGACACAATCACACCCCATCATCCCAGAGATGACACACTCGCAGGATGACCCAGCGACAGATAGGTTATCGGTGGCTCTCCTGAACCCTGGTAAAACCGACCTATCGGGCATAAACAGCGCCACACAAGGCAAAGACCACAATCTCACCGCTAGCTATCGGAACAAAGTCTTATCGCATATCAGCGCCGTAACACTCAACGAGCAAACAATACAAAGTTAATTTCGCTATGGGAGTCGGATTGTACCTATCGAGAACCAATCGAATGATCGGCCTCCCACAAAGGCTTCGTAACATCTTTTTGGTGCCAGCTCCAAAGATATTTATATGTAACAGCAGGACACGATAACGCACTAACCAATGGGCCATCGATTAAGAGACGCTACGCTGTCTTTGCGACCTGATTGTAGCTCTTATCGAACTGGGTGATGTCGAAACTCCGTGGTAGTAGCATGCTGCCTTCTGATTGAAACAGCTTGAATTATAAAAGGCTTAACAAAGCAAGTCTTTCTCATTTATGTATCCACCGAATACGGACGTTGATTTCTTGCTCTTTGTAAGAGATCCATCCATCAACTATTTGGGTCAAGAAAAACGCATGAACAGCTGCTGGAAACCCGGCAGCTGATCTATCATCGATGAATGACACGACTGTGGGAAGTACCTCCAGCATGATAATGCCGTAGCGGTCACCAAATCTGTCGACTTCACGATCGGCTCGGCGGCAGCGGCGTCTGCACCAACGTCGCCATCACAGGCACAGCCTTGTCGTACATGCCATACCATCATCTGCAAAAGTCGTGTCGGCCAAACCTGTCCAACCAGTTCCTGTCCAGCAAAGCCGGTCTGCCGCCTACGTAACCCCACCCGCTCAGTCGGCGCGAAAGCGAACGCTGTCGGCGCGACCAGCCCGCCAGCTCGCTCCCCAGGCTCAGTCAGCTCTTCCGTTACATCAACTCCCACACGGGGAGGCGGTGCTGCGAGGGTGGGACGGCCGTTGGGAAAGGGCACTGGCCTGGATCCACAGAGCACCGCCGGCTGCAGAACCGGACGCGGCGACGAGGCGTCAGGAGATATCGGGCACCGATGGAAGGTCAACACCCTCGGGTGGTGGACGGAGACTGATCGGCTGTCATCTGGGTGGGGGGGATGGCGGTTACAGCGGCCGGCGGCGGCCTTGGCAGTTTGCCCCCAGACCCTCCCCTCTGTTCTGCCCCCGACCCTGGCTGCTGTCACGCGCGACCGACTGAGTGACTGGTTCAGAATAGCATCGTTGAGAGTGTCAGCAGAGTCGCAGCCGAGTGGAGTATTGATCCGGCGGATTCCTGCCCGGTGCCTTAGGCAGACCGACCGACTCCGCACGATGGGTAGGGAGGAAGTCGTGACCGCAGCACAACGCTGCGTATAGAGCACAGTTGGCGCATCTGGCGCGGCCGCGAAACACCGCCCGCTGTGGTTGATCGTGATTGAGTCGGTGGCCTAGAGTTTGGTTCAATATGTGTTGGATTCGAACAACATTTGCATGGTATGACCTGGTGTTTTCGACGACACCACTTTTCTTTCTGACGTATTTGTTGTGACTTGGCGGTGGTAGCCACAGAAGTGCACTTCACACTTCACCTCCATGTTTTGAGCCAGTTAGTTATACGGTCGGTACCAACCACATTCAGGAAGCGACACCTCCCCGCCGGGTTGCCGTTTCTCGCAGTCCAGGCAGGACATCCGTCACGTGGCGGTCGCGTCACGGCAGCGGCGTCACGTCACGCCGCGCGCCATTCTCACCGGAAGAGGCAGGGGGCGCTGTTGTGCTCCCATGGTTACTGCGGGCCGGCTGGGTTCCCACCGTGAGACCGGTAATCGGCGTGGGAGGCTCACCGGTGTGTCGTCCCACGCGCCACAACAGGGGGCCGCGAGACGCTGCTGACGCGGAGCCGCGGCCGCTGCTGACGTGGAGCTATAGGCACTGCTGACGCGGAGCCGTGGGCACTGCTGACGCGGAGCCACGATTACTGCTGACGCGGAGCAACGGCCATTACTGACGTGGAGCCATAGTCACTGCTGACGCGGAGCCAGTCACTGGTAACAAGGAGCCACAGTCACTGCTGACACGGAGCCACGGTCACTGCTGATGTAGAGCCACAGTCACTACTGACGCGGAGCCACAGTCACTACTGGAGCGGAGCCACAGTCACTACTGGAGCGGAGCCAGTCACTCCTGATGCGGAGCCACAGTCACTGCTGAGGCGGTGCCACAGCCACTGCTGACGCGGAGCTATAGTCACTGGTGACACGGTGCCACAGTCACTGCTGACGCGGAGCCACAATCACTGCTGACGCGGTGCCACAATCACTGCTGAGACGGTGCCACAGCCACTGCTGACGGGAGCTATAGTCACTGGTGACACGGAGCCACAGTCACTGCTGACGCGGAGCCACAGTCACTGCTGATGCGAAGCCACAGCCACTGCTGACGCGTAGCCACAGCCACTGGTGACACAGATCAGAGGTTCCGCCAATCGACGATGGCCAGCGACCAGTGTCTCCTCACGTGACACGAACGTCTTGCTCAATAAGCCAAACGAGCCTTGTTGGACTTCATACTATCCGCTTGAAAGATCTCCTCGAGGGGCACACCGGTATAAACCTAACCAGCTTAGATGTTCGATGGGCACAATCTTAAACTAAACGGGAAGGCGAACACGGGCTTCATCTACCGGCGGCACAGAGCCTAATATAAATGACCAGCAAAACGCGATGCCTTTTTAGCTCAGGATACCTTTAACATTAGGTACGTTCACGGGAAGCATGCACCCAAGCTATTTAGTATTTAGGTTTCAAACCTACGAAAGAAAACTCTCAAATATACAAAAAAACTTACCAACTATTGCTGTGTTTCTACTAAGCTTGAATGATAGATTAACGAGCTTGCATGTATTTAGTTGGAATGTCTCTTGACATGATGTTTCCTTATTCATACGTCACTTATTCACGGGAGGCGAAACGCCACTGTAAGCGTTTTCCGCAACAGTCGAATGACCTGCACCAGTAACTGCAACACTCCCTAATATGGCTGCAATGTTATGAGGTGAACTGATTCCTCCTTTGCAAATACCCACAAAACTTCAGATTTTTACGGGAATCCTCTCTTCTGCTTTGTAATTCCTTTTTCAAAGCTGAATAAAATATTACAGGATTCCAAAGTCGACAAGTTACCAGAAAAATACAAAAATGCGGATTAGAGTTCAAAACATGCCATAAGCGTAGGAAAGGGGGGCAGGGGGGCCTGGAAATCCGCACATTTTTTGGCCAAAAACTTCCTGATCTCAGTCAAAATGGGAGAAATCCGGATTTTGCCACCCGCTGCGGAAGGCAACGAGGAGCCCAAATTAGAACAGTTTTCGATCCTCACCTGGAAAGCTTGTTGCCATCATCAAGTTGAAGTTTGGCTGGCCTCCTCTTTTTTTGCCTGTGGCGACGCTTATGAAACATGTTTTTTTCACTTTGGGTGCTGGACAATCAATTCTAAACTTTGTCAAGTTTTCAGTGTTCAAAATAGGTGAAACAAATTCTGGCAACCATATGACGTCACAAAATGGAGGCTCGTGACCAGGGGCTCTTTTCAGCCTTCCAATTCAACGTGAAAGATGAAAATGAGGGGGATGAGGTGGCTTAGTGGATAGCACCCTTGTCTTCTCAGCCACCGGTCCCGGGTTCAAGTCCCGGCGGAGCCTCTGAATAAGTCGATCTGATCCCCAAAATCCCTTCCAACAGGGTGAGAGTTGGCGATGCCGTATGACCCTGGCAGTTGGTGCGTCGTTAAACCCCAACAATTATTCTTAAGATGAAAATGAGAACCGAATGATCTGCGATTGATCAATGAGGGACGGCTTTTTAGCACATTACTGCTTTTGATTTTTTCTTAACGACAGATGAAATTGGTGGCTTATTTGGCGAAAGGCACTGCCAACGCCCACAGTCCAGGATAAACTTTGAGACGCACCACAAAATCATACGCTAAGCACTATCAGCTAACCTCGATGCCGGCAGGAATATGAATAAAAGGGAAGTGGGGAGCCTCCCAGAGCAGGCAAATAAGGTTTCTCATCGCCCTCAATGTGATACTGGCGAGCCTTCTTGCGTGCCTTCTAAGATACCCATCCCCAGGCGCCACACGTCCACATCTGGAACCCCGTCCTCGTCTTAGCCGCGTTCCAGCAACCCCTAAGTGAAAGCTCCAGACAATCCTCAGGATCAGCATTCCTGACATGCGGAAGCGACCCCCTCCCCCCATCGGCTCGTGCCCAGCGCACAGGGAGCGTGGCGCCGGGGGGCGCGGGAAGGACAGGTGGGCAGCCAGGCGCAGCTGCCGGTGGGCCATGCCCCGGGGGCGTGGTTCCGGCCGGCGCCCGTCCAACGGCCGCCCGGCAGCCGAGGACGATGACCTGAGCGGTAATGTATGCAGGAGCCGGGTGCACGCGCCCCAGAGGAGGTCAGAATGTCAGAGAACATGGTCCCCATGTCCCATCTGACACAACGCAGGTTCTCTCAAGGCTTGGGGAGTCAAGGTTGGGGTATGACATAATAGTGCTGGTTTAAACTTGTATGAAATGCCGATAACTGCATGTGCCTGCACGCCTCTGTGTCTGCGATTTAGACTAGGTGAAAGTTGAAGTGCAATGCGCGTCCTCAGTAATCAACCACTGCTTACAATTCAAATAAATATTAAATCAGGCATGATCCACGAAAATGAGCAGGATGGTCACACTACCTGAAGCGATACTGGCCTAAATTCCAACTGACCAAATAGGCAATCACGGAACAGTAGTACCCAAACCAGCGTCAAATTTAATAAAGTGAACGAAATCACTACACAATTTAAGTTGTTTTCGATTTGACATAAGTAAATCAATATCTGCTTCTAGACTTACTTCTAATAATTGAGGATAAAAGGGTTTTCAGCGCTAGAAGAAGAAATTGCGTCTGCTAATGTAGCCCTCACTATAAAAACATTGTCACTTCAAAGACTGGCAGATCAAAAAGTCAGGGTTTGTTGCTACGACATCAAATTTTTTAAAAACTCATTCTAAAAGGCATTTGTGTGAAGCTCAATTCGATTTTTGGCTACACTATGACTGATAATTTTTTATATTTACTACACGATTCTGATGAGGGGCTGTGCCCGAATATATAATCCTCAGTGTTTTTTTTTACATTTTCGGATTCGAGGGGACAGGCGAGTGAACACCTTATCAACTGAACCACAGTTGGGTAAATTTGAGTAGAAACTTGTTACAACTGCAAATCGTTACATTTCATCAGTACCTATAACGCATCTCGTGCCGAATCTCTTAAACCCGCCTCAGCCATTGAAGAATAGACGGTTGAAGCTTCTTCGGAGGGGGATGAGTTGAAATTGAGTGTGTTTGTCGGTTTCTTTCGGTGAGTTGTACGTTTTTAGACTTACCAGGGATATAATCTTGTACGGCGGTGTATCTTTCTCCACTTAGCTATGCCACAGGAAAATTGAAGGAGTCCCAAGCCCGTCCTTCTCTGCCAGGATTGAATTTTTGGGCCAGGGCCCACCCTGTCATCGTCATCGTCATCGTCAGGATCAGGATCGTCATTAATTCATATTGTTAATCTGATGAGAAATCAGGACTAACACACAGCGCCACATCATCCAAACTTGACCCACGTTTAATGAACTTAATGTATTCCAATTATCAGCATGCATCCCAAACAGTGACATCATGGACGGTTGCTGCAACCAAAGTTGCCTCAGATATATATATATATATATATATATATATAATTGTATATGTATATATAAAGTTATATATAAGTTATATATAGTTATATATAAGTTATATATATACCTATATATAAATATATATATATATATATATAATTATTATGATTTATCGCACTGCACCGTTATGGCGAGTATGTGCTCCTGGTGTGTTTACGAGGTTAGCACCAATGGAATAATCAGCCGTTGACTCAACCAGCACTCACAACTTCACAAACGGGGAAGCTTTCAACACCCACGGTCTTCCTACAACCGTTCAGACGAGGCGTTTGGGCGTTGCTCCGAATGTGTTTACGACAGTATAAATCGTCCGGAACGCAAATGCTTCCAAGAAAACTTTGTTGTACTTACTCTTCAAAGCCCGGAAAATGTGATGGTCCCCGCTTTGCAATGTGGAACGGTGTCAAACGTTATGTATTTCTTCTATTTAACAAGAGGACGTCTTTAAATCACTTGTATGATAAGGGCATAGGATCACTGGCGCCAGAGTTCGGGGGGGCACCTGGGCAGTGCTGGTATCTATGAGAAACTAGGGATGAATGTTTGGACATCTGCCAACAGAGATAAGCTTTCCGAACCAAACAATCATGCGTAATCCAATAATAACGCATCACCCCAGCAGCGGATCCAGGACAACATTTCGGGGGTCTGGGGGCAGAGCCTCCACCGCCATTACCTCTGAACAGCCTTCGGGTATTCATTCACTGCAGACACTGACATTTCGGGGCTCTACCCCCCTAACCCCTTTTTATCCGCCACTGCATCACATTACTGGAGGCCAAATAACTTCTCGCTGTTCCTCTCAATTGCTGTTCTCCACCTGTACAGTTCACTCTCGATATTTGAGCTGACCCCTATGCACAGTTCACTCTCGATATTCGGTGGCCCCCTACCGACACGGTTCCAGCAGCTGTTGGTCGCCCGCCGACAGTCAGGACCTAGAGACCCCCGTCACACTCCGCCGGGCCCACAGAACGCGACCTGGTTTCGACACTGGTTCCCCCAACACAAGCAGCGGACCTTGACCGGCATCGCTCAGCCATCAATTGCTTCTCTCCCACTGAAGTCCGCAGGGCTTCCCGAATACGTCTGGGGCCGACATCTAAGGACGTGAATTGAGATCAACTATCGCTATACATATTTTTTCTCCTCACAAATACATTTTCTGGTGGTGATTACACTTAAAATCATGCTCCTCGCCTCAGTATTCCATCAAAATACATTTCATGAAACTTCACAATTCAAGTGAACGGATAACAGGTCGAGAACATTTTTTGAAGAGAAACAGCTTTCAGCGCCAACAGGCAATATTTACCCTCCTTCGCGAAAAAGCAGGTGTTCAGGGGGCAATAACCACATTCCACAGGCACACTTGTGTCTGATACGACACCAGCCGGTTTGGGACTTCCCATATGGCGACAGGCCACCTGATAATGTCGACACCATGCCGCATCGATGCCCCAGGGCTATTGACACCAGAGAGCGGCGAGGTCAAAAGAACACATCCACCCCGTCACCCGTCAAAAGCTTAACACCAATCATTGCAGTGAAAAAAATAATGGAGACCTCTATTTGGACGAAAGCTTTGTCAGCTGCTCTTGCAAGGCAGAATATGTACAATGCGAAAGTAGCTGTTGAGATAGCTATACCTGCATCACGACAACTGTAGGGAAGTCATTGGCGGATCCATGGGGGCAAGGAGCAGTTTCCACCACACCCCCAAAATCGACCCTCCGTACTCTCCCAAATGGCCATGGCGCCCCCTGAAATGAAAGGCCGATGGCACCCCACCCCACCTCCCTCAAATATTGCTTCCCATCCCCACCTCCCATGCGAGCATTGGCGCCTCTAGGATTTGATGCCCACTTGATAGATTTTTCCGCAAAAAGTGGCGCCCCATCGTCCGGATGGCGCCCCCCCCGACCAAGTGCCCTACCCTAAGGGAACTCCTGGGTCCGGCTGTTGAAAAAAACAACTCTTGGAACATGTATCAAATTGGTAAAAATGTCAAAATCAAACTTAGTCCAAGTTATCTACCAAAAAGGGCAGAATTCAGGAGAAGGAGTATCCCTGGATGTTCTGGAGCATCGCAAGTTTAAGCACTTATTAAAAAATCGACGCGCGTACAACACAAGGGACGTAGGCTTGGAACTTAATTAGAAACACGCAAGTACTTAGGTAAAACTGATAAATTGTATCTTAGAATTGATAGGTTGGTCGACTTGCACCAACCACTAGCCCAACAGGACAATTCACCAATTTGGCGAGTCTCCAGACACTTGGCCGAATGATGAGAGCGCGATTCATGATAGTTTCGGAGAAAACTCGCCTCGCCTAGACCTATAGACAGCCAGAACTGGGTCCCGACCTGCCAGCGTATGGTACACTGTGACCGGCCTTGTCAAGTTGGCAGGCGCTCGCGATGCTGACCTTGGAAAATGGCGCCAACAGAGCGCGCGCCGCGGCCGAGCGGTTCCGCTGGGAATGGCCTCCAGACTCATCGCCGCTGCAACTCGCGGAAAAAACACGCCGCAGAAACCAAACACATCCGTGCGAAAGAATGCACGGCTTCGTAAATGGAGGACACACTTATACTGATTAGCTTGTACTGATCAGTTTGCGTCCTTCAATGCGGTAGCGACGTTCTTGTTGCTGAACACACAAGCCTCATCAAAGTTCCTGTAGTTCCCAAGTTTATCCGAGGTTCTCTATTGATGACATTTCATTTGTTGCTAGGAGCACAGGAGATTTAATGACCCGGCGTAAGTTTCCGTCAGAAAGTTACAAAGCTGAACATAAGTAAAGTTTTTCGCAAGTTACCAACACCGTGGGTCTTTAATCTGAACAGAGGACAAGGATGAATAAGCAATGAGCAATGAACCTATTGCCTTTGAATTGTTTGCACAACTTAAAAAGGGAGAGCGGTGGCAACGAGCTTTTCAATCATGCTTCAATGCTGATAAAGTACTTTCAGAAGTGCGCTGCCTTTCTAGGGACAGCACGTAGGGGAGGGGAGACGAAGACAATGGCAGATACGAAGACAGTGGTGTATGTGCGAGAGAGAGAGAGAGAGAGAGAGAGAGAGAGAGAGAGTGAGTGAGTGAGTGAGTGAGTGAGTGAGTGGTGAGTGAGTGAGTGAGTGAGTGAGTGAGTGAGTGAGTGAGTGAGTGAGTGAGTGGTGAGTGGTGAGTGAGTGAGTGAGTGAGTGAGTGAGTGGTGAGTGAGTGAGTGAGTGAGTGAGTGAGTGAGTGAGTGAGTGAGTGAGCATGAGACAGAGCAGGAGAGAGAGAGAGAGAGCCCGCGTGCACGGTCGGCAGCGGCCACGCACACCAGTCTCCAGAAATAGTTCTGAGCGGAGGTCGATAGCGCGGCGGGCAGCCAGCCCGGCTCAGTGGGCGGTCCGATCCCAGCACCTAGGCACCGACGGATCGCCGCACTCAATCTACACCGGGGCCAGCCCGGTCTAATGCGCTTCGCCGATCACGCCAGCCCGCAGCTGCACGCCCGGAGACCATGCAAACATATGCTCTTCATTCTCAAATAAACACTCTGTGACCAACGTTTCAGGACCCGGGGAGCACAGCCAGCCATGAGAGGCAGAGGCAGGCAGCCGAGGACCGCCGACTGCCGTGGCCAGCGTCGGGGGCGACGCGGCGGTGCCACGTCGGGGGTGATGTACTGGGCAGCGGCTGAGAGACGGCCGGCTGCAGCTGCCACTCCGGGCAGGAGAGACGAGAGACAGCACCGTTACAGCTGCAGGGCCGCCCACTGCAGCGTCACCAGCGACAACCCACCACCCCGCCCCCAGCACAACTGGAAAACATGGCACCGGCAACAATCCCAGGGGGGTAAACTACACCACACAGAGAAAGAGCGTGGATTTGTGAAAAGGCTTGGGATATCCAAATTCCAAACAACTTAAATTATTGGGATCTCATGAACGATGGCACAAAACTTAGCTCTTTTAGTCTTCCCGCAAGCCTATTGAGCTCCTTAGAGTCAATTTAAAGTCAGTGACATGAAATGGACCAAAATAGAAAGGGTATCTTAATGCTCTATCAGCATTTCGCTGCCAGCGAGACCTACACCCCAAATATATAAATTCAGACCACTGCGCAGGCGCTGATCCCCTTTCGTGACACAACACTGAGGACCCAATTGTTCTTTCCAGACTCAGGGGGCTCAAGAGGAGCCACCAATCAGGACTGCAGCAGCAGCCATGCACCATCAAACCAGCACAAAAACATGATCACAATGAAACAAAGACAATCCTCAAATCATAGACCGTCCAGTGCCACATCTCCAACACCGTCTCACGCGCGCTGCAGTGACAGAGGGGGTGCTGGGCTGCGGCACTGGCAGGGAGGCTATGGCTCACCCTGACAACAAATCATTAAATCCCAGCGTAGTCAGCTTATTATAAATATTCCGCATACGACTTTCTTAGTGCACTCCACACTTTCGTTAAGGTTTGAAGTATTATTGAAGCGCAGAAAAAATAATGACATTGGACCAAAAATTGAGTAGGAAAGAGCAACAGAAGTGTAAACCCGCAACTGCGTAATGGTTCGATGTTTCGCTCGACACTAGGAGTGGATTGAGCAGCCTTCCGATAATAATGGATGGTGGAGGCTTTATATATCATGTGCATCATGTTCTGACACTTACCATGTTCGCAACAACGAACAACCCAGTTTTAGATATAATGATAATATTAACCGGCAGGCAGCGTTTTTCTCAATTGTTCAGTTGGGAAAGCTTCATAAATTCAGCACCTAATCCTATGCATGGACGATACAATTATTCAGGAAAAAAACTGTTCTTTACGAGATTCAGATTACAGTTGGTCGTTATTTTTCATCCTGCATAGACATGCAGTGCTATGTCGAAACTAATTCCTTCGAGGGAATACAATGTAAGGAAATTGCGCTCCGTCTCGGTACCTAAATTCCGTCCTTTCACGATTAGCTATGACTTATGCACGTCACATATATCGAGCGCTCTCATTTTCTTCCCCCGCCTTCGATGCATACTCCCAATTAGCGACCCATTCTGCACGCGTGATGCAAACCTCGAGTACCTGCACCGCGGAAAAACAACTCCAGGATTCCACTGCATGAGTAATCGTGGCTCACGTGACCTATCTGATCGAATAAACGGCAGGCGGCTCCAAACAGCGGAATCAGGCCAATCGCGGCAAGTTTCACAACAGGCCAGAGGATACAACGGACCCAGGACAGCTGCCGCGCCCGGATCGGCTACTAAACTAGCGTTATAAGTGGCTCCCGACCTAGCGCCGGGAGCAGCTACCAAAGGAGAGGCTCCCAAACTAGCACCGGGAGTAAACCCCAAACTAGCGCCGAGAGTGGCCCCCAAACTAGCACCGGGAGTGGCCCCCAAACCAACACCAGGAGTGGATCCCAAACTAGCGCCGAGAGTGGCTCCCAAACCAGCACCAGGAGTGGCTCCCAAACTAGCACTGGGAGTGAACCCCAAACTAGCACCGGGAGCGGCCCCCAAACTAGCACTGGGAGTGGCTCCCAAACTAGCACCGGGAGTGGCTCCCAAACTAGCACTGGGAGTGAACCCCAAACTAGCACTGGGAGTGGCCCCCAAAATAGCACTGGGAGTGGCCCCCAAACCAACACCAGGAGTGACTCCCAAACTAGCACTGGGAGCGAACCCCAAACTAGCACTGGGAGTGGCCCCCAAACTACCACTGGGAGTGGCTCCCAAACTAGCACCAGGAGTGGCTCCCAAACTAGCACTGGGAGTGAACCCCAAACTAGCACTGGGAGTGACTCCCAAACTATCACTGGGAGTGAACCCCAAACTAGCACTGGGAGTGGCTCCCAAACTAGCACTGGGAGTGAACCCCAAACTAGCACTGGGAGTGAACCCCAAACTAGCACCGGGAGTGGCCCCCAAACTAGCACTGGGAGTGGCTCCCAAACTATCACCGGGAGTGGCTCCCAAACTAGCACTGGGAGTGAACCCCAAACTAGCACTGGGAGTGAACCCCAAACTAGCACTGGGAGTGGCCCCCAAACCAACACGAGGAGTGACTCCCAAACTAGCACTGGGAGTGAACCCAAAACTAGCACTGGGAGTGACCCCCAAACTATCACTGGGAGTGAACCCCAAACTAGCACTGGGAGTGGCTCCCAAACTAGCACTGGGAGTGAACCCCAAACTAGCACTGGGAGTGAACCCCAAACTAGCACCGGGAGTGGCCCCCAAACTAGCACTGGGAGTGGCTCCCAAACTATCACCGGGAGTGGCTCCCAAACTAGCACTGGGAGTGAACCCCAAACTAGCACTGGGAGTGGCCCCCAAACCAACACCAGGAGTGACTCCCAAACTAGCACTGGAGTGAACCCAAAACTAGCACTGGGAGTGAACCCCAAACTAGCACTGGGAGTGGCTCCCAAACTAGCACTGGGAGTGAACACCAAACTAGCGCCGAGAGTGGCTCCCAAACCAACACCAGGAGTGGATCCCAAGCTAGCGCCGAGAGTGGCCCCCAAACCAGCACCGGGAGTGACTCCCAAACTAGCACTGGGAGTGAACCCCAAACTAGCACCGAGAGTGGCTCCCAAACCAACGCCAGGAGTGGATCCCAAACTAGCGCCGAGAGTGACTCCCAAACTAGTGCCAGGAGTGGCTCCCTAACTAGCGTCGGGAGTGACTCCCAAACTAGTGCCAGGAGCGGCTCCCAAACTAGCACCGGGAGTGGCCCCCAAACCAACACCAGGAGTGGATCCCAAACTAGCGCCGAAAGTGGCTCCCAAACTAGTGCCAGGAGTGACTCCCTAACTAGCGCCGGGAGTGAACCCCAAACTAGCACCGGGAGTGGCTCCCAAACTAGTACCGGGAGTGAACCCCAAACTAGCACCGGGAGTGGCCCCCAAACCAACACCAGGAGTGACTCCCAAACTAGCACTGGGAGTGAACCCCAAACTAGCACCGGGAGTGGCCCCCAAACCAACACCGGGAGTGGCTCCCAAACCAATGCCAAGGGTGGCTTCCAAGCTAACGCACAGGAGCTATCTCAAAACGTTGGCCAAAACCTTGTCCGGGTTTTCCACACTACCATTCTGAGATCGACAGGTGAAACTGAAAAGCTGCGGGAAGCCCATGAAAGTAGCATGTAGTCCTCAGCAAAAGTAATGGTGGACCTCGGTCCGACAGGTAAAATTGTGTATAGCTCTAGAATAGCTGCATCTATACTGCACGACTTGAGGGTGCTACTTTCAGCCATGGCAGAAAATGTGGCAGGAAATTGTACTTTGAATTTGTTAAGTGCAGAAGTCATTTCATGACCATGCAGTTTTAGCTGCCAAGCCGGGACACATCATGAAAAGACTGTACTTAAGTGCACTATGGGATTTCAGTGTATGTGTGACCTAACCAACAGAGCCCAGGATACACATACAGAGCACAGCAGTGCCTTCTCCTGATACGGGTCAAGGTTCCGCCAGGTTTTCATTAACATTGTTTGTGATAGCAAATATAAATTAGGAACATTCGTCAGTTTCATGCAGATATTGCTTCGGACGATTTTAACAAAAGGGTACATGCATACGAAAGTGTCCTCAAATCCTGTTCAACGGGCCCTTAGAAGATGTTTGAATTCACACTACACTCCTGCTCCATCCAATTTAGTTCAACGAAATGGAAAAACTCTGAACTTATACACAATTTGAATTACAGGTTATGAGCCCATGTCACAAAAATGTCATGGTCTCCGACGATCGATAGAGGGCATTTTCCGCGTTATACACTTGAAACCTGTGTTTGGTCCCTGGTGCTGCGGCTAAGCTTCATGGCCATGTTTTATCGAATCAGTCGGATAGTCTAGACGGTAAATTTGGATTCCTGGGCGCCGAGACCACGAGTTCATACCTGCCGACACAAGCGCCTATAATGGGAGGCTCTCCAGAAGAGAGCAGTACTCTATTTCAAACATGTTCCCTCGGTTCCAGCCATCTAAATGGAAAGGGAGGGAATGAAAAGCAAGCGCGTAGAACTCTGGTCTAAATTCCGGGGTTTCGCTCCGGGACGGTACCTGATTAACCTATAAACCACGTGATTGAACCACTAACCCCTTTCCGAACCGGCGTTATGCCGGTGAATCACCGCACCTCCGTCAGAGACAAATATTTTGGACGAGGAACACGGACCGTCATCAGACGATAGCTATCGCCCGCTTCCAGTGGCCCGCCGAGAGCCGCGGCAGTGTCTGGGGCGCTCTCGCACCAGGCTATGAATCACCCGGCATCCCCATAAACCGGTTCCCAGACCGCAGCGGGGAGGGGGCAAGGCGGCCAGACCGGCAGCTCTATCAACAGATCGCTGTCGGCCGACGGGGGCCCGCGCAACCATTTGCGCAGCACGGAACACCACCGCTCACCCCGGCTACACACTTACCGCAAGGAAACGTAGCACCTGTGGCATCGAGTACATGTGCCGATGGCATGCCTTTGTGGTGACCTCTGGTGTTTACTTTCAACAAACCGCGAGAATGGGAGCTCCTGCCAAGATTACTCTCACACGATTGGTATCAACACGCCAGATTGCTGGGTTAAATTCTGGGAGCGGAGCACGCTGGTTAGTTCGCGAGAGCCAGCGCGACTGTAGTACCCCGGGCGATGTCCAATATCGAAATAGGGCGATAGGCCAAGCTGAGCGGGTCGATAGACACGCCTTCAACCGTTGCACATCGGGTGACGATGGGAATTAACCGAGCACATCGGGTGAAATTGGAAACGGACTCGTGCACATCGGGTGACATTGGAAACTGACCCGTGCACGTCGGGTGACATCACAAACTGACCCGTGCACGTCGGGTGACAATTGACATAGCCGTTTTTAATTAAGGTTTTCAGGCGCTCAAACTGCGCGGTTATACGGCATGAAGGCTAGTGGAGAATGGAACAGGCTTGGACTGTGGCAAATCGTCCAATGCTGTCTCTGGGTGGTCTCGATCTCGCAATACCTTATTCAGGGCAAGGGGTCACGTGATCGAGTCCAAGAAGAACTGGCCTTGCACACCGAGTCGCGACGAGAACTGACCGTGCATATTGATTGACACTGAGGGCCAACTATGGACATCAGGTGACAGTAACAATCGACCGCCATACCGGGAAACGTCAGACGCAGTACAAAGATTTAGTTTCTTTGCTCAGGAATGAAACCTAATCCAGCAGAGCTGTACCGCAACATTTTCTGTGGCCACAAGTGCACAAATATCCAGCAACAGAGTCCGTATTTTGCCTGTTCAATGCCGATCCCAAATCATCTGTACACCAGAGTACCTACCGCATTTTCAATGGGTTCATAGGCTACAACCTCGTCAGAAGATTAATCACGTGGCACCCACGCCTTCCGGATCTATTAGCAAGTGTAAAGAGGAGGCTTTCCTTACATATGCATGAAATGTGGAAGTCAGCCGGAGCAACATGCACATATAAAGCGATTCAAAAGCTTCAGAACATCTGATGCGGCTAAAGGACATTGGCGCCTGCGGTATGAAGCGTTGAAGCCGCCACTTCCAAGCTCGCGATCGCAACTCCCAAACTCGCGGTGAGGAATGTCGTGGAGCCAAGCCTCCAACTTGGAAGGTCGCGGCCAAAACTCAACCAATTTTGCCGTAGTCTTGGAAAGCTTTCAACAAACTTCACGAAAGTAAGCAGCATCGATTCACCTCGATGACATTCTGCTGAGACGCTGCCTCAGCATCATCTGCTCCGCCCTGGTACAGCACCGACCCCAACCTCCAGACAGCGTGCTCCAGCACAAGTGGCAGGCATGAGTGAACTTCCAGCATGGCGCGTGTTGAGAATAGCACGCAAACTTTGGGTGATCCTCTAACCACGGGAGACTTTAGTCTACAGCGTGGGTCTCCTGATCCATGCTTAAAATGTGTTTGCATTTGTTTAAGTAGTCCATGTTCCAACGTCTATTATTTAGTTGCATGTGGATTTGTCCCAAATCATGGCAATATTTTATATATAAAATACTTTAATTATATATGCATATGCATAATTTTAAGCACCACTGGGCCAATATCAGCTCCTGTGTGATTCCTGAACCCAGTTTTACGGTAAAAACTAGAGACTGAGACGCCTGGGGCGTTCCCCGTCACCCTTGGCTCCGCCCACGGTGCCATCTTTTCTGTCGCGGGCCAATGACGTCATACTCGGTCTGTCACGGCAGCCGCTCGCAATGGCAGACATTTGTTCAGGGTCAACTGTCAAGGGAGTCATATCTCAGACAGGATACCGCACTACAGAACGGGCTGGACCGAGGCTTGACTCGATCGCTTACACGTTTGGGAAATCTATACTTTTCCTGTGTAAATTATAACAAACCATGAAGAAAACCAATTGCTGGAGCAGTTAGACGCCAGTGTGATCTCGTGAATTGAACATGTAATCCATTCGACGTGACTTTGAAAGGAATATTGAGCGACAGATTAGCTTTATTCACCAAAACAACCTTTGAGTGAATATGACCAGGAGGCACGCGATTGAAGAGCGACTTTCGAGCCAAAGCTGCTGCCAAAGTAATTCAAAGATGATCTCGGCAGACCCGACTAAAAACCCAGAAGCATTGAGCTTCGCAGGAATGTGGCGTTTTTGCAATACAATTCAAACTGTGCTCGCTCATTAGGCATGCCGGAGAGATCCAGATCTGATGTTTCATTTGTCCGTAACCCACCGTTTAAAACGGCGTGTGTTTAGAGGGGCATCGACCCCATCGACCCCAAATACGCCTGTGTGGCTGTACCCAGGGTTCTACGCAGCCGCCGCCAGTCGGTCCTTATGGGGGGAGGGGCTTGGTAGCATCGCAGTTCTGACAAACAAAATATGAAACCAGAGGCTTTTCTGTGTATGATCTGCGCAGCGAGTGGTTCGATGCAAGTCCCACATGGACCTGTCATAGTCCTTCACCTCGTTAATTCCAGATAACAAGATCATACAAATAATCAAAAAGCTTCACTGGAATAGGGCAACCTCCCTGTGTATACGCAATGCTTACCCTAACGTACTTCCGACAGCCGCGCGCGTAAGCCCCGTCATTGGGTTACGGCGCAACCAGCCAAGGCTGGTGCAGATCAATGCACCGGGCTCCCGGAATGGGCAGCGTCTGTTGAATACCATGACATCAGGCCCCGCAGCTGCCCCATGCACAGGTCCGGGGGCAGACACGGCCAGGGCCGCCGTTTGTTTACGCCCAGCCGGGCTGGCGGACGCTGCCCGGCGCCTGGAATCTCGCCTCACCGACCCCGTTTCCAGTGCCAGCATGTAATGGCCGTTACGCCACAGATTTAAGGGTGGACTGTGGAAGTTGATCCTCAGGCTTAGACATTCCGCGCTACGGCATGGCTCATGCACATCGAAATTACCGGTTTGGCACATAAAAAGGTTTTGATCACTGGCGAAAAGATAACCTACACGACTACACTGGAACCTGCAGTCCCATAAGGACACATATCGAGCTATCACTGGCTGTTCCAGGTGAGGGGTTTGCATCCAATGAAACTTATAGGCAACTGCGGTGGAAAACAGCACAGCGCAACGTTTGGCACGCTGCCAGAAGCCGTCAGCCCCCATGTTGAAGCGGCGTCAAACCGTTGAGTGGCAATAAAATCAGTTACAATGTGGAGCTTGTGTGTGGCCGCCCCACGCTGAGCCCATACGCTGCAAGAACTCTATCAGTTGTAAGGAGCTGTAAGTTTGTTCACGCTAGTGCCCCAAATACCAATTGTCGGTTGAGATTTCACTCTGCCTGCGGTTCCGAATGAAGGTCATCTAATTCAGTTTCACAGGCACAATGCCCAAAAATAAGTATTGTACCTGGAAAAAAGGTGAAAATTCAGGTCGAAACACGAAATAACTCTGGGAAAGTACTGCACTACTTTACCCGGTCAGAAACTTTTGGTTGGACAACTCTTTTTTCAATGCGAGGGAAATTTTTATTCGACTTTCCGTGACCCAATATCTTCATTCAAAATGAGCAATATACTTGATTGGCTCTGTTATCTTAATTCCCTTCATGAGAGGCTTAAATGACAGTGAAGAAAAGGAAAAAGGAAAAAATACTTCGGTGCATGAGTGGAAAGTTAGCCTAAGGCCACGAGCAAACGAGATTTTTTATTCTGGGTGGCATTTCCACCTAATAGGCCAGCGTCTTTCTGTATTCAAGACTGAATATTTCGTCACAACCGTCGAACCCAGATGCGTCTTACCAATAGCGGCCTAGCCAAGCATTTTCCCAATTCCCCCGGCTTCATTTGAGAGCCACCGCCGTGAGACAGTAGCCACCCCTCCTGCCGCAGCGGTCTGCGGTCGCCCGGTAACCCCGGCCTCCCGACTGTCTGGCTGGACTGACCTGGCCGACTGCTGCTGCTGCTGGCGGTGCTGTGCCAGCAGGCGGTCCCTCTCCAGCTGCTGCAGCTCCGTCTCCGCCGCCGGGTGGCCCGGCAGCAGGTACAGCGGCGGCCGGGCCGCCGGCCAGGGCGGCATCAGGTGCGTCAGCGGGGCCAGACCCGCCGGCATGCCCGCTGGGAAGCCCAGCGCACCGGTGACCGCCGCCGGGTAGCCGCGCGGAGGCGGCGGAGGCGGCGCCGAGCCGCGGCTGTCGGGCCGCTCCCCGGTCAGAGGCGAGGCCGTCTTGCCGGGCCGCCAGGCGGCGTTGGGCGGCTCGCCGTACGCCCTGGGACCGGCACTGCGGTGGTCCGGAGCCGACGGCGCCACACCGCGCGACTTGCTGAAGTCCTCCGCCATCTCAGCGGAGCACTGGTACCCGGTGTGCCCGGGCCCGGTGTCACTGCACACCCTTCACACTAATCACACGGCCGCGCACGCCCGTCACCCGACGTCACACGTCACGAGTACCTCCGGCCGGCGTCACCGAACGTCACCAGTTCCTCCACTCGGATACGCGGTGTCACCACATGACGTCGCCCAGATCTGAAACACAGACAGAGAAATCGGTGAGTCGGGCTCGGTGGCGCGCCACGCAGCGATATCGCTCACAATTCACGCTCCTAGCCGGTGACTGTGGCTTTGACAAGGCGACACAAACGCCAAGCCCGGGCCGACCGACAAGCAGGGAGGAATCCTGCTCCCGCACTGGCAGTGTTTGTCTGAAATTTCGCGATCCGGAGGCCTGTGTTGTTTTTGGCGGGCGGGTGGTCACGTCACGTGTTTACACACGCGAGCTACCAGTGCGACTCAGGGAAGGCGCGGCCAAAACCGGCGGCCCAGAGCGCCGGCGCGGCCACCCCTTATGGCTGCGTCTGTGTAAACTCAGAGGGTTGGCGGCGACACGCACCGGTTCCACACCAGGGAGGCCCAGTTCAACCGTGGCCCACATCGGAGAAAGTGGGACGGCGGCCGTTATGTTAGAACAGAAACGGAACGGCCGGCACAGGCGGCGACTGCTGGCGGCCATCTTAACCGATAGACGGCTACAGAAGCGGGAACGCCAGCAGCCCACTGAAAATGCATAGGATAAAGTAAAAGATAACCGGTATGATGGCAGTAAACGAGTTCACAATATGGCCTTCACAAGCAACGTTCTGCCGGCTTTTTATCATCCTAAATATTCAGCCTCAATGTCATTTGGGCTTATTAGAGCGTATTAGAGAGCCGCGAACTCTTACACGTGCTCACTTCGCCCTGTTTCATATCCTCGTTGCAGTGGCAAATCTGTAGATGATACTAATAACGCCAGCGTTGCTGCGCAATGACCAGTGAAACACGAATCCAGCTGAGGGCGCTGGAACCGGTGCAAAAGCGGCGTCCACACCAGCGGGTGCACACCTAGTCTGCAGTGCGGCCGTGCAGGGGACCGGCTTTTCATTTCAGCAGGTAAAGTGGACGGGGCGGCGGCGTTTGTCAGGAGGAATGACTGGTTTCCGCGCCGGGCTCGAATCAATCATACGGCTGATGGCCGGGCGGCGTGACGACACAGCCGCGTTGTTAGCCGGCACCGTGAGGCCGGGCCGTTGGGAGGGCAAAGATCGCGTGCTCGGGCGACATTGGCCCCACTCAACGACGCAGCACTGATACGGGGTTCACTGGGGAGGGGGCCGGCCAGCTTTGCAGTGATCGACCTCAACCCAGAACAAGCCTGGCTTCAGCAAGACAACTCACGTAGCTGCAAGCAGTGCAGAAAGACAGGACTTAGGGTCCAGCAGACTTTTCCTCGATAGTCAACTAACCGGTAGGGGGTTACGATTATATCTAGCAACCACTCTCGGAATCGGCGAGTCGCAGGCTTGCTCATGCCCTCTGTGACACTCATGCACTTGTGCACTGACAGGTGATTTGTTCTCCGACGGGGTAAAACCCACAGCGACTCCATGCATCTGAGCCATCTGAGGAGCCGAGCGTTGAGCAACAGCAGCTGTCTGCGGTTCCCAGGAAGCGCGGAGGAAAAGACACGTGACGCGGCCGGCGCGGACCGTTCCGGAAGCCTCCGAACGGACGTCCGAGGACGGTCGACGGTACAATGGACTCGCGTGGACAACGGCGTCACGCCCGTGGGACGCTGAACTTTGGCGCTGGTCTCGGGCAGAGGAGTGTGTTTGTAACGCGGGTCCCTGCCGCGCCGCATGGCAGGGCCTGGGAGGCTGCCATCTCTCATCTCCAGACAATGAATTATTGGTTAGGGAGTTACGATTACCAAACACATAAGGTTACAGCAAAATAATGAATGGGAGCAAGGATATGCAACAAAGACTGTAGCGAGTGCATGCTCAGAAAAGGTAATTGATTGGGACAGTGCGCGGATCAGGAACGAGCTACAAACAACTGACCGGCTGCTCTCGCCTTTCATGCGTCAGGCCCCAGCCCACAGCAATTACCAGGGGCTCAGACTTAACAATCACGACGACCTTGTGCCCAATGCCTGGTCAGTCGTGTGACCGTCTTACAACCGGGTCACATTCTCCCGATGGCCGGCCAGGCACGACTCGTTTCCAAAACTCCGCCGACCGGCCAGCAGCAGTGGCAGATCTAGCCGGTCGGTTTGGGAGGGGCAAACCAAAGTCAAAAGTCGAAAAGAAAAAAAACGTCACACCGTGAAAGCTGCGCTGCAATATCACTTGCCGGTAGAGTTTTGGACTTTTGGGTATTTGAGGCGGAAAGTAAAACAAAAAAGAAAAACGTCACGGGTTGAAAAATATGGGCTAGAGCAGGGGGTGGACATGAGATACTTCTCTAGAATTCTGGGGGTTTTGAAGGTTCCATTCTGGTTCAAACAGTTTTTTGCAGCAAAATTTAACATGTAATTCCAATGGGACTGTTTGCAGGGGTTTGGGGCACGGGCCAGTGGGAAAATTTAAGTGGTGCTTAAGGGTATATTTTTAATTTTTGTTATGTAAAATTGATCAGGCTATCATCTGGGTGCAGTTTTTGTCCCTGAAACGTTTTTACAACAAGGAAAATCCACGATGAACTTCATGCTAATTCCTTCAGAATTCTGTTTCGAACGTTTCGATCAACCAATCAGAACGCTGTATTCTACCTTGTGCTAGCAGAACCAAAGGTATCTTGAACAAAACCCTTCAAAATACTACCATATCCTTGGCATGCTGCCAAATCAGGCAGTCAGCTGGCTGTCATGTCCGAACCGTATCTATAGGAACCGTGGGCTAGAGATACTTTTTCCGGTCCGAGGCCCAATATTTACACTGAACTTAACTGGTTCTCTTTGAAGTTGAGAGTTAAAGCACCAGTATCTTGCTTATAAACTAAAAAGGAGTCGGGGGAAAAAGGAGGTCGATCACTTTGGGAAGGGGCAAAAACATAGTTTTGCCCCGAGCTTTTCCGTTTGGGGGGGAAAATGCCTTTTTGCCCCCCTTCGGATCCGCCACTGGCCAGCAGGTATACCAACCACGAACAGCATCGCCGACGGAGACCGACACCGGGCAGAGCAGTCAACCCGGACCAAAGTCACACTGCTGAGGGGTCCGAACCGGCAGGGCAGACCTGATGCACCCCTCCCCCCCAGCTGCCATCGATCGGCCAGTCCAGTGCAACCAGTTTTACGGCGAAACCCGGTCGTGATGCAAGGAGAGTGTGTCGCGGGCGGACCAAAGAGGGGTGTTGGGAGGGGAGGCTGATGCATCGGCAGCCCGGTAGCGAATAGATCTACGGGTGAAGAGAAGAGAGACTGCGCAGATCAGATATATATATATATATATATATATATATATATATATATATATATATAAATGGACGGACAGACAGACAGACAGACAGACAGACAGACAGACAGACAGACAGACAGACAGACAGACAGACAGACAGACAGACAGACAGACAGACAGACAGACAGACAGACAGACAGACAGACGAACAGACAGACAGACAGACAGACAGACAGACAGACAGACACAGACAGACAGACAGACAGACAGACAGACAGACAGACAGACAGACAGACAGACAGACAGACAGACAGACAGACAGACAGACAGACAGACAGACAGACGACAGACAGACAGACAGACAGACAGACGACCGACAGACAGACATAGACATAGACATAGACATAGACATAGACATAGATAGATAGATAGATAGATAGATAGATAGATAGATAGATAGATAGATAGATAGATAGATAGATAGATAGATAGATGGATAGATATATTGATAGATAGATAGATAGATAGATACATAGATATACAGATAGACAGATAGATAGATAGATAGATAGATAGATAGATAGATAGATAGATAGACAGATATAGAGGAGAAAGTGATGGCTGGGGAGCCTGTTGCCTTTGTAGCAGGCTTCCTATCGGAAAGCCACAGCATAGATCGGGTTTTTGTCCCTATCGACGACCAGACTCGTCATTAAGGGTCATTTCACGAGTCATCACGCACTCTAGTCAGTTTCTATGGCACTAATGCTTTTTAAGACGCCATAAAAGACACCCGTGGGAATAGTGCTTTTATAAACACTCACAGGTCAGGATGTTTGAAAAAAATCGGTTGCTCACAAATCCGGGAAAGCTGTACCGTGATGTTTTTCAGCGTTATTCATTCACAGTGACAATCATGAACTTATCCGTGAGCCTATGGCATTTTCAAACGAGATAAGAAGTACCGTTTATTTCAGGCGCGAAACACAGCTAATTTGGGAGTAAATGATTATCATTCCAGAGGTACCAAGCGGATTTTTTTAATTTTAACATAGTTTCTGCTTAAGATACCTGGAACCAAGGAATTAAACCTACATCATAGACCATATTATCAAAGCCGTCATAAAATCATAAAATCATCATTCAGAATACGCATACAAATACATATTATCACGGCATGTAAGGCACGTAAAGAAAACAATTAAACACTGCCTTTTAAGGGTGATCGGGCAAACCACCCAACGGAAAAACACATTTGATTTAGACCGCGTATCTAATCTTACCGCTCTATTTCCATAAAGCGGCGGAAGCACCCAGGTTAGTTTCCTCGAAATGAAAGGAGACCAACCCAAATTGCTCCGACACCACAGTGAATCCCAATCACCAGTCAGCTACTCACAGAGGCTGGGACACCCAGTACCAAATACCATCCTAGATCGGTATCCTTCGACAATACCCCAGCACTGAGATAGACCACCACTGACGTCACGTGGCGAATCACTGACGCTCCTGCGGCTGAGCCGAAACAGCCGCGATAGAGCGCTCCGATACGGAGTCCTGCGACACCACCTGTCACCCTCCTCCTCCCCCCGCCGCGCGGGGAGGAGGAGGGGAGGGGCGCAGCTGGGTCGCACCGCGCCGCTTCGTCCAGCGCGTCGCTGCCAGAGTGGGAGCGCCGTCCCCGAATCCAGCGCCGGAGCGGCGTGGGACGTCGAGGTGAGACTGCCGGCCAGACAGACGGACTCTCCCGATCAATGCCGGGTGTCTGCCCCAGCGCACTACGGAGAGAACCTCTCAGCCGGGGTCACGGCGTTCCAGAGGCCGAGCGGTGAGTCACCGGCGGACGCCAACCAGCCATCGCCTATTTGCTGAAACGTTTGCAAGTTTGGATGCTGCTGGGAGCGCTTTTCAACCAGAGATGACCTCGCATCAGCGGTTGTGGTGGCGCGCGTTGGTGCTGACTCGGCGCGTCGCGATAGCCGCGGGCTGGCAAACATGACGCAGTGCCGCGTCAGCAGCGGCGCGGAGTGCGGCCAACTGGGCGGCTCCCGTCGGTTTCCGCGCGGTCAGCCTACCGCCGCGGAGATTGGGACCAAACACCGTCCTGCTGACTCATCCCTCCGCGAGAATGCTGGCAACGCCCCTGCCGTGGTCTCCACAGGAACTGGCGAGTTTAGATCGTGTTTTTTGTGGTGTGGTTCAGAAATGGCGCGGATGGGTCGGTTAGCGCAGCTACCTGAAAACACGGCTCTATATTTTTGGCTAAAAAATTCACAACGCAATTATTTCTTGTGCTACAATGTCCGAATTAATTATCATTCCCTATCCAAAAAAAACATCCAAGCATGAAGGATAAAATAAAACCAGGTCATTCCCACGGTTCCTAAAGATACGGTTCGGACATGAAAGCCAGCTGACTGCCTGATTTGGCAGCATGTTGAGGATATGGTAGTATTCTGGAGGGTCCTGGTCAAGATACCTTTGGTTCTGGTAGCATATGGTACATTCAGCGTTCTGATTGGTTGAGCGAAACGTTCGAAACAGAATTCTGAAGGAATTAGCATGAAGTTCATCGTGGATTTTCCTTGTTTTAAAAGCATGTCAGGGACTAAAACATGCACCTAGAAGATAGCCTGATCAATTTTACATGCCAAAAATAAAAATATACCCTTAAGCACCACTTAAATTTACCCACTGGCCCATGCCCCAAACCCCTGCAAAAAGTCCCATTGGAATTACATGTTAAATTTTTCTGGAAAAAAACTCTAAGACCCAGAAATGGAACCTTCAAATCCCCCAGAATTCTAGAGAAGTATCTCATGTCCACCCCCTGGTCATTCCAACAGCCTGGCGTATCGACGGAATGAAATAAACCAAATGACTCACTGGTGCATGTCACTTCGCAGCGATCTAACATCACCTGGGGTTTTCTCTCACATAATGTTATGGCTATTTACTCAGAACAGCCATCATCCTCGTACGCATTTCCACAATATAGACACTGGGTATTGGGAACTTCCGGCAGTCGACCGCAAAATTAGGCATAGGTATAATTGACGTAAGATAATTCCAGACAAATTTCGTTACCTACGCTTTGGGAATTGAGGACCGAAACCTACCAGAGAATTTGGTCTAATTGACGAGGGCACTGCCACGTAGTTTAAAGCAAGGTCAGGTCCCAGGCTGGAGACGTACCTAATGCCACTTTTTCTGCGTTAAATCGGCCGGATAACTAACTACAAAGTTCTTGTGTTAAAAGATACTATAACCTCACCAAAATATGAGGGCATTTCCATTTTTCACTCTGACACTTAAACCGCTTTTTGTACCACAATAGCTTTCAGGAATGCATTTTCAGCCAGAAATGACAGCCCCCTTTTTCTAGACGGAGGGGGAGTGGTATCGGCCCCCCAGTGCCCCCCCGTACCCACACCCCCAGTAACCGGTTTAGCATGATTCCGGAGAAATTTACAATCCAGCTGGTGCCTGTGGTGTTCTACCATCAAGTTTGATAAAGCTGGCTGAAAATCACACCATAAGACGATTTCTGCCTCCCTGATCCAGCGTCACGGAAGGGACTGCCTACGGTGCAACCCTCTCCGTGACGTCGGTCACTGATGTCACGCGAGCATTCCCTCATTTGACTCCTCCGTCGATATCTCTTACCCCGTTGATCTAGTTGCAACTTATACCTGACTCGCTGGGCTCTCACAAAACAAGGAACGGTCGCCAGGATGCCGAGTTGGCCGGACGGGCCAAGCAACTGCACCCGTTTCCAGAGACTAAGGGTGCGGCCGGGGTCCCAAGGCCAGCGCGGCAGGATTTCTCGCAGCAGCCGGGGCGTCGCCTGCGGCGCTGTGGCGGCCGCAGCTTCGTGGGAACCCAGCTGGCCGCGGGGCACGGGCAGTGACTCAGCGGCAGTGATAGCGCGACTCAGCAGCGGCGCCCCCGTCAAACACCGGCGGCCCGGGAATCTCACCTCTGACGCCGCCTGATTCACTCCCCCGCTCCTCTCCGGCTCCGCCTCAGCAGTCCCATGTCGGGACAACGACACGACCGGTGCCCAGTACAGCTTTAAGTCGCTGGGCACCAACAAAGGAGACGGCTTCCCAGAAGGGATCATTTACACTAGAATGGGTACCCTTACATTCTTTCTGAGACAATCTAGGTCCTTATGTGGTTAAGAAGACCTAATCAGGAAACCATTGGCAATTATACAATGTACAATAATCTCGTCCCACAAGGACTGGTACGTAGTTCTTACAAACTAAACTGACAACGATATCCGGTGTGGAAAAGGAAGAGCTGGAAATGACGCGAGCTGGGGACCACAAATGGTCGCCGGGTTCCATGCAAAAGAAAGTGCCCTGCCGATCCTGCTGGCAGTTTTCGAGGCACCACTCCAGAGCTCGGCGCCGTGCCGCCCGTCACGTCACGTCACGCCCACCGTGACCAGGCTCGGGCGTGACGCCGTGTAGCGGGCCCGCGTCGCACCGGGCGGCAGAGCGGCGCCGCCACAATATGGCCGGCCAGCCGGGTCCCACCCAATCAGGCTGGACACATCTGCCTTACCAGAGCAGACTCAGCAGGGCGCGAGAGTCGAAAGCATCGATTTCCTGCGATGGCTCGTCATGTCTTCCAAATAATTCCAATTTAGTGGTATTTTTCTGACCTGTTCCCATACAGTCGAACGGCGCAACAGAGCACTGCAAAAGGCAGTCATCTGACCACACGCCGGAGTTGAAATCACTCATAATTGATCAGCACGACTGAAGTTGCATTATAATAGTCAGTCATAGGGAGAATTAATACAGGAACACAAGTCACAGGTGGAACGGATTAGGACCTTTGAACCTTTTGTTTCCTGACGGGCACCATCGATTTACAAAGGCACGCCATTTTCGAAGCACCGACGAAAGTGATGCACCGCAATGATTTAGAGCGTTGTTAACCTAATGGGAAAACTCTTCACCCGGCTGTGTCGGTACAGCTGCAACGGGGCTGCAGTCAAAACAATGAATGGCTCTGTAGCATTCGGGCTCGGCTCCAATCGCCTGTTTGGGATTGCCGGGACGGCGGGGAGCGGGGGGGGCAGTGTCAGACAGCCGAGGTGCACCTGCCAGAGCCCATCCCCTCGAGGGGCTGGGCGACTTGTTTGTTCGTGATTCGGTGAACCCTCCCGCCAGGAGCGGAATCCAGGGAAGGGGGAGGGGCGCACATCCACACGAGGGGGGACGTTAGGTCGGTACTGACGTCTAACGGTCGCCGTCAGTGCTGCGGCCCGCTGCACCGGCTGGCGAGGCCGGACGTCGCCAAAACCCGGTCCCAGCGAACTGAGCTCCCCGGCCGTCACCCAGTTCGCCCTTGAAGCCGGGCTCGTAAACCCGAGGTCTTGGATCAAGAATTGCATTGCTGTTTGTGTTTGAAACCAATGTTGAGTCAATAATGACAACAATAACTCTGAAGGGGAATATTTTCTGACCAAGAACTGTAAAAATGTCATGCTCGATATCCTCGATATTATGTCCAGTGTGTGACATAGACATGAAAGAATTTCATACGCTGCGAGGCGATACAAACTTCGGTAATTCTGAAGGAAGTCAAACTCATCACTTAGACGCTTAAGATATATGGTTTCCGACCCTTTCCACCTCACTCTCATCGATGCTCAACACAGCTGTCCGCACCCAAGCACCAATTCCCCCAAAAATGAAAATCTAAGTAGTAGGTATTATACCCCACCACACCACACACGGCGGCGAAGACCGTAACCGTGCGGGAAATGTTGAGACGATGCCAGATATGGTGTTTTCCAATCTCGCATTGATGCAAATAAAAACCTTTAAATTGATAAACGTTGTTTTAAATATCTCCAGATAGTAACAAAATCCTTTAAAACGTCAAAATTTTCTTTGAAAACATGACATAACCTAACCGTACCTAACCATTTTTCGATTTAGCAACGTTGCCTGCGGCGTACCTAGCCTGTGGCGCCGACTTTCGCCTCAGGCGGCCTCGGCTTTGCCGGCTAACGCCGGCAAAGGCCGGGCCTTCGGAGGACTCATGTCCGCTCGCTTCGCTCCGGCTTCGCTCGCGTACTGTCCTGATTCGCGAAATCTTTGGACCACACTGCATTGATAAATCTGGATTTTCCTTTATTGTACCTGCCTCATCTCTGGCGGAGGAGATCAGTAGAAAGTTGAGATTGATTTCTCTTGGCGGGAAATCTGCTGATTCATGTAGCGTTTTTCTGGACTATTTTCTCAGAGATCTAGAGTATTATTCTTGTACTGATTTATTATTCTGGAATCCAATCTTGCATCGTGAATTACCGTCATGTTTGTTTATTGCACGATTCTTCCGGTGGTGCATCGGTAGTCGTGAGGTATATGACGGATTTCGTGCCGAATTATATCATAACATAAAATCAGCGCGGGAAGTGAGTATTATATTTCAGCTCAGCATGTCTGGTTACATACGAAACCATGCTTTACTAGTCCGTAATGAATTAATTTGGCTTCCTTCAATTATACCCAAATTTCACACATTTGTATTGTACGCCGAACAAACGATTTGGAATTTCAGCCACTCGGAAAAAATCTATCTCAACCATAGCTACTCTATTGAGCTCAGAGAACCGCTCGAATACGAATATACAACAGAAGTTGCACATTTCCTCCTATCCAGCAGACACCTGCACTCTGCATGGTACTTCTGGGGACAAATTTTCACCCAAGGTCATAGCTATCGCCGTAAGCACGGGGGACCATAAACGGATGCAGGGAATATATCGCCTCAGGGTATCGATAACACCGAATTGAGAGCAAGTGGAGCATTAAACAATAAATCAAAGAGAAACTTTCTATTTAGGAAGCAAGGACCACCATCAACTTTGGCAAGCGCCTCTCTTCGCGAGACAACGACGTAAAATTGTGTAATTTGAGTCAATCTCAGAAGACTCCACGGTCTCGGACTACCGTGCGCGACCTATTTAAGCTATTGGTTGATAAATGCATCATGTAGGTATTCAGTGCTAGCAGCAAACGCGAGTCAAAAAGTGAACGCAACCTAAATACTTTCGAGGCGCAAATCTATAGTAAGAATCTTCCATTTAGAGATCAAGCTGTCTCTCTCCAATTTTGACATATCTTTGGTTCTGAAGCATATTGTGTAACGGGAGAAGGATAAGCCGATCCTTCCAAATCACGAATAATCAAATAAAAATGGTGATCCTGTTTCAATGCTCATGCTCATTCAGTGTTCATCGCACCAAAATAACGATTGATCATCTAGCCTTGATCCCTGGCAAAGACCTAGACCCTAGTCACCTTTCAAATTTGTACTACCAACAGAGCCGCCTTCGTCACCCCAATCAATACCAGGCACGTTAACTACTCACTGGGACGATCCAATGTAGCTGAAGCTGATGCAAACCCGGGCAAGTAGGGCGAATCCAATCCGTGCCAGGCAGCGCACGGACCACCACCGCCACTCTCCGAACACTACTGAGGCGCGGCAGGGGGGCGAGCGCGGGAGAGCCTCGCGCCACCAGAGCTGCAGACTTTCCCGCACAGGTACGCCCGACAACGCAACTGTTGGCAACCTTGCCCAAAATTGAAATTAACTAAAAATGAATTTTATTATACAGCACTTGTCACGTGCACAACACTAAATTTCCCATCCATGCCGCAAACGCAATAGAATCGAGACTTGTGGCGCGGCCGGTCGGGCGTTTGGTCTCTAATCCGTTCGCTCTAAGAGAGCCCGCGGCCGGTGGCCGGTGACGTCAGCAGTGCCAGGCAACGGTTCACGAGAGCGCGCGCCGCCGCCGCGCGGACGGGCGCGATGCACCCCGCCACGACAGCAAGCAAGAAATGGCGCCGCACTGGCGTCTGGCCGCGTCAGGTCCGTCTGCGCTCCGGTATTTCAGTCGGAAAAGACATCACTTGTCCCCCACAAATTAAACAAACAGGAATTGGTCCAGCCCGCACTAGTGAGCAGACAAAGAGCGGGTCAAAAAGCTGAACAGGTCGGAAAGAAACGTTACGTTCCGCGCAGTGCTTCGACTGGAACGGGCTTTGTTCGCCGCTCGCTTCCCGGGTCAGAACGGTATGTCACTTCAACGACAGAGGTGATGAAAGTCTGTTACATTACCACCATTTGGTTAGATGAGCAATTTAACAGTTTTTCCAAACGTACCTCGATCCTAGGAGATCTCGGAATGCAATCTCTCTTCCCATTCATGGTCTAAGGATTAAGCTGATAACTTCTCAGCAACGCAACAGAATCATTTCGAGCGAGAACGTCACCTCTCGCTGAGATTTTGACACCACCAAACAGCTCACTATGCGCAAACTAGACTGTATCAGGACCGTCAGAGGGAGCTCAGACTTCAGAGACGGATATATAGGGGAGGCGAATAATGTGATCCTCGCCTCTTAGGTCCGCGGAACCGCCCCCTGTGGACGTCGTGTGCCCTTTCCGGGCACTCAAGCGCCCTGAATGCCCTTAAATGCAAGAACTGAGTGGTGCAGGAGCCCTAACATTTGATTTTTAGAAGGCGAGCCTGACTGAGGCGCCCTGTTTTTCCGGTACCTCTAGGTGGATCCGGGGGGGGGCACTCCCCCGATCGACCCTCGGGCCCCCGAAGGTCGATGCCCCCGAATGTCGCTCCCCCCCGGATGCGAAGTCGGCGCCCACCGATAGGATTTGGCGCCCACCTGATAACTTTGCGGTTAGTGGCGCCCCCTTGGTCGATGGCCCCCGGTCCGATGGCGCCCCAAGTCCCCCGCAATCGGTACCTCCCGTCATTTGCCGCCCGTCCGCTGCCAGCCGCAGACCCCCTTCGATTTTTGGCCCCGCCTCTCCAGACAACAGCGCCCCATGGGAGAATGTGCTTGGCCGAGTCTACCTGTTAGAATTACAAGCCAGGCGGGAGCATTACGGAAAACAACATGGTGAATTTTCAGATGTTTTGTTACTTTAAGAGTGGGTGAACTTTGAAATTGAGAGCACATGCTGTAAGCCCTAGGGAGATTTTGGAGACATTAAGTTGGTCAGTCCTGTCGGCATCCATATTTTCATTTCGAATAAACTGAATCCGCATACCCCCGTCGGCCTCATTCATCGGTCGATACCTATGTGCAGAGAAGAAATTATGCAGGAATATTTGATTGAAATGTCTAAGAAGCAAATAATACCGGAGGATTGTGACCGTTACGTTATGATACAAAAAACGTTATGACGAAACGTACAACGAAACGAAACGTACAAAAACGTTATGATACAAAACAAAGACTGGATTTGTATATAATATTTATCTTATTTCAGAAAAGATTGTAAATATTTTGTTTTAGGCAGGATTAAAACAATTTACTGTGAGGTGCAAGTAGGTGCTTGGTAGGAAACTTTGACCAACCTTATGTTTTAGGGCCTTGATTGTGACTTAGGGCGTGTATCCTGCTAGTCATGCGACCACCTGAACCAATCTGCATAGGCGCAGGAACGGCAAAGTTACGGGAGGGTCATGGTCATTGCGGCAAGAGAGCTCTAAATCAAGGGTCCATACACTCAAAACTTGTAATTTGTCCTGCTGGTTGATAATATTGTTTTGTTCTTTATTTTCCACTTGAAAGCAATACACAATTTTGCTATTTTTCATCATTTATATGCATAACATCGATGCAGGGGCGTAGCCAAGGGGGCGGCAGGAACAGCCGCCCCCTCCCCTTGAGGGCCCGAAGGGCCCCTGAGGACACGAGCCGCGCAAAGCGTGGCTCGCCCGCACTATGCTCTGTAGCCAAATTTGAAATTTTATATTACACAGGGCCCTCTTAAGCCCTCTTCAGCACTCTATTCTGTAACAAGCAGGGCCCTTTTTACCCATCAGGGCCCTTTTGGCGCTATCTCAGGGGCCCTTTTCGGGGCGCCGTCGCCCCCCCCCCCCCCTGAGCGAAATCCTGGCTACGCCCCTGCATCGATGAGAGGCTTAATCTGCCATGAAAAACACATTTTTACTCACATGGCACACTTTTGGCTTACCGATCGAACGTTTAAAGGGAATGTGGCACCTTCACAACGTGATTTTAACTGAGATAGCCAAGTTGTAAAGGCAGGTCGGAAAACCCGGTACTCCATATTTCATTTGTCTTGGAACTCGATATTTCCGTAGAAAAAAGCTAAAACCTACCTGACACCAGCACCCCTCAGCCCCCGTCGCCGGCGGCCATTGTTGTGAGCTACTGGTGTGACGACATATGCTGACGTCACGATGAGCATCAGCCAATCGAAGCCCTTGAAGCGTTTCAAGTATGGTAGTGGTTGCCAGATCGTGACACCATCCACAGTCTAATATTTATTTCTTTTTCCAGAGGAGAATTTTTAAAAACCAAATATTGAGCTTATTGTACATTTTTCGGAGAAATCATGAGTGGTTTCATTATTTCTTATTAAAAGTACGCCTAATTACACTAAATTCCAGGATTCGACCAAGGTGCCACATTCCCTTTAAACACTCTCGCTATAGGAGGCCCCAGAGTGATCGTTGTAGATAGGTACTAACGCAAAAAGCAGACATAGATAAAGATGATGCGGTAAAAAGATGCGTCATAGGCGGATCCAGGCGTCACTGGACAATTGGAGGCACTTTCCCTCTCCCCCATCGACCCGCGGTGTCCCTAAAATGGCTACAGAGCCCCTCAGAAAGATAAGCGACGCACCCCTGAAATGTCGCTACCCCCTCCCCCAGGATGTAAGTTTCGGCGCTCCCGCGATAGGGTATGGCGCCCATACGTTTTACAGCGACATACGTTACGATACGTTTTGCCACCCAAAAGTGGCGTCTCCCTGCTCCGGATAGCACCCCCCCCCCGACCATGTGCCCCCACCTCATTCGGAAATCCTGGATCTACCTATGCGATGTGATATACCGTGTTGTAAGCTTTTCAAATATTCCCAGCTCTAATATCTTAACCCGCGCCCCACCGGGGGTCCGGCGCCACCTTCGCCCCACCGGGGGCATCGATGGCCCCCCTCTAACTCCGAAAATATGGGGGTTAGCGAAAATCTGCAAGGTGCATTAGAAAGCTCGCGTGAATTCAGTAAGAAATTACTTTACATGTTTAAGCGCTCAGGTCAATGGTTTGACCTCCAGAGGTCAAGAAAGGTCACGATAGGCTATTTTCACTCAAATATGCAATGCCTAAGAAAACTGGGCATAACTCCTATGCAGAGTTGTGCGACTCGCGAGTCAGAGTCGGAGTTTAACTCAAATTCCGACTCATTCGACTCTGAGTTGAGTTGAGTTGAGTCGAAAAAATTAAACAAGTGAGTTGAGTTGAGTTGAGTCGGTTCACAACACATCAATGAGTTGAGTTGAGTTGAGTTGTGAAGACAGCGAGTCAAATGAGTTGACGAAAAAAGTTGGCTCAACAGGTAAACATTTTGTCAAGTGTCTGAATTTGCCTACCTTTTGCAAACCTCCTTTAACCTCCTTTAAAACATTTTCCCCAGTGTTTCAATTGTTTAAATCAAAGTTTCAATTTGTTTCAATAAACCAATAATTATATGGTTCAATTGCTTATTTTAAAGGCACATCCGGTATGAAGGAATCCTTAGGCATGAATAATACATACACTCAAAAAAATAAATAGGTTCCTATCACTGGCTTTGAAGTTGTGGAACGCACTACAAAATACATTTCAAAACTCTCAAAAACTTTTCATCTTCAAAATCTAACATTACTTCTTTACTTTAAACACTCCAACAACACGCGTCGTCGTCGATGATTGTTGTCGTCAGTGGTGGTTTTCTGAGAATAGTGTGCGCCATTGCTGTCTTTGAAAAACACATTCAGCAGAGTATGGGCTCAAGTTTAATTAACCTCAAGGCAAAAGAGTAAGTATCACGTGATAGTTCATGAAGTAATGCAAATATTTATATGCCTACATGCTACATTTATTATTTCATCCTAAATGCGCCGTCTGCCGCCACCTTTTTCATTTCACCTATCAATAACAAATACTGTTATTAGCATTGAAAAATTGGACCTTTGATTCGACAAAAATGTTGAGATGTCTTTATTGCAAGAATCAGAGGAATTATTTCCTGCTTCTGTTTTTGTCAGATCAGAGACCCTTACTTGGCATCTGTGTTTATTTGGATAGCTATAATACATTAGCAATTTTCTATGAAATCGTTCTCCAATTTTGCTTGAAGAGCGATAGGTATGTATTTTATTACAGGTTCTGACTGAAGCTGAAAATTTGATTGGGTTTAAAATATGAATATATTTAAATCCAACACATCAACGTTAATAGAATTTTCACTGCTATTGTCCTTTGTCATATATAGTATATTTTTCCTGGGGTTTGCTGTAATTCTTATAATTAGCAATTGCAACTAGATAATTATTCCTTAAATTTTGATAAAACTCTTAGGATATTAATTTTAATTCATAAAAAATTACCTAGCCTCATTCTTTAACAGAAAAAGCAATACCTATACCATCCCTACAAATCAAAATACAGTTTATATAATGTTCTTTTAGCTTGAATATTTTTGGCAGTATGGAGGCTCAATTTTTTTTACCTGTGTTGGTGTAACCTTAGCGCTTTTAGGGTCTTTTCCATTCCATTTACTTAGTTGTATATGCAATGCTCCTTTTAGAAGTAATCGCAGCATGTGGTAGCTTTTTTGGGCAGTGACAGTCCGGAAGAATTAAAAAGTTATTCATGGTTGCTGGGTAATTGTTAACCAATGTTTGAATGCCAATTAATTAATTTTGCTTCCATTAATCTTCTGTTTCATGTCAGACTTTTTGAACAGCTTGATTTTTGCTGGTTGATTGATTTATTTCTTATCTTTTATATTTATATATTTATCATGTATTTATTTCATTTTGAAAATGAGTCGAAGTTTGAGTTGAGTTGAGTCATGAGTTGAGTCAGAGTTGAGTCGGATGAATTTAGCCGTGAGTCAGAGTTGAGTCGACTCACTAAACTCTTGGTCATGAGTTGAGTCGGAGTTGAGTCAACTGCTCTCAGCACTTGAGTTGAGTTGAGTCGACTCAATAAAATTCTGAAACGCACAACTCTGCTCCTATGTCATTAGAGCTATTGAGATCTGGTTAAGTACATTTGATAGGAAATTGCCAGACCTTTTTCAGCTGTGTGGAACTTAAAGACCTCCCGCCAGTGGTTTGACCACCAGAGGTCACCTCGTAACCTAATATGACCTGAGGTCACGAAAGGTCAGAAAATAATATTGCCGTATATCAAATGAAAGCCAGTGAAGAGACAAACACGATGGTGTTTGTTTCAGCGCTCTAGCTTAATTAGGTCAAAAGTTATTGTCAAAATACTGTTTTTGACCCCTGGTGACCTTGGATGACCTTGGAAAAGTCAAAGGGAAAATATGACCCCTGGGATCCGTGAAAGGGTGTCCAAAAACGCTGTTCTGAGCAGTCTGAGCATTTGCAATCATTTTTGTGGCTTTTAGATCATGAGACAGCTTTTTCTCATGCTTTTCCAATGGGAGAGGTCGCCTCGTGACCTGACCTCAGGTCACGAAATCGAAAAATCCCGGATATACACGTTGTAGACGCTAGAAGGGTCATGAAGTGTAGGAAGTTTGAAATCGATCAATTAAGAAATGTAGCTCTTATAGAGCTTCAAAGTTGAAGTGAGGTGACCTTAGTTGACCTCGACTGGTGACCTGACCTTGGGCGACCCAGGATAAAAATTTTCAGGGATAGTGGGAAAATGATGGGGTGAGAGATAGAGCCCTCAACCGCGGTGCTGCGTTTCGTCGTTTTTCTGCTATCTTGAAAAAACCTTAGGGGGCATCGATGGCCCCCCGTGGGGCGAGGGTTAAGACATAGAATGCACAAATGAAATGTCTCCAGCACGTCTGTTTGACAATAAGGGAATGTGGCACCTTGGTCGAATCCTGGAATTTATTGTAATACGGGGTAGCTACTTTTAGCCGAAAATCATGGAAGTGTCCATGATTTCTCTGAAAAATGTACAATAACCTCAATATTTTCATTTTTAAAATGTTCCTCTGGGGAGAGAAATACGTATCTGCCTATGGATGATGTATGATCTGGCAACCACTACCATTTTCAACAGACTTCAGGACTTCGATTGGGGGCGTTATTGGAGTGGTCAGCGTAGCTGGCTTCCATTCAGCCGACCCGGGTTCAATGCCCGGCGGCTTCCCTGAACAAGGAGCAGGCTGGCTCCCGAGAAATCCCTCCAACAGGGGAGTTGGCGACGCCATATGACCCTGGCAGTTGGTGCGTCGATAAGCCCCAAAATTATTGGGCTTCAATTGGCTGATACTCACCGTGACTCTGTTGTCGTCACACTAATAGCTGCCAGCTGCGGCCTGCTGCGTAGGGTACATGCAGGGTAGATTTCAGAAAGTTTTTTAGCTTTTCTCTACGGAAATGTTGAGTTTGAAGACAAATGATATATTGACTACTGGTTTTTCCGGTATGCTTTACAACTTGGCTATCTCAGTTAAAATCACACCCAATCCGTTGTAAAGGTGCCACATTCCCTTTAAGGATATCTTCCCTATTTCAGTGATACGTCAACCGGTAAATATGACCAACCCCAGCTGGTGCTCAAACCCGTGGCTTCCATCGGAATCTCTAAATATATTTCAGACCAAAGCCTTTGTCTGAAATGTGAGACCGAGACTCTGGTCTGGAATGTGAGACCAGGAAGGACCCCGGTCAGAAATATGAGACTGGGACTCTGGTCTGGAATGTGAGACCAGGAAGGACCTCGGTCTGAAATATGAGACCGGGACCCTGGTATGGAATGTGAAACCAGGAAGGACCCCGGTCTGATTTGTGGGACCGAGACTCTGTCTGGAATGTAAGATCGGGACTCTGGTCTGGAATGTGAGACCAGGAAGGACCCCGGTCAGAAATATGAGACCGGGAATCTGGTCTGGAATGTGAGACCAGAAGGGCCCTGGTCTGAAATATGAGACCGGGACTCTGGTCTGAAATGTGAGACCGAGACCCTGTCTGGAATGTGAGATTGGGACTCTGGTCTGGAATGTGAGACCAGGAAGGACCCCGGTCAGAAATATGAGATCGGGACTCTGGTCGGGAATGTGAGACCAGGAAGGGCCCCGGTCTGAAATATGAGACGCGGACTCTGGTCTAAATGCAAGACAACTCTGTCTGAATGTGAGATCGGGACTCTGGTCTGGAATGTGAGACGAGGAAAGACCCCGGTATGAAATGTGAGACCGAGTCTCTGTCTGGAATGTGAGATCGGGACTCTGGTCTAGAATGTGAGACCAGGAAGGACCCCGGCATTGGCGGACGCAGGTGAGGGGGGCATTCCGGCTATAGCCCCCCTCCCCGCCAAAGCGCTGGAGGGGGCCAAACTATCTGTTGGCCCCCAAACGTCGGGTACATTTTTTGAAAAAAGGCGTTTACACTAGGTCTGTAGAGCAAAAAAATATTCGTTCCCACCCCCCCCCCAGGAGGAGAGCCAGACATGGGTTTGGCCCCCCAAAAAAAAACTCGGGTCTGCGTCCGCCCCTGGAGCCCGGTCAGAAATATGAGACCGGAACTCTGGTCTGGAATGTGAGACCAGGAAGGGCCCCGGTCTGAAATATGAGACCGGGACTCTGGTCTGAAATGTGAGACCGGGACTCTGGTCTGGAATGTGAGATCGGGACTCTAGTCTGGAATGTGAGACCAGGACTCTAGTCTGGAATGGTGAGATCGGAAAGGACCCTGGTCAGAGATCTGAAGCATTGAACAAACTGTACAGAATCGCCTAGCCGCCAAGACCATGCAAATTCACAGACCACTTTTAAAAGGGGTCTGTCTGTAAAACTGTGAAAATAATATTTAAGAAAAGGGAAGTCATGGTTAACCCTTGCCCCGGTGGCGGGTAGAGCCACCTTCGCCCTGGTGGGGGGGGGCTAAAAAAGACCCCCCACGATCTCAAAAACTAAGAGAGCTAGAAAAAAACTCAAAACGTCAATCAAAAGCTCTTCAAAAATGATATCGAAAATACATCAGTCATTTTTCTTGTCAGGTCAATATCAAGGTCACCAGAGGTCAAAATAGGTCAAAATCGCTAATATGAGGTGAACTAAGAAAACCCCATATATCTCAGATACTATGATAGCTAGAAACATTTTTCTAACACCATTCGAAAGCTCTTGAGTTGCTCTTTCATTGCAGTGGCATTGATTTTCGTGTCAGGTCAAAGCCTAGGGAGCTACAGGTCACTGAATATTGGGCATATTCTTGGGAATGTCCATAGCCACCCATGCATACGGGCGTTTCTTTTTTCGCTAATAACTTCCAAACCAAACAAGATACAGCCAAAGTTGATGCACCGTTGCAATCCTCTCGTCAATACGAATCGAATGATATATAATATTGTTACCCCAGGTCAAATTTAATAATTTGACCTGACCCAGGTCAACGGTCTGACCCAAATTGACCTGGTATAGTCATGATGTATATCATTTGACTTGCAGTGACTATACAAACACTTAGGTGACAAAATAAAAGTTATATCTTTGTTTATTCAAAATGTATAAACTGAAACACCAAAAAATGCTTATTTGACCTAAGGTGACCTTTTAAACGTCACAAGTCAAAACTTTTGGCATCAACTTCAGAAATGTGCTAAGAGCAAGTCATAACCGATGTTTGAAGTTGATTCCATCCATACTTACTGAGAAAAGCTCATTTGGTGATTTTCCCCATGTATTGACAATGGGCAGGTCATGCTCTGCACATGACCTTAAGTCGCCAATATAAAAAAATCCCGGAACAAATGTTGTAGCTCCTGGTGGGTCCAATATGTGGTATGAGTTTCAACTTGATCGATTAACCCTTCTTTTAGTTATGCGATCCTAAGCATTTTTTAGGTGAGGTCACTTCACCTGGCCTGGTGACCTGACCTGACATGACCTTGAGCTAAAATTTTCAGAAAAGGTGTAAAAATGATGAAGGAACAGCTAGACCAAGTTTGGCGGCGCTGCGCGCCGCCGTTTCTTGGTCACTTCGGAAAAACCCGAGAGGGGGATCTAAAAAGACCCTCCACCCGGGCGAAGGTTAAAGGAAATGGAAAGGAAAGTGACTATTGAAATCAGAATGTTTTCAACGCTCTTCTTGTTTTATTACGGTCACTCCTAACAGGAACATTTCCCATAGGACAGGGAGTATTGAAATGGATTATTAAGGGCTCCCTCTACTGAGCAGATGGGGCATAAAAGGTAGTTTTCCACCATAGGGATTAAACCCACATTAATCTGTAATCCCAATCCGGCGACCGGCAGCCAAGCTACTGAGGCAACCCGGCCCCCTCATCTTTGTTCCTTACTCCTAGATAACCCTCAAACTTAAATCCGCATCTGCATTTATGATTATCTCCAATTTTTTTCAAGTTCAAGCTTCAGAGCACGGGGCCACTTCGTTACAATGGTAGAGGATTCGAAATGTTCTGGCTGAAATCTGACGCGATGAATGAAATAGTGCTTAGCATTTAGTACTCCTTGCACCTACCTAGAACTTACAGTGGAAATTTCAACAGATTGGTTCCTTGAGAAGGCGATTAGAAATGGGCTTCCATTTAGGTTTGCAAGCATGTATGTGCCCACAGAATTGTTTTAGAAGATAGAAACAGGAAGTAAATTACAATATAGGAGAAACATCGCAGAAACAAGAGTTCAGCGGGACCGATGCAGCCACACCTCATCGCGTAAATGAGCCATAACTTTAATTCTTCGGCTCGCTTACGGCAAGGTCATTATATTATGGTTAAAATTAAGTTGAAGAGGTTGATTGTATGCATACCAACTATTTATTTCTTATCAAAATCGCACCGAAATGAGACAATATTTCAACGTGAGAACAACAATCTCATCAGGTCTGACAATTCGGTGACGATAACAAATACCTACACAGCTCGTTTGATTATGCATTTCCATCTGCTCGTCCAATATACTCCACACAGTGCGGATACAAAGGGAAGGGACCCGAAAAAGAGCGAGGGAGGAAACACTTCAATAAAATTTGGTCCCGGAAGCGATTTCTCTATCGCATGATACCACCTCTAAGCTCCCTACCCCACCCTCTCTCCCTGTCCTGAAATTCTGGACATCCCTACCCTGTGCAGGTGTGCCAGCGTCAGTGAAACTAGAGCCGGCGGCGGCGCCGTTCCAGTGCCCTCTCCGACAACAGGCCGTGTTTTCGTCCGCGCCAGCCGGCGTTGGCCAAGGCACCCCGCGACAGCCAGTGATTTACGGTACGGCCTTTGTTCCCGCGGCTTCCAAGAAAACGCGGTCAGCTGGCGCCAGCGGCGCGTGACATCACTGGAGCGAGCGCGGCAGTCGTGCGGCGGCCAGCGAGATGTGGCGCTGTCCCAGCGTGACTGACAGGCCGGCGTACGTGGAATCCCTATGGTTTGTGGACGTGTGAAGCAAGGTAAAAATATCACGGTGTAGGGATGCCAAGTTGTGCGTCGCAATGCATCCCCATCATAATGGAGTCGGTAAACCATGGGTGTTTTGAGTTTATGCATGTGGTTTGCGTTTTAGGTTTTAGCGAGCAATGGCTGATAGGTATGAGGTGGAATGGCGTGCACTTTCCATCAGAATTGAAGCGGTGCAAATTCTACCCATTTGACAGCATCATGCCTGCAAGAGCCCGTCAGCAAAAATTGTCGGACGTCAAAACACATAAAATAAACCAGCGCCTCAACAGGTGCCTACGGCTCATGGCGACTCTTTAAGAGTGTTGCCGATGTTGCACTGAAAATATCTCTGCTCCCCGGATGTACCACTCATATGTTCTGAACGCAAAACTTCGGCGAGACGAGATAAGCGTGCACAAAACCGCATGCATGTCAGCCACAAACCTACTGTCAACAAACACGCCGTGAGTGAATTTTGAAAAAAGTGTGTTCTAGAAGGAATAACGGGCGTATGAGGCCAGGGATGAGCCCTGGGGGAAGCCAAAAGAAAATCCCAAAACTCCTATTTTTACACCATTTGCTTCCCAACACCATGTTTTACACGATTTTGGGCCCCGTGGCCCCCTCCGTCCAAACCACCGGCCTAGATTCGGCACGGCATGGGAGTCGTGTCATCTATATTAGTGCTTTGAGCGAAACGCTTCCCAGGTGATAACCAGCGCTGGTGCCAATTAGCCACTATATTTTTCCACCAGCGTTCAAGTTGTTAAACGTGTAAGTAGGACAACAGGAAGTTGATGATTTTATCCCTTGACAAAAATTGATATTTTGCGGCATAAACATCGCCACCGGAAAAAGGTGAGAGGGCCAGCCAAACTTCAACCTGATGCTGACAAAAAGCTTTCTACGGTAGGACCAAAAGCTGTTCGAATTTGGGCTCCTCGTTGCCTTCTGCAGCGCCTGGTTATGAAAATGTCAGGTTTTCTCCCATTTTCACTGAGATAAGGAAATTGTTGGCCAAAAAGTGGTGGCCAGCCCCCTGACTTCCCCTTTTCCGCCGCCTATGTTTTGCAGATTCGATAAGAATAGATGCCACAAAGTACCCTTATACCTAAACCATTATATGCCATTGGAATCCAAAAGCTGACAGAACCGCAATTAAAACCAGCAAATTCCTACAAATTCTTCAAATCTGATAGAGCTCGTCATATCCCAAGCGTTTCAGTCACATTCACATCTCAGAAAACAAACCCAAAATCAACTCTTACAGAATATCATATCCCAATGTGCCTACGACAACGACTGGAAGTCTTCCGGGAGACCTATTTATACCGCTGTATTCAGTACAAAACAGCGGCGATTGCCAGTGTTTTGTTTTGTTAGCCGTGACACGCACGACTTACCGCGTACAGTCTAGCTTAAAGCAGCAGCCTTGCCATTCTGTACCAACAGGTGCTACGGAAAAAGGCTGAACAGTGCCAGCCAGCTGAGACCAGGGGTGCGGCAGTGGCGGATACGGGGTGGGGGCTAGGGGCTCAATCTCCCCCGAAATGTCAAAGTGCCTGTAGAAACTGCGTAGCCGGAGGCTGCTCCGAGGCAATGGCAAGGGAGGCTCCAGCCTCCCCGCCCCCAATGAAGTCCTATATCCGCCACTGGGATGTGACACCAAGCTCAGCACTGCCGAGTTAGCACTGTAGCTCTGGTAACGCTGCTGTACTCAGCCGCGCGGGAACCAGTGCATCCTCCCATACACACACCTGTTCGAAATCAATAGAAATGTCGCCGATGGAAAAAATATCGATGGCGAGGAATGAAGAACGAGGAAGAACGCTTGTCAACGCCGAGTGCGCCGGTTTTTAACAAGCAACGAATTTTGCAGGTCTGCGATGAATCACAACAGGCATCATGAAAGGACTGGGTGGCGAAGCTTGGTGGCGAAGCCACATCTTAAACCTTTATAAGTATTTAGATTCGAATCCCAAGCTGCACTTTCCATGAGAAAGCACCATTCCAACCGGGATGAGATTGGCGACGTCATCATCCCGGCAGGCCCATGACGTCGCATCGTAAACGTCACAATCGGCCTAACAAGAAGTGACGAGCACGATAGAGACGGTACCGAGCGGCCCCACTGGACGGCGGGCGGTGAGTCGATTAACCCAGATACATGAGCAGCCTCGGTACCCAGACACACGGTACGCACCATAACGCCCAGACGAAATATGGCGCGGCTCAAACAAATGTGGCGACGCATAGCGTATCGTTGTGAGAAAACTCGTTTTTTTATTTTTGATGAAACATTCACGTAAACTCATAAGACATATTTCATGTCACTTCTTATGAATAAATTATAGCCTAATTTATTATATTCAATGATAGTATTGTATTTTGAATAAAACCTTTCTCCAATAGTACGAACCAGCCTCTCGGTCCTTCTTCGTGGAAAAGATCAAAACCTAATGGCAGAATGGTACCAGACACCCCTCACTGCCGGACGCGGAGGGAGGGGCAAGGGGTCATGGCCCTCCAAAATGGCGAAATTTTGGCCGATTTTCTTAAAGGAACTATTTTTTTACGATTTCTCCCGAGTTACCCCCTCCCCAAATAGTGCCCCTGCGTCAAATCGTGTGTGTTAAGGTTTATGGGTGCTTCAGCTGCTAGGGCCATATAGCGCGACTAACTATACAGTGTAATCAAGCCCCAAAAACAACCCTGGTCCTGGGTTTAACACCCACTACGGGCAGTTAGTAGGAAATAGAGCTGCTTGGTGTCGACGAACTTATCCCGTTGCAGTGGCGGCGCTGCCATACAGGCAGGTTAGGCACTGCCTAGCCACTTTTAAATGTCAGAGTAGGTATGTATTTTATGTGGAATAAATATAATTTTACTCGATGTTTAAGTTACAGAGAATACTCCTTCTTCGAATCACTGGGTCCAAGAGCCGATGATTTGCATCTCTGACAATCCACATTCGCAGCTCTTACCGTCAACAAGTGTGAGATTAGGCACTTCGCGATTTCGCTGAATCTGCCTAACCTCGTGGCAAACCTAACGTGTGCTTTTTGATTGACAACTCTAATACGTCATTCATTCGGACGCGAGTACTGGCTTGTTAAATCAGCAAACCAGGCATGCCTTGGCATCTAGCACGTGCGATACCGCGTCTTAGGACTTTGATTACAGCGGATTCGCTTATTGACCTTCTTGTATTCGCCGATTTCTAGCCTTCTCTAGTGCGGGACAGTTGTTTGGAAATTATTAGCAAGATATTCAATTTGTGAAACCCTTATGAAGAACGTGAGTCATTGCACAAAAGTCTGGTGGATTAAATTTAAAAATAATAAGTTCACAAATCGATTGTACAGCGAGAAATTAGACGTCATAAAAATGAAGTGCCGAAGCTTTCCTTGAAATGGGAAGCTCTCGTGAGTGCATTGTCCTTCCCGGCTTACTTACCTATTTACTTGCCCTTCTCGAATTTAGCCTTGTACCTTCATATACTGCCGCATAACCCCTTCCACAATCCACCGAAATATGTTTTTTTATATTTTTTATTTGTATTATAATAAACATTAAAACATAGATATTATTTTTGCTCATTGAGCTGATCTTGCTGCCTTCTCTAGCTGAACTGCTGGATCCGCCCCTGTCCAATATCAGGTAAAAAGCCTGGGCGACGTCCTCGCCAATCGTGCCTAGGTTGTCATAATGTTCAAGAGCCGCCACTGTCCCGTTGCGCTCGTGTCACTCAGTTTGGAACATCTACTATGTCAAATCCTATTTATGTCAAATATAATAAAGCTCTAATGAACTCAACTCAAGGAGACAGGCCAGCTGTTGAGTATAAGTATAATTGTATAAGTGTATAAGTATACACTCGCAGGGAGTATGGGTGAAAAGAATCGAGCGCGGACTGCTCTCAGCTCGTCACATCCCATATCAGATAACACAGGTTCAACAGTAAGCCTGCTTCTGCAGCGGGGGCAGAGAGGTTTGGTTCTGAAGCAGAAAAATAATGCCCGTGGGTCGCATATGTACGACCATCCTGCGGCCACCCCTGGACACCCGCATACATGGGTCGATTGGGCCGTTCCCGCGGTCGGTACTGTCCTGAGGCTGCTCAATGCTCATGTATCTGGGGTAACTGAAGGGATCTTCAGCGCGTCCTTCTGCAGTAGGACGCGCTGAAGAAGGCTCTCTTCTGCGCCAACGAGGCCGAAGGTGAGTAACGGCTCTCGTGTCGCAGTAAAAGGCAAGAGACTTCTTCCATGCTCCCAGTCAGTCTTCAACACAGGTCAAACTTTATATCCTACAGAGCGAGCCTTTTGCTCGGCGGAGCTAAAATGGTTGGGATGTCTACCAGGGATGCACCGAGCTGGCATGACACATCAGAGTCGTTAGGTACAATACCATTGGTAAAGACTGCAATGATGTCACAGGTTCTACAGGATGTCCTGTAGCTTCTCCTCTATCAACTATGAAAGCCTCCAAAAATCTACGGATTTTTTTGGCGCATTTCGATAAAGCGCCTCTGAGTGACGTTTATTCCTACCATTATACAAAATCAAACATTGTGCATGTGTTTTCCCAGCACAAGTATTCACGCTTTCCGACTGTTCCTTTACGTGCAGCCATTTTTTTGCGTGTTCACGAGGTCGCGGACGCCTTCCCGTCAGCTGTTTGGGCTCAGCCTGGGAGCGAACAGCTGATCGCTCCGGCCCACCGCTGCGACCCACTCATCTGCCGAGCCTGCTGACGCCGGCAGGCCTGCGGAGCCACCGAGTGAAAGCGGACCGCGGCCTCCACCGCAGCAGAATCCAGAACTCAATATCAGTCCCGCGGCAGAGGCATACAACGAGCTTAAAGGGAATGTGGCACCTTCATAACGTGATTTTAACTGAGATAGCCAAGTTGTAAAGCAAGTCGGAAAACCCGGTACTCCATATATCACTTGTCTTGGAACTCGATATTTCCGTAGAAAAAAACTAAAACTTACCTGACACCAACCCGTGGCGGATCCGGGGGCAAAAGGCATGCCCCCAACGGAAAGCTCGGGGCAAACTATGTTTTGCCCCAAGCGATCGACCTCCTTTTTCCCGACTCATTTTAAGTTTATGGCAACATTTTGGTGCTTTAATCTACTCTACGGAACCGTTAGTTCGTGAATATCGGGCCTTGATGAAAAAGGATCTTGTTTTTTGCCCGTGTTTTGTTTAACACCCGTGTTTTTGGATTTTGTTCGATTTTTGTTACTTTGGTTTGCCCCCAACCGACCGCTCCCAGCACCAACCCCTCATCAACCCCTCACCGGGCGGCCCTTGTTGTGAGCTGCTGGTGTGACGACATATACTGACATCACGATGAGCATCAGCCGATCAAAGCCCTTGAAGCGTTTCAAGTATGGTAGTGGTTGCCAGATCGTGACATTATCCACAGGCTGATAATTATTTTTTTTCTAGAGGAGTATTTTAAAAATCAAAATATTGAGCTTATTGTACATTTTTCAGAGAAATCATGAGTGGTTTCATTATTGTCGGCTAAAAGTACGCCCAATTGCACTAAATTCCAGGATTCGACCAAGATGCCACATTCCCTTTAATGATGAGCAGACCTGTAGAACTGATAGCTGTCAAGTTGTGTGGCGCCTCTTGCCTGCGATTTTAGCGTCTTGATCGGCCGATGGTGGTGATGTGTGAGGCGATGACGCCACCGCCGCGGGCCGGTCCCCACGTGCGGCGACTCTGCAGCCCCACGAACGCACTGCGCCGGGCTATTTTGGGGTGGGCATTTTGCCCCCGTCTGTTATGCCACCGTGAACGGCCCTGACGGCGTGCCCCCGTGTATTTGATGCTGTGGAGGCCCTTTAGTGGGAATTTGTGCTTTCAATCCCGCACAAGAGCACTGCGCTCACGAGACTCAGCATCGCAGCCAGCCGATAAGGCGGAGATATCATCGCTCAATATTTCCCGCTGATTTGTGTCATTTCACTTGTAATTGTAGCTATAGGTTAGAGAGAGCCTTCTCTTAAAGTTGAGGCAAAAATTTCTGTGATTTTCCCCTCTCTGCCCTTTTCCTACACTTGTGGTCATCCCAGGGCATATTTTAGGAATTGGGACTGGTGGGCATTCGGCTAAAGGGCACAAATTCCACTAAAGGGCACTCCTACAGATCAAATGACTGGTGACTGGTGGGCACTGGGCCGTCAGGGCCGTTCACTGGTGGGCATAACATGGGGACTGTGGGCAAATGCCCACCACTTTGTAGCTTAAAATATGCCTGGTCACCCCCACCCCCCCATCCCGATGAGAGTATTCACCATCCCCTCTGAAAGTCCCATCTTAAGAACTGGCGCTCCCTCCAGGTTGAATGGTGCTCCCTGACCAAAGTGCCCCCTCCCTTCGGAAATCCTTAATCCGTCTGTGCCCGGCCTATCCTAATTTGGGAAGCAAAAACGACAGGAAAAGGGGAAACCCGTCCCGAAGTTCATCCAACTCTAGTTTCAAATTAAATTCTGTACCCGTCTCAGAGGGTATATACCATCCTCTGCCGCATGTTGGATAAGAAAGTACTGCTAAGAGTAAAACAAAACACAGTCTCTGAGTCAATTCTTACCTATACTAGCATCCAACAGACCGACACAATGTATGCAAGAGCCCTTCTTAAATCACAAACAACCAAGAAGTCTGTCTGGTCTACAGGTATTCTGAGTCCCTGAAGACATTTAATCCCGCTGCATAAAACCGGCAAATTGCAGCTGTGACACGTTGTTCACCAACTGGGGTGAGTTTGTGCCACTGAAAACCTGTCAGCGCTATAAGCATTGGATCAAAAGAAAAACCTCTGAAGCATCACAAGCATCTGTAATGAAATCTCAGCAGTTGTACTCTCTATAGTACTTACTTAGTTCTCGCAAAACAGTTAAATCGCAATAGGCATCATTAATAACCCTCAAACCCGGGTCTTGGTCTGCAAGATCTTTCAAAGACTAAAAACGCGAGCATTGCAATGTTCCTAATCCACATCATACCACCTAATCGACGATCTGCACATCTATAAGTACTTCCTGCATGACCGTATTCAGCAGCGTGAGGAAAAGGCCGCGGATCACAGAGCCAACTTTCAAGGACAATGCCGCAAAAATATGAATAGCTGGAAACAGGAAAAAGGCGCCGGCGGTGCGCCGCCGGGGGCGCTCCGCCCTCGTAGACCGCGTCGGAAGCGGCGTGCAGCAGCCGCCAGCGGCCGCCCACCAGCGCGCCGCTCTCCAAAAATGTCCACACAATGGTGGACAGCATCAGACAACGTTATCAGCAATCTTCCCGATATGGTCTGCCGACACACGCGGGCTGGGAGTTGATGCTAAACAATACTGATGGCCGGACAGCAGGGCCGGAGCAACGCGCTCGAGGGCAACGGTCCCGCGGCTGGCTGTGCTGCATATAACGCAGCTGTGGTCGACAGAAGCGGATGATAAACCGACAATTTTGAATGTGTCATGTTTTATGTATTTATCGCATTTTGTTACAAACAGAGCACACAATTCAAATCGTATAACAAAATGATGCAATTATTTAAACGTGATTTGGTCTTCAATGGCACATTGCTCAAACCTAGTGAATTAAGCATGTGAAATGTATTTTAAATGTTTGATTTTTATCAGCATGACAGTTGTATCGACAGAGAAGGTTATTTAATAATTTCTTTCGGTACTCTTGCTGAAATTGTTCAGCCAAAATGGTAAAATAAATTCAGACGGTATTTCACCGCAACGCTGGAGCTCAATACCGATTATTTTAAATGGGAATGAAGTCAGTATAGTAACAACAATATTATAGGTAACTTTCAATATAATATAAATCACATTAACTTTATCAGTCGTTTTAAATGCCGAAATTCTTGGAGACATTGGTGAATCCATAGGGAAATTCCCGGATTCATAGGACAAGGAGGGACACGTGTCATTCCCCGATGAAGCCCCGGCACCCCCTGAGACCTGGCCCCCTCCCCCGGTACGAGTATCAGCTCCCTCGCCTCACGATAAGGTCATGTGCCCCCTGAAAAGTCACACCACAGGTGGATCGAATCGAATCGATCTATTTATGATACGATAGGCATTTAGGAATCGATCGAAAGGCCTTTACTTCTCCCTTAGAGAAATAGAGGCATTTCCCCAAACCTCAGATTCTGTTAAATTGTATTCAAAAACACTGTTTTTGCAACTTTTTTGCCACGTTGCTCCAAAACAGCCGGTGAAGGTCCGCCACTGGGTCACGCCGCCCAGAAGTGGCGCCACTCTGGCCCTAATTAGGGTCAGCCTAGGTAAAGGGCAGCAGTGCAGCGCCCCCGGAGCGCGCAAAGTAGTGTCAAATTCAGTGCCGCGGTAAGCCAGGTAAGCATGCTGCCCTTTCACCCAGAGATCGAAAGTAGAACGCACGATTGGTACGGGTGCCGAGATATGTCCGAAGAGTCATTGTGTCTCCACCGATCTACGGTACCGCTTGCGGTTATTGTTCACCACATCAGCACCGTTCCCAACTGATACCACTAATACATATCGGCTCAACCACAATATTTCAAGTGATAGGCAAATCGTGTTCTGCGGCACGGATATCCAACCACTGTTAATGTGTGTGTTCCTAATAGGCGATCCCAAGTTCTTGTTCGGCGCCTATTTCTACACATATTGGTTTTAATATCCTTTTCCGACAGTTCCTGAACACATATTTCCGTTAGATTGATAGCCATGATTCTTCGACTGAGCTTTTTTGAAAATAAAAGAGGTTCCCCAGCAAATGTGTTCTTCTGCCCAAGGAGACTATCAGATTATTTTTGTGTCCGACCCCCAAAAAATGTGCAGCCTCGTGCAAGCTCCTTTGGATTTTATGACTTTATTTTTATGCGGTAAGTTTTTTAATGGGATATACAAAATTTATGCATGGACATTTTTCTTTCGGTCGGAGGAACAGCCTCGGAGGTGCATTTCTTTGGTTTTCAAGAGAGCATGTTTTTTGGATCACTGCTAATTAGGGTGAAAAGTGAACCAACCAAACCACAATAGGTGAACTATTTGCAAAGCACTTGGCGTGCCTGTTTTGTTTGGTGTTTGTTTTGGCATACACTTATGAAATACTACTCGTGCTTCTGATAAAAGTTTTTTGGCCTGTTTGCATCGTACAATACCCGAGCCTCGAGTGCGCCTGACTGCACACAGCCATCAACAATCTCAGAGACCAAAACCCAGCAGGCCCATTTCCGCAAACCAAAACTTCTCACTGAGAAGTTTTCGAACTCTGAGAACATCCTCGCACGCTCACCAAGCCCACACAATACAGGCAACTCAAAACTTTCTCTCCGACTTGTGGGGCCATTTTCCTGTCTGTGCACGCGGCCCATCACAACACGACGGCGGCCCGCGGCCGATGCCACTGCGGGAAAAACACTCGCGCAAACACAGAGGCTGGCAGCGGGCCGCAAAAACTGGGCACCTCTTCAGAGGGCCTCTGCGGGTGGACCGTTCAACGGACAGCGATGGGGCTGGTCACAGCCCACGGCCTGCCCCAAACAGCAGCGCCCACGGGGGCAGCTACTAATGTCACAGAGATGTGACACACTGCTGTGCATTGGCGGACGCAGGGGGGCATTCCGGCCATGGCCTCCCAAAGCGCTGGAGGGGGGCAAACTATCTTTTCGCCCCCCCCAAACGCTGGAGAAATTTTTGAAAAAGGTGTTTACACTAGGTCTGTAGAGCAAAAAATATTCGCTCCCACCCCACCCCCAGGAAGAGAGGCAGACATGGGTTTGCCCCCAAAAAAAAAACTCGGGTCTGCATCCGCCCCTGCTGCTGTGACGAGGTCGGACAATCACGGTTAGACGGCCGTGCACAGCGGCTTTTGGCTGCCTGGAGGCCGAGTGGCGGCGACATCGAAAGGATGTGGCAACAGGCACTGCCGGTGGAACTGGGGGGGGGCACCCGGGCACGGTGCTCCCCCTTAAATAAAAAAATCAACACTGGTCTTAGGGCATTGACTGGAAGGAAATGGGTTGGAAAGTCCACGGTGCCCCCCTTAAATTCGGACGTTCCGCCGTCACTGGGAACATGTAGGGAATGGTGTATGCTAACGAAATACAGTAATGTTCATGCCATTAAAACATACCTACGTACAGTTAACTCTCCCGGGTATCTTGTGCTTTGCCTTAGACCCTCCCTGCTTACAAAGTCAGAACTACTTACCCCTCAGCCCCAAATTGTCATTTTAGTATTTTTAAGTTCTAGTGTTGCATGGGCATGAAATTTCAGATAGGTGTGTTTTATTACTTATGAGTGTGTCAATTTTAAAAAGTATTGAAAAGCTGCATCATCTACCCTGGTACCGAAAAATACTATGGACTCGAAATTGATGCCTGCAATTTTGTCCCAAGCGTACACATATACCGAACTCATTTCGTGAACTCGCACTCATGTTTTTCCAGTGTTATCGGCACTGCACATTGCACAAACGCCTAACCCATATATCTACCCACGGGCACAAAATGTCTCTTACACCGGTCCTCCTCCCTCAGTCAACACCAGGCACAACGACCACCATTTTTAACACCACACATGTAGGTATTACAATCCGCCCGCGACCCCTCCCCACCGAGGCTTGAACTTAGCGTCAGCGGCGCCCAGCGTGACCTCCGTAATCTCTGTGCCCGCAGGCAATCGCGGCTGCCGGCGGATGGCGGCCGCTGATTGGTGGAGGCGCGTTCACTTGTATCGCGAGAAATTCAGCGAAAAATTATCCTTGAAAATGATAGAGCTTTAAACCATGAGCCACGAGATATATTAACATTATGTTTTACAAACATTTCTAGCCATACCTTGCTCGCTATTGGCTTGATTATTTGCCGCACCATCCGTGGCTGCTCTTTGGTACAGGCGAGACGGCGGCAGTCAGCACAGGCTAGCTGGCGGCCGAGTTCGCTGAAGTCTGGAGTGTCGCGATGGGTTTCTGCTGAGTGGTGAGAATTGGGGCCTAGTCCCAAGGTAACCGAGGGAAGGAGGAGAGAGGCGTTCATAATTCTAAAACTTAACCGTCGGACGAGTTATAGAGAGCGAGGACTAATAGGGAGCGCTGCCGAAGTACAACCAGATAATATACCAGAAGAGGGAAGCACATGCTGCTTTGCTCCGTGTTGGATGGTGAAAAGGCACAAAATCTAATTCGGGACTCGAAACATCATGTATGCTTATTGTCCATTATGTCTGTGGCTTTCCGTTTTTTTTTATAAAATATCAAGATGTACGTCAGTTGCAGAATGCCACTATAGCGCTGTGGAACAGGCATTTGTTGATAATTTCCTCTCTTTGACTCTTTGACTCTCACTTTATAAGGCGCTTACGCGTCGGAAAAGGGGGTGTCAGGGGGGCCTGGCCCCCCACTTTTTGGCCAAAAATTCCATGATCTCAGTCAAAATGAGAGAAAACCAGACATTCTTATATCCAGCCGCTGCGGGAGGCAACAAAGAGCCCAAATTCGAACAGTTTTTGGTCCTGACGTTGAAAGTTTTCTGTCAGCATCAGGTTGAAGTTTGGCTGGCCCCCCACTTTTTGCCGGTGGCGACACTTATGATAAGGCATTTGCTTCACCTTTTGGTGGGAGTGCCTAAATCACCATTGGGGGTGCGCAGCTCATCATTAGGGGTGCGGAGGCACCCCCAATGAGATAGAAATTCACACCCCTGCACAGTGTTATAAGCGGCCGCGAAAACGGACAGAATACCCCGAGACCGACTTCCGTATTTCAGTAAATAACCTCAACTGGCCCGTACAAAATTGTCTGGTGCATGCGTTTTTGATATTCATTTGTTTGTGGCTTATCTCATTCTGCCGCTATATTGCTTAAAGTTGCCACTTCTTCATGTTCGTCCCGCGGATGAATGACGTCGTTTTCATACTGTCTTTTTCTTAATCCTGCTGCGCGTAGGCTTATCGGCAGATTTTTTATTGTGTGGTATCAAATGATAGTTTGATGTCTGTTTTGTAGGATCAGCTATATTATTAAGCCATGTACCATTTGCCGAAGGATCATTGACCCCCGAAATAACGCTATGTATTTTTCCGTTTTCAACTTGGAGTATTTTGTTCAACTAGTCTACACTTTTGTGACAAAGTGACAATTATTTGCGTATCGAGAAGCCCAATAAATTCTGGACAGGAGCCATCATGACTTTTTGCATAGTTTTGATATATACTGCTGAGACGGCATTGGAGACAGTGGTGCTCCGATCTCGGCGGCAGTTAAGGCACGAACGCGTCGCGCGCCGACTCAGCTTACACCGGCGCTCGTGCCCTTCGACGGGTGAATTTGATGCCTTAGGGCTGGGGTTTTATCTGGCACTGGCGGTATTTCATCGAAAGAGGGAAAGTTTCGTTGATTTCCACAACAGTTCAAAGTTCTGCCCGGAATTTGTATCCTTGTAGGCTTGTTGGGTAGTGTGGTGAGAATACTCCTCCGTGTGTCGGGTTTGTAACGGTAAGAGTATTGGACACCTCTGCTCTGTGAATACTTCCTGGTGCGAGAAATACTGGTTTGCTCATTCGTGCAGAGTGTCGTGGTAACGTGCGGGATATGGTTCCGTGGGCGCTGGCTGTTTAAACGGCTAGGAACGTCTCTTCGCGATTTTGTAGCTGTTTATGATACTTTTATTTTTAGGTCTTAGGCGCTTTCCGATTCGGGATGAATCCGCTGTGCCCTGAAAGTGGGGTGTTCCGATCGATCGTGGCTGCAAAGCAGAACCGACTGGTTGCGGGACGGTGCTTTGCGGTAAACGGCTGTTTCTACGAACGTATGGCGGCTTCTCCTCGCGGTCGCGGCATGTCGCGTGCCGTACTGCTGAAGCTGGCCGCTCGTCTGGCTGCGTGCCAAACAGACGGGATCGAGCTTCGCTTGTAGAAGCGTCGCTCTCACTCGGCCCAGCTTCGCCGTGGATGCGTGATGTGCCGGGTGAGGCTTGTGATCTACCCCGATGAGCCCTGGTGTTACCGTATCGGCGCATGTCACAAAAGTTATAACATCGTGGGACTTGACAAATAAAGTAGTGCAATCCCCTTATAAAGTTGTGACGCCCGGGGATGTTTCCCCCTGTGTAACCGACGCTCTGCCGTTGTGCGTTTTGAATACACAGGAGACTGTGGGTTGTTGACCTAGTTCGGCTGACGTGGCTCGGTCATCTGAACACGCCATCGTGGGCTGTATCTAAACTGTCCTTAATGGGGATTTGTGGCGCCACTGGAAGTATATAGCGGGCGCGGTGGTGCTGCTAATATGATCTTTTGTTCCTTGTCCTCTACTGTTGGTATTAACTAAATGCGTGTGGATCACAAAGCCGTCGTCAACTCGGTATTGCCGTCTAATGCCGTTCATGTATCGAAACCCCGCGTCTCCGAGAATGAACTTTAACCTGGCTCCGCCCTGTGCGTCGACCTGCTGGGACCACTGTTCTGGTATCCTGGTATGCGTTGCATGGTAGATGGGGTTGATGTGTGGGGCGTCATCTCAAGATGTCTTCTTGGGCTAGCCGCTGGATTGACTTGAAGTTCCTGAGGTGGGAAACAAGTGGCTTATCGTTTGGCCTCTCACACTCATGCGTGGATTGTACTTTTGAGCTCTTGGCTATTGTTTGCTTTCCGTGAGGCAAACGAAATCATCCATTCGGCCATTAAGTTTGGATTTTTTGGGTCGATCGATATGTATTGATTATGTTGGTTTGGAGTGACCTTGGCCTGAACTCCGGTGGTTTTTTGTTGACCTGCTGTAATATTATACATCATTCATTCGCCGTGACGATGGAAGGGCATAGTGTCTAAAATTATTCTGCTCACTCTGTCCGCTGGCCCAAACACTACCCTGTGCCTTTTGCTTCTGCTTATTGCCTGACCAAAAGTGCCGTATGTTTTTTATTTGTTGAGCTCTCCGCTTTTTTTCGTATCTTAGCCGCCGGTTCAGGGATTTTCAAACACCCCACCGGGCTTGGTCGGCCCGGGGCGGTTAGTGTATTGGTGTCATGGTGTGGGTTTAGTTTTTTGGTTTTTCCATATTCATTTTTTCTGTCTGATGTCATTGTTGATGTGACAATGCTGTGACAGTGCTACTGTGACAATGCTGCGACAGTGCTACTGTGACAGTGGTGCGACAGTGCTACTGTGACAATGCTGTGACAGTGCTACTGTGACAGTGCTGCGACAGTGCTACTGCGACAGTACTGCGACAGTGCTACTGTGACAGTGTTGCGACAGTGCTACTGTGACAGTGCTGCGACAGTGCTACTGTGACAGTGCTGCGACAGTGCTACTGTGACAATGCTGTGACGGTGCTGTAAAATTTCTGCTGTGATCGTGCTGCTGAAGCGTGCTTATATTACCTGTATAGTGCTGTGACAGTGCTACTGTGACAATGCTTTGACGGTGCTGTAAAATTTCTGCTGTGATATTGCTGCTGAGGCATAGCTGTGACATATTTACCTGCTGTGATAGTGCTGTGACAGTACTGTGGCAGTGCTGCTGTGACAGTGCTGTGATTGTGCTGTGATAGTGCTGATGTGACAGTGCTGTGGCAGTGCTGTGACAGTGCTGCTGTGACAGTGCTGTGGCAGCGCTGTGATATTGCTGATGTGACAGTGCTGTGGCGTGCTGTGATTTGCTGATGTGACAGTGCTGTGGCAGTGCTGTGACAGTGCTGCTGTGACAGTGCTGTGACAGTGCTGTGACAGTGCTGCTGTGACAGTGCTGTGGCGGTGCTGTGACAGTGCTGTTGTGACAGTGCTGTGGCAGTGCTGTGACAGTGCTGCTGTGACAGTGCTGTGACGGTGCTGTGACAGTGCTGCTGTGACAGTGCTTGGCAGTGCTGTGACAGTGCTGTTGTGACAGTGCTGTGGCAGTGCTGTGACAGTGCTGCTGTGACAGTGCTGTGGCAGCGCTGTGATATTGCTGATGTGACAGTACTGTGGCAGTGCTGTGGCAGTGCTGCTGTGACAGTGCTGTGGCAGTGCTGTGATATGCTGATGTGACAGTGCTGTGGCAGTGCTGTGACAGTGCCGTGAGTCGCTGCTCGACGGTTCGCAGTACTGGAGAGAACCGATACATGGTGCGAAGACGGCGAGCATTGGCGCGGATCACGGACGGCGTGCGGCGCTCTGCGCCAAGACCTTCATGTGTAGGCTGCTGAAACAATCCGGTGAAGCACGTAACATAAACAAGGCTTTCTTCTGGTGATCTAGTAAACATTAAACAGGCCTGAAAGGGAAAGTGCTGCATTAGACCGCTAAAAAATAGCAGCCGCGTTTCCACACCAAGTTTCCCATGCTGACACGTGTGCTATGTCAGCACATCAGTAGCTAAGGTCACGCGGCGAGGGCAATTATCAACCCGTTGCATGGCTGGAGATCTCTTCTCGATCCAGTGGGGGGGGGGGGTCCTGGGTGGGTTAACGCTGGTACGGCCATACAAGCCCTTTTCAAAGCCTATGGGAGACCCAAAATCCAAGGGGTCCTGATCCCCCACCCCCCGGGATTTCCACCCATGACCCGTTGGTAAAGTTTTAAGGATAGCAGGTGTGAGATTCAAACACACGTCTTCAGTTCAAGATTCCGCCATTTCTCCACTGGCTCATCCGATTCACCAGTCACGCTATGATGTCTAGCTAGATAGTTACAGGGGGTTTTACTTATTTGATAAAATCAAGACAGGACGATGCTCCGGCACCTGTGAAACCGGTCGGCTTCCCAACCTTATCTAAGAAGTCCCAGGCGGGGTTTTAGTCAGGCCACGTGACTTTAGCTGACGGGAGGATGTAATTTAGTGGGGTACTTTGTCAGTCCTCTCTATTGATATGCAGGGCTACGTTTTGGCCGCATGCCAGGCGCACCCTACGCCACACTCTAAACTCCGCCTGGCTTGCGAAGGTCAATGGCTGTAACATCGGATGTTTTGAAAGAGATAATTTGACGTTTTAACCCAACTTGACGACTATTATATCACTTCTGAGAGGCGTTAACGGAATTATTCTTGAAAAACATCTCGTCTATTCCGACTGGAAATATAATTTCGCACTCGAGAATCTCACGTTCCCTCCATTCACCTGTTACTGCGGGGATCGTATAGTCTGCCATGGCCGTGAACAGAAGTGTTCAATCAGGTTCAGATCCGAAATGTTCGTGAAACTTTAAATATTCATTCCAATAGCTCCCACCACCCGATGGTAAATTCAGTGCAAATAGCAAAAATACAAACACGAAACATTCCGGCAGAATCAGACGTTACCTGACCAGCTATACATGATGGATAGATCATCCATATTCACAGAAATACCTACAATTTCCTTACTAGTTTCTTCGCATCCAACACGCTCCCAGTGATGCTCATTTCAAGATACTGCACCTACGCGTAAGCAAAACCGATCAGGTGTAGATACGTTTGTATAATCTGTCGCGGCGCCTGCAAGCCTTCACAAGTTCATGGGGTGCTGCAGAGGGCCAGCCGGCCGCATACCTTTGTCAATGGCAGGCCAGCACCAAGGACAGCTGAAGCCTTCATTAGAAACAAACCCGATCCTCTGTCCCCGACGCTCTGTCGTCAGCTGGTCGTTCTGCGCTCACTTAGCCGACGACGCTGGATCCGACGGATCCACCACGGATCCAAACTAATCCTATCTGAGCCCGCCTGATCCGGATTGGAGAAAGTTGTTATTGCAAAGCTGACCCGATATGGTACTAATGACAAGGAATGCAGATGTTGAAAATAAGGATCTGAGATGTCAGGAAGACGGAAATAAATATATGTCACAACAATATGTCACAAAAATATATTTCACAAAATATATAAGAATATATGTCACAAAAAGAAAATTTAATGAAGGCAGTGAAGTTAGCCATCTCGTATTTGACAAACTCAAACGAAAAGTGGACTCGATCTGCCTGCATTTTAGACATGCACGGGGGACGAGTATGACGACCAAGTCGATATATTCTGCATTGAAATTCGGCAGACAAAGTGAAAGATGTAAACCCAACTGGAATCCTTCGCGCCTGGACGGGCCGCGATGGTTCGTGTTGACGTCGTCTGGCCGTCTGGCTGTCACATTTATCTCGGGGAAATACCTACATACCAACAACGGCTTCGGCCGCTCCTGTGTTGCTGTACTTCTTATATACAGCGATCTGGCATCAGTGGCGGCAGAACGTCCGAATTTAAGGGGGGCACCATGGACTTTTTAACCCATTTCTTCCCAGTCAACGGCATAGGATTAGTGCTAACATTTCTGATTTAAGACGGGGACACCGTGCTCTGGTGCCCCCCAGCTCCGCTGCCAGTGTCTAGCATCACCATAACAATAGTTCAAACAAACCAGCTCGACGGGATCGGACACGCAGAGCGTATTTTCATGTCATCGTGGGCTGATGTTTTTCTGCTCAGTGTCTGGAGTGCCACACACGCGGGGTTTTATAAGGTGGCAGACAAGCGCCGATGTTGTCTCGCTGTTTACTTGAGTGGGATTTCAGGAAGGTGGCTGTTCAGCGTACGTGAAACGGTATGCACTTTCTCCCAGAGGTGAGACTCCGAAGGTCGAGTGCCCACAATTCCGCGTCTCCGCGGCAGGCGCTGCTGCGATAGAGATGGACCAGGTAACCTCCCCGGGCCGCGAAACGCCGCCCGGAAATCAACGCTCAGCGCTCGTTATTCAGATCACCACATTGTAGCGAACATGCCTACCCGAAACTAGCGAGTGGTAGATATATTTTATTTCTATATTAATGAATATAGCTATGTATAGTCACACAATTACCTACACTTAGAATTTCTCAATGTTTTCGGCTACTTATGCCTTTGTCTCGAATTTATTTAGGTAAATAAGCAATATAGTTCAATATTTACGGACCGTCTCCAGGTAAAGCGGTGCTGTGTTATAAGAACCCTGTACTTCCGTTTTATGAAGATACCATACCAGTGGCGGATCTAGCCGGTCGGTTTGGGAGGGGCAAACCAAAGTCGAAAAGCAAAAAAAACGTCACGCAGTGCAAAACAGCGCTACAATATGACTTCCCAGTAGAATTTTGTGTATGTGAGGCGAAAGGCAAAAAAATAAAAATAAACGTCACCGGGTGAAAAATATGGGCTCAAGATACTTTTTCCCTCCCCCAAGACCCCAAATTTCCACTGAACTAAATTGGTTCTGTTTGAAGTTGAGAGTTGAAGCACCAAAATCTTGCTTTCAAACTAAAAACAAGTCGGGGAGAAAAGGAGGTCGATCGCTTTGGGGGGGGGCAAAAACATAGTTTTGCCCCGAGCTTTTCTGTTTGGAGGGGGCAAATGCCTTTTTGCCCCCCCTGGATCCGCCACTGTACCATACCAAAATTGTCATCCCCAGAACTGAATCCACCTTCCTGCTTGGGAATCTAACGTTGCATGTGCCTCAGCGTCGGACCAGGAAGGGCCAAAACCAGCTGCTTTTGGGTGAATGGAAACCGTGAGGAATGGCTTGTTCATCCGGGCAGTGCTTGCTTTTAATCATCTTGTCAGCACGTATTCTCCCATCGACCCTTTTATCTCTACTTTCTCATCTTTTAGATCTTCCGTCATTAAACATCTTGGGAGCATCCATTTTAGTGAACTAACTGGTCTTAGGTTTTCACTGTTTTATAATGTCATGTTTTACTTTTAAGATTTACATGCCTATTTGAATGTGTAGCATCTGCGGTTGTACCTGTAAATGTGACTGTGTCCATCATCTCTTGTAAATATTCATGTATTGTTTCATCAAATGACTTGAACTTTAAGTGGAATCATACTGTTGCTCATATATACTGAACAAATAAAAAAAAATACACATACCCACCTTTTAAAGAGTAGGGAACAAATGTTTTGCTTCATAGATATTATTCGATATGAGCTTATAAATCCCATAGCAGTTACATATCTACGACTTCATTTGGGGGGGCTATGGGGCTCAAAAATCACCTGCCATTGCCTCGGAACAGCCTCTGGCTACACGTTTACAATAGGCACTCTTTTCACCACCTTAAGGAAAACACTACATTGCTAAGAGAGAGAGAGAGAGAGAGAGAGAGAGAGAGAGAGAGAGAGAGAGAGAGAGAGAGAGAGAGAGAGAGAGAGAGAGAGAAGAGACGAGACAGAGACAGAGACAGAGACAGAGACAGAGCAGAGACAGAGACAGAGACAGAGACAGAGACAGAGACAGAGCAGGACAGAGACAGGACGAGACAGAGACAGAGACAGAGCAGAGACAGAGACAGAGACAGAGACAGAGCAGAGACAGAGCGAGACGGACAGAGACAGGACAGAGACAGAGACAGAGCGAGACGGACAGGCGCAGAAACGACCAGAGAGAGAGAGAGAGAGAGAGAGAGCATGACCTACAATGTTCTCCTTATGCAGACCTCATAAATTATCATTTCTCCGCTAATTTTCGTCCTTTATGGGAAGTTCCGCGACCTGTACGATTTACAATAATGTGTTTCCCCGGAAGGCTACAAAAGGTGTAATTAGGACCCTCTGCCCTAATACCGGCTCCATATGGTCCCAATTGCCTCGTTGGTGTTTCGCTACGATGTTCTGCTTGTAAAAGCGTATCATTGGAATTTATGCGTGCCTCTCGTCGTACGGGTTTTGATTGATGTCTCAATTATGCATTTTTTGTTGATATCGTATGGCAAAAATGGTTCTGAAGGCACATACTTGGGCTGTTTGGTCTCTCACGCATTTTATCTTACAGGAGCTGTATATTATCAATACAATGTCCTTTGCCAAATATTTAACTCGTTCTAAAAACTTTCCAAGTAATGTTTTTTTTAATGTTTTTATCCACTACCCATTTAAGAGGTAGGCAGGAGTGCCCTTCCATACCCACTGTATGAGTGCAACAACGCCGCTTGATCGTAACGCATCAGGAATTGATCGGTGTCCCAAATGCGCCACTCTGACGCATTCGGGGCTGCCGCACGGGGCACAAATAGGACTTGTGCTCATTTGATAAAAAATGACGCTTCAAATAAGTAACGCTATATAAAAAAGCGTGAATGGCACAAAAGAAAGCGAAGCGTTATTAAAATACGATAAATGACCCCACGCCAGGGTCCCTGAGTGATGAAAAGCAGAAACACCCGATTTCTTCATACTGAATATGTAAAGGAAAGCAATCTAATTTGCCAAATAATGGACACATTTACCTCATTCAACTCTCGGGCAGGAAAAGACCATGCTAGCTAAATCTAGCACTGCCAATTGCGATGAAAATATTTCTTTGTGAGGGTCACACGAGCGGGATGGGAGATATAGCCAATTGGCACAATTAGACAGGAGTGCACAATCAGGGCACTCTCTCCTGACCCTATTCAATCCCATTACCTACCGTGGAAAGCTCAGCATAAGAAATCCTCCATCACATCAGAGGAAGTTATTGTAAGGACACATGTCGAATTCGCATTAAGTTCTTGCCGACTTTCCCCACAAGGTGAGTCCGAGCGTACCCATACACCTTGGGAGTTAGTCCGAACAACTTCTATCCGATCGGTGGAATATTTGGTGTTTTTTAGAGGAAACAGTGGGGGAAGCTTAAGCCCACTAGCCCCCCCCGAAGTGTTGTCCTGGATCCATCACTGCCTTGAATGCATAGTTTCGAAAATAATGGATTTGGTCATATTTTTTGGAAAATTGGTAGATAAACCAAATCTTTCGTTTCATTTAATTTCCCCTGTTAGAGGTAAAAAGTCTCCAATTCGGCGTGACGTCCAACTGGCGTCTAATCTGGTAATGTCTTGTGCCGCAATAAGCCTGTTCATTTAGACTATAGGTGAATACAAGTACAAATAAAACGTTTTTGTTTACAAGAGGCTGCTGTTGGGACCCAAATGACACAGGTAAACTTCTGCTATTTTATTCTCGATATTTCAAAACATATTTCACAGTTGAAACTAGTATATGAAGCAAGTCATACGGATCTATAATCACGAGTACCAATGTTATTTTTAGCACGTAGGATTTAAAGAAGTCTGGGAAATAAAAATGTGACCGTGCGGCACGCACCACCGGGCCTGGGCAAAACGTCACATTCCAAACATCAACTGATATCACATGACCACCCGGGAGGAGGGGGATCGATAGGGGTGAATTTTTACCTTGTTTTCTCCGTGAAAGGTAAGTCTTGGGACAAATGAAATATTGATCAATTGGTTTCTCGGCATGCTCCATCACATGGCTATCTCAGTTCAAATTCAACATGAAGGTGCCACATTCCCTTTAAGCTAACCATCTGTCAAACCTAGAACGAATAGTCGCGTCCTGCATCTCTTCAGTTCGACGCATTTAACATTCAATCACTTCAATGGGACGCGTTGATCGTATGTAATGCTGGAGACGGCACCGGGATTAACATTTCTCTCAGCCATAAAAGGATTAGATTCAGGCTCCATCAGCTGAAAGCCGGCAGGCCTGGCCGGTTCACCGGCCACAAACACGTCCAGCCCACACAGAGCACTGTCTCCGCCCGTCTGATGGCCAAACTTTGCAGCAGGTCCCGTAGGCCCGGGAAAGTTTGGCACACTTGGCGTCGGATGACACACTCTCAGCCGCTGCAAACGGCGCGCTTCTGAGGAGCGCCAACAGATACAGCCCGAGCTGCTGCGGCAGACGTCCTGGCGGCTCAGAGTTCACACTGCCTGCTCCCTCCCGCCCCTGCGTGAGCATCTCAATGATGGAAACCGAACTAAGCTATCTCCTTCTTGAATAATTGGCTTACCACTCAAGTGAGCTTCAAGACGGCGGCGAGTGTTTCAGCGAATGCGACTTGAATATTTTCAAAGACCTTGTCCTCCGGGTATATGTTGGCACAGTTGCTAAACTGCTATCACTTTGAACCATTGCCAACGGAAACGAGTGGTGAGAGGATGAGGACAGGACGGGTGAAAATAAGAGTACTGACCACCACGGGCTCATTTTGTGAAATCTAAACATACAATTATGGTTCTGTTTGACTTTTTTGCCATTCCAGCGGCAGGGCCCGAGGCAGGCATCGATAACTGACGTCATGATTGATAGCTTTGAAAACCATCCAACGCTTTTCAAATCCTGGCGAGGAGTCCAGGGAAAAGGTTTGAGCATCCAGTGGAAATGCCAACGCCAAATTCTATTCATGGTAAATTTTCTCCCTTATCCTTGTCACCTTGTCAAAAAAAGAACGAGTGTGAACACTCGTACAGTTGACATACATAGACATACAAAGTACATGATATACAGCTCATTTAACATTTTCCACATACAGGAATGAAAGAAGCAACTGGCATAACCGTCAAAACATTAAGGAGCCCCAACACTCCAAACATGACCATTTGGTTTCAGGGGTCCATTTTAGAGCCTCATACGCAAGGATCACCAATAGTAGGGCAAGAGGGTCATAATGCGCCCGGTTAGAAAATGCGCCCAGAGGGTGTTTTGAAAATACTGAAAGTTTGTCAGCTCTATTGTTGGATTATTATTTTTCCCACTACTATTTCCCCTCTTTTCCGGTGACCAAAGCAACTGGTAAGTAGCGTGCATCTATGCTAGACATGTTTTTCTGTTTTACAAGTATGTACTTCTTAACCATGACAGTGGGTTTCAAAGCATGCATGAAAATGAGCTATGACAGATATTGTGTATAGGTATTTGATAGTTTATAGGTTTCATGGTCTAGTTTGGAGTATTGCATATTGATGCAGCGGGCCTTAACAACAGGATAAAACCCTTGAAAGTGACTTTTTAGAAAGGATATCAAATGGATATAATACGTTTAAGAGTTCATTGGAACACGGGAAACCGTGCTTACTTCCTTCATTTACCGTGCCAACTCAATTTCACGCCTGCTGAAACATGAGAATTCTTCCATGTCACTACATACCGCAATCTTACTAAAAAACAATGGCAAGATTCCAAAAAGAATCGCAAATACTAACATCTAGCCATCGATAGTAAAAGTATACCATTGTTACCGTTCAGATTTCTGTGACCTTCTGGTCACAGAAATACCGTTCTAGCTTGTCCCAACAACATAGTGAGACCATTTTCATAGCGGTATGTTTTGAAAATAAAAATTCCGCACAAAGCACGATTTCTAAAGCCAGCAAAAAACTTACTATCAAGATCAGCTTGAAAATTATTGCGAATAATTGAGGGAGTTCCTCTATAGTCTTCAAATAGTGGAATTATCAGGTTGGCATCCGGCGACCGAAAACAAGTTATGACGTTTTTAGTCCTACTGATAATTAGCGGAGGACTAAAATCGTGAATTTGTTTTGGGCCGTTGCATGCCAGCCTGATGCTGTCGCCATTTAAATACTATAGAGGATAAAAGCTGGCGGTTTTACATATGTGTGTACGTAATGGCACGGAACATGGCTTTAGCTGTGGTTGTCGATATGCTCCGAATAAAACACGTTTCCGTATAAATCGCAAGTTTTACTCAGCTTACTGCTTTTGGTCAGATTTGCCGGCTTTGTAGTCATTTGAATCACTTGTACTGAGTATCAGAGCCATCAAATACCCTCAATAGTCTCTGTGGTGGAAATGAAAATGAAAGTTAGCAAATAAAAACTGTGGTGTTTTCATGCGTGACCAAAGGATGATTCGACCAAAACCTGAATTCAAAACACAAGTATGTTTTATGTTTGTTTGAAACACTCAACAAAAGCTTTCTAGTTAATTAGGCATTGATGTTCTATCATTATAAGTCCTTGATTAAAAAACTATTACCCATAGGCGGATCCAGGATCGCCGATCAGGGATGGGGGGCACATTGCTGGGGTGGGGGCTGCCATACAGACCAAGGGGGCACCACTTTTGGCCGGAAAATCTTATCAGATGGGCGCGAAATCCTATCGCGGGGTGCCGATTTTCGCATGGTGGGGGTTTGGAAGCGACATATTTCAAGGGGGCGCCATCGACCCTTTACTGGAGCGCCGTGACCATTTCAGGGGGCGCCGAGGGTCGGTCTGGGAGGGCACCTGCCCCTCTTTGACAGTCCCTGGATCCGCCTATGGCTATAGATGGCACCTGCCCCTGGATCCGTCTATGGCATTACCAACGTGTAGTGATATTTTTATGGCATCACTATATTATAATTTGTCGAAATCTGAAATCAGAAAGTGATATTTATGTTTTTATCCAAGCCATTTGACCACCAGCTTTCAATTAAAGTAAAAATCATCATTCATCGTCATGAGTTCTTAACTAAAAGTGGTTATCACCAGTATACAATTATGATATTTTACTGACATCACTAAATGGTCATTGGTCGAAAGCCCAATATCGAAAACCATCATTGCGCGTGACTGCTTGAACCACCCAATAAAAAGCCTTCATTTGAAGCAAAAATTATCGTTCCATCGTAAATAATTTTTGAGCTAGAGGCTCCATCCCGAGTTCTTCTGATCTCTTGCATTACTGTGTATTGGTATGCTATAGGGGCTATGTTCAACCCCGCTGCGCATGGTCAGTTTTTTAATCTTGAGGAAACCATAACCAGTTCTGAGTAGCATTTTATCCAAATAATGGGAGTCTGGTGGACTATTTTGCAAACCTGGGGGTGCCAGTGAAATGGGCAGCCCTAAGTCCACGCTTGGGAGGGACGTTATCCTCACCAGTGATCATCATGTATCCATCATGCACTCTGAACAGCAGGAAAAGACACCCGAAAATAGCGCTGACTATTTAAAACAGCGCAGAGAAGGAGGCCATGGTAACCTAGTTTTTTAGTAAATAAAAAACAGGAAGTACAGCCGAGCTAACGACATGAGTTCAAACGGGAAAATGCAACGTTGATATGCCTGTTAGAAAATACACGTCAACTTAACTATCGGCAGATCTTTCACAATTATCGCGTTACGGACAACGAGTGGAAACGGCTTCGGCCAGAACAGCGAAAAATGCAGCTGCGCCCCCCGGAGCTGAGGCGATCGGACCAGCGCTGCCAGCGCATTAATGTTTCACGTGACATCGAGCGGACGCCGGCAAAACAGGTGCGGCGCACCACGCACCGAGGGGCGCGCAGGAGATGCGCGCTGCACCGAGGCGCGGACGACATGCCGCGGCGTGGCCCCTGCTCACTATCCATCTCACGGAAGCTTAGTTAAGATATAGGTATAGATCCATTTATTACATGAAATATGGGTCCAAGTTAGATTGGTAAACACCCAATTTATCATGATTTTCCAGTTTTTTCAAATCAGCGAGCAAACTATGTTGGGCTATTTTCACGGTCCTTGCTTCTAACCATAGTGCTTTGGAGGTCCAGTGGCACGAGTAGAGGTCCCGGAGAATTCTTGTGTGGGGGTCAGGGGCCTTTGAATTTTTATTCTCATAAGGTTTTTATAATTTTTGTATTACTGTGCCAGTGTTAACCCATCAGGCGCCCCCTGGATCAAGAAGAGACCTCCAGCCCTGTCCAGTACTTTTCTAGACTATAACTGCTTAGGGAACGAAGCTAAAGCGGGAGCAAAAAGAAACAGCGTCGTTAGCCTCGTGATTGTTCTGCCGGCCCCGCCACCGCGGCTAATGCCCCCTGCTTTTCAGGGGTCGGCCACCAGCCTGAGCTGTAGTGGGACCCGCATGAAAGGAGCGGAACGGGGAGAGGAATACACCGATCAGTTCAGTGTCTGGCTGTTGGGACACTGAACTACTGGCTGCAGGAGATAGGGTGACATCAACAGCCATGGGCGTCGCCACCGGGTGAGGGTACGGGACAGGGTGAGGGCACTTCTACTTTCGGTTGAAAATCCTCCTACCTCAGCTGAGTTTTCCAAGAACTTGATTTCATGAGGAGTATGAGCGGAGGGGAATGCAGAGGCAAAATATTAAGAGTTTTTGGACTTAGGCTTTTTTCAGCGAAGAATTAAAGTTCCACTGACAACTCCAGCCCACCCCCTCCCCTCCACCACCCACATTTTCACCATTGGCGACTTTGATGTCGACAACCGAAAAGTGCTTTCATCTGGCTCCAGTCGAAAAATATACTCCTAGTGACAAAATAAAGACCAAAACCGAGCCAACAAGACCAAAAGCTTTTTATCATACACCCATGTCTGTAGATCCACCTGTGAGCAGTGCATGACACGAGCGGTGTTAAAGCGACATCACTTTGCAATGTTTTCTTCCTGACACACATCACACCTGCCTCAGACAGGGAGGATGACTCTGCATTAGTTCCCTGAGAAGCGGGTGATTACCAGAGCCCAGGCGGTGTGTAGCCCCTCCCCGCCGCGTCTCGGTCTCCTCCGCTGCCGCCACCTCCTGCGGTGCGGAGCTGGACGGTCAGCTACCTCTCTGTGGCCATCCGTGGCCGGACAACACCGGCGCCGCCGCCGCCGCCGCCGCCGGCCGCCCCGGACCTGTTTGACGGGTTCGCCTTTTTGCCGTGTACCGGTGCCGCCTCCCAAGTGACGAGAGCTTCACGGCTGACCATTCCCTCTTTTGTTTTCGACCTTTGGAGGTAAGAAAAGTTGGAGTGCTAAAGAGGGAAATGGATTCGAAATGGTCATGCGCAGCTGATAGCCTGGGTCTATTCCAGGCAAGAACGAGGCTGCCAGCAAAATTTTCCCCAGTAAGCAATGCATTTAACTTACAAAGGACTATCCACCCGTTCTATACAGAACGGTAGGTTCGAAACAATAACAGAGGGCTGGCATTGCTCACCAGCGGGCAGTTAGGACCAACTCTTCAATAAAGTAAACTCCCTATCTTTTGCGGCACAAGTACAAATTGTGCAACAATAATACCATCTGTCTACGATCAAAACGAGCGTCTCAGCTATCCACGGTAGTTTGAAAACCCGTCTGGCTCACAAACAAACCTCATTTACATGAGTGTGTGAGGTCTGATTTTGAGGGTGCAACGGAAGCGGTCTCTGCAACTGCAAGGTTAGTCTTCCCATAATTATAATTTTTGGGGCTTATCGACGCACCAACTGCTAGGGTCATATGGCTTCGCCAACCCTTTCCCTGTTGGAGGGGTTTCTCGGGAGCCAGTTTGTTCCTTGTTCAGGGAAGCCGCCGGGCCTTGAACCCGGGTCGGCTGAATGGAAGCCAGCTACGCTGACCACCCCGCTACTGCGCCCCCGGTTAGTCTTCCCATCGCAGTCTTCTACATTCACCATACTTCACAGACAGCTCCTGACATTGAACTCATTGGTTCCTTGCACTGGTCCGGGTAAAGCACAGAGGGGCATACAATGGCACTGAGAAAACAGTAACAAAGACACGCCGTGAGACGAAAAAGCGTTCTCCGCCCCAGCCACAAGACCACGAGGCATGTAGGAAGGAAATACCCAGCTGGTGAAACCACAGCCACGGTCGGTCTGGAATACAATCAAACACGTTATGAAGGAGGAAACCGTGCAGGGAGGCAGCCGTCACGTCCTAGCCGACCCTGCAACCATCCCATTGGCGGACGCAGGGGGGCATTCCGGCCATGACCCCCCTAAAGTGCTGGAAAGGGGGGCCAAACTATCTTTGCCCCCAACGCCGGATAAATTTTGAAAAAAGGTGTTTATACTAGGTCTGTCGAGCAATTAAATCGTCGCTCCCACCACCCCCCCTTCTCTCCAAGAGAGTGATCATGTACTTGGGGGAGAGGTGGCTTAGACTAGGTCTGTCGAGCACCGCAATCGCACGCCCCCCCGAGAGGCAGACATGGGTTTGGCCCCCAAAACTCGGGTCTGCGTCCGCCCCTGAACCCTCCGGCACTCTAACAGCACGCCGCTAGTGACGGCGTCGTGCCGTGAGCCGCTCCTGGCTGACATGGTGGCATTACATCCGCACCCGACTGAAGGATTGCGGCTAAGAGGATGGTAGTACCCCACCAGGCTACACAGACAGGCGACCAGCCGCTCTCATGCGCGTCATAATAGTGAGGGGGAGGGTGCCTGGTTTCAAACTTTTCATCAGGCTACATGTGTTCCTAAAGAACCTCAAGATTAAAAAGGTGGAACACTCTCTCAACACACCCGACCGGAGATGAACTCAACCAGGAAAGGTTACTTTAATATACGTATTCTAGCTGGTGGGGCCCTTGCCCGAGCGTTGGTGAGGTGGGGGGAGGGGAGACTGGGGATGGGTGCCTTAGTGGATGGGATAACATGTCCTAAGCCGCCGGTCCCGGGCCAAGTCCCGGCGGAGCCTCTAAATAAGTCGATTTAATCTCTCAAATACCTCCCTGCAGGGTGAGAGTTGGCCATGCCGCATAACCTTGGCAGATAGTGCTTCGTTAATAATTGTTGGGGTTTAACGACGCACCAACTGCCAGGGTCATACGGCGTCGCCAACCCTCACCCTGTTGGAAGGGATTTTGGGGATCAGATCGACTTATTCAGAGGCTCCGCCGGGACTTGAACCCGGGACCGGTGGCTTAGAAGACAAGGGTGCTATCCACTAAGCCACCTCATCCCCTAGTGCTTCGTTAAACCCCAACAATGATTAAAAGACAATCTTATCTATCAAACGTGTTGGAAGGCATAAGCAGAACCCCATCGAAATGCATGCGCATATCCACGTTGATGCGACAGGATACAATTAGGAAGCCTTCCAGCTAAGTCAAGGTGCCGGGGACGCCTGGTTTATTGGCTCGGGAGGCGCTAATAGGGGAGATCATTCCGTGTAGAGGGCTCGGACAGAGTTTGTACCTGGATCGGCTCAGTGGATGAGGTCATCTCGCGCTCCGTCATTCCCCGTCATCCGTAACGAGAATGCCCTGGCGCCCGGATCGTGAAAGTGAGACCAAGCAATCCGTTAGATGAGTCTGCAAGCCCGCTCCGGCTGCAATGCCTTCAATGTCGGGATCACTACTAAGCACGCAGATATTTTCAACCAAAATGGGAAAACACCATCGAAGTTGTTTGCTCAGCTCCGCTGCCTTCTTTCCACCGAGAAACAAATCCACTAACATCAATACTAGAAGCAGATTTTCTAATAATTTTATGAATTACCTGGTATCACCGGGGACGCCAGCAAATCACCCAATCGATAGCAATTGCCACTGTATAAATAGCTCCTACCAAAAGCGCATGTATACCATGTGTATACTGTGCAGATTGTACCAAACGAAATAACACGTTAAAAACAAAATGAGCAAGGAAACTAGAATTTTTACTACCATAAACTGACTCTTCAAGCAAGGAACCATACATACCTATCGCTGCACAGCATATTGCATATCTGCAAAATGTGCTGTTCTAATACCCTTTAGATTAATATTCAAATAGAGCCGTCTTCCATAGAGATTAATGGTGGTTTCGCTCAATTCCCGTTTTAAACGCCACTGCCCCTGGTGCAACTCCCAGCTATTACTTGCGGGAGCTGCAGGTACACCCCTCCCCTCCCCTCCTCACCACAAACCGTTGCACAGGCGTGGTGTAGCAGAGTGGGGGTCACGGACAACGGTGAGAGGTCATCCAAAGGTCAGCAGGGCCGGCGCGGACAGCTGGAACCCTCTCAGCCCCTGCACCCGTCTTCCGGGAACGACTGCACCATCGGTAGGGACTAGATATGTCCATCCCGGGATCATTTCACAATTAAGGATTCCGGCGTTGAAAAATGCCGATCCCGGGATATCCTAGGGTCCCGGGATAATATATTTGTATGCATAAGTAAATCACGCATTCATATTAAGATTAAAAATAATGTGCACCTCTCATGTTCAATCATTAGTCTATTCGATTTTGGCTTTATCGCATGTTTGCATGCCTGAAAACAGCATTAAATATAAAAGACATATAAGCCTTTGGCGAAGGCGCCAACAACAAACATATTGTTATGGCTGAAACGAACGAAAATAAGAACGGCTATTCACCATCCACTCACGTACTGTCATTTACTCAGCGAGTGATAGCATCAGGAGCCCTAAGTTGTGAAGAGCATGCCCAAACAATCAGCGATAGTAGCAATCCAGGAAAACAATCGCGTCTGTCGTATTGTCGACCAGGGGTGATCTGATGCTCGTGACAAATTTTACCAGAGGTCAGAACAACCTCCATCTTGCTAATATACCGACATGTTGGAATGTCATGTTTTCATCGCGTACTGTCATATTAGTTAAAGACAATCTAGAACACCCAGAAGACTCAATATCTTCTTCCTGTCCTTTCATTTCCTGCAAAACTCATCCAGGGATGAATAAGCCCTCCAAAATAGAAAAGTACCACATTGTTATACCTGGCATGCTTGATCTGTGCGCCGGGGAGCCATTTCTTCGCTCGTTTACTCGTCATTCTTCGAGAAATTGCTCTGCATGAAACACTATAAGTCGCGTGCAACCTACGCTGTGATGATCTAAGCATTAAGGGAGGGATGAACCTGTTCGTGATCGAGCCATTTTTGTCCCTTGAGCACACCTATCAATTCTTGCCGTTAGCTTCGGCCTCAAGAAGGCCCGATTATTTCCGACACAGGGGCTGTGCGCCCAAGTTCAGGGGCGTAGCCAGGATTTCGCTCAGGGAGGGGCGGCACCCCGAAAAGGGCCCCTGCGACAGCACCAAAAGGGCCCTGATGAGCAAAAAGGGCCCTCCTTGTTACAGAACAGAGTGCTGAAGATGGCTTAAGAGGGCCCTGTCTGGTATAAAACACCAAATTTAGCCACAGAGCATAGTGCGGGTGAGCCGCGCTTCGCGCGGCTCGTGTCCTCGTGGGGGCCCTTCGGGTCTCAGGGAGGGGCGGCTGTCCCTGCCGCCCCCCCTTGGCTACGCCCCTGCCCCAGTTTATGACATGTACAGAACAGACGGTGTCCCGCCCGGCTGCCGTCCAATGCTCACTGATTGTTCGCAACGTTGGGCTAATCTGCAACAAGGATGGCCCAAATTGTGATCTGGAAACAGAACGCGACTCTTATGCATTTTTTTGTTGTTCAGCATCGGTTAAAAATGCTAGAAAAATATCGGGATCCCGGGATTCTGAGATGCCCCCACCAATATTCCATACCGACGAGAATGGCTGAATCATGTGATCCCTATCCCGGGATTGACATCCAAGGCTAGATTTTTGTCGGCTGCAACCGCCTTCTCCCACACTTAATAATTTCAGTGATTTAACGACGCAGCAACTGCCAAGGTTATACGGTGTCGCCAACTCTCACCCTGTTGTGAGGCATTTGAGAGATCAGATCGACTTATTCAGAAGCTCCGCTGAGACTTGAACCCGGAACCGGTGGTTTAGGAGATTTTGATGCTATCCACAAAGCTACCCATATCCCTCCAACACTTCTAAGCAAAGGCGTGGGAGCCGGCACTGGGTCCGGCGGCGCCGATTCATGCTTATGGCGCATTTTGCTGTACAGATCCAGGCACTAAGTGCAGGCGGCACCGTGTGGCACGAGGCCACTATGTGGTTGGACGTCAGCTCTGGCGGGCCCAACGTCAAATTTCCGATCGGAAGGAGGGGACTTCAGTCAGGGACTGGATCAGGAGAGGGGACCTAATTGGGATAGGGGGCGCCAAACTTGGAGGTGCAATTTATGAGGGAGAGCTAAATGGCCCAGCACGGTGCATCAATACTTGCATCCTGGGAGGAGGTGGGAAATGAGGGCTCAGGGGGCGCCATGGTGGTTTTATGAGGGTCTGATTGAAAAATCCTCTCATGTATTGATAGTCAAAAATGTTGATTCATGTCCTCTCTGACCCACTGACATCGGAGTTGTGTTTATTACGCAGGCGGATCTAGGATTACCGATCGGGGCACTTGGCCGAAGGGGGCGCCCTCCAGGCCAGAGGGCGCTACTTCTGGACAACGAAACCTACCAGCTGGCCGCCAAATCCTATCGCGAGGGTGCCGATACTGGTATTCTGGGGGAGGGAGATGGAAAACGACATTTCGGGGACACCGAGGGTCGATTGGGGGGAGGAGTCAAGTGACCCCCTTGCCCCCTTCTAGATCCGCCTATGGTACCTACATTATAAAGGTAGGTGACATTCTAATCGATGTATAACACCGTTCGAGAACATCCAGCGCCGGATGAACGGCCGACATCCAGACCCCCTGAGGCTCGTAGGTACAGACGGCAGACTAATGCAGTCCACAAATTGGAATAAACGAGCAGCTAATGCCCGCCACCAAACCGGTTCACCGGGCTCTCGCCTCGCCGACAGGCTCATTTTCAAGACGAACGATCCCAAACGAGATTCTACGACAAGATCCCAAACGAGAAAGAGTTCCCAGTCAAGCCCCCTAGTCAGGCTTTGAACAGAGGAGAACCGCACAAGCGTCATCGAGGCTGGGAAGAGCATCAATTGTGCTTATGCTTCCCAAGACAAGCACCGGTGTATATGCCGGAGTTCAGGTGTATAGAACTCGGAATAATGACGGATTCAGGAGTCACCGAGGAAGGGGCGGCTAACATATCAGAGGCGGAGTTCTCTTGGGACGAAAAGGGAGTCAAATGGCAAAGAGGGCGCAGCGGATTTGCTTTTGAAGCTGGTTTTATGATTCAGGGCGCTATTTTGTATAAACTTTTCGTCCAAGTAATTTCAGGTTCAGCTTTTGGGATCGAGGTCTCACTTAAGTCATCAAGGGGTCCGTTACGGAAACTCCGACGCCACCATCCAAACGGGCCATTCCCACAATAACGGCTAATTTGGAAGCCAAACCTTAACATTCCACAAACCACAGAGACGGCCTCCCCGCTCAGGTACCCTCTCACCAGTCAGCTGCCAGCCGACCTACGTCGGGTAAGCATTAAGCGCCGGAGGATCTCAGGGAAACCGATCCTAAGCATTCCCAGTGCACTGCCACTGCACGATTTTCTGAGCGGGCTGAAGCCCAACGCTCTACCAACTAAACTGCCGGGGCGGCCAAAAGCGTCTTATTTCAGATGTTGTGGGTACCTTTCATCCTGATAGCGAGTATCAGCTGTTGCTTGAAGCTCTCAGATGGCACGACCACCCCCTCCCCCCAGCCTGTATCATGCTTAGGATTGCAGACATAACTCCCTTCTATTGCCACTCCACCGCGGGACACCGTCCTTCCTACTCCGGAGTAGGCTCGAGGACGCCCCATCCCCTAGATACGCCCCTGGAGTGGGATGTGGAAAAGCCCGGAATCTGCGCAGCAAAACCGGATTTTTAAGCCGTTCAGTAATCCTACCCGATGAAAACAAATCAGAATCTTGGACGGCCCGTCAGCCCCCCCCACGAGTGTTCCAAACTGGTTTCTGACTGCGCGGGTACACGACAGCACAGTCAAATAACAAGTGTTTCTGTCACGACACCGTTACACCATGAACAATGGATTACAATACACCGGAAGAGTGCTCATCAGAAATCTGCTCCGCAAGCTCTCGACGGCTTCCCGGCGTCCTTCACATGTCTTGTTTGAAAGCTGAATGGTTGAGGAGCGCTCTGGAGCTATTACCAGCTCCGTGAGACAGAGCTACGGCCAGTGCCCAAGTTTGGTCTGGTTACCAGCTCCGTGAAACAGAGCTACCGCCAGTGCCCAAGTTTGGTCTGGTTAACAGCTCCGTGAGACAGGGAGCTACTGCCAGTGCCCAAGTTTGATCTGGTTACCAGCTCCGTGAGACAGGGAGCTACCGCCAGTGCCCAAGTTTGGTCTGGTTACCAGCTCCGTGAGACAGGGAGCTACCGCCAGTGCCCAAGTCTGGTCTGGTTACCAGCTCCGTGAGACAGGGAGCTAGCTACCGCCAGTGCCCAAGTTTGGTCTGGTTACCAGCTCCGTGAAACAGAGCTACGGCCAGTGCCCAAGTTTGATCTGGTTACCAGCTCCGTGAAACAGGAGCTACCGCCAGTGCCCAAGTCTGATCTGGTTACCAGCTCCGTGAGACAGGGAGCTACCGCCAGTGCCCAAGTTTGGTCTGGTTACCAGCTCCGTGAGACAGGGAGCTACCGCCAGTGCCCAAGTTTGGTCTGGTTACCAGCTCCGTGAAACAGAGCTACGGCCAGTGCCCAAGTTTGATCTGGTTACCAGCTCCGTGAAACAGAGCTACCGCCAGTGCCCAAGTCTGATCTGGTTACCAGCTCCGTGAGACAGGGAGCTACCGCCAGTGCCCAAGTTTGGTCTGGTTACCAGCTCCGTGAGACAGGGAGCTACCGCCAGTGCCCAAGTTTGGTCTGGTTACCAGCTCCGTGAGACAGGGAGCTACCGCCAGTGCCCAAGTTTGATCTGGTTACCAGCTCCGTGAAACAGGAGCTACGGCCAGTGCCCAAGTTTGGTCTGGTTACCAGCTCCGTGAGACAGGGAGCTACCGCCAGTGCCCAAGTTTGGTCTGGTTACCAGCTCCGTGAGACAGGGAGCTAGCTACCGCCAGTGCCCAAGTTTGGTCTGGTTACCAGCTCCGTGAAACAGAGCTACGGCCAGTGCCCAAGTTTGATCTGGTTACCAGCTCCGTGAAACAGAGCTACCGCCAGTGCCCAAGTCTGATCTGGTTACCAGCTCCGTGAGACAGGGAGCTACCGCCAGTGCCCAAGTTTGGTCTGGTTACCAGCTCCGTGAGACAGGGAGCTACCGCCAGTGCCCAAGTTTGGTCTGGTTACCAGCTCCGTGAGACAGGGAGCTACCGCCAGTGCCCAAGTTTGATCTGGTTACCAGCTCCGTGAAACAGAGCTACGGCCAGTGCCCAAGTTTGGTCTGGTTACCAGCTCCGTGAGACAGGGAGCTACCGCTAGTGCCCAAGTTTGGTCTGGTTACCAGCTCCGTGAGACAGAGCTACCGCCAGTGCCCAAGTCTGATCTGGTTACCAGCTCTGTGAGACAGGGAGCTACCGCCAGTGCCCAAGTTTGGTCTGGTTACCAGCTCCGTGAAACAGAGCTACGGCCAGTGCCCAAGTTTGGTCTGGTTACCAGCTCCGTGAGACAGGGAGCTACCGCCAGTGCCCAAGTTTGGTCTGGTTACCAGCTCCGTGAAACAGAGCTACGGCCAGTGCCCAAGTCTGATCTGGTTACCAGCTCCGTGAGACAGGGAGCTACCGCCAGTGCCCAAGTTTGGTCTGGTTACCAGCTCCGTGAGACAGAGCTACCGCCAGTGCCCAAGTCTGATCTGGTTACCAGCTCTGTGAGACAGGGAGCTACCGCCAGTGCCCAAGTTTGGTCTGGTTACCAGCTCCGTGAGACAGGGAGCTACCGCCAGTGCCCAAGTTTGGTCTGGTTACCAGCTCCGTGAGACAGGGAGCTACCGCCAGTGCCCAAGTTTGGTCTGGTTACCAGCTCCGTGAGACAGGGAGCTACCGCCAGTGCCCAAGTTTGGTCTGGTTACCAGCTCCGTGAAACAGAGCTACGGCCAGTGCCCAAGTTTGGTCTGGTTACCAGCTCCGTGAGACAGGGAGCTACCGCTAGTGCCCAAGTTTGGTCTGGTTACCAGCTCCGTGAAACAGAGCTACGGCCAGTGCCCAAGTTTGACCTGGTTACCAGCTCCGTGAGACAGGGAGCTACCGCCAGTGCCCAAGTTTGGTCTGGTTACCAGCTCCGTGAAACAGAGCTACGGCCAGTGCCCAAGTTTGGTCTGGTTACCAGCTCCGTGAGACAGGGAGCTACCGCCAGTGCCCAAGTTTGGTCTGGTTACCAGCTCCGTGAAACAGAGCTACGGCCAGTGCCCAAGTTTGGTCTGGTTACCAGCTCCGTGAGACAGGGAGCTACCGCCAGTGCCCAAGTTTGGTCTGGTTACCAGCTCCGTGAGACAGGGAGCTACCGCCAGTGCCCAAGTTTGGTCTAGTTACCAGCTCCGTGAAACAGAGCTACGGCCAGTGCCCAAGTTTGGTCTGGTTACCAGCTCCGTGAGACAGGGAGCTACCGCCAGTGCCCAAGTTTGGTCTGGTTACCAGCTCCGTGAAACAGAGCTACGGCCAGTGCCCAAGTCTGATCTGGTTACCAGCTCCGTGAGACAGGGAGCTACCGCCAGTGCCCAAGTTTGGTCTGGTTACCAGCTCCGTGAGACAGAGCTACCGCCAGTGCCCAAGTCTGATCTGGTTACCAGCTCTGTGAGACAGGGAGCTACCGCCAGTGCCCAAGTTTGGTCTGGTTACCAGCTCCGTGAGACAGGGAGCTACCGCCAGTGCCCAAGTTTGGTCTGGTTACCAGCTCCGTGAGACAGGGAGCTACCGCCAGTGCCCAAGTTTGGTCTGGTTACCAGCTCCGTGAGACAGGGAGCTACCGCCAGTGCCCAAGTTTGGTCTGGTTACCAGCTCCCGTGAAACAGAGCTACGGCCAGTGCCCAAGTTTGGTCTGGTTACCAGCTCCGTGAGACAGGGAGCTACCGCTAGTGCCCAAGTTTGGTCTGGTTACCAGCTCCGTGAAACAGAGCTACGGCCAGTGCCCAAGTTTGACCTGGTTACCAGCTCCGTGAGACAGGGAGCTACCGCCAGTGCCCAAGTTTGGTCTGGTTACCAGCTCCGTGAAACAGAGCTACGGCCAGTGCCCAAGTTTGGTCTGGTTACCAGCTCCGTGAGACAGGGAGCTACCGCCAGTGCCCAAGTTTGGTCTGGTTACCAGCTCCGTGAAACAGAGCTACGGCCAGTGCCCAAGTTTGGTCTGGTTACCAGCTCCGTGAGACAGGGAGCTACCGCCAGTGCCCAAGTTTGGTCTGGTTACCAGCTCCGTGAGACAGGGAGCTACCGCCAGTGCCCAAGTTTGGTCTAGTTACCAGCTCCGTGAAACAGAGCTACGGCCAGTGCCCAAGTTTGGTCTGGTTACCAGCTCCGTGAGACAGGGAGCTACCGCCAGTGCCCAAGTTTGGTCTGGTTACCAGCTCCGTGAAACAGAGCTACGGCCAGTGCCCAAGTTTGGTCTGGTTACCAGCTCCGTGAGACAGGGAGCTACCGCCAGTGCCCAAGTTTGGTCTGGTTACCAGCTCCGTGGAACAGAGCCACGCCAGTGCCCAAGTCTGATCTGGTTACCAGCTCCGTGAGACAGGGAGCTACCGCCAGTGCCCAAGTTTGGTCTGGTTACCAGCTCCGTGAAACAGAGCTACGGCCAGTGCCCAAGTTTGGTCTGGTTACCAGCTCCGTGGAACAGAGCTACGGCCAGTGCCCAAGTCTGATCTGGTTACCAGCTCTGTGAGACAGGGAGCTACCGCTAGTGCCCAAGTTTGGTCTGGTTACCAGCTCCGTGAAAGAGAGCTACGGCCAGTGCCCAAGTTTGGTCTGGTTACCAGCTCCGTGAGACAGGGAGCTACCGCCAGTGCCCAAGTTTGGTCTGGTTACCAGCTCCGTGAGACAGGGAGCTACCGCCAGTGCCCAAGTTTGGTCTGGTTACCAGCTCTGTGAGACAGAGCTACGGCCAGTGCCCAAGTTTGGTCTGGTTACCAGCTCCGTGAGACAGGGAGCTACCGCCAGTGCCCAAGTTTGGTCTGGTTACCAGCTCCGTGAAACAGAGCTACCGCCAGTGCCCAAGTTTGATCTGGTTACCAGCTCCGTGAGACAGGGAGCTACCGCCAGTGCCCAAGTCTGATCTGGCACTTCGGCATTTTTATCAACAGCGGTTTTAAAGTCTGCAAACTAAAACAAAAATACAGTGGGGATTTATGATCATTTTTCGTTAAACATGAGCCACTGAGTCCACCCAAAATATGCTGCCTTCAAGAGTGAGACCGTAGGGTTCATTGAATTGTCAAACAAAAAAGAGGCAAGCATGCTGAGCTTTTCATTACGTCAGGATTTCTATTATGTACACCGTTACCCAATAAAACACCAACGTGGGGGATTGACAACCATACTGAGCAACTGACAGAATTTTTGTGGAGCAACTTTGCTCCACGAACCGATCACCAATTACAACACACGAGGAGTCAAACCAGGAGCACGACAGCGCTGAAAAAACACTCAGGTGGCAAGTCCCAGGGTCAACGGACCGAAAGGCATGGGAACTCGCGTTTAAAGAGAGTCAACGTCAACGTAACCGGCTCCGGTTTGGCGTTGTGTTTGGTTCATTGCCTTTGGTTACATGGTCTATCGAACCCCGTTCCATTATTTTCCCGCTTACAAGTTAGCAGAGAAAGCAGCCAGGGCTGCTTGAAAATGGTACGAGCAGCCCCATTTGTCCGGATTCGACTTCAAAAACGTATATTCTATTAGAAATGGAAGAGGGAAAGCATGCTGTTGCCGTTAAAGTAGGACACTCCCTTAAATAATAAAGGATGGATATTTCTCATCAAAGAGGACCCTTTTGTTTTCGTTATCAGGTATGCGCTGCTCTTTTTCGGCACAGTGAACCTAGTTGAGGTTGAATGCCATCACGGTATTCAGTTAAGGTTTCAATAGCTCTTGCCCAACAAGGAACAGACCTGCGGGTATTTGGACCTAAAAGGATGCTAATCCTCAGAAGGCGAAATTCTGAAGGGCTGGATACCAATGGAAGAGGCTGGTGACCAAAAATGGTCCCCAGCTTTGAATAAGAATGTCCGGGCACGAATCATGCGTTTTCTCCCACGCCTTGTATTAACTAGCTCGAAGGATGTTTAAGTTTACAACGCAGCTGCACGGATTAAGTAAACACATTTCATACCAGAACACTCACCAGCGCAGGAAGAGCGTTGTACAGCAAGTAATGACGGGGAGCGGCGTTCACAACGAAAAGAGAGGACTACAATTTCTTATTCGACGTTTACCTTCTTTGAAGCCCCAAGCCAAAATCTAGTGTCCACGTCACTCACTCACTCACTTCTTGAATCCACCCAGTCCAATCCATCCAATGTGCAGCCAGACTCCAGCACGGTAGGATATAGAGCGAGCTGATTTGAAGACGTACACCCCGCCCGCCTGTGTCACGATGTATCTGCACCAGAGGTCGGTATACCGGGCCTGGGGGAGGGGAGGGGAGGGGCACGCGCCGTTCAAGGTCACGCTCGGCGGAGCCGCCTGCTGCGCCGACGTCAATGGTAAGTGGTGGTCAGGCGCGCCCACAGATGGCGCCACTTGGCGGCCGTTCTCCGGAGTCGCCGAATAGATGGTGGAAACGGGCACAGGTGGGAACGTTGGACTCAGGGTTGTAGAGGTCGGACTTCGGATGCCGCTGACATCAGAAAAAACTTAATTTACACTCTAAAGAAATGGGAATACATGGGCCCTGAATAAGAAAATATGTGGCTTTTTAAGAAAGTTCGCCAAAATCGGGGCGTTTAAGGTGGCAATTGCCTTTTGGCCCACCCCCTCCCTCCTAGATCCACGTCCGCTTCTAACGTAAACATAATGCCAGTTGACACAAAAATAAGATTAAGATAGAATGTGAATATTCACATGCCACATCAGGCTTTCTCTGGGGGTGGCCAAGCATCATCCAGAGCTTTTGCAATCATTGGATGAAAATAATATGCTATAGTTAGTAGGTGAGGATGGGGTAACATGATACAGTTTTCACGGGATGAGCTGTTCCTTCCAAGTTATCACTACGATATGAATAAAGCGAGTGTCGTTCGATAGCTTATTCATTTCTTTATCAGATGTTACCAGTTATTTTCTTTCCTTTGTCAAGAAAACCCTAAATCAATTGAAAACTTGAACCAAAGTAAAAATTTTCAACATGCCCCCACTACGGGGTAAGTTGTTACTGGTCACGGAGCAAGTTGTTACGCACGAATATTGCCTTCTAACTAACCAAAAAACATGTGCGAAACGTCAGAAATATTCATTCCTTACATTTCGACCAAGCGGCACTAAAGTCGCAGAAGAACTTCCTAGTTTTTCTGCATCAGTACATGTTTTTTTTTACTTATTGAATGAAATGAAATTAATTTCTAGTCAATTAAATTAAAAACAAATGGGTGTCAGGCATTCTCAGCTCGTTCTTTGCAGCGAATTGATGCGCCAATTTTCGAGTTGCGACTGTTGTCAATACATGGTTTATTTTGCATGCATGCGGAAGATGTTCTGCTAGTTGAGGCTCCATCTCATCTGAAAAAAATACAAAGATCGATTATATCCAAACGTCTCGTAGCCATCTTGACCGTCAGCATAACAGCGCCACCGGAGTGTCATAAATTGAATCCCGCAATCGTTTGCTACTCTCATTATCGAGGTACCGATCCGGACCTGCTCCGTAGCGGCATCTAAAACGCCGACCGGAGGGGCTCGTCGGGTTGTCTCTCGGACATATGTCCGCACCATCTAACAAAAGGGAAGGGTGGTGTTAGGAAATTGGATGTAAGATGTAGGTTGAGCACAAAGAAATTAATTCATAACTATAAATTATTCAATATTGTTGGACCTTTTCAGTGTTTGAATTTCTTTTGGATGGATTCGAATGTTCTTAAATCATTTACGTAAAGCTGGCGGAAGTTTCGGTAAAACTGACGATGTATTTGTCAGCATGTAATAGTCTATTTCAATAGGTTTACGGAATCAGAATTTGTGACAACATTGGTAAAAATAAATTAAATACAGTTGCATACACATTTTTAAACATTATTAATTAGCTGTGTTGACGTGGAATACCGTTGGGGCAGGTTGATACAGCTCGGGGTAAGTTCATACAGCCAGTAACAACGTGCCCATCCATATTTTACCAGAAGTGTATTTCATAAAACCAGTATGACGACGATGCTTTCAATTCCTCAGCGAATTTAAAGTTATCACCTGAAACATCGATCTCGTGGCTTTCTTACAAAGGCATAATGGCCCTGCTACAGCAATTGATACAGGTGTAAATTCTGCAAACACAACATCGCTGAAAATTTACTTTTGACCGAAAGAAGTGCACATTGTCCGCAGCACCATAGGCGGCTGACCGACACAGCTGCTGAAGGGACTGTCGCTGGCTTCCGGTATCAGCTAATCATGGCCAGAGCCCAAAGGTATCTAGTGTCATGGTTCGGGAGCTATCGACGTTGTATCAATTTGCCCCTGTAACAAAACTCCCCCTCCTCACCTTATCACCGTCCAATCGATCAAGAAAATACCTTGCCCCCTCTTGATTTTATGAAAAATTGAAATTTGCTTCCAACTCATATTACAACAATACATGCACATTTTTATGTGCCGCAACCTATAGGGAGAAAATCTAGAGGTCATCAAAGGTAGATTAGGCGAGTGACCAAATCTGGCTCAGCCTCTGACACACCATACTGTCACCATACCCATATTTGACCTTTTTTTACGTTTTCCCACTGGGCATCACACCCAGGGGGAGTATATTTACCACCAATAGTATGCAAGCAATTATGGAACGCTAACACGAACCAACACATCACCAAGGATGTCACAACAGTTCAACAACGATCATATCCCTCCCAAAACCCTCTGCCCACCCATCCCCCTCCCAAAACTCAATAACGTGTAATTCAAGCTCGGATACGCGATGATCCCGTAGATGGAGAGACCGACATCACCGGCCAGTCAGAATTAATCAAGTCCAAAATCATCTAGAACCAATCCAAGGTAAAAGTCTAAATGTTGAATTCTGAATTTTGATTGATGAACGGAGCCCATCTTTGCTCAAATTTGTCGATCCTGTTATTTTTTCTAGCGATAACTAATTCGATCTTGAATTGCTTGATAATAAAGGGTATAAAATGATTTAGTTGAACTACTTCTTCTCGAGCGCGCCGGTAAGCAATGAATTGTTTTGCAATCAAAATTATAAGATTTACGGCGTCTAACGCTGGTATGTTTCCAAACAATATATGCTTAGCACAAGGAGTAAACTGTTTCTCCCGGTTTAGCTTCCTATTTATTCTTTCAGCTAACCCATTCCAAAATAATTGGATTTCATCGCACTGAAAAAAAATGCTGAATGCTATCCACCTCACCACAACTATTACAAAACGGATCATCAATAACGTTTCTTATGCATAGGAAACGTCTTGTGGGGAAAAAACCTGTGCATTATTCTATATTGTAGGCTCTGTAATCTTGTGGAACTTGTGATCGTGAAAGGTAGATGGTAAATTTTGCTCCAATTCCCTGCGAAGTCGATGCCTTCGCTTGACCACTTACTTTGGGCAGTTGGTACAGCAGGTTTCAACCATTTTGATCGGAAAAATTTAGATTTTACTAAGTGGAATGAAATCAAAGTGCCGTTTACTTCAATTTTGGGTGTGATGGACCTATTATCTACGGAGAGTGACTCTGAACCTGCAACACGCCTCTTCCAATGTGCAGGAATAGCGCTGCACCAGCTGATATAATCTAGCGGATTCATTTTGACGAGGGAATGTTTAGTTTTGAAATCGTTCACGGTCAATATCTGTCCTCGGCTGTCAAAAAAATCGTCCAACAAAAATATGCCACGCTTGTACATCGCCTGGGAAAAGAAGTGCCGTCCGCCAATACATAGTACTTTATTGTTCCATATGATTTGCTTCCTCACGTCCTCACCGCTAACCGGTTCGGATAAAGGAACTGCTTCTCGCAGCCACTGGAGCATTTCCTTATAAAACAATGGAATTTGTTTTGACTTTATCCAGGCTTCGCCATAATTTACATTTAAAATGTGTTCAAGCCGCATACCTAACCTTTTCTGAATTATTTTCGAAAGAGCTGAGTCTGAACACCCTACAAACTTTCCAAACCAGGAGACGCGCATTGCCTTGTATATATGGAGTATGTTTGGGGCATTTAAGCCACCATGTTCCGTATCTTGGTACAGTACGCCTTGGGCAACTTTTGGTGGTCGGCCTCTCCAAATAAACTTCATTATTTTGCTCTGAACTTTTTCTAAATCCTTCCTTTCTATTGTTGTGGCTGTCATTGCATATATAAACTGGGAAACAAAAAGAGATTTTACTACTGTGATGTTTCCTTTCAAAGTAAGATTCCTTTGCATCCAGCTGATAATTGTCTGTTCCATGTTAGAAAACGCTCGCGTAAAGTTATCACAAGGATACAAGGCACTGAAATTTATTCCTAAAATTTTGACCTGCTGACTACAAACACGTTGACATATAGTGTTTTGGGAGTCTTTCCGCGCTCCCAACCACATGAAAGAACATTTATCAAGATTGAGCTGCAATCCCGACACAGCTCCAAAATTTTTTGTAACATCCAAGACTAGGTTTGCCGCGTATTCGTTCTCTACAAACACGGTAGTGTCATCTATATATTGGGCTATTTTCATTTCTACTCCTGAAACAGTTACTCCCTTAATGTTGGTCATTGCACGTATTTTAATAGCTAGAATTTCGACTACCAGGCAGAAAATTAAACTTGAAGCGGGGCAGCCTTGTTGGAGACCCCTAGTCGGGTTAAACCACTGAGAGGTGAAACCATTATTTATAACTGTAAGTTCTACATCCCGATGTAAAATTTTTACCCAATCAATGAAGAAGGTTCCAAAGTTGAACTTGCCCAAGACGTCGTAAATGAATTCATGTTCGACTGTGTTGAAGGCATTCTTAAAATCTAACGCCATTAAGATTCCGTCCAAATGATCGGCATCACAATAATAAATGATGTCGGATATAGTCCTAATACTCATGCCAATATATCTTCCCCTGATGGAACCAGTTTGGTCAGGCGCAACTAATGTCGATATGACGAGCATCAGCCTATTTGCTATCACTTTTGCAACAATCTTATACACTATATCTAAAAGGCAAATAGCTCGCTTGTTTTTCAGGAGTGTCTGATCCCCTCGTTTAGGGATTAAAGTTATCACGCCCCGTCTTTGAGTTACGAAAAATTTACCTTTTGCTTTAGTTTCCTCAAAATATTTCATAATAATTGTTTCTAGATCATCCCAAAAGTGCAAGAAAAATTCTTTAGAAAATCCGGACACAGAAGGAGCCTTGTTGTTCATCATGCCTTGAAGCGCTTGTTTGCATTCATAACTAGTAATTGGTGCATCACAAATTGCCTTATCTTCCTCACTAAGTTGCGGACATTCAGCCTCACCTAAAAATTCATCACATCGATACCTGGTATCTAGGTGGGGTCTTTCACGGGGACCTCCGATGCAACTGGAGTATATGTTTAGGAAAAATTCTTTGCAATATCCTAATATGTTCCTGTTGTCCGTAATTATGTCATTGTTATCTGTTCGTAGTACATTAATCTGTTTCTTCATGTCTCTACTCTTGCACAGATTCAGAAAATATCGTGAAGCCTTTTCTCCCTCCTCAACCCATTTTGCTCCTGAGTAAACCATTGCCCTTTTGCCCTTTTCCAATTCAATCTCGTTTACTACATTTTTAAGCTCTTGGTACCTTTCTACTAATTCTCTAGTAGGTTGCCGACTAATCTCAATTTCGCACTCCTCAAGCAAGCGTAAGAACTTTTCGCTTTCCTCTCGCTTAAGCTTTTGTATTTGCTTCCCCCTTCCCAAGCTAATTATTTTGATCTTGCTGCATAACATTTCCAGCTTTAGTCCCCAATCATTAACGTCACAGTAATTTCCTTCACCCAACGTGGCACTTTTGATTTCAGCCTTTGCAGCCTTAACAAAGCAGCTGTCTTCTAATAGCTCATTCCTAAAGCGGAACAGTCCAGGACCCTTATCAGTTGAAAACAAAGCAATTTCTACCGAAACTAAAGAGTGGTCAGTTAGAACAGAGGGTTTTATTTCAATGCGCTTTACCAAGTTATTATGCATCATATGAGCACTGGTGATTATATAGTCTAATCGAGACTGTTGTACTACAGGTGCAAAGCGTTCCCATGTATATCTCCTTAATGAAGGATTATTGTGGCGCCACAAGTCTATCAGATTTTGCTCGCTCATTATCTCGTTGAATGTTCGGGCCGGCGCTGAGACGACGAACCGTTTCTTTCTGACGTCAAGATGCGTTAAATGCAGGTTCAAGTCACCACAAAGAAGAAGTAAATTTTTCTCTGCCTCTGGCATGGTTTCAAGCTTCTCCTTCAGCAGGCTATAAAAGCTTAACTGCTCTTGCCTATGTCCTTGTGTTGGAGCATAAACTGCTAATAACTTAACGGTGCACTTTTGAAATACCAAGTCAGCGATTACTAGCCTTCCGTTGTCAGAGGAATAATTTACATCAACCCGACAAAGACCTAAGGACGATCTGGGCACCAGAATTGCAACACCACACTCCCTGCTGTTGCGACCGTGAGAAAATATAATATCCGATCCCCACTCAGATCTCCAAAATTTGGCATCATGGGAGTTGGAATGTGTCTCTTGAATGACAGCAAAATGATTTGGGTAATTGACATGTAGAAAACGGAAAACGGCACGTCTTTTGGCAGGCAAGCGTAATCCACGCACGTTCAACGTCAAAACTTTTAGCTCAGGCATTTTAGCTAACTAAATTCAAATGTAACGGGGTATGCAAAACTCCAACAATTGCTCCTAAATACATGGGCACGTTTGTGTGCTCCCGTGACTGTGCCGATTAGACCATCGTCTCTGCTGCCACCTATAGGCGCTCTGACCGACTGCTCCTTTACCTACGCTCACCACTGAGTCTTCATACATGCATTGCTACCACAAACCTGACAAAGACTGGGCATGCCCACCTTAGATTATTATCAACCAAAACTTGATATGTATAAATTTCGTCTAGGAAAAATTGCCAATATACCTTGAATCTGACTGGCCGGGTACCGGAATTAAACAGAGTCCCTCGCATATCCATACCTACTTGAAATCCCTTATCCCCCCACGCACATAACAGCACATTCTGTACACTGACCCCACCAAACGCGAGAGCAGGGCTCCGAGTGACCAAAACATTGGCTGATTTTCTAATCCATTCGACCAACCTCTTGGGTCCCTAAAAATGGCATTCACTATACACACAAAATTAAACAGCATCTCAGTACTTACATCAATGAGATACGGATGCATAACCGATGCGATACTCATCGGGGCGGCCGGGCCCCCGGCAGCCGCCCAATGCCGGCCCAAGCGCAGACGCCGAGCACCGATGCACGTCCCGAGCAGGAGTCGTCGGCCGCGACAGGCGAGGCAAGGGCGACCGCCGAGGATCCAACCGCCCCGCCGCTACAGAGTGGATCTGCTGATCGTTCCAGTTGAATCAGAGTACAGCTAGCATTCACAGCTTATCAGCAAACGGTTCTATTGTTTTATACAGGCCATAGTTAACCTTATCTGCTTTAACTCAAGAAGAATAACGTGAGCTGAATTATGGAAGTGAAATCCAACACTTCCAGACAAGATGCTATTTTGAAAATGCCTGATATAGAACACATCACGAATGGTTTTAAATGCGGACACAAAAGCAAAACACGCAAACACGAAAGCACCTGGCGCCATCTACAACTACTTTCTCTGACAGGCACCAGCCAGCAACAATAAGCCGATTCCCCAAGTACTCGTTTCCTCTCCGCACTAGAGGTGATATCCCGAATCTTTATACGATCCGCATCATTACGTTGCCACTATGAAAACAGCAAAACAATGCAGAACAAAGCGCAACACGGCAATAGACATTTAATACGAACCAAAGCATGAAACCCCCAAATTCTGTAATTTGTACACGACAGTAAGTTAATAATAACAAACAGAAGTAAGAAGTGCACCTGCTCTGTTCTATGGCTTCTCTAAAGCCCGATTCAAGGTTACCAATAAGGGCATATTAAGCGCCACAATGCCGTTGGGAAACATCACCTCATCTGGTGCTCTGCACGGCCGAGTCACCGCCTACCGAGGGCACCTTGTCGCGCTGGCTGCTCTCAGTGCCCCCAGTCTGTGAAGTCCCACCTCCAGTCCCTGCACGCGCTCCTGCAGCCGCCGTCCCTTTGCGCGCGGGCGCAGCCGCAGCGCTGCTGGTCTGCGGGTACGTCGCCTTCCCCAACTGCTGACTCGCCACCACCGACGACGCAGGGCTGAGATGGTGACTGCTCGTCTCCGTCGCAGCCTCCACGCCGGGACTGCAACGCGTCGCGTCGCGCCGATCCTCCTGACGCCAGCGGCGCCGCTGCCTGGAGCCGTATGTCAGTTGTGGGAGATCGCCCAACAGCTGACGCAAATGGTTCTCATCCTTTACGTATATGTTGGCTCCCCGTATGTTCTCCGAAAGTAAACGAACCCACGCCGGGTAAAAACGGAGGCCACCTTGCCTCCGTTGTCCGGGCTGCGCGCCGCCAGAAGCAGCTGAAACACACGCTGCATCTCCGGAATGAGCGATTCAGACAGGTAGAGTGGTGCCATCTGTGAACCGCCGGACATACCACCGCGACCGGGGCCGCCCTGCCCACCCGGAGCGCGCTTGGGGAAGAGCTCAAACCGTCGCTCAAATATAGCGTCCCGTACGTTCCTCCGCACGAACTTAACGATAACCTTTTGGTCAGACTCCAGGCGATGGGCGACTTGTATTTCACCGGATGTCAGGTAAAGCCCAGGGAGACGACTATTGAGAATTTCTACGGCCTTCTGTCCGACGTCCTCTCCTTGGCTTCGAGTACCAAAATCTCTACACGTTAATATCAGGGAAGAGAGACGCCTATTCCTGTCAATTCCGTCTAGTCTCTCCCGAAGCTCTGCGTTCTCCCGCTTGCACTCTTCGCACTCTTTTTCAGATTAGTCATGGCTACGTCTTTATCAAAGAGGTCACTCTCAAGGATTTCAACCCTTTTTTCCATTGCGTGAAACTTTCTCTCCAGAACTTCTATGACACGGCTGTTTCCTGCTTCTATTAGCTCTTTGATGGCATCTAAAGTAACGCTGCTCTTACTGTGGTCTTGCTCACTTCGCTGACGTGTCGACTTATTTTCATCGGGCTTTCTAATGTTTTTCAGCCGTTTTCGCTCAAGATTGCGTGCCATGTCACTAACAGATAGCTGGCGTTTACCTCGGCAAGTAGTGTCTGTGCCAGCTCCGGATGCTGCATCCGTGAAGACTGAGTCCCGATCGTTATCACTGATGTCAGATTCTGACATGACTTACCGATTCACGAATCCAAAAAGTGAAGTCCACTGATATATTCACTCACATAGGTATGTATCGCATGAATATCAACACTGCATATATCACATGAATATCAACCACTTGGATTCAGTCTCTTGCTCACTGTCCCATTTCTAGCCTCTGCTAAGTCACTCTCGGAGCCCCGCAGGTCGCACTCCCCTGCTCAGACCATGACACGGAGCGCGCACAACCTCCTCCGACCGCGGGTCAGCGCAGACTGTACCCATATTTGACTTAACACCCACTTGAAATTCCAACCATACGCTTTTGCCTGCATAACATCGTAGCGAGACAAAAACGCCTTAATTAGGACCACATGGTGGCGCCATTAGGGCAGGGGTGTCCTAATTGCGCCTTTTGTAGTCTTCCGGAGAAAAAGTTATTGTAAATTGTACAGGTCGCGCAAAAACCTATAAATGATGAAAATTAGCGGAGAAATGGCCATTTATGACGTCTGCAAAAATAGCGTTGTAGGTCGCAGACTCCCTTAGCAGCGCAGTGTTTCCTTAAGGTGGCGTAATATGGCACTCTCCCCTAAAACCGGTACCGCAGCAGCTATTTGTGACCGGATTCAATGAATCCAATCCACCCAATGAAAAAAACTGAAAATAGGACTTTAAAAAAATAATTTAAAGATAATTCCACAGGGTCACAAGTTCAAAAACTGATCTGAGGTAAATGTTTTTGTTTTTCTTATGTGGCCCGTTATATCTTCTATCTATTGATATTTGTTTCAATTAATTTCGATTAGCCACTTCTAAGACACATAATCATTTCTGTTTCAATGTTCGCATTGACCTCGAAATTTTCATGACCTGTATTTGGTGACCTCTTTGACCTCGGGATCTGATAATGGGACTAAATTTGTATTTTGTATAGGAGACTTTAGGTACAAAATTTGGTGGAAATCTGAGGCGTCATGGTGAACTTTTTGGTGCCTGCCTGGACGATCTATCCTGGAGTGACCCATAGCCCAGATTTTTTCATGTATGACTTCGTGTGACCTTGAAAGTCACCCAAGTCTATGAAAGTTGGCTATAGAATACGGCCCTCCATCCTACATTAAAGACCAAACGGGAGTTTAATGTCGTGGATTTATTATATGCTATTTATATGTCGTGTTTTTATGTCGTGGATGGACCATGATCCCCTTCAGGGCGCGTTGACACCAAATCCCTCTCTAGTGCGGGTGTTAGAAATCACTAGGGGAATTGCATTGTGATTTTTCACGTGTTCTACATCAGCCGCCTTTGTCCTTCATAGGAGCTAATTGGCTGAGGGGATTACAAAGCTCCCTCAGCTGCGCGTGAAACCGTCATACCCGCAGTCGGGGACGGGTTGAAACATATCACAAAGCCAGTGTTTTTCCGAAGCATTTACAGCGCTGCTCCCAGAATTCGTGCGAAGCAAATACATTTTTACCGTCATCAGGTAAATAAGAGCGGGGAATTTCTGTTCCACACAACACTACCTCTTCAAATACCGATACTTCCAAAAGTTATCAAGGTCCTGTCTTTCATATTTAAACATGTTAAAATAATGAGTCAATTATTTACATAGTAAAGCTTCATGGAATTTGGAGTAGGTGAAATGAGAAAAAACCTGCATCTGTGATGTTATTCTAGTTAAGCCAAAGGTCAAATACAGGTCAGTCCAATTTTGCACATTGAAAACGCATTAATTGTTAGCTTGGCCTGTATCTCACATGTACCGTGTGTGTTGTATTGCCAACAAATGTGTCAATTGGAGAAAACAAAAACATTGAAAGATTTCAGCATGTACCCTGATGTCGCAAATTCGTTCCGACTCGAAATCCCCGTCCAGTGCTCGTTAGTGTCGTACCCCTCTCCAGTGTGGGTGATAAACACATGAAACCAAGTTACACTGCCTATTACGAACTAATACGAAGTAACTGGGCAACCCATATCCCGGGGTAGAAGTCCACACCCTATTCATGTAGGTGATTTCAGAGTTCTATTAGCGGTGTAACATTTAGCTGGGCTAATGAGCATATTATACCTAGGAAACACACTCATAAAGCATAAAACATTTTGTGAAATCATGGAGAATGAGCGACAGTGACTGATATACTCTCCAGTCAGTTAGAGCTTCCTCTCCAGTGAGATCACTCATCCAGCGTTGTGGGCGTCAATGACTGAAGTAGTTGTAGCATTTAAAAACTATCGTGAATATGATATTGAGGTTCCAAACCGTGCTAAGGTCAGCACCAGAGCGTTTTCCTAATCATACCGAGACAGAATGTGATCCGGACCGTTCAGGCTGTTCCACAAATATAATCTCTCCTAATATGCTACGATTAAAGTTATGCGAATAAATCTGGGTTAAACATTTTAGGAGCCGTCATGATTTAAACGAGGGTAGGTAGTAGGAGCGAACGCATTATCATTTGAAACACAGGCCTCCAGACCGCTCGATATCACTCACAGTAACGTGTTCGTTGTATTTGTACCTCAAGCACTGTGCTTTCCGTTATTAAGTTCTTATTGAATGTACACATTCAATCCCGTCAATATATAATATCCAAATACATAGAACAGCAAAAATATTAAAACATGGGATTTGAGTTTTAAGGGTGCGTTACCCTCGACACATGCACCACACGACATGACCCGTCAGAACTAATACCCTGTTTCCTCAACAACAGATGTCAGGTCATTCGTTCATTAATCTTGATACACAGATCGCCCACGTGACACGGTGGTTGTAAACCGTAGTACGCTGCGCATTCCACGCATTACGGCCCTTCAGGTGGCCAAGAACCGCTGCGGGTAAGGTCAGACGGGTCGCAGTAACAGGTTTCCTAGCAGAGGCGGGTCCAGTATTTTTCAGAGGGTAGAGTACTATTGGGAAAATGTCTTGATTTCTCTAAAGGAGAAAGCAGTTGCAGCTCGCACGACTGTCACCTGGGATGAACCAAAGCTAGCCAAATGGCAGCTTAAGCATGGCTGTGGATTTGCTACGCTATTTGCGTCAGTTAGTAGCTAGTGAGCTGTAGGATCCGCGCTCACTTCCCACTTCGTCAACTTTGGTGACCAAACTTTGTGTACCCACTTTCGTCCTCCCAAACTCGACTGGTCCTTTTCCGTCCTAGAAAATATATCATGAATATTCCCATAACATCTTTGTTTACTTTTTCCGTGACAACCTCAGGGAAATGTAGAAAAAGGACCACCTTCTTCCATCCCAACAAAAAACCTAAAAAACGTCGTCCTACCCCGTCACATTACATTCCCTCTCTATACGGATTGTCCCTTCTTTTAAATTTATAGTGTCTACTTTTAAACGCTATCGTTTTTTACCATTATGTTCTCGGCCCGCCTTGCATCGGTGGTTCGTCATTTTCCGTGCGTACACGCACAAGCACACACACATGACGCATGGTCCACATGTCCCTCATTTGTGACCGCCTTGGTGTATCTTAGGGATCCCGCCTCGTGGCGGTCACAGAAACGGGCGTGCGTTCGCGCAGGGCTCACTGACTCGCTCACCCACCGAACCCTGAGGCGCGCAGCTCCATGTGTTTGTCCAAGTATTTATTGTGGAACATTTTCTGGTGCTCGGAGGTTGAAGAGGGGGGTGGCGTTGTACCCCTCAATTATGTGCGGAGTTGTCCTCACTGTGATCGATAGGTAGTTCTGATTATAGGATAGTTTGTGTCGTAATCAACAACACACGTTTACAGTCTCAATCCCGTCCAGACCCTTACTGACTACATTACTTCAAGATAAACCAAAGCCTTTGTAATGTATTGGAAGCAGTTTCCTAGGTTCCTGACTTAGGACAGTATCGAAGGATGGTCTCCGAAAACTTTAAGAGACCATCCATAACGTACATCAGGAAAAAGGGAGGGGGCAGGAAGTCAGCAACCGTTTTGTATTTGTATTTGTATTTCTTCATGTAAATGAGCAACAGGTATAACCCACTAATAGCTTTAGTCAAATAAGCAAAACAAAGACATGGTATTTACAATGAAATGATATAAATGATACCCGTGGCATTCCAAGATTGGCAACAAAGTCATGCGCTTGCCCTAAGTCTTGATGTCATTAAAACATTGTAGAAATAAGACATCATTATGACATAAAGACTCTACAATAGTAAAAGTGAGTATGCAGGACGTGTAGATAAAAGCACAAACAAAAACACAAGATGAAGGTAAAAACTTTCACTAAAACATAGACTAAAGTAAGAGCCACACGATAATCAAAACAGGTGCTGCCTGATGTGCTTCACTACAGCACCTTTAAAAATATGGCATGTGGTGGTAAACGGATCGATTGTGGGACACTTGATTGTGAAATCATGGAAACAAAGTAAAGCACGAATAAAAAGACCTTGCTTTACAGTTTCGACGCGACCAAATGGAACCTGAAAAATTTGTAGTTGTGCCCCCTGGTTCGACGCTGATGGGCGTGAAAGGGGAGGCTCCCAAGCAGGAAGGCGGAGTCTATCTTGCCCATTATTATTTTTTTAAAGAAACATAAATCGTATTGATAACTTCTTTGCGAGAGGCTGGCGATTTTGAATACATTTAATAGGTAGTGATAAGAAAGCATAATAGAGGGCCGAGATGTATGAATGTGGGCAGCTAACCACATAAGAAATTTGTGCTGAATTCTGTCCAGCCTTTTCAAATGAGTTTGAGCAGCCCCTCCCGAAATGATGCAACCGTATTCAAGAGTGGACCGAACATTGCCGAAATATGCTGCTAGAATGGGGTCTGTTTTCAGACTTCCCCCGGCTCGACCGGTCTGGAGAGCTCGTATCAGCACACCCATCGTCCTATTTGCCTTGCTGACGGTGTAATCGATGTGGTTTATAAAGGTTAATTTCGTGTCGAGCCAAACATGCAGATCTCGAACCTCTTCTACGCGATCCAGATAAGTGTTTTGAATTTTGCACCGGGCCAGAATTGGATGTTTTTTTCAGAATGATTCTAAACGAGCAGCATTTTTATGGGTTGAGGCCCAGTTTCCAATCGTTGGACCAAACTGCCAGCCAACCAAGGTCCTTTTGAAGAAGTTCCGAGTCCTTTGACCCGATGATTTTGTGATAGAGCTTTACATCGTTAGCAAAGAGAAGAATGTTTGTCTGAATGTTGTCCGGGAGGTCATTTATGAAGAGTGCAAAGACCAACGGAGATATCAGACTACCTTCCGGCGTTCCAGAGTGAACCTGGGTCCAATCAGAACATTTTCCATTGATAATGATTCGTTGTTTACGATTGCACAGGAAAGTTTTAAGCCAATTCAAAGCCTGTCCGGAAATATTGTAGGATTTTTGAAATTTGTGGAGGAGAAGTTTATGGTTTACGCTCTGGAATGTTGAATATTAATCAGTGTAGATGACATCTGTCTGATGGCCTGAAGAGATGGAATCCCACGCAGTTTTTAGGAGACCAGCTAAATTTGTGTCACAAGACCTGCTTGGGACAAAACCGACTTTGTTAGACTTTGTAACAGGGCGTAAGAAGGTATTACCATGCGAGTTAAAATTAATAGAATACGTGTTAAGTGATTTATGGATAGTTCCTCAGCTCTGAATTAGAGTGAACATTTATGTGATTCAATGGAGTCACACACATCATTATTATGGGATTTTGGAATTTTTGTATGTCCTTTTTATGAGGAAAGGAACCGCGAGAGATTTGTGTGAAAACGTGTCCTGACGTCCAAATTACCATCACATGCCTCCAGTCATGAGACCAGAGTTCCATGGTGTTGAGAGCTACAGATATGTTGGTGGAAAACACGCAAAATACGTGTTCTATAGTCCGTACATATTTCTATGACCTGAACGACGTTTCTAAAATACCCGGCAAGCATTAGGAGGTGATGCAACACCCCCTCCCCCGCACCTTTCAAGGAGTGTCGTGACCATTTCAGGCAGGGATGCAGAGCCGAGACAGTTTTGGACGGCTCCGGCTCCGGCTCCGGTCCGGGGTTATGATTTCGGCTCCGGCTCCGGCTCCGGGTTCAAGTGTCCTAACGGCTCCGGCTCCGGCTTTGGGCAAAATAGTCGGCTCCGACCGGCTCCGGCTCCGGCAATGTACCTATATCCAAAATGTGATCGAAACGTTCTCAAGGGCGTGAAAGTCCATCAGATACAAAGTGACTATGTATTTGTAGGAATGAAAAATGGCGACTGGATGAACGAACGCTCTTTACCAGATGCCAAAGGCCAGTGAACCTCAAAACTGGACCAACCTACACTGCAGTGCAGTCGTATGGCAAACTGCACTGCACTGTTATGGCAAACATAAATATGGGTCAGACATGCCCGCAAACCCACATAAAAAATTAAAGATACAACGATCAAGTAAAGCTTGGACAGCCCCCAAAGAAAAACTTCGATGAGCTAACAGCAGGGTTGTTAAAAAAATATTTTTTTACTTTTTTAGATTCGAACCCACTTTTTCCCATCATATTTTTAATTTTGATTTCAATGAGCCACATTCCAAGCGTCTACGACAGCGGGAAAGATCGACTCAAAACGGTTAAAGATTTCATGTTTCGGGCGCAATTGGCCACCCGGCGTTGCAGTCTCCACTTGTTAAATTGGGATGAAAGGGGTGCATAGCCTACCAGTAAAGACAGCGTGGCATGTGCGTGCGTATAAGAGAGGTAGGTGGGATTTAATATGCAGGCATCTACTTGTCAGATGTATTTGCAGCGCAATACAACTACATGTTATTCCACAAAAGACCTGAAATTAAATGATTCAGCACCCCAGTACTCTAAATCCCGACAGAACAGGAATGCCTTCCGGAGGCGAACCTTTCTCTAGTAACTATCGCTGGAGAACGTCGTGAGGCAGGTGCTTCTCCCTATTCTCTTGCGAGCTATTTAAGAGCTCTGGTACTGATAAAAGAAGATCCTGTTTCATATTTTTACCCTTTAGGTGGCTCGCGAAATCTTCCACCAGCTTCACACCACGTTCAGTGGGACCACTCACGACAGTAAGTTCTGGAATACCTTGAAACAGGGGAAGCTATACCAGTCACCAGCTTCTCAACGGAGCCATTTCATGTCAGAATCTTTCAGATTCAGGCACTCGAATACCATCCAGCTTTCAGGAATGAGAAATTGGGAGAGGCTTGGTATCGAGCCGAGCTCTTCATAGCCTCTGTCGGAAACTTTAGCCTACCTAACTGAAAGGTGGATGGTTTTGCTGTTTAGGCCAGGTACTGTATCACTGCCTTTTTACCTTCAGCATTGTGATTCTTATTTGCGAAGCAGGTTATAAGTTTCTGGTCACAAATAACAGTTGCGTTTGCACATTGACTTCAGCGCCTCTACACAATACCGGAGTATTATCTCGAATTGCGCAAGCTGGTTTACGTGTGGCTGTCAGGAGAGGTTGTCTCCAACAACTGTCTGTTTAGAAGACCCGGAGCTCATCAGCGAGCCATATTATGGAATATAGGACATTTATGGCATGAATTGCGTGCTACTACTGTGTCAGATTCCGTTCATCATTCCAGAAGATACTTAAAGACAGAATATTATAATTTTTGGAGTTTAACAACGCATCAACTGCTCAGGTCATATGGCATCAGAGGAGAGAGGGAAAGAATTAGCTCTGGCTAGAGCAGGGCGCCAGATTCTGCCTCTGGGTGGGCTCGAACCCACGACACCCAGCACATAATGAATGTCATTGGCCAAGCCGAGCGCAAGCGCTAACCGACTGAGCCACTCAGACTCCGAGATATTTAGCGGCTTTCCTTATAAGTGGTTCTAAACCATGCATTTGGGTTCCTTCGTCGCGGATAGTCAGCTTTAGAGCCTTCTATGAGTCTCAAAGCTATCCATAAAATGCAATGCAGTGCTTTCATTAAGTTAATATAGAAATCGCCCTGAATGTGGTGAAGTCCATTTGTCATCAGCTGTGGTATCTGTGCACAGAAAGTTATATTCTCTCGCGCTGGTGAGAACCACCATCTTGGAGGTAAGGAGCCAGTCGCACAACAATTGGCCAAAACAGCAAACGATTCACATTGACTAGGGCAGGCTTAAGTTTCCGATAGAGGCTATGAAGAGCTCTGTAAATGGTCGGTACTAAGTCTCCAGCCAGCTTGCTACTCCTGACAGCTGGCTGGTATTCGATTGGCTGAATCTGAAAGATTCTGACCAGAAATGGCTCCGTTGAGAAGCTGGTATAGCTTCCCCTGTTTCAAGGTATTCCAGAACTTACTGTCGTGAAGGGTCCCACAGAGCGTGGTGTGAAGCTGGTGGAAGATTTCGTGAGCCACCTAAAGGGTAAAAATATGAAACAGGATCTTCTTTTATCAGTACCAGAGCTCTTAAATAGTTCGCAGGAGAATAGGGAGAAGCACCTGCCTCACGACGTTCTCCAGCGATAGTTACTAGAGAAAGGTTCGTCTCCGGAAGGCATTCATGTTCTGTCGGGATTTAGAGTACAGGGGTGCTGAATCATTTAATTTCAGGTCTTTTGTGGAATAGCATGTATTTGTATTGCGCTACAAATACATCTGACAAGTAAATGTCTGCATGTTAAATCCCATCTACCTCTCTTATACGTACGCACATGCCACGCTGTCTTTACTGGTAGGCTATGCACCCCTTATATCCCAATTTAACAAGGGGAGACTGCAACGCCGGGCGGCCAATCGCGCCCGAAACATGAAATCTTTAACCATTTTGAGGCGATCTTTCCCGCTGTCGTAGACGCTTGGAATGTAGCTCATTGAAATCAGAATTGAATATATAATGGGAAAAAGTGGATTCGAGTCTGAAAAGAATTTTTTTAACGACCCTAAGCTAACAGTGTTCAACATCAAAAAACACATCAGATAGGCTGATGGCATAATTCCTTTTCGAGAAAAATCGGAACCAACCACCCTACTGCCCAGGGCTCAGCAGCTGGTTCGCTCACTACACCACCCAATTGCGGTTGGAGCGGAGCAGCAACATTGCCTCCAATATGTCTGCTCTTAGTCTGGACCTGAGATCAGTAAGCAGTAGCTTCATCGCGGAGAACAACCTCTCCACGGACACCTGAGTAACTGGTAGCGCGGCCATTACCAGGCTAGCCGGCTGGATGATGGCTGGATATCTATCTAAGATGTCGCATACGGTCGCCCTTTTTGTCGACCCAGGTTTTTGAAGTCGGCTAGTGCCGCATCGAGTGACGGGGATGCTGTTTTCTGCACCTTTTGCCCTGGGTTCTCGACAGACTTAGTATAAACTACTTCTCCGAGTACATGATAGCTCTCCTGGGGGGGGGAGGTGGGAGCAAAGATTTTATTGCTCGACAGACCTAGTGTAAACACCTTTTTCAAACGATTTCTTCTGCCTTTGCGGGGCCAAAGATAGTCTGCCCCCCTTCCAGGGCTTTGGGGGGCATGACCGGAATGGCACCCCCCTGCGTCTGTCAATAGAGGCAGATGCAGGCCGACGGTATGGGGTAAATCGTGAAAAACTTATGGTTTTTCTAAAAAGATCGCCAAAAATTGGGCAGTTTGGGGGGCAAATGCCCTTTTTCTCCCCCTCATGGACCCGCCAGTGTCCGCCAATGTTTTCACTTGTTGCCAATTTCTGTCTGCCTAAGAGTGAGACCGTCTACGGAACACCCTAGTTGCAATATTTCATTAATCTCGATATACATAACATATTGAGAAACTGAAATATTTCAGGTGAATAAAGGTGTTTCCATGCGACATCTCACGAGGTAAAATGTGACCAGTTCACGTTTAATTTTTGGTAATTTTAGAGCTCTTTGGGAGCCGGAGCCGGACCCTTTCTGACGGCTCCGGCTCCGATCAAAAGTGTTTCGGCGGCTCCGGCTCCGGCTCCGGCTCCGGGCAGAATGGTCGGCTCTGACCGGCTCCGGCTCCGGCTCCGCATCCCTGATTTCAGGAATAGCATTAGTTCAATTGGGCGAGAAAGTACCCTCTTTCTGGTAATTTACAGGTTCAGGATGACATTCATGGAGTCTAAAGACACAGAAAACACCGTTATGTGTCAGCAAATAAAATATGTGTATAAATCACAGTAAAAAGCGAAATACACGGATATTTTGCTAAAGAAACAGCAAAGTGGCAACATCAGCAAAAAATTACATCCGGCATGAACTTCAAGCACCGAGGGTGAAGGAGTTTACCGGTAGAAAATTCGGAACATTGAATGCGATAAAGCTGATGGACTAAGGAACGGGACGCACAAGTCCACACATGGCTACCCAAAAGTGACCCTAGTCAGCAGCCTCGGCGATAGCAGGTGCTGACATATCTGACACAGAAATGTAACTCACACAATTGTTTGCCTTTCTTTATGAGGAGTAGGAGTGTACTATGGGGACACACTAGTTGAGTGAACTTCTGCCTTGCGGTGGTCGTCGCCAGAAATCTGCTCCCGGGACAATCGCCGTTTTCTTTTCCCCTGAAAGTTCTTGTCACTCCAGCTCATGGCGGCCAGAAATGGGTGTTACTGATATTGGTAGAGCCTAGTGTTCTAACGTATGTTTTCTAGTAAAAGGAGAGTGTTATCCTTGGTCATGGTGATGGAGGCACAATGATATAAACCCTAGAATGCTTAGTTGAAAGTGACGCCCAGGCGCTCTAAATTTCCCCTTCACTTTTTTCTTACTCACTGGCTTTTGTTGGCACAATTCAATAATTCTAGTGTATAAAAATCATCTAGTGTGGAAGCAAGGAAAATTTTGATGAAGAATGTGCGAAGCTTAAGAAAGGAATGTAATCGAGTTTTTACTAGCTCCCAAAATATTAAAGCGTTTGGACTTTCCACTCGCCTACTATATTTCCCAACTTGAATTTTACACTTAGTACCCCAGTGCAAAACCAGTTTTGAGACACTGCGGAGTGGGGCGCTACAACATCCCAAAGATTATCCAGCATGCTGAGTGCGTCTTCATTTTTTTTCTGAGCGTCACCTTCCCACTCTGTTCTTTGTCAGCTTCCATCCAGCAGTCTTCCATCCAGCAGCCGTCGCAATTTCCCTTTGTAGTTAGGTATATTTCGTGAACGCCATGGCTGAAAATGTATTCACATTTACACTTGTGCTGTTAGCAGTGGTATCTCCATTTCCTGCTGTTGGTAAGGTCGTATTCTAGAACCTCGCGCGCCCTCGAAAGTTCTGCTCTGCTGAGGGAGGATGATGAGCAACAAATGAAGAAGGCTTCCATATATCTTAGCTGACGCCGGGGCCTAATTTTTTTGGCTGTCACTCGTTGAGACAGATCTCTCGTGGCGGCTTTTGCTTCAAGTGATTATAGGCCAATCAATTTCTAGATGTCTCCAAAAACTGCTTATTTGGGTACCTAAAAGTACGAACAGGATTCGAGCGGGCTAATGCGACATAAAGCTCCCCTCAAGATCGTTCCCTGTCATCCGCCTCTCCTTGTCATTGCACACAGCTCACGCCGGTAAAAAACACCGTCCGGGGTCAAGGCTATTTAACGCAAATCAGATACAATTGAACAACGTATTCTTCCTTTGTACTTTAGATATGTTTAGAATGCTCGATTATGTCAATATTATTTCGAAAATACACCTACGTAGCTTTCCGGTACAATTTTTGATGAACTGCGACTATGCAAAATTTACTTCGGGCTGATTTTTCGACCGCAGACGGTGACCTGACTATACGACGAAATTTTGAACGGATGTCCAAAATGGACCAAATAATTGAAAATTTGCGGGGACTCTCATTTAAAATAAAGGTGTGCAAAATATGAAGCCATATTGCTTATCAAAACACCAACTCAGTAGCCTTTCATATGTTAGGAGACTCATGAAGGCTCATATTGTCTGATTGCAGAACAATGTGCGCCATCCAGCGTCGGCCAGGCAGGTCGCAACTGCCCAGAAAGTAAAAGGGACCATACACCTTCAGCTTCCAACTCTGACACTACATTTTCCACAGCAAAACGGAAAGCTAACCAGATTCTGGCCCATTTTTGTTACCAGTTAATTACACTAGAACATTTCCTGTGCCCCCAAATCCGTTAAAAACAAAATTTACATTTTTCCTGGAAGTGAAGTGGCCTAGTCTCACCTGAGACCTGAGACAGACCTTGTTTCTGATTTATATCAATGATCTCCCAGACGCTGTAAATTCCGCAGTAAAAATATTTGCCGACGACACGAAATTATACTCTAGCGCCAATGACATTCGATCCGCCGTCAGCTTGCAGCTCGATATCGACCGCATGCTGAGGTGGTCGGAGCTGTGGCAAATGCCCTTCAACTTGGGAAAGTGCTCGATCTTACACATCGGTGAGTCAAACAGAAGCTCCGACTTTGCCATGAACGGTGTGACGCTGCAAAAGTCGTTTCTGGAAAAGGACCTCGGAATTGTCATTGACAAGGACCTTAAATTTAGGCAACAGGCTGCCTCTGCGGTTTCCAGGGCATCGAGGGTCCTAGCTGTGATCAGAAAATCGTTTGCCAACATCGATACGTTTACACTTCCGCTTCTCTACAAGACACTGGTCCGTCCCCACTTGGAATATGGGAATGTTGTTTGGGGTCCGTTTAATAGAGGAGACCAGAAGTTAGTCGAGAGGGTCCAGCGACGTGCGACACGCATGGTTCGAGTACTGGCCCATCTCCCTTACACCGAACGTTTGCGTGAGCTTGGCTTGCCTTCTCTCTACTTTCGGAGACGTCGTGGTGACATGATCAAGGTTTTTCGACTTCTTCATGGCGACATGGACCAAGATCCATCACAGTTCCTGGAGCTCGACAGTCGAGGACGCACGCGCGGTCACGCCCTGAAGCTGATGAAACCAAATGCTGTCTCAAGAGTCCGTCGCTTTTCCTTTGGTGTTAGGGTTGTTAATGATTGGAATGCTCTCCCTTACCACGTCGTCAACGCCACCACTCTCTCACAGTTCAAGGCCAAATTGGACGCCCATTGGGCAAATCAGAGGTACTATGTACCTCCGCAAGACTGAGCCGTGACATATTCTGACCGGAGCTCGTTGATGACCGAATCCAACAGGCTCTTGTAAGCCTTCAAATTTCGACAAACTTATCGTATCGTATCGTATCGTATCGTATCGAGACTCTGTTTTTGATTTCAGCCTGTTTGCTACCCTCACTGGCCCAAAAGAGAAGGTAAGACTAGAAAGAAAGGATGTGCTTGAAATGTGGTCGTCAGAAGGAGTGAGCTTACGAGCGAAAGCAAGGAAGTGAACGCGGGAATGCATTTGACAAATTACGACTTTGTGCTGAATCTTCTTTGTATATCATGAAAAACAAGCTTCACTCCGTCGGATCTATGGGATCAATTATAACAAGGATCACGTCGACAGATCCATGATTTTCGGTGTTATTGCATGGGCACAAAACCGCATCCATGACGCTGATAGTGTAGGGTCTGCTCATAATTGACGGTTTTGGGGTCCAAAAACCTAACACCATGTGGCAGCCATCGGCTGAGTATGATGCTCAGTCACCCTGATCATGTTATGCATGCTTTATTAGTCAATCATATGTTTCGAAATTACAGGAATCGTAATGTGAAAATTTAGATAGAATTTTCAAAACTCGATTCATGTTTTTAACGAGACTTCTTAGTTAATACACATGTGTGATAACTGTAAAGCGTCGTCCCAATTTCTTCCTCCTGCCCGATTTCAAGATTGCTATTTAATACACATGTGTGATAACTGTAAAGCGTCGTCCCAATTTCTTCCTCCTGCCCGATTTCAAGATTGCTATATGTTATTCATTTTGCGTTTATATACGAATAATACATACCTAGTTGTTTTGATTTGAAACACCATTCCAATTAAATAATCCGAATTTTGTTTTGGGCTGCACTTCGGATGCTTTCGACGTAAAAATCACCCCCTGAGCGAGGCTCCCCTGTAGAGATAAATGCTGCCATCGGCCTTTTGTCCCCCTCTCTCTTTCTCTCTTTCCCTCCTCGGTTGGTTAGTTATTCTAAAATTTTGACATTTTTTCTGAGGGACATCTGAAAGCCCGAATTAACCATTTTCGTATTATTATCACAATATTATTTCATAAGACAAGTCGTTATTTCTTTCGGCAGTGGAATGCAGAAGTTAGCAAAATATCATCAATTATAATTGGATAATCGGTCGGGTGAAGTCTGACGTTTTGGAGCTCAGTATGGTGATTGTAGGAACACTGATCACGGCTTTTGAAGGACAGCAAATTGTTAGGCTGACTTATAATGATGAAACATCAGCTCCTAGATTTCACTTCTGGGTACGAGCAGGTACAATGCACCCTGATAGACTCTTGGTAGTTTTTCAAAGCCAAAAGCTCATTGACACAACATTAAAGTTCACCCATTTCTCGTTTAGATCATCAATCCAATTAGAGAACACCTTGCTGGAATTACTGAATGTTGGAGTGGTAAAAACCGAAACAGTTTTGATGCCCGGTATCATGTAATATTAGTTAGGGCAAATCCCTTTGTTTTGTTACAATGCCTTCATATTCAACCCCCCCTCCCCATTTCAAACATTTGATTTGACAACACGGTAGTCAAAGTCAATGCTAACACTATGGCTGTGGCGGATCCAGAGGGGAGGGGTAAAAAGGTATTTCCCCCTCCCCAAACGGAAAATCTCGGGGTAAAACTATGTTGTTTATGTTTTCATAAGCGAGATTTTGTTGCTTTAACTCTAAACTTCAAACAGAACCAGTCAACTTCAGTGTAAACATTGGGCTATGGATTGCAAAAACAAGCATCTTGTGCACATGTCTTTCACCCGTAACGTCTTTCGCCTTTCGCCTTTGGTATTACCAAAACCTGCCGTCAAGTTATATTTTGGCAACATTTTTCACCGAGTGACGTTCTTTTTGTTGCGACTTTGGTTTGCCTCCTCCCCCAACCGACCGGCTAGATCCGGCACTGCTCAATGGAGACGTCCTTGTCCCTCAGCAGGACCTCGGCAGCTGGATCCTGTCCTCAGTCAGCTGCCACGTGACTGGTGGGCGCCCGAGGCGCAGAGGCACCGGTCACGCCGGTAAACAGGTGCCAGTGGCGTAGCCAAGAGGTGACCAGGCTACACGCTCTCATTTTGTTCAATATGTCCTATCCACATTCGTGGATCACTTTTGCTTCTAACTGCAGTTTCTCTGCTTTTAACTACCTTGACATATTTCTGGCTATGCCACTGCTCCCGTCCCATTCGCCAAAGCATGGGCCCTGATCGGCAACTAAGATTCTTAGCTAAGACTGTCTTAGCTAAGACAGAGCATGCACAGTACGTCTCACGCCACCCAGCCAGCCACCTAGCGGTAAGACTGGCGTTAGCTCGTACATGACGTCAGGAAATTATGACGTCAGCACTAAGACTGTCTTACTTGTCAGCTAAGACAGAAAATAGTGACTGCGCGCTGACTGAAATATCGGCATATCTGGCGCACATTAAAAAAAAACAGGATGATTAGAGCAAGTTGCGTTTTGCGGTGCGGCAATCTGGTGCGAGTGGTTCTCAGTCGTGGATAACGACGTATGTACCTTTTACTCACCGTCTAAGGGTAGAAGAACGCGCAAACACTACAAGGGCGTGCCAGCTGCTCTCTAGTGCTAAGAATATGAACCAACAAATCGACTTGCCTGCCACCTGGTGCTAAGACTGGCGTTACATCGATGACGTCACTGTTCATGACGTCGATTATGACTCGTCTAAGCCTGAGAATATTCTTAGATGCCGATCAGGGCCAAAAATTCAAAAAAGTAAAACAACAGAGTTGTGGAGACTGACTCGTAGAACATAGGCCCACCCACACTATTTCAATGATGACATTATGTAAAAAGTTATTCAAACTTTTAAGTTTGAGAAATTTGAAAAAGAACGGTAAATTGTACAAAAACTAGAAATGCGTCAGGCTTAAAATAGAGACCGCCGTAAAGATACATTTATCATCTACTTGTGGTGAAAAAATCACGACGATAGTCACGTTACTTTACGAGATATTTCACGTAATATGCGCTCATAGGATTAACATTGATGACGCACCCTTAAGGAACTGCAGCTGCAGAGGCTATATGTGTAAAATATTGAAACACGATCACCAAGAGAACACGTGGCGACACAAACCAAAGGTCCCCACGAAGATCGTGTTTTGTGGATTTCAAATACCTTCCTCAATGTACTGACCCCATTGCGAAAAAATTGCTTAGGTAGATATATGCACTCAATTCGGCCATTGTGTACAAGTTTTGGTTTTCTGCATGTTATGGACTGCATCACTGCCTAAGTATGGAGCATGCTTAAGTTGTTTTGCAGGTTTTACACACATTGCTGATTGTTCATTATGTCTGATGATTCCCCTCGTTTAGCAAAATACTAAGTTGTGAGTTACATGCAGAATGTCGCTATAACACTGTGGGGCACGTATTTGTTGAGAATTTCCTCTTCTTTGAGCATTTATAATGTCTTTGCTTCACATTTTGTTCGGAGAGGTGGTTCCCAGCACATCACTGGGGAGCCGCGGCGCCCCCGAAGAGATAGAAATCCACACCCCTGGGGCAGTGAGCCCCAGGGAAGGAACATCCGAGGCGCTGGGAACCAGCAGTGGTCCTGTTTGCCTGCAAAGGTCACAATGTCCTGCACCGTCGCTGGCGGAGCAGAGCGTTCGTGGGGATGTCGGGTAACAGGTGCAAGACATTGTTTCACCGGAGTCGTCGCTTAACAAGGCGGACACGGTCCCCGGGAAAATTGTCGAATTTAACAAGCAACCGACCCTCAAGAAATCATCCACGTTCTCCGATGTGTCTCTGACAAACAAAACTCAACCCGACCCATACAGAATAAAGCATCTTTTCCCACTTTGAACCATATATTTGTATCAAACCACCACCACTACCAGCACATGGCGAACAAACTGGAATAATTGATGGCTCCAGGACGGAGTAAGGTCGTGTGGGAATTCAGTGGCAGTCGGTGAACCCATTGCCCTGGAACACATGCAGTCAGTTCGCACACATTAGTATCCACAAAAATATATGGTCCAGCTCTAGACGAGCCTAATATTGCACAAATAATGTCTAAACCACGGCATTCCACGCCGAGGATATATATGTAGCAAAATATGTATGATGGTATAAAATAATTGCATTATACAGCCTTTCATTACAACAGATAGCCTCTCTGAGCAAACATTATCGCTGGCACAACAGCACAATATGGAAACTCTCAAGTTAAAAAAAAACTACGGGGGATATCAGGATTGGGTGTGACGTTAGCACCTACAAAAAGTACGCCTCAACATCGAGCCCACCTAGTTGTTTTATACTTGGTACGCTGGTTCGACTGGACCAAGAGAGGAGACGAAACCCGTCAAACGCTGTCACTGGATGCCATTTTTACATCACTGCCCACACTTCCCCTGGACCAAACTAGCCTCTCTTGTATTTTCATTAGCCAGAAAAATATTGCACTGAAAACAAAATCATCCACTTCTTTCCAAGATCTATCAAAACCATTCATCAAACAGCGCCACATACTCTTGGCTAAATTTTGTGAAAAAAAGAGGTCAAGTTGCCTACAACTAATTGTGAATACCAGAGGAAGACGAGATTCATGTACCTGCTCAGCAATATCCCATTACCAGCCAATGAGACACGTTTCACAGTTAGATAACCCTCCCAGTGGATAACCAACAGCAACGTCTTTTCGAAATAGCTCATCAGCAACCGTTTCAATCCCTCTGACCCTCGCTCTGACGCTTCCGGTCAGTTCCACGCTTCCGTCCAGTCCCCTGATGATTAGAAATGCCCCGGATTATGCCCACGTACCTAACTATAACGTTACACCTGAGCAAGACTCATTGGCCCGTTGTTAGTCCAATCTAATACGGTCAGCCGCTATTCCCCGACCACGGTAGTCTCCTCCACCACGGAGACAGCGGCTTACTCCCCGACCACGGTAGTCTCCTCCACCACGAAGACGGCCGCTGACTCCCCAACTACGGTAGTCTCCTCCACCACGGAGACGGCCGCTGACTCCCTCCACCACGGAGACAGCCTCCGACTCCCCCGACCACGGTAGTCTCCTCCACCACGGGGACGGCCGCTGACTCCCTCCACCACGGGGATGGCGACTGACTCCCCTGACTACGGCAGACCCCTCCACCACGGAGACGGCGGCTACCCCGCTGCTCTCGTACCCGTGTCTCCCCTGGCAGTGACCGTCCTCAGCTGCACCCGTCTCTGAGGGTCCCCTCCAGCAGCAGGCTGGCCGGGGGAGGCTGCAGGAGAGCGTGCCGCCTACCCGGCCCTGTCGAACACCACCTGCGGCTGGCTGTCCGGCTGGACAGCGCGCGCCAGAGCGTCGGCGTACAGCTCCAGACGCTGGTTCATACGCAGCCCCCAGCGGTCGCGCACCTGGCGGCAGAGGTTGAGGTCCATCTCAGCCACCAGCAGGCCGTCCCCGGAGCGCGACAGGCCCGGCGTCCGGCTGGCGTCCGGCGCCGCCGCGTAGCTCGAGCCGTAGAAGTGGCCGAAGTCGCGGTGGGAGGGCCTGCCATCGGCCGAGGTGAACTCGTTGGGGAAGGTCTCCGTGCCCACCCGGTTGATGGCGAACGTGAAGTACGAGTTGGCGATGGCGGCGTTGCGAGCCTCGATGCCCCACATGGGCTCGCTGAGGGCGCCCACCGTGGCCGAGGGGTTGAACACGAGCTCGGCCCCGTTCAGGCCGTACGCCAGCCAGTTCTGCGGCATGTGCCGGCCGTAGCAGATGTTGATGGCGATCTTGCCGAACTCGGTCTGTGGCGAGGGGGCGCAGGTCAGCAGGGAAGAGAGAGAGAGAGAGAGAGAGAGAGAGAGAGAGAGAGAGAGAGAGAGAGAGAGATAGAGATAGAGATAGAGAGAGAGAGAGAGAACTCGTTCTGTGACGAGGGGGAGGAGAGAACTTGGTCTGTCACTAGGGGGTCAACAGAATGGGGGGAGAGAGAACTCGGCCTGTGGCGAGGGGTGTGGGTCATTGTATATTAGGTCTCTAAATCTGCCCAACCTCAACGTCTTGCATTACCTGTACTGTATCTTGAAATTCGTCATGTCAGGTGAACTAGGCCTGGAGAGAAGGAATGCTAAACTTCTGTACCAAAAATGATCCGATATAAATATAAAATACATGAATCCCCGAGCCTGAATCATCAGCACTTTGAAGGCTTCAAACCGTTTTCACATCATATTACAAACGAAATTGCCGAAGAGTTTTAATAGTTTACGCATTCCAGACGTAAGCAGTAAGAAAACAACTTGGAAGTTCTGCTAGCATTTCACATCACCCTATGGTTGCTTATTGACATTCAACATTATGATTTCTGGTATATCAGATGGTTATAATTGGTAGCCATTAAAAGTAAGAAACCTTCCCTGCCACGCTAGTGAATCTAAAATATCCACACACTGAAACACCAGGGGCAAGTCCCAGCAGTCCCGACAAAACGTTCACATATCAACATCCAAAGCAACAGGGTCATTGCATGTTGTAAGCCCAAACAGTGTGTAAGGTAATCCGACATGGAAAATAAAAAAGAAACCCCTCTCCAATTTCGGCATAGAACAGAACAGAACCCGTCTCGTTACCCAGGCACCCACCTGAAACACCGGATGTCCCAGGTTGCCCTCCATGTAGTAGGTGCTCTCGTTGAAGTCGCCCACGCGCGGGATGTGGTTCTTGCGCGACTTGCCGAGCACGTGGCCGCGGTTGGAGATGATGACGGCCGTGTTCCAGAGCACGTCGCCGTGCGCCTCGTCCCGCTCCAGGATCGGCGAGATGATCACCATGTTGTGACGGACTGCCAGCTGCCGAGCGACCGCACATCAAACAACACGTACATCAGCACCTCCACCGGGCTCAGGAAGGGCCCGGCAGAAGCCTGTAGCCGCTGAAGCAAGTCAAAGCGAACAACACGGAACGGAGCACGCCCGAGACAGGTCCTAGGAATCACGGGGACGAGTTTGACCAGCAGGAGCGTCAGCGAACCCAGCAGACGATTGAAATACAACGGCACTGTGTCAGTCAGTATTCACCTCCGTCAGCATTTTGGTGGTGGGTCCTTCCTCGGCGCTCTCGGCAAACTCGCACCAGGGCTGCTTCTCGCGCGTGCAGAACGCGAACGGCATGGCTGCAACAGCCATTTGGGAGTTAGCGCACAACAAATATTGAGAGACGCACACATACACGCACACATTGAGAGACGTCATAGCTGTCCAAACAGCCTGAAGAGCGAGTTTCTTGCAGAACATATATGTTCTGATAAAATTCGGCCACTAACAATACGGGAGACAGTCGAACAAGAAAAACTGAACCACTCCTGACGCGGGAGGCGCAAAGACTTGTGCGATCCCGCCGAACCTCAAAACCTTAATGAAGTCTCTCAGTGCTTACTACTTAAACAGCGAATTCTGTGCTGCTACTCACCACTAATTTAACACAAGAAAACGCACAGCTACGATTACGGGGACTAAGTTACCTGATGGCCATCCCGTTGTGGAAGGGCACTCCTGTCTACCCGATAGATAGGCAGCGGAGTTAAGGCAGCCCCGGCAGCTCAGAAAACCGTGCAGTGGCAGACAACTGGTGCAAGCTTGGGATCGCCTCCCCCTGAGACGCTGCGGCACTCAATTCTTACCAGACGCAGGCCGGACTGGAAACTGACCGGCGCGATGGGGCGGCTATCCCTGCGTTGGGTGGGGCGCTTAACAGTGGCCTTCAAATAAACCAGTCATTACGGTAAATCCTCCTTTGAATGGCAGGCTTAGAGTCTCTAGGACAAATCCCTTCGAGGACTTTAGAAAGGCTTCAATCCTTAACGCCAACCTTGTAATAACTAGCATATAATTTTTGACACAAAAAGTCCTCCACCCTCTCCATTGGCCCTGTCCTAAGGAGCGTCCGAGCCGGTGGCACTCACTCCAGGCCTCCTGGAAGCAGAGCACGTTGACGCCACACTGGGCCGCCACCTCCACCATCTGCGCCACTCTCTCCCAGAGGGCGGCCCGCTGCGCCGACACCGCCGCCGTCGTCGGCAGCACGATGGCGTTCTGCACCGCCCCCACGCGCACGATCCTGCCGACGGCGGCAGCCCCGGCGGTCAGTCTGCACTCCCAGCGGTGATCCGGGGCCAGGGCGCCGTCTCCTCCCACACCGCATGTATCCAGTCACAAAGCCCAGCTGTCTGTATTACTGAGCGTCCTGTCTAATGCTGCGCACACATCCGGGACTTGGTGGCACGCGTATACACTTTCAAACATGAAAGCTTGATCCATCAGCACACACAGAACACAGTCCACGTTAAAGGGAATCTGGCACCTTCATAATGGGATTTGAACAGAGATGTAATGAGGCACGTCGAGAAAACACTTAATCGAACTTCAATTTGTCCCGGAAGCTACCATTTGCCGGGAAAAGGTAAAATTCACCGTCTGTCAACCCCTCCTCCCGCGGTGGTCACGTGGTATGCAGTGATCTTGGGAACGGGACGCAACGCTCAAGCCCCACTGCGCGGAAAATACTTTCCTGCTTCGACCGCTTTAAAACTTGCGTGCTAAACCTGCCTTTGGTACTGGCGACTATATGCGTATAAGTTTCTTCCATGGCTAATATGAAACCAAAAATAGCAAGCAAAATAGCAGAAGCGAAGAAGTGTCACTTGGTTCCCAATAATAGCTTTTTTAAAATTCAAAACGCTTCATTTTAAAAACGCTTTCCAGCCGGGACCCGCCATTGTTTTGACTGGGGTCCGTACCTGGGAGGCCGCGTGTCCTCGGGAAGGGCAGTGAACTTGTATCCGGCTAGCTCAAAGTTACCGCTCTTGGCTGCCGCCACCGCCTCCGCCGGAAAATCCAGAGTGCTGCCAACAAAACAACACACGTCCAATAGGTAACGACCAGTACTTCCCATGCCTTAAAAGCCAGGCTGGACTCAACTAGAATCCATTGAAGATAACATGCTGTATGGCAGAAAAGCCTTCAATGATAATACCCCATTGAAACCTTCGCAAAAGCTCTACTAAGATGGCGACACCTCGACAAACGAGCACTGGCCGATGCTCAGGATGACGACACAGAACACCAACAAATCTTTGCCAGTGAAAACCTCTATGAACAAAATCATGTATGCATACCTGAGATCCTTTCCATAGAGAATTCGTTTAACTTCTGAGAGTTCAATTCCCTCCAGCCGGCTGGAAAGAACATCTTCGACACTCTTAATTCTATCGCCCATGTCTGCGGAGCTGTTCTCTGAAACAGTCAAATTAGCTCAGTCAGATATGCTTCGGTACATAACGCAAGTAGGCACTACAGCCGTGGAGTTTCAAGTTTAGCTCACACAATGGTTTCAACAATATCATCAAGTGCTCCACAGTAATATCATCTTCATCACTGTCTTAGTGATGTGAATGACGCTGCTGGTCCCACCACGATCCAGGCCCGGTACAGTTGGGCACGGGGATCAAGTTTCGGGCCTGTGGCGCGGCGCGCTCCGCCTTAAAGGGAATGTGGCACCTTGATCGAATCCTGGAATTTAGTGTAACTAGGCGTACTTTTAGCCAAAAATAATTAAACCACTCATGATTTCTCTGAAAAATGTACAATAAGCTCAATATTTTGATTTTTAAAATACTCCTCTAGGAAAAGAAATAAATATCAGCCAGTGGATGATGTCATGATCTGGCAACCACTACCATTCTTGAAATGCTTCAAGGGCTTCAATTGGCTGATGCTCATCGTGACTTCAGCATTTGTCGTCACACCAACAGCCATGACAACTGTGGCCTGCTGCTAGGGGTACCAGAGGGGTACATTGCAGGTAGGTTTTAGCTTTTTTCTACGGAAATCTCGAGTTCCAAGACAAATGATATATTGAGTACCGGGTTTTCCGACTTGCTTTACAACTTGGCTATATAAGTTAAAATCACGTTATGAAGGTGCCACATTCCCTTTAACGGCTGTGGGTCATCTCTTGGGCCATGCAATGGGCTGGAGTCCCAGGAATCCTTGCGATTTACCGGACTCCGCCCTGTTGAGCGTCCTGGGGGGATTCCCGCGGCCGCGTCTGCGCGACGGTAGCTGCTATCACGGTATCCCGTTGCATGGTCCTGCCGGCCCTCTGGGCTGATGGCGTCAAGGGGCGGGTGTCTGATTGGAGGGGCTGCGTGCGTCTCTCTGACCTCTCTGACGGACACACCTCCCCCATATGCACTGAACCAGCTCCCGGGCCCAGCCATTGACGGCGGGCAGCCGAGGGCAAATACGTATCTTCTCATGACGTCAGCTCAGGCATCATCTTGTACTGGACAAACCCCATACGGAATCCGATCTCCGCCTTAAACCGGACTAGCCCCGAGTGTATTTCCCATACCGCCGCTGTGATAGAGTTCTCATTCTGATGAGGGCGACTAGGTTTACTCCTTTCAGGTTGTCCAGGCCATGAGAAAATATGGAGCCGCAGCCCACGTCTATCGGCACTCAGGCACAAAATTGGATGTGACCATTCCGCCGGAGGTAGAAACGCATGATCTCTTGTCTACTACTATAAGCCTTTCCTATTTAGGTGAGGGTAAGTCAGTGGTCTGTGTACCAGTCTCTGTTGCTCCCCATCCGACAAAAAACGGCACTGTAAGCCAGGGCATTTTTAAAGGAAAAATCAGTGGGGGGGCATTTCTTGTGCTGGCAATTATAGTGTCTTTAGGGGATCAAGACCCCATTTGGAGGCAGGGGTCGGGGGGGGAATAAAACTTAGGGGCGTCAGTGTTAGAAAATGTTTCCCAATTTTTGTGTTCTTCCATCTTCTAAAGATTATAGATGCTGCCCAGGGCTGCCAGTTTTTTCGGCGGAGAAAGGCCAAACGGAGTTATAAAAACGTCCAAAAAGGGGTTATTTTTCACAAAATGGCCAAATAAATACCACAAAACCCAGATTTGAGGCTAAAACGACCAGAAAAGCTACCTGTATCACCGTTTAAAACTAATTGTTGACGGTTTGATATTGACTTGACGCAGTATTTTTTTAGTGCACTACCCATTTAATAGGAAGCCAGGAGTGCCCTTCCAATCCCACGTGGCCATCAAATGATTTTATCCACAGAACCAGAAAATGTTTTAGCATCACCAATTATCTTGGTCACACCCAGGGGGTTGCGCTCCGGTTTTTTAGCATATGCCAAAAATGGCAACCTCAAATCTGGCATTCACCATGACGATGACGTCAGCAATCGCCTAGAGATGCCTAGCAACGCATTGCCGCTCTGTATTGTAGATGACGGGGCTCAGCAGATAGGTTGCGTGTTAAGGCAATAATACTGCTTTTTTGTGGACGTGAGGTAATTAATTCTGGGTCTACCCCTCGCCAGATGCATCTTGAAACCGTACAAACAGTCCATGATCCGTAGCCGATTAACATGGAATGAATGGGCGGCTCCACCTCGAGAGCAATCGCTGACGTCTCAAACGTAAAAATCTCTAAAAAAAGAGGTTACCATTTGTTGAGAGTGGAGCGTTCTACCTTTATATTTAAAGGCCTTGCTCACACCACTCCCCGCTAACATTTAACATTTTTCATGTTTTTCCAACTGTGAATTTTTGCTCTCGAACAGTGATGGGTCTAGGATTTTGATAATTGGGGGAGGGTGGAGCCTCAGAGGATGCACTTTGCCGCCAACTTTTCACCCAAAGGGCGCCTATAGTATCGCATGCCTCGCGTCCGGTGTTTGGTGGCCGTCATTTTTTGGATCGTATTTTTTTACAAAGTTCTGTCCCTCCCTCTCGCCACCATACTAGTTTTTCTGCTGTTCTTTTTTCGGTGTCGGAGCATCTTTTCAAGAGCAGAGAAGGCCAAAAGAAGTCATATTTATACAAGAGACAAACCAAAAATAGCCTAGATGCCACCTACTAGAAAAAGGGCCAAAAAAGGCCAGATTCCAAGACAGTACCAACAGGAGAAATCGCGCGGCCAAACACGACAAAAAGAAAAAATTGAGATATTTGACCGATAAACTATTTTCTTATTTTTCTTAATGAGTGTGGCAAGGTAAGTAAATTCCTAAAATATCGCACGCAAGTGGTTTATAGTCTAAATTGAGACAAGCTTTTACGTGCACACATACCTACTATGATGTGTGGATGTTGGTGTCAAAATCCTCTTGGGAATGTCGTGCAAAAACTAGTCAATAATTTTTGGGGCTTATCGACACACCATCTGTCAGGGTCATATGGCGTCTCTAACTCTTTCCCTGTTGGAAATGTTTATCGGGAGCCAGTTTGATGATTCTGACGAAGGGGTGTGGCCGAATATATGATTTATCCCAATTTTCAACATCAATGAATCGATGAGAAAGGCCAAGTAACAACTTATCAACTTTACAGAAAAGAATGAGTGCAGTAATCTCACTATACACTGAAAAGTACGCCAGAAATTATATTTTTTCTACGGTGCCAAAATCCACTCTTCTTTCCGTGAATATTTTAAACCCGATACTTTTAGATTGAGAAGCGTAAAATGCCATGAAACAGGAATAATAAAACCCCTTCCCGTGGGTGATGAAAATATCAACTACCAAAAAGTACGCCATTTTAGGATTATTTTTACGGTGCCAAAACCAACTCCTCTTCCCAGCATTATTGCACAACTCATTTTACACCAATGTAATGCAAAAATGCATGTGTTTTGAGGGAAAATTATTATACCACTGGAGTAAAACGATTGTCAGCTAAACCGGAACAGTGTAAACTGGAAGTGAGGGAGTAAAAATAGATTAAAATGTGAAATTCCTGGCGTAGAAAAATATTTGCAAGGTGCAAAATAAACCCGCGTTCAATATTACATTGCTGCTGAAAAGAAACACCGATTAAAAAAACGACCCAGTTTATTCTCATCGAGCGTTTGAGGTCAGTTTACTCTGATTAGGCTGATTAATATACACTCTAAAAACATGCACTGCAACGGAGTGTTTTAATTATTTGTTTTCATAATTACTTTTAATAATCGAAATAGGTACCTTTAATTTGCACTCTAATCTGGAACAATATTTGAATCAGCCTTCAATCACTACAATAATTTAGTTCCTCTTTGCACAAACATCACTAGGTTTATGTTTTTTGTCTAAGACCTCCTCGTTTACACTTCGCAACTTTTCCTCTTTCATATCCGCTTACCACTCCATTTCCACTCATCACCGCGGATCACCTCTTTGAGGCATTGCACAACTTTCTTAACACGCGCACTGGAGGGGGTCTCGGAGGCCAGCCCCCACCTATTTTTTCGAGGTGGCCGGAGAACCGTTCATGGCCAAAAACGATAACTTTACCTAGCTGATGACCTCTGTGACTTGTTACTAAATCTGATTTAAACAATGAACACCCACCATTGGTTAGCTTATACCCTGAGGAGCACCCAGTGAAAAATTAGAATATTTTTTTAATTTTAAATTCAAAGGGGAGATCACAAGGTCACGAGGTTAAAACTTGACCTGAAGGAAAAGTTATTTTTTTCTTATATGAACCGATGTAGGTATCTTCTATCCAGCGATATCCATACAAATTAATTTGGATCAGCCACTTTTAAGAGATGAAATTATTTCTGATTCAATGTTTGTGTTAGCTTTGAAACCTTCATGACCTCTATCTGGTGACCTCTTTAACCTTTTGACCTGAAAATAGGCCCAATTTTTCTTTTGTATAGAGGGCCTTGAGTAAAGGTTTGGTGGAAATCTGAGGAGTGGGTCATGTTGGACTTTTTCCTACCTGGACGATTTGTCCTGGAATGACCCATCTATATCCCGAGAGTGGCTAACAAAAGCATCACTACGGGGGTGGGGGGGGGAGGGGGTTGAAATCCCTTAACTGTTCGGAAAAGGACACAATCGATATCTGTGCTGGAATACTATTGGATATGCTTAATTCAAGTGAAAATATAGGTTTTCACTACCTCACCACTGTGGATCCGGGCTCTTGTAGAAAATCCTTGACGACGCCCTGGATGCCGGACAAAGATATAAACGATTCATATCAGGCCCATTGAGGCAATTCAAAAGCTCTTTGCTATTTGTTGCACTTAGCTAGAATGATCTAATCTTCGTTTCTTCTCCACGACTAGACTAACCTCCACGCGTCGTGATCAACACTCTGTGGAATGCAGAACTGCAACGTGGTGGTTCAAGCTCAGAACTGTAGCGAAAACAAAATGGCACGGTTCCACCCACGTGTTAGTTGTAGTAAAAAAATACCTTCTTATATCATAAAAACACACTCAAATGAAAATCAGAGGAATGAAAACATTACTTTAGCGTAGTTAAATTAGCAAATGTCTCGTTTTAATCTATTGGCAGAATTGTTTCACCACAGGAGAGTAAGACTATTCTTGAGGCAGTTTGCGAGTTCCATAGAAATACCCTGCAGAATGCATGTACTTATAAATTTACCCCTTTGCATTTTCAGCACGAATGGAACTGTCCCGTACTAAAATAGCACAGATATTAATTTACCACACGCTTGTAATGTTACACTTCTAATTCTGAAATGAAGCCAGTTGTCAGAATAGATTTACTAAGAATTCTAGACAAATGCTTAAAGGGAATGTGGCACCTTGGTCGAATCCTGGAATTTAGTGAAATTAGGCGTACTTTTATCCAAAAGTAATGAAACCACTCATAATTTCTCGGAAAAATGTACAATAAGCCAAATATTTTGTTTTTAAAAAATACTCTAGAAAAAGAAATAAATATCAGCCTGTGGATGATGTCACGATCTGGCAACCACTACCATACTTGAAACACTTCAAGGGCTTCGATTGACTGATGCTCATCGTGACGTCAGCATATGTCGTCACACCAGAAGCTCACAACAATGGCCGCCCGGCGACGGGCTGATGGGGGGGGCTGGTGTCAGCTAGGTTTTAGCTTTTTTCTACGGAAATATCGAGTTCCAAGACAAATGAAATATGGAGTAACGGGTTTTCCGACTTGCTTTACAACTTGGCTATCTCAGTTAAAATAAGGTTGTGAAGGTGCCACATTCCCTTTAAAAATTGGGTACTTTTAGGACTAGACAGATTGAAATTCTACGCTCGAGGTGTTGTTTTTTTCAGTGTAGAGTTTACGTATGCTACCACCACAATAATAAATAAATAGGCTGAGCACTTCACACCGCCACACCAGCAACCAGTCTGACGCGCTTTGCCTACACCGTGTCCCGCCTAATCCACGAACGAGCGCCGACAACTCACCACTGGCCACGTATGAAATGAGAGCATCGTCATCATCATCATAGTTGGAGTTTAGGGGCGCGCCGACATCATAGGTCATGTGGCGCCCATGAGGGCATCATGCAATCCCACGGTTCTGGCTGGGACGTGGGCTTCTGGACGGAAATGAAACACGATGTTCGATTGGTTGTAGGCTATCTCTAGCGTTAGGATTAGTTGGGGCTGCTTTGCCAGGATTTTCCGTAACTACGCACTTTGTTTCGTTTTTGCACGATGGAGTAGATAGCTATTGGTGGAAATATGTTGACACAATTTTGGACTGTCAATTTGGGACGAGCAATAGAACAATCATTATTATTAGGCGGTGTCTTCTTGTTTTCGTTAGGCGAGTTTGCGTTTGTTCGATTTTAAGGCATCTCTTGTCTATCAGAAGCCGTTTCACTGGGGGGGCATTTCGGCCGACTGGGGGGGCAAATGCCCCCTCCAGTGAACATGTTAAAACATGGCCTGCTGTAAGCGTTGTTACTTGTCGGGAGCTAGCAGATTAAACGGAAGATGTTCTGATCGGTCTCGAGGAGCAGGGTGTAACCAAAGTAAGAAGAATAAGGAGATTGAATGGCGAACTCGTACCGAAGAATACGTTCGTCGTAACATGCGACAGAAAAGAGCTCCCAAGGAATATCCGGGTTGGTTGGCTCTCCGTGCGCGTTCGCAAGTACGTGCCGGACCTCACACGATGTTAGTGCTGTCAGAAATACGGTCACGTAGCTAAGCTGTGTAAAGGACAGGGACAGTGTGGGAAGTGGTCGTCGGTGGGCCACGGGTCAGCTGCTTGCGAGGCTGATGTCACCAAGTGCGCGGTGTGCAGTGGGGACCATGAGTCGTGGTCACGTACATGCCCCAAGTTTCTCTCTGAGAGAGAAAAGCTAAAGGCCAAAGTCAAGGGGAAGACTCCTGGAGAAACTGCTACACCACGAAGCAACCAAGTAAAACAGTTAGCTTACTCGAACTGACGATAGAACAGACGACTGCTTCTTATTCCTCTCCTTTTGTTGATACTCTGGTGGGAAAGACGCAGTGCGTTAAGTCACCTGCTAGCATGGATTCATCCATGCGAGGCGACACCATGCATCTGTCTGTGCATGAGTTTATGAATCTGCTCAGTGGTCAGGTGTCACAGCTTAACAACCAATCTAACACCACGAGCGTTGAAGTCCAATCCAACCCGCCACACAGGGTCACAACCGAGAAGTGTCCAGACAGACCGAACATGGGACTCAGTCGTGTCGAACCAGCACCGCAAGCCAACGGTGGTCGTAAAAACACCGGTGCCACACCAAGCAAACCAGGAATTGCGATACCCACCCCTGCAACCGTAACAATTCCAACATCACAGACATGCATAGAACCAAAAGACAGAACATCCTCAAACCTAGCAACCAAAAGGCTTGGTTCAGGGCAGTCCTCCTCAACCATTTTTACCACCCGCACCAAACAGAAATTGAGAGCCAATTTTGATGTCCGCATTCAGTTATTAGACATGAAGCCACTGGCTTACTTTCATCTAAATCAGTTTGCTGAGCCCAAGCAGTCCGGATCCAAGCACTACCAGACCTACCTACCTATCTGCTTGACGTTCATTTGTCGTTCCGTGTGGCTGTCTGTTGTGTGGCTGCTGGAGATGGGGATGCAGCCCGATCGAGACGACTGTTTGTCTGTGAGTCTCCTTGGTTTCCCGCTGCTGAACTGTTCGAGGTCACCCATACCGGACCGACATGCAAGGGCATCCTTGCCTGCGGCGCGACCCCTGTCCCCCGTTGCCGTGCAACCTCCTCGGGACCTGAACATGCTGCAGCGGCCTACTGTTCCTCGACTGTGTCGCTGGCGGAGTTGTGCCGATGTCGGAGCATGTACTTGTGAATCCTGATAGATCGGATGGAACTCTAACCGGATGTAATTCTAATCGGAATGAAACTGTATGGCACCATCTATGTTGGTTGATCGGTGACGGTGGCATTACCTGGTTTTACTTCTTTCCACTTGCCGTCAACGGCCACCTGCTATATCTTATTTCTTTAAAAAAAACTGTAGAAAGACTGACCGGCGGTCTTGCGGGGTGGCGCCGGCTGCAGCGACTTTCTTGACTGTTTTAGTACAATCCGTTAGTCCCTCATGCAGACCACTCACTGGCGGTGGGGGCGCAAATGGTGGGTGGAGGCACCCTAATTGACGGGTTGCAGTGTCTGTCCCTGCCAACTGGCCGACCAGTTGGGGCCTGGTGGATGTAGGCTTTTAATTACTTCAGGCAGTCACAGATGCATACTCTGAAGGGAGTGCAAGTATTGACACTGCAGGCTGCGCCACTCTGTAAAGTGCTTTTTCCAACCAGGCTACACATTTTGGCATTGTGAGACATTTTTCAAACTAGGAGTGTATGTAATTTGTATCAATAGGTGTCAATATATTGGTATGGATTTAGAGATTTTAGAGCTTTTAATCTTATTTCTCATTTCTACCATTTAATTCCTATCTGTGTTATTGTTTCACCTGTCTCATGGGACATAAAAAATTGTTAATGACAATGAAGATGATGACATAATGGGACTGTTCCCTGTCATAATATCCTGTAGAGGAAATGATCAAATCTGTCTGTGGAGGAAATTATCCATTATGTATTGGCTGTAAATAGTAGCAGATAAAAACATCAGGGCCATAGCTACATCCCAGTAGAGGCCAGGGCCACCTAGCTACATCCCAAATAAAGTCTTGGATCAGCCACTGGCTATAACTTTCAAGCTGACTAAAAAAGTAAAATAGAGAAACTGTTCACACACTGATGAGCTTGTATTTCATTTCAATTGGAACTCTTCTCTATTGCCTTGATTTTAAATACAGGGAGAGTAGGATGAGGAACTAATTGAGTAGGTACAAGGCAATAGAGACACAAGGTAGAGTATGATGCAATAAAAATACTGTTACAGGGGCAGACCTAGGGGTACCTTGATAAGAAAAAATGTTTTCCCTTGGCCTTGGCCATGTCCCTATCATCTGAAGAACTGTGCACCTATCTGTCTATTGTAGGAAATCGTGTAGGAAATTTGGAAAAACCTGCTTTATTAAAACTTTTTCATAGGTGTTCTGTGCATAGCACTTTTTGCCAGCCTCTAATGCATTGAGTGGGAGAATTCAGAACTTTTGGGTCAAGGCGAGGATGAGTTACGTTAATCTCGCAAATGGCTGGGGAGGATATTTCAAGTAATGGGGTGCAAGATACCTGAAGATTGCGCGTGAATGGTCGTGGCAACGGCAGAAACAATACATACAATATACACTGTGCAGAGACGCGGAGCCCGTAAAACTTGATCCTAGTGTTTATCTTTTTTAATGATTTTTTTATTGCCTTACGCGGGGAGTGAGATGGCGCGCTTCAAGCAAAATAGCATCAATTTCGAACAAAGTTTTCCTATAGGGACACTCCTCTTTTCCTTCATTTTTCATCCTGAGTAGGGAGATAACTTTGAGATTATCAGGGAAATTTCTCAAGTTGAGACTGTTTTTATATTTTCATTTTATTTTCCACAAAATTGTAGAATATGAAATAAATAAATGCAATTATTGAAGGAAAAAAGTGGCAGAAGCTATCTCAATTTCATGGTCCACCACAATTTTTTGCCGAAAACGGCAGCCTGACGCCATTGTAATTTGAAGGCCCATTTCCGGCGTCGAGTCGTGAAGGTGCGGGCGTGTCGTTCGTCTGTCGGTCAAATTAGCCGGTTTTTGTGAGAATCATTGAGGAAGACAAAGATAGACGAGGTACTCTCGAAAAGGTAAGTTTCACCCAATATATATTCTCTTTTCCAAACTGGTCCTCAGTATGAAGAAAGGGAAGTTCGAAGTTAATTTAGGTAAACGTACACGCCATTTTATTAGCCGGTAACTCCGAAGATCTTGACTGGGTGCAGTCAGTGCTTATTAGGAACGGGTTATATGCAATCTTGTTCGTGGAATGCGGATCATTTCCGGGGATTTCATGTGCATGGAGATGTGTGCTTTCACGGCGGTCGTATCTTTGATTGTTCCTAAGGGAATATACAGTTCTGGCGAGTTTGTGTCGTTTGGTTTTTTATCTGCAATTTGTGGTGGTTGACGGAATTTGCTTGAACACATCATTTGGTTTTATGCATTTGCAATAAGTTAAAGGCTGGCACAAACATTGTGGATCAATCAGTCAATGAATTGTAGTAGGGAAAATATAGCATCAGCAGCTGACATGTCTTCAAACCACAATCATCATCATGAATTGTAGGTAATAAAAAATTAAATTGTTTTTAGTGGTTGACTGACCACTGCACATTTTTATGAGCTAAACATGCTCATTTCTAAGACAGAATAAAGTGACGCCTCTAAAATTGTGCAATCCAAGTTGAGCTATCCACCAACTTGGTGCTTGTGTAGCAACTCCAAGCTGTGAGAGCTGGTGTAATACCTCACTGCAGTGGGGTGCTGTGGTCATGCCTTACTGCTATTGGTGCTGGTGTGTCAGCAAATAATGGGTGAGAGGGCAGGGAAGGATCACAGACAGGCGATGATCCGATCTTATCATAGTTTTCTGTGGTCTCAAAACTTTGGTATATGAAGTCAAAATTCAAGCGCTCGGGTATATGAAGTCAAAATTCAAGCGCTCGCAGATCTCGGGTGCCAGTGGGGCCAATGCCACTACAGGGCGGAAACAATTTGCCCCTCCTTAACGTTACGCCTCCTTACTGAAAGCCAGGTAGAAACTGGGAAAGCCATGTAAATTTTGACAAATACCATCACTTTTCACTCCCCACTGATGAAGATTGCACTTCTCCCTCGCCCCCTTCCCCCTCCCCCATCAAGAGTATTTATATCCAGGAATTTGCCCCTCCTTAACGTTCCACTCCTTACTGAAAGCCAGGTAGAAACTGGGAAAGCCATGCAAATTTTGACAAATACCATCACTTTTTCACTCCCCACTGATGAAGATTGCACTTCTCCCTTGCCCCCTTCTCCCTCCCCAATCAAGAGTATTTATATCCAGGAATAGACCTTACACTTCAACTACACACACCTGCCAGAATCTCGGGACAGTCCAACCCCCCATCCCCCAAAAAAATCAGGAGTTTTGGATCCACCTGCAACCGGCGGAGTACTATCACCGGCAATATTTGTGAAGATGTCAGACCTAGTGGAATGATGGAACGGCCCAAAATCTGTCCGGAACGCTGCAGAGGAGGCACACATAACGACGCTCCCACCACAAACTACCAATGGGTATGGTTAGATGATTCTCTATGGAGGTTGGAATCTCCTGAGGAGGTGGGGATGCCCCAAGAAGGCTTCAAAACGGCAATCGACGTGAACTAAAGGCAGCGGCCAGTCAGATCTGCTCAAACAGCACATCCGGAGCTCCCAGCCCTCTGCACAGTCTTGCAGGCAGTCCTAGACTCGGCAGAGGGCACTGGTGTGCAGTCCATGGTTGTGTGTGCCGGCTCTTGGTCCATGCTGCACCTGCTGGCAAGCGACTCTGCTGCCCACCGTAGACCAGGAGATTTTCATACAGTGAATCCCAGGGCACTGCAGCCTCTCCAGGAATGAACGGGCTGACATCCTGCCCACGAATGTGTTTGAGTCTGCCCCAGGACCATGTGTGTGCCAACGAACAGATCCTAAACGAGGCTGTTTTGCACACAACCATATGGGATGGGAATATCTTTGCAGTGAGAATCTAAATTTTGGTCCTTTTCCCAGCAAATTCTTCCAAATGAGAAACTCTAAAACAAAAGCACAGAAGGTCCCCTTACCAAGAGCATCATACAGACCAGGAACACATCACTAGCTTCAGCCCGAGTTAACATTTTCTCCTCACGGAGCTTGTCAAAAGCTCATCGCTATCTCGGCTAGCTAATTCGGAGCGATAGGCTTATTTTGATGATGTCACATGCCTGGAGGGTACCATTATTTAATTTCCACGAGACGTCTGCCCTTGTTATACCGAGGTGTCTACCCTCGTTATACTAGAAGTCTGCCCCTGTTATACCAAGACGTCTGCCCTTGTTATGCCGAGACGTCTGCCCTTATTATGCCTAGACGTCTGCCCTTGTTTTACCAAGATGTCTGTCCTTGTTATACCTAGACGCCTGCCCTTGTTATACCAAGATGTCTGCCCTTGTTATACTGGTGTGCCTTCCATCAGCTGCTAACCCTTGATGTAGCTGAATCGAACTGTTCAGTTGTGATGTCTGATTGACAGTCTAAATAAGTACACATTCTATCTTTATTTTGATATCTTTAGTTTATTTTTAACATTCATGTGTCTAGACTTGTCATTTATTATTATTGCACTATAGGCTCAATAATTATTTCGTACCTAATAACCATTTACAGACATAATCTTATGTTCTGAGAATGAATTTACCAACAATTTCCACACAAATAATTTTATCATCAAATTTACCACCCATCTTATCACAACACCAAGACTCAGTGTATGACAACCACAACAGCACAGCAGCGGAACAGTTTGATTAAGATGTCAGATGCTGTGCCAGAATGAGAGAAGTCAAACACTCTAAAATGATACCCCCAGCCTTGAACAGAAGACGCCACCAATGTGTTATGTAAAACATGTTTTGTATTTTGCTCACTAATGCTTATTAAGTAGAACAGCAGTGTCAGTCTGTGCAATGGCAGATGAGTGTAATGGTTGTGAGATAATATGCTAGAAGCCAGCCTGCAGTGCTCCCTCTGAGTAGGTAAAAAAGCTGCCGTCACCGAAGAACGTATCTCAGGGGCTGTGCTAATTTGGAATGTGTAAGATCAACAAATTGGGGTGCGTTCTTTGAATATTCAGCTGGAATTCCAGCGCAGTGACGTCGCCGTTTTTGAACTTTCCGGGATTCCCGTGGATATTCCGCCATTCGCGCGGAACGGTGGGTGAAAAGCAGTCGTCAGATGGGGCGCTGCTGTTTTGTAACAGAGTTGTGGTCGATATTTATTGCTTGAAGTCCATTTTGTTTTGGGTAATCGGACTTTAAGCTAATGAAGGTAATGAAGATTTGCGCGTGCAGTAAATAATATAGACTGTGTGCTTTGCCGCATCGGCCTCGGTCAGAACGTTCCCGCTGGATCCGCGGAATACGCGCACCCCTGTTCCTGAATTTTGGTTTCCCTGCAGCCACTTTGCTGATGACGTCGGGCTCTGGGATGCCTTTGGCAAGTAGCTGATCATAAACTGTATCATATGTCCTCTATACCAGTAGTGTGGCAAAGCATGACGACAGAGTTTATAGACGACCCATGCCCGTAGCCATTGGTTCTTTGATGTGGTCGTCATGTTTTGTGCCGTCTTAACCGACTCAACTTTTGTAAATGAACCTGTCTGTTCTGGGCTCTGTCATTCTGGCACAATGTAGTGACCCTTCTCTGAAACGCATTGGGCGTTCCGTGAAGAGGTTGGTGGGACGACTTGAGTCTTGTATCTTCGGCTGAGCGTACATGGCACCTCCACCTTGCAGATCACACCGCTGGCCGCCCGATGAACGGCATGCACATGGAGGGCCACCTGGGCAAGCGTCACCGCAGCGACGACATGGGATCCCACGCCGACCACGGCCACGGCCACCAGGGCCCGCCGCGTAAGCGCAAGGACTTCGAGCCGATGCCGCCCAACCACATCCTGCTGTTCACGGTGCTGAACCCGGTGTACCCGATCACGGTGGACATCCTGCACACCATATGCTCGACGCACGCGCGCGTCATCCGCATCGTCATCTTCCAGAAGAACGGTGTGCAGGCCATGGTGGAGTTTGAGAGCGTGGAGGCGGCCTGCGCCGTGCGCGAGGCGTTGAACGGCGCCGATATCTACTCCGGCTGCTGCACGCTCAAGATCGAGTTCGCCAAGCCGGAGCGGCTGAACGTGAGCCGCAACGACCAGCGCAGTTGGGACTACACGGTGCCGGGGCCGGGCCAGGAGGCGGAGCCGGCGCCCGTCAAGAAGGCGCCGCTGCTGCCGGAGCCGCCTGCCATGGACGTGCGGGGCGGCGGCGGCGGCTACCCGGCCATGGACGTCCGCGGAGGTGGCGGCTACCCCGAGTCGCGACACAGCGACCTGGGACCCCGCGGCGGCGGCGGCGGCGGAGGCGGCTCCCGGGGCATGGCGTCCCCGCTGGTGGACCGCTACAGTGTGGGCGGCGGCGTGACAGACCGCTACAGTGTCGGGGGCGGCGTGGCGGACCGGTTCGGCGGCGGCGGCGGCGGCCTGGACCGCTACAGTATGCCGCAGGACCGCGGCTACCTGGGCGGCGGCGGCGGAGGAGGCGGCATGCAGGACTACGGCCGCGGCGACGGCTACGGCCAGGACTACCGCCGCGACGACCGGATGGGCGGCGGCCGTCGCGGCGACGACCGCGTCGGCATGGGCGGCGGAGGTGGTGGCGGGCCGCAGCAGGGCTCCGTCCTCATGGTGTACGACATGGACAAAAACCGCATGAACCCCGACCGCCTGTTCAACATCTTCTGCCAGTACGGCAACGTGGTGCGCGTGAAGTTCCTGAAGAGCAAGGAGGGCTGCGCCATGGTACAGATGGAGGACAATATCGCCTGCGAGCGCGTGCTGAACCATCTCAACAGCCTCGAGTTTTTCGGCAGTCTGATGCAACTGAGCTACAGCAAGCAGCCATACCTGAACGAGGTGCAGCAGCCACACACGCTGCCCGACGGCACGTCCAGCTTCGCCGACTTCTCGCGCAACCGCAACAACCGCTTCCTGGACCCGGCCAAGGCGAGCAAGAACCGCATCCAGGGCCCCTCCCGCACTCTCCATTTCTACAACATGCCGCCCGGCATGAGCACAGAGGACATCAACGAGCTGTTCGTTAACCAGGACCTGGCGCCGCCGGAGACCGTCACCATGTTTCCGGCGCGGTCGGAGCGCAGTTGCTCCGGCCTGCTGGAGTTCAACACCGTGGCCGAAGCCATGGAGGGCCTGGCTGTCGTCAACCACATTGGCGTGCCACACGCCAACAGCAAGTTCCCGTACACGCTGAAGCTGTGCTTCTCGTCCGGCGGCGGCGGACCGCGCGGAGGCGGAGGCGGAGGCTCGCGGCGCGGCGGAGGAGAGGAGGGCGGCGCGCGGCGGCGAGGACGGCGACCAGTACTACTGAGCGGCGGCGGCGGCGGCCGAGCTGGTGACGTGACCGGAGAGGCGGACCGACTGCCGGCGCTGCCGCCCCGGTTCCTGTCACTCCGGGTGCGTGCCGCAGTCTCCCCTTTCCTTGTAGTCGGCGGTAGTGAGTGTACAGGTGTTCTGCCGGCCGAAATTGTCCCTTTGCAAATGAAAAAATGCCGGCATGGTCAACGTAAAGGTAGTTACAAACGGGCATTGATGTCTCTTGGTAATGGTCATCTGTAAGCATGCGACAGTAAACAGCATGGCCCATCTTTTTATACGGCGACGTCTCCTTTTTGGGATTCCATGGCAAGGTTTTCGATGAGACTGGTTTCAGGTTTCCTTTTCCCAGGTTTTAGTTGTATTTTTTTTTTTTTGGCTATGGCCCATTGCTTTGTGTTGCGTCACGTGGTAAGTATTGCCACCTGGCCATTTGTTTCCTCCATACGCAACGCAGCATGTATGGCTCCCGTTCATTATATTTGATTATTAATCCATTCAACAAATATTCTCTGAATGATCTGTCAAAAACTCATATGCAAATTCTCGCTTCCTGTGACTAGGAATTCTCGTCGTCCTCTTCAGTGATAATGCTAGGTCGGGTACGCACTGACATGGTGCATGTCAAGGGGGCCCAAACGCAGAGCAATGATATCCGACACCCGAGCACCGCTGATGTGTCTCCGCCATACAACCCCGCCTCATGTTTGTAGCATTAGCTTACACCCGCTCTTCAAAGAAGGACTTGTAACGAGTAGGTACTCATCTTCATGTTCAACCTAGGATTCCATGTTGCGACATGCTAGCGGCCCGAGTGGGGACGACACTGTATACTGTTTAACCAACCCGCAGGTCGTCATACTTCGTCCTTTAGCCACGGTGGCCGTAAGTACTCTGCATTGGCCCACTTGTTTCCAGTTGTTCGCTGTCATTGTAAGACTGATTCCTCGGCACGCATCAATACAGTTGTCACCATTGTAGTGCACTAGCTCGACACGGGAGAGTGCTGTCTCTCGCTAGGCCGGACTTGGGCGGGCGTTCGGAAACACTGTACATTCTCATTTCTAACGATGTCAGCTCGGAAGAGTGTCCATTCGTGTGTCAACTGATGACGGTCACGCAGTACACGCTTTCTGGAATCAAACGCTCTTTAACGGCAGAATGCAAGGGGTGAAAGGACAGCTGAGACACGAGGGGCCACGGCAAGTGGGACCGATGGAAGCCACTAGGCGGCCCATACCAGAAGTATGGTGGTTCGCATTTTACGGCGCCTAGTTTCACGTCTTCCGAATGCATTTTTTGTTGGTCATGTTCAGTCATATCTGATATAATTTAACGCAAACATCATTTTGTGCGAAATAGCACTTATCTTTTTATGGTGGTTAAGATTTTCATACTCGCATAAATGTGATACATCCAATATTTTGCACAAAAAGGAAGACGTCAGGAAATTTGATGCGCGTTCATCGGGGACCAGGGATCCTGCATACTCGCCAAGTGTCCGCATGCATTAAGGCAGAGCAGAACGCAGGTCACACTGCAGGTCACCAGAGCAGTGGCAGCAGAGCAGAGGGCAGGTCATACCACAGGTCATCAGAGCAGTGGCAGAGTTGGCAGCTCAGAAGAACAGCAGTACTGAGGCAGCCACCATTGCTGACAGACGGGGGTACCTCACCATCAACATGCCGACATCCACGGTCAGGTACGGACAGTAGAATGCCTCTCGGTCGCAACTGCATGCCATGCTCTTACTCAGTAACCCACTTTTTGAAGTCAGTCCAACGAGCAGTCTGTTTCATCGCCGTAATTGTTATCATCTCGCTATCAGACACATGAGATCACATGAATCAGACTTCTGACTCGGAACACTTCTGTCTTAGATGCTGAAAGAAATAGCCTGTGTGATTGCAAACACACCGCATGCAGTAGGCATTCGCGCTGTTTTACTAACAATGAGTTTACCTCACCTTATGCAGGACACAGGCCGTCCAAGACAGCTGGTGGAAACTTGACCTGCATCACAAGGTGCACTTCATTTATCTCCGTGCTTCTGTGTAGTAGTCAGTTCTGCCTATCTACTCAACTAGTCTCATGAGACCGCAAGCAGCTACATTATCTAGATAAATGATGTGGTCATGAGATAGCACAATACTTGTGAGGGTGAACGGTGCCGCAATGCTTAGTGCTTCAGTGATTACATGCCTCTTACCTCTCTCGAACTCCGTGATACAAACTGCAAAACTGTTCAGCCAGATTCAGCAAACTCGGCGGGCGAGTTCGCGCCGAGGTTACACGCAGCCGACCCTGGTTCGAACCCCGGCACATGCAGACTCTCTGGGCGTATTTCGACCAGGGTGTGTCCAAGCAACACTGGCCATGCCTCAAGCAGCAGGGAACGGGCGGCAGTGCACGCAGACCACGAATGACACGGGTCGTGGGCACGCGCACGTGACACGTGAGCAGCAGCTGCGACACGGCACAGCTGACCACCAGGGGTGAGACCACGCCACTCTCAGCACCTACTGGTAAGACGGCAGGGCTGGACTGCCCTTTGCCCCCTGTATCACTGCTAGTACATAGACCACCCGCTTAACCGCTGCAGAATCTCTCATTCTCTTCCGCGCCATACGCTCCATCCATAATGCGGCAGTCAGCAGCTATATGAACGATTCTGTCTAATTTACCGTAGTGGCAAACACAGTCGATGCTTAGTTCACGCTCACTGTCATGCAGTCAGTCGGGCCGGGCCATAGCGACTCAGGTCTGCTGCTGTATGCAGCGCTGGTCCTGGCACGGTCTGGGCAGGAGAGGGCGCTTCTTGTGCAGTTGCCACTTGACATCAGCGCCTGTTAACACCCACTTAGCTGCTGAGCCCACCGCCGGCTTCGCTAAACGACCGTGTGACTAGGGACAGCTTCTCGGCGTTTCCAAACAGGACAAAAATCAACTTCCCTGCCCAGTTGTGGAAATGTTATGGTTGCGTTCTTCGAAATATTCCAGTCGGGAATTGTCGGGATTTTCATTTATGGCTCCTGTTTAGACATATAGGTCCGCCGGAGAATTTTCCCTTTCTCGCTTTGATTAAGGAAAAAACAAGCCATTGGGTACCTCAGGGGATGCTTGACTTTCCGATTATGTATGTTTGGTTTTAAGGGTACATCATCTACCTTGGCTGGCAACGTTGTAGAGCCGTTTACCCTCACAAGCCTTGATCAAAACGTGCATGCAGTTGTAGTATAAAAATTTTGTTACGGAAGCAGGGTTATGTGGACCATTGTCTGAAACATGTAGCGGTTTCTACATTCTCGATTACATCTGCGAAACACGGGCGGCGTGCACCATAGCCGTGCCGCTTATTTGGAGCGACGTGATAAAGATGGTTCCGCGCCGGCACCGAAGTGAAGTCGAGGGCCACTTGCGAGGGGAGTCCTGGCCTGGAATCAATTCAAAGAGCGCAGCCTACGCTTTCCACTTGTGCCTGCGTTGCAGGAGTTCTCTCCGTCGACTCGGAAGGTTTTTCAGTATGGCGTCCCCTTGGTCCCGCATTCGTCCGTGTGTGACGCCGCGCCGTCCTATGTCGACAGAGCTGCAGCGATGGTGCAGAACAGGGAGGTGGAGGGGTTCGCCGGATTCGAGGCGGCCTACGCTGAGCTGAAGAACAGCGACAAGGACGTCTTCATGCTGTTCAGCGGCTCGGTCGACCCCGCCACCGGCCGCAACTGGTGCCCGGACTGTGAAGCAGGTCAGTTCACTCGAGAGCGGAAGGTCACGGGGCTTATGGTAGGTCAATAGATCTGTGACTGTGAACTAGGTCGTAAAATGAAGACTTGTAGTAGGTCAGTAGATCTGTGACTATGTAGTAGGTCGTAAGATGATGACTTGTGGTAGGTCAGCAGATTTGTGACTGTTGGTGTAAAGACTGTGACTTTGTGGTAGCTCAGTAGATCTGTGACTTTGTGGTAGGCCAGTAGATCTGAGACTATATGGTAGGTCGTAAGATGATGACTTGTGGTAGGTCAGTGGATCTGGAACTGTGGTAGTTCAGTAGATCTGGAACTGTGTGGTAGTTCAGTAGATCTGGAACTGTGTGGTAGTTCAGTAGATCTGGAACTGTGTGGTAGGTCAGTAGATCTGTGACTGAACTAGGTCGTAAGATGATGAATTGTAATAGGTCACTAGATCTGTGACTTTAGTAGGGTGTAAGATGATGACTTGTGGTAGGCCAGTAGATCTGAGACTATATGGTAGGTCGTAAGATGATGACTTGTGGTAGGTCAGTAGATTTGTGACTGTGTGGTAGGTCAATGGATCTATGACTTTGTGGTAGGCCAGTAGATCTGAGACTATATGGTAGGTCGTAAGATGATGACTTGTGGTAGGTCAGTAGATCTGAGACTATATGGTAGGTCCTAAGATGATGACTTGTGGTAGGTCAGTAGATTTGTGACTGTGTGGTAGGTCAATAGATGTATGACTTTGTGGTAGGCCAGTAGATCTGTGACTGTGTGGTAGGTCAGTATATCTGTGACTGTGAACTAGGTTGTAAGATGATGACTTGTAGTAGGTCAGTAGATCTGTGACTGTGTGGTAGGTCAGTATATCTGTGACTTTGAACTAGGTTGTAAGATGATGACTTGTGGTAGGTCAGTAGATCTGTGACTGTGTGGTAGGTCAGTATATCTGTGACTGTGAACTAGGTTGTAAGATGATGACTTGTGGTAGGTCAGTAGATTTGTGACTGTGTGGTAGGTCAATAGATGTGTGACTTTGTGGTAGGCCAGTAGATCTGTGACTGTGTGGTAGGTCAGTATATCTGTGACTGTGAACTAGGTTGTAAGATTATGACTTGTAGTAGGTCAGTAGATCTATGACTGTGTAGAAGGTTGTATGATGATGACTTGTGGTAGGTCAGCAGATTTGTGACTGTGTGGTAGGTCAGTAGATCTGTGACTTTGTGGTAGGTCAGTGAATCTGTGACTGTTTTGTAGGTCAATAGATATGTGACTGTGGTAGTTTAATGGACCGGTGAAGTGTATGTGTGTGTGTGTGGGGGGGACAAGATTGGCCCATTGCTGGCGACTTTTGTTTAGTACCTCAAAAAGATACCTGCCGGAGTAATGCCACATTATGACTCTACCCAAAAAATCAGAAGTCCATGAGATGACACAATAAGAGTGCTCGGACTTAGCTACCGCTTTCAAAACTTAAATGGGAAAATTTGGGTTCATAAACAGTCCGGACAAAATAAGACTTCAAATACTTATAACCTCACTGACACCAAGGCTGCCGAGGCGGTCCATTTCGAAACGCTTCCGGCTTCACTTGGGATAAATCCCTTGCGCTTTCGCTTACACCGTTTCTAGGGGATGACCCGTGGAGTGGCTGTTGTATGCAACCTTATCAGTACTCGCCAACGGTTTTGGTGGTGCCCGGTCCTTCATGACATGTGGCATCTTGACAGTGGGATTTGGCATAATGGGATTTGAACTAAGACAGCTATCTGCCAAAGCGTACAGGCAAGTCACAATGTTAATGTCCTCTTTGTCCCCGAACTCGCAGTTAGCGGAGAAATATTGGGTATTTAAAGGGAACGTGGCGCCTTCATAATGGGATTTGAACTGAGAGCCATGTGATAAGGGCATGCTGGAAACCAGTTAGCGATACTTCGTTTGTTCCAAACCTTAGCCCTCGCGGAGGGAAATGGCTGAAATTTAACCCCTATCGCCCCCTTCCGTCCCCGGTGGTCACGTGGCGTGGGGTGACATTGGGGAAGTGATGTCATGCTGAAGCCCCGCTGCGCCGACGGTTTTTCCTTGGATGTCTTTAAGTGCGACGTGCTAAACCTGGCTTTCGCACTGGCGATTACAAATGCCGAAAACCTGCTGTATTGACAAGTTTCAAGCATGAAATGTGATTCATGAAAGATATACTTTATATCACAAAGCCCTCGCGTGCAATTGTTCGCTTAAGGAAACTGAACGGGCCTTAACACCCTCCTCGAACTCGGCGCCCATACGGGATAGCGAAAAAATGCGAACGCTGTTGGATAGCCCATAAAAATTAATGAAGAAACTACCTCCGGTCACTTTTTGGCTTAAATCAATATTCAGGTCATGATAGGCCAAAGAATGTGGCAAGTAAGCGGAGTTTCTGGGCCATAGAGTCTGACAGAGTTGAGTTGGATCATTTTATAGGTGCCATTCGCTTCCTCTCGTTTCGGCGAATCGGATGATGTATGTGGCTACTCTAGTTCAAAACAAAAATGATCTGACCTAAGGTCAGGTCAAGGTCACCATCTGATGTAGCGTGGTCAGTATGAATATGGATCGACTTGCGATAATAATTCAAACGTAATTGTATCAAAATAAAAGCTTTGCCATGTTTTCCTGCAAAGTTATTGACTTAAAGGGAGATCCGCGAAAAATTGTTCTTGTGGTTTCTTGCTATTTGAAAAATCCTGATTACGAAACTCTCAATTATTTTTGTATCTTCGGCAAAATTTTGGGAGGCCACTCACTTATTATTGATTTAGGTTAACAGTTCTGATAAAATGCTGAAACCCTTCACCCATCACTTTTCGAAAACTATTTAAAGTTGAAAAGCAATGTTTTTTGTAATACAAATGTCTGTTCTCCTGTATTTGTATTTGAATTAATGTTACAAAGCCTTTAAAAACTACAAAATGAATAAGTTTGCCCTAGAAACGGAAAAAACATAATTACTCAAGTCTTCAGCCGTTTTCATACCTCGGGTCTTGAGTCATTTTCTGCTTCAGCCCCAGGATGACAAAACTTCTGCGTCAGATAGGTCAAGTGACCCCGGCATGAGAATTTCTAGGCTTCTGATTGGTTAATTGTGATTTCTTTTAAACCCTATATTTCTGTTTCAAAAGAGTTTTGGAATGTTGTTTTTCTAAGGTAATTTTTTTCTGTAGTAGTCCGAAGTTCTACATCACTATTTACTAGATATGACCTAATTCTTAGAGAAATTGATAGCCTTAGCCGTGTGTACGTCATATGCACCGATATGAGGTGTACCGGTAAAGTCGTCTAGAAATGTTGACTGAGAGAAATTTTAAGGCATTTGCAGGCCGAATTCGCAAAAATGAGAATAGGACTTCTGAAACAGCTTTTTGTGACCTTTTGATCTAGCCATTAAATTGTTTTCGCGTATCTCCCTTTAAGTCTGAAAATATTGTTACGTGGCCCCAGATGACCTCACAGGTCATAAGTCCAAATTTGCGACACGAACCTGGAAAGATGCTTCGGATTGGAGAACATGATGGTATTCTAAGCTGTGTCTATAGAAATAAAGCCATTTTTCGCCCAATTCCCGTTCTCCCCATGCAATTTCCAATGCAATCCGTGCCTGGCACTTGGTCATCGATATGAAAGATCCCGGAATATATTTTGTAGCACTTGGTGGGCCCATTATGCGATGAGTTTCAATTGGATTGACAAACCCTGTTCTTACTTATGCTATCTTACACTTTTTGGAGGTGGGGTTCGTTGACCGGCACGGGTGACCCGACCTGAAATGACCCAACCTTAAAATTGTGGGGAAAAATTCAGAATTGATCAAGGATAAGGTGTGCCAAATACGGGGGCTCTTTGTGCCGCCGTTTTCTGATGCCGCTGGAAAAACCTGAAGGGGTGTTCAAACACCCCCCACCGTGGCGAAGGTCAAAGCTAGCTGTCGGTGAGCGCACCCGGCCTGCAGTGCTGCCCGAGTTCTGTCGGCTGATTCCGGTGCCGTCTGCGTGTTTGACAGCGGATCCGGTGATCGAGAAGGCGCTCTCCTCCGCCCCGGAGGACGCTGTCTTCGTGCACGTGCACGTCGGACCCCGCGACTTGTGAGTGGGACAGGCCGGACTGAAAACAGGCGACAGTGGGATGTCCGGTAGTTCTGACAATGTATTTAGGAACTGTGGTTCCGACAGGGCTCTCAATATGTTCCAGTACTTCCAGTACTGCATAAGTATCAGATAATTGGTATGAGAGGGGCCTAATATTGGTGTCCACGTTTTAGGTTTTGGTAAGCTTTTGTTATCGTGAGCTCCAAGCTGTGGATTTGTTCTCATTTCATTCAGTCGAAGTCAGTTATGCAAGTTGCTTGAAAACCGAAGGATTTTCAAATATCAACGTTAATGCAAATGATGCTAGGCCATAGTCGATAACTGAGGCTGCCCGGTGAATGGCCACGTTTTAGAGTAGAAGCGAGATGTGGCGTTATCACTCGAGCTGTTGGTAGTTGTATTGGCGTGTTGTTGGGCTGTCTGACGGTGGTGCCGCCGGCCCGCAGCTGGAAGGACCCGCAGTGTGTGTTCCGCACCGACTCCCGGCTGCGTCTGAAGGGCGTGCCCACCCTCATCAAGCTGGGCACGGCCGAGCGACTGGTGGAGGAGCAGCTGACCAACGCCTCGCTGGTGCAGATGATGTTCGCCGAGTAAGGTGACCCGTCCGCTCTTCCAACGGCCCTGCCTATCCGGCCGACCAACATTTATTTATGGCCGTGATGAAGCGTGCTCGCGTTGACGCGCGCTCGACGTCGTCTGTGAACTGATGTTAACTGATGTTGATGTAATGCATATGGTTAAGTGTGATATTTGACGTTCTTTGAGCGGGGGCCTAATTACAATGGTTAGAGATTTTAACGTTTATAAGTTTTGAAGTGCTGCGGCGAGGAGCATGATGATTTGATAAGATATTCACTGGCCTGTCCCCTCGAATCCGGAAATGTAAAAACACTGAAGATTTTTTGAAAAATGAAAAAACAATCTTCAGTGTTTTTTACATTTCCGGATTTGGGGGACAGGCCAGTGAACATCTTGTCAAGTTAGTAGATTTTGGTCGTGTCCCCGTGTAAAACGTGTGCACTGCCTCCGAATAGTTTGTTTATAGTTTCAATGGTCTTGCAGCTCCGTTGTACGTTCACCGATAAGTCCCCCTGATGTCCTACGACATATTTGTGATAATGCTTTTGACCTGATGGTATGACCCGCTCTAGTGATGTGATTTTTGTGATGAAACTGTGGCTGCATACATCGTTGTAATTTTGATATTTGTATCGATTTGACAAGTTGAAATCTCCTGTCCAAGCGCTGAAATAAAACACGAAATCACGGGTCCTTCATTCCGCAGTTACCGACTGGTTATATATTCCTGTATTAGGTTCTACGCCATACTCTCCGCAGTCGTTTCACTGAAACGGAAAATATCTCAGTTTAGCACAGTACTCACTTCAGGCGTGGGTTCGTCGGCTCAGCGGCCGAGCAAACGTAACGCGCTTTTGCCACGTCGGCCAGCGCAGGTGACGCGTTCATGTTTGTTCATACACTGGTTATTGGAACACTCGCATACAGGCTCTGCGGAGGACCAACCAACGTCCGCGTTCGACTGGCACACTGGGTCCACTTGCTCTGGGGCACCGGCACTGGTTCCGGCACCGAGGACAGCAACAGCGCCTCCACTGGACGTTACCACGCAGTCTCGCCGCCTGCCGTCGCGGACGTTACCACGCAGTCTCGCCGCCTGCCGTCGCGGACGTTACCACGCAGTCTCGCCGCCTGCCGTCGCGGACGTTACCACGCAGTCTCGCCGCCTGCCGTCGCGGACGTTACCACGCAGTCTCGCCGCCTGCCGTCGCGGACGTTACCACGCAGTCTCGCCGCCTGCCGTCGCGGACGTTACCACGCAGTCTCGCCGCCTGCCGTCGCGGACGTTACCACGCAGTCTCGCCGCCTGCCGTCGCGGTTGACTCCGCTCCTGAACACCGCTTCAGCGCTTGCACACCTCCCCGTCTCTTTCCTATTCGGGTGGGAATCGTACCCGAGGATTCCCAGACCTATCACAAATCGCGTATCTTCGTATCACTGTATCGTCAGGCTCGCTCGCTTCTCTCCGGGAGTCACGGTTCAGCACGCGGCGGCCATTCCACGCCACAGGCCTCGCCGACGGAGCCACGCGTCCATAAATGTTTTTCATGTGGGTTTGTGCCGTCACAAGAGTTCAGCGGCAAGCCTGGTACCCAGCTGCGGGCTGATTCAGCGCTGTGGAGGGACAGGGGTGTCTACGAGGGAGACGGGACGTGGCGCGCTCCCCCGCGCCCGTCGACTGGTCCCTACTCAGCGACGCCCGTTACTAGTGCTGAGCTGTCACGATGTCACATCTGTGCTTTTGTTTCCTTTTTAGACACTGGCGTGTCTCATCCTGTTGCCGCGCACAATTCGGAACAGTATGTCCTGGCGGTTATACTCTGGCGGCAAGACTGAGAAGTAGAGCCGCTACTGCTGCCGTTAGATGGCAGGGGCGCAGTGCTGCCGCCGCGCCTTCCGTTTCATCCGGGGCGTCCTCTGGCTCTGTCGTGGTTGGAGGCTCAGTAGGGGGTGGCTCTGTTCCGCGGGGCACCGTGGTCAGCGCGTGGTTAATGGCTCGCATGAGTTTGTATTTTTGGCCGCAGTTTCCGCGGAAATCGTCCGTGTCCAGGGTCCACACCATAGCGCCTGCCAGCTCATACCGCATTGCCAGCGCCACCTGTTGAGGTGAGAGAGTTAGTGGTGACAGGAACAAGGTGGCCTTAATTGCAAAGTTGTCTGGGGTTGGCTTGCATGCCATACATGGTCGAATGAGAAGAGCAAAGACAAGTGCAAGTGCAAGCAAAGACAACCATCGCAACTTTAACGACGAACTCTACTCATCGGACTGGCGGCATGCCATCTCTACATTTAAATGGTTTTCGTATTAAAAGATCCGTACAAGTGTAAAACAGGAAGCTCCCAACCTTCTGAATAGTACCACGAACGTCGGACATAATGCTGATCAGGAAGCTCCCCACCGCTCACCGTACGAGCCGATGTCGCCTCTCCCCGCTTACCTTATTGGTGATGCTCTGCGCGTCGTCCAGGCTGACCCACATATTCTGGTGGAAGACGTACGGCACCTTGGCGTCGTCGTCCCAGCGCGTGGTCCACTCGATGGGAGCCACCTTCCTCATCTCGCACATCTCGTTATAGCCGAGGAATCCGTCCTCGCGGGTGTACGGACCCTTGAATGCCTTCTCCGCTGCCGGGTCGCCGACGTCGTGCTCGTCGACGTTGACCAACATGAAGGTGCGTCCATACAGGGGTACGCCCAGCACCAGCTTGGCTGGGTCAGCGCCCAGCTCCAGGTAGTTAGCCAGGGTCACGTTCTGTCGGAAGGTAAAGAAGGTGAGAGGCTTTGAAGCTCGGATAGCAACCCTGAGTTATCCACCTGGAAAAAGATTGTGCGAGAAGTAATCACTTACTCTTGCACGCACTTCAGAGTCATACATATCGATTAGAACGAACTATTATACGCAATTTTACCTAGATGTCGAAAGGGGGAATAGCACCTCCGCTTGACAAACACTTTCAACGTGGTACTGTTTACGGCCGCTGAGACGGTCTGTATGCAAAACATTGCGAACAGTGTGAAGAACAATGTATTGTTACCAGCTAGCATGTTGCAGTGGCCACAGTTGCAGCAGCGTGCAGGCCAACAATCAAATTCTGTAACACCGAAAAGGTAAATATTGACTCGCGAGCGGATGATTTACGGACCGATGTCCACAGAATTCGGTGCCACTGGACCCCCTCGTCTATCCGATATTTGTAGGGGTTTTTGGCCGCCTTTCTCAATGGTTCTTCCTGAAAGAATGCAGCCCTGAGTCGAATTGTTTTCCGAATTTCGCCGCTGAGTTTTCTTTTTGCCGCTGAGTTTTGATTTAAGTGTCTTAAGCTAAAAAAAATTTGAGGGAAAATCGGCAGAAGTTTGCACAATTTCAATACCTATAGTTCTCTGGGCATGTAGGTAGTATGCCTGCCTTTACCATGAAACTAGCTAAGTTGACAACTCGTTAGCCAAAATTGCCGTGATATAGCAGAAACTAATAGCTACGGTGAAAAGCTACCAGATCAGCAGTGTTAACTGCACATTTTCCATAGAGCATGAAATGCTTAAAGAAGGAAGTTATATTGTTTGTGAAACAAGGAAGCTATATTTAAGATATGTAAATGTTTTGTCAAAAGGAAGCTAAACGCCCCAGATACTTCAAAAGTATTGCAAAACGTTCAGATGATGAAATAAGGAATACGGTGCTTAGCTTTCGCTTCAGTTCTCTCAACAAGACAAAGTGTCTAGCCCGGCTTCCAGCAGCCCTAGAAGCAGAGGTGCCCTAAAGCTTCAACGCGCTCGCATACACACCGTATCTACCCGCGTTGAAATCAGCCTATATGCTGACTACTACAGTAGTTAAGCTTTCTGCTTTTGAGCTTTCGAGGATCTGCCAGACGGGTGCCCGCCCGGCTCTCCTCGCCGTTCCCCCCGGTCTCACCACGCTGAGGTCGTCGCCAGTGAGCGGCGCGTTGTGTCCGGTGTGCTGGTCCCACTTCCCGTGGTAGTCGTAGGACATGATGTGGATGTAGTCCAGCAGCTCCGACAGCCGCGGCACGTCGTACGAGACGGCAATGATGCTCTGGGGCGCCGCCACTGCCGCCGTCAGCAGCCAGCCCCGCGGCTCGTACGCCGCCCGCAGCTCCTGCCACGCGACAGAGAGGTCAGCTGGGGTCACGGAAGGGACTCCGCTCATAGTTTCTGGCACGTGACACGGAGGTCAGCTGGGGTCACGGAAGGACTCCGCTCATAGTTTCTGTCACGTGACACAGAGGTCAGCCGGGGTCACAGAGGGACTCCGCTCACAGTCAAGACATTGTGCTGAGTGCTGTCGATTGTATATCATTTCAGTCTAATGCTGTGATCTGTCGAAACTGGAATTTTTGGGCTAAAACTTATTTTCAGTGTTGTCTGAAGGACACAATACCGAGCTCCAGGCGGCAGGTTTCCTTGCACCCTATGCTAGCGCCTGATGCTGTTTCTGGTTCGGATTTTTCCGGTACGAGCTGAGTTTAGGTCGAGACTCAGCCTCAACCTCAGGATATCAGGTGATGCTAGTTAGGGAGGAGGGTCCCCGCGCGAGAATTGTTGTTATTGCTTGTAAATTGCCTGTTGCTATCGAGAAGTCGAGAGCACGTAGAACAGCAATCGTCAATGCGAGCCCTGGCTTATTAGGCTCAAAATTGATGGCCGGTTTTCAGTAACTTTCAGTTTTTCTTTCGGCATCACCTCCCTAAACAAGTTCAAAGTACCCCCACAGATCCGTCAGCGACACCTTAAGCCGTGATCAAACCGATATTTTCATTAATTTTATATAGGTGTGTTTTGCCGTGACCAGTTTCGGTTGTGCTGAGACCTTTAAAACATCGTAGGCTTGCCGGTGCCGGAGCTGGTGGATGGAAAATAGAACAGCGGAAACGCTGCTCCAAACTCAACCAAAACAGCTGTTTGCCTGTTTTATACCATTATTGTGGAAAGATGAAGGCAGTGCGGGTGATATACTGACCAGGTCTTTTTGGAGTCCTTGCAAGATTATAATTCCTGGCATTCTGTGCCTATACCTCCGAACTTTGCTCTACAAGCTCTCGTCTCGCCCCTGCCACCCTCTCACCGCCTGGCCCCGCGCAGACCCAGCGCTGCGTCCGCCCCTGGCGCGCTCTGACGTCACCCACCTCCACCAGGTGGACGAAGTTCTGCTTGTCCTCGGGCACGCCGTCGCGCCGTGCCGGGTATTCCCAGTCCAGGTCCAGCCCGTCAAACCCGTGTGTGCTGCCGGTGACCGCCGCGGAAGGGTTAGTGAGACTGGCGCCAGCCTCGTCACCTTCTCCCAGTGCCAGCCAGCGCTTCTGCCTTGGCTCTGAATTGTAATACAACTGAATCCATAGAAATGTCACAAAACAATAGTGTCACTGTGAAGTCAGGTACAGAGGAAGCGTACAAATACATTATATCGAGAAAGCTGGACGAAGGGGTGGGGTGACCCAGCTCAATACTCCGCGGTTGCGCCAGTGTGATATGCAAGTGGCGTCAGGAACATGAGGTTTTGAGACCTCCAAGTACTCAGGTTGATACCCAGAAATTCTCACACTGGCGCTATTACTGAAATAGCCCATTTTCCAGTTGAATCATCCGTCAAATCGCCGAACGTCACTGGCTTCCTGTTCGGAAACAATTACCCAGGAAAGAGGAGCTGATATTGCTGTCTGGGCTCTGTGAATAACTTGTCAAATTGTTTCCATGCTGATGCCGTGTGCTTCTCACCCAGGCCTTGGCTCCATGCCCACATCGAACGATTAGGACGCTTTGGACGTCCGAAGACACTGACACCGTTGGGAATTTAGAGGTTCGAATATGAGGTTCAATGAACTGAACGGGTCACAGGGGGCTGGGACTAACGTGATGAAGTCGATGGTGCTGTTGATGAACTTCTCCCGGTTCTTTTGACTCTTCGCCATATCGGAATACTTTTTGGAGCCTTCGTTCCAGCCTCCGATGGCGATCGTGACCTTCAGTCGCGGATTTAGCCTCTTCAGCTGCACAAACCTCCTGTAGTAGTCTGTAGAGGGGCAGCAGATGAACCAGTACAATACGGAAAATATCGACTTAGTTCGATGAGACTTCTTTTTTAATAATTATACAAATCTGAACTTCTCCCGGTTTAACATATTTTTGCGATATATCAAAGACATAAACGATATTCAGTGGAGCTTAATTATTGTGCAAGAACACCTGAAATCCCCCACATTGAAACATTTCTGTGTGGTTCCAGTCGCGTCAAGATACATTGCAACATATTCCGAGTCCGTAAGCGCTAACCTCTTCTCTAATTTTATGGTCCAACACTTTACAATAAACTATTTGTAACTGCATCGGAGACCAGGCAATAAAAAACGGACTCAAAGTGTAGAACCTGGCTTGGTGCACGTCTTCTTAGAGGGAGATCGTATGTACGCGACACAGAGAAAGTCGGATGTGCGAGAGACTGTGCACAAACACGTGCGTGACCACCCGTGTATGGACAGAAATTGTTCATGCTCAGCTGTATTTGGTACGTGACGTCATGGTTAGTCATGTACTGAAACTTTACCGCTCAGCGATGTACAGTGCTAACATTATGCTGTGATGAACAGTCTGCTATCTTTTTCATGGTTGATTTGTAGCACTGAGGAACATTGTTACCGATTTGTGTTAATTGCTTAAGGGATTACTATGAATCTTATCCTTACCCGTTTGCAGGTAGTTATAAGTTAAGAAAAACTACTCATCTTTTAGATTTGAAATAGTTTTGTAGCTGCTTCTTTTTCCCCTGTAGGAGACCCGTGTTCAGAATATGAGGTAGGTACCTTTTCTGAATTCTTATTTCAGAACAATTCCGAAAGAGACTACAGTTAATCCCTTTAATGTTTATTAGAGTGTGTTACATTTATTCAGATCATTGACTGAAGACCATACAAAGAAACTGCCTAGTGCCTTGTAGGCATGATAGACCCCCGGCTGCCAGAAAACAGCAGACTGTTTGAGACTACGTATAGGCAAATGGGCAGGTATTTTCACGAGCTAACCAAGACGATATTTAGCATAGTTGAGCTAAACACAACGTTTTTCTAGCTTGAAAATCATCCGGGAACTCGGCAGCCTGCGTCACAGCGCAACCGATCCGTGAGAGTCTGTTTTTCCGCCCAAATTGTTCAGTCCAGCGTGATTGGATTTCCGCTCTTTGACGTCTGACAGCATAATAGGAACACAACCACCGGCCTTCAGATTACGGTGGTCGGCAAGAAAGCAGAGGAGCCGCTCGGCATTGTGCGGTTTCCGCCACTCCCACGCTCGATCTACTTAGTTGAGGGATGAAGATGGGGGCGCGGTGTGGGTGGTCGCGTGTGGCTTCGCAGCCGACGGGTTCAGGCGGCGGCTTCCTGAAGGGCAAGCTGGCTCCCAACCCTTCAGGAAGTTGGACGCTACCCGTGGTATGTTTTTTGAGGGATGAAGATGGCACGGACTGGGCAGTGGCAAGGGCAATGTGTCAAGGGAACCTGGCCCCTATTGTGCCCTTCATCGACGTTTTTTCCGAAGTTGTTAGCGAGGGTAGGGTATGAAACCACGAGCAATCAATAAGGCTACGCACCTTGTTACACTGCGTATAACTCTCTGATACTAATCAATATGCTTGCTAATGTAGGCATGATAGACCCAAAACCAAGGCAAGATAGAAAATGACGGTGCACTCCATTTGATAGATTGTGCAGAAAATGACGGTGCACTCGATAGATTGTGTGCACTCGTCAATTGATGCTGCGTTCTCATTTGCCAAAAAATAAGAGCGCCAAATTTTGTTCCCATCCGTTACACTTTGATCCTTCTCTCTGCTAAGGTTGGCTACCATTGGAAGTAAAAAAAGAACAGGATTTATCGTAGGGACTTCAAAAGCTCAATTTCGAAAGCTCTTGGCATAAAGCTGATCTTTATGATAGCACGAATGCTCAGAGGCTCGGAATATTTGTTTCGCAGCCTTTGAATTTGCATCAGCTTTCCCTAGATTTTCTTTTTAAAGACTCGGAAATATTTTGATCCGAAGAAAAAGCAAACGAATGAAAAGTCCGGCCAAAACATTCTGTGGTTGGCTCGCCAAATCAGGCAATGGTGGTCCCGACTGTTGAGCTTCAGTGCCAGCTGGCTACGGGAGTTATCTCCAGGACAGCTCCTCCCCCTGCCAGTTCTCCAGCCGCAAGACGCGGAGGCGGGCTTTGACGCTTCTGCTCCGGGAAACAGGCCAGAGGGCTTTTGCATATAGAGCTTTCTCTTCACAATAAGTTCCGAATGGACCCCTGTATCTCTCCAATGCTGATTTTGGAATTTTTGGTCCGAAATGGAAAAGAAGGGACGACGAAAACGCCACGGATCATATCCAAATCCGGAAAACTTTTCATTTGGCAAAGGAAAACATAGTTATGTGAACTTGTACAACGAAATGAGTAAGCATGTGTGTTTTTTTCTGGGCCATCGACAGTTATTTCCGTGGTTAAAGCACGTGTACAACTTAGACACTGACCAGTGTGAGTATCATCGAGGAAGTAGAGGAATTTTCCCAAAGCCGGGGAAAGGCCAAATGCCAAGGTATAAGGGTAACAATCAGACTCACCAGGGCAATTTCCAACCGCATCACTGACCTTGGCCGCCGCCGGCTTTGAGGTCCAAAGTGGGATTTAATGAGGTTATCTTGTGACTCGTCTCATCCAGTCCGGCGAAGGCGTACACCACGTGGGTGCAGAGCTGAGGGTCGACGTCGTCCACCGTGAACTTGCCCTCTCCGGGGCGGTAGTAGGCCCAGGAGCCGACGTAGCAGACCACCACCCGGTCGTGGGACGTCACATCTTGACCTGCCGACACACGCTGAGTCAGCGTTTTGTCACAAAGGGGGAGCTTGCACCCGAAAGTCACGCGATTTCGGATTAAAACGAGGAAGTGATGGCCTTCACGCCTGAGTCATTCCTTGCATGACTACTTGGTGTCTGAGGACTCCCGGCTTTAGCATCCAGCCGCTTAGCCTGTCGCCTGCTCTCTCTCTCTCTCCTCTCTCTCTCTCTCTTTCTCTTTTCTCTCTCTCTCTCTCTCTCTCTCTCTCTCTCTCTCTCTCTCTCTCTCTCTCTCCTGGGCGTGCTTGCCATGCTGTCGTTGCTGCTCCCTACATTATAATTTTTGCTGACAGAATCTCTTACGATTTTTGTCATATAAATGTAACTTGGTGAACACTTTCTGCCTTAAATACTGTTTGTGAGTACCGGTCATGGAGGGAATTGCTCGGTCGGATATCGAGTCGGGGTTTCTGAAACAAACCCGCTGAAGGCTTTACACGGACTTCGTTCCCAAAAGCAGAACTGTCAATAGCTTTGAGAAAATTGATATCGATAAAATAACAATATTACTGCTAGTATGACCTATACAGAAACCTGAGGACACTTACATTCACAATAAATATATAATCACTTCGATTTTTCAACTCTTTTATTATATACCTTTGCTACATAGACGGATCCAGGATTCCCAATCAGGGGAGGGGAGCACAAGGGGGCACTGATACTCGCATCCTGCACAGAAGAAATTTTACAAGGGCAAACCTTGTCAGACCCTTGTTTACGTGGAAAATTACTAGGGTAAAACGCAAAGCTTGTACGTTCAAAATCCGTGCCACGAAAACAAGGGAAATACAAGGGAAAACCATGTAGAACAATGGTAGAACCATAGTACGACAATGGTTGCTAGAAGACGTTGTACAAACCTTGTAACTTAACTATGGTTAACCTACATGGCAAAGACAATGGCTGACAACGTCCCCACAAGCCCTCTACTAGGTCATGATTACCCCATAACAAGGGTAGAACAAAGTCTTGTGTCCGCCTTGTACGCAACGGCAGCCTTCCTACAAGAGCGTGACGAGATTAGAACATTGCTTGCACAACCGCTTTACCAGTGCGTAACGGGGAGGGAACAAGGGTGTTGCAAGGCTTATTACAAGGGTAAAACGAGACTCGGATTACGTCTTTACAACAGCGGCAAATCCAGGACTTCATTTCGGGGAAGCTTGGGCGTTCGCGCCTCCCCGCCATAGTGTCTAGACAGCATCCGACTACGCATTTACTTTAGGCACTCTGACATTTCATGATGTGGAAGGGGCTTGAGCCCTCTTAGCCCCTCCCCTTGTACCTACCTCTGCTTCAAAAGGAACTTTTCGGTCTCTATGCGAAAGCTAAAGCGTTTTCTGGCCCCAAATGCAACCGGAAGACCATCGGTAGAAAAAGGGTAAGCATTGAGTCACCTCTCAAGCAAGAAAATAACCCGCACGTTGTCTTACCCATATCGGTAAAACACAGCATCACTCATCAGGCGCCGATCCATCTGAAGACACCAACAAGATCATATTGGAACTCAACTCACCCTATTTTTCGAACGGGCCCATAGGGCAAACACAATTAGGTTCTACCCACTGCAGGTACCTAAGCCATGTGATCAAATAGTCTGTGCTCCTTTGACACGAAAATATGAGCCTTAATACCAATATGGCATACATGCCTGACGTAACCACATCCCTACTTACCTGGACCTGGATTGACCATTCCAAAATGCCTCACTTTTCAACTATTGGAACAGAGACCAATTCTTTCCACTCGCAGATCACTGACAAATATTCCAGACAGCTTCCAAGTTCCACGATGGATTAAAATAAGTCACATTTATTCTAACCTACACGGCATGCGTGCCAGGCCACTGCAGTGGCGATACACATGTGTATCGCCACGGGTAAACAGAAAGCAAGATGGCGACCGTAACCCGAGCAGGTATTTGAAACCATAGTCAAACGACAATGGCCGAGCAAGGGTGCAGCAACGCCCTAGCTTTACCTACCAGCTATTTACAATGCCACTACAACGCCTAGTATTCAGTTAGTGCAGCGCTGGTGCGCAAGCAAGGTATGAACCAGGTATGAATGATGCGCGCACTATTGTGGCACAAGGCAAGGTTGTCATTCCGTAGTAATTGCATTGCTTTATGCTAGTGACTTAACCAGGGTTGTTTTACTTCGGTAATTGAACTACGGTGCAACTATTGTTCTGCAATTGTAAAACTTGTAGAAACACAATTTTAGCTTGTACCTTGTAATAAATTCTTTCTGTGTGGGGAGCGGGGTAGGAAGCAACATTTCAAGTGCCGCCATCGACCTTTCACGGGGCGCCGGAGCATCGATTTGGTGGGAGGGACCAGGCGTCCCCACTTGATCCCTGGATACGCCTATATTTTGCCAGAACAAAAAATCCTTAGCTAATAAGGAATGAAAACAACGGACGAAAAGCATTTGTATCGATTAGAACCACAAAGAGTGTTCTGAATTCTCTGAAGGTCTTTGCTATTTCAGAGGATCCTGTATGTATGTATGCACATGCGGGATGAATCCTGAACATCTCGCTGCCACAGTATAACGAAAGTATCATGCACTCCATCCCTGCCAAATCTAAAACTTCCAATCCAATGGAGAGTGCACCTCTGTCGGATATGACCACCGAGATGCAGCCTGGCGCAGCTCCGGCAGACAGCACTGCGGCGCGCGCCGACAGGACCGTTGTGAAGCGGTACAACTTTTACACAGCGTCGCCGGCGCCACACCATGCTCCTTTTTCCCCATGAACTGTTAAGGAAGAGCTTCTGACCGCGAAGGCCACTGGAATCTCACCCGGAAAAGAATCAGGTCAATCTCCGCCATCAGAGGTGAAATAAATAGTACTGACCAAACCCTGACGTTCGTAATGGATCCTCAGTGGTTTACTCGCTGAAATGTATACAGCGCGTCATAGACTCGTGTTTTCGTACCGGATTAAGGCTGGCGTAGTTGTAGAGCTCGTGTCCCGGTCGGTCCAATTACGTTTTTGGCTGTCGCGCCATGTCGCCAGCAATCGGACGATTAATCACTCAGTGTCGCGTGACGAGCCCGTCATTAAAAGGCTGTTCTGTTCTGAGGGGAGCGGCCATACCACTCAATGTCAGAGTCTGCTTGTGAGGTCTAGAGTTTTCGGTGAACAATTTTCATACCTACATGTCTGGTGGATAATATAGCTGGGCTGCTTCTATGTAGCAGCGCTAGGAAAGTATACGGTGGACTTATTGTTTCCCATATAAGCTCACATTCAGCATAGGAGGTAAAATTGTTTCACCTGGAACCATGGATCACGGGGTTCCCCGCATTTTCACTTGGGGCCATGCGCCGTGGAGTTCCCCGCATTTGCATCTGGGAGTGAAGCATCGTCGCTTCTTCTCAGTTCCGACAGAGAAACCTAGAGTTAACAGCAGCAGTCCCTGAAGGCCGAATCAGCAGAATGCCAGGCGCAGGTATCACCCTTGATCTCCCAAGGCTGCGTGACAACTTTCAGACGGGTCGGCGAGTGCGAGGCACCTCGCTTCCGGTTCGCTGACACCCCGGAGCCGGCACTGAAGAAAGCGGGGCTCTGCCGCGCGCGGGCAGCTTCAGCGGTGGGCTCGCAGTCCTGCCGCCGGCTCTGGTGACTGATTTGCAACGTCAAACTCATTGTTTCACTATAACTGGTAGCTGAAATGCATGGAATTTCTTACATAAAAATTTCGCAGCTCACCTCCACCTTTCACAATTCCTGGTTGTTATGACACTACTCGCATATATCTTACGACCGTTTCCAGCACAAAATTAGTCACTGCCTGAGAGGTCAGCGGTGCTGAGTCAGCTTCCAGTCCATGGAACGCGGCTTTCCTCTCAGGGAAATCCCGACTCGTCGGAATATGCGATGCAGCGGAGTTCGTCGGCCACCGTTTGCCCTTGCTCTGAGAAGAAGCTGCGCAGACATGAGATACAGGCTTTGTTCCCAGACAGCGTGAGGGTTTCTCACCGAATAACTTCACTCTTCACTGATCCTGAAACGGCATGCTTCTCGAAACTCTTCATCCTGTTTAGTGTCGAGGCCTCACGCTCACTTCCCAGAAGTCACGCCTACATGCGGTCACGGCATCGAATCGACAAGGATCTCTGTGGAATCATGCCTTGTGCTTGCAATACTACAAAATAGTTATTTACCAGCTGAATGTACCAGGCTGTCAGTCTGCAGTTTACCCCGCAGCACACCAGCCTCTCCACTTCCTCGCGAGTCCCCAGTCAGAGCCTGCGCGCGCCCCTGAGCACCTGTGACGTCAGCGTCTATGACGTCAAGCGGTGGCGGCGTGGCAACTCTCAGACGACACCAGCTGTTCTGGCGGCGCCCGCCACCGTCCCGACTCCAACCAGAGCGGTGATAACCACACCGACTCCAACCAGAGCGGGGTTACTGGTGATAACCACACCGACTCCAACCAGAGCGGTGATAACCACACCGACTCCAACCAGAGCGGTGATAACCACACCGACTCCAACCAGAGCGGTGATAATTATACCGACTCCAACCAGAGCGGTGATAACCACACCGACTCCAACGAGCGGTGATAACCACACCGACTCCAACCAGAGCAGTGTAACTGGTGATAACCACACCGACTCCAACCAGAGCAGTGTAACTGGTGATAACCACACCGACTCCAACCAGAGCAGGGCTACTGGTGATAACCACGCCGACTCCAACCAGAGCAGTGTAACTGGTGATAACCACACCGACTCCAACCAGACCGGTGATAACCACACCGACTCCAACCACTACTCAGGCTTGCTTCCCTGTCAGCCTTAACTGCGGAACTATTGCACCATCACCAGCCAGTAAACTATTAATTTGCCTTGAATGTCCGAATGGCCAGGTTCCCAGTGGTCTCTCCTTGCTTCAGTTTTGGGATTCTGCTGCAGGTGCGACCTAACATAGTTGTTCTGGTCTTCAAACATTACAAAACCAACCGCAGCACATCAGCAGCCGTAGACGCAGGCTGCCGCAGCCACGTTCTGTACAGCTCGCCGCAAATCCAGCTCAGAAGTGGTTCAGGGACGGAATCTGGTCCGCCTGGTCCGCAGATCTGGTCACCACAGCCTTGTCCGGTGCACAAGTGGAGTCATATTTGCGTCCCGGTAAATAAAATCAGCCTCTCCCTGAACGTCTGGTGTTTTTCAAATGCAGGTAAGTGCGACACTTCCTGACGGACTCAGATATATTTATGCCAGTATTCTCAGGGATACTCAATGACATGGAATCGCCCGTCAGACAGCCTCAGCACACCAGTCTCCGCGTGAGCAGCACACCGCCCATCTCCACTCGGCCCTGAGAAGGTGGGACCTTGTACTCCCCTGCCCGTGCCAGGGCCGCGGTCTTCAATCTTGAATGCAAAAAACGTCGGATGAAAAATAAAACAGTCATTTAATTGTGCAGGCGCCGTGCCTTTTTTACTTTGTTTATTACTGGGGCTGGATCACTAATTTACGACAGCCTTTGACAACAGTCCCCTTTGCTCAAGCTCATCCACCTGTCTCTGTAGAATTGGCATTTATGGTTCAATGAAAGATATGAGATAACACTTCCTTTTAACTCGTTAAATCAGCCTCTGGGCAGTTTCCAACCCAAGTCTTTGAGCCCCCTAGGTGATATCCAAGGTGGGTACTTTTTTAATCTGTCCTGTGCACAGGTGCGGGCTTATATACCCCCCCTCCCCCTTGGCACTTTTCAGCATATATCCTCAGTCTTTTTAGACGTAGGTGAACAGAACGTTCAATACCTGTCTAAAAATTAATGTTTTTATTCTAAGGAAAACCGGAAAAAAATATTACCTAAAATTACATCAGAAAGTTGAAGCTCTTAAAATGAGTCACTTTCATCCTTGCCCTCATTTTTTGGAAACATGGAGCAGCATTTTTAGAAAGCTTTTGACATAGACATTTCACCTGTTAAATTCACCTTACTTGAATATATACTTAATTATGACTAAATCAGGGATACTTGATGTAAAATGTTTTCTCTAGAAAATTTTCGTTCTAAAACAAACGCTTTTGCATAAATCCTACATTTTAACATGTTGTTGCATGAAATAGATATTGTCATCAAAAACACCGGCCAAAAGATATGCCTACATATGAGTTTTCAGTTCACGTATGTAGCTACACGTGCGTACGGAGCAATTCATTGATATGTATTTGCATAAAATGTCACATATGAGAAGGCATCTTTCTGTTTTGCTCTGTAGTAAAAAAAGAGGGTCACAAGTAATTGCAAGCTATGAAGGCTTATCAAAAGAACCACCTAATTTATTGGTGCCATTTCATGAAAAACACTGTATGAATGACACCATAATCACCGGCAAAATTCACACGCACAGCCACTGGCGGCGGAAGTGGGTGGGGGGCACCGGGGCACGGTGCCCCCACCCTCCTGAAATCAGAAATTGTAACACTAACCCTATGGCATTGACTGGAAATAAATGGGTTGAAAAGTTCATAGTGCCCCCCCTTAAATCCGAATGTTCCACCGTCACTGCCAGTGGCGGATCTAGCTGGTCGGTTTAGGAGGGGCAAACCAAAGTCAAAAGCGGAAAGAAACGTCACGCCGTGAAAGCTGCGCTACAATATCACTTGCCGGTTGAATTTTGTGGGTATTTCAGGCGAAAAGTAAAAAAAAAGTCACGGGAAGAAAAATATGGGCTCGGGGTACTTTTTCCAGTCGAAGGTGCAAGGCCCAATATTTACACTGAACTTAACTGGTTCTGTTTGAAGTTGAGAGTTAAAGCACCAAAATCATGCTTCTAAGCTAAAAAGAAGTCGGGGGAAAAAGAAGTTCGATCACTTTGGGGGCACCCCGAGCTTTTCCGTTTGGGGGCAAATGCCTTTTTGCCCCCCCCTGGATCCGCCACTGGTCACTGCACACAGCGCATTATAGGCGAAACTTTATACCTAATTGAGAACAGAAGACACGAAAGTTATACGAACAAAAGTGGATATATCATAACCCCTCCAGGTGGTATGCCACCTCCCTTTACCCTTATCCATGCTTATCCTTCCCGTCTCCTTCCGCAGTTTCCATTGTTTCGTGTTCATTACGACAGCACTCGAAAAGCCACCACCTGTGTAGAAGTGTGCGCAGCTAATACATACATACATGCATGCATACATAGCGCCCTCTTCTATATGTGAGGCCTGCCGGTGGGTTTGTGCATAGTGGTGATATTTGTCTCAGTTAAGCGATAATGGCTTAAATATGACGGTTATGATCTTAGTTATCGATTCAGGAGCTTAGAACAGCGTTCTGGCTTTTTGACAGTGTATGGATGTGTAAGTATATGCCTACATGCATGTATGCATGTATGTACATGCAACCAGCTTAGTACATATTTATTTACTGGAAACATTCAAAGCTGGACAAAAAAACTTACACACACATGAATGTCTTAGAATACTAATTGTGTCACGTTCAAATCATTTGTAATCTTTTTAGGTTCGTTAGCCTAGAAACTACTACGAATTCTTCACCTATGTTTTATGTAATGCAATAAGCTTACAGGAGACATTCGTGGGCTGAACGCTATCAGAAACTGGTAAATACCTACAAAAATATGCATTTTGTATTTTTTAAGCCTTCATTATGGGCTGCAATTGTAATATGGAGGTGTATTAATCCGTAAACTATATAAATCGTAATTATAGGTGCCCTATGAATTCCAGCAGAATTTTTCAAGGCATTGTAACGAAAACATAAGTTTTCAGACCTGTGTACTTTTCGCGTTGATTCTGTCCTGTCTACATCTTATTGGCGTTGCTAATCTGACGATGGGGGTACCCCAGTACACCTTCGCTGCAGTCACCATGCAGTTCCAGCCCGCTACTGTAGTCACCACGTGGATAGCGGCACACACTTCCGCTGCAGTCTCTGCAGCCGGATGCGCGCGTGCGCCCGCTGCAGTCTCTTCCGACCGACGGGCCGTGCTTGATAAACTCAGCCGACAACGCCTCCAGGGAGCGCCACACTCCGGAAGATCTGAGATACTGGCGCACCTCTCGCTGCAGTCTCCACAGCGGGGAGGGGTTTACGATGCCTGAGCGGTACTGTCAGCGCGGGCATTGCAGTCTCCACGTGACTGCAGCTCCGTTTTTACGAGCGGAAATATTGCTCAGCCAAGATGTGGTCTACATATGCACGTTGCCAGGGTTTTTGGAAGTGAACCTTAGTCTGGAAGACTGGGTTAAAATATGAACAGCTGTTGTTTTCTTTCGGACACAAGCTCCAATTTTTAAAGCACCAAATCGAGCGCTATCAATTTGAGCCCCACGCATCACGGAGCTGGGTGTGCAGTAGCTTTGTCTGTCAGGTGTGCCAAGAGCGCGTCCAGCAGGATGACAGGTGGAGGGGGTGTGGAGGGGGGGTAAAGGCAGCACTGTATTTGGTGCTCTGAAAATGTGGAACTTTAGCCGAGAGGAAAGCAACAGCTATATACGTGCTGCAGCTCCAGCTCGCCCCAAAATGTCGGCCCTGGCAGCGTGTATGTTGGCTGGCTCTGAGCGTGAGAATCGCCGTCAACACCACTGCGTATAAATAGGACTCATGTGGACGGTGGGTGCTGTCTGGGCGGGTGTCGCAGTCTCCACGTGGTCATGTGGACGGTGGGTACTGTCTGGGCGGGTACCGCAGTCTCTACGTGGTCATGTGGACGGTGGGTGCTGTCTGGGCGGGTATAGCAGTCTCTACGTGATCATGTGGAAGAAGCATGACGCCGGCACTCCCCGTGTCGTCAAATACCGACACCTAGCTCACTGCAGGTGCCCCGTGACGTCAAATACCGACACCTAGCTCACTGCAGGTGCCCCGTGACGTCAAATACCGACACCTAGCTCACTGCAGGTGCCCCGTGACGTCAAATACCGACACCTAGCTCACTGCAGGTGCCCCGTGTCGTCAAATACCGACACCTAGCTCACTGCAGGTGCCCCGTGACGTCAAATACCGACACCTAGCTCAGTGCAGGTGCCCCGTGACGTCAAATACCGACACCTAGCTCACTGCAGGTGCCCCGTGACGTCAAATACCGACACCTAGCTCACTGCAGGTGCCCCGTGTCGTCAAATACCGACACCTAGCTCACTGCAGGTGTCCCGTGTCGTCAAATACCGACACCTAGCTCACTGCAGGTGCCCCGTGACGTCAAATACCGACACCTAGCTCACTGCAGTTACCCCGTGACGTCCAATACCGACACCTAGCTCACTGCAGGTGCCACGACCGGCTGCAGGAGCGGCCTTCCGCGGATTCCATCGCTGTTATCAAACTATCAAACGCCTCCTCGCAATCGCTCCACGTGTAGGGGGTTGCATCATGATGATGAATGTGTTGAAAACAGCAGCTGCTAGTGCGCTTCGCAGCGATCCTTGAGGGCACATAATATGGATATAACTCAAACCATCTGCACCCGAGGCGACCACGAGCTTACGAGGCAAGTTTATGAAGCTAGTTACTGGTGAGTCGACTGGGTAGATGTACCTTGTATCCTGGTTATATGACCTTCATGCGGGAGCATTGTTGATAATGTTAAGCTTCGAACCCGGTTATTCCCTATATTTATCGGCCAATTTCTCGGAATAGTTGCCGGGACTTGACAACACACTAACTGATGACCTGCAACTGTTCATTTCTCAGCCTTTTTGGAGGAGGACTGAGCCGGGTTCAAGTCGGTGCAAGCTCTCTGAGTAAGGTGTTATTCGATCCACCCGAATTCCTTTCAACAGTAAAAAAAACTGGTGACGTCATATGACCTCAGCAGATGGAAATTTTTAGGACACTCTCCCCTGCCCTCTGAAAAACTGTTGGAAGGGAGAGACAAAACTTATGTATAGAAACCTGCGGGACTTGGACCCGGATGACATATGCCTCAGGAAACGCGCTCTGCCACTTCTGAAAATAAACGCTGTAGATATCGACACGAAATGCAGACACTGATTCCCATCGCTTTCGCCGCCCTGAATTGCAAAACATGGTGTGTGACCCGGCGACCAGGCTTGTCGTTCCCACAGCACGTGCAACAAGCCCCAGAGTGAGAGCGTTCTCGCTGGTGCCACCGCAGGAGCTGGGGCGCTTCGTCACGGCATCCTACTGCGCAGGGTACATCGGCACAGCGCTCACTGTTCTCCCCAGACAGACAGTGTTCCTGCTGCTGTTTCACAAGGTGAAGCCCTCGCTACTTTCCAGGTAATGCATGGCCACGGTGAGAAAGCCGATGATAGTGACCTCTAGGGCACTTGTACGTTCCTTGCTTCAACATTTCATGAATTTACTTTGCTCAGCTGACGAATGTGGTTTGACACACAGCTGATTCTGGTGCCGCAAGTGCCAAATTCAACTGAAGGGTCATCTCGAAAACAATGATAGGCAGTTAAACAACTGCCCTATCAAGACATTCACTTAGTTAAACCTCTCGAAGAGATAAGCTGCGTGTCGATTTGTGCCAGGACTGTACTGGAACACTTCAAACAACTTAAATATATCATTGCGAATCTCACTTGCGTTGTCACCAGCCCTGAGCATTCCGTCCTGCCAAGGTATTCATCACTCATGCAAGCGTACTCCAGGGCCCTCGGCAGCGACGCGGTGGTGTTACTGAACTCGCCGGAGACGCCAGCAGCTGACGCATGGTGTTGCCGTTCAACAAAAGGTGGAAAATGTCCTCAAAACAAGTCACGTGCGGTTCGGAAGAAAATCTGATCAAAGCCAGATTAGCTGTCAGAAGAGGAGAGAAAAACATAGCCAAGACAAAATGGAGACATGGATTACTAAAGTACGTGATAGTGACGTTCCTTGCCTTGTTCCATGCATCGGAATAACAGCACCAGCCGGGTGTGACTGAGCACGGGCGGAGCTGTGTCTCCTGGCCAGGAGGCGACGGCAGCAGCCACCGGCCAGCACCCCTCAGCCAGCATTCACCGCATCGCAATTCGCATCTACCAACGCTCAGACCACCCATCATGGCTGTGAATAATGCCCCCCTGTCCAGTGGAGACTGGCGGGTCTGTGGGAGCACACCGCACGCTAACAGCGGCGTACCGGCGACACAGCTGAGCCCTGGTGAGACACCTGACGCGTCAGCGGCGCAGCTGACGCTGGGGCGACGTCTGCACTGGACGCGTCACCTCGGCCGTCACGGCAGTCGGCTCTCCCGGGTACCTGCTGCTGCACCATTGTACACCACACAATCTCAGTGTCTCCCTGAGCACGCTCTCTTTAAGAAAGTTTTTGGACAAGGACGCGCCAGACGTGGCGCGATGCCATTAGCGGGTTTCCCCTCCACTGTTGATTGAAGGCTAACTTTTACAACTTTCCAATATATTTGTCAAACGGGATTATCTATTCTGTTCTAAGCAATCGTCAATAAAAATGTATAGTGTGGATAGAGCACACGTTGAGGTCTAGCATCAACCATTCAGGCTATCAAAGTGTACCATACACACGTCTGGATACCTAACTCTGCCGCGAAAGCAATAGTCATAGTCCGTTGCCCCCATATTTAGCGGCATCAACTCAAGCATCCACATCTCCTTCAGGAAAGATCTCACAGCCACTGCGAGATTAAGAGCACCGGGGCTGTCCCCGGCACTGTGCCCATGGCAGCGGGCTACCCCGGGGACCGCCGGAGAGCACACGAGGGTGGGTTCTGAAGGCCAGTGCGGCCTCTTCCGCCGCCCTCCCACCGAGGCCTTCACGGACCTGTGCAGGTGGAACTGAACAATTCGCTAATAGGATACTGGTCCAGGCTTCTCGAAATTTATATAAACGACCGGGTGTGTGGCACTGAGCACCCAGACCTGGAGAAGAGACTGGACGTAGAAGCGGCGCACCGAGTAACTCATAAGGAAGAGAAAACGATTGTGTGTGTGTGTGTGTGTGTGTGTGTGTGTGTGTGTGTGTGTGTGTGTGTGTGTGTGTGTGTGTGTGTGTGTGTGTGTGTGTTCTCGATAACTCAATCGCAAGTCACATCTGTGACGTGCTTGCATGCTGCTAAGACCTGAGACTTTTCTGAGCCGTGAAGTGCTCTGTCGGTATCGGCGGCTCGACCTGCACCGCTGCCAGAAAGTACCGCCCTGCCGCCACTGGCCTTGGACGCTCTGGCCCTCAGCTGGAGCAGCGGTGGTGACACTACCGTCGTCAGACGGGACGGCATCTGTCCCCAGATGACGGCCTCCTGCACCAGACGGAGGTGACGTCCGCACTGATCCGTCCCCCGACCCTCCTCTCCCGAGCTCGCCCCGACCTCGCTCAGTTGGAGAGGCACTGCACCACACCGGGACTCACCGCCACACTCTGAGTGTTCGGTGTTCGGGCCGTTTTGGTTTGTCTGAATCACTGACAAGAGGAAGCTCACATAGCTTAGCTTAGTACATGGCTACTCTTCTTCAACAAACGGCTTAGAACCGGCTCCGGAAAACTTATTGAACGATACGGTTTAAATGTGGAGAAAGGAGCTTCAGGGACAAGTTCGTGAGAAGGGATTATAAACAAGAGCAGGCACCATAATCGGCCCCAGTTTTGTGTTTAAGCCTTCGCATCAGAAAACATTAACTATGTCAGTGAGCGGTACAAGAGCTGATAAAACGCCTCAAACAAAGTGCTCTCGGAGTAAAAATATTACCATAGGATATGAGCTCCCTGTCTTATTTTCTTTCTTCTTTACAGTGCCAGCCAGTACACATTTGAGTTAACTATAAAAGGTAGTTAATTTAACCTACAGCCTATTAATTGACCAAGGGTCTGAAAATGACAAAGAAAAGACATATTACCCAGCTCGGAAACAGATTGGGAAGGGACAGATTGCTTGATATCCTACATAAAAGCAAAATGGTCATGTACTTGTAAAACGATAGGTTTGTGATAATTATGTCTGTTTGTCGTTTGGAAATGAATCGAAATGAAACTTTAAGATTTCCAAACATTAGAAATACAACACAGGGATAATGTTATGTGATAATGATAGTGTATGAAATGTAACGGGTTACATTTTTAAATAGGCGTCTGGCTGATCGAGAGGGGCGATACGAATCCTGTGATAAGCATCCCGATCCTTTTCAAATAAAAAAACCTGCACGGCGGCACCGCGTCCACAGCGCTGCTGTAGCGCGGTAGCGCCGAAGCGCACGCCCACCGGGCCGGACGGCTCTGTTTGTTCGTCGTCCGGCACAGCTGCTACGGCGTCGCCCGACATGGAGAAGGGGAACAACAAGCTGTGTCTCAGTTTCCTCCCGGGGAGAGGGAACGACGCCGTGGAACCCCATCAGCAAGGACCAAACGCTCCATTACCAACAGACCCGAAAACACAGCTCCCATTCCAGCGATGTTAAATCACCAATGCGGCCCAAATAAATAAATTTCCAAGCGGCTACCTCCCACCTGCTCCCGGTCTTCCCACGGGGAAGCGCTCTGGGTGAGAAGACCTGCCCGGGGCGCCCTCCGGCGGAAGCAAGAGGCGGAGCAAGTCTGCTTCGAAACCAAAAGAACGAATAAGCAAGCCAGAGAAAAATAACAAGAAGGACCATTGAATAAGCGAAATTTATGTAACATAAGGGTGGGGTCAAATATTGGGAAGACGAATGAACGGACCAGGAAAATGTAACGAGAAGAATCATTGGAAGAAGAAAGGGAAAATCGGCACGTGGTCGGATGAAGGAGGGTCCAGAATCGCACGAGGTAGAAGGACGAGGGGAGAGGAGCAGTCGTGCACGGGCCGGGAAGAGTGGCAGAGCTGAACCAAGGAAGAGAAGAGGACCGCACTAAAGAAGGAGGCTGAGGGTGGGAAGAAAAGAAAGGAGCCGACTGACGAGACCCAGCAATGTGAGTACCGGCCACCCTTCACTAACGGCATCCTCCCCCCCCTACCTCGAAAATGTCCGAAACACCAACCCCCTGTTCCCCTCGGCTGACAGGCGCCTACTCTAAAAATGCAGCCCGATTAACTGTTTGGTGGTTTGTGTGTGAACGTTGTGTTTGTGTGATGACGGTTCCAATTTTGAAGGCGGGGAGGGGCGGTAGTTGTACATTATTTTTCCATTGAAAGGGGGGCGATTCGCGGTCCGCCCACGGCTATTCGGCGTAATTCAGGAGGTGCAGAAATGTTCAATTTCACGGATTGTTTCGCCGGCAACAAATAAATAGAAAAGAATGCATTTCAGCTTTCACTCCCCAGGGGTGACCGATTCTTCACCTAGAGACGAAATCCCGTATCCGAGCTGGTCAATCGCTTGACAGTATAATTTAGTTCCTTCAGTGAGAGGGCCCGGAATTAGCGGGCGCCACCTCTCGGTTTGAGTAAAGTAAAGGATAGTTCAGTGACAAAATGGGGCGAGGCCAGCTTCGCGATCCGGGGACTTGTTGCTGGGTAAGAAAAGTTGTACGGCAGAGGGAAGCGATCGGAGGTCACAAAATCCACTCGTGGGGCCACCTAGAATCTTTAGTTCACTTAACACGCAATATATTTTGTTTTTTCTCCTTGTTGCAGGCAATATTATTCCTGACTGGCCATAAGACATTGACAGCAGAACGATCACGCCAAAAGTCACAGAAACGTTTATCGCCCTCGGTACGTCTGCCAGCTTATAGGCGGCTTGGGGTCGCGGGCGCCCGGCCCGTTCCAATTCCACTGACTGGCCGGACGAGGCCGACACGATACACTTGCGAAACAGGCTCGCATAGAAGGGGGGGTTCACCGCGCCCAGGGTACAAAGGCATATGCAATGGAGAAGAAGACGGCGCTATGGGTGCGCGCTGCTGCCTCGTCAGCCGCGGCCCTGATGCAGCGGGCGCTTCTGACGCCCTTGTCCTGGCGCCGCCGCGGCGCTAATTTGCGGGGCAGACCTGCGCGGAACGGTAGGTACACTGTGCGATGTGCATGGAACTGTACCTGACGTCTGATTCCTCCCAGGTGACCGTTAGAAACGGAGTTCGATGTGCCCTTTGTTAATGTCCTGCGCCCCGGGGCAAGCTAACGTACTAAAATTGACAAATATTTGATTTTGGTTGTATGTCTTGCTGGGGATCGGAGGCATTTCCACTATGCAAACCAAGTAGGATTTGTTAATGGGTGCGAAATGTGATCAATTTTTTTACAAATCATTTCTAAAACGTAAGATATAAGCCCTACCTTGCAATTGTGTGGAGGTGCTGGTGTGTGAAGGTGATACGAGCGTGTGGACACGAACCCGGTGGCCGGGTGGTCTTAGAAATGTGAGTTTGTTCGACGTCTCGTGGCGGGATGGCAACTGTCACAGTTTGAGCCCTTTGGCAAAACCCTGACCGAGTCTGCGGCGGATAAATTAGACCAAAATGATGCGAAAATCTGATCTTGAATGTGACTAAACACGAAATGAATATCGAAGAAGCTAATGGGAAGACGTTTTGTGAGCCGTACCCTTGTGTAGATGTCTGTGGGCAACGGGGGGTCGTTTTGGGAAGACGCCGATTGGTGCTTTCCGCATTGTATGCTTGCTTCTCGATCAGCCGAGGCGTAGGTTGGGCTCGGACGCCCCGCCCAGAAGGTAGTTGATTTGATTCGGCAGTGCCCTGGTAGTTATTGGGATAAGGCCGGGGCGGCACCCGAGCGAGACCGGGTCGGGCGGATGTGCGCCAGGAGGCGATTGATAGTTTGCCCACGCTCCGTAAAGCGCGAGGCGCGGAGGGGCCGGGCACTGACGGAAGGAATCCATTGAGCTCAATAACCACTTTGCTGAGCGTGTCAACGGCTTAGACCCAACCAACGATCTCATCGCGCGTGATACGTTGCGCTTATCGGAGGGGGGCAAAATTGGCTGACCAGTGGTGAGCGCTCAATCCTCGTACATTTAAATTATCGAACAAGGGGGGTTGGGTGATTGCATTACCTGGGGTTGTTTCCTTTGGTTTACCCGGTGGAGGATTTTTCTGATCAGTTGGGGCATTGGATGGTGGGGTGGGGTCGAAAAGTGGGCCTTATTTTTAATTAGACACAGGGGATGCACACGACATATACGGCTATTTAACGTACTTTAGTCTAGACAAGGGACGGGGTGTAATAAGGACCATGTGTTTCCTAAGGGGGACCGCTCGGCTTTAAGACTTCCTCGCCGGGAGAAAATTTTGATGGGGAATGCCAAATAAAAGCGATGGGGGGGAGGCAGATTGGCCGCCCACGCGGCGGACAGACCCTTGCCTATATGATGACTCGAATTGACCCGCCTTAGAGCAGCTTTTTTAACATCGCCGGGCCGCCTTGCTCTCATATAAATATTTGTTTGTGCCTTGTAAAAGAAAGGCCCATCACAGAAACATCAAAACCAGAATTACACATTTATTGGCGAGAATCCGAGCGGACGTTTCTGTTTGAAGGTGGCAAGTGAAGGTTGGCTCAAGCATTATCTTATAGCTGGTCGTTATTCTCTGACATGTAAGCGTCGAAATCACACAATACGATCCGGCGCCATAGATGAGTATCTTACATACCACCAACTTACATTTAAGTGATATCCAAAATCGAAAAAAATCGATGCAAATTAATGCACTCCTTTGTCTTGGATATACTGACAAGACCATTTCTACAGTTTAATCACCATCATCTACAGTCAAACAGCTCTTCGGAAATGCATACGTTTTCCCTAAGTCTCACCCTTATTCTAGCTGTGAACATTTCTAAGTTTCCAGCGTTTAAACTTCTCAAAATCCCTACTCAAAATCCCTACTCAAAATCCCTACTCAAAACCCCTACTCATTGAATGTATTTGGTTGCCAGTTTGTTCAAAAATTGTATGGAGTAAATTCAATTGATGCAACTGTTCATGAGTGAAAGCTTTATTCCGACCCCACGCCTACTCGCGGATATATAGGCTTTTCATTAGCGTGACGACCGGGCCGAACCTGGCAGCAGAAATGTGCACATTGTAGGAAGAGAAGTCGCCAGCGCTTTGCACACGACTGGTAATACTCTGAGACCCAGAACAAGTAAAACAGGCAAATAAGGTCCACCCGAGAAAACAATCACGACCCTCTCTGACATGTGTTATACAGGCTCTGTATCAAGCAGCTGGTCCAACTGAGGCCCTCCTGCGCAGTGAGAAATTTTAACCTTATAGAACCCCGCAGATGTGATGAACACTACACTGTATAGGAAATGTTCGTTGAAGTAGATCAGCAAATATATGTTTGTGTTCCTTCCCTAGATTTACCTTTGGATTGAGCTTTTCCGTGTTCGTAAATAGGCAGCCCATCGTCAAATTTCAGGATCACTTACCTTGCCTGAATATTGAAACGTTGGGATATTTCTAGATTTTGAAGCCGATTTCATTTCATCACAACTCCGAACAAGAAATAGCAAAGCATTCGGCACTCATAATTGACTTCCCTGCGGCCCCGAGCTGAGTTTTGGCCTCAGCAGTGTACTGGCCAGTATGTTTGAACTGCGTGGGCTTGAGGCCAGTCCACATTAAGATAATGGCCACTGGCTGGCCGTTAGGGTTCAATGGCCCAAGCTCGGAAACGGAGCAGCCAACAGCTTTCTGGGTTCTGACTTTTTTGCGATGACCTCCACCCGAGGGCCCAGGATTCCCATCTGAAATGCGGGTCCGTTCAGTTCACACCGCATTGGTGATGAAATACTAGAAGAGACTGTTGACCTACAAGGCTCAGGAAGACCTTCCTGGGACTTTCAGCAAGGATGAGCAGCCTCGCCCGACCAGCTCGTGTTCCTCCTTAACTTTCGAACTGTCCTTAGAATATGGCGACCGTTCAGCTGGGACAGGTTTAGTCAGAACTGTAGTCTCAGTCCATCCCAAGATCATGTATATACCCTTTGAATCCTTTCCTGCATGCCCCGAGTCCGACGGCCCGCATTTTTCGAGGTTTGATAGATCCTAAAACGAAATACCAGACAACGACTGGTGCCAGTTGAGATCACTGTGAAGCTCGGAACGGGACAGCTTAGTCCGTTTCTGAAGCCCAGTCCTCAGTCCCAGATAATGGAGCTCAGCCATAGATAGTGCTGTACTCTATAACCTGGCTGCATTCTTTTGAAAAAGCAGCCAGCTCAACCATGATCACTTTACTTAAATGTTTGGTCCGATGTCACAAATCGGTGATTCGATGGATCAAACCAGGTAAAGTTTGACACAAAACTCCTGGCTTCTTGACTTATAGAAAAAAGCATTTGAACTGAATTTATCGGTACATCACTAATCCACAAAGCATCGGAAAGCCAACATTCGCATCCAGCATGCTGTGGCAAACCGTATTTGGCTCAATGCTGCAGTAAAAAGGAGCAGAAACAATCACCGGAGTCATGTCAGCCGCTGTGGCGCGTGTGAGGTACAGCGGCACTGGCGGCGGCGGCGGGTCCCAGAGCGGCGCGGTGGCTGGTACAGCCAGGCACCGCCGCCGCCGCCGCCGCCGCCGCCGCCGCCGCCGCCGCCGCCCAGGGCGCCGCTGCCAGCCCACTGCGGTGTGCGAGGCGCAAAAATACCCGCATGGCCCGATCGGAGGGCGAGCACGGCGCCAGCGCCGCTCCCAACCGATAGTTGTGGGACTTTTTACGGCTGCGGCCTCGCTGCGGTCCTCTTTTTCCTGCGGGCATGCCGAGCTCAGGAATGATGATAGCTGTTTGGACGTGAGCAGTAATGACAATGGAAGAAGGGCTCGGGGTGGTGTTTATGGATTTCAGAATCGCGCAAGGCGAAACGTGACGTGATCTGACGATAGAAAGGTGAAGAGATAAGAAAGATGTCAAATAAAATATTGTATCATTGTATGTAATCATGGTGTAGAAAACATCGAAAATTATATAGCTGTATGAACAATAAACCTGATTATTGAATAAGACTTCTTACGACTGATGGCTATTGTTTAACCTCTCAAACAATAGACATACACGATAAGCCTTTTTGCAAGAAATTTTCAGTTTTTATTATTGATAGCTCAAGCTCTGGCCCCAAAAGTCACAAATTCAAGTATTGCTCGTGCCTGAAAGAAGGTTCTTTGAAAACTGCTCGAGCCATGAGATGAAGAAATGCGAATACTTTTCCACTGGTGCTCAAAGTGCGGTCCAGGTAGTTTGGGCCATCCTTTAAATAGTGGTATATCGGGCCCTCTTTTCGGGAAAACCTCTGTGAAGCTCAGAATGTGTTAATCTCATTTTTCCCCCACTGTCTCTTCTGTTTGCCCTCGACATCCAGAAATCGTGACATCGGCAAGCTTCCATGCCGGATATAGCAGCCACCTGACTCTAATCTCACTTACTGGGTGTCCTAACCAAGACGCAACGCGTCGCAAGGTGTTGCACGGCGTCGATCTGCCGCAACGACCGGGATTTTCGGTCAGGACACAAAACGCACTGACGCAACGCGTCGCACGGCGTTGCAACGCGTCGCAGCAAAGTTGAACAATGTCCAACTTTTGACGCCGACGGTCTGCGTCGAAGCCGATATCCTTGTTATTTGTTCTTGTTTTTAGTCATCAAACGTAATGAATGTTTTTGAATAATTATTTAAATTGGAATTCATGCTGAAAAAATCTATGAAAACTGGACATGATTACCTTTTTTCCTAAATCGTTCTTTTAATAGTTCTTGATGCCAGCTAAGTTTTGGTTGTTGGTAAGCAGCATTCGTGCAGTTTGAGCTACCAGATTGCTACCAAAGATGAACATTTCCTCTGTCGGCCAAACCTCCAAAATTACCGCTCTGCAACTGACGCCGACGGTCGCCGACGGTTGGCGACCGTCGCGACCGTTTGGTTCGCCCAGTTAGAGAATCCTCGCGGTACGTTACATCCCGAAGGAGACAAGGACACACGGCACCAAAAGAAAGCCTTCCAATATCTTCAACCTACCTGTGATTTTTCCCTACCTTAATTAGCGAATTGATTCACTAGAAGTGCTCGAACCCTTCTGAAGTATTGATTTGCGGCTAAAAATAGCTCAGGAGCTTTGCGTAAGGATTTTCCACATTTTCATCATCACCAAGATAAGGAGTTGATAACGTGAATACGCTCTTCAAAGTGAAAGCAATCGCGCTTATTGGGATGTGGTCTATCAGTGTTTTATACGGGAATCAGTGATAACTTCTCATGTCAATTATTGTGCCTGGTAATCATATAAGGGATTAACACAGAGAGAAGCAGGAACAGGTAACAACTTAAACATAACGATATTTGAGGCTATTGGTATTAAACACATCGCTTATTCTGAAGTTCCGTATCCCCGATAAAAATATTTCCTGTGCAAAATTCTGAAAAGTATCACTTGGCCTGTAAAGTCCATGACGTATTTACAGAAAACCCCATTTTTTAGCGGTGCAGCCGTCTGGCAATTTAGATTTAAGACCACACCTGTCATGGTAATCAGCATTGCTTGCTGGTGTGAAACCTTAGACTTTTCTATCTCTTAACTAAGCTCTGGTAGAGGTTCCCTCGGTGTTCCGTTTCTAGCCCAGTGGCTGATCCATGCAGACTCCTTTTTCTGCCCCACTAAGATGTATTCTTATGCAAACTGGTGGTCCTGCTCCAAAATAAATTTTCAAGTTAAGGTTGCTTCGGTATTAACATGTCTTATAATTATGAACAGGTCCCTAGTTCCTCCCGATCAAAACCCATTGTACGTACCATTGATATGAAATTACACATTATGAAATATGAATTGATATGAAAAACGCTCAAATTTATACCTCATACTAAGACAACATAGTACAAATAATAGATAGTACCTACATAGTACATAGTATCTGCTTCTGCACAACTTAAGAGATTGACTTTTTAGCCTTCCTGTCGCAAGTTTTCTACAATTCTCTCTTAATTCAGGACTATATCGGAGATGTTGATCATCTACGCATTGAACCCATTTAATGGTAAGAGTTACGGCTGCAGGGTCCTGCGAGATCTCTAAGTTGTCAGGCTGTTAGATTTCACGATGGTACGGCATTCTGTACCTGCCAATGTACATTACCACCGGTAAAAAGTTAGGGGGCCAGACAATTGTAAACCCCCTTCTGGGAAGAAAATCTCCTCCCCAGAATCAAAAGTTGGTAGGATTATGGCTTTCTGTTACTTTCACAACATACTGGTTGTAAATATTTCCGATTTCAGCCCAATATGGATGAAATATGAAAATTTCGGATGAGAAAGGGGGACAGGCTCCCTCTTGTCTGCTATCTATTCTGACGCGTATGCCTGCCACTCCCATAGTTGACTGTCGACTGACACAGAGTTAAAATCTATTTGGGAGCCAAAGAACTCCACAACTACACCAGTGCATTTTCTTACTTTTCATTGAAAAAAACACAGTTAGACCTAAAAAATACACACATTTTGACAAACAGAAGTTTTTTACTTCTTGTTTCATTTAATGGGAACTTTAGTTGGTTGCCTTTTTCAATAAACGCAGATAGGACAGCCATCAGAATAGTTTTCAGTAAACGCTACCAAAAGAGGAACGGGTGTGCAGTTGTTTAGGATTAGTTGCAGATGCTGCCCTTGGTTGTGGAAATACCCAGGGGATGACGATTAATTTGTTTTTTTCATTTCGGATCGTATGAGGACCAAAATGGTCCCTGGTCTGAATTTGAAAATTGTGTAGAAGTGAATTAGTACTTATGTATCCAACTTCACAATCTGATACGGACATACACTTCTGGCCCAGCCAATGCTGCTATCTGACTTTAAAAGTTCTAGAGCAAAGAAATATCTAATCCCCAACGCGTTAAAAACAGGCTCCGAAATTGTTCAATGTCGGATTATTTTGTTCCGAACACCTCAGCTCTAAGACGATGACTAATTTGTTCTGATGCATCCTTGGTTTCTTCCAAATGGCTAAGGAACTTGATCGATACTTAAAAACCTTCTGAAAAAAATTGTGTGAAGGCGTATGTAATTGAAACTATGCAACCTGCCATTCATTGTATTCAATAAAAACCTATCAGTATTATCAAGATCAAATTTGTTCATTGTTAAGACCATCAGCCAGCTTCAGGGAAGCGTCAAATAGTATGCCACTCTGCAAGAGTTAGTTTAAAAGTTGGTGCACCTCGTTCGGGATATGCGGAGTAGACGGTTGTCTACGGTCCAAACGGCAGACTTTAGCCGCATCGAGTCTCGACCCCTGAGGAGTGAGGAGCCAGGGTACACCGGGAGGAGCACCGTCTTTACCCGCTGGTGCGGCTGCCAGGGCAAGTCACCCAGTCACCAGCAACGCCGCGGCTTAGGCTGATTCGCCACACCACCAACCGGTTTTCCCTTGATTATTTATACTTGCATTCCAGCCGCTCAACTCACTCCACTTGGGTCCATGCTTATAGAATATGTCCTGACTTCCTCATTTCGACTTTCTTATGTCTGGACCAATCCTACCACTCAAACATAAAATGAACGGCCCCGATTAAACTTCCCTCTCCGGAACAGAAGGCAATAGATAATGGCTATTTCCAGGGGTGTAACTTTGTGAAAAATTCAGGGATGCTCTTTTCTAACTGGCCCATACAATTTTGCTGATTAGGCAAGGGGATAAAAGTATAAAATGTTGTCCTTAAAAGTCACCGGACATTGTCCAGCGAATTTTCCGTATGCCCAAAGACCTGAAAATCCCAGTGCTTGAAGAGCAGAGGAAGGTGAATGTCCGTAGCTGTTCGTGTTCTATATCCTCAATTTGTTTCACATTACTGGGCAAGGGCGTAACCAGGATTTCGCTCATGCGGGTGGGGGAAGTCACCGGAATGGGCCCATGCCATAGTTCTAAAAGGACCTTCTGTGAGAAAAATATCGGCGAGGAAAAAACGTTGACCGGCAAAGGCACTGCCAGGATCAAACTAGTTCGATAAATTAATTTTTCACATTAGCTTATCCACAAAAGTTGCTTTATACCAGAGCACCCTTGACACATCTTAACTGCTCCGTACCTTTGTGTACCCACCACATTGCTTTAAAAATCAATCGTCATCGAAAAACAAGAAAAAACCTGAAGTATTTCTTCCTCTTACTTTTTTGCCTGGAAGAGGTGCCTTCCGAACGGGAAAATACTAAAGAATTTTATTTACTAGCGCTTAAAGAGAAATCAGCTGCCCATCGAGGGCCCTCTTAGTCAGAGAGTGCGGGCTCAGAGAGCCCTGCTGGCTCAAGGGAGTGTGATGGTCATAAAATGTTCTGCTGGTATCTGAGCTGAGGGCCTTTTGTAGAAAAATAATAACAGAGAGCTAACAGCTAACGAAGACAGCTAACGAAGTGTCCAGCTTTAGTGTATTTGTATGTCCCGGTATCGCTTGTCACCAACAGATGAGATATTGATCAATTATAGTTTCCCTTCGGGACGTTGTTCTCGCATGGTGCTCCGTGTACTGACGGTAGTGCTTGTCGCGAGTCTCGCTCGCCCCTTTGCTATGGGTTTCAGTCTTCAGTTTCAAGCTCACAATCATGTCGGCTTCAAAAAGGGGGCAGTGATGTCCGTGAAGCGAGGAAGCGTATCTTCCGACTACGCCGACAAGAAGTGAACCACCCGGAAATATTCGAGGATCTAGGGTTTTGGCTTATAACACAGATACAACTGAAAGTATACCCTTTTTAACTGTAACGTATTATGAAAATCAGCACAGCTGAGGCTCCCAGCATTCCTCCGGTAGTGACGGTCTTAATTTTTTGTTCATGCTTGCATTGCCAGATTTTTGTTTTACACTACGTTGATCTCCCCGCCGCCTGGCGGCCGGGACATCGACACAACCGCCAGCTATCGGTGGGACATGCAGTCCCTAAAATTGGCACAACGTCTTTTCGGTCGTTGGATGTCGTGCTTATGATTTCACCGATGTCAAGAGGGCATTTCCCTAATGATTCGGTATACTTTTCTAGCTGATACTGATTGTGCCTATTCATCATCGGCGAAAGGAAATATAATTTGTGTGCGAAGTGCTATTTTCAGAACACATCATTATCAAAATGACCTCAACGTGTTGTCGAGACCAGCTAGAGCCAAATTAATGGAATCGGAAGGTCATAGACACCCCAAAATCAACAGTGATATACTTGTACTACTGTTCGTTCGACACGAGGATCTGCTTTTCTCCTTTAACATCAGGCCATTATTTCTGGCCAGTTTCCAGCGTGTAGCGACATGGAAACCGTTTATGTTTTGGCACCTATGAAATCGACGTAGCGCGCCAAAGGAAGGAAACGGAGTCGGTTTCCCATCGACCAATACATTTTTAAAGATATCAAATCCATTTGATTTCATTTCTGAATGTCATTTTCGGGGGTTTCCACCCGTTTTGAGGTCCACTGCGTCACTGTGCAGCAGTTTCATTACCGTCCGGGCCTTCTTTTTAACTCTCTCGATCGGCGAGGGGCACACGCTGGGCAGACAGCGCCGAAGGACCGACAGGGGACCACCGCGAGGACGGCCCGTTTTTAGGCCCGCTGCGTCACGGTGCAGCAGTACCAAAACCCGTACGGCTTGTATGACGATGGTTCCTGAAGAGCCCTATTTGGAGTGGAGGAACCAGATAACGTGTAATAAATAAATAAATAAATAAACCGTCCGGGCCTGCTTTCTAACTCGCTCGATCGGTGTGAGCCTCACGCTGGGCAGACAGCGCCGAAGGACCGACAGGGGGCCGCCGGGAGGAAGGCGGTGTGAGGGGTCTGAAGGCCCTCAGCTCGACGCTGATGCACAGCTCCCCTCCTTGGCCCCTCGAGTCCTGCCTGGCCTGCGGAGCCGACTGCGATGAAGCCAGACATTTTCCTATTCCTAGGAGAATACCAACCATGCTCTCTTCCTCCTAGTCAGGCAGGTCCTGCCAGACAGTAGGACAGGAAGGCCTCTCTTGGAGAGCCGGGATGGCTTTGAAAGCAATACATGGAAAGGGATGCTCGATCATACTCTAGAGCCTTTTCGATGACTCCCGCTTTTGGAGCATCCAGCCGCCTCACACAACACCGCTGCAAGAGGTACACCGACCGAAATGAGATCATGTCGGCACTCAACCTCACACAACACCGCTGCAAGAGGTACACCGACCGAAATGAGAATACGGTACTGCGGCTTACTCGTTCAGCTGCAGTAAAGCCTCCAGTGGTCTCAGAGCGGCGGACCAGCAGAATGGTAAAAATAAGGCAATGAACTGTCACTGAGGGTGAACAGTCGGGAGTATTACGAACAGAAGGGAAAATAGCCAAAGAGAAGTAAAAGAACGGTAATTCATACGAACCCACGAAGAGACTAGACAATATTTTCATTAATTTCTTTAGGTTGGCCATGGATTGAAGGATGATGCTCACTACGGGGCCTAACTAAGCTTTCACGTATCAGGCGAGGTAAGCCATTCTCTAGAAGGGCCGTCACGCGACCAATCGCCCCAGGTGAACGCCATCTGTGGAGCTGGTGCTCCTCAGGCTTGTTTGCCCGCCCCCATCTACAAAAACCAGTCAGCAGCACACCGAGAACGAAACCAGATGTGCTGCGCTTTTCAGTCCCGAACAATCAAACCACCATAAAACACCAGTGTCACAACAAACACTCTCGCAATCGAACGAACAAATAGAGCATGAAAAGTCTGCCTGCTACACGCCAACAGCACTTCTCTCCGAGGCCTTGACATTCGGTGGCCTCACGCGGCGTCGGCGCCCTCTAGCGAGGCTGGCCCGAGCTCCACACTTCGTGGAAAGTCGAGTGGAGCTGACACCTCATGCAAATGACCTCGAATTCTCCAAGACAAAGCCAGCAGCTGGACGGTGTACCTTGCCGTGTGCTTGCCACGCGCACTGACGCCGGCTCAGTTACGCAACAGGCCCTCCTGACATCGACCTCAGCACCGCGTGCGACGGCGCCAGTGCGGCCGACATCTCACTCTCCAACGCTCGCCTGCCGCGGATTAGCGGCCCCCGTCTGATCCGTGAAAGCCCGCACCCTGTCCCGTCCATCTGGTACCGTTCAATGTCGCCGCTGCACTTGTAGATTTCCATAACCTTGCCGGTGACTGATCATCTCTCAACAATAATTGGTGCTTATCCATAAGTACACGAGACCAAGAGCCGGAATACTTTCATATTTATCACGTGACAGCGCAGAGAGCAGTCGGAGACGGTGGCTCATGGTCAGCGGGCCGCCATGTTTGAAGCCACCGGGAGATCTCACCTTTGGCGAAGTGACTAGCCAGCGCCAGCACCAGCAGCAGCAGTAGTGGTGCTGCCAGACTTTTCAACATGGCGGCTCCGTCCGTGGCACCAGTGGAGCACTGCCAACCTCCCGCAGTTCTCAGACACTGGCACAGCTGGTCCGGCGCCGATGGCCCGCCCTCTCACAGACTCAGGCGAAGACTGAGGCGGCAGCGGCGGCGGCGGCGGCGGCAGCGACACTGCCGTTACACAGAGGCGCCTCCAGGCGGGCGACAGGTGGATGTCCGGCGACGAGGGCACACCCGGGCAGCGCGCTGCAGGTGCGGTCGGTGATGTATGTGTGCAAAAGCAGACTTTCGAAATGCATCGCAAAACTACCGGACACTTTTATGAAGGAGGGAATAAGCCATAATTAAAGCTGAGACTCTGAAAGCGGTTCATATTTCTTGAGAACCGGTATGGGTGTTCAATGCTCTCTACGTCTGCGAGCATCCTTACTGCCAGCCTGTCGGATTACGCTGTGGTCAAAGTCACTGCAGTTCCCCCCGCAGACACCAGGGATCTTACCATTTTTCCCGCCATGCACGGACTACAGCGTTACAGCTAGGCGGATATGGACCAATGCCGTAGCAGTGTGCAGCCAAGAAAGGCTCATCGCCCTTTTCCGTCTCCAAAATAAGGGGAGCATGTGCCACTTGCCTGCTGCCGTGCCGGACTGGATTGGTTTCGGCATTTCATTCGCTACGCTATTACCTTTGCGGTGCCGATAGCTAAGTTTTCAGAAGGCATCCGCATTACTCACCATACGGTTTTATGACGTTAGAGCGTATGCACGCGACAGGGACTGAAACCAATCCAGAAGGACCTCCAACTTGTGATGCGATACTTATGCCAGTGAGACTTATCACGCCCATATACTCCTCCAATCCGTATTTTTCTCATCATTTTCTTTTTGGCAAATATACTATTTTTGTATTAGGGCCACTCCCAACAGGCACACATACTCAGTTACAGGGAGTAATGATGGTGATGGTGAATGATGGTTACAGGGAGTAATGATGGTGATGGCAGGCCCAGCATCCTTTCCACCAGGCCAAATGGGACACAGAATAGATTGGAGAGACCATCCATCACCCCAACGTAGGTTTACGCTACGTTGCGTTGACTCCAAGTTCGCTGTGCCTCTTCAGTTGGGAGCAGTTAGAAACCCAACTGGTTCGCACATATCCACGGACTTTTGCGCAGTTATGATAGTTTCAGCTGTTATTTTCCTTCGGTTGTCGTTTGGTTCTTACTTTCGTTGGAGGCGGCCCATAGGTACTTTCTATGAGTTTGGCAATCCTGTAGAAGACTCACATAATTTTTTTTAAGATTCTCAACTACGAGAAAAAGAAAATGTTTCTAATCTGCTTGGAGGTCCTCTAAATCTGCCCAGGAGTCCTAAAAAGGAAGACAGGCTCAATGCCAGATAATCGGGCTGCGACCAGAGCTAATCATTGTTTGATTAAATCCTACAAAGTGCAAGAAAAATATTTATGTCGTTCAAGCCCCGTGACTAGGCAGGAGACATCTTAACTTTACAGCGGGCCCTTCCCATCTACGCTGGTCCCATGGCAAATGAGACCAGAAAAGATGGGTCTGGTATGGTCTGAGAGAGGCCCCAGGGATGTACCATGGATCCCTACAACGGTAACGAACATTCAGAAAAGAGTGAATGCGGTTCCCAAGCTGAACATGGAATTGGAGACCAATGAACCTGGCGTGGCGGCCCCCGAAATTATAAAGCAGGCCTTTGGAATGGTAGAGGTGAATCCAAAGCAGTAGAGGGCAGTCATGTAGAATTGTACGTATAATTTTGTGAGCACACCCAAATTGCAAGGTCGGAAAAGTACCCCTAAACACCAGACAGCACCTTTAATACTTTTTGGCCACATACGGGTATGAGTTCGACTCTCTAGTGGGGATGACGGTAAATAGTGATGCACATAACTTGGGTGTCGAAGTTCAGATTGCAAGTGAAGGTACAAATATACCCCCGGCGGTAAGCCGTTGCAAACTGCAAAAAACCTTGGGCGTCGAAAGCGAGAAGAGGAGGGACCAGCGGACCTCCCAACTGACCAACCCAACTCCTTGTTGTCCTCCCAACTGACCAACCAGGGGCGACGTTCCCTAAATATGTGGCAGACAACCGATTGCTTTGGCTTTGTCTTCTGCTCATTAGCGTGGACCTCCGCGCATGTTCCCAATTCGTTTGAGGTGAACTGCTTTATTGTCCCTCTCCCGGGCTATTACTGCCTGTTGGCCTCGCTTCACATCTCTCGCTCTGTTGTTGTCAGGTTGGAGTTCGTCCCTCCGAGCCAAACATCCGTGGTGACGCCTTCATCCCACGAATCCACTGAGGGCAGCCTCCTTGGACAAAAGCGTGTGTTCGCATCAGGTTTTGGGTCTTGCCATTTAGTTCTAGCTTTTGCGGTGTCCCAATTTCACCATCTTGTCAAATCGTTATTGAAGCTCTTTCAGCATTTTTAGTTAAAATTTGTGTATGAAAGGAGTCAACGACAGGGCTGTCCTTACGACAGATTCCTACCCATCCTAAAAATCAAAACAATCTGTCACTCTCTCTCACCTCTTCCATGACCATAACCCCGTATTAACATGCCGCACCCGCTTTCCCCTGTCTGTAATACTTGCAAAAAAGTCAGGCCCGGTAAAGCACTTAAAATGTTGTGAGCCCCGTCCACAGATTCGATTTTTAATAAATCTAATGAAAACTGTGATGAAATAGAAATTGAATCTGTCTGATGCATACTGCATCTGGCAAAGACACTTGAAGTGATTAATTTTAACACGAAGCCTTATGAGTTGCTAAGATGTTCCCTGGCCTCTCCCCTCGAATCCGGAAATGTAAAAAACACTGAAGATTATATATTCGGGCACAGCCCTTCATCAGAATCGTGGAGTAAATATCAATAATTCTCAGTCCAAGTATAGCCAGACCTCGAATTCGAGGTCTGGCTATACTTGGACTGAGAATTATTGATATTTACTCCACGATTCTGATGAAGAGCTATTCGAGGTCTGGCTATACTTGGACTGAGAATTATTGATATTTACTCCACGATTCTGATGAAGGGCTGTGCCCGAATATATAATCTTCAGTGTTTTTTTACATTTCCGGATTCGAGGGGAGAGGCCAGGGAACATCTTAGCAACTCATCATCATGCTCCTCGCCGCAGCACTTCAAAACTTATCAACGAAGCCTTATGGGTAAAGAATTAATAACCAGCGTGACGTCATAGTAAAGTCGGCTCCAGATTCGTGGTTGGGACTGGCTCCTTCGGGGCTAGCCTCGCTCCTCTCTTCTGAGCTAAAACACATTACAATACTTACTCCTGACACCAGAAAACTCTGTGGTCGTCGCGTATGTGCCTAAAAGCAGCTGGGACAGTGACGCAGATGACCAAGTTAAATAAAGAAGGGCTGGGCATTCCCGGTAGTACCACGCAAACATTTCCTCTTGTAGGTCTATGTATGTACAGCCGGTTCCACACTGATTGTTAGGTATTAGTGTCAGTTGTTTAAAAGAATATATTGAAAACGATTAGGTACACCTCTCACACAAGGTTGCGTCTCTGGCAATGTATTTTGACAAGCTCTTTATATGTGTGCCCCTGGGAACTGGATGATACGTCAATTTGGAAAATTATGGACGAAAAACTGTTTGGCTAATCCCCATTCAATTACTTCCGATTCTTGGACCCGATGAAGCATTTTCACACCTAAGATCATGCATTCAGTTAAAAAGCAGCAGGTGAGGCAGCAATGGTGTCGGCAGGAAACATCCTTTGGGAGATATTTCGCAAAAACAACCGCGGCCTAATCCCTATCAATCAGTATGGAACCGGCTGTACATATATTAAGCAATCAAAATTTTCAATTATCTGAAATTGTCTCTAACGGAACTCCCCTGTATTTCTCTCAAAGCAAGTCAGCACTGCTCCACCAATCAGCGTCCGCCATATGCCAGCGGCCACATGCCCGCGGGGCACGGAGGTCAGACGGGTCACGGTGTAGCGCTGGAGCACAGTTACCGTCACGTCGATGGGGAGGGGTGGTGTGATGGATTATAACGCCCACCCGTGCAGTGGTGAGGAGGCTGGTGGTGGTTTATAATTGCACTATGTCGGGGCAAGGTAGGTGGACGGGTACCTACGCGCACAGCCCATTCTAAATGGATTGACTTGTGTTTGCGCAATGTACACTTTTGATAGCACTGGAAAACATAGGTACAAACGTTCATAATTGAATATTGAATTATTAAATACTATATTAAAATTAGTGGTACACATGTTGGTAAGTTTCAGAGCTCCTGATTTTTCTTCAAAAATTCATTCCGTTTTCTTCAGTTATTGTTTTCGGTATCAGGTTTGCAGACCCTGGTGACGTGGAGCTCCAAGGCTCCAACTCTCAGCTTTTGGATGAAATCCTCATTTAAATTAATAATATATTTAATGACCTGCGTCGTCCTCGAATCCTGGATGCAAAATGGAGCTAACAAGCTGAGATTATGTATTCAAACACAGCCCTTCATCAGAATTCTCAAAATGCAAACCAATCACAACTCCGGCCTACGGCCAGGGCTAACGCCCCACCGGCGCAGGAGAGCCGCATGACAATGTGTTGGGAGCAAACCATATTTTCTTATAAAAGCATGTCTTCATAAGCCTGTAAGTCAGTTTCACCTATAAAACAAGGAATTTCAATACCACAATTTCTATCTCGAAATATTATCCGGCGGAAGCAGTTTTCTTTCATTATTTGAAATGTAAAGCCAAATCGGTTAATTAGACCGCGACATATTAAGATTTGAACGAAAAAAACAAAAACAAAAAAGCAGTCCTCCGTCTAAACGGAAAAAACTAGGTAAAAATGTTACGTTTCGCACTTAAAACTATGCCTAAGCACAAGAAAATTGACCTAGCTACCCTCAGGTGCTTGTCTTTAAAACGCGCATTGATGGAGGCGGGTATACGCCCCCTCGGGTTTTTTAGATAGCATTAAAACGGCTGCTACGGCGGTGCTACATTGGCATTCCTTTTCTCTGATCATTTTTTCAATTTTTTTCAAAATTTTAAGGTTAGGTCATCTCAGGTCAGGTCACCAGTACTGGTCAAGTGACCTGACCTAAAAAAAACTTTAAGATAACATAAGTCAGAACAGGGTCAGCTTATCCGATTGAAACCCATATCACATAATGGGCCCACCGAGTTCTCTTAAGTATGCTCCGATATTTTTCATATCGATGACCTAAGGTCAGCTACGTAGGGTAGAGTGGGGTAACGCGCCCACCTGGGTAAGACGCCTACTACCATCTACAGGCTGATGCAGGAACTGTACCCTCCATATATTATTTTATTCTGGTAGCGATCTTTCTGATCGGGTCCTGAGCGTGTTTGGACGCGCCTAGTCTGCTCCCCAGGGGGTGTAATTTTCTATCTCTTTGGGGGTGCCTGAGCACCCCAAATCCTAAGTCGAGCACCCCAATCATGTGTTGAGCACCCCCAATACATGTGCCGCCCCTGGCTTATCACCGCTACCCTGAAGAATGTCACCCTATATCATCACTGCCACCCTGATTCGTGCCGCACCTGTCAAGTTTTTCCCGTCCTGGGTTCATTACTTCCACTCTGATTGGTTCCACCTCTAGCTAATCAATGTCACCTGACTTATCCTTTCCCCCTGATTTATGACGCCACATCACTGCCGCTCCCGCCTGATCATTGTCGCCAGCAATTAATCACTGCCGACCCCCTCTGGATGATAACTGCCGCCTTTTCTTCATCACTGATCAGCTGGCTGATCACTGACGCCCCTGGTTTATCACTGCTGCCTTGATTCATGCCGCCCCTGGCTAAACACCCCGGTTTACTTCAACACCCATATACTTGCCCCTCCTGGTTATTCACTGCCGCCCACCGAATTATCATTGCCTTCCCCGGCTGATCACTGCCGCCCCTCGTTCACCACTGCCGCCCCTGGCTGATCACTGCCGCCCCCTGGTTGATCATTGCCGCCCCCTGACTGATAACTGCCACCCCTTGACTGCTAACTGCCGCCTCTGGCGGATGACTGCCGCCCCTGGCGGATAACTGCCGCCCCTGGCAGATCAATGCCGCCCCTTGGCAGATCACTGCCGCCCACTGACTGATAACTGCCGCCCCCTGACTGATCACTACCGCCCCCTGGCGGATCACTGGCGCCCCTGACTGATAGCTGCCGCCCCTTAGCTGATCACTTCCGCCCCTGGCTGATCACTGCCGCTGCCTGACTGATCACTGGCGCCCCCTGACTGATCACTTCCGCCCCTGGCTGATCACTGCCGCCCCCTGGGCCGATCATTGCCGCCCTCTGACTGAAAACTGCTGGCTCTTGGCTGATAACTGTCGCCCCTGACTGATCACTGCCGCCCCTTGACTGATAACTGCCGCCCCTTGGATGCTAACTGCCGCCCCTGGCTGACTACTGCCGCCCTCTGGCTGATTATTGCCGCCCCTTGGCTGCTAACTGCCGCCCCCGGCTGAACTCTACCGCCCCTGACTGATCATTACCGCCCCCTGACTGAAAACTGCCGGCTCTTGGCTGATAACTGCTGCCCCTGGCTGATCAATACCGCCCTTTGACTGAAAACGGCCGCCCCTTGGCTGTTAACTGCCACCCCTGGCTGACCACTGCCGCCCCTGGCTGATAACTGACGCCCCCTGGTAGATCACTATCGCCCCCTGTCTGATAACTTTCGTCCTTGGCTGATCACTGCCGTCCCTGGCTGATCACTGCCGCCCCATGGCTGATCATTGCCGCCCCCTGACTGAAAAATGCCGGCCCTTAGCTGATAACTGCCGCCCCCGGCGGATTGACAAGTGCCACCCCCTGGCTGATAACTGTTGCTCCTGACTGATAGCTGCTGCCGCTTGACTGATAAATTCCGCATCTTGGCAGCTAACTGCCGTCTCTGGCTTATCACTGCCGCACCTTGGTTGATAATTGCCACCCCTGGCTAATCACTGCCGCCCCCTGACTGATAACTGCGGCCCCCTGGCGGATAACTGCCGCCCTTAACTGATATCTGCTGCCCCTGGTTCATCACTGCCGTCTCCCGGGGCAGTGAGCATCCTGGGGATATCTGGGCAGTGAGCGTTCTGGGGGAGCATCCTTCTGTGGATATCACTAACGTCATGTTATATCTGAGGAGAGTTAGTTTAAATGTCATATATTCATCCTAGTCGTCTTTCAGGTTTTACATAACGTCGAGTTTCTTGTTACCTATAGTCTCTGACTTTGGTATATCGTGTGAAATTGTCTGTGCCATTTTTCAGTATTTGTATTTCATTTCATTTGTTGTGTTTTATATAATCTTATGATACAACTTTCACAACCTGACCTGTTTTACCACCTGACTTGTTAAAATTCGTGCGGAAATGTCTTATTTGCTTATCTTATGTAATGCTATGGGCGCCATATGACCCTAGATGTCAGCGCGCTCTAAAACCCCAAATATGATGATGGACCGTCTCACGGCTGATCACTGCCGCCCCTGGTTTATCACTGCCGCCCTAATTCATGCCGCCTCTGGCTCATTGATGTTGTTCCTGGCATATTTTGACCCAGATGCGCGCCACCCCGACTCATCGCTGCCGCCCCTGGTTCATCACTGCCGCCCCTGGCTGATCACTGTCTCCCCTGGTTCATAACTGCTGCCCAGATTAATCATTGCTTCCTTGATTCACACCGCCCCTGGCTGATCAATGCTGTCCCTGTTTTTTATTAGCCCATATATGAGAGGCCTAGGGTTAGACACTTCCTCCCTCGAATCTTTACTGCCGCCCCCGGCTGATCACTGCTGCCCCTGGTTTATCTCTGCCGAGTAGACCAGTCCGGCCATAGCCCCCAAAACTGGTCAAACTTAGGCCCTGCTGTCCGAACAGTTTTGTCAGGAGGAATCTCTAACACCCTTCGAGAAAGCAAACAGAAGCCCACAATCGTCTTATCTTTATCTGTTTGTCTGTTGGAGGAATTATCCGAGCCGAGTAAATAGTAGACTGCTGCTGTCGTGCTTTTACTCTTTTAGTGTCAGCCAGGGGGAATTTTTTATCTCTTTGCGTTGTGTGAGCACCCCTAATCACAATGAGAGCACCCCCAATACATGTGTCGCCCCCCCGCTCAGCATTTCTGCCCTGATTCATGCCGCCTCCGTCTTACCACTGTGATCATGCCACCCCTGGTTCATCACTACCACCCTGGTTTATGCCTCCATGGTTATCCACTGAAGCCTCCTACCTATCACTGCCACCCTGATTCTTGCCAACCCTTACATATCACTGCCGCCCTGATTCAAACAGTACCCCGCTCATCACTGCTGCCAGTGGCTCACCAGTGCTATCCCCAGTTATCACTGCCACCCTGTTTCGTGCTGCCTCCAGTTCATTACTACCGCCTCGGCTAATGAATGCCGCCCCTGGCTTATCACTTCCGCTCGAATTCGTGCCGCCCTGTGCTCATGACTGCCGCCCCCAGCTCGGGGGCGGCGGATTCCATTTTCGGGCGGCTGTACAAGATTTTCGGGCGGGGGCGCCTTCCTTCTCAGGGGGAAGGGGTGCCTCCATCCCCAGGGGGCACCTTTGGCTTCCTAGGGGCGCCCACTCAGGGAGGGGCGCCGTCATCATTTCCCTGCGTTGAGTCGATAAATAGGGTCTATTTGCTCTCCATGGGATGGCTTTGATGAAAGGGGGCACCATTCATATTTGAAACTGTTTTGATTTCGCACAGAGAGCCCTACCTATTCAGGTAGGCGGTGATTAGGTCTGATGTTTACTTGGCCGGTCGGGGGCGCCGCCCAAACCCGGGGGCGCTTCCCCGGACGAAGGCAAAACCGGGTGTGCAAAAATATACTTTTGCACAACCTCCTTTTTTCAGGGTGTGCAAATGCACACCCTGTGGTTGCATGATCTGGCAACCACTACCATATTCAATAGGCTGCAAGGGCTTCAATTGGCTGATACCGTGACGTCAGCATATGTCGTCACACCAACAGCTGACAACAGTGGCTTGCTGCTAAGGGTACATGTGGGGTATATTTCAGGTAGTTTTTAGCTTTACTCTACGGGAATTTGGAGATTCAAGACAAATGATGTAGAGAGTACCGGGTTTTCCGGCATGCTATAAACTTGCCTATCTTAGTTAAAATCACGTTATAAAGGTGCCACATCCCTTTTAGGTCCTTTGCTTTCATTTCAATCCCCATCCACTATGCAACACTGAAGGTAAAATTTAAACCCACAAAACTGATACACTTCAATCGTGGACAGGGGCGCAGCCAGGGGGTACGTGCCCCCCATGATGGGGCGCAGCCAGAGCTTTCGTATGGGGGGGCACACCAACTTTGAGGAGCACCCCGGGGAAAAAGGGCACTTTTTAACGCAACCTACAAAACCTTACTATATCTTTGTTTATATCATTTTTGGGGCATCTTTGGTTCAATAAAAATGTAACGAAATCATTGACGGAGAAGGAAAACTCGATTAAACCGAAAAAAGGAACAAAATATCACCAAAATGCCATGGAAGTAGCCAAAACACTACTTTTTGGGATAGATTTAAGGACAGCCAACTCATGCAAGTACTTAACATCAGCGGAGCATGTGATATCTGTTACAATGTGCAGGTTAAGGCATATTGGAGTCGAAAATTTTTTTGTTATGCCCACTGGTTTTGTCGTGACGAGTGAGCCCTGGCTGAACGCGGATTAAGTTCCTTGCCTCCCACAATCGACGCGGGACGAGGAGTGGCATAGTGGCTTTGGAAGAACACATTTTTGCTGCCGGAAAAATTTGGGAGATACCTTTTGAACTCGTTTATTAAGTTCCATATTCTCAAGGATCGGTCCCAGTTAAGAGTAAATAAAAGGTGAACAGGCCGGTGGCTTAGATGGGGATGGTGTGACAGGGCTGAAAACTGTAACAACTAGTTCTTCATTTAAATTAATCAGTAGAAATCCTGGTTTAGGGGACTGTGCTCTGAGCTCAGGGGCACATGCCTTTTTATCATCCCTTCCCAGAATCCACCAGTATAATAAGCAATTTATAGAACCTGGGGTGCCTAGGTATCACAAGCCGTTTTAAAGATTCCTCATTCCTCGTTAGCTCCGTTTTACAAGGGGAGTTTCCATTGTGTTCTTATTCCCCATTTATTCAAGACCAGCTCTGGGGCCCCCAAATGTGGATCAGAGGCCCCCAGAGCAGCTTCCCCCATCCCCCAGTTGTGCCTCCAGGGACTGACTAGCTCAGTGACCCCGCCCCGAATTGATGGGAGTTGGCCTTGTGTTCTTATTATCTGTCTATTCAAGACCATCTCAGGGGCCCCTGATGTAGATCAGGCCACAGAGCAGCTCATGCTTCACCTAGGGACTAGACTAGCTCATTGGTCCCAGAGATGAGGTCATCAGACTAGCTCAATGGGCCACAGATAGGTTCATAGGGCCTTAAACCAGTTCAAGAAGCCCCAGAACAGTTTAAGGCACCAGATCCCCTCAGGGAGCCTCAAGCCAACTTAAGGGGCTCTCACAAGCTCAGCGCCCAGACCAGCTCAGGGTACACTCAGAACCTAGACCCACTCTTGGGCCCCAGATCAGCTCTTGGGGCCCCAGATCAGTTCAGGGGCCTCAAGTCAGGTCAGGGGGCAGGATCAAGTCAGGGTCACTAAATCAGCTCAGGAATCCCTCACCAGCTCGGGGCCCAAGCAGTTCAAAAGCCCCAGAGCTGCTCAGGGAACACCAGATCGGCCCATAGGGCACCAGATCAGCCTCGGGGACAAATAATCAGATCACTGGTCCCCGACCAGCTCGGGGCCCAGATCAGCTCGGGAATACCAGATCAAGTCAGGAGGCACTTAATCAGCTCAGGAGCCCCATACTATCTCAGGGGCCCTCACCAGCCCCTGTGGGCCCAGTTCAGCTCAGGGCCTGGGAGCTGCTCAGGAAATCACGTAATCAACCCAGGAGGCCCGGGTCAGCTTAAAGGGCACCATATTAGCCATGGGGAACCAGACTAGCTCAGAGGGGAATAAAATGGGCTCAGGAGACACACTGATGACTCAGCAGGCACCAGATCAACTCAGGGGGCATTAGTTAAGTTCAGGAGGCAGTATGTCTGCTCAGGGTGCACCAGATCGATCAGCACAGGGGGCATGTTCAAGTCAGGGGCACTAAATCAGCTCAGGGATCCCTCATAAGCTCGGGGCCCAATCAGTTCAAAAGCCCCATAGCTGCTCAGGGCACACCAGATGCCCATAGGGCACCAGATCAGCTCCGGGGATAAACAATCAGATCAGTGGTCCCCGACCAGCTCGGGAATACCAGATCAAGTCAGGAGGCACTTAATCAGCTCAGGAGCCCCATATCATCTCAGGGGCCCTCATCAGCCTCTGTGGGCCCAGCTCAGCTCAGGGCTTTAGATCTGCTCATGAAATCCCGTAAGGAGGCCCAGATCAGCTTAAAGGGCACCAGATTACTCAGGGGCATCAGATGGGCTCAGGAGGCACCAGATCGACTAAGGGGCATTAGTGCAGCTCAGGTGGCACCAGATCGATCCGCTCGGGGTCCAGATCAGCTCCCAGTCCCCCAGACTATGGCAGGAGCCTAAATCAGCTCAGGGAGCAACATAAAAGCTCAGGGGACACAAGGTGGGCTCAGGGCCGACCAAACCAGCTCAGGGGGCACCAGGCCATCTAAGGAGACATCAATAATCAGCTGAAGGGACACCTAATCAGCTGAAGAGGCACCATATTGACTTAGGAGACAGAATCAACTTGGGGAGGCATGAGATCAGTTCGGGGGCCCGAATCAGCTCAAGGGGCACTAAATCAGCTATTAGGGCACCAAACAAGCTCGGAAGCATTAGACTAACTCAGAGAGCTTTATATAGGTTCAGAAGGCACAATTATTTGCTCAGTGGGGCACTCAATTGACTCAGGGGCACCAGATCAGCTTAGAGGGCAAGTAATCAGCACAAGGGGCCAAGACCAGGTGAGAGGCCACGAGATGAGCTCAATGAGCACCAGATTGGCTTTACCCGTACGATTATTGGCGACAATGAGGCATTAGGTGGACACATACTAGGTGCCCCTACTCTTCCCGGGTGCTTGGAAAGGTGATAGAATGCCCTAGCTGACCGAGAAAGGTATTAAGTTGTCCAACAATAGTTTCAATCGCTACATGCGGTCCAGTTACATCTCGGGCCAACGGTTAGGGCACTAAATTTCGAGCGACACGGCCCAAATTGGGTACACCACCTGGCAATCAAAAGGGCACCCCGGCAGTGATGGGGGCACGTGCCCCCTGTGTCTTCCTGGCTGCACCCCTGGACAGCAGATCAACTCCGGGAGGCATTAAATAAGCTCAGGGGGCCCGGATCAGCTCAAGGGGCACTAAAACAGCTAAAAGGACTCCAGGCAAGCTCGGAGGCATCAGACTAACTCAGAGAGTATTTTATAGGCTCAGAATGCACACTTATTTTCTCAGGAGGGCACCAGATTGACTACGAGGGCACAAGATCAGCTCAGAGGGCACATGATCAGCTGATCATGTGGGCACCAGGGGGCACCAGATGAGCTCCGCCCGTACGATTATTGGCGACGAGGAGGCATTATCTGGAAACGGATTACGTGCCTATGCTCTTCCCGGGTGCTTGGAAAGGCGACAGAATGCCCTAGCTGACCAAAAAGGCACTTAGTTGTCAAACAATAGTTGAAATCGCTAAATGCAGTCTAGTTACCATACGCGTCGGAAAAGGGGGGCAGGGGGGGCAGGCCCCCCCACTTTTTGGCCAAAAATTTCCTGATCTCAGTCAAAATAAGAGCAAGCCGGACATTCTTATATCCAGCCGCTGCGAAAGGCAAAGAGGAGCCCAAATTCGAACAGTTTTTGGTACTGATGTTGAAAATTTTTGTCAGCATCAGGTTGAAGTTTGGCTGCCCCCCCCACTTTTTGCCGGTGGCGACACTTATGCTAGTTACATCTAGGTTCAACGGCGCAGGGCACTAAATTTCGAGCGGCACGGCCCAAAGAGGGTACACCACCTGGCAATTAAAAGGGCACCCGGCACCGATTGGTGCACGTTTCCCCTGTGCCCCCTGGACAGTAGATAACCTCCGGGAGGCATTAAATAAGTTCAGGGGCCCGGATCAGCTCAAGGGGCACTAAAACAGCTAATAGGGCAGCAGGCAAGCTCGGAGGCATCAGGCTAACTTAGAGAGCATTATATAGGTTCAGAAGGCACAATTATTTATTCAGGGAGGGGGCACCAGATTGACTACGAGGGCATTAGATCAGCTCAGAAGGCACATGATCACCTCCAGGGGGCACCAGATGAGCTCCACATGTACGATTATTGGCGACGATGAGGCATTATCTGGAAACGGATTACGTGCCTATACTCTTCCGGGTGCTTGGAAAGGCGACAGAATGCTCTAACTGACCAAAAAGGCACTTGATTGTCAAACAATAGCTTAAATCACTAAATGCAGTTTAGTTCCATCTAGGCTCAACGACGTGGGGTACTAAATTTCGAGCGGCACGGCCCAAAGAGGGCACACCACCTGACAATCAAAAGGGCACCCCGGCACCGATGGGGGGCACGTGCCCCTGTGCCCCCTCCCTGGCTGCGCCCCTGCCCCCATCGGTGCCGGAGTGCCCTTTGATCGCTAGGCGGTGTACCCCGCTTGGGCTGTGCCGCTCGAAATTCATCGCCGTACGCCGTAGAACCTAGGTACAATTAGATCACATTTAGCGATTAAAGCTTTTGTTTTACAATGTAGTACCTTTTTGGACAGCTAGAGCATTCTGCCGCCTTTCCAAGCACCCGCGGAGAGTATGGGTACTTAATTCGTGAACAACTAATGCCTCATCGTCGCCAATACTTGTACCGGCGGAGCTAATCTGGTGCCCCTTGAGCTCATCTGGTGCCCACTGAGCTGGTCTTGGCCACTTGAGCTGATCACGTGCCCTCTAAACTGATCTGGTGCCCGTTGAGTCAATCTGGTGCCCCTTGAACAAATAATCAATCTGGTTTCGGCATTTTATGGGTGTAAGGCGCCCACTCGAGGCCTATCTCGAGCCTCGGCGACGAGGTTGACGGGATCCTGGGGGGTTGAGGTCCCCTCGGGCGGGTCAGTCCCGAGGGCTCCAACACGCCCCCTTTGGCCCAGATATCTCGATCTAACCGGGGGTAAGCCGTCCGTAGGCTGCCGCGGGCGGCCTAGCGACGCGGCAGTGTCTACGGGCACTGTCGCTCGGTCCAGCTGGGCAGGGGGATTATGTTTCGGGCGTGCGGCGCGGCGCCCTTCGCGGTGGGGACTGTGATAGTTCTTGCCGGGCGCGACGCGGGCCGGGGTTTTGGAAACCGTCGATTTGCGAGACTCCGGCCTGTTGCGCGCGCCTGGTGGACCGCATTCACTGCTGCGTGAGGGCTGCCGCGTTTTGCTTCGTCCCGACTCATGGCCCTGCCAGCCCACTGGGCTGATGGCGTCAAGGGGGTGGGTGTGTTCTGATCGGAGGGGTTGTGTGAGTATCTCTCGCCCCTCTGAGACGGGCGCACCTGCCCCCGTAGGCACTGCACCAGCCTCCGGGCCCAGTCATTTATACATGGTAACCCGGGGGGCCGAAGGTGATAAACTCATCATGGCCTCTCCAAATCCAGAAACCCATGCTCCTTCCCCCGCGGTGTCGGGGACGAACCCAACTTTGATCCACCCCTTGAAGGGAGTGAGACTGACGCGGGCTGCAGGGATGCAGGGTTAATGCCGCCGCCATACCCTCCACCACCTCCGCCTCCACCAACACCACCTGCAAAAGCAAGAAACAGTGACTACCCGGGAACAGCTACACGCGACGGAAAGCGCAGGCCTTCTACCCCAAACTTAAGTTGTGGGGAAAAATCCCCCAATACGTGAGGGAAGAGAAAGCAGATTTTGCATTTCGGGACTCTAAGGGAAAGAGAATTTGGGTGCCGAGGGTCCAAAAAGAGCTTCTTCAGCCAAGGCTGCACTCTGGTTTCACCGAGAGCATCGGAAACGTGCAGCATGTTTGGCAGGATGGACCGCGACCCACTCCCGCTAGTGATGGGAGGCATCCCGGGCCAAGAGTCCGGGAAGCATACATGGATAAAGACACAACATTCTTGCGCCACTCTCCGCCAAAGGGTCTTGGGTACCCGGAGAGAATGGACAGACCACCGCCGGAGTGGAACGCTCGCACAGCTTGGTGCGTCTCGGAAATGTTTGACGGTAGAAGCTGGGAGACGTAGCTAAGTATTTCATAGTATGAATATTATGTCGGGATTAACTGTTCTGTTGGCACAGTAATGTTTCTATGCTTTTGAACTCCCTATACCGGCATTCGTTTGTAACATAACCACAGTGGGGCGCGAAATGACCATGCAGTTGAAGCGCCCTAAAACCCCAAACAACAACAACCCTTGAACAAATAATTGTGCCTCTTGAACCTAGCTAATGCTCTCTGAGTTAGTCTGATGCCTCCGAGCTCGCCTGGTGCCCTATTAGCTGTTTTAGTGCCCCTTGAACTGATCTGAGCCCCCTGAGCTGAGTGCATGCCTGCAGAGTTGATCCCCTGAGCCAGTATGGTGCCTCTTGAGCTGATCAGGTGCTCCCTGAGCTGGTCTGGTACACCCTGAGCTGATCTTGTGTTCTCTGAGCTGATCTATGCCCCTGTTTTGGACTGGGGTCTAGGAGCTGATCTGGGCTCCCGGGCTGATCAATCTGGTTCCCCTGAGCAAATATGTTCCCCCTGAGCTGAACTAATGCCCTCTGAGTCGAACCGGTGCCTCCTGAGCCAACATTTTGCCAACATTTTCCTGAGCCCATCTCATGCCCTCTGAGCTCGACTAGTGCCCCCTGAGCTATTTTGGTGCCCCTGAGCCAATCTAGTGCCTTTTAAGCTGATCTGGGCCTCCTGAGTTGATTAAGTAATTTCTTCAGCAGCTCTGGGGCCCAAAGCTGAGTTGTGCCCACTGAGGCTGACGAAGGCCCCTGAGCTGGTATGGGGCTCCTGGGCTGATTAAATGCCTCCTGACTTGATCTAGTACCTCCAAATTGATATGTGCCCTAAGCAGATCGAGGACCACTGAGCTGATCACTTGCCCTCTCTCTGAGCTGATATGGTGCTCCCTGAGCTGATCTAGACCTCTGCTGCTGGGACTAGGAGCTTATCTGGGCCCCCAAGCTGATCGATCTGGTGCCCCCCAAGCAGGCATATTGTCCCTGAGCTAAAATAATGCCCCTGACTTGATCTGGTGCCTCATGTGTCATCATTGTGCCTCCTGAGCCCATCTGATGCCCTATGAGCTAGTCTGGGGTCCTCCCAGCTAATATGGTGGAAGGCCCTATGAGCCTATCTGCGGCTCATTGAGCTAGTCTGATGACCCCCCATCTTTGGGGCCACTGTGCTCATCTATTTCCGGGCCAAGCATGAGCTGCTCTGGGGGTGGGGCTCTGATCCACACCAGGGACCCCATGAGCTGGTCTTGAATAGACAGAGAATAAGAACACAAAGCCAACTCCCATCACCTCGGGGGTCACGGGGCTAGTCTTATCCCAGGGGGCACATCTGGGGGAATGAGGGGCAGTTTCTCTGGAGGTCTCTGATCCACACTAGGGGCCCCTGAGCTGGTCCTGAATTGGTGGGAAATAAGGGTACAGTGCAAACTTCCCTTGTAAAATGGAGCTAACGAGGAATGAGCCGTCATCGCTAAAACGGCTTGTGATGCCTAGGCACCCCGGGTTAAATAAATTGCTTATTATACTGGTGGATTCTGGGCACGGGTGATAAAAATGCATGTGCCCCTGAGCTCAGAGCACAGTTCCCTGAACCAGGATTTCTACTAATTAATTCAAATGAATGAACAAATAGTTTTTTTTCAAAATTTTCAGCCCTGTCACATCATCCCCATCCAAACTACCAGCTTGTTTACTTTTCGTTACTCCAACTGGGACCGATCCTTGAAAATATGGAACTTTTAAACGCGTTAAAAAAGTTATCTCCCTAATTATTCCGGCAACAAAAATTGTATTCGTCCAAAGACACGATGCCACTCCTCCTCCCACGGCCCTTGTGGGAGCCGCGGAACTTAATTCGTGTTCAAACAGGGCTCACTCGTCAAGACAAAACCAGTGGGCATAACAAATGAATTTTCGATTCCAATATGTCTTATCCTGCACAGAGTGACAGATATCACAGGCTCCACTGATTTCTCTGATGTCAAGAACTTGCATGAGTTGGCTGATTTGTCCTTAAATCTATCCCAAAAAGTCGTGTTCTGGCTATTTTCATGAGATTTCGGTGACACTTTTCTTTTTCCTGTTTTTTATTTCAGTTTTCCTTCTCCGTCAATGCTTGATTTGCATTTTTCCTTGACCAAAGGTACCCAAAAGTTGATATTGACTAGGATATAGTAAGTTTTTAGGTTACGTTAAAATTGCCCTCTCTCTCCCGGGGTGCCCCTGAAAGGTGGTGTGCCCCCTATACCAAAGCTCTGGCTGCGCCCCTGATCGTGGAAAGATTGGATCAGATTGGATTATTTTAAGACGTGTTGTACCTTTGGGGTTTCGCCGAAAAAGCAAACACGTTTGGCAAAAGCTTCCCGGGGTGCCCCTGAAAGGTGGTGTGCCCCCATACCAAAGCTCTGGCTGCGCCCCTGATCGTGGAAAGATTGGATCAAATTGGATTATTTTAAGACGTGTTGTAGCTTTGGGATTTCGCCGAAAAAAGCAAGCACGTTTGGCAAAAGCCGTAGAATACCTGCCCAATATTAAAATAGAATGTTTCCTGTGCTATAAAAGGCGCAAAAAGCGATGAATAACAGATTCGGTGCAATGAAGGGGTGCCGCCCCAGCTGCCGCCCCTTTGGGGTGCCGCCCCCACTGGCTGAGCACCCCCAAAGATTTTGGAAAAATTACACCCCTGCTGCTCCGGTAATTTTCAGCAAGCATTTGTTGTTTCTTACCCCTCCGGATATAAAAACAAGCTATCTTAAAGTTGTGATTGTACTCTATGCGATTTAGATGTACTCACAGCAATTTGTGTGGTTGAAACAGCGAGTTTGTGCGACATTTTGACAGCCACTATGCGGCATGGAAACGCCGCAGAATTTAGAAATCTTTGTGTCGACGCTGCCGTTGCTACGTGGGTAAGACGCCCATGTATAGTGCGGGGGAAGACGCCTGGGGCGTCTTACCCCAATATTTGGTAGGCGTTTTACCCCAATGGGTAAGTGTGTCCTTAAGATAGATTGGAGATGAAGGTAGGGCTGCTATCGCTGCTACCACCATCACGCCCACCACTGGTCGTGATGGCGAAGTACGTTGAGTTAGAAAAAATCACCGTAACAGAAGACGTTGAGTTTCAAATATTAGCTCCTATAGCACACAGGAAATTTTTTCGAGTTTGCTCTCATTTGGTAATCTTGAGGGGTGGTCTTAAGTCACTGACGGATCCAAAGGAGGCTAAAGGGGCTGTGGCCTTCACCACCTAAACATGTATATTTCCCCTCAAAGACCAAATTTTGGCCGCTTTTTCCTTAAAAATACTTTGATTTTGCGATTTATTCTTGATTACCCCCCTAAAACGTTGGTTTGGCCCCTCCAAAAGCTGCTCCTGGATCCACCGATCTATTAAATACCTACCTTCTTGTCATGGATCTGCTCGAAGCACTGTTTGCATATCGCGATCCCAAACCAACGTCGTCGTTAACTAAATTTTCCATATTATGCATACCCATTCTCATCCTACCTTGACATCCTGTTCCAGAATATGGGAAGACATACCGAAGAAAAACCACTTGCGAGCAGAATGAACCGGAGGCGCTTTAAGGTGCTTTGCGTGCCCTAAAAGATATTGGAGCTTTACCTTAAATTGCTTTTGCGTTTTCTGATAATAGGTAAAAAGCCTACCTGCTTGTTTTTGCTGTGTCGGGCTTTAATGCCTCAAATAACTTGCCCACTTTGTCACAAGACCATCGTAAAGCGTAATAACAACAATGTTCCTACTTGTTCATGTGACGAGGTACAATATGCGCTGGGTATTATATGACGGCGTTTTACCCGGGGCTAGGGCGTTTTACCCCGCTATCGGGGTAAAACGCCCTTTTACATGGTCTCAAGAAAAACAAATTTCGCACACTTCGCATAGTGTCAGAGTCCTAAATTTCTACCTGAGTGTAGACAGACAATAACAGAACTTAACGAAGAAAAAATAAGGCGATTCCATCCACGCAGGATTGGTACAGACACATTCTCCCTTAACGTATGCGTCTTACCCCACTCTACCCTACCATGACCTCTCCATTGGAAATTTATGGGAATGGTTTTAACTTAATAACTTAGTAATCGATGATGATAGAGCGTTTATCTTAACTGCATTAGATTTGCCTTGTCTTTGCAGTTCTAATGATATCAATTTTACCTAATTTGACTTTGACCTGAGCTCAGGTGAGGTCAAATCCCATATTTGACCTGACAATGTTATATTATATATCATTCGATTCGGCTTGCTGGGAGGATTCTAATGGTCTAAGTGGTTTTGCTCTATGTTTACTTATTCAGATGTTTTGGCCGAAAACCTTCATTTAAGCTATCTCTTTGCTGGCATGTTTTGACCTCTAGTGACCTTAAATGTGACTTGAAAAAATGGCTCATATATTTTCGACAGAGAAGTGGATGGACTACCCAACGCCATTTACCATCTTTCGCTGTTTAGCGTAGTTCTCGAGATCTTAGGGGGTGGGGGCGGGTACCCGCTCCCCCCGTCAAAGCAAACCCGCCACCCCCCCTGTCAAAGCGAAGGTGTCTCAGGCCCCCGTCAATGCGTGTGTTAAGCTAACTGAAACGTGCCGTCTGACATTTCAAGCTTATATTTCGGCCATCGATTTTCAGTAGATTTGTTGCTTGCATTAGAAATACCGCGTTTACCCGGAATAAATATTGTCGGAGCAGTTCGCTTTTGTTTAAGTGACCCCTGTTGCCTACTCAAAAAGAGACGTATTTCATTTTTGTAGTTTAAGAAGTGAAAATGAGAAAAAATACAAAATATAATTTTGTTAAAAAATTTCTAAACAACTTTTCTGGATTTACATGTGGGGCCTTAGTTTGGGTGTCTGGCGTAGGAGGGCTATCACCCTACAACATTTCAGAACTCTGGCATCAATTCTCAGATGCGCTAAGCGACCAGAATAGAACCTCTTAGATATTTCAATCCGCCTAGCTCCATAAATTGTCATGCGGCCCTGACTTCTCGGTCATAGTGTGGCAAGACCTCGAATTGGGTTTCATACAGCTGCATTTTAGAATGAATTCTTAAAAATCGGATGTCACGACAATAATATTCTGGCTACCTCTAGCCCATGGATTGTGTTCACAATGCGGCAAAACTAATATGTTTGAATGATCGTGTAACCCACGTATGGTGTTCACAATGAGGCAGAATGATAGTTAATGGCACTTAGGGTCACTAAACATCTGATCAAATAATAATCATGCTCCTCGGTTGAGCACTGCGAAATATATAAATTTTGTACTGCTCGTTCTGTATGAACTTGGGCTATAGTAAAGGTGATTTCACTGTTCAGGTGAAACATAAAAAATGGTAAATCGAAGCAAAATACAAATATATTATATACCTGCTGGTTATATACATGGTATATATATATGGTATTATATACCTCCTGGTTTTGCAATTCGAGACAGAATTTTAGACGAGGAATTAAGCCACACAGGCGCGAGGCCCGTTCGTATGATTTCTCCACACATGGATTTTTCCGGAACATTTTTCTTGGGAGGCGAGTGGCGAAAAGTATTGCAAAAGCAACGGGTCAAACCACCTTCCACCGCCTTACTCGTGTCAGAGTGGTAACAAGTGAGGGTCATTCGAGTGTAAGAGCGGCGCCGAGACTCAGAGCTGGTCTCCACTTGCCGTGCCGCTACAGAGGTTCCCAGGGGCGTAGCCAGGATTTCGCTCTGGGAGGGGTGGCACCCCGAAAAGGGCCCCTGCGACAGCACCAAAAGGGCCCTGATGGGTAAAAAGGGTCCTCCTTGTTACAGAAGAGTGCTGAAGAGGGCTTAAGAGGGCTCTGTCTGGTATAAACTGCCAAATTTGACCACAGAGCATAGTGCGGGGGAGCCGCGCTCGTGTCCTCAGGGGGCCCTTCGAGCCCCTCAGAGAGGGGCGGCTGTCCCTGCCGCCCCCCTTGGCTACGCCCCTGGAGGTTCCTGAGGTCATCATAAGGCCATTTACTGACCACGCCTGACCCTGCCTGGCATCTGCAGTCTCCACTGCATGTCTCACGTTAACGTTTAACGAACGTTATTAACGACACAAACGTTTAACCGAGTGGACAAGAGTCCATCATTTCCATTGTCCCACCAAATTTGTCCTCATACCAGGGCATAAATGCTAGGAAAAACACAATGCCTATTTCTAAAATGTATTTAATCTATTACCACATTTGCACTCGTTGTTACAGCCACGTCCATAAGGCTTCATCACATCAGCCGCAATACTGGAATACGTCTCCAACAGAAGCTTCAACATCCACCCATGGCCGGTGCAGCTCCGCCCACTTCACCTCTCCACCAATAGCAGCCCAGCGCTGACACCAGGTCAACTGCACCTAACCTGCACAGGCCTCTGACAATCTGATGTTTACCCGATTCAACGAATCCGCATGGGCCATCTGCTACAATAGAGGCGTCTGGGTGAATTGGTTCCCAGTGATAAAGAAACAAAACGGCAAGCATCGGCCTCGGAAATATAAAGTCAGAAATGCACACAGAAGAGCTCAGCACAAGAGCTGAGCGTTACCCCACCAATGCCAGGAGTCACAGCATGCAGAGGAGATTAGCGGCGGTCGGCGCCGATGGCCCGGCGTCCTGCCACAGACCCACCGGCGCCGGATCACAGCACAGCACACAACGCCGCGGCGGCCCGTCCGGGAGCCGCCAGTGTCGCCGAACACACTGAACAGCGCGGGGAGACGCCCCTGCAGCCACGCGCCGCGGCCCGGAGAAACGGCTCTCACGGACCCGCTGCGACGTAACACCAGGATTCTGCTCCAACGGGCGTAAAGGTGTAAAAGGGATAAAACAGCCAGATGTGAAGCTCCTACTGTGAAAATCAGCCATCATAATCTCCTAACTACCTGATGGTACCTATCAGCAGGTTCTATAACCACTCGACAAGCGCCCCCCACTGCCACCTATCGGCCCACGGAAAAGCTGCAGTACGGTGAAGACGCGTGCCTCTTCAGTTAAACCTTTGAACAGCTCACATCCCACACGAGTATTGCCCACTACCAACACTTGACAGAAGAGAAGGCCCGGCGGCTAAGGCATTACACTGCAGGCCAGTGGCTCTAAGGTGGCACCTGCTACGCCACAGGCGAGATACGGAAGGGCAGCGTGTTATTGTTTGCCGGTTGGACGGGACAAGGTAGCAGGGCCTAAGGCATGGTGAGCGGAGAACAGCAGACTTCTCAGGTTAGTTACCCAGACGCGACATGGTGGACATGCCACAGACGGGCTGTTCACCACTTGAGGGTAAATTGTGAGCCACACTTCCGTCTGCCCCAACACACAACACGGCTGACGTCTCCCACCTCATCAATCTTGGTAACAATAAGACAGGGGGTCAAACGATAGAAAAACACCTCACGCATGTACCGAAAATCTCAAAATACCCGCACTCACACCCTCCACCATTTAGGCAGGCCAATACCATGCTCACACTATAAAAGCACTCCAAAGATGAAGGATGAATGATTATGATAACCTCGGGGCAAATCTACTGTTTTAAGCACCAACCAACAGCGGTGAACATGGGGATAAATAAAACTAACGTACTCTATAAAAAATTGACGGGTACGATATTCTAGTACAAGTGTATATAAAAGGCTGCGTTGCGCACTGTTTGACAAGTGACCCTTTGCACTGGTAATAATTCTCCGGCTAATACTACACGTTAGTACACCGTGCTTCAGCGTAAATGATAATAATATCCAGCTACAAAAGACGTCACTCTGACGAAAGCTGTGTGATTGTAAAAGAAAATCTCACGGGCAACACCCAAATATTGTCCTAGCGTGATTCTGCTGGACTGGAGGGGGGCTAACTGGCACGGTACCGGCGCCGCCATCAGGGGCAGACACGGGGAGGCCAGACAGACCGCAGCTCTTCCCGCACCGACCGGAGGCCAGAGCAAGGAGAGCAAACACACCCCCAGAACAGACACAGAGGCCTGCTCAACTCACCCGCAGCGGCGCACTTTGCAGAGCTTCACCGTTCCAATGTCACTCAGAAAATAAACGGACAAAAGAGAGTGGGACACCTGAAGAACCAGTCGCGCTGAATAATTGATACATTGCACCCTGGACGATATGCGCCAAATGCTTTGCGGCGAACGTGAGCAACGACTCCAATACCAGCCCACGCTGATTCCGCTCCGGCGTTCTGTGGGGGACCACGCGACTCTGGAGCAGAGTCCTCCTCACCAGGCGGCGCCCCATCCCCTCTCTGCAAATCCTACAGAGCACACACAGCCGCAACCGCATACACTCCCTGAGGGCATGGACAATAAATAATACCCCAGTCCTACCCAGTTCACACCACCTTCCACAGATGCAATTCACAACCCCCCCCAGGAAGCTCATTTAATAGACGTATTGTCACTTCGGTGTTTTGAGATCTGAGCTGGGCTCAGTGCTAGGCAGCCTTGCTGCCAACTATCAACGAGTAATCTCACAGTCGCGCCACCAGCTGACATAAGTACTAAGTGCACGTGCTCCCGGGGAGCGAGATTGGGCAGTAACTGGCTTCCACAAACTGGCTTACTGGGTCTCTACTCCTAGATTAACAATAAAGCCAGCACTAGCACCACCCTCTTTGTTATCATCAGCACAAGACCACCAATGGCATTCACTTGACCAATAAGGCCGTTCCTTCCTGCTGAGCCTCGAAACATTGGCATTGTCGGTCTCGCCTGAACCCCTATGCCCCACCCCACACGGGCAGCGGCGGTCGCGAGAGGGTGGTGTGCCTCGCTGGCCGGCTGAGAGCGTTCCAGCAGCGCCTCAGTTCAGTGAGATGTAGTCCTGGTAGTACGCCAGGGAGAAGAGTGAGAAGCAGCCGATGAAGATGCCGGCGTTCTGCATCAGCAGCACCTTGAGGCCGCTCAGCACGCTTTTCGCCGACGCCTTTTCTGCCGCCTCGTTCATCTCCGGGACCTGAGGACACGGAGGCGGGTCAGAAGCAGGTGGCGCTGACGTCGGACGGCTGCGGAGCCGCCCGCACCAGCCGCGGTATGAACACCGCCGCCGCGCGGGGCGGCAGCGGCGACTGCGGCGTCCGATAGCCTGCCACTGAAACAACCCAACTCGGGCTCTGGAAACACACTGGAATACCACTAGCTCACCATACAGATATGGCTGCTAACGGTAACCGTTGCCGACAGCCGTGGCCATCTAGTACGGGGGGAACTAGCCACCAATCTGACAAATAGTCGGTTTCACAGTACCGTCCCCCGTTTGCTGTAATGCGTTTTGAAAGCTATCAGAGAAGGGTAGGTTTTGTTATTGTCCTTAAGCCGACAATAGACCCACCCTATAAACCTACGTCCTGTAGTTTAACCTTACCAACTTCCACTTCCCGTAAAGCCTGCGCACGAAAAGCATTCATTCACCACTACACAAAACTTGAATGCAGGGATACTCCTTTTTACCCCATTCACCATAGTGCCGACTGGCATGTTCAGGAACTATCCACCGTGTCGACCAGGGAAAAGTACCCGCCATGTCAGCTGGGGAGATGTAGAGGAACTACCCACCATGCTGAATGGGAAGATGTACAGGAATCACTCACCATGTCAACTAGGGAGATGTAGAGGAACATGCCGGCGGCCAGGGCGAACACGAAGGTGGTGGACTCGGTGAAGTCGCCGATGAGAATGCCCACCACCAGGCCCAGGTAGCAGGTGCAGGCCGAGAGGAAGTTGTACAGCACCGCCTGGCGCACCGTCATGCCGGCGTCCAGCAGCACCGCGAAGTCGCCTGCCGACCACACAGCAGGGTTACACCGGCGCAGGCAACCCCGGTCTACGCGTCCGCAAGTGGAGACTGTCGTCAAGTGCTTCTAGTCGCTGGGCCCAACCGAAGCACGAATACAAAAATACAAACAGAACATGGAAGCAGCCCAATCGAAAAAAGCGCTCTGGTTTCAATATATTTACGGAAATTTCTAGTGCAGCATTGCAAGCTACAGGGATCACACACATGTGGAATTTGAACAGGGTGCCCAGCCTAATATAATACAAAAATTTAGCCCCACTACACTATCATGATAAGGTCAAATCCTGAATATATTCGCACCAGGAAACACTCACAGCGTTGAAAGCTACTTGTCTGACTTCTCAACTAATCCATGAGAGAATTTATATATCGCTTAAAAAACCGGCATCAACAAGCCCGAGAAAAACGTTGAGATGAAGAAAATATGCGAAATATTCCCCGTTCAATTTCCGTGGCTATAAGGCACAGCAGTACATTTACCGTCATATCGTTTTTAAAGACAAAAAACGACATTTGGCACTGCACTAACTTTAAAAGAGATCGTTCTTGCCACCGATCCATTCTTGAATAATGGAAGTAAGCAAGGTGTGAACGATGTCCAACTGCGACCTCACTCTCAGCGACAATAGCGACAGTGGCGGCACCTGCGCCGCCGGCAGTGCCACCTACCGAGCTCGTGCGGCAGCTCCTCGCAGATGACGGCCAGACTGATGCTGATGCCGGTGAGGATGTTCTCACTGAAGGCGGCGCCGATGCTCAGGCCGTCCAGGAAGTTGTGGAACCCGTCGCCGAAGATGATCATCCAGGCGACGACGGCGATGGTGGAGGATCCCTCGCCGCCGCGCATGTGGATCTGGTGGTCGTGGTGGTGGTGGCTGTGAGGCTTCTGCCGGCGGGAGCAGGGACAGGGTCAGCGGACGGGCCACCCACGGGTCCACAGCACGTCTCAGACGGGCCCAGCGTGCAGTACCAGCACTAGCCAGCACCGGGTGAACTGATCTTGTGGTCCACTACCGATCCAGTCTTCTAACGGAAGGCCAACTTATGCACCCTTCAGACACACTGAGAAATTGAATCCCCCAGATACACAGATGTCCAAAATCCCTCAGAAACACAACGGTTTTGAGTGTCTAAGACAAACCGAGACGTATAACTCCTCAGACACACTGAGATATTGATCCCCTCAGACACACCAAGGTTTCGAACCGCCCAGACCCACCAATGCAGGTGCGGATTCAGAGGGCAACGGGGCAACGTTCCCCCTCCCCCCGCGTATTGGGCGTCCCCCCTCTGCAGCGTCCTCAGTACCCCCTCAGGTGTCGCTTCACATTCCCCATCCCCTCCCCCAGCACATGTAGGTGTAGCGGTTACCCGTGAAGCGATTCGGCACCCTACCAGTAGGCATCACGCTACTCCCTTCCCCATCAGAATCCCTGGACTGTGCTACGATGCACTGAAGTATCGGACACATCTCAGAGCGGTTCAGTCGAACAGCGGTCACGAGGCTTCTCATGTAAAGCTTCAGCTTCTACATAGTAGAAAAAGATATCGCCGTCTAACCCCAAAAATTCGGACTTGGTTTCACTTCTCATGTCTTCTACACAACCTCCATTTTTTTTTCCAAACGCGGCAAACAATTTACATAAAGGTGAGAAAGAAGCCCCAGCCGGTTTTGCCCAGTCCCAAAATATGTCATGTTTCGGCTGGATCTTATTGGGGTGGCCATTGGGTACATTTTCTTAGTTGGGACAGCTTATTAGCACTTGGAGCAACGAGAAGATTTGGGCAGAAAGAGATACCTGGAAAAAGTATATCGAATAAAGCTTATTCTGGAGGAGATAATCCTGGTATGGGTCTTTTTTAAGCACATGGGAGCAAATATCTTATTATAATGGAAAAATTCTACCTTAGAGTAGACATGGCACCTGGATGCAATTCAAGACTTTATGTTTTTATGTGCAATATTCATTGAAAATAATAGACAAGACCCTATTTCTGCTGAAGAATGGCTAATAGGCCTAATAATGTTCTATCTAATTTTCCTCTGCTAGTTGTGAAAATATCTTCAAGTCGCAAGACGTCAAATCAGCGTACTATTTGGTTATGCTTTGTGCCAGATTACACCTCTTAGATTTGCGTCACAAATGATTCGTGTTTAGCTAAGAGGGGCCATCATTCGGAACCAAATTGAGACTTACCGATTTCGGATATTTTTCTCGATATACTAAAATACATTTGACATTTCAAATTAGTCGTCGAAGAAAGATTTCACATTCAAAGTGGTAATTACCGTGGGCACGTTTAGCACGTATGTTTTGAAGAGGTCCCAGCAAAAAATATTTGCGCAGCGGACCCGAGCATTACGTCACCTTCCCAAGGTTCAACTCGTACCATGTCCCCACCGGGGAGGAGGGGGTGGCAGGCGGTGAATTTCGACCTTTTTCTCCGCGAACGGTAGGTTCTGGGCAGTGGCGGATCCAGGACTTTTAGGGGGGCGAGTCTCCCCACCATTGCCTCTGATCAGTCTCCGGATATGCAAATTTAAGCAGTTCGACATTTGGGGGGCTTGAACCCCCTAGCCCCCCCCTTGTATCCGCCTCTGGTTCTGGGGCAAGTAAAACTTCCACGACGTGATTTCTCGGCATACTGCATCACATGGCTATCTCAGTTCAAATTCCATTACGAGCGTGCCACATTCTCTTTCATGCTGCCCCAGCAGTCCCGAGCATTCGGTTGAGTTGCTCTCTACACTTTGCAGACTGGCTTGCCCACTCTGTTCAGATACCCACGTTAGCACAGAAATATTCAGCGTCCTCTCTCAACCAGCGTTGAACCGAGGGGATGAAGGCAGATTGATATCACAGAAGAGGCCTGGGGATTAGCTTTGCACGATTCTCGGAGGAGAGTGCAAGGTACGCTTTCACAGACAGTGAAGGAACTCGTGAAGCGGCAGACGCTCCAGTGAGCTGTTCAAACTAGGAAATGACAACGCCACTGGGAGCTGGCGCACCTCACATTATCGTTATCTTGCATCCCACCGAGCTCGTCCACGGAATGGCACGCCGTGCAGTTGACTGAACACCGCTACAAACGGAGCCCACATATCTACTGTACATGCCACTAAGCACCCTAGTTCCCAAGCATCGGTGGTTCAGTGGTAGAATGCTCGCCTGCCACGCGGGCGGCCCGGGTTCGATTCCCGGCCGATGCATTTTACATGCACTTATCCAATAGTACGAAACAAGGACTTGTTCCCACCTCCAAATCTTTCCTCTTTGCATTTTTATTTTTCCGAGCACTCCAAATCATTTCCTCTTTACGAAAATAAGTGGAAAATTAAACTGAAATGAGCCGCAGAAGGTTTAGACACATTCGAGACCCCGAACACACCGGACCGCTCTGTCGTGCCCACCTGCTCCACCTGTCCGAACATGGCCCGGACCGGCTCCTGGTGGGTTTGTTTGATGGCCTGCACGTCGGCGGCCAGCGCCAGCGAGCAGCCGCCGTCGCCGCTGCTGGTGGAGCCGTTGGCCTCGGCGTCGCCGCCGGCTGGGGTGGCCGACGGGCTGGGAGAGACGGCCAGCGCGTCCGACAGAGGACGGTTCTTGGGGCCGCTGCGACGCTGCAAAACACACACAGAGGACGGTCAGATGACGCCGGCGCGACTGCAGACTGGTGCTGACTCGAGGAGAGCTCACTGAGGACAGCCTCTCCCATAATTCGGAAATACGTGGGCACACCAGTCGGCAGTCTGTACCTATTGTGATCAAGTACACAGTTGTAGAAACAGAAGGGGCAAGGAAGTCATGCCCCCACCAATATCAAACACACTTAACAATTTTCCATATGGCGTTGACTGTAAACAAATAGCTTCAAATCCTCGGTCTTCCAATGCTTTGAACGTTCCTACGTCTATGCTCGTGTTTATTTCAAACGCAACAACAAACCACAAACATGGCAGATGTGAATTAAACACACCGCAATCCCCCAGAGCCCGGCGGGGGTTCCCACCTTTTGAAGTCGACTGAAACCTTCATCAGCCTCTCCAGCATGAAGAAGAACCAGGCTCCGCAGAGTACGCACAGGGAGGTGTTCAGGTAGCCATGGCCCGCGCCTTCCTGCACTATTCCAAACGCCTGAGGCAGCACCACGGTGAGGTCAGGTCAGGTCAGGTCAGGGCGCTGCCACAGCCAACACGGACCGTGGGGCCACAGATCAGTGTTAAGGCATGCAGTAAACAGCAGACTGACAAAATGTGCCTTCAGTTTAAGCGATTCGGCCATTGTAAAAAAGGTCAACACCGGATCTCATGGTTCCAGCTGGCTTTCCTTGTCTCGTTGGTAATCCCTGAAAACAAACTAACGCTGGGATACACAACTCAAAACAACCCTCCAGCGCAGTTATTCGTATCAAAGGGAGGGGCGCGCGGCCGGTGCTGGCCGGGCCGTACCTGCGGTATGAGGTGGAAGAGGGCGCTGGAGGCCAGGGACCCCACCGCCAGTCCGATCAGGCCCGGCATCAGCCGCTCGAAACAGGAGCGTCCCAGCACGGGCAGCAGCAGCACGGCGAATATGGACGACAGGCTGATGATGGTGACGAACAGCAAGCCGTAGCCCCACACTGAAACAGAGTGGCGGGATACCATCAGCCTTCCGCTGCGTGAGAGCGGTATACTTGTTCCGTGAGTATGGATCACGGCGGGAAGCATACCTCGCCGGCGCCGAACAACAGATAGATTAAGGGTGGACCCAATCAGTTCAAACTTCGCCGGTTCAGATTAGAGCACATCGGGTACATTCAATCCCGGTGATTGACAATGACTCGGCCTAAAACAATAGTAGAAAGGTTTCCAAGGATTCGAAGTTCCTTCTTGAGAGTCATATCGTTTCAATTTAATACTTAAGGTTGTTTTCAACATTTGAAGAAAACAACATCGGAAAAATGTTTGATTACAGTTGAATTTACAAGTTTGAGCTCTATATTTCGGAAAACAGACGTTTAAAACTGAGTCAGAACTTCAGGCCGCTTCGTCGGGCTCTACAGTCCGACTGATCTTTACGCTATTACCCAGCTGGGGAGGGCGGGAGGGTGCATACTTAATCGGCAGAAACCCGAAGTGGTCACTTTACTGATCCATTCCTTTCTTTTCGTTCCACCTGAGCAGAAGTAGACACTGAACCCGACTATAGTTGGAGCCGGCTCAGAGCCCGCACACAATGTCGGCGCTGCGTGGCGCAGCCGACGGATGAGGGAGCGCCTGTGGAGTGGAACAGGAAGCAGCGGCCGGAACTGAACTCCAACACGGCTTACACGCTATGCAGCGCCCAATAATTGGTTGCTTACAATGGGCGACGCAATCCACTCAGAAAGGGGTGGAGAGTTGTTTGTTTACAATGGACAACACGAACCACCCAAGCGGGGATGGAGAGTTGTTTCTCACCAAAGGACAACACGAACGACCCAAGCAGGGGGTGGAGAGTTGTTTGTTTATGCTGGGCAACACGAACCACGCAAGCAGGGAAAAGAGAGTTGTTTGGCAACAATGGGCACCACGAATGACTCAGATACGGGTGCAGAATTGTACAAAACGTTTTGAGGTGATTTTCTGGCGCAATCGGGGAGGCGGGGAGGCATAACACAGACAGACCTGTAGAATTCGAGATTTTTGCTTTGCTTGCTTACAAAAAATCCTTTCATGGATGGGGTCTTTCCCAAGGTAATTCAGTTTCCAAATCGCAATTTCATCCCAGTCAAGATACAGAAAACCTCGAATTCAAACGGAAAGAAAATTACACGAACGAGGACAGGACCCTGATCAGCATAGCAGAAAAACTATTTGATCAAGAGACCCTAAAACACTTTTTCGACACAGACGGTTTCTCTCGGGTATCGCCTGACGAGGCGAAATTTATCGTTCTCACTATGCGCATCAGCACTCCCCGTCGCGATCAGCCTTCCTTGCCGTTGATCTTTTTACTTTGCAGTTGCCATCTCCCTTGAAAGCTCTGTCGATTGATTACGTGACGTCGATGTTTGAGACCGGTTACCATTGATACGAAGCAGGAGCATCTCCATTACAAAGGAGCAATGGCAAAAACGACCAGAGACTGGGAGACCCGATCATCAGTGTTGTGATTCTAGGTTCGCTACACAAACGTAGGGGGCAGATTCCAACCATTTGATAAATTCAGCTAAAATACTTCTGCTGACTAGTTCGCCGAGAGAACGCCCCAGGGCCAGCTAATGATGGAAGCACGCTATATACCAAATGAAATCATGGCAAAATAGAATATATTGCCCACCATTTTTACGGTGCAGAACGGTTCCAGACGTTTAATAAAATTGTATTATATACTATCGAATCTATTGCCGCAGAAACCTATCCTGATTCAGTACGTGACACAATTCCCAATATAAATCGGTCGTTTAGTTCATTTTTTTATATCTGATTCAAGCAGCTAGTCGCGAATAAAAAGTTGTATTCTTCCGTGTACCCTACACATTATCCTGTCGCAGGGAAAGCGTAGCCACATTATACATCCATCATGCGCCAGGAAGCACATATAAAAGTCGCGGCAATCAGAAACAAACCTCTGTCATAAGCCTAAACATTAAACCAAAACACTATTCACTATCCAAAGGTTTAGTTTATTGGTTTTCGGTTGCCGGAAGCACAATCGGCCTGTGCTTATTATGCTAGTGTTGGGCAAACAGGCGTGCACTCAATGTTTGATGCAATGTTGCAAGTGCGAGCCTGGAAGTTCAGGGCCCGGAACCGACCCTGAGGCGTGACGCCACCTTCCATATTAACTGAGATGTCATATGATAAACAAGGCCAAGCCTTTCCAACAGGTGAAAATCCAACAGGCCAATACTTCTGCAAACCAGCGAAACTCACTGGTGCAAAAAACACGAATCAGGGGGCAATGGCTTGATATATCTTTAACATGGATTCAAAAAAAATCAAGCAATGATTATCCACGAAAACATCAATGTCGACAGTCTTGCGACCGAAATCGAGCGCCTCCAAACACGGGACGGGCAGATTTCCCGCGCGGCAACCGACCGATGACTTGTGTTATCACAGCACATTCCACCCAGGGTCGAAGAAAACAGTCCTGGGCCGCACCCCCGATGGCATCAATTCACCACGGTCCGGAGGGGAGTCCCGCCCGGCGCGCTCAGCACAACAGCCAGCCAACAAACATCTGCGCCCGCCAGTCAGGGCCGACAATGGCTCTGGAAAAACCCACCGGCGCCGACGACACATTCACCGGGACATCGGAGTGCAGCCATTCCCGCGGTCGGTCGGTCGGTACTGAGGCTGCTCCTGTATCCGAGGTAATATTCACCTCAGGAGCTGACCAGCCCACACCACCGAGCATATATCATACATGTATATATTCCCCCTATTATTCGTTGCATTTTGCTAACCGATCCTGACAGTTTTTTCATTCTTTCTTTTTGCCGGCTTAAGGAAATACAATTTGTGTGGACATTCTTATTTTCAAAAGATATTACTAGAACGGCCTGACGGTTCTTGGGACCGGCTGGCGCCGTATTTTTTGCATTTTTAAGATGTTTTTGCAACAGCAAGGCAAGCACGGGTACCGTCTAGCACTAAAAACTGCTGTCAGGCATAAATGGATACCATCGTTCAAATATTTAAACCGCAGACCCCAAATACTAATATTTATTATCAATCGTAATCACAACTATCCAACTTATCCTCAAATTCTTGAAACTGCATGAATTAAGACCAAATTATTGATTTACCAGTTACCATGTCTATTTGCCGGCTCACAGACAGAATCCAACTGAAGTATAGCTGCGAGGCGGTAGTTTCCCTGTATTCACTGGCTCACACGCAGCCTAACCTCACACCTAGACAGACGTATACACTCCGATAGTCAGAAAAACCACTGCTGCAAATAAGGTATACTTGAAACTCATACTTACTTAACTATAATATTACTATATATTGAAGACGTATACTATATACTATTGAAGTATACTATTGAAGACGTAAGAACGAAAAAAGTCTATCCTCGAAAAAAGGTTCCCAGCAACACAGTTATCTTTAAACTGACGTTTTTTCCAGCAACAGGGATTATGCAAGCTAATCGCGAGCCTTATCTCAATACAAGCTAATGGCGAGCCTTATCTCAATGCAAGCTAATCGCGAGCCTTGCCTCAATGCAAGCTAATGGCGAGCCTTATCTCAATGCAAGCTAATCACGAGCCTTATCTCAATGCAAGTTAATGGCGAGCCTTATATCAATGCAGTCGCCACATTGTCATTCGGCGGCCTGAACCCCTAGTTTGATACCGGGCCGAGCTTTCGCCACCCCGCGCACGGTATCGACGCCTCCGGGCTGACCTGGTGACCTTTGGTGGCACTGCATGACCCCCGCCACACGTGACTATAGGACTGGAGGGGACGAGCAGCCGTGCCGAATTCAATGACTGCAGGGAACGTGTATGCACGACTCCAACTCGTCTCCTCGTAAACCAGAAACTCTTAGTTTTCAGAACATCGTTTTACACTGAAATTTTGCACCCTACCGTACCACCGTACGGCACTGGTAGCGACATCGAATTTCCATTTGATTTAAGTATCAGGCCACCCTCTCTTGAACTAAACTCTTACTTTCGGAATGTTTCCAACGTATCAATACGATGGAATACTCATTATAACGCAGAATATATCAGCAACGGACATTGATCGATTGCAGACTTACAGGGTGGGCAAACGAAGCCACCCGAGGCCACCACCCCGTCCGGGCCGCCGTGTCGACGTCCGCCTTCTCCAGACTCCAGGAGCGAGGTCAGACCATCGACCGATGCCAGACCGCGTCTGTCTGTGCTGGTGACGATATCGCGCCGCTTGGTCGCCGCACCCAGTGACATCCGATAATGTTATAGCGTGTTTTACTCCGCCCCCTGCATGATATCATGTTCCGGATATTTACTCTGGATAAGTTTGCAATGCATGAGAACTGGGATTCCTTCATACCGATGGCTTCTCGGATCAAATTTAGTTGTGAAGCGGGGCACTTGCTTTATAGGATAGAAGCCCTCTGTCTGGCCGGGTCCCGGAACTGCCGCTTTAATGCACAAAATACAACAAATGTCTAATAAAGAAACGGTAGAAGGTACCCGCACAAACCATTCTGAGGTCTGAGGAGCTTTTGTCGAGCAGTGGACCAATGGAAGCGTTTCACAACCTGCGGGAAGCTAGACCTTCCCACTACTGGTGTTCCGTGAGCAAGCATTTGCAACACATCAGCCGGTACCGGTAAAGGGAGCCCGCAGTCATCGTGCATTCTGACATGCCTTCTGCATTCTGGTATTCTCTTTGCCATTGGACTGGACCAGGGGCGTTTATTTTCCGAAATGACTGGGGTGCCCGAATTTAAAACACTGTCGATAACCACCACACAAAAATGGAGAGAATGATATGATGTTTGTTTTAGTTTTCCCACAGGCCTCTGGACACCAATTAAAAGTCATCAAAATAACATTACTAAAATCTAGAGGATATTCTAACACTGACTCTACCACTAATCGGGCACTCCCCCCCAACCCCATTCAAACCCACATCCCCGACCTGTGTCAGTCGTAGCGAGCACCATACCCGTTTTGGTCACTGTAAAACTTTGAACGAATTGCCAGCGATTTGGGCGTCAAAAGTCACCAGGTTGAAGCCAAACCGCAGGGAGAGCCGGTTTGCAGGTGCAGATCGTACGCTCAACACTGCGGAACGCGCCACTCAACGCTAACAGCTTTGAATGTGTCCGTACCCACAATAGCTCAGTGACAGAGCGCGCAGAGCAGACTTGTGTGCGGTTCTACAGCCGAATCTGACATAGGCAGAATGGCAGCGACACCTGTGAGTCCAGAGCTCTGCCACAAAGGAAAACGGCAGCTGAAGGCAGGTTGGGCGACGAGGACACAGTCATGACTCGACTTGTGTCCAAGGTCAAGTCCAAACAGACAGGACGCTTATCTGTATAACGAGTTATTTGGACATCGATACAACAGTCTGGCATTCATCATCACCGTGAGAGGAAAAACGATGGCGACGTGTGCCCCTAGCAACAAGTACCACGTTTATCTCCGCTAGCCAAAGCCATCAGCGCCCAGTAAAGGACTGAAGGTGCCTCATGAATAATAATGATATTGTAGGGTGCTGAACAGCGTGCCACATGGCAAGGCCACACGGCGTGGAAGGAGCCGCTGGAATGAAGCTGAATAAATACTGAGTTCAGAATATAGGCGATAGAAAGTTCAAAACATGGGGGGTGACAGAATTTAAAATGTATTCATACCATGCAGCACCACTGGTTTAGTGGTTATAAATCTAAGGGAGCAAAGGGTCCCGGGATCAAGCCCAACCAGAGCCACCACTTGGTGCCTTGCCATTGCAAAAGCCTAGTTCGCTCCCTCCCCCTTATAATAATAATTGTTGGGGTTTAAATGGAATGTGGCACCTTGATGCAATTCCAAATTGCAGTTGTGTCTGTGACAATCTTTATTGAAAAGAATGGATTTGGCCCTTTTTCTACTGAATAATGGCTAAAAAGCCTAATATCTAATATTATTTTCCGTTACAAATGAAGTCTCCAAATCAGCACGTCAATTCGAATTACAATCTGGTAATGCTTCGTGCCAGATTGGACCTATTTGATTTGCGCCAGAAATTAATACAAATAACAAATGAAACGCTTTTAGCTAGCAGAGGCTATCATTAGGACCGAAAGTGACACCGATTTCTGCTATATTTCCTGTTATATGCTCAAAAACTTTTCAAACCACTCATTGAAAACTATACGCATTTATAGCCACCATTACCTTTGCAAAGGAACGCTTAGAACGTATGTTTTACAGATGTCCAAGCAAGAAATATTTACTCACGTAACGGGGCGTGAATATTACGTCACGTCCCCCAGGTCATCTCAGACCACGTGACCATCTGAGGAGGGGGTCGATAGGCGATGAACGTTACCCTTTTTCTCCGCGAACGATAAGCAATGGGACAAATGAAACATCGATCAATTGGTTTCTCGGCACGCTCCATCACATAGCTATCTCAGTTCAAATTCAACATGAAGGTGCCACATTCCCTTTAACGACGCACCGACTGTCAAGGTTATACGGCGCCGCCAACTCTCACCCTGCTGGGAGGGATTGGGGGATCAGATCGACTTATTTAGGGGCTCTGCTGGGAAATAGACCCGGGACCTCTGGTTCAGAAGACAGGGATTTGGGGGATCAGATTGACCTATTCAGACGCTCTGCCGGGACATGAGGCCGGGACCCGTGGCTATAAAGCAAGCGTTCTACCGCTGAGCCACGCTCCCTCCCCCTTCGGTGCCATATAGCCGTTTAGTTGGTGCGTCGGTAAACCCCGAGCGGGAGATATTTAAGGGCGGGTGGGGTGGTATGGAGCCTGAGCCGGCCGCGACGACTCCACCGGTCCCCGGTCCCCGGGTCGGTTACGCTGGACTCCGCGCCAGCTGCACTGGCTGGCGCCCGTCCACAACCATAGGCGGATCCTGGGGGCAAGAGGGCACGTGCCCCCCCCAGGGACCATCAGGGCCCCCTGAAATGGTAACGGCGCCCCCTGAAAGATCGATGGCGCCCCCCTGAAATGTCGCTCCCCCCCGATGCGAAAATCGGCGCCCACCGATAGGACTTTGCGCCCATCTGATAGGTTTTTGCCGGTCAAACGTGACGCCCCCCGGACCGGATGGCACCCCACCGGGAAGGTGCCCCCCCCTATCAGCAATCCTGGATCCGCCTATGTCCAGAACCCCGCCAGACCGAATCGGGGCGACGCCAATAGCACGGGGCCCCCACTGCACGGCCGACCTCTGCTGTCCACAACTCCACTTTAGTGCTCAGATGATTCATGTGTAAAATCCTGCTCCAAACCAGACTCAGCCATGCAGTGTTGGATGTCAACATGTGCTCAGACATGATTCACGTTCAGTCCGAATGTCCGTCTTGCAGCCGCCCGTGACAGACAACCTTTTAACCCCACAGCGTCCGACGTGGGCGGCTGGAAATCCATGGCTTAGATCATGCGCCCACCGAGAACTCCTGCATCGAATCGTGGAAGCAGCATCTGGGGCTGGCTGGTGCGACTAATGTGACGGCACTGGGCTTCCACACCTCCCAAGTGGCCATAGTGCACCAGCTTCGACAGCAGGCCCCCAGCCAGCAGCTGGGATGCGAGGCCGCGATATGATGCAAGTCGTCGGGCGGAGACAACTAATGCTGTACTGAAAACAGAGTTTGGACCAAAACAAAGTTCACAGCAAGACAAACACGTTGCTGAGCTCCGAAATTGGTGTCTGGCGGAAACCACTAATGTGAAATGTTTCAGCCCATCGGTCTAGGGGACTTCTGTAGTGGAGGGATAGTAGCATTTGCATGGACTAATGGGGAATCGAGAAAACGTGTGTTCCCGGCCACTACAGGGCGTAAAAAAGAAAATGACAGGGGAATGTCCTGGTCATTTGACACCTGGCACCAGCAAAGGCTAATCTCGAGTGTACACGCCGTGACTGTTCTGTTATGTTCGTTATGACATGCACAGACAGTGCTGCTAGGGCACGATTAAAAATGAAAAATCTAAAATGTATTTTGGCCGCTTTGTTTTTTACCAATCGACAGACTCGTTGAAGCGCGCTACCCAGACTAAACCGCCCGCAAATACTAATGAATGCCAAGCGGCAGGAGCGTTCATTGACCCGCTGTCCATTACCAAACCTCTCCCCGAGGGGGAGTACGGCTAAAAGCGGACGACAGTTTACGATTCATGAAGAACGGGTCTGGTCGTCGGACTTCCAGGAATAAAGCCACCGGGCTCAGTCGTTCAGACCGAGTGGCTATATATAGTTACGAGTATCGACCTGCCATCAATCAATCCCAGCACAATTTCCCGGAGCGCTCTCCTTTCGTGAGCCGCTTCAACTCCCGCAATCAACGCTCGCTCTCTCTCTCTCTCTCTCTCTCTCTCTCTCTCTCTCTCTCTCTCTCTCTCTCTCTCTCTCTCTCTCTCTCTCTCTCTCTCTCTCTCTCTCTCTCTCTCTCTCTCTCTCTCTCTCTCTCTCTCTCTCTCTCTCTCTCTCTCTCTCTCTCTCTCTCTCTCTCTCTCTCTCTCTCTCTCTCTCTCTCTCTCTCTCTCTCTCTCTCTCTCTCTCTCTCTCTCTCTCTCTCTCTCTCTCTCTCTCTCTCTCTCTCTCTCTCTCTCTCTCTCTCTCTCTCTCTCTCTCTCTCTCTCTCTCTCTCTCTCTCTCTCTCTCTCTCTCTCTCTCTCTCTCTCTCTCTCTCTCTCTCTCTCTCTCTCTCTCTCTCTCTCTCTCTCTCTCTCTCTCTCTCTCTCTCTCTCTCTCTCTCTCTCTCTCTCTCTCTCTCTCTCTCTCTCTCTCTCTCTCTCTCTCTCTCTCTCTCTCTCTCTCTCTCTCTCTCTCTCTCTCTCTCTCTCTCTCTCTCTCTCTCTCTCTCTCTCTCTCTCTCTCTCTCTCTCTCTCTCTCTCTCTCTCTCTCTCTCTCTCTCTCTCTCTCTCTCTCTCTCTCTCTCTCTCTCTCTCTCTCTCTCTCTCTCTCTCTCTCTCTCTCTCTCTCTCTCTCTCTCTCTCTCTCTCTCTCTCTCTCTCTCTCTCTCTCTCTCTCTCTCTCTCTCTCTCTCTCTCTCTCTCTCTAACACAGCGCCGGCAGTTCCCAATCCCCTATCACAAGTGCAAGCAGACCTGTGCTGTCGGCTGCAAATCCGGCGAGTCTTGACAACTTGTAGAGTTGTCACGATTAACATTTGATACCACCCAATCTTACACTTTAATTCCGAGGTTTTTACCAAATACACCAAACGCATTTTTGCAGCGATAAGGAACTATTTCTTTTAACAACAGATGCAACAAAACAAAACAAAAGATAGACTGGTGGCTATCTAACTACGATAACAATGTTTTTTTCTAGATAGCTTCTTGGACTGTGGGTCATTTCTCCAAGGTAGAAGGCAGTCACCGAAAATACTCAAAACTACCTAGTTTTTTTCGGAAATAGTATACGAATTCAATAAAAAATATAAAATGAAGCAAGCTTGAGCATTCAAGTTCATTTTTTTAAATTAAACCCAACGGCGGGAGTTTCAGGAGCTATAAACCATGCAGGTGCTGGTCTGTGCTTGAACAGTGAGAAACCAGACCCAGTTTTGTATGGCGTTGAGTGCAAGTATAACCGAGTACAACCGTCGCGCCTGGGCGAACAACACTTTTTCTGCAGCCTTGACACATGATATCCGCACTACCTTGAAAAAGCCGGTCTGCTCCAGGGTCTGGGAATCTAAGCGGCGATCTGCTTCATTTCCATCTCCCAGAGTAACTCTAAACATGACGAGTCACATGCCAACGGTTAGCGGCCCTAGATGGCTTAGATGCCAAGCAGCTCCCATCGGTGGCTCCACGATTTATTCATGTGACCAAAGTTCGCTGTCAGCTTTTCAGAATAACATTCCTGCTACATAGCGGCCCCTCAAAAGGATTGCAACTTACGTTCATAGCCACTGAAAACCTCAGAATCTGCAATGCAGGACTGATTGTGAAAATGAGCACGGTTTACGCCAAGCCACGGGAGGGGGAGCGGAGGGCATGGCAGCGCCCGATGTCACTGACGGCAGAAGCGAAAGAACTGTTGATAATTGCATATTACCTGAAATTCTGCGGATGCGTAAGCTATTACGGGGTTCATAAAGTCCCGACTCCTGAGCTCACGCGAGTCGCCGCCTCTCGCCACTGGGCGAACCTCAGGCGACCAGAGCGGGATTCGAACCCGACCCTTCTCTTCAACAACCCCATGTCCTTCCAGGAACCACCCGGCCCCGAAATGGGATGATGGCATAGCGGGTCGCCAAGGACCCACTCACCTTCGACTGGTTTGGGCTTGCTGCGCTTTTCGCCGTGTTCCTGTACGTAGTGAGTGAGCTCCTCCATACAGCCCGGTGCCTGAGCCTGGTGTAGCAGGCGGGGGCAGAGGGGTGTCGATGCTGCCGTCATTGGCCGGCGAGAGCAGCTCCACCGGTGAGAGACACTAAAAAGGACACGGCCCAAGGTCAGCACACCCTGGACGGCAGTCTGGAGGAGGCGCCGAGGATGGATTTGCATGTAATCAGCGCTCATAAATGCAGCGCACCGAAAGTCCGGTCCCAGCACGAGACGGAGGCGAACTGTCGCCCACACATTACAGATATCTACCCTTCCGGACCAACGCACCCCACACACACACCACAGATACGGGAATAATGTCGGAGCATTTAACCAATTGGGGACCCCGGAACATTCAGCAGACCCTCGGCAGTATTGAGCTGTCCACTGTTTGTGTCTGTTCTGGTCGCAATCGGGCTTGTATAAACAAACTGGCCCGGACCGGCCAACCCGTGGCCCCCGGACTGCCGCTTCAAGGCTTGCCCCCTCCCCCTCCTACACCGGCTGACATTGCTGAGAGCACGGCGCCGGACTCAGCAGACGAGCCGACCACACGTGTGAGAACGCGACACCGGGAGGGGACCCGGTCACACCGAGCGGGGCCCGCCCGGGCTGCAGTTTAGAGGATGCATCAGCACCTGGGAGAATCCGCTGAAACTTGAATTAACGAATCCACTGCTAAGGTCGAGAGGTTTCACAGACACCATCGGAGGGGGAGCGGGCATTCGCCCCTACGTCCTGATTTTCTCCAAACATTGTTTTCTGACGATTTTGGCCCGGTTGCTACGCTCCCCCAACCACTTCAAAACACCTAGTCTTCATCCGGGACTGGTCAACTCTTATCTTGCTCGGTCTTTGAGAATCTTAGAAGCCGGCGGAAGTTGCAACTGGAGCCTGTGGCACGAGTTCTCTCCACTGACCCCAGCATTCATCACTTCAACGCCACTAATCGCACTTAGCCGTAAGCCACAGACAGGGGTTGTCTTCACCTACCCCAGTACTGTTGCCTTATCAAACATATTCACACCCACCCATGTAGCTTTTAGATTGATGCAATAATGTGACTCAATATTTCGGTTATCCAATTAAATTGAGTGCAAACAATTATACTGTTCAACAACAAAGATCGAGCATACCGGATTCAGTACCAATGTTTTGCCATCAGACAACTCAAGTCGGAAAACAAATGCCTTGCATGAACATACATTCCCAACAAGACGTTTGCAAGTGGCATAACTGAATTCCGAATTCCTACTTTTGACGGATGCTCAAAGCCGAGCAAAACTTGTTTGAAAACTATGCTTAAAGAGTTGTGAGACTATGGATCACTTTTCTGTTCCTGCCTCGCCTATCCATGAGCGCTTACACTCCCCCCGCAATCACGGGCGTAGCCAGGATTTCGCTCAGGGAGGGGCGGGGCCCCGAAAAGGGCCCCTGTGACAGCGCCAAAAGGGCCCTGATGGGTAAAAAGCGCCCTCCTTGTTACAGAATAGAGTGCTGAAGAGGGCTTAAGAGGGCCCTGTCTGGTATAAAATTCCAAATTTGGCCACAGAGCATAGTGCGGGCGAAGCCGCGCTTCGCGCGGCTCGTGTCCTCAAGAGGGCCCTTCGGGCCCTCAGGGAGGGGCGGCTGTCCCTGCCGCCCCCCCCTTGACTACGCCCCTGCCCGCAACCATAGTACAGCATCCGATCAGATGGGAGCCAGGGCCAGCAAAAGAGCAGCGCGTGGATCAGGGGAGTCGCCAGAGATTTTCGAGGATGGAGACCCAGTGATGGAAACCTGTGTCCGTCTGTCTCTATGTGCCTTTGGCTGGATAGGTAAGTGCAACACTTTTGTCGTATTAAACACGGGCGCAGTCTTATAAAAATAGCTAAGGGAATATTTTTAACCTAAAATGTTATTTTGGACGATACGGCCAAAAGTGGGGAGCTACTTTTCAATAGTGCGGCGCAGGGCAAGGGGCCGACACCCCTGGTGTGTTCACAGCCGCTTTAATTAGTTTATATCGCCCTGCCGAATGTGTGTTACGGCTCATTTGGACAGTTACCTGGAAAACATGACTCGATGGTGGTCCATTTATGAAACGGACTGAAAAACGAACGACAAAGGGTGCCTAACAAACACCCGGATAGTACGTTCTCAGGCTGCTCATGTATATAGGGTAACTCTGAGACAGAACAGTAGTGCAGCGTTTGAGCACTCAGCTAGCCAAGGCTGCCCCATGCCCCAGAGCGACACACAAACTGCAGTGCAAGCTCAGCAGCAAGGTCCCAGCGCTCTACACGAACTGGTGTTGTTCTCTAAGGCAAACCGCACACATTTGGGCCCGTGAGCTATGGAAAACTCACAGCAACCTTGTGACCGCGTGAGGGGCCAGTGTATCGGAGATCGATTCAATGTTATCATCATCGCTGAGCCCATGTTTCTGAAAGTTTACGCCGGGCCATTCTCGAGAAAAATAATGTGCTCATAATCAGGCCATGGGTTGCACTTTTATCAGACAAGCACACAAACAATATCATCACGCAAACAGGTTCACTCAACATAGGTCCCGGGAGCCAAATGATAGGAGTAAAAAAACATCCACCCAATACAGAACTGTACGACATGGCAGCAATTCATATTCAGCTGGCACGTAGGCCAAGCCTATTTTCCTGCTAATTCTGCGAGAGGCATACAGGACAAAAGATGGCCGAGGCCAAATCAACGATGGCATGACGATACTTGCATCTAATTCTGGATACCAATACTTCAGAAACAATTACAAAATCAATGTTCATTTTCGGGATCATACTTTTGCGATCATTTCTCTGGGAGTGTTAGCCAGTGGATACGTGTAAGCAAATGTACTACGGTGGGCGCCCCATTGCATCCATTAGAGCTAACAAAGCAAGGACAACCACCCAGGCCCAAGAAAGTTCCCACTAGCTCTGAACTACAAGCAAGTCTACAGTCCCTCGTCAGGAGGTTCCATCAGCGTTCGACTTACCTTCTGGGCTGCGGGGCAGTGCTCGCCATGACAGTCGGGGCCGACGACGCCGGCCGCCGAGCGCTGAATCGCCGTCACCAGCCCCACCACACTGTGCGCTGTCCAGTTGCCCTCGGGGGCGTAGCGAGCCATCAGGTCAGCGGAGGGGTCAAAGGTCACCGTGGGCGCGCTCGGCGCCGCCTGACCAGCAGCATACCCCACCAGGAGCAGCAGAAACGGTAGTCTGACCATTGTAGGAGTGTGTGTGGATGATGCACAGTAGCCTGAAACAACAGTTCCGGTTCAATGAGGGGAAGCTTAGAAAGTTGCAATAAGCAGGTGGTCAGTTCAACATGCATAAACACTTACAATGGCTGACAAGCAGATAGGTTGTAGTGTTGATTTTCATTTATGTAGACAGAAACTTATGGAAGATTCCTCAAGTAGGGAAGGATGATGAGGATACAGCTGGTTGATTTTTTACTAGATTATGTAAGTTTGCACACTGAGATTATTAAACACTTGGAGCAAAGCTTATTTTCAGCAGAGTGCATAATTTTCTGTTCTGTTTGCAGGGACTTTTCTTTTCTTTTTCTTTTCTTTTTTCTTTAATTTTCCTTTCTGCACTCCTGTATGAGAAGTAGAAATTTTTGGAAATGAATACTAGTTTTGAACAATTCAAGCATTTCTCATTCTGTTGAAGCTGTTTTCACAGTAACATCCTTAAACACAACTTTGGGAGAGGGGTGATCTTTTTGTGCTTTTTTCATGACATCTTTATCCTGAAAAATCCCCTTACACTATTTAACTATCACTCAATTGAAGGTTAATTTGATCCCTCTAGGAGGTACTATTGAGATCTCTACCCAATTTTTTTCAATAAATCCTGTAGAAGTAATGCTAGAACTTCTCACATAAAAGGAAGTGCCCTTGTCCTTTCCCCACATTCTGCATTCTATGAACATTCTGCTGCATAAAATTAGTGACGCTAGGCAATTTGAGACAGTTGCACAACTTCAAACACAATCCAATGGTGCATCAGGATACAATCATGATCCTGACAAGAGCCTTTGGGAATGGAAACTGGGTTTCAATCCAATTTTCATCCATACACATCCAACATCCATCCAACATCCCAAATCCAAGAGACCAAGATCTGACAGCATTTGACAGTGTAATAAATATGTTCCTTACAGTGCAGAGCGTAGCATAAGAGTTAACTAGTGGGTACAGCTTTCTTTCCATACTTGAAATGAATGAGAGGCAAATGAAGTGAGGAGAAACATCATCAGTCCATCATTAAGGTATACAGAATTGTGATTGAGAACTTTTCCAGCCACTACAGCTCAATTCTCATCCAAGCTAGGGTGTCATGGAAACTGTGATTGTTGTATCCTGATCCTCAGTCCTATCCTGTGCCTTTCACCCAGGGAAACTAAGCTATTGTGACTGGATTAACTGGGCAATGAACCTTAAGAAGCTATTGATGTATTTACCTCACTTTACACAGGGACAGGGTAGAAAAATTCTCACAAATACACAATATACACTAAGATGTTCATCATAGGCCAGGGCAGGACTAAGATGTTCATTTTGACTTCAACGACCTAGATTGACTGCAGAAGACTCGAGTATTGGCCACAAGGTCAAGGTACCCCAACTGGGCCCCTAAATAGCTTGTACATATTCCTAGTTCCAGGGAAACACCACAATCACGATGTTCACCATAAGTATCACCCATAGTAGGCACAGCCCATGGCTTCCCTGCCCCATTTCGACTATCTTTGTTGTTAAGTACTGACAGAGTTTGGCTAACCTACATTGAGATGTCTGCTTTCCTGTAAGAGTATGCACCACCATATCTGTGATTTTAGGCATTTTTTCACGGCTAGATGGTTCTCTGAAGGTGCACCAGAGTTCTTAGTATGGTCAAATATGTGTTATGTAGTCAATGTCAATGTAGGCAATGCAGTGAATTAGGTATATCCCTGTCAACGTTCCAAAATACCTAACCAGTTGGCCAGGAAATCACACAACCAAGTAAAAAAACACTCAAGTACAAAATAACACCTGTAGAACAGCTTTGACATAGGTTAATGCATTCCACTATATATTCTAGCACTGTTCAAAACTCACCAATCAACATTATCCGATATTCAATTCACTCGACCCGCCGAAAGAACTCGCACACCTACCACCGCCACGGGACGCAACGCAATGATTCCGCCGGTCCCCGCAGACTTCACCTCGTCTTTCGGGCGCCGGGAGTGAATCTGTGCCCTAAATAGATGAAGCATGCCATTTTGATCTCTATTGCTACGGCGGAGTAAACGCGGGCTAACGTATCGGAAAACACGCGGGAGAAGCCGTGACGTGGACACCACGGCTACCCCCGTTGACCAATCAGAAACGAGACCTTGTTGGAGCCGCACAGTGGATAAATAAACAATGCTCAGCGGAAATGAACGCCAATGAAACGTGAGCCAACGTAATAGATTGGGGACTCCCCAAAACCTGCGCGCCGACTTATGATGGGAAAGTCATGGACTGGATTTCAAGCTCTCAAGGAAGGGGGTGTACAGGGGCGTCGCCACGGATTTCATATGCGGGTGACCAAGGGCGTATTCACTGAATTTCTGCCAAGGTGACAGCCGGATCCAGGGGCAAATGAGGGCACTTGCCCCCTCGATCAACCCTTGGCCGCCCTTAACCCGCGCCCTGCTGGGCCTCCTGAGCCACCTTCGCCCTGCTGGGGGGGGTGAACACCACACGTTTGAACACCCCCCTCGAACTCGGCCTCTATGCGGAATAGCGAAAAAATGCTTAGGATGGTGGATAGCTCAAACAAATTCATGAAGAAACTGTATCAGTCACTTTTTGCCTCAGGTCAATATTGAGGTCATGACAGGTCAAAGAAAATGGGATTTTTGGTACATTTTTTTAGCTATAGCGTCTGACAGCTGAGTTAGAATATTCTCTTGGGCACCATTCGCTTCCCCTCGTCACGGCGAATCGAATGATGTATAATATGACCATATTAGGTCAAAACGCAAAAATGACCTGACATCAGGTCAGGTCAAGGTCACTTGTTGACCTAGCATAGTCAATATGCATATCAATCAACTTGCAATATCAATCTGAACGCAATGATACCATAATTAGGTAAAACTGTATAACCATTTTATGCAAAGCTATTAACTTAAGTCTGAAAACTCCTTGAATTAGGTACACTGAGAAAAATTTTGACTCCGGAAAGAAGAGTTTACTCCCCGGAGCGGCGTAATGTGACCCTGTAAAAATGTCCTATCTTTTTCGGTGTTCATCGACACCGCAGAGGAGAGTCACCAGGACTAAGGGGGTCACATGACTCTTTAAAGACGGGTCACTTGACTCGCCAAATAACCATGGAACCCGCCGATTCGGGGTCAGTTGACCCTTCATTTACGTACGATGTGACCCTCCAAAACAGGGTCAGGTGACCCTTTATAGGAGGGTCATACAAAATGCCCTAAAAAGGATAATTTAAATAAATCGCTTCGAGGACTAGCAGCAAAAGAACACACACGTTTGTAGCGTTTTATTACCGTCAGGCAAACAATTTCGACTAATTTACGAAACATACAATAATCCAAGCAAACTTAACACGCGCACCGCTGGGGTCCCTGGCATGACGCACCCTGCTGGGGGGGCGTTTTTCGCCCCCCTCCGTATCTAATTTCCCACGAAAGCTAAAGGAAACTTGCGGGCGGCGTTCGAAAGCTCTTGACAAGACGAAGAGAATGTATACAAAGAATTTTTATGTCAGGTCAATATTGAGGTCAGCATAGGTCAAAGAAGGTTCCATAAGCTTACAAAAGAGCAGTGTACGTTTCTCTCTCTAGATCGCTGGGGGTGTTTTTCGCCCCCCTCCTTATCTCATTTCCCACAAAAGCTAAAGGAAAATTACGGGCGGCGTTCGAAAGCTCTTGACAAGACGAAGAGATTGTATACGAAGAATTTTTATGTCAGGTCAATATTGAGGCGAGCAAAGGTCAAAGAAGGTTCCATAAGCTTACAACAGAGTAGTGTACGTTTCTCTCTCTAGATCTGCCCTCAGGGGAGATAGAGCAAATCTTTATGCATCGCTGGATTCCTCTCATGGCGGCAAATCGAATGATGTATATGACCTTCCTAGGTCAAGTAGTAAAAATGACCTGGACTCGAGCTAGGTCAAGGTCACAGAGTGACGTGGTATGGTCATGTTGCATATCAATCGACTCCCCGTGACAATATAAGAGCAATGAAAGCAAAATGGGAGCTTTATCTCAATTAAGTAAGAAATTATTGGCAAAACAATCAATCTATGTTCTCGTGACCTGACATGACCTTTGAGAGGTCAGATGCTCAAAAACTCAACTTTATGGTCATGATCGTGGTAAGAATAGATGGTTTGAGTATTTTCGGTTTTATCTATCCAGCATTTACTGCAAACGAGCCAATTGTATTTTTCCCTATAGACTTATAATGTAGTGACCAAAAATTGACCCCACCTTAGGTCAACAATATCAAAATTCTGAGATAGCAGATTTGTAGACCCTGATAACCTCATCATATTGTAGAAGTTTCAAACTGATCGGTTCGCTGATGTTCCCTTGGCGCTGCTTCAAACTCGTGAATTTGGGTTTCGAGGTCGGGTCACTTGACCTTAAATAGCTCCTTGACCTGACATGACCTTAACTCAAAAATTTTGTCAGATGTGTAAAATTAATCAGGGATAAGGCACTGTAAGTTTCGTTGTTCTGCATCTCTTCGTTTTTGCGTTATCTGGGGGAAAAACAGGAGGGGGCGATTTCGCCCCCCTGCGGTGCGCGTGTTAACTATAGTTATCCTGGCCGGGCAACTGAACTACACACTAAGCAATCGCTGGGCAGACCTTGACGGAATCGTAAGTCCCCTGAACAGAATTGTTCTTACTGGGTAAGTGCGCACTTCGAGTGGGGCTGGCCAATGCCGACCGAAAATCACATTATGATCACGTTACAACAGCCTATCACAATGTCAACTTGCCGGAAATACACGCCGTACCCATTGCAGCGAGACAACGTCCAAATACACATCTTCCAGCGGGTCATTGGCGTCTCTCGGCGGGAATGCGCGGCCGCCGCCGGAGGGTGGCTGGTCTAAGATCAGCTCAGATACCGGCAACGGCCGCGTACGGCACACTCGTTTGGCAAGGGACGGTCACGCAGGGACATAAAAAGTAGCACAAAACAAGTTATTCGTCAAAGTATTCACTCAATTTGAACCATATCACAGCTTCTTAAAAGCTTCTGCTCGGGATCCGTGGTATGAACCCCTCGAACACAGCTTGCCTCTCCACGTACATCCGGCCCTTCCAAATGCAGATACAGTACTGTCGGTTTAAATTTCCACTCCTGGATGAAGTCACCCACACCAGTTTAGCCTTATGAGGTCAGCAATACAGTTTTATGGAAAGCACCAAAGCATAAAACCCCCACCCTAACCCTACCCCCTAAACCTTTTAAACACTGTTCTTCCACAGAACTGGCAGTTTCCATTCCCTCACGCAGGATGGCATGGATCGCCTTCCTGTTCTTCAGGACAAAGCCCTCGGCGTCACCCCTGTCCTTGAATACAACCGGCACTAAGAAATCGCTGATGCGTTTGAGACTTCCCGCGCACCACTGATTGAAAACCAGAAGAACTGCGCCCCATGTGAACGCCTTCTCAGGATCCGTTGTCAGGACAGCAATCACAGCCTGCCATCGACGTACATCTGGCCGTTCCAGGGGCTGGGTCCATTTTGGTGTTTAGGTTCGGCTTTCCCTTGGATGACGTCATTCAGATCAGCGCGGAGGAGGCGCACCATGTCCGTGACTGCAGTCTCTGCGGAAATGTAATTGCATCACTCAATTTGTAAAGCAAAGGTGTTGTCGAGAAGGCTCGCGCGGTAACATTTTCCTGTTTATAGAAACACATTTAATTATTTTTTTGCACCGTAAAATCGAATATCGCGGGATATTCTTCACAAGAAGCACTGGCACTTAAGACAATTCATCCAATGTTAGGGTACCAGGGTGGATGAAACCACTGCAGGGTGACAAGGAAACATACAAAATGTTTGTTATGTCTTATAACTCAATACAACGAGGTACATTGAGCTGCAAAACGCAAGTCTGACGATACCTGGTCCAATGTATCGAAAATCTTGTTCAATATTTAATAGCTCTAAACAAGCGATTCCTCTAATCGTGGCGAATCAAATGATGTAAAATATGGTACCTTATTTCAAATTGTAAAAAAATATCACGACATTGACCTACGTCAGGGTCAAGGTTGGCCTGGTATGGTCATGTTGCATATTCTACCGGAACCACAGCGGCATGACCTACTTCATGACCTCATTAACCCCATTCAAAGTTCACATCACCATACACATCATTTCAGATGTTTGGCGTGTACCCAGCAAGGTTTCACACTGAAGTTAAGAAATAAAACAGAAGTTCTTGAAACAAAATACAGTTGGAAAAAAATTATCAAGCTGGGTCAAACTCCACCATAGGTCAAAAATATGATTTTTCGGAAAAGTTCCATACGGATTTTTTCTCATATGAAACTTTCCATGCATTGCCCGATTCGTCCGGGCGATAATTTTAATCACGAGCGAGGCGGACACACCAGTGCAAAGAAATATAACACACTTAGAAACATAATATATCACCGCGCAAGGAATAGTAGATCACGAAAGGCTGCACATTACTCAAGTTCCCTGCTCTAGTCTATATGAGATATCGGTTTTTTCCCGACACTGGTACTCCCAAAAAGCGCAAAGTTCGCGTATCTAAGGCACTCACTCAAATCACACGCTCCATTAACACGCGCCCCGCTGGGGTCCCTTGCATGACGCGCCCCCCCTCCGTATCTCGTTCCCCACGAAAGCTAAAGGAAAATTACGGGCGGCGTTCGAAAGCTCCTGACAAGACGAGACTTTACAGGGATAATTTTTATGTCAGGTCAATATTGAGGCCAGCATAGGTCAAAGAAGGCTCCATAGGCTTACAACAGAGCAATGTACGTTTCCCTCTTTATATCTTTCCTCAGGGAAGCTAGAGCAAATCTTTATGCATCATTGGATTCCTCTCACCGCGGCAAATCAAATGATGTATAATATGACTTTGTTGGGTCAAATAGTCAAAATGACCTGACCTCGACCTAGGTCAGGGTCACAGAGTGACCTGGTATGGCCATGCTGCATATCAATCGACTCCCCGTGACAATATAAATACAATGCAAGCAAAATGGGAGTTTTATCTCAATTCAGTGAGAAGTTATTGGCAAAACAATCCCTCTCTGCTCCCGTGACCTGATATGACCTTTGAGAGGTCAGATGCTCAAAAAAAAACTTTGTGGTCAATATCCTAGTAAGAATAGACGGTTTGAGGATTTTCAGCTTTATCTATCCAGTTTTTACTGAGAACGAATCCATTCTATTTTTCACCATAGACTTATAGTGAGGTGACCAAAAAAGTGACCCCACCTTAGGTCAACAATATCAAAATTCCAAGATAGCAGATTTGTAGAACCCAATGACCTTATCATATTGTGGAAGTTTCAAACTGATCGGTTTGCTAATGTTCGCTGGGCGCTGCTTCAAACTCGTAATTTTAGGTTTTGAGGTCGGGTCACTTGACCCTGAATAGCTCCTTGACTTGACATGACCTTAGCTAAAAAAATTTGGTCAGATGTGTAAAATCAATCAGGGATAAGGTACTGTAATTTTCGTTGTTCTGCGTCTCTTCGTTTTTGAGCTATCTGGGGAAAACCAGGAGGGGGGGCGAATTTCGAACCCCCAGCGGGGCGCGTGTTAACTTGGTAACCCTGCGCCCCATACCCCAACCCAATACACAAATTGACATCAACGATATGCTCACCTCGATCACAGCTAGTGGCAGAGACAGTGTTCGCCAGCAACTTCTGGAACGTGGCCTGAACTTCGCCCGAGCGGACACTTGGCGGACAATCCACCATTCTGTCGATTTTGCTCCAAATCTGTAAAAAAGAGACAAGACCTGCATGAAGGATGGATATGGAACAGGTATAAATAAACGGTACTTGAGCACTACAAGACTATCGCTGAAGGCAAAAAGATCAATGAAACAATAATGTGATTAGGACAAGTGCGAGAAACACAATTTGTTCAATTAGCATTTGTTACATGGAATTTTTATTTTAATTTAATTTCGTTTTGCTCATTTCCTTTGTTTTCTTTCCCCTGTGCTTTGAAGGTGATGATGGTACCATATGTCATAGTCGGGAGGTCTCTCTCTTGCTCTCTCTCTCTCTCTCTTGCTCTCTCTCTCTCTCTCTTGCTCTCTCTCTCTCTCTCTTGCTCTCTCTCTCTCTCTTGCTCTCTCTCTCTCTTGCTCTCTCTCTCTCTCTTGCTCTCTCTTGCTCTCTCTTCTCTCTCTCTCTCTCTTGCTCTCTCTCTCTCTCTCTCTCTCTCTCTCTCTCTCTCTCTCTCTCTCTCTCTCTCTCTCTCTCTCTCTCTCTCTCTCTCTCTCTCTCTCTCTCTCTCTCTCTCTCTCTCTCTCTCTCTCTCTCTCTCTCTCTCTCTCTCTCTCTCTCTCTCTCTCTCTCTCTCTCTCTCTCTCTCTCTCTCTCTCTCTCTCTCTCTCTCTCTCTCTCTCTCTCTCTCTCTCTCTCTCTCTCTCTCTCTCTCTCTCTCTCTCTCTCTCTCTCTCTCTCTCTCTCTCTCTCTCTCTCTCTCTCTCTCTCTCTCTCTCTCTCTCTCTCTCTCTCTCTCTCTCTCTCTCTCTCTCTCTCTCTCTCTCTCTCTCTCTCTCTCTCTCTCTCTCTCTCTCTCTCTCTCCCTCTCTCTCTCCCTCTCTCTCTCCCTCTCCCTCTCCCTCTCCCTCTCTCTCTCCCTCTCCCTCTCCCTCTCCCTCTCCCTCTCCCTCTCTCTCTCTCTCTCTCTCTCTCTCTCTCTCTCTCTCTCTCTCTCTCTCTCTCTCTCTCTCTCTCTCTCTCTCTCTCTCTCTCTCTCTCTCTCTCTCTCTCTCTCTCTCTCTCTCTCTCTCTCTCTCTCTCTCTCTCTCTCTCTCTCTCTCTCTCTCTCTCTCTCTCTCTCTCTCTCTCTCTCTCTCTCTCTCTCTCTCTCTCTCTCTCTCTCTCTCTCTCTCTCTCTCTCTCTCTCTCTCTCTCTCTCTTGCTCTCTCTCACTCTCACAAGATGTGTGAGTAAAAGCCTAGTAACTAAACATTCTAGCCTCCAGTGCAGAAAACTGACAGCTTAGTTCCCACCTAGCCTATCACACTGACATGCTCCTTTGTCTGCCTCAGCCTAGCTGGCTTCACCAAGGTCACCTCAAAACCCATATCTGAGAGCTCATGCTGCCTGAATTTGCAAATATGGTGGGACAAATGTGGTATTCTTTTCCAAAGCTTTTAAGGTATTATTTTACAAGTAGGTGAGCAATTGTTTATCACCTTCTTATAACCATCATCTGACATAATATTGTGCTGAGAATGAATTTAACACCACATTCGCCCACAAACAATTTTCTCCCATTAAATTTACCACCTATCATACCATATCATACCATGACACTAGCACTTAATGGTAGCGCACAACCACAGCACAGGATCCCGCAAACATTTGAGTGACACACTTCTTAGTTGTCAGTGAGTGCTCACCTAATTGTAAAAATTAACAATTCTTATACCTCTGGTAGTCTGTATTAATTTGACATTGAAGCAAAAGCTGGCTAATTGGGAATTGCCAGTGTTTTGTTTATGGTGCAGGAGAGACACAGGATTAAGATGTAAATGAGTATTTGTCTTTTACTATCACCAGGACTTAATGTACAACATCTAGGGGAAAGTGTGTATTGCGCCCCTAACTAACTGCACCCCCCTTATAACAAAGGTACTAGTGGCAGTTTGTTTTGTGCAACTAAATCCAGTTCTCATCTTTAATCCATACATTTACCCAATGTTTCAATGAATTCATACATAAGAATGTATTTTAATAAGCTAGCAAAATAAATTCAGTACTTCCTTAAATCTGCACAGGTTTATGAACCCGAACAATAATAATATGGCTGTAACATTCCAAAATCGATAGCTTTAATCTCAAAGCCAGATATTCATTGCATATTCTGAAAGCAAAAATTATAAATTCCCCTAGCTGTAAATTTTTAAGGCAGACGTCTCTGATTTAAATGCTAAAAATAATTGCGCCCTGGTAAAGTGCGCCCTATCCAAATGTATGTTGAAAAATGAAATCCAAGGCCTATACATATGAGTGTAATTTCATTATTTCAAGTCATTCTGAATGCAAGAATACCACATTAAAATGCCTTCCAGGCCCTCCAGATAAAAAGCTTGGGAGGTAGCCGAGCCCCATTTCCTCCTATACTAATGCTTATTTCTGGTGTGCCATTGACTTAACATGACATGAGGGAAGGGCGCAATTAAATCTAAATGCGCCCTCCCCGGGTGCAATTACCCTCACACTTTGGAAAATGTGCCCTTTGCATAGTTTTACTCAAATTGGAATTCACTGTTAGAACATGCTATTTTCAGGCCAGGAATTGCTTTCTCAATAACAAAAAATGATCAAATTTTGTAATTTAATCCACAGTAGCAACATTGAATAGGAGAAATTCATCTAGCAAGTGAGTTCCCTTAGAGGTGCGCAATACACATACTTTCCCCTATGTAGATAACTATTTCAATATGCGAAAAATTAAGAACACAAAATGGTTGGAGATGAGCCTACACAATGTGACTGCTCCAAGTATGACTTACCTGGTAAATATTGATGCTAGCATCCGTCTTTGTATGTCTCTATTCCAGAGAAGTTGAAGTAAAAATACCACATCAACATCATTTTTCTCTCATAAAAATATCAGGGTCAAGACTAATAGAAAAACCTACAAATCCCATCATACGTCACTCTATCTCAGCAAAATCACCTATTGATAAGCATCTGGACTCCGACCGCAGTTTAAAATGCAAAATAATTGAATGAAAACACTAAATACCACTATCACTTATACAATATACACGCCGCCAACGCTGCACCACTACCACACAACAGTAAATAATGAGCGCGGCGAAATTTGACGCAGCACGTGCAGCGTCCTTTTTCACTCAGCTCTCGCCAGGGTCACTTTGATCGCGGTTCTAGAGTCAGCTGACTCCACGATCGAGCGAGGCGCAGGCTGTCCTTGGCCGACTCATCATCTGACCCCGCGCTCAAATTCGTTCATGCTGGGAGGTTCATTGGACTCTTGCTGAACGACTCAACCTAATTTTGAGAGTCAGCGAATACGAGAGTTCAGAGTCACCACAATGCAGGAAATTTAGGAGAGTCAAAATTTTTCTCAGTGTAGGTACCTATTTAGCCCCAGATGACCTCTCAGAGATCACAGGTAAAAGATTGCAGCAAGAACCTGGAAAGAGCCCCAGGATACTACGATTTGGAGAATATGAAGGCATTCTCAGCTGTAAATTGGGCTGTACACAAATACAGCCCAATTTCTGTTTTCTCATCTATTTCCAATGGAGAGGACATGATCCGTAGGGGAAAGTGGGGGTCACGGACACCGTGGGTAAGATGTTCACCCCCTGTTTGGGACGAACTAACAACGCCACGACGGGGAAAAGCGTGTAATACGCTTCCTATTAGCGCGCGTCGGTCGCAGAGCAACGTTGGGTCCGGTAAGCTATCTAAGTTTTATACAATTTTCATAAAAGTAAAAACTACAACTCATGTGTTTTTTTCACAATTGAATTCGTAAGGTCGTTGCATGGATGTTTCTATAGATACTGTATTGGTATTACGTGATATGGCTCTTCAAGATGTTACATTTTGATCACCGCAGTCGCTGACTGTGTAATCGCAATGGCGTCCGATTTATGTTCAAGTTTGTTTAGGAAGAGCAAAGTGGGGTAAGACGGACACCACGTTTGGGGCAAGATGGGCATGGTGTCCATGTTACCCTGCACAAGACTTTATTCAATTTTATAAAATATAAGCTTAAATAAATAAACTTATCAAGGGTTTTGGGGTCCAGCGATGCACCTGAGCGGAGGCGGATTTGGCTGATGGTGTGGGGACACAGGGCTCGAAATGCTGGAAAACATATAATTAAATTTGGGGGTCATCCAGGGGCAGGTGTACCCCTTGACCCTCAGTGCCCCCTGAAATGGTCACGGTGTCCCCCTGAGAGATTTATGGGCCCCTAAAGTGTCGCTTCCATCCCCTCTCCTCAGGAGCGGGGAGGGGCGCTCTTAGCTCTGCGAGAGGATTTGGCGCCCACCTGATAGGTTTAGCGTTCCAAAAGTGGCACCCCCTGGCAGGCGCGCACCCAAGATTTTTATTTAGGGGGGCGGCTGACGAGAGGTGGCATTTTGCCTCAGGGGTGCACTTGTTCACCCAAAAGGCGGCCAATTTTCTTATCCTGGTGAGGCCGGTGAATTAATTGCTCCACAGACCTAGTGTAAATTTTCAGGGGGCGGCGTGCTGGGTGCAGGGGCAGCAAATTTAGTGTAGGGGGTGGCATGTTGGGTGCAGGGGCGGCAGTCAGCGTATCACTGCCTCTAAAAAGTCAGGTGAAGGCTCATCATTCCCCTCGATGGGCGCTTTCGGCGCCCCACATGAATGGGGGCGGCACTTTGGAGCCACAGCGTTTGGGGAGGGCCGGACCCGCTGCCCCCCTGGGTGCGCGCCCGCCCCTTGGCCCCGGCAAGGTGCCCCGCCCCCTGATCGGTGATCCTGGATCAACCTATGCACAGTTCCACGACAGCCCTTGATACTTTAATCTTCTGTCATTTGAAAAATACTTTAATCTTCTGTCATTTGAAAGTTTAGAAAAGGCATGACCCCCTTTGACCCTTTGACGGAAAAAGTAAGAAAATGACCCCTTCCCCGCGGCGGACGACAGTCGCCTAGTGGGTCGATTGCAGATGGAAATATTCAAGGCCTGGTTCGATCACTTTGTTCATCTTGTCCATCTTTCCCCGTGGGGTGACCATGTTACCCCATTATGTGGGGCGAAATGGGCTTTTGCTACTTTTTTCTAAACTTTACGCAAATTTTGATATGATAATTAAAGACACATAGCTGCTTGCACAGTGGCAGATAAATGTCTGAAGTATCTCTACAGCAAAAATAGGAACGAAACAAGCTCATTAAGTCATCAAAAACTCACACCATCGTTACGGTGTCCGTGACCTCCCACTTTTCCCTACTTGACCTTAGGTCATCGATATGAAAAATCCCGGAATCAATGTTGTAGCACTCGGTGGGCCCATTGTGTGGTATGAGTTTCAATCGGATAGACTCATCCATTTCTTTCTTATGCCACCTTAAAAAATTTGAAGTGAGGTCACTTGTCCTGCACTGGTGATCTGACCTGAAATGTTCCAAACTTAAAATTTCGGGAAAAGTTGCGGAATTGATTAAGAATAAGGTGTGCCAAGTACATCGGCGCAAAGCGCCGCCGTTTTTTCATGCCACCGGAAAAACCCGAAGGGGATGTTCTAACACCCCCCACCGGGGCGAGGATTAAATATTCATGGCGCCCCTGGACTAATCTCGGCGCCCCCTGAAATGTTTCCCAGCGTGCGAGTTCGGTGCCCTCATGATAGGATTTGGCGCCCATCTGATGCTGGTCTTGGAGCCCCCTTAAGTTAGCCTGAGGGGCTCCCGGGATTATAGTCTCCGGGGTTATCGCCGAGTGTTAGTCTCAGCCCCCATCCCCTTTGGGAGTACCTCAGGGTCTCCCGAGAGAGAACGTTCCAGAGCCCTCCGGAAGACAGACTCAAGGTGCCCCCAAATACCGATTTCGGGGGCCCAAATGAGTGGTTTCGGGGATAAGTGCTGCTTTCAGGTTTCCTTCATGTTCTGGTTTTGATGCCGTCTTAGATGCTAGGAAGGGGTAAGTAGGTGGTTACATCAGTTGGGCCGCCCGTGGAATAGGTAGGTACCTATCATTATTCTATAACGTCTGGGGCACACTGTAACATCCCCTCTATGAAGCTCCGTTTTTTTTGGAAAGCTGATATTATCATCGAAAGCAGGGGCGCAGCCAGAACTTTGGTATGTGGGGCCACACTACCTTTGAGGGGCACCCCGGGAAGAAAATGGGCACTTTTCATGCAACCTAAAAAACTTACGATTCCTTAGCTTACATCAACCTTTTAGCATCTTTGGTCCAAGAAAAATGCAAATCAAGCAATGACGAAGAAAGAAAGCTTGGCTGAAACTAGAAAGAAAGCAAAAAATATCACCGAAATCTCATGGAAGTAGCCAAAACAGAACATTTTTGGATAGATTTAAGGCCAAGTCAGGCAACTCATGGAAGTATTTGACATCAGAGAAATCAGCGGTGCCTGTGATATTTGCCACATGTGCAAGCTGAGACATATTAGAGCCGAAAATTCATGTATGCCCACTGGGATTGCCCGTACAATCACCAATAATTGTTAGTGCCGAGTGAGCCCTGGCTGAACGCGGGTTAAGTACTGCACCTCCCACAAGGGCCTTGGAACCTTTACTACGGGAATAATTTGGAAGATGCCTACTTTTAACGCGTCTATAAAGTTCCATATTTCCAACGATCGTTCCAAGTAGGGGTAAAAAAGGTAAACAGGCGGATGGTTTGTATGGGGAGGGTGTGACTGGGCTGAAAATTGTGAAAAAATCTAAACAAATACCAATAATCATTTTTTATGAATTGAATTGGAAGTTCATTTGTTATGGCCGCTGATTCGTCATGACGAGCGGGCCCTGTTTGAACGCGGATTAAGTTCCGCGGCTCCCACAAGAGCCGTGGGAGGAGTGTCATCGTGACATTGGAAGAGAAATTTTTCTGCCGGAATAATTTGAGGAGATACCTTTTGACGTGTTTATAAAGTTCCACATTTACAATGATCAGTCCCAGTAGGAGTAGAAAAATGTAAACGGGCCGGTGGCTTGGATGAGGATGATGTGACAGGGCTGAAAATTGTGAAAAATTAGTTTTTCATTTAAATGAATTAGTAGAAAACCTGGTTTAGGGACTGTGCTCTGAGCCCAGGGGCACATATCTTTTTATCACCTGCCCAGAATCCTCCAGTATAATAGGCAATTTATATAATCAGGGGTGCCTAGGCATCACAAGCAGTTTTAGCAATAGCTCATTCCTCGTTAGCTCAATTTTACAAGGTAAGTTTACACTGTGTGCTTATTCCCGATCTATTCAAAACCAGCTCAGGGGCCCCTAGTGGGGATCAGAGCCCTCCAGAGAAGCTGCTCCCTCCCCCAGCATTAGATAGGTTCAGGAGGAACAATGATTTACTCATGGGGGCACCAGATTGACTAAGAGAGCACCAGATCATCTCAGAAGGCGCGTGATCAGCTCAAGGGGCCAAGACCAGCGCTAAGGGGGCGCCAGATGAGCTCAAGGGGCACCAGATTACCTTTGCCCGTAGGATTATTGGCGACGATGAGGCATTAGCTGGAAACGGATTACCTGCCCATACTCTTCCCGGGTGCTTGGAAACGCGACAGAATGCCCTAGCTGACCAAATAGGGTACTAAATTATCAAACAGTAGCTTCAATCACTACATTCGGTCTAGTTGCATCTGGGTTCAACGGCGTAGGGCACTAAATTTCGAGTGGCACAGCCCAAACGGGGTAAACCACCAAGCAACCAAAGGGCACTCCGGCACCGATGGGGGGGCACGTGCCCCTTGTGCTCCTCCCCCTGGCTGTGCCCCTGGTCCAAAGATGTTTGAGCTCCAAAGTAAAAACAAGGTTTCTACGGTCATGTACCTCGGAGAAAATTTGTTCAAGCTCACTGAATACAATTAAGAAAGCAAGATATGCCGATCTGGCAGCAGTAGGTTTTGAAAAAGAACAAAAAAGCTCAATAGCTTTAAATTACGCTGGTCAACGACCAAAATGGATTCGGCACGTGAACATCTCTTTCTGCCTATTTCGATACCGCTGATTTCAAATTGAGTAATCGTTTTTTGCCCTCGGACCGGGTTTCTTCTCCAGAGCATACCTGTTGTATAGCCCTTACACTTTCCACATACTGTCATCAGCCTAGCCTTTTGTGGAAAAATATAGATCAAGGATGTCGAGAATCCGGATTATCTGCACCCAGACAATGCAGTTTATCAATATACATGTGAATTTATTGCAACGAAAGACTGCCTCGCATTCAAGTGCATGAACATTGTACATTGAACAAGGTTTGCGCTCGGTCGCACAAGCTCGCCGGTATTGAGACCGAGAGGTGACGTCGCAACATTATATGATGAGGATTTTATGCCAGAGTCACCTCCCTTGAAGGTCGAGTCTAAGTAAAAAGTCACAGGTCAAGGTGATACCACCATTTCAAGGTCATTGACCCTAGTGCCTTTGGTCGGATTATGCCGCCTAATATGACGTATATCATGCGATGACGTCATACGCTAGGTCACTCAATCTTGAGCTAAAAGTCGCAGGTTCAAGATAAAGGTCATGGGTCAAGGTCAAACCTTATTTTCCGCCCGACGGTTGCCATAGTGCTAGTTGTATTGCACGTTATAGGCAAAATGTAATATTTTGACGTCAAAGGTCAATTGCCTTGAACGACCTTGGCCTAAAAGTTTCAGAGAACATTGTTTTACATTGTAAAAGTTTCAGAGAACCTTTCCTCTGTTACTTTAGGCCACTTTCTCTCCATATCCGGGTTCTCATTGCATAATCACGGTATTTCCCAATGGCTACCCTGCACATACAGAATTTGCCTACATGGCCTCGTTTTACCTTGAATATATTGACCTAGGTTGTGAAAATCGGGTTTAAGGTAGAATACCATAGCCTCCACAAACACCTAAACGTTCATTTTCCTAGACCTCTTGGGTTTTGCACTGTCAATGTCACTGATGCCAAGAAGGCTTGCACAAAGACGACACACAGACATACTGGATCTCAAAATTGTGATATGATACGGCATTTCTGCTGCCAGATTCGTGTTCAGCGCTACAAATTACCCTAGAAACGGACTTTTTTATACTGGCCTTTAGGGGCCCCCAAGCTTAGCCTAAAGGAGCCCCCCCCCCGAGCCTGGTCTCAGGGGACCCAGAGCTTGGTCTAAAGGGCCACCGAGCCTGGTACCAGGGCCCCACTCTGTCTCAGGGGCCCCCGAGCTGTTCCTCGCCCCCCCCGAGCTTTGTCTCAGGGACCCCCAAGCTTGGTCTAAGGGGCCCCCAAGGCTGATCTCAGGGCACCCAAGCTTAGGCTTAGGAGAGCCCCTGAGCTTGGTCTCAGGGGCCCCGAGATTGTCTAAGGGGCTCCGGAGCTTGTCTAAGGGGGCCCCCGAGCGTGGTCTCAGGGGCCCTCCAAGATTGGTATAAGGGGGCTTCCCAGATTGGTCTAAGGGGCCCCCGAGATTGGTCTTAAGGGACCTTTAGCTTGGTTTCAGGGGCCTCCAAGCTTGGTTTCAGAGGCCGCCAAGCTTGGCCTCAGGAGCCTCCGAGCTGTGATCTCAGGGCCCCCTGAGCTTGGGCTCGGGGGCATTCGAGCTTGATCTCTAGGAGCCCCCTCCCCCTCAAAGCTTGGTCTCAGGGGCCCCCGAGCTGTGTCTCAGGGCTCCGAACTTGGTCTCAGGGGGCCTCCGAGATTGGTCTAAGGGGCTCCCGAGATTGGTCTTAGGGGGCCTTGCGCTTGGTTTCAGGGGCCTCCAAGCTTTGTTTCAGAGGCCCCCAAACTTGGTCTCAGAGGCCCTGAGCTTGGTCTCAGGGGCCCTGAGCTTTGAATCTGGGGCCTTCGAGCTTGATCTCTAGGAGCCCCAAGCTCCGTCTCAAGGAGCCCCGAGCTATGTCTCAGGGCCCCGAGCTTGGTCTTGTGTGTGCTCAAGTCAGTATGCCTGTCATTTGCGTTTTTTCTGTGTCGATATAGACGGTAGCATCAAAGCGCCCCCAGTTCTCATTCTGCGGGAGACGGAATTTTCCGAAAAAAAATACTCAGAACATAATAATTCGTGTTACTTGCCATGTTTTATTATGTAGATGCGTACGAACAAACAGCGTTCACTTTTTAAAAAAAGAACTATTTGTGTCGGAAGGGCGTTGCTGTACCGTTATTAAAATTTTGATAAACTCCTAACGTGACGCTCGAGCTTAAAGCTTTGACGTTCAATGTCCGAGGCTTACGTGAACCTATAAAACGCAGATCCATATTTCGACATCTACATGTTAAATACGCTGCTTATTTTGCTGTACTGCAGGAAACATATTCCAGCTTGGAATCCGAGATCGTTTGGAAAATCGAACGGGGAGGCAAAACCATTTTTTACACGGGCCAACTAAACAACAGGAAGGAATAACCATTTTTGTACTGGGCCAAATACAACTTTTACCATTTGTGACGCTTATGCAGGAGCGGAACCAGGATTTTGCTATGGGAGTGGCTGAGCTTTGAAAAATGGCGAAAAAGGGGGAATAGGGCAAAAAATGGCGAAAATGGGGTAAAGAGGGGCTGAAGCCTCCTCAGCCCCCTGGATCCGCCCCTGCGCTTAGGCCTGTGACCTCAGGCAGCAAGTCCCAACCAATCTATTGCAGCTTTTAGGGGGCCCTTGCTGCCGAGGGGGCCCCATCGTCAAGGGGGGCCCCTGGAAAAATTCTTGCCCCCCATCCGAAAAGAGCATCCGCCGCCACTGTGTGGCACCTTGGTCGAATCCTGGAATTTAGTGTAACTAGCCGTACTTTTAGCCGAAAATAATGAAACCACTCATGATTTCTCTGAAAAATGTACAATAAGCTCAATATATTGATTTTTAAAATACTCCCCTAGGAAAAGAAATAAATATCTGCCTGTGGATGATGTCATGATCTGGCAACCACTACCCTACTCGAAACGTTTCAAGGGCTTCGATTGGCTGATGCTCATCGTGACGTCAGCATATGTCGTTACACCAACGGCCATGACAACTGTGGCTTGCTGCTAAGGGTACATGAGGGGTACATTGCAGGTAGGTTTTAGTTTTTCGACGGAAATATCGAGTTCCAAGACAAATGATATATGATAGCCGGGTTTTCTCGACTTGCTTTACAACTTGCCTATCTCAGTTAAAATCATGTTATGAAGGTGCCACATTCCCTTTAAGCATGAAAACCTGCTTGTGATCCCAGATGGCCTCTCAGGTGTCACAGTTCTAAATATCCAGCCTCAACTTCGGAAGTGGCCTAAGAATACAGAGTGTCAGGATTGCAGAAGCGCGTCAGTAATGCAACAGCTGGCTAAGAAACCCAATCCTGCGCTGCCGCGTGGAATAAATTTGCGTTTAACAAAAACTTAGATCGCGGACTAAAACTCGCAGACCAAAGACAGTGAGGATTGTGAAGTATAATGGTAGAATACAGCCAAATGTTCATACTACTTTAGGACCGAAAAATTTAGTTGATTTTCGAGTGTTATATTTTGTGCTCGCCTCTTTATCAAACACGAATCTAAAATAAGGTTCAAGCACGGACGCATTTCATAAATTTGAAGATGAAAATAATCAGATGCTCGTGATACGAAACTTTCACATCCCTATTGCGTCCAAGCAGTTTTATTGTTGCAGTGCAAACTTGTATGAATCTTGGTAGAATATGATTATTTCTGCGTTGAATTAAAAAAATAAATCTTACTTTGCATCTTTGCTTGTCGCTTGACATTTTTTAGTGTCTTAATCAAAACTCCTCTGCGGTTGACATTATTTACATGATTTACATATCGGTTTGCATTTTTCCATATTCTACCAGGATTCATGCAAGTTTGCACTGCAACAACAAAACTGCTTGGATGCAGTAGGAATGTGGAAGCTCCGTATCACGAGCATCTGATTATTTTTGTCTTCAAATTTATAAATTGAGTCTGTGCTTAAGCCCCATATTAGATTCGTGTTTGATAGAGAGCCGAGCTCGAAATATACTTTTAAATTAATTACTTGTTTGGGTCCTAAGCTAGCATAAACACTAGGTTGTATTCTGCCATAATATTAACCCTCGCCCCACCGGGGGAACATCGATGCCCCCCCCCACGAGGTTTTTCCGGGATAGCAGAAAAACGACGTGGCGCAGCACCGCGGTTGAGAGCTCTACCTCTCACCCCATCATTTTCCCACCATCCCTAAATTTTTTACCCCGGGTCACCTGAGGTCAGTTCACCAGGCGAGGTCAACCAAGGTCACCTCACTTCAACTTTTGAGCTCTATAAGACCTACATTTCGAAGTCGATTGATTGGAAAATTCCTACACTTCATGATCCCTCCAGGGTCTACAAGGTTCATATCCAGGATATTTCGATTTCGTGGCCTAAGGTTAGGTCATGAGGTGACCTCTCCCATTGGAAAAGCATGGGGAAAAGCTGTCTTATGATTTAAAAATCACAAAAACTATTGCAAATGCTCGCCTTGCTCAGAAAAACGTTCTTGGACACCCTTTCACGGATCCCAGGGGCCATATCTTCCCTTTGACCTCTCCAAGGTCATCCAAGGTCACCAGGGGTAAAAAAGTATTTTGACCATAACTTTTGACCTAATTACGCTAGGGCGCTGAATCAAACACCATCGTGTATGTCTCGTCACTGGCTTTCATTTGATATACGGCAATATTATTTTCTGACCTTTCGCGACCCCAGGTCATATTAGGTCACGAGGTGATCTCTGGAGTTCAAACCACTGGTGGGAGGTCATTACGTTCCACATAGCGGAAAAAGGTCTGAAATTTTCCTATCAAATGTACTTTACCAGATCTCAATAGCTTTAATGGCATAAGAGTTATGCCTAGTTTGCTTAACCATTGCATATTTGAGTGAAAATAGCCGACTTTGACCTATCTTGACCTCTGGAGGTTAAAACAATTGACCTGAGCGCTTAAACATGCGAAGTAATTTGTCACTGAATTTACGCCAGCTTTCTAATGCACTCTGCAGATTTGCGCTATCCTCCATATTTTCGGAGTTAGAGGGGGCCATCGATGCCCCCCGTGGGGCGAAGGTGGCGCCGGACCCCCGGTGGGGCGTGGGTTAATAATTATGGTCACCATAAACTTCACTATTAACAGACTGTAAAGTCCCGTCCAATTTCGATCGCAGAATGACACCACATGAAATATGATTTCCGCGATCGATTTTGAGTGATCTACATTCGTAGAATCAGAGACTAAAATTCCGGGATGCCCAGCACTGACAATACGAAAAGCATACGGGAGGGGCCCCAATTCCTAAGGCACCTTCGGCCCGGAGCTTCGCAGTGGCCGTTGTAACCTCCCTGGACCCAATCCTGACCACACCACTGGCTCCAAGAGCATGAGAAAGGCTTTCGTGAATTATTCCTTCATTGCCACTCTAATTATGTGGTTTTGTGTGAGTTTTCCGCACTTTATTTTTTCTGGAGGTGTCCTTAGCGGTCAGCTAAGTACCTCCTCCAGAGTTTCAAGATAATCTAGACGAATAGCCCCGTAGAAAAAATCCTTAAGAAAATACTTGGTTCAACTCTCGCCTCTTCCCCCAAAGGTAGGCTGGGATTTTGTGGCGACGGCACGGATGGGTGGTGACCTGATGGTCTCAGTTCATAACAAACTGGCTTCAATCGCGGCCTATCGTGACGAACACCACCGGTTTTTGTCACCAGGCTCTGCCTCAACAAGGAATCAATCACGGGAGGGTGGGAGCTGCAACATCTCCCTCCCTGTAAAGGTGAAGGTGGGGAAGAGCAGTTGTTATCCATATTTTGTGTTTCTTTTTGTTAAAAAATAGTTTGGCATTTTTGGCCTTTTCCGGAGCTAATTTGATTCTTTTGTGCCAAAAGAACCTGGCAACCCTGCTGGTAGGTATGTATGTATGTACATACATACATGCTTAAAGGGAATGTGGCACCTTGGTCGAATCCTGGAATTTAGGGAAATTAGGCTTACTTTTAGCCAAAAATAATGAAACTACTCATGATTTCTCTGAAAAATGTTCGATAAGCTCAATATTTTGTTTTTAAAAATACTCCTCTAGGAAAATAAATAAATATCTGCCTGTGGATGATGTCATAGTCTGGCAACCACTACCATACTTGAAACCCTTCATGGGCTTCGATTGGCTGATGCTCATCGTGACGTCAGCATATGTCGTCACACCAGCAGCTCACAAGAATGGCCACCCGGCAGGGGGCTGATGAGGGGGCTGGTGCCAGGTAAGTTTTAGTTTTTTCTACGGAAATATCGAGTTCCAAGACAAATGATATATGGAGTACCGGGTTTTCAGACTTGGTTTACCACTTGGCTATCTCAGTTAAAATCACGTTATGAAGGTGCCACATTCCCTTTAATGATGCGAAAACCACGGAAGAGTGACGAATCCGCCACTGTCTGTTGCAAAGGCGATGACTGTCGCCTGGAAAGGCCCGCCGTCGGTCCATCCGGAACCCCTTTGGGCCGGTGTTTGTTTGTGTTTGTCTAGACGACAGTGGTAGATGCACCGTCAGCCAGTGGGCCTGTCCCGCCGCGTCAGTCCCCTGCAAAGCATGTGCACGGAGATCAATGTTGCATCATCAGCGCATGGCATGGAAGACCTACGGAACGGAACGGAAGCTAGCTAAGGCCTGAAGCCCTCGTCAAATGTCCAAATTATGTCACTCCAGGGGGTTGGAATGTGCTCTTAGAGCTACGTTTAGATGGGCAAATGAAACAGGAAGCAACAAATGACCCCGCATGTAGGCGTTCCCTATAATCCCAGCTATAATGGAGATGACCTGTGGATAGACTGGTGAGTGGAATTCCCCCAGCGGATATGAGGTTCCGATCTGAGTGGACAAGATCTTACCTCGCTATGCTGAGGAGAGGATGTTCATCCATCAAACCCTGGGCAAACTTCAGAGTTTGGCACGTTCTCTTCTCAGGTGACAGGTATGATGCCGGTATGACAGGTATGGTGCTGTTATGACAGTTAGGAGGCTGGTATGACAGGTATGACAGGTATCATGGGTGGAGATCGGGGGAGGGGGGTTGGGGGGTCAGGAGCCCCTGGATTTTTTGTCTCCAATAGACTTTGTACAGGGCTTGTTTTACAGTGCCAGAGTTAACCCATCCAGAACCACCCCCCCCCCCCGATCGAGAAGAGATCTCGAGCCTTGACAGGTATGATGCTGTTATGACCGGTATATCAGATATGATGCCGGTATGACAGATCATAAATCACAGAGCTGTCGATACCGGACTTTTACCTGCTCTTTCAGTTTCGCTTTCTGCAGCCTTTGCGTCTTTCTGGCGTTTAAAATGTATACGCTGTATCACAATAAACAGCGGCATCCACGTTATAAGCAAAGTTGACAAGGAAAAATAGTTTCTGTAACGAATCTACGTAAAATTAGGCAAATATGTCTCTAAAATACAAAAGACTTCGACATAAAATAACTTTGGCCTAACAAGCGAAGATGAAAACTGAAAAAGATCGGGCGAGATGTACCGAAACAAAGGTGTGGATTTAAACATAATAGGGGATTCCCGGACACCCCCAATGAAACGGCGAATTAGTGTTGAAAATTCCTCCATATTTTCTCAGCCCTCATTCTTATGACATTAAATCTATTGTATAAGGTACAGCAGGCCTCAGGGAAGCCAAAAACACAACTTATGTTACACTAGCCCATTTGATATAATAATTGTTGACGTTATCTTAAATTTGGTCACCCCATAAATTTTCAAAACCCACGCACTTATACCAAGATACAATATTAGTGGATATAGGTATGTTATGTTTTGAACCTTCCATGTCCTTCAGGTCACCACTTACAGCGGCCGTAAGATATATTCAAAATATTGACTCCCTAGAATTTTTCCAAGGACGTGTTCGAAAGCTCTGATAACTTTCGACCTTGATTTTTGCTTGATTTGTAAACACAAAACTTATATTGCGGAGATAATCGCTAAGCTATAGCGGAACAGTATCTTAACATATCTAACTTTGAACGTGATGTTCCATTTCAATACAAATTCAGCATGCGAAAATAAAAAAGTTGGTGTATACTGTCTGCTAGTCTTTACTGGCGGCTTCGGGAACGCTTCAACAGTTGAGAAAACTTTGCATTTTATTGAAATACCTGTTTACAAGTTACGCCTAAGCTTGTCTATGTTTATACGCGACAATTCTGCGCAGAATGATTCCGACGGTTACCTCTTATGCCGATCATTTTGCCACAGCAGCTAGCACTTCTAAAAAGGCACGGGAAAGGCCTCCACGACACCTGAGCACCAACGCACGCAAAGAACATGTCTGGATGCGCTGCGTTTCCAGTTCCACACGAACACACCTCATAACTGCACAGCCCTGCACGCAGCTCGCGTGGGTGGCACGAGACTGCGCCAATCTTCATAAGGCACTTGGAATGCTGGTTCGCTAGTATTAACGAAATCACGAGTCTTTTCCTCTCGGGTAACAGGCTGCCAAGTTATGACGCACTAAAAGTTAACCTATTATTGGCACACAAACTGGCCACTTGTATGAACACATTTCCTTTATCACGTTTTTCAAGGTGACGACACACAACAGTATTTCCCTTGCGGCAGAATTTCGAAGCATATAGTTCGAACTCCGGCAACGGAATGCGCTCAACAAACCACTACGAACAAGTTTCAGCGCAAGCAATTAACTACTCCAGCATGCAAAGTTTAAAATGTCTCTTTCTGGAAACATTATTTGCATAACATAGTCACGTGGCACAAAAATATACAACAATTTAATGAAATCCACGATCTGGTGCGAGGGGTCGAACGCCAGGGAGAAGAATATATTGGGAGCAGACAGAATCGATTAAGAAAACTATTCAACCTGCACAGACTAAGGCACTGCTCCTGAAAACACTTGATACTAGATTAAGCAATGTTTATTCAGATTTTTTTTTTCTAAGATATTCCACACTTTCAAAACATGTGCCGATATATGTCCATATTGCGAGCAGACAGAATCAATTAAGAAAACGATTCAACCTGCACAGACTAAGGCATGTTCCTGAAAACACTTGCTGCTAGATCAAGTAATGTTTATTAATATATTTTTGTTCCAAAATATTGCACACTTTCGAAACATGTGTCGATACCATGAGAAGTATGTTAAGTTACCTGTTCATTGGCCTTCCTGGCTTCTATCACCTCGGAAAAAATATGCTCCCCCACTGGGCATGACATATCAGAAAGGACAGGCGTTGGGTCTCCCCTTTTGAAAGATGACAGAAGGCGCGGGTCGACGTTCATCGGTTTCCCCTGCCTAAAAATAGGTGTCGCCACAGTCGGCACCGCCCGTTCTCCCGGCAATGAACCCATTCGTCTGACATCTTAAATAATTCATCCTTGGAGAGTTTTTCTAGGCCTAACAATGCTTGAGATTTTGAATACATGTTTTCCACTTTGGCTGAAAAGAAAAATAACGAAAAGATTGCAATAAGCTCGTTTTATTTTGGGGGCTGAACGTGGTTTTCGATTATTATTTGTTTAAATAATTTGGGGGTGGATCTCGGGGGCAGTCCGGCCATGGCCTCCAAAAGTGAAATAGACTAGACAAAGCTCCCCCTCCCACACCAACTAGGATTGATGATTGGTCAATTCGGAGAACGTGTCCGTCGGTAAAATAAAATATTTTGAAGCGTGTTTGTCCTTCCAGAAGATCCTTTTTATCACTGCAAGAGTTTAGGCTGCCAGCACCCTCCCCCCCCCGCTATCCCCAATACTCAGCGTTTTTTTCTCACTGAGTGGGGGTCCCCCAAAACCGGACGGCTGGACGGACACACCCACTGTAACGGTTATACAGCGTTATAATTCCTCTTCCGGTTGGACATTGAGGGGTTCGCGACGAACAAGTATGTTCTGATATCGCCGCCAAGCGATTGTACCATCAACGACCTGCCGTTAAGCCCGTTGTATAAATAGGTAACCTCCCAGCTTTGAATACAGAAATTAATGCAATTACAGATTTAAGTTTACGCCCGTTGCATAGCTAGGCAGTGACTTGTCCTTTTCCATCTGGCTTACTTTTCATCAGACTCAATCGGGTTCCGTCAAGTTTACAGTTCAGGATTCGGAACGTGTCGGATTGGTAGAACAGATAATTACATGGGCTAGACAAGTCTGTTTAAATCTCATCTGTAATTGGATGATGATGGCATCGTCATTTTAAGCTGCTGTTTCCCGGTTAAGCGAAAAAATATTTCGTTCCTTGCCGTCTTCCCGGTTAATTCATAAAATTAGCCTGCTCTTGCTGGAAAAATTGACCTCAAGGTAAAAGTTACCATGGATTTCCAAGTGCCAGATGATGCGCTTGTTTTATTATGAACGCCACTTTCAAACGGTAAACTCTAAACCGTAGTTTTGTGCTCATCTGGATAAAAGTTTCAGCCATGGCACGTTTGGGCCTACTTTGCCCACTTGTTGAGACAAATGCAATGCTTGAATTTCCATTTTGCAATTACCGTTCTTCATTTCTGTTTGCTCTGAACTAGTTTCTCCCCGGCATTCGTCTCTCTCAGGGTTCCGACACCTGGCGGCGAACGACACCTACTATACAGATGGCCCCACTTACTATTATCCAGGTGTCGCTATAGTCGGTATACCAACGCCGAGGTGTCGCTAGTATCCCTGGCTCACCAGATCGTGTTTCAAACTAAAAAAGACTGCAGCGGGTAGGGCTCACGGTCCCGCCTCTCCCCGTCCGGCTCCTCCGTTTTGATGACCTCTGCCATGACCTCGCCGGTGAGGTCCGTTTCGTGCCTCAGGTGCGGCGGTCCAGTCGGGGGTGGGGTGCACGCGTACTCGGCACGGGGCGGAGTCTGCGCGAACAGACAGTCTCCGATTGGCTGCGGGCCGCCATGGTATGGCGAGTAGGAGTTCAGGGGTGGCGGGGGCGGGGCGGAGACGGGAGGGGGCGCCTGCGGCTGGTAGGGGTAAGACTGTCCGGCGAAGAGGTTGAGGTGGTTGTCGTAGCCGCCGCCGTAAGACCAGTCCGGCACGGGTGCATAGTTGTTGACGTTGAAGGAGTTGATGGGTGCCCCGAGCAGTGGGCCGGATGACACTGCCGGACAGGGCATATTTTAAGGAATTGGGACTGGTGGGCATTCGGCTGAAAAGAGCATGAATTCGCACCAAAAGGGCACTCCTAGATCATCAAATGGCAGGCGACTGGTGGGCACTCGGCAGTTCAGGGGCGTTCACTGGTGGACATAGCATGGGGGACTGGTGGGCAAAATGCCCACCACTTTGTAGGTTAAAATATGCCCTGCTGCCGGAGGAAGTACAGTTAGAGCGTTAGTTAACAACAGTACTACTACCGCACAAATACTGCCGCTTTGTTACAAGGGACCATAGGCAGATCTAGGATTGCCAATCAGGGGGCACCTTCTGGGGGTGCCATCTGGACCAGGGGGCACCACTTTTGGTCGGCAAAACCTATCAGGTGGGCGCCAAATCCTATCAGCGGGCGCCGATTATCGCATCCTAGGAGAAGGGGTTGAGACATTTCAGGGGGTGCTGGGACCTTTTCAGGGGGCGTCGAGGGTCGATCAGCGGTGCACCTGCTCCCCTTCGCCCCCCCTCTGGATCCGCCTATGCAAGGGAAAGCCATGTAAGGGTGGGTAAATAGAAACTTGTGAGAGATCAATGAAACTCCTTCAGTGGCGGCGCTTGAACATTATGACAGCCTAGGCACGATTGGCTTAGAGGCAAGGACGTCGCCTAGGCTTTTTACCTGATATTGGACAGGGGTGGATCCAGCAGGTCGGCCGGAGAAGGGAGCAAGCTGAAGTCGATAAGCAAAAATTATATTTATGCTTAAAAGATCAATATCATAAAAACAAAATATAAAAGACATATGTCGGTGCATTGTGGAAACGGAGGTTCCCGAGACCAGCACTTGGGACCCGCAAAAACAGCTCCTGGGGCCCCGACACCGTCTCTGAATGCCCTCTGAGCAGAGTTGTGCGACTCGCGAGTCAGAGTCGGAGTTGAACTCGAATTCTGACTCATTCGACTCTGAGTTGAGTTGAGTTTAATCGAAAAAAATTAGACAAGTGAGTTGAGTTGAGTTGAGTCCGTTCACAACGCATCAATGAGTTGAGTTGAGTTGAGTTGTGAAGACAGCGAGTCAAATGAGTTGACGAAAAAAGTTGGCTCAACACGTAAACATGTTGTCAAGTAAAAGTGTCTGAATTTGCCTACCTTTTGCAAACCTCCTTTAACCTCCTTTAAAACATTTTCCCCAGTGTTTCAATTGTTTAAATCAAAGTTTCAATTTGTTTCAATAAACCAATAATTATATGGTTCAATTGCTTATTTTAAAGGCCCATCCGGTCTGAAGGAATCCCTAGGCACGAATAATACATACACTCAAAACATTAAACAGGTTCCTATCACTGGCTTTGAGGTTGCGGAACGCACTACAAAATACATTTCAAAACTCTCAAAAACTTCTCATCTTCAATATTTAATATTACTTCTTTACTTTAAACACTCCAACAACACGCGTCGTCGTCGCTGATTGTTGTCGTCAGTGGTGGTTTTCTGAGAATAGTGTGCGCCATTGCTGTCTTTGAAAAACAAATTCAGCAGAGTATGGGCTCAAGCTTAACTAACCTCAAGGCAAAAGAGTAACTATCACGTGATAGTTCATGAAGTAATGCAAATATTTATATGCCTACATGCTACGTTTATTATTTTGTCCCAAATGCGCCGTCTGCCGCCACCCTTTTCATTTTACCTATCAATAGCAAATACTGCTATTAGCATTGAAAAATTGGACCTTTGATTCGACAAAAATGTTGAGATGTTTTTATTGCAATAATCAGAGGAAATATTTCCTGCTACTGTTTTTGTCTGATTAGAGACCCTTACTTGGCATCTGTGTTTATTTGGATAGCTATAATACATTAGCAATTTTTCTGTGAAATCGTTCTCCAATTTTGCTTGAAGAGCGATAGGTATGTATTTTATTACAGGTTCTGACTGAAGCTGAAAATTTGATTAGGTTTAAAATATGAATATATTTGAATCCTACACATCAACGTTGATAGAATTTTCATTGCTATTCTCCTTTGTCATGTATGGTATACTTTTCCTGGGGTTTGCTGTAATTCTTATAATTAGCAGTTGCAACTAGGTAATTATTGCTTAAATTTTGATAAAACTCTTGGGATATTAATTTTAATTTATAAAAATTACCTAGCCTCATTCTTTAACAGAAAAAGCAATACCTATACCATCCCTACAAATCAAAATACACTTTATATCATGTTCTTTTAGCTTGATTATTTTTTGGCAGTATGGAGGCTCAATTTTTTTTGCCTGTATTGGTGTAACCTTAGCACTTTTAGGGATCTTTTCCATTCCATTTACTTAGTTTTATATGCAATGCTCCTTTTAGAAGTAATTGCAGCATGTGGTAGCTCTTTTGGGGCAGTGACAGTCTGGAAAAATTAAAAAGTTATTCAGGGTTGCTGGGTAATTGTTAACCAATGTTTGAATGCCAATTAATTAATTTTGCTTCCTTTAATCTTCTGTTTCATGTCAGACTTTCTGAGCAGCTTGATCTTTGCTGGTTGATTGATTTATTTCTTATTTTTTATATTTATATATTTATCATGTATTTATTTCATTTTGCAAATGAGTCGAAGTTTGAGTTGAGTTGAGTCATGAGCTGAGTCAGAGTTGAGTCGGATGAATTTAGCCGTGAGTCAGAGTTGAGTTAACTCACTGAACTCTTGGTCATGAGTTGAGTCAGAGTTGAGTCAACTGCTCTCAGCACTTGAGTTGAGTTGAATCGACTCAAGAAAATTCTGAAACGCACAACTCTGCCTCTGAGACCAGCCTCTGGGTGACCGAGACCAAAACTTTGAGTCCCTGAGACCAACTCTTGTGGGCCTCCCGAGACAAACTCTGGGACCCCCGAGACAAATCATTGAGGGTCCTTCGAAACCAACTCTGGGGGTCCCGAGACCAACTCTTGGGCCCCCAGAACAACTCAGGGCCCCCGAGACCGACTCTGGGGTCCCTGAGACTATGGGCCCTCTGAGACCAAGCCTGGGGGCCCGAGACCAGCTCTTGGGACCCCGAAACCAGCTCGGGGCCCCTGACACAGAATCTGGAGCTCCCTGAGACTAACTTTTTGGGACGCCTCCGAGAGAAACTCTGGGGGACTCTAAAACGTATCCTTTAAATCCTGTACCTACCCCTCCCCAAATTCAGTTAGCGTGTCCCGCGTGTGCTGTGTTTGGGTTTTTGTGTGTACCCAAATTCCAACATGTGCCCCAAATCCTGTGTGCCCCTCCCACAATTTTCCGGTAAATATGCAAGCTTACCAAATGTCCTGTCTGTGCCCCTAATATCGACGGTGTCCTATTCCCGGTATAAAAATATGTTTGTGTTTTCTACACATCGTATATATATATATACATATATATATATATATATATATATATATATATATATATATATACATACGTATATATATATATATATACATATATATTATTTTTCCTTTTTCCCCAAATTGTGCCCCTTGCAGTCACCCGAAAAATTTTGAGGAGGCCATGGCACCCTTACCCCTCCCTTGATTGCGCTATTGATCAAATACCAAATCTATAATCTGATGATTTACAGCCTAATGCAAAAAGATCATGAATGGAAAAAATGATGATGAAACGAGATAACATAAATACGATTGTAGTGTTTAGTATATTAAAACAAAATATTGGGTATAAATTACAATAAGTATATAAATAAGTAATTTATAGGTACACAATAAGTATAAGTATATATTTAATAAGTATATAAATATACAAAATATATTACAAGAGCGAGCCTCCTAGAGAACGGTTCTGTGAAAAAGCGAAAAACTCAGCGAAATAACCTCAGTTAAGAAAAGAAGAAAATTACAAATGTATCCTGAAAAGCTCTGTCTAATCAACCGGCCTAATAAGTGAGGACATGAAGAAGACTGAAGAGAAAAGAAATTACGAATACACTATTAAGAAATAAGACCTGAGAAACGAAAACGAGGAATCACGAAGACAAAAGCGAAGAATGAAAAGAGAGACCAGTCGACAAAGAACGAGAATAATTCATCATCACCGTCATCGTCACGCCTTGTTTGTTTGTTGTTTTCTATGTTTTTTTTCACCGGATCCCTTCATCAAGTCGCACTACCTCACTCCATGGGTTGAGCGCGGCGCCTGTGGCGACCCTCCCCGTGGATAATCCTTGTCCTTCCCCATCAACCATCCTATCCTTATCCTTATCCTACAGTGTGTTTTTGCTTAAGTTTGTCATTTATGTTCCTCATCTTCATTACGACCGGCGTCAGAATTGCCACACGGAATAGTGGAGATGCTGTGTATGTCAAATATACAAAATATAGTTAGACAGTAAACTCTCTTTTGGGGAATACGGTGTACATCAGCGAGCTAAATATCCTCATAACTACGGGAAAAGGAAGGCATTAATCAGCGTTGCCGTCTAAAAAGTACAGCACCGGCACGTGCCAGCAATGGCTACATCCTACAGCATGTGCCTCAGCGATTAGGAACTGACTGACTGCATGAAGGTAGCCGCCTGTGCTTCGGTGGCGTCGAATGACACCCAGGCGTTCACTGTTTGTCCACCTGGGCAGGTTTTCAAGGCAGTTACTGGAATATGTAGGGTAGTCAAATTTGTCCACTTGACCGCAGCGTGCATCATATCTGGTGCCATTCTCTCAAGGCTCAGTAAGATAGCAAGCAAGAAAAATATGAATGAGTTTTCTTATTTCACTTTCTGATGAGTTTACTCATATGTGCCGCATTACATACACACTACACGGCGTGTTAGGCTGCACCGCAACAACCGTCTCCCTTCACATCACACTGTTATTCTGTGCCGCAGTACACACACTTCACGTTAGAGTGTGCCGCAGTGTATACCTTGATTTTGGTCCCTCGCTTCACCCTTGAGCTTTTGCTGCTGGTCCCGAACACAACATAAGCAAGTCCGAATGGGTCTGTTCCGGGACTCTGCCGGAACCGCGGGATATCGGATGGTGGAAGTTGACGCATTAACTCTATTCCTGCCACGAAGGGGGGGAATTCTGCTCATCCGTCATGTTTTCTCTGATTATCTTCAAAACAGTTCGCGATGGGCCTTTGAAACCTTTCGAATTTTCCCAAAGCTAAATGTGGTAGATTCCCTGAGATTCTTTTAGATAAGATATTTTCCAGGGAGAGAGCAATGGCTTGGCATTTAGGGAGATCTAATCGCAAGTAGAGTATTACCGTGTACAGTGCGTTCTTCGTACAACAATGCTGTCTATAGCAATACTGAGGGCTGTTAGATTGTTTCGATAACATGAACGAGATTTACGGTGATAGTTAAGATATATTTCTCTATAACATGTAAGACAGAGGTGGTGATAGCAATTTAAAATGGGAGGTTTCTAATAAAATTGCATCGTATTCTTGCGGGGTGAATAGGCTGCTTACAGAACAGCCGGCAACAATAAAAGTAGCCATACCATGGTCCCAGCCGTATATTATATGATAATGGGATTCCAAAGGCGAGCTCAGGTACTGCAATCAAGGGGGCTTCACTCATGTGTAAGCGTATCTTAGTATACAAGGCTCAATAAATGGCACAAGCACTTTGGGCATACATTTATTTCCAAGACCGAGTAGAGGAAAATTAATCCATATGCGGATCAAGGAGGCAAGATACTCTGAATTCTTCTGGGTTTTGCATGGGCGATAAAGTTTGGGAAATGTGAAGGGACCGAATACATGAGGAACATATGTGTATGCCTTTTTAGACATTGGCAATATGCATCTTGCCCCGCCAGTCTAATTTCTCCTGGATCCACCTCTGATGATTGTTTGGCATTATGCTATTTATCTCGATGTCAAAGATGTCACGGAGAATCCGGCGTTGGCTAAAATATGCAGCAGGAAACTGGTAGAATGTAAATTTTTCACCATGTACATTCACCCTGGAACCAGTGACGGATCCAAGGGGGTTAGGGGTTTCAAGCCCCCCCCCATTTTATGTTCCACTATAGCTAATGCATAGCCAGGGGCATAAGCGTCGCCACCGGAAAAAATGGGGGGGCAGCCAAATTTCAACCTGATGCTGACAAAAACTATCCACGTCAGGACAAAAAAACTGTTCGAATTTGGACTCCTCGTTGCCTTCCGCAGCGGCTGGTTATAACATTTAGTTTTATCTTTTCAAATCGTATTTAGTGCAAAACAGTGCGATTCCACTCACTTTTTTAATCTCACGATTTGATTTGGAGATCTTAGGAGGGTTAACGCATCACCCCCTCCCCCTCCACACCTACAGAAATAATAGCAGCTAGCAGCCTATCAGGGATAGGATTACAGGGAATGGGCCACCTTGTCAAAATTAAAAACGTATGATTTAAGGAAAGCGTAAATCTGGGAATTTGGGAATCACATTTCCATGTTCAATCACTCAGAACAAAAATATAGTCTTTTTCACGCAATTTCAATGGTCAACAAATGGAATGTAGCTCACCTTTGATTGACCACAGCATCGCATGCTTTTACAAGGCTTGCCTCTAGGTTACCATTGGCAGCATGTCAATGTTGTGTCGCTGCGATGTTAATGATCAAATTTATCACGTGACATGTGTGGCAGTCACGTGGTTTTTATCTGCGGACTCTGATTTCAAGGAGACATGAGAAATTGTAAGGACAGCAGTGGTGGAAACCTGTCCATGTCCCTAATGTTCTACTGTGTGTCCCTTGGAGCCTTCTATGTTCCCCCTGAAGCAATCGCTTCAAGACACGATTCCTTAGTGAATTACTACCAGTGGCGCAGCCAGGGGGGCACAGGGGCACGTGCCCCCCATCGGTGCCGGGGTGCCCTTTTGATTGCCAGGTTGTGTGCCCTTTTTGGCCGTGCCGCTCGAAATTTAGTGCCCTACGTCGTTGAGCCTAGATGGAACTAGACTACATTTAGCGATTTGAACTATTGTTTGACAATTAAGTGCCTTTTTGGTCAGTTAGGGCATTCTGTCGCCTTTCCAAGCACCCAGGAAGAGTATAGGCACGTAATCCGTTTCCAAATAATGCCTCATCGTCGCCAATAATCGTATGGGCAGAGCTAAACTGGTGCCCCTTGAGCTCATCTGGTGCCCCTGAGCGCTGGTCTTGAACCCTGGAACTGATCATGTGCCTTCTGAGCTGATCTGATGCCCTCGTAGTCAATCTGGTGCCCCCCTGAGAAAATAATTGTGCCTTCTGAATCTATATAATGCTCTCTGAGTTAGTCTGATGCCTCCGAGCTTGCCTGGTGCCCTATTAGCTGTTTTAGTGCCCCTTGAGCTGATCCGGGCCCCCTGAACTTATCTAATGCCTCCCGTAGTTTATCTACTGTCCAGGGCCGCAGCCAGGGGTCACAGGGGGCACGTGCCCCATCGGTGCCGGGTGCCCTTTTGATTGCCAGGTGGTGTACCCCCTTTGGGCCGTGCCGCTCGAAATTTAGTGCCCTACGCCGTTGAACCTAGATGGAACTAGGCCACATTTAGCGATTTCAACTATTGTTTAACAATTAAGTGCCTTTTTGGTCAGCTAAAGCATTCTGTCGCCTTTCCAAGCACCCGGGAAGAGTATAGGCACGTAATCCGTTTCCAGATAATGCCTCATCGTCGCCAATAATCGTACGGGTGGAGCTCATCTGGTGCCCCTGGAGATGATCATGTGCCTTCTGAGCTGATCTGATGCCCTCGTAGTCAATCTGGTGCCCCCCCTGAATAAATAATTGTGCCTTCTGAACCTGTAATGCTCTCTAAGTTAGTCTGATGCCTCCGAGCTTGCCTGCTGCCCGATTAGCTGTTTTATTGCCCCTTGAGCTGATCCGGGCCCCTGAACTTATTTAATGCCTCCCGGAGTTGATCTACTGTCCAGGGGTGCAGCCAGGAAGGCACAGGGGGCACGTGCCCCCATCACTGCCAGGGTGCCCTTTTGATTGCCAGGTGGTGTACCCAATTTGGGCCGTGCCGCTCGAAATTTAGAGCCCTAGCCGTTGAACCTAGATTTAACTGGACTGCATGTAGCGATTGAAACTATTTTTGGCCAACTTTATACCTTTCTCGGTCAGCTAGGGCATTTTGTCGCCTTTCCAAGCACCCGGGAAGAGTATGGGCACCTAGTATGTGTCTACCTATTGCATCATCGTCGCCAATAATCGTACGGGTGAAGCCAATCTGGTGCTCCTTGAGCTCATCTCGTGGCCCCTTGAGCTGATTACTTGCCCTCTAAGCTGATCTGGTGCCCCTGAGTCAATCGAGTGCCCCACTGAGCAAATAATTGTGCCTCCTGAACCTATATAATGCTCTCTGAGTTAGTCTAATGCTTCCGAGCTTGTTTGGTGCCCTGATAGCTGATTTAGTGCCCCTTGAGCTGATTCGGGCCCCTGAGCTGATATCATGCCTCCCCAAGTTTATTCTGTATCCTAAGTCAATATGGTGCCTCTTCAGCTGATTAGGTGCCCCTCAACTGATTATTGATGTCTCCTTAGATGGTCTGGTCCCCCCTGAGCTGGTTTGGTGGGTCCTGAGTCCACCTTGTGCCCCTGAGCTGTTATGTTGCTCCCTGAGCTGATTTAGGCTCCTGCCATAGTCTGGGGGGCTGGGAGCTGATCTGGACCCCGAGCGGATCGATCTGGTGCCACCTGAGCCGCACTAATGCCCCTTAGTCGATCTGGTGCCTCCTGAGCCCATATGATGCCCCCCTGAGAAATCTGGTGCCCTTTCAGCTGATCTGGGCCTCCTTACGTGATTTCATGAGCAGATCTAAAGCCCTGAGCTGAGCTGGGCCCACAGAGGCTGATGAGGGCCCCTGAGATGGTATGGGCTTATGAGCTGATTAAGTGCCTCCTGACTTGATCTGGTATTCCCAAGCTGGTCGGGGACCACTGATCTGATTGTTTGTCGCCGGAGCTGATCTGGTGCCCTATGGGCATCTGTTGTCCCCTGAGCAGCTCTGGGGCTTTTGAACTGATTGGGCCCGGAGCTGGTGAGGGATCCCTGAGCTGATTTAGTGCCCCTGACTTGAACATGCCCCTGTGCTGATCGATCTGGTGCACCCTGAGCAGATATACTGCCTCCTGAACTTAACTAATGCCCCCTGAGTCGATCTGGAGCCTGCTGAGTCATCAGTGTGTCTCCTGGGCCCATCTTATTCCCTCTGAGCTAGTCTGGTGCCCCATGGATAATATTATGCCCTTTAAGCTGACCCGGGCCTCCTAGGTTAATTACGTGATTTCCTGAGCAGCTCCCAGGCCTTGAGCTGAGCTGGGCCCACAGGGGTTGGTGAGGGTCCCTGAGATGGTATGGGGCTCCTGAGCTGATTAAGTGCCTCCTGACTTGATCTGGTATTCCCGAACTGATCTGGGCCCCGAGCTGGTCGGGGACCACTGATTTGATTGTTTGTCCCCTAGGCTGATCTGGTGCCCTATGGGCCGATCTGGTGTCCCCTGAGCAGCTCTGGGGCTTTTGAACTGCTTGGGCCCCGAGCTGGTGAGGGATTCCTGAGCTGAATTAGTGCCCCTGACTTGATCTTGCCCCGTGACCTGACTTGAGGCCCCTGAACTGATCTGGGGCCCCAAGAGCTGATCTGGGGCCCAAGAGCGGATCTAGGTTTTGAGGGTACCCTGAGCTGGTCCGTGCGCTGAGCTTGTGAGAGCCCCTTAGTTGGCTTGAGGCCCCTGAAGTGATCTGGCGCCTTAAACTGTTCTGGGGCTTCTTGAACTGGTTTAAGGCCCCATGAGTCTATCTGTGGCCCATTGAGCTAGTCTGATGACCTCATCTCTGGGACCAATGAGCTAGTCTAGTCCCTGGGTGAAGCATGAGCTGCTCTGTGGCCCTGATCTACATCAGGGACCCCTGAGATGATCTTGAATAGATAGATAATAAGAACACAAGGCCAACCCCCATCATCTTGGGGCGGGGTCACTGAGCTAGTCTATTCCCTGGAGGCACATCTGGGGGATGGGGGAAGTTGCTCTGGAGGCCTCTGATCCACACTTGGGGGCCCCAGAGCTGGTCTTGAATAGATTGGGAATAAGAACCCAATGGAAACTCCCTTGTAAAACGGAGCTAACGGGGAATGAGGAATCTCTAAAACGGCTTGTGATACCTAGGCACCCCTGGTTATATAAATTGCTTATTATACTGGTGGATTCTGGGAAGGGATGATGAAAAGGCATGTGCCCCTGAGCTCAGAGCACAGTCCCCTAAACCAGGATTTCTACTAATTAATTTAGATGAAGAAATAGTTTTCACAATTTTCAGCCCTGTCACACCATCCCCATCCAAACCACCGGCCTGTTCACCTTTTATTTACTCTTAACTGGGACCGAGCCTTGCGAATATGGAACTTAATAAACGCGTTCAAAATGTATCTCCCAAATTTTTCCGGCAGCAAAAATGTGTTCTTCCAAAGACACTATACTACTCCTCGTCCCACGGCGATTGTGGGAGGCAAGGAACTTAATCCGCATTCAGCTAGGGCTCACTCGTCACGACAAAACCAGTGGGCATAACAGAAAATTTTCGACTCCAATATGCCTTAACCTGCACATTGTAACAGATATCACATGCTCCGCTGATTTCTCTGATGTTAAGTACTTGCATGAGTTGGCTGCCCTTAAATCTATCCAAAAAAGTAGTGTTTTGGCTACTTCCATGACATTTTGGTGATATTTCGTTCCTTTTTTCGGTTTTAATCGAGTTTTCCTTCTCCGTCAATGATTTCTTTGCATTTTTATTGAACCAAAGATGCCCAAAAAATTATATAAACAAAGATATAGTAAGTTTTTTAGGTTACGTTAAAAAGTGCCCTTTTTTCCCCGGGGTGCCCCTCAAAGTTGGTGTGCCCCCCCATACGAAAGCTCTGGCTGCGCCCCTGATTACTACTCTCTAAAAGCAACGTCGCTCTAAACTCAAAATCACTAGTAGTGCCCAGCTAGCAGGGAGAAACTCAGGTATGATTGGCACGATACGCTCAGGTACAAGCAGACGGCGGACGGAACCTGCACCTGCACAGCAAGCTTTTCGAGACATTGATACAGAGGTTCGGCTGGACGAGCAATAGTTAGTCTCAGAGTTTCTGCCATAGGCAGATACCCCAGGGAGGCTGGGGAACACTCGGGGTTTCCTGGAGTCTCTCAAACAGTTTGCTTTATGCACCAGTGTCAACCCGCCCAGGAGCTGCTGGGTTGAGCAGAAATCTCTGAAATCTCTTCGAAATCCAAGGCAGAGGCCTCTTAGTTCGTTTGGCATACTCAGCCAGGCTGCAGCTATGGAGGAAAAGCGCATCAATATCCCTGCGCAGAATCCCTTAAGGACGTATTCTATATACTTGAGTACTGCGGCTTGGATATCCCAACCAGGACAGACTAGCACTTAAAAAATCGCACCACCAGCAATGTTTGCGTATCGAGATCAGTTTCGGACTGAGTGCTAAAATTATGAAAGGACACAGGAATTAACGAATAAAACACATACGTCACTTTATCCTATAAGGACTTACTTCCGGGGACGTAGTTTTTTCTTGGTGGTTCCCGTTTACGCCATTTGGCCCGCCGGTTCTGGAACCACACTTGGACCCGCGACTCGTTGAGGTTGAGCTTGAGGGCGAGCTCCTCTCTGGCGAAGATGTCGGGGTAGGGGGCGCGCTCGAAGGCCCGCTCCAACTCGTCCAGCTGGTACGCCGTGAACGTGGTTCTCGTCTTCTTCTTCTTCACTCCAGACTCGTTCTTCTTGGAAGACTTGTCAGACTTCTTTGATGTTGTCGATGTGGATGCTGAATAGTAACAGGGACAAAGTAACGTTAACGACGGTATATGGTATACCTTTACTTAAATAGACGGTTAAGAGAGGTAAGCATCATAAGTTAAGCCAGAAATACTCAGGACGTGACATCAATAGAAAGCTAAGGATTGGGAGCAAAGCGACTTCAACCTTCCCTAGATTCGGCCGAGATGGCTATAGATGCTTTTTAGCCTGCTTAAGTATGTATGTACATAGAGTTGGACTGGGCCAGTGCTTTAACATCAAAGACACTATGACCGTATGTATTGCAGGCTATCTCCTGTGTGTCCCTCTACCAACTACGGGACATAATGTTTTTTTAACCTTGAAGTAAGATTAATGTAATGAACAGAACTGAAAGTGAATAAAGAACGCATATATTACGTTCGAGTAGACAATGGGTCGAACTCAGTTGTGCAACATATATGGACATGTAACCACTGATGCAATTTTGGCTAACAAAATACCTTTTTCCATAGAGGAACAGGCACTGAGCGGTCCGGGAACAATATTTTTGTCCCATCCAACAACGTGTTTGTATACTCCCTCCGATCGAATAAATCGTAACGCATTCTTGTCACACAGAGCTCCGATCCCAAATGAAAACTAAACATTGGTAGGCTCTTCAGTATTGTCACGGGAGCATGCTTATGCAGTCAATCCTTTCAAAACCAGAACGAAAAAATATCGGCCCAAATATGTAACAACTAACTTTCCTGAATCCTCCATACCGAATTTAAAGAGATAGGCCAGACAACACTGTATCAATTAAAAGTTAAGCCCATCATAATTTGGGAGGGGAATGACGGGGAAATAAGTCCGTCCTTCCCTCATCTTCAGACTCTAGATCCACCGCCGGGGGAGAAGGTAAAATAAGTGAACAAACACTAAGCTGCACAGACCGATTGAATTTGGTTGAGCCTACTCATAGAAAGGCTGGTAGCGGAAACCATGATCATAGCTGGGATTCATCTAGCCCGATTTTTTACGAGCCACCTCGAAATGATGTTTCAGTATGCCAAGAGGTAGTGGCAGGCCTCTGCACAAGTGTGGGCATGCTGCGCAGAGATCGCTATAGGTACTCCAACATACAAACAAAATAAAGATATAGGCGAAAAAGCAATGAGCCTTACCATGAAATTTATATAAAAACCGCATGTTGCCAGGTACCAAAAATCAGCATCCTACATTTCTCGACGCACCTAGTTACGAGCCTATGGGCTCAATGCGTTTACCAAATGATAGGCGATGCAAACAATTGATGCCAATTCGAGGCAAATGGTTACAACTGCGGCAACAAGCTCACAGAAGCGCTGTCACTTCTGGCCCTGCGCTCTGCTGGAATCCTCTCTTTGCGGTGGTGTCGGCGGTCGGCGCTGGACTCGTGATTAATTCAATTACCCATCATCAGGTCAGTTAGGACAGTTAGGAACGCACAGCTCCACCGCCGTGCCAGCCAGTCAAAGGCATTTGGTGGCTATCTTCGGAGGGGAAAGACGTGGCCCTCAACCGTGGGAGAATCGTGGCAGCGTATCTTAAATATTCACCGGGAAATTTGGTTAACTTAAAACTACTTGCCATGCACAAATGCTTAATCTCTATTGTTTAGCCAGCTTGACCTTTGGCGAGTATTTGTACATATCGAACAACCCGGCAGTTCCATCATCACGAGAGAAGAACACGGTGCACCTTTGATGGTGCAGCGGGAGCCGTTCGGGAGCCGGAGCTGTTGAGCGCCAACTCACGCTGTGTCTGCTGAGGCTGCTGTGCCGGCTGCTGCTGCTGTGGAGGCTGCTGCTGCGGTGGAGGAGGTGGCGGCGTCAGCTGCTGATGCTGTGGTAGCATGCTCTGCGGCACCAGCTCTCCCATCGGTGGCGTCATGGCGGGCGCCATCAGGGCGGCGTCAGGCCCCAGGCCGTAGGTCATGCCCAGGTCCTGACCCAGCCCCAGCATCACCTGGATGGAGTGGTAGCTTCGCTGGTCCGCCTGCCGGACACAGAGCTGATGGTGAGCCAGTGAAGGGAAGGTGATGGGTTTTGCGAAATTGGACCTATGACTTCGAAATCGTAAGTACGGTGGTCATGGTTATCACAGCACGGGATTTACCAGACGCATATGATTTTTCTTGGGGATGGACAAACCCTTGAAAACGCATTTTTAAAGAAAATGTTAATACAATCAGGCGGTGTCTAATGGTCATAAGCCGGGAGGAGCCCTGCTCTGGGATTTTCAGTTTTATGCAGGGATAGTGGCAATGCATAGCATGTTCACTCTCAGTTGGAAGTGTAGTCTCCAGTGCATCTTAGATGTGACTGATTTTAACGAGTCCATTTATTCGTGTGAAGTCTGGTCGACTACGAGACCCTTAACGTAGGCAATGAGAATTTGCCGGGGATTGGAAAGAAGTTTTCTCATACGGAAGTAAATTAAGAAATACCATAATAAATACTGCATGACTTTCTCAGCCTTGATACTTCAAAATTTGCTTCACATTCTAGTTTTTGATCCCGAAGTTTTCACATGAGTGTCAGGCTCAGATTAAAAAAAAACAAAAATATGGTCGTGCTAAAAGAATATATGTTTAGACGTTATCTGACCCAACGGTTGGCGCCTCTTTAAACCTGAATAACTTATCAATAAAGCCTAATAGTAATAGTCGCCACCGGCAGTTTAGGGCTCAGTCAATTTCACGTCCTGTTGATAATACTGTTGTCTATCTAAAACCATCTAAAACCAAAAGCTCGTGGGGGGTTTGACTCATCGCTGCCATTTGAACTGGCTGGTTACAAAATCATTTGATTTTTTCCTGATGTGGCTGCAATTGGAGAATTGTTGGAAGAAGGGCAGGCACCGGGCCCCTGTTCCCCTCCTATTCAAAAGCGCATTGGTCGTTTGAACCTTTACGCTACTCTGCTAATCAACCCATTACCCCTACTGCAAGAAATTTACGATGATATTTATTCATGCAACCCATTGTAAATTTGTAATGATGGACATAAGAACACAGCCAAAAAGGCAAAAATATGTAGATTACATGTGTGATTGGCACAGACTCAATGAGTTAAAATATTGCCACTGAACAATTTGCCGAAGATAATTCACGCTTAAATGTTCATCAGGCTCCCAGTGCCGTCGTCGCACTTTCGAATATGACACTACCTTATTGTTTAAGATATAGTGTGGGTTGGGACTTTTCTCTAATGGGAAATGTGTGCGGTGAATTATTTTCTGGGGTTCGGGAGACCTTTGATACATTTTTAGCCAGGTTAAAGTGACCCTTCCTGTTTCATATACAAATTCGAATGGCTAACTGAACACAATTCTGAAAAAGTGTATCCCCGGATGTAGAAAAAGGTGAAAACTGGTTTTAGACTTAATGCGGTGAATTATCAAGATTTCCGTCAGATAGTTTGTCGGTGTCACAGCTCTTTCAAGAAAATAAAATTTAACTAAAAATGCTGATCTGTTTGACGGCTGAAAATGTACACGAGTGCTGACTATTCAAATCGTGGAAATGTTGTTGAGGTGGAGCCATGCGTTGGATGCTGAAGAACCTGCAGGAAATGAATAGATCTTGTCAAACTTAAAAGAGTCCAAATTTATCAATGAAAGCCAGTGAGGGGTCACTTTGAGTAGCACCAAAAACAGCACAGAACTCCACAGCAGCTCGAGGGCTCGCAAAGAAAGGCAAAAGTGGCGTTCCCGCTGCACACGAGGCGATTTGAGCGACGTCCATCTCACCTGTTTGGAGGCGCTGGTGCTGGGTGAGGCGATGCTGGTGTAGACGGGCTGCTGTTCGTATTGGGGAGCCACTGCTGCAGAGCTGAGAGCCACAGCGCCGGGCTGGGCCAGGTATTCGTGGTGCTCGCTGCTCATGGCGGGACGCACCGCGCGTGCTCAGTCAGCAGACGCCGCCGACACGAATTTTGACACTTACGCAAGGAAAAAGCGTGATCGATCTCAGCCGGCGACAATAATCACCAATCGCTAACACAAATTGAAATGAAAGGACCGGCCGAACTAAACTAACTCAATGAGCTTCAATGAAGTCAGATGATTTTGCAACAGCTTTACATTGGGTTTATATAGTTCGTTAAGCGCCGCCCCGCCTCGTAACAGCTCGGCCAATCAGCGCAGCCGGCGCCGCCGCGTGGGCGCACGTGCTGCTGGTTTGGTGGCACGCGCCGCCCGCAAGGGGACCGACCATGTAAAATACGGCCAACGCCAGCTCTAACTATGCGAGAGCGATTATCGCCGGCCATCGATTATTATCTGGTTACCCATCTACCCGGCAGCCACCGGCAATTATTCTTGTTAATTATTCCAGCATATTGTTAATTGTAACTCGATTCAAAGCGCCTCTCCCGCGCACCATGACCATTCACCAGGAAAACAATAAGCCGAGAAGAGGCCTATTAAAAGGCTAATTTTGCCGCGCGGGGGCTGTGCGCCGTTTTGTTCGTCTGCTCGGATAGCACGCGTCACTATCGGTGGGGGGCGGACGGTCCCCGCTCCACGCCCTGGGGGTGCATTCCTGCTGCCAGAGAGGGCGCAGCCTCAGGCAGCGTTCCGCTGATGTGGAAACAATCCCTCTGTAGCCGTATAGGTGGACTTTAAATTGTCGTGAAATTGTCCAGCGCGGCTGCAGGTGCAATCGCTGGCTCATTATGGCCCTTCGGCCCAGGTGTTAGTGCGGGGATGATGAGCACCGTGATACACAGTCCCTCCGGCCTTTGTTTGTTCGTGGTCCATTCACGCAGACTGCACTCGCATTGGCTATTTTGAGAAAAAACTTGCTGAGCTCAAATTTGGCCTGAATGAGTGTTTGTATAAGTTTAAAAAAACAATTTTACACACTTGACAATGAGATTGGCGCCATTGCACTGTCTCATCGAACAAGTTAGTGTAGCGTGGCGTGTTGTTTCCCGTGAAATAATACGGTAGCGCTCCATGTTGTGCACAGGACAATTTAGCTCAGGCGATCTCCCCGCAAGAGGCTCCAACCGTAATTCGAAGGGCTTGCTATAACTGGACGCCGAATAGCATACCCAAATCTGACCCAATTTCATAGCCTGGTGAACGCCCATGTTTTCTATTCCTGATATGTGTTCTATCCCCTTGCTCTCCCCCCCTCTCTCTCTCTCTCTCTTCCTTGCAAAAAGATGAAGTGCGGTTAGACACCATTTGAGGAAGATCATTTGAAACTCAAGGTGTGGAGTGAGAGTATCTGTTATGTAATTCAGTGCTGTGGAGGAGTTCAATGGCTTCGTAGGCCACAGCAGTCATTGGAAGGAGCCCAAGAAACTTTCATCATTGATGAATACACAAATGGACCGTACATCTGATTCATGATTGAACATCAGCTGTCAACCGTCCAGCGTTGATGAATACACGTGACAATGTGAATAATACAAGTGTTGCTTTAGGGATTTGTGCAAAGCGGCACTCTTCCATCTGGGCCGCCACAGCGACTCTATGTCGCCATTTTGACGCTGACCGAGCACATGATGAATTCCACCATGCTCAGTGTCAGTGTAGTTACAATCATTTTCATGAATCAAGTCTTCACATGCCCGCACGTCTAGCACATTGAATGTGTAAAACACAAATGTTCATACACGTCGGAGTATAAAGGGGAGGTGTGACAAGGGCCTGGCTCCCAGGTTTTTTTAATCCATATTTCCGTCAAATTTGGAGGAAACCGGGAGAAGTTTGAACCCAGCCAGCGCGAATGGCATCAGCCAGACCAAATTCTTTGAGTCCCTGTTTCCAGAGGGGAAAGTCTCTACTTTTATGTCGGTGGCGACGCTTGTGCATAAGTAAAAAGTATGATACACCGAAACTACACGCAGACCTAAACTGGTGCGTAAAATCGTAAAATAGTCATTTTCCACAATAAAGTTTCAAGCGCATCGACGGATCCAGGATTTCCAATGGGAATGGCATCGGGGAGATTCCAAAGCGCGCCGGAGCGCGAAGTGGGGGCGCCAGGCGGGTCGATCCAGGGCACGTGCCCCCTTTGCCCCCGGATCTGCCTATGCCATTACGCCTGTTTGAAAGTGGCGCAGCCCGCGGTCTCCGGAGCATCAGGCGGCAGTTCATGTGTTTGGTGGCACTCACAGTGGCTAATCGCCGCTCGCCCGCCGGAGTTCTCCCGCGTACCGCCGCGCCTGGTGAGGCTGCTGCTGACCATGGTGGTGGTCGGTAGACGCAAACAGGCTTCTTAACCCGCTCAGTCGGAGTTTGGTCACATGAGTTCCGACTCGAAGTACAATCACCAGCGGAAATGATGGTGGCCTGCTGGCCTAAACTAGGAATTTCCATCCAAGAATTATTATGTTCGTTCCCGTCGTTTCCTTTCATTGAATAACTCCATAGGATTTTTCCACTTCGCAGTGGAAAAAATTCGTTTGGCGCATCCTTAAAGGAAATGTGGCACCTATGTGAGTTTTGAACTGAGCAAGTAGCAGCATAGAGCATGCGAAGAAACCTGGTTCTATACTTTGTCTCTCTCAGAGCTTGCCTTTTGAGAAGAAACAGCGCTTTTCTTTTTAAACAAAGGATCTCACGCTTCCCTCCCCTTCCCCCATATGAACAGTTAAGCCGCGGAGCGCGTCGTTGGTGGTGGTTGCGGTTGGCGCGGGGCTAGGGTCGTAGCTCGTCGTTGGTGGTGGTTGCGGTTGGCGCGGGGGTAGGCCGGGATCCACCTTTCAAGTCCTACTTCTCCGCAACATGTGAGTTCTAGGGCGAAAGAAAATCTAAGCGTCAGGTTTTACAGCATGTTCTACGTGTTGGTCTCAGTTCAAATAACAGTATAAGTGAGCCACACTTTCTTTAACACGCACCCCGCTGGAGGGGTGAAGTTTGTTCCCTCCTGCTTTTCCCCAAATAACGTAGAAACTATGAAACACAGAACAACGAAACTTACGGTACCTTATCCCTGATCAATTTCACGCATCTGACCACTTTTATGTCAGGTCATGTCCGGTTAAGAGCTATTCAACGTAAAGCAGCCCAACCCCAAAACCCAAAATCACGAGTTTGAAGCAGCGACAAAGGAACATCTGCCAACTGATTAGCTTAAAACTTTCACAATATGATAAGGGCATTAGGGCCTACAAATCTGCTATCTCAGAATTGGAATATTATTGACCTAAGATGGGGTCAATCGGTCACTCCATTAAAAGTCTATGGTGAAAAATAGCGAGGGCTTGTTTCCAGTAAATACTGGGTTGATCAACTTGAAAGTCCGCGTACCATGTGTTCTTACCATGACATTGACGATATTTTTTGGCCATCTGACCACTCAAAGGTCATGTTAGGTCACCTGAATATACAGTGACTATTTTGCTAATAATTTTGATGTGAATTGAGAAAAAACTTCCATTTTGCTTACATTGTACTTATCTTGTCGCGGGGAGTCGATTGACATTCAGCATGACTATAACAGGTCACTATGTGACCCTGACCTAGCTTGATGTCAGGTCATTTTCACAATTTGACCTAGCAAGGTCACATTATAGAGCATTTCATTTGCCACGATGAGAGGACTCAATGAGGCCTAAAGATTTTCTATAGTTCCTGATTTGTTGATTTGAGGACTTGTTCTGCTTTGTCATCAAGTGCCAACAGAGCAAGGAAGTAAATTTTTGGGAGTCATGTTAAGTGTCTTACATGATTGCAATGCAATCAATATTCAGCCAGCAATGAACAAGATACGGAATACTCTGATCGAGTGGTCACAGCGGAACTTAACTCTAAAAGGTAAGATTACGATTGCTAAATATCTTATTGTTTTGCAACCTATTTATATGACAGCCGCAGTTAGATTTTCGGAAAATATTAAGACGCCGTTCAAAACAAAATTATGTGCTTGTTTGAAGAAGACGTCCGTTAAAAGTTGCATGGGCTACACTTTATCAAAGAGTTTTGAAAGGAGGATCAAATGCTCCTAATATGGAAAGTATTTACAAAGGTTTGCGTTGTTGATGGCTCGGCAGGATGGTGGGTAATAGTGATGCGAATTTCGTGAAAAAGCTCCAGGCAAGGGCTTGTGTTAAGTTGAGATACTTACTACATATAAACTACAACAGGGCGGGGATTAAAGGCAAAATGATTAAAAGGATTAGAAGGACAAACGATTAGGATTAGGCAAAATGAAAAGGATTAAGGGCAAAAATGATTAAGGATTAAAGGGATTAAAGTCCTGTCCACTCGGGATCGAGACTTTGGGTTCTGATTTAAAAATTAAAGGAAAACCAGTTCACATTCAACATTTAAAACTTAAATTGTTTTCGACTACATGGCTTAAGGATATATCCCCTGGTACTCAAAGAAAATGGATAAGCGAAGGAACCATTTTTTGGAAAACTAGAAAAATATATTTCATACCATTCAATACCACAAAATCAGCAAACCTTCATACCCTTCAATGAAAAACCACGTATAGGTGTTTTCCACCCGAAGGCTGTTGTGCATTACGAATGTGAAAGGTGATACGTGTGTGATGACAGTGGCAACACATATACAATCCAGCACTTCTTTGCAGAATATTAATTGTTATCAGTGAGCGTTTTTAAAGTATTTTCCAGTGCCAGTAAAGAACGTCTATATTCTGCTTATATAGACGCTCCTGCATAAATATTCTGCTGTTCTTCCTGCATAACTGTTATTCCCCACTCATGGATAAATTCTTTGTCTAAAAAGATGAAAAAGCCAACGTATTTTCCTTACTTTTTTCTCGTATAGGAGCATAACATTATTTCTTTAAGAATTGACCAAGCCACAACATTCAAAGACTGCAGGCATGGCGTACTCGCGCAGCACACCAAAGCAAGCAGCTGAAGAGGACGGGAACTTTGCCGAAACTACACATATGGAAACAATTAAATCAACGATACGGAAATGTCGCTCCTATCTGGAGCTGACTTAATTTGAATCAGTTTAGCATTCTAGCTTCTCAGTCAACAAGCACGACATCTCGAGATTGGAGAATTGAGTAATGCACAGACAGGATTGGTGGAGTGGCTTCTCTTTCCCGACTAGCGCGCACTTGTATATTTCACGTCGGGTCTCATCCGGAGAACCAGGGTCATGGCCAAGAAAGCTCCGACCCCATCCGGCTCATATCCGAACTTTTCTACAAATCCGGGGCAGCTCCTTTGCACACGACGATTAGCAATCCAGATTTGATGCTCTTCCAAAAATAGGACTGAATCAGTAATAACTAAATTCCGATTAATATCCAAATCCAAAACGACCGAATCATCTGCTCATCCAATCCATTCCACCTGCTTAGATATCCAATCCATGAAGTACTCTGGTCTCAGTCACAAAACAGCTTTTGCTTCAAATCTCACAATCTCAACACCATTTAAATCGAACTACTTATCTTATATGGGGAAGACTGAGAATCATAGGAAGCAGCATCCGAGCACACCTCTGCATCGTTTCCCACAGGTGGCCTGCAGAGGATGCGTCTCTCCAGTCAGACTCTGGTGCCCTCAGGTTCTGGTCGCCACCGACGCTGCCCGGCGGCCAGCAACGAGGCGGAATTGAATAATCGTCGTCGCCAATTGGATGATTGCCGGTGACGTCACGAGACAGCCGGAAGATGGCAGAGACCAGAGGCGCGGTCAGATATCGTCTGCGGGGGATCAGAACTGTGGCTTTAGACATGCATCTCGCATAAATGTGTAGAATGCCTCGATGAGTGCTGAATGTTTTAGAACTCTGCCCATTTTTTCGTTTTTTGTGTGTTATCAGTCGTTTCTTTCGTGTGTTAGACTACCATGGTCCGAAGATGTGGGTGTGGATGTCACGTTTAAGGTCAGATGTCTTCTCGAAGAAGAAACAAATCTCTAAAGACTATTCCATTATCTTTTTTGACCACAGAAAACCCAAATTTGATGGATTAAGCCATCTTCATTTGTGTATTACCTCCATTTTAGTACGTTAAAATTGATATCATGGTATACAGAAATGTTGCAGTATCTAATGTTCAAAAGACGAGGTAATATTCCGCCCCCTTTAACACTAGCACTGGAGATGGGTCTGGCACTAACGTGCACTGGAGGCTCCCCTCTGATATTCCAAGAACGAAGAGGGTTATATATACATATATATGTCCGCTTGGGACTTTGTAGGAATTGCAGTGCTCTTCTTCAAAGTGCTGAAACCATAAGTAAAAACATAATTAATATCTATACAAACTAAGTTTATTTTGTCACTAACTACCTAACTGTTCCATCAAATACCGTCTTTAGGTCAAGTTCAGAGTGCATCAGGTAAGGGAAGAGGCGAGTGTGCGCTACGCACCGAGCATAGTGTGCAAGCGCTTACTCATAACATATGGCACTGTTTTTCATACTCAAAGCAAATGCCCACAGTTTTTATTTTTGAACTCAATCTGAGACGTTTTCTTTCATATCATTTTCTCGTTTTTTTAAACAAACGCTGAAAAAAACAAATTTTGAATTAAGTTACTGGTTGAGCTCTCCTTCATGTCACGAGCTATATGAAAGCAATTCCAATCGCTGAAACAAAGGGTGAAAACCAAACAAAATTGATTGAAACAAAACGTTTCTTTCAACACCCAGCCCCTTGTTTCATTAACAATCATCTTCGGGTCAAGGTTGCAGCGTCTGAGGTATACGGCAGGGCAAACATGCCCTGCCCATCGGGCATGGTGTGCCAATGACCAGTGGCAGATCCAGGGCACCGTTTGGAGGGGGCAGAGGCCAGAACCTCCCCGCCATTGCCCTGGATCAGCACCCGCCTATGTATTAACTATAGGCACTGGGACATTTCAAGGGGCTTGAGCCCCCACCCCCCCCCACTGTAACTGCCACTGCCAACGACGCGTACCTATGATCTATTCCGTTAGAATTCTCATGCTCAGGAAAAAATACGCGGTCTTTTTCTTGATCTCAATGCTTTGAGATGTATTCTATTACGTACTACTGTCAGATTTACAATCCATGCCGAAGAACATATTTTAAAAAAGTTGTTTTTTATAAATAAACTCTTTTCAGTAAAAACATGTCATTTTGGGGGATGAGGTGGCTTAGTGGATAGCACCCTTCTCTTCTAAGCCACCGGTCCCGGGTTCAAGTCCCGGCGGAGCCTCTGAATAAGTCGATCTGATCCCCAAAATCCCTTCCAACGGGGTGAGAGTTGGCGACGCCGTATGAACCTGGCAGTTGGTGCGTCATTAAAACCCCAACAATTATCAAAAACATGTCATTTCAAAATTGTCACTGTTGTTATCACTGGCTAATTCCTAACTTTTTGTTAAGTTACATCACCCGTTTATCGTTATTTCAATTGCATACAATATTACAATTGGTGTAGAAGAAATTGCTGCACGAGCCAAGTGTACAACTGCCGAAGGCTTTAACTCCTGAACCGTTCCACCTAGCAACCTAAAATGTCATAGGCGTGTTCTGGCCTGTCAAAAACCCCATGGAAAACTTTTGAAGAAAGTCGAAGGCATGAGGGTGTTAAATCAGCCACCGCGTGTGCTGAAATTTACTGGAATCCCCGCCCCTCCCGCGGCGGTGTTGGCGGTACTTTCCCATGTTTCTCGTTGTTAATGTCTGGGTCCGGGTGTACACGCGTATTTACGGCGTTGTTTTTCTGAACTGAAAATGGGTCGGGGCAAAAAGGAAGTCGACAGTTGGGGGGGAACAGTTTTGTCCTGAGCCTTTCCGTTTGGGGATAAATGACTTCCCCCTCCCCTGGATCCACCACTGCAAACGAGGTCATAAAGGTAAAATAAGATCCAGGCTGGGGACACGAAGTATGCTGTAATTGTGCAGAATAACGTCATTATCCGCTTTAAATAGATAATGAACGTAAAATTAGGGTTCCACGCAGTTTTTTTCCGAAAATTGAATTTTATCAAAGGTCATTGACCTATGAAATTTTCCTAATAGTGTAAACTTTGCACTAAAGCCATGGGAGCGTTTCCTTGGATATACAGATATGAACTTGACCTTCAGATGTGACCTTTGATCTTGAACTTAACCTTAAAAGCGATGTGGCATTGATCTATCATCTGAATTATATGACTTGATTTTATGACTTGCCCTAAAATATATGCAAAAGTACAAAAAGTGTAAAAAAGTACAAAAAGTACTGTAGTACAAAATGTACAAAAGTACTGTAGTACAAAATGTACAAAAACATGCAAAAGTAAAAAGTACAAAAGTACATGCAAAAGTACTGCTGCCGAACAAAAGTACAGCAGCAGAACTTAGACCAATTTCAAAATAGAATCCTGACTCTGAGAGCATAGAAGTCAATATTCTTTTTTTGAAATTTTCAAAATTATCTTACCAATGAATATGTTCATTAATTCTCTCAAACTAAAGTAAACACCGCATTTTCAGCTGTGTGTGGTTATCTGGCCACCTTGAAAATATAGGCATATGGGGGTATGATAGCCCATCCAGTGTGAGTATTAATAAGAGTCCCTGTAACTTGCAAGCCTTTAAATAATGCATATTAACCTGTGAGGAATATCATTTTGAAACGCTATGATCAGTCTCCCCGTATGTTTAATGTTTAATGTTCACTCATGGAAGCAGCATCACTTTGACCTACGCATGTAATCTTATTTCATCATCTGCAGCACGAAGAAGTCAACAATTATTTAACCAGACGATCAAGACCTAAGTCAAACCAATTCTGAGCCGGAAAATTAAGTCTATTAGGCCATCAATGCGTCACAGATAACAGCACAGAGCTACCAAAATGACCGAACCGTACAGTGAAATTCAGAGTCTACCCTTCCTATTAAAGAGCAGGATTTTCACTGGCTTCCTATCAGACCGGTTACCGATTGAAACCCCAGACTCTGACAGTGGCCCTCTCTTATTATCTACATCAATTCAAAGGTAAGAAGTGTTCACTATGAATCCGGACCCGACTAAAAATGCATATGTCTAGCACTTCGGTAATCTTATTGAAACAAATTAGGTGCCGTTGGAAGCCTTGTTCCTTGTGCTTTTGGGCAATGTAAGTTGACTATGAACTGACGCTCGACACATGACATGTAGAGGTTTTTCTCTTCCAAGTTTGCCCCAGTCCGCACGCTTCTTCTGGCCGGCGAATTAAACGTCCTCTGGATGTTTAATACTTATACAACGATACTTATTTCGTTTAGCTGCCTTTCAGCCTCTTTAGTAAGTTCTCTGTTTCTGAACTTCCTACTTGGGCCCACTGCGACACAGCTACGAGGGCCTTAGATAACAGCTCAGCTATTTTAGAGGGCAGCTCCAGCATTTTGTGCTCGTTTGAAGGTTTGACGAGCTTCACAAGCATGTTGTGGTCCCACGAGGTCTGGTAAGATCATAAAGAAAGCACAAACTCCTTTCAGATAGGTATACTTCAAGTTCGAAAATGGAGATCACAATCGGCGTATAAAATTTACCTTTATCGGCGATATGCGTATGAAAAAGGCAGGGTACAAGCATTCATCTAATGAAACGGTAGTAGGTACAGGCCAAGCAAAGACATTCTCCATTACGTATGAGATAAGGTACATACCTCTGACTCTTGCAGGAGGTCATAACGTCATAGACAGTGTTTAAAATGTTTTCATATCTTTGAAATCACTCCAAGTGAGATCGTTTTTAGCCCCAGCACATGCCACCGCCGTGGCGCAGTTGGTTATGGCTCCTCGGTCTAGTGTGGGAGGTCCTTGGATCAAAGCTGACCTCTGGCGGCCTTTTCCTCGACCGCCTCCTACCCAGGAGACGGCAGTACACTGGGTAGTGCCCGCCTTGACTGGGGACTTCCGCTGACCAACCAGCGCCCTTGTTATTGGGAGCACGGGCTTGATCTGCCTTTAAATAGATCCACCGGTCCGGTGGCGCGCGCAGAGGGCACGGCCTCGCCGCGTGTCACCGGAGCAGTAATCTGTTCCGCCGGACCCGAGGAATCGGGATAGCTCCACTGCCTGGTACAGTGGGGCGCGTGACATGGAGCGTGCGGACATGACTGTCCCGCAAGGGTGCCGATAAGCGTAAGCCCCGCTGCCGTGTACATAGTGTGCGCAGTGTATCTGTGTGTGTGTGTGATCCAAATGGGTAAAATGTTCCCGGGTTGGGAATGCAAAAATATTTAAAAAATAAAATAAAATAAAACTAGCATAAGCACGTCTTGTTAGTTGGAAATGTTCTGAGCTTTCGCGGGCCGAATTTTTCTCAGAAAAATGAACAAATACGCCTCACATATTCATCAAGTACTCAAAGCTTTCATTTTGCTCCTAGCTTAATGCCATATTTTTACAAGCTTTCTGATGAGGCGTCGCACTTTTCATTGTGCCTGCACTTTTGCATCGGGGTATACGTGACTTTTCCCTGACATCTTTAGTAGGACAAAACATGAATTTAGGGCCTGCAGAACACATTTTAAAGTCTGTCATTTTCTTTCATTTTTTTCTTCAGCGTCAAGTCGCATCTGAGGCAAAACAATGCTACATGTTCACATTGTTGACGGGAGAGGAGGATAACCGACGTTTTGACGAGCATTGGGATGCAGTGCGGGACGCCTAGCCTCAGTCAGCGGATGGGGCACATGTCGTCTTTCTCTTAGATTCACAAGAATTCTGTGTCTAATGCATAACCAAACAGGGTTCTTGTGGTATCAAAGGGAATTGACTACTCTGTCGAAATTCTGAAAACGTCTAATCATGGGCAAAATAGGTCTGAAAATCAGGAAACCACATTTTTTCACCTTCAGCTGCTCAAAACAAAACTTTCACCCCTTTGCTTGTTGCCCTGGGTTGATCCAGCCATCGCATGTAATTAGGAAGCTCAGATGATGGCTGAGTTGGCCGCTTGTGGGATGTAATGCTGCAGAAGCTATGCCATTTATTTGTTAACACTCATCACGCAATATGCTCTGCCAGATGGAAAAGGATGCCTTCATGGTCTGAAATCGGGGCATAGCGCCCTTTATTTTAAAGTTTGAAATGTGCGGAAAGTTGATACAGGGAGCTTTGGGTCAAATGGAATACGACAATAGTGGCTTCCCGACACGCTCCACAAAACTGCTGTCTTAGCTCAAAACCTGTTTTAAAAGGACACTCCCTTCAAAAGTGTGCGGAAATTTAATGGAGAGAGCTTTAAGTAGAATTAAACATGCCAACCGTGATTTCTCGACACGCTCTGCAGAACCACGTCCTCAATTCAGTACCCATTATAAAACTAGAGCACTTCCTTCAGTCCACATGCACTTATTTGAAATCGCCGATTAAAAATCATCATAGGACAACAAAATACCAAATAGCACACATTTTGTTACGATTACATCAAGACTCTCCCGCCTCAGTCCATCCTGGAAAATTTACCAATAAACGATCTATCCCACCTCTTTCCATTTTCGCTGTAACATTTTTGTAATAAACTCTCCCGCCCCTTCCCGACTGAAATCTGGACATTTTCATGCCACCCCGTTCCATCCCGTCCCGTTATTTAGCACCCATCTTGTTTCCTATCGAGTTGAGGCCATGAATGTGGATCGATTAGCTCGCTTATGTTCCAACCTGAGCATCACGCATGAAAACAAACAGTTGAAAAGCACCGCTTTCTTCGCCTCATCTGCTGAATGACCGTGTAAGAAAACCATACAGCTGTAGATGGCGTTAAGACCGAAGGGCGGCGCCTTAAGATGGCAGTAGTATCTGGAGCCGCAGGTCTGCGACTTACTGGAAAACCTGATAAAGAGTGCCTCCTGTCATCTCTGCCGGGGTCTCAGACCCGACAGCAGAGACGTTTAATCCTCCAGGAGTCTGAGTCATTGCAGTCACGGTGCCTCCGACTCCTGACCCAGTCCATGGACGCTTCTTGGGATTATTTGAAACCGTACACGTATATTGTTTTGCATCTAATAATTGACGAGAGAAAAAAACATCTAGAACACGGGGAAAGAGTAGTTAACTGTACTAAAAACACCCCTCTCTCTGCAACTGTATCCCCCCATTACGACTATGCGTTGTCATAACTATGCATGACTATGCATTTCACCCGCAGCCTGTATGGGTAAGGTAGCCCCCCAGCGTTGTCCTCCGCCAGGGCGTTAATGCCCCTTCTGTCACCTTCCTGCGGACCTTAGCCTTGTGCGTGATGCCCCTGCGGGCTCCCCTGTCCCCATATGCTCCAGCTTCGCAATAATGATCACTGTTGGAGCATTGGCGGACCCCAGGACAACATTGGAGGGAGGGGAGGCCAGAGGTTTCGAGTCTGAACCGTCATTGCCTCGGAACAGCCTCGGGCTGCACATTAAATATGGGCTCTCTGACATTTCGGGGGTGCTTGAGCCCCCCTTGTATCTGCCACTGTGTTGGAGTTTAACGACGCACCAATTGCTAAGGTTATGCGGCGTCGCCAACTCTCTAGTAAACTGTGCCTCCTCCAGAGAACCTGGGGAGACCAGACTGGACCTTACCAGACAGACAGACCGGAGCCCGGCATCCAGAGAGAGATGAAGGAGGGCGAGGCGTCGAACTTCTGGCGAGGTGCTGATCCTTCTGCAGCCGTGGCATCTACCCTCTAGCTTTCTGGAGCTCGGCTTCCGGGCTCAACTTCTCTGGAGGAACTGCAGTCTGCCGCGGAGAACTTCACTGAGCCTGATGATGTAAGCGCGGAGAACTTCACTAAAGCATTGAATTTAGAAAAGCGGAGCCTACCTCCCCCCCACTTTTCAAATAAGAAATTGTCCGATTTCAGCCAGATCAGAAAAGTAGAAAGTTCCATAAACTGTACGTGGGGAAGCTAACAAGGTTCTCAAATTCGACTGGTTCTTGTCTTTAGAGGGGAAAGTTTCTTGTCAACAGGAAGTTGAAAATTCTTTGGCCTTTCCCTTTTCGTCAGTTTTAACGCTTATGCTATCCTCAGTTTTCGGCTAGCCGCTGACAAGTAAGATGCGCAAATACGGTAGAAAAACGGAAATGTTGGCGTGAGACAATTTTAAAGACGTACCCCACACGTACTTCGCTTTTAACTGTGATCCATACTGGAAAATCAAACTCAGAAGTAGTTTAACCATTCCTCTATCAGGCTCATACTGCTGACTACCCCCATTCCTGTCAAGGAGGGGCAGATTCGCTCCCCATCCCCCCTCTCCTCCTAATATCTCAAAACCACTGGTCCGATTTTAAAATTCGAATTGGAATTGACTTGTCTCACGTTAATGTTTGTTTTCAAAAAGTAAAAATTTGGTAAACTGTGTGAAGTGGTGTATTAAGTGCACAATTATTTACTTTTTAGATTTTCCATAGCCCTTGACCATGTGATTTCACCATTACAAAACTATTTTGTATCAACAGAAAATTGAAGCAGAATAGTCAGTTATGTGCAGAATTATTCGAAAGATTAAACTGAACAGTTATGTAAAAATTCAAAATTCAATTATGGTTCCAGGCATAGGCGTAGGAACCCAGGGACCAGGGGGTTACTGCCTCCTCTCCCACTTGTTTGTGGTGGGCTCCCACAGCGGATATGAATATACCAGCAACTGCAATATAAAAGAAAAAACCCAAACGGGCTCGATAGCTTATCTGGGGACCCTCTTAAGCTGGTCTGGGCCCCAGAACTGATCTGAGGTCCTATGAGTCAATATGGGGTATCGTAAGCTGTTCGGGCCCTGAACTGACCTCTAATACCCTATGCGCTAATCTGGGCCGCACTGAGATGAACTGATGGCCCCTGAGCTGATCAGGGGCCAATAAATTGTTCTAGAACCCCTAAACTGAGCTGGGAGCCGCGAGATTGAGTGGTGCCCCTTGAGTTGGTCTAAGACCCTATATCAGCCAACCATAGGGTTCCTGAGCTGAGCTGGGCCCCAAAGCTAATCCGGGTCCCTGAGCTCATCAAGGATCCCTATGCTGATCTAGGAGCCCTTGAGCGGGCTTGAGGCCTCCTGCACAGTTATAGAGCCCCTGAGCTAAGCTGGGGGCCATGAACTTAAATTGGCCCCCTCGAGCTGTTTTGAGACCCTATGTAAGACAATCTGGGGGCACTGAGCTGAGTCGGTCCCCCAGCCGAATCTGGCCGCCTGAGCTTAACTTTTCCCCAGTGCTAAGCTTCTACGGGCCTTGAGCTTATGTGAGTCCCTAAATAAACTAGTCTTGGGACCAATGAGCCGGTCTGGGGCCCCCTGAGTTGGCTAATTTGAGTAGGTATGTATATAAAATCTCCCTCCGTCATATGCCATTGCACTCTTCTGAAAATAGGGCCAAAACAACTGAATCTACGCGCTGGAAATTTTACACGCACGTGCACTCATGCCGCCCCATCATTTTCATAAATTTTGGCGACGGTGGGGTGGACGGTTTGCCCCCCAGATGCGCCGAAGCCGACCCCATGTCGTTTTGCCGACGGTAAAAAATCAACTGTGGGTTGAGCACGCACTGGAATACGATGGGTCTTAGATTTTAAGGGCGGACTACCGTTACCGTATCAATGTTTTTGGGGAATTTCTCAAATATTCATCATCGATGGTATTCCTTTTCCTAATAAATGAACGCTTTTGAGAGCTTAGGTAAGGGCACCGTCCGTCACCAGCGCAAGCAGAAAACGGGTCACACTTCCTACCAACAAACGAGTAAATTCACCGGTTTCAATGACCAAATATTTTTTGTAAGGCTCAGGTCTTACCGTCGAATTTGAAATCGGGACGTTTTTACTTTCGGGGCTGACGCTTGCACATAAGTTATTGCTACACGGAGACCTGTCAAAGTGGGTGCATTTCTACCATACGACCGCTGTGGCACGACCGCGTTCTGCTGAACAGAAGAGTAGTGAGAATGTTTGGTTTTAGGGGAAACTAGATTTTGCAACGAAAAAACATGCTTCACTGTGGAAAGGACTGAATTACCCGCCGGGGTGGGCCTCCGAGCCACCTTCGCCATGGTGGGGTTGGGCCATTTTATTTTTCAACAATTTTATCTTTGTCAGGTTTCGCAACTTTTCCCGTTCTATGGTCCAAGTGCAGTCGATCAGTGCCATTTTTATCGAAATCGGACAATATTTAGGTCCGCCTCATGGAACCTGAAGATATCGAGTTTTCGCCAGAAATGGCTATAATAGGGACCAATACGGCTGACGCTGTAATGATCACGATAATTCCAAACATGTTTTATAAGGCCTGATATTGCAAAATGTTGATACAGTCATGCTAGAGGCCATAGAATGTCGTAAACCAAGGGGGCAAGGTCTCTGTAAGCTATGGTATAAAGGGCAATTCTCGTTTATGAGGCCTTGACCAGCGGAATCTTGAGCTCACTACTAGAAATGCTTTGGGTGGTAAAATGCTTTAAAAACAGTTCCGGGCTGGACTTTATATTGCAGTTGCATATGCTGATCGTGAAATTTATTTTCAGAGTATTATAGCTGTCTTCATGCTGTGTGCACCCCTGCAGGCCACGCGCCTTAGTGGTCAGAAAGTGCGGGCGCAAGACGTTGCTGCTTCGGGAAGTGCCCTCTCCTAGAAATGCTTTAAAAGTTCCTTGGAGAGCCAGGAAAGTCTGCTTCTGCGATTTTCCCCCAGCAGAAGTTATTCAAGCAGCTATTCATATTTTTCTTTGCTGTTCAAATCCTTCAGCATACCAATCCCTCGTTCTGCAGCTTCATTTACCACTTTTAAGTATTAGGATGCAAACCATGTTGCACTGTTTGTCTACACCCCATTTCACAGGCTCTTTTGCCAGTCAGGGGTAATCTTTCGGGCTTAGGAAGTCTAATGTTGTCCAAGCAGGACTCCAACACCCGGTCAGCGAGCTGTGTGGTCTTGTCCAGGAACACCGACGAGGTATCTTCTGTGAATCCTCCACTGGGGCGGATCATGCTGAGACGCTTTTCACATATCTCTTTCTTTTTTGTCATTGCTGACAAAGTCGCTGCAGAGATTGAACGACACAATTGGTGACTGAATGTTCCTACGACATGTGACGTCGGAGGACTCACAGACCAGCCTTGGCTACTTGGTCGTCCACACTCTTGTACCGGATGAGGTCTTGAAAAAAGTGCATGTCATTGCTGGGTGCATCAGCTGCCACTGGCGCTCAAAGTCATGCGCAGACATACAAGAGAAGGCGAAACTGCGTTATCCGGTGGAGCTTCCTCACCATGACTTCGTCGTGCGTGAGCTGGTTTGCGAGCATAAAAATATCCATGAAGTACGGCATCAGCAGCTCATGTGCTGAAACGCCCGGAACATTGAAGGGGAAATGTGTATTTTGAAATGGTGTATTTCTAGTCAACACCGATAAGGGCCAATGGTTAAGATTTGGAACATGGGGGCATGACCTCCTGCCCTCCGCCCTCCCTGCTCCTACGCGTATGACCTGCAAAAAGACAATTACTTTTTTCGAGTATTTTTGGCCGCCCGTCATGCTTGATGAAAAGCTACAGGATTCACGCATCTCATCCCACGTGGTGGCTCCACAGAGATAAGGTTCATGAAATCTGAATATTTTTATCTCGCACAATGAGTGGCCAAAGTTAGTGATAATTCATAAACAAACAAACTCTTTGTGAGCTGCTAATGTGCTTGTCAATAATTCCTCCCGATTTCAATGCTCTCTTCGACAGGTAGACTAACAAAATAAGGTAGCAAATGGTATCAACTAGCATGCATTGTTCTGCCAAGAAGTTGTGTGTCTGCAGGTGCAGCTCTTCGTGGGTATTTTCATGTTCGCAAACCAGCTCACGCACGACGAAGTCATTGCGCATGACTTTTTGCGCCAGTGGCAGCTGATTCACCGAGCAACGACATGCGCTTTTATCAAGACCTCATCCGGCACAAGGGTGTGGACGACCAAGTGGCCAAGGCTGCTCAGTTCGCTGACCTGGTGTTAGAGTCATGCTTGGACAACATTAGACTTCCTAAGCCCGACATATCACCCCTGACTGGCAAAATAGCCTGTGGAATGGGGTGTAGACAAACAGTGCAACATGGTTTACATCCTTATCAAGTACTTAAAAGTGGTAAATGAAGCTGCAGAACGAGGGATTGGTATGCTGAAGAATTTGACCAGCAGAGACAAATATGAATAGCAGCTTGAATAACTTCTGCAGGGGGAAAATTGCAGAAGCAAACTTCCCTGGCTCTCCAAGGAAGTTTTAAAGCATTTCTAGGAGAGGGCACTTCCCGAAGCAGCAACGGCATGCGCTCGCACTTTCTCACCACTAAGGCGCGTGGCCTGAAAGGGTGCACAGAGCATGAAGATAGCTATGATACTCTAAAAATACATTTCACGATCAGCATATGCAACTGCAATATAGCGTCCAGCCCGGAGCTGTTTTTGAAGCATTTTACCACCCAAAGCATTTCCAGTAGTGGGCTCAAGAATCCGCTGGACGAGGCCTCATAAACGAGATTTGCCCTTTATACTATAGCTTACAGAGACCTTGCCCCCTTGGTTTACGACATTATATGGCCTCCAGCATGACTGTATGAACATTTTGCAATAGCAGGCTTAAAAAAACATGTTTGGGATTACCATGACCATTACAGTGTCAGCCATATTGGTCTCTATTATAGCCATTTTTGGCGAGAAACTCGATATCTTCAGGTCCCATGAGGCAGACCTAAATATTATCTGATTTCGATAAAAATGGCACCGATCGACTCCACTTGGACCATAGAACGGGCAAAGTCGCGAAACCTGACAAAAATTAAAAAATTTTGAAAAATGAAATGGCCTAGTGGGGTGTTGTAACACCCCCCCTCGAACTCGGCTCCAATGCGGGGTAGCGGAAAAACGCCAAGACTGGCGGATAGCCCATAGAAATTCATGCAGAAACTATTTTGGTCACTTTTTGGCCCTGGTCAATATTGAAGTCATGACAGGTCAAAGAAGGTTGCATGTTAGGGTAGTGTTTTTGGGCTCTAGCGTCTGACAGAGTTGAGTTAGAGTCAATTTTAGGCACCATTCGCTTCCTCTCGTTACGAAAAAGCGAATGATATATAATATTACTACGCTAGGTCAAAACACAAAAATCACCTGACCTCAGGTCAGGTCAAGGCCACTTTCCGACCTCGCATAGTCAATATGCTTATCAATCGACTCGCAATAACAATCCAAGCGTAATGGTATCAAAATAAAAGTTGTGTCATCGTTTCCTGCAAAGTTATTGGCCCAAGTCTGAAAACTGCTTAAGTAGCCCCAGATGACCTCTCAGAGGTCAAGGGTCAAAAGTTGCAATATTTACCTAGAAAGGGACCCAGGATACCACGATTTGGAGAATACGAAGGCATTCTTAGCTGTATCTCCACAAAAACAGCCCAATTCCTTCATTCCCCGTGTATTTCCAATAGAGAGATCATGACCCGTACCCCATCCTAGGTCATCCATATGAAGAAAAAAATCCCGGAATATGTTTTGTAGTCAGTGGGGCCATTATGTGGTATAAGTTTCAATCCGATAGATTTTCCCTTTTCTGGCTTATGCCACATTAACCATTTTTGGAGGTGAGGTCACTTGACCTACACTGGTGGCCTGACCTGAGATGACCCAACCTTAAAACTGTTGAGAAAAGTGTGGAATTGATCAAGGAGAAGGTGTAACAAGTACGGTGGTGCTTCGCGCCGCCGTTTTTAAGTGCCGTCGGAAAAACCCGAGGGGGTGTTCAAACACCCCCACCGGTGCAAGGGTTAAGACGCTCGACAGTAGCTTGTGAGGGAGTTTATGAGTTATGCTTATATATTTTATAATATAATATCAGAGAAGACAGAAGATATCACCAGGATAAAAACACATTTTCAGCCATGAAACCCCGACAATGTTACAACACCTGCGGCTTGCCAGACCCAAAGGTGTGCTCAGCGGCGCAGCATTGCTACAGGATATGTGGTGCGGTACAGTTTCCATAAAGCAAAGGCAATGCGGTGCAGCATAACTACAGGACAGTGCGTTTCAAAGGAACAGGGCTTTGAAACAATTTTCTGTAGAAATGTTCAACTCACGAGTAAATGCTTTTCATACGTCTACTTCAAAGTTAACTGATAAGGTGCCTACATTCATACAGCGCATTCAATCGGCAAAGCTGTCAGCTAAATTCATTATATGTGAATTTGACCACGCAGAAACAGTGCATATCTCAGAGACTGCCGAGGGTTGGTGCTGAGTGCCCATGTTTCATAGGTGTTACAGGTATTTGGGCACTTAACTCTTGTCCCAGTCTACAGAAATGTAGATATACATTGGATATACGTTGAACAAAATAATGAAATTGTTGAAAACATGAAATATTATCAACTGAAACACTGACAATTGTGATATATCAGTGGTAACCTATACCCAGACAATTGATAAAGCCAGGTTACACCTTATAAAATAGGTGCGGAAACGTCCAATTGGGGTTTGGGAGGGGCGTATGGCAAGCTGTATTTTGAAGCGTTTTCCCGTCAAGGCCATAGGGTCAACTTTTATTATCATGAACATTGGAGGGGCCATGGACCTACCACAGAATTAGGGCTTTAAGGCCCTAATTCAAACCAGGAAGAAATTTCTTCCTATCTGTTTGCAACAATTTGATTGGTCTACATCGCACTGCCCTAGAGGTCACGTGATGAAAGTTAACAATGACTACGGTTATCGCATCGTTACATTGCTCAAGCGGCAAACTAGCGGCCAGTATCGTCAATACACGGAAGCCTAGGACAATCTTAAATTGCATTATTTGACAATGGAGTTCAGCTCCCACCTTAAATCTTTGAATCGGACGGTTAGATTTGGAGATCTTAGGGGGTCGAATCCTCCCCCCTCAACTGACAGGAATAGAGGCAGTCAGTGAAAGGAATAGAGGCAGTCAGGGGCTTGACAGAAATAGGGCTAAAAGCCAGCTGAGGGAATCACCCAGGAGTGACACTCGTCTAAAAAGCCAGATCTAGCTTATCAAATGTTTCCATATGTAGTCTATGAAAACCAATTAGATGTGAATGTTTATTGATGTCACTTCGAAATCTGTGATTATTTTTTCCTACTTTACTAGACACCTTGAACTTGCAAACCCGGAGGTAAAAATGTGACATCTCAGCGGGTGGTAGTTGTTCTACTGATGCTAGCTCGTCACAAAATGTCATCAAAATCAGTGGCGAGGCATTACTCTTCGTTCATGCTGATATGAAATTATTATACTACATTAGTGCATGCAATCTGTGGTTCATGGAGAGCATGGAATTGACCAGGTAATACTCTGTTCCAAGTCCTCTTATGTTCTCAAAGTCCTAGGCGGGTACAGGTTGTGTATTGGGGAGGGGGTGGGGGCGGGGAGCACATGGTCGAAAAGAGCACATAAACAGTGGGACGCCAAATCCTATTGTGAGGATGCTTATACTCACACCCTGGGAGGAGGGGGGAGAAGCGAAATATTTACCCCGCTCTTGGGCCCTTGGATCCGTCAATGTTAAAAGTTACGAGCCGCCCATAAGTTACGTGACGCACGAGGTGAGGAAACCAGCCTTTGCGTTACAAAACTCTACTACACAGAGGTGGCGGGAGAGGACTCACCCCGGCGTTACGTAACGTAACGCCTGAGGGCAAATGAGGCAACATAAACCACAGCACACATCCTGTTCAAGTAACCAAAGCACTTTGACCTTCTGCTCTTTCCAGGTAAATTTCGAACCCAAGTGGGATGGAGATTGCATACTGGACAAATTGCACTAATGACATAATGGTAGATTCCAGGCAAAAATATGTCACAAATTCATACACCTGGATTATGAACATTGAAACCCTCACTTAGGCGATTGACCCAGATATCTGAAGCTGAGGCGTGGTAGGGCTGCGGTGCTTTATCTTCAGTCCCCGTTATCGCGCTGTTTCATTCCGATTCCGGCCGAGGCAGCGGGCTTCACCGGATAACCCCAGCCCAGCTGTGTGTGCTGGGGCCATGTGAATATTCAGTCATTGTCATCCGGTTAGGTAAGTCTGCAAAAGGTGTACTTTAACATGGATATTCTGACGCGATGTCGATGGCCTGTTATATAAAGGTTAGGTGTGACCTACTGCATAGGCTTGGCATTGGCGGATCCAGGAGCAATTTTTGGAGAGGGCCAAACCAACGTTTTGGGAAGCTAAACTGAAGAAAAAATCGGGAAAACATGGTACTTTTAAAGAAAAGCGGCTACAATTTGGTTCTTTTAGGGAAGGGGGCAAAAGACTACTTTAGGCTTTGGAGGGGCTACCCTGCACCAGGGGGCTCTTCCCCCTTGGATCTGGCAGTGGATCCAGGGGCAAGGCGGCACTCCCCCTCCCGATTGGTCCTTGCCGCCCCCTGAGAGGTCGATGCCCCTCCCCTGAAAGGTCACTCTCACGATGTGAGCATTCGCGCCCCCTCGATAGGATTTGTCGCCCGCCTGATAGATTTTGCCGTCTTAAAGTGGTGTTCCCCTCCGATCGGTAATCCAGATCCACCTATGACCTACTGAGTCTAAGAACCTGAAAACACTGAGCCAGAAAATGCCGTCAACTTACTTCAGCCAGCAGTGTGATCTAAATGTATTGTGGTAACAAAGATACTACAGTTGCAGCACCCAAGACGACCTGCTCCAGCTCCCCACTTTCATATCACAGCATGCCATACACGGGGAGGAAAACGCTTGTTGGATCCGATCCAGTATTATACTTATTTTCGAGACACGAAATGCCCTTGCTCCATATCTCCATAGCTGATGGTAAGCGTCGATTTTCAACCAAAAATATGGAAAAAGACGAGGACTGCAGGTACCAAGGCACATATTGCACAAGCCAGAAATGTATGTATTTCACTGAGTTACACTCCTGAGGACACGTCTCTGCATGAGACACATTTCCACAGCTGGCACAGTTTAAAAAGGCAATTCTAAAACACAAGGTACGGGATGAAAAGGACACACGACGGGATGCAGTGGGTAGACCAGCGGGCATTCTCCCAGTACACATACCTAAACCCGGACGACCAGCTCCGGACCGGCAAGGAACAGCTTTTGCTTCAAGAGCATAGAATTGTAACAATATCCCACCAAATGTGAGCACGTTAGTTTAATGGCTTTCATTTGGCGGGCATAAATCACAACCTGCAAGGGTGCAGTTGTAACGACCTCACACGGAGCGCCGCCTTATTTCTACACTGGAGGCAATTGCAGATGGCAGCACCATCGCAGCTTCACCAGCACTGAGGCAGTAATAGACGATAAATATAGAGCATGCATGTACCGACTTTAATACACAGCAAGTGCGAAATGTCTGTGGAATGCATCTTGTAGAAATGCCAGAATATGAACAATCCCGTGGGTCTCTTCTAACAAAATACCCCAGTAATGTCATCACTATAAAAGCAATTGTAACCACAATCGTGACGCCGCAACAGGTGCGACAATATGGCTGTCATGGTATATACCTGGCACATTTTCAGACCTCATCAGACATACCAGAGCGCTCCAACTGCTTGAATCTGATCACAGCCCCGTGTTCCAGCACAGCTGCGGCTCACGCGCTCACTCCACCGGTGTGGGGCGTGGGCACGGTCCGCTTCGTCACCATCCCGCCCGCAGTCCTGTACAGAACAACAGCCATCGACGCCGCCAGCACCGCCGCCATCAGGTCCAGCCCCGCCTGCACCGAGCCGGTGGTGGTCATGCAGTAGAGGTCGGCGATCCTGCCTCCGGCCACGGGGCCCACCACGCTTCCAGCGGCGAAGAGCAGGCCGATGGCGCCGGAGACGGCGGCCTTGCTGGCCAGGTCCTGCTGTTTACCCAACTGCCGGCCGATCAGTGGTACGTAGGCACCACCCTGAGCCACCTGACGCACCAGCAGACCCGTGCAGAACAGCGCTCTTGAAGGAGCAAGGCCGATGAAGGGCGCCGGCAGCATCAAGAGGATGCCGACACCCGCCAGCAGGAGACAGCTGCAGGTGATGAGGTAGGTGTTGCTGTAGCGGTCGCCGATTTTCCCCCAGGCCAAGCTGGCGAGCGAGTAGCAGCCGGACGAGCCGAGCAGGTAGAGACTGAGCTCCGCCGGCTGCATCGACAGCTTGTCCTCTACGTAAGGCGCTAAATTCGGATCAATTGAAGTCCAGTTCATCGACACGACCATCACCACCAGAGCACAGACCCAGGTCTCTGGTGACCTCGCCTGCGTTAAAAGCCAGCCGGCAGGCCGACGGACAGTAACCACGGGACCTTCATCCAGCACAGGAAACACCCACGCACTGAACACGGCCACCAGAAGCATTCCACTGCCGACCACGTAGAACGGCGTGCCGTACCCTCCCACGGCGTACAAACCACCGCCGATGCCCTGTCCCACCGACATGCCCAGAGCTATGCCGGTCTCAATCAAGCCCAGCGCCGAGGCGGAGGCGCCCGGGAAGTGCGTGGCCGCCATCGTCCTCGCGGCGGTCTGAAGACACGACGCGCCCACTGCCTCTCCCACACGCATCACCACACACGCTGCAATAAATCCCTGAGCTGACTCGATAGCAGGCAACATTCCAAATATAACAGTGGTAGTGCCGGCTAGCGCGAGGCCCCCGCTGAAGGCCCGGGTCGCCCCCAGCACGGGCAGCAGTCTGCCAGCTAGAGGAAACGACACCAGCTGAGTGAGGGCGTAGGAGCTGAAGACGATGCAGGCTGTCGTGTGGCTGCCACCGCGCTGGGCCACCTCTAGAGGGAAGAACGGGATCATGATGGCGATGCAGCAGCCTCCCAGGAGACAGCCGGTGAAGAGGCCGATCCGTAGGCGCAGCAGCTTCCTGCCTTGGGACGGCAGCTCCGACACAGAGGTGAGGAGAGGAACTGTTTCCGCCGAGGCCTCGGCTGCCGAGCCGCGCTCAGCCGTGCCATAGCCGCCGGGAGGTGGCTTGCCTCCGGAGCAGACGAGCTCACCAGAGGCGAGAAGTGACGAGCTTTCCGATAGAAAGTCTGACGACGACTCCAGACCAGACGAGACTGGATCGGCAGTGACGGACTCCCGCCTGCCCTGCGGCGCTCTTGTACGTCCCATGATTGAGTCAACCACCACCGTCTACAACACCACCACTCCTCACCACTGACACTGTTGCCGGCCCAGTCACGATCTCGTATCACCACACGCGTCTCCCTCGCAACTCGGCACAGTGACGAGTAAACGCCGGTACCGGTGCCAGCAGCAGCACCCTCGCCTTACATAAGCTGACAGTGAATGCCGGCTGCGCTGCCGGCGACGCCGGCACCGCGTGCGCCGCCGGCTCCACCTGGCGGCCAGGCGCGCCGGACGGGCCGAGGCGCCAGGCACCGCCCGCCCACCGCCGCCAGAAACCGGAACACTTTTTGTAACGCCCGGCTCCGAAATAAAGTAATGCTAATGACGAGCTCTAATAAGGGCAGCGGTGTAACTGATAATTATGAACTTGCCAGGTAACTGCCTATGACAGGTGGTGTAGTCACAAGTTCAGTCAAGGGGAGGGGAGGGACATAGCACGGCGACAAAGGTGGCCCCCCTTAGAATTTTATATCTTTGAGAAACACGATCAAAAGATCCCTTTATCGAATGCGTGGGGAATCCCGTGACCCCTTGTCCCTGGCTACGCTGCTGATAAGTGTCTTGATAATTATTTCCTGTCTGCTGGCTCGTAGGAATCACCTGCCTGCAGGTTCATGCTTGACTAAACTGCTACAACTTCATTTGTAGCCATGACATGTATTTGTGCGCACACACACACGCACACACACACACACACACACACACACACACACACACACACACACATACAAGTATGGTTAAAAGGCACTACAGAAGATTAAAACGTCAGCGTTCAAGTCCAGTGGCAGGCGCCGCATGATACTTCACGATTTCAGAGAGAAGGTATAATTGTCTCCACCGTATCAGTCGTGCTGGAGTCATTCGATTACCAGTCCAGAGTTGATCGTTGAAATGAGCTTTGGCACCGGCGAAACATTGGGACACTCAGGGAATTTTCACCCTCTCGCTGAAAAGAAACTACCCATTCCAAGCTATTGAATTCCAAATCCTCTTACAGTTTGAACTAGTTTTACCAACCGCCTTACGTTGCATGCGACTTACAAAACATTAAAATTTGTTCCTGATGTGCTGAACTTGGTGATTTCCGGATGATAAGTGTAGACTGCGCCCTATATTATGACTACTCATCACCATTGAATGCAGTCTCCCCGCACCTTTTCTAGGGCAGCTAAGAAGCACTTAAGTTAAAGGGAGATACGCGAAAAAATTATTACTGTGGTTTCTTGCTATTTGAAAAATCCTGATTACGAAACTATCAATTATTTTTGTATCTTCGGAAAAATTTTGGGGGCCACTCACTTATTATCGAAATAGATTACCAGTTCCGATTTAGTGCTGAAACCTTCAACCATCACTTACTTTTCGAAAACTATTTGAAGTTGAAAAACAATGTTTTTTGTAATAGAAATGTCTGTTCTCCTGTATTTGTATTTGAATTAATTTTAAAAGGCTTCTAAAAACTACAAAATTAATTAGTTTGCCCTAGAAACGGAAAAAAACATAATTACTCAAGTCTTCAGCGGTTTCGTATCTCGGGTCTTGATCATTTTCTGCTTCAGCCCCAGGATGACAAAACTTTTGCATCAAATAGGTCACGTGACCCTGGTTTGAGAATTCCTAGGCTTCTGATTGGTTAATTGTGATTTCTTTTAATCACTATATTTCTGCTTCAAAATAGTTTTGGAATGCTGGTTTTCTAAAGTAATGTTTTCTGTAGTAGTCCCAAGTTTTACGTCACTGTTTAGGATAGATATGACCTTATTCTTAGAGAACTTGATAGCCTTAGCCGTGTGTACGTCATATACATCGATATAGTGTGTACCGGTAAAGTCGTCTAGAAATGTTGACTTTGAGAGCAATTTTAAGGCATTTGCAGGCCGAATTCGCAAAAATGAGAATAGGACTTCTGAAACAACTTTTTGTGACCTTTCTATCTAGCCAATAAAAATTTTTGCGTATCTCCCTTTAATCAGATCCAAACGGGTTTGACAGGTGGGTTCAATATGCCTTAAGGAAATTCAATTTTTCAATCATAATCATACATTCAATCTGTTCCCAGAATCGATCCCTTCAATAGGATATCTTCCAATTAATTAAACAGATGTGCATCTAAAGTTAGCCCTCGAACTCCAGAAGGTTTATGCCACAGTTATGGCAGCCATACGCTGTCATATCGATGTGTGACGTCATCTCTGCTGCGAGATTCCTTTAATCGGCCGACCTTATGTCAAGTGAACGTGTGTGTAGCCGGGGCAATGAGAGCCTATTTGAAGTTACCCGACCCTTGCTCGTCACCTGGGCATACTCCCACGTGTTTCTGCCCCGCGGCGGTGAGCTGTCTGAGTGATTCTCACGGCAACAGGGTCCCGTCTCGCAGCAGGGTCCAGGTCGTGACGCCCGGAAACCCAGCGTGGCGTCTCCTCGCCTGCCTCATACTCGCCCATTACTTGGCAGGAAGCTTCAGCTGTTGGGGACGTTTTCGTTAATCTGTTGCTACACGCGTCAATTTTTTTTTTTTTGCTGATCGGTAAATTCGTTCTGTTCATTTTGATCTCACTTCCACCGAGCAAAGAAAAGTTTTCTCTGTTAGTTTTCATTGCTGAGCCTCTTTAGCACGCTACCCCGCTGACTAAATGGGGGTGGAGCGGCTGTGGGGGTTTCTGCCCTGAACAGCATCGGAGTAGAGGGTAGCGGAGTAAAAATCAACACCGGCGCTGGTGCCTCTATTCAGTATTCGATCGCCTGCATTGTTCAGAGTTGGGTCCCTCACCTTGATCAGCATCGGGGACAGTCTAGAGACCTCGGCACTGTTAACATGAGTCCGTGTGAAGTGACCACCCCCGGGCCGTAGCACGTGCCCCGCACGCCCGCAAACAGCCTGCGGCCATATCGCGGTCACCACCTCAGACACGCGGACCCGCCGACCCCCACATGTGCACCCGATCAGCTGGTCATCCATTATTCGAAGATGATATTCCCTGGTGACATCCAAACGAACCACTCCCAGGGCATCCGCAGAATCGCGGCCGAACCTGATTTACCCGTTTGTAGCAGGTTATGTAAACATTGCCGGGGGAGCTGTGACGTCACCGGTCATTGCCGCCGCTTCAACAGCGATTTCTCTACAGAGATCGGCACAATATTGTTTAGATGACGGCCAAGAGACGAGAACAGCAAGTTCTGCACTACGCACGGCGCGCGCACGTTTCAGTCAAATGAGCGTGTTTCTTTTAACCATGTGGAATCTTCGGCACGCCAACCACTTCAGGAATGTGAAGATCAGTGCGGCCGTCAGTGAATCAGGGTGACGTCAGTGTACGAGTGGCGTGGATTGGTCAGTTGCAGAATAAACAGCTCACAGTTCACGCAACCGGTACGCTCGTACAGACTGAACACGGCCCGGGAAATTCCAGCACAGTGTGAACATGGAGGCTGTAAAATTATAAAGCCTCCGTGAAAGCCCATCGCCAAACTTTGTGGGAAATGGTTAACTCCACGGCAACGATGCAGATTTTTCAAACTGGAAGAAAATGTTTTCGTATACTTGAGCATAAATTATTTTAATTATAGAATCAGCTCTGAATAATCATAGTTAAAAGATGGGACTTCGGAATAGCCAAGGGAGTTTCCAGGGGCATAGCTAGAATTTTGCTCAGGGAGGGGCGGCGCCCCGAAAAGGCCCTGCGACAGCGCCAAAAGGGCCCTGATGGGTAAAAAGAGCCCTGCTTGTTTCAAAATAGAGTGCTGTAGAGGGTTTAAGAGGACCCTGTGTGGTATGAAATTACAAATTTGGCCACCGAGCATAGTGCGGGCGAGCCACGCTTCGCGCGGCTCGCGTCCTCAGGGGCCCTTCGGGCCCTCAGGGGGGGGGCGGCTGTCTCTCCCGCCCCCCCTTGGCTACGCCCCTGGGAGTTTCATTTTCATTTTCAGATTAATCAAAAAGAGTAATAAGCTTATACATATAATTTCAGGTAATAAGACAATAATTTCAGAATAACTTTGTTTCAGATCATCAGATGGTAGCATAAATCCTATTGTGATCTTGCTGGAAGATGCGATTTGTACTTACAGAGCTGGCGAATGGCGATATAGTGAGTCTGGGATATGGGAGTGCCGGTTCAAAGCTCGAGAAGTTTTACACCCCTGCCAGAGGTCAGTGGCGGATCCAGGGGGGAAGGCATTTCCCCGAACGGAAAAGCTCGGGGTAAAACTATGTTGTTGCCCCCCCAAAGCAATCGACCTCCTTTTCCCCCGACTCCTTTTTAGTTTATAAGCAAGATTTTGGTGCTGTAACTCTCAGCTTCAAACAGAATCAGTTAAGTGCAGTGTAAATATTGAGCCTTGGATAGGATAAAAGAATCTTGAGCCCATATTTTCACCCCGGGAAGTTTTTCATTTTTTTGTATTTTCGTCTCAAATACCCAAAATTCTACCGGCAAGTCATATTGTAGCGTAATTTTTCCCTGCGTGATCATTTGTTCTTCTTTTTTTCGATTTTGGTTTACACCTCCCAAACCCACCGACTAGATGCGCCAGTGCTAGAGGTCACGGATGTGGATCGGAACCCCCTGAAGCCGAGAAAGAACAATTTTTATCTGTTGATATAATCATGATAGCAGCATCAAGCAGTCCCAACATCCAGACAATGGGTTAATTTTTTTACGATTCCGTCCAATATATTTCCGAGACTGTAGGCATTATAAAATATACATACTAAGGATTATGAAGAGCATGGTCATATATAGATATAACCATTTTCAAGCTGGCCTTTTCCGCTTTCATTGGCATCGGCGCGTGCATCACGCTTCCAGCGCGGACCGAGGGCTGCAGCGGCGGGGTGTGGTGCATGGCGTCACCGCCGGCACCGCCGGCGACCCGCACTCCTTGCCGCTGTTCTTGGAGTCGCCGTACATGCGGGGAGACCAACGAAAGTGTTTTGATGCCCCTTTACCCGCTTAAGGTACCTAGCCAATTCTGGATCCGCCATCGGGTCCCGACTAGGGCCTGCTTCCTCCGGAAGTTGTTCCGTCGCGTGCTCGGTTTTCGTTCCGGGGGACCTGCCTGCCATTTCCTTGAATGCTAGACGGTATTTTTCTAGTCGGCTCGCGGGGTGTCAGGTGTTTCTTGCAGTGGCCACTTGGTTTCTGTTGGCCCTCCTGGAACTGCTGTGAAAAGGCCAATGTTTGTTGTTTCGCGAGATGAACAAGAAACGCCTGAGCAGGTTGACATCTGCGTGTTCGGTGCACCCTTCGTTTGGTTCGTTTGGTAATTATAATTGCTGGAATTTAACGACGCACCAACTGTGAAGGTTATACGGTGTCAATTCCAGACCCTGGATTGACCAACATATTCCTCTCACCATTTCACGGTTTCTACAGCTCAGTCTAACGGAAGACGCCTACAGAGCAAGAAAAGGAACATGAGCCGCGGTGGCAGGGCGCAAAAAGCCAGAACGATACCATTGAAGCTGCTTTGATGTTTGCCGCTTTGGCTTAGCGTCGTGCCGTGGCAGATATAGCCTGCAATAGCACGAGTATTATCATGGTCGAAATCCTTTGCTCTTGGCACTGAGAGCCTTGGGATTACGGAGGAAGAGGAGCTGAGCCCTGAACCTCCCAAACACGATGCTTAGGTTTTAAAACAATGACCAGAAAGAGTGTACTCGCAATTGGAAGAAATGATTACAAACTCAAGTCTAGACTTTCTCCTCACCGGTCCCTCCTCCAGAGATACCGCAACAGAGGAGCCCGAGAGGACCGTAAAATCTTCGATTTTTTTAGAGACCATCGGAAGGCGCAGAAAATTATTTAATGTCCTTGTCTCAGGGGTGTAACTTTGCGAAAATGTTTAGGGGTGCTTTTTCCTAGACGACCCATAAAATTTTACGGGCAGTGTGAGATGAAAAAAGTTAAAAGAGCAAAAAACGTTAAAAACCTTAAAATTTTGTCGAAATATCTATAAAGACTTTTTCTTGCTTTATTTGCACTCCACACTGTTCCCCCTCGGGCCGAAAAATACTTTGGCCCCCTGGTTTGAGCGTTTGAGGAAGCATGACCCTAATGCCCCCCCTCCTGATCCGCCAGTGACTGGACATACACCCAAAAAACCATGGTAGCGGCCACAACCCTAACTTTCGGACTATGGGGGCAGTGCCCACCATTTTCCAGCCGTTCCCGTACCTTGTTTTCAGCAACAAATCAAGCGATAAGCCGAGTCACCTTTGGCCCCACCAACGTCGACGACCCTTTCCCACAACTTCACAATAGTTCCTGCGCCTATGCTTTAAGCTTCCTGCTCATCAAAGGTCAAAGCTCGAAAAGCAGCAAACGTGGAAAAACACAAAAATGATCTGACCTCAGGTCAGGTCAATGTCACTTTCTAACATAGCATAGTCGGTATGCATATCAATGGACTTGCAGTAGCAATCTGAACGCAATATCAAAATAAAACGTTTTTCGTCATTTCATTAAAAAATATTGACCTAAGCCTGAAAACTGCTTAAACAGCCCCAGATGACCTCTCAGAGGTCCAGGTAAAAATTGCAGCATGAACCTAGAAAGGGGCCCAGGATACTACGATTAGGCGAATATGAAGGTGTTCTCAGCTGTATCTACACAAATACAGCCCAATTTCTGTTTTCCCCTTTATTTCCAATGGAGAGGTCATGGTCCGTACTACTTGACCTTAGGTCATCGATATGAAAAATCCCGGAATGTATGCTGTAGCACTCGGTGGGGCCATTATGTGGTATAAGTTTCAATCCCATATATTTACATGTTTCTTACTTATGCCACCTGAAACATTTTTTGAGGTGAGGTCACTTGACCTGTAATGGTGAACTGACCTTAATGACACAACCGTAAAATTTTGAGAAAAGTTGCGAAATTGATCAAGAAGAAGGCGTGCCAAGTACGGCGGCGCTTCGCGCCGCCGTTTTTTTCGTGCTGCCGGAAAAACCAGAGGGGGGTAATCAAACACCTCCGCCAGGGCGAGGGTTAATAGCCAAACTGAGGTCGAATACTGCGTTAAGCTAGAGCCATAATTTTGGCGAATCCTCTTGTTACGGCGAATCAAATTATGTATGGTATAAACATGCTGTGTCAAAATCTAAGAATGACCAAACCAAAGGTCAGGTCAAGAGCGTTATCTTGTCTGACATTATCGATATGCATACCAATCGACTCGTAATGACAATTTAAGCGAAATGGTGCCAAAGTGAAATCTCTATCATCATTTCTTGCCAAGTTGTCCTGCGAAGTTGTCCGGTTTTCCTGCGAACCCATGTCTAAAAAAGGCTTAAATAGTCCCAAATGACCTTACAGAGATCACAGATCAAACATGTCAAGTTGGACCTTTGGGGTGGCCCAATATAATTATACCATGAGAACAGGAATATATTTTAACCCTTTCCCTACTGGAGGTATTTTAATCCCTCGCCCTACCGGAGGATCGATTCGACCTCCCAACGCTTGAAAACTAAGAAAGATGGAAAGACGCGGTAAAGCTTAGCGTGTTGCACGAGACCTGAACTCTCCGATGGTGTACAATTATTTTGCCCTGGGTTAACTACATCATTACCCTAAGTGTACTTTATTTTTACCCTAGGTTAACTATTTTGTGACCTTGTGAGGTCACAAAATGGTGAAGTTGTGGCACATTTAAAAAATCCCTTATAATTCGGGAATCAATGGGCCTGGAATAAAGCACCTTGGGTCAATGTGTTTGTCTTGATACAAAGAATTCACCAAAATTCGGCATGGACTTGTAAGGTCACACGTGACCTTGACCTTAGGCCCATCATGATCAAAGTCAGGTCGCATACCATTCGAACCCTTGCGTGATGCTCGTCACTATGATGTCAAATTCATTGCTGCATCTTGTCTCTTTTATGAGAATAGCCAACAACAGGTTCTAAAACGGTAACCTTTGCTGACCTTTGGGGAGCCTTGGTGCCTTCGTTATGGACTTGACCTTATAATGGATGACATATTCCAGATTTTATTTTCAGGAGCTTTAGAATGCTGTTTAGAAACTTGATCTAACTATTCTAGAAGCCGAGCAACGCCCAGTTTTTTCAGGCTTATTTTTAGGACCAAAATTGCCTTACATGGGCTTAGAAATGACGTCATAACTCGGTTGTTATGTTCTCACTCGCTGCACGCTCTGACCTCGCGGGACGTCCACACACGTTGACCGGTAACCAGTGACTATATTTGGAGAGGAGCAGGTCACACGGGCGGCTGGTAGAGGTGCCAGTTTCTGGCGCCACACACATCCCAACATCGGTGACCCAACATGACATTAGCCTGGTCCGGATTTAGGTTTTTCTTCAGAAAGTAACGGATCGTTGTTCATTTGATGCATTTTTTGATGCTGATAACGATGCGCTCATCAGAAATGCAATTTTCGAAAAACTTTTGGTGGCCCACTCGAGTTGAAGTTTTTTCATTTTGCCCAATTTTCCACTTTTTGGCTCACCATCAACCCATATTACCAACGAGGTGCAAAAATTGCACTGGGTTGGTAGTTTGGTTCATTGGTGTCCCATTCGCTTTATTTTTGTTCTTATAGCTTGCACACATAACGGTTATTTTTTGCTTATCATATCCGCTTTTAGTTGAGCTTGCACTGGCTCTCCATAGATGGCGCTAGCGGCGTGACATGGTAAGTGAATACTGATTTCCTCGGGGACCGGGAATGTGAACAGCAACGTGAAAGGTGAGAAACAATTGCGAATTGGATTGTATAAACGCACTTAAAGAGCTGTTTTCAAGCAGCACTGAAGTTGTTAACACTGTTTCTCAGGTATTTTAATCATGCCATGTCCAAATATGCTGCTGCTGCTAAAGTCCCGACCATAACCCTTTACCAATAGACGCAGGAACCGTGGGGGCTGTGGTGGTGGCTGTTGCACCCAACTTTCAGAGTGTGGCAGCAGCTCTAACCCCGCCACCAGTTTGGTCCGATTCTGGAACTTCTCTATTAACATTCAAGTGATATGCCTAATCACCCCCGGCCATACCAACGTGGAAGCCCCTTCCTCCAACTTACACCTTTCCTCCGACTAAAATAGTCTCTCCACCTATGCCTTCAACGACTGAATTCTTCCGTATTTGCGCCAAAAAGACTCTGCAGCAACCCTACTTTGACTGAAGTGCGAGGGTATCAGCATTGGTCACCAGGTTTTAAGGACTGAAGGAAACATGTTGTATGAAATCACAAAATAAGCTTTCCAACGTTTCCGCACCTTGCACTAGCTGCATTGGATAATAATCTATAATCATATGATAATCGATAATCATCGGCATAATCTAAGTGCTTACGTTATCTTTTCCTTTCAGTTCTCTGATCGAAATTGAAAATGGAGGGACGGTTATATCTGCAAGAAATAAAGGAGTCTTACCGTGAGTTTTGTATATCATAGGGCGCCTTCTTATGACAATAATTGAACTCATGGAGGAGCGGAGCAAAGATGAGTGTCATATTCCTATGAAAGAATGGAAGAACAGGGTAACAGCAGGGGTTATGGATGTGTGTGCCAGCGTATCACTCCATACACGTGCAAATCAGGCCATACTGAAGGAACTAAAAGGGCTTTGGAAAGAAAGAGTACAAAAAGAAGCATGCAAACAAGTTTGGCAAGCGAGCTGCTATACCAACTGCTGCGATGGATTCGCTGTTTGATACCAGCAGCCGAGAACTTGAGCCTGGACTAGCAGAAGACAGTGTTTCTGGCCGACCAGTCAAGTGCCAGACGTCTTCAGACAGACAGCCTCGATCAGGAAACCACAGCACGATGGCAGAGGAGAGCTCAGCGAGCGGGTCGAGCAGTCATGAGAGCAGCAGCCGTCACCTCCCCGAGTCAACAGGCGACGGCCGAGACAGCAAACACGCCTGTGGAAACTGGTGTTTCAGGTAACGCTATCATCTACTAAGCTATAATGACTCGGTAATCCCGATCAAAGGGATATTATCTGTGTATGAGCAATGCTATTTTCAAAAACCAGTCTGCTCATCAATTCTACCAAAACACCCACAAGCTATATGTATATATATATATATATATATATATATATATATATTTCAAAACACTGTCCAAGTCGTTCACTGTCAATAGCTCATAAACCATAAGACATGGTACGTATTGCTTGTCCTTCTCTTATCCTTCCTTACGGTTCCATAACTCATAAAACATAAAAAATGGTAGGCATTACTTGTCGTTCTTCTACGGCCTATCCTTCCTTGTGGTTTGTGAGTTATGAACTGTGAACGACTTGGGCAGTGTTTAAAAAAATATATAAATATATAGCTTGTGGGTGTTCTGATAGGATTTATGAGCAGATTGGTTTCTGATAATAGCATTGTTCATACACAGATAATATCCCTTTGATCAGGATTACCAAGTCATTATAGCTTAGCAGATGATAGCGCTACCTGAAACACCAGTTTCCACAGGCGTGTTTGCTGTCTCGGCCGTCGCCTGTTGACTCGGGGAGGTGACGGCTGCTCCTCTTATGACTGCTCGACCCGCTCGCTGAGCTCTCCTCTGCCATCGCGCTGTGGTTTCCTGATCGAGGCTGCCTGTCTGAATACGTCTGGCACTTGGCTGGTCGGCCAGATACACTGTCTTCTACTAGTTCAGGCTCACGTTCTCGGCTGCTGATATCAATCAGCGTATCCATCGCAGCAGTTGATGTAGCAGCTCGCTTGCCAAACCTGTTTACATGCTTCTTTTTGTCTCTCTTCTTTCTAAAGCCCTCTTAGTTCCTTCAGCACGGCCTTTTTGCACGTGTAGGCAGTGATACGCTTGCACATACATCCATAATCTCAGCCGTTACCCTGTTATTGATACTTTCATAAGAATATGGCACTCATCTTTACTCTGCTCCTCCATGAGTCTAATTCTTGTCATAACAAGGTGCCCTATGACATACCAACTCACGGTCAGGCTCTTTGTTTTTTTTTGCAAATATTACCGTCCGTCCATGTTGAATTTTGTTCAGAGGAAACATAAAACTGCAAGGAGAACATAACGTAGAAGTTGGATTATGCCGGTATGTGAATTATTCAATGCAACTAGTGCAAGATGTCTAGTCGTTGGAAGTCGTTGGAAATTTTAGGATCTCATACAACATATTTTCTGCGGTCCTTAAAACCTGGTGACCAATGTCATGTTTGTAATAAAATGTTTGCACAATGCCAAACCGGTCGATTTTTTCTGCTGGACCACAACGTTAAAAATTATCAATCCTATCCGTATACGTAAAACATATAATTCTCCTCTGGGCCACAATGACCTCTAAATATGTCAGAGGAGACTGGGCTAGACGTCACTAGCCTCAAAACTGATGCCCTCTCTCTTCAGTCAAAGTAGGGTTACTGCAGAGTCTTTTTGGCGCAAATACGGAAGAATTCAGTCGGTGAAGGCATAGGCGGAGAGACTATTTTAGTCGGAGGAAAGGTGTAAGTTGGAGGAAAGGACTTCCGCGTTGGTATGGCCGGGGGTGATTAGACATATCACTTAAATGTTAATAGAGAAACTGGGGGAGGGGGTTGGAGCTGCTGCCACACTGAAAGTTGGGTGCAACAGCCACCACCACAGCCCCCACGGTTCCTGCGTCTATTGATAAAGGGTTATGGTCAGGACTTCAGCAGCAGCAGCATATTTGGACATGGCATGCTTAAAATACCTGAGAAACAGTGTTAACAACTTAAGTGCTGCTTGAAAACAGCTCTTTAAGTGCGTTTATACAATCCAATTCGTAATTGTTTCTCACCTTTCACGTTGCTGTTCACATTCCCGGTCCCCGAGGAAATCAGTATTCACTTACCATGTCACGCCGCTAGCGCCAGCTATGGAGAGCCAGTGCAAACTCAACTAAAAGCGGAGATAATAAGCAAAAATAACCGTTATGTGTGCAAGTTATAACAACAAAAACAAAGCGAATGGAACACCAATGAACCAAACTACCAACCCAGTGCAATTTTTGCACCTCGTTGGTAGTAAGGGTTGATGGTGAGCCAAAAAGTGGAAAATTGGGCAAAATGAAAAATCTTCAACTCGAGTGGGCTACCAAAAGTTTTTCGAAAATTGCATTTCTGATGAGTGCATCGTAATCAGCACCAAAAAAATGCATCTAATGAACAACGATCCGTTACTTTCTGAAGGAAAAAACCTAAATCCGGGCCAGGCTAACATGACATTGACTTGAAATTTTGTCAAGATGTGTCAAATTAATTTTGTTATACAATTTCCACGCAGCATTGGGCTAAACTAAACAGTTTTTGTGTGTCATCGTGAAAATAACGAGGGGCGTCGAATCGGTCTCCGAAGGCAATAAGAAACCAATATGAAATATAGTGCTTTGGCTATAGTTAAGCAATATGAACCGAAATGTAGCCATTTTACAGTGTTTACCATGTATTTTCATTGAAGAGATGACCCGTAAATGAAACCGATGTCATTAAACCCGGAATATATCTTGCAGCAGCAGGTAGGCCCATTACGCTGTATAAATGTCGGATTGCTAGGTTAAACGTGTTCTTACTTATAAGTAACTTTACTCAACTTTACTTATTGCTTAAATGCAATCCTAATTTTTAGATGATGTCACTTTCCTTGGCCTGATGACCTGAGCTAACATGACCAAACTTAAATTTTTAAAGATGTGGAATTGATCAAGGAAGAGATATGCAAAATACGGCGTCGCAGCACCGCCGTTTATCTGCTATCCTTAAAAAGCCTAGGAGACCATCGATACTCCTCTCGGACGGGCGAGGGTTAAGCACAAGCTATGTTTCCCAGATATTGGCCCTGATTTCTCTCCACTTCTAAACAAGTTTGAAAAGATGTGCAGCTACGACATGTTGCCTTTTTTATCCTGCTTTGGTACGAGTAGCAGCTATGGACAGGTCTAATCTAAATACAGCCTAAATAAATTCAGGAGGAAACTGCAGCATGCACCATGGCATTTTGTAAAAAAAAGCCCAGCAGTGAACTTTTTTCTGGAAGACATGATCAAGGAGACGACGAGTCTAGCTGCACTCGATGATACTGATTCTAAGACAACGGCTACGCGGCAATTACCATTTTGGAAAACGCGGTCTTTCGGCTTTGGTTGCAAGTGGCAGCTACCTAATTTCCATAGTTACTCCCGCCGTCTAAAGATGAGCTCATGCAGTTATATGAAACATCCAGATCACTTAGGCATTCTTTTAAGCCTGAAATGATATCTCCAGATGAATAGTTACGAGAGCTCTGAATCTCTGACGTTTTCTATTTAATTGCTACATAATCCTGACATTGTGTCCTATTAGAATGTCGCAGAATTGTTTTAGGGGTGTTTTTGGAAGTTTAGGGGTGCTTTCAGAAGTTTTAGGGGTGCTCACGCACCCCTGAAAGTATGCAAAGTTACACTGCTGCCTTGTATTGTCACTGGTTCCTAGAATGAACACAAACCAGCAGCTTCTTTGATTCAATTGAAATAGCTGAAATCATGACTTCATTCTGTGAAACCCTAATTCTGAAACAGCAGAAAATTGAGAGCTTGATAATTCGACTCCAAAGTAAGATCCACAAAAGAGAGAATATGCTCTCGTTTGCCCTTTTCGAATTCCCCATGCGTATGACTTGTATGAATGAATGAACTGCGGAGTTGAAAACAGGTGTAGGTGTAGGAAGTTTTACGAAAATATATGTGTTCAAGCATTTCAGCGAACATTGCACAAAAGGTCGGACCAATCGACTGTAAATTTCAGGGAGCCCATGTTGGGACCAGCGATGATGTGGATTTGGTGCCGATTGGGCGCGCGGGAGGGGCTGCACGCGCTTCAGGGTGGGACCACAAAAAAGCTGCTGATCATGCCCGTAGTTTGAACGGCGCCGAGCGTGGCATTAAAGACTCGGTGAAAGTGCGTGCGTCAAACTGGAGAAGCACCTTCTGAAGGTCAAGGTCGTGTGGCTGGCACAGGGGTCCCAGCAGACACCTGCATTTATTTATTATAGAAACTCGCAAGTAGCCACGATATAGTTGGAAGTTTAGTGAATTTGGTACGCTGAGGGATCCAAATGAGCCGTCTTTTTGCAACAAGATATTTGTGAAACCGAACTTTTGTTATAGAATCACAGATCTAGCATATTCCCGTGGCTTATATCCCTCAGATGATGCTAAACATGTTATCAAGATCTAGTGTCGGCCGTACAAAAACCGGTGATATCGTGTGTGTCATTTTCTACATGGCACACACGATATCATCGGGTTTTTTCTATCATCCCTTAGTTATTCTATAACTGTTGGTTTTATGTTAGAGCTAAGAGACTATAACACAGGGGTGCCGGTGGGCGCGTGCGTTTGTTGATGGGCAGGCTACTCCAAGTAGTCACAATATTGTCGCAAGATAACCAGACTTGGTGCATTGGTAGACCTAGCAGAGCCAAACATTTAGGACCAGTCCTGACTGAATTGGATGGAGAGCAGTGCCACGGCGCACGCTCTCGTGATTGACAAACATCGAAGGTGCGCGCTTTTAAGAAGAGCATAATGCGAAGCATTATGTCTCTCTGGGGATGTCTGGGGGTATCCGCGTCAGAGAAGTGTTGAGTATCTTTCAAATTTTCGTGATTCTCATTTTAAGAATCTTAAATTGGTTATACATAGGTAGTTAGTTCAACAAGCCTGTAGAAGGGCTACGACACAGCTAATATAATAGTATCCCTATTAATTGCTTAGTTATTGAAATTTCGAATATTTGGTCACCTCTAACCACTTTAAAGATCTACACCTCTGCCTTAAAGGGTGTCAACTTTAACAAGCTCAAATAATCTCACTCATACATTTTAAAACTGAGAAAAGATGTGCCTACAAAACCGAGACATTTTCCTTTGTATGTTGCAGCTGCAAAGCTAGCGCAGCGGCTCCGGCAAGCACATGCACTTGTTGCAATGACACCTACGACTGCAATGGTAGCTTGGCGGCACCGCCAAATTTAGCTTAACGACAAATTGCGCTGAGCCTTTCTTGCAGTACTTAACTTTGGTGACTCGGGCTGACGTTGCAGGGCGCGTGCTCGATACTCGAGTCTTATACTCCTTCGGTGGGGCTGCAAACGAGAGCCTGGTGTTAACATCCAACTTCTAAAGCAGAGTAAATATAAAACAAACTGCAAACATATGTTTTAGCTCCGCCATTGCCCTTGCAGAGGTTCTTGCAACCCCTCCGATTTGTTTTCGATATGGCCTGGATTCGGTTGCTGTGGAGCTCGCGCCACTTTGCAGAGATCATGGGACATCATTGCGCATCGTTTGAAGAATGACGATGCCCGGGTCACTGCAAGTCGCCAAACCACGAGGTCATCTCCGCAAGCATGCAAGACAGGTTATCGGCTTTCAGGCTCTGTGTCTGTTCTCTTTGCTTTAATTCGGATGTAACGTATGCTTTGACCTCAAGTAACTCTCTATGACATTTGACCTTTCCTACCCTTGGAAAATCCTATGCTATTTTTTATGCTCGTTTATCTAAAGTGGTCTCTATGGGGTTTTGCAAAATACACAGTCCTCTAGGAAAGCGATGGTGGGTCCTGGCCCGACAGGCTCGACAACCGAAATTCAGCACCGCCGTTAATGTCTAATCCTAAACCCCACAGGCATAATGTATTACTTCGTACCATACGTTTGCCACATACAGAATAGAGAGCTGCATACCTGAAGAGGGTGAGGTGCAACTGTAGCCGTTCAATAACATTGCAAAGTTGCAGGCAGAGGCGGATCCAGGAATTCATACCCGGGGGCGGGGCGCTAGGGGCTCAACCCTTACCCGCAAGTACCTCAGGCTGCCTCTCGCCTATGTATTAACTATAGGCGCTCAGAAATTGGGGGGCTTGAGCCCTCTATCCCCCCTGGGATCTGCCACTGGTTGCAGGTGCCAAGACGAGACCCGTAATTACTCTTCTGAAGAAGGACATGTTGCATTTGAACCTTTCTAGGAATGAAACAAATGTTTGGGGCCAAAAGATTAAGTTATTTCAAGTGCTGAACTCGAATTGGGGCCAAAATTACTGTTAAAAGCGAAAGCTAGATTTGTACATGTTGTGTACATCGCTGGTAAGATGACCACAGGCCACCACCTGTAGCTGGTAAACTGGCAATAACACGATCAGGAAATGGTGTAATTTATTGTGGCGTGCATCCTTCCTGGGAGCACGTCGGGTGCTGGTACGGTCCGTAGTCTTCGTGCAATTTTGATAAACGTAGAACCGAAACTCATGTGCATCTTTTCCATGAGCTTTGTCATGCGGAGGCTTCTTCACATGTTTTTATTCTGCGACCAGTTTCTGTTTCTGGAGCATTATGCTCACCGTGGCTTCTGAACGTGGCACCAAAGTGGCACCCGATCTTTGCGCGAGTTTTTTAAGAGGAGCTGGATTGGGCAAGATGGGTGGGGTGTCCGTTTTGCACCACTATTGCTACTCCGGGTGCACCATATGTACTACTCTCACATTGGTTGTGAATTTCGGTTCTAGCCCTGTAAAAATATGAATGTACGTTGTGCTGCTCATTAGTGATTATTTACGTGTTAATCGCTTCAAACAACTATTTTTTCTTTAAGTCATATTTTCAAACACCAGTGGCCTCTGGAGCTTGTGGTTTCCAGATGCCCTCCTTAAAAAAGCATATGGCAGACTTCGAACACTGCCGAATGAGCTCATTACTAGTGTAACAAATTACATTTTTAACTAGAGTTCGGCTGTTCTGGAGGGGTGAAAACCTTTAGCCCAAAAATCCTACCCCAAAAAATCATCGTGGGCCTACCTCGATATCGTCAAATGAACGAAGTTTTAACCCACAGTGCATGGCCAGAAATGGACCAGAAATGGACCAGACCGCCAGAGATGGCCACGTGCGTACCAGACATGCGGCCGAGGCGCGTGACAACCCTGCAGTGACCAGGCCACATGACCGGAAGAGAAGGGGACGAGGGGTTCCCTCGAGAGGAAGCGAGGGGTCGGGGAGAGAGGGAGAGAGGGAGAGAGAGAGGGAGAGGGAGCGAGAGAGAGAGGGAGAGAAAGAGAGAGAGGGGAGAGAGAGAGAGCAGGTCAGACGTGAAGAGCAGTAATGCATCATGTCGTTTAAGGAATCATGTCGTAATTAATCATGCCGTTTAAGGAAGGGTCTTGTGTTTTTCAAGTAGATTTAAAGGGAATATGGCACCTTCATAACGTGATTTTAACTGAGATAGCCAAGTTGTAAAGCAAGTCCGAAAACACGGCACTCAATATATCATTTGTCTTAGGACTCGAGATTTCTGTAGAAAAAGCTAAAACCTACCTAAAATGTACCCCTCATGTACCCTTAGCAGCAGGCCACAGTTCTCATGGCTGTTGGTGTGACCACATATGCTGACGTCACAGCGAGTATCAGCCAATCGAAGCCTTAGAAGCGTATTGAACATGGTAGTGGTTTCCAGGTTATGACATCATCCACAGGCAGATAATTATTTCTTTCCCTAGAGGAGAATTTTAAAAATCAAAATATTGAGCTTAATGTACATTTTTCGGCGAAATCATGGTCGCCTCCTTGATTTTCGGCTAAAAGTTCCTATAATTACACTAAATTCCAGGATTCGACCAAGGTGCCACATTCCCTTTAAAGGGGGCATGAGACTTTTTGCGAACAATTTCTGTCGGTTTTTGTTTGTATTTGTATTGTATTTGTATTTTCGTAAACACCAACAGGATGTATCCCAATTACAGGTGCAGCCAAGTGGTAAAAAGGGTAAATAAGTTATATAAGCGTAGTAGCACGAACAATACATCATTAAACGACGGTCTAGACATCTTAACATCTGTAAAAGTATAAAAACGGGTCATATACATGCCTACAGGCCTAACAAAAAGACATGTCCACGGCCACAAAGCGCACTCATTGTAATCACACAAATGGCCTTAGGCTATTCGTGAATTGTCTGGCCGCCGATTTGAAGGTGAAATGCGTTGAGTCAAAAAAATCAACATCTCTGCTGGCGTTGAGAAAATCATTAGTGAGCACCGGAATCCTGCAGAATAAAGACCTCTTTACAGTGTTCACTCTGGCGTATGGAACATTCCACAGTCTCTGTACTCGCGATACACGCCCCTGCACTAATAGGCCGAAACATCCCATCACATGTGGACAGTCAAGACGTCCAGAGAAAATGTTATGCAAATAAAGCAAGTCATATTGCGCGAGTCTCGAACGAATTGAAGGAAGCTTAAAATGTAGTAAAAGCGTGTTATAGTCAGTGACTGCGATTGGTTTGTCCGACTTCACCGCCAACCACATAAGGAACTTATGCTGAATCCGTTCCAAGCGTTTCAGGTTGGTGACAGCTGTGCCAGCCCACACTACACAACCATATTCCAATATGGACCGGACATGAGCAAAGTACGCACTTGTGACTGACTGGCATCTCAGTCTACCGCCGTGCCGACATTGTGGGATTTGCATGCTTCTTATAAGAAGCCCCAACATGCGGTTTGCTCGTGCTACTACTGAGTCAATATGATTTGAGAATGTCAGTTTTGTGTCAAGTAGGACGCCCAGGTCCCGAGTCTCTGTGCGGCGCTACAAAATTAAATGATCCAATGAATATCCGGCCAAAATGGGGGAATTTCGAAGGGTGAACGTTATTACATGACATTTTGAAGGATTCAATTTCAAAAGCCAGGATTTCGACCACGCGGAGAGTCGTTCCAGGTCCGCTTGCAGGTCATCTGCGTCGGCTGAACATTTTATGCGATTAAAAATCTTGACGTCATCAGCGTACATGACGCATTGCGTCTGTATGCAGTGTGGTAGGTCTGCCGTAAAACATATAAAAAGTAAAGGGCCACAGACACTACCTTCCGGCACCCCTGAAAGGACGGGTGCCCAGTCAGACATTTTTCCGTCGATGACGACGCGTTGTCGACAATTGGAGAGGTAGGATTCGATCCAGGAGTGCGCTCCGTCAGTTACATTGAAGGATTTCTTAATTTTGTGAAGAAGCAATGCATGATTGCCACTTGTGAAGGCCGAAGAATAATCAGTGTAGATAGTATCTGTCTGAGCGCCCTCCTGGATCGACCTCCATCCGTGGTGTAAGAACACACTCAGGTTTGACACGCACGATCGTCTTGGTAAGAACCCGTGTTGTGATACCGGGATTGCTAGTTGGCAATGAGCAAGCAGTTCATCAAAAGCTACTTTTTCTAAAATTTTGGAGCAAAGAGGGAGTAAAGAGATTCCACGATAGTTGTTTGCGCATGTTTTGCTGCCTTTTTTGTGTATGGGTATAATATTGGCGTCTTTCCAGAGTTGCAGGAACACTCCCCGGTTCAGAGAGAGTTTGCATATAATTTCTATAGGGACAGCGAGCTGATGGGCGCACTCCTTCAAAATGCGTGCGCTGAGACCGTCAGGCCTGCACGCCTTGTTCCCATCAATACTCATAATCAAAGCCAACACCTTACGGGGTGGTACAGCAAATCGTTATCCATGACTGAAGTGAGGAGAGTTCTAAGGACCGAAGACTTTTTCACGAAAAGAAGTGCTCAAGTGCTTAGATCACGCTTTAGCCGGATGAAAAATTAACAGAGAAATTCTGACGTTGCAGAGGGGGATAAAAGCGAAACAAATTGGCAACCCGCGTGGAGGCTAGACCCACTGCCTATATGGTGACGCGAAATTGACAGAGAGCAAGCCGTTTTAGCATCGGCGGAGCGGGCTCTGCTCTCATTATAAATATTTGTTTTTTTGTGGGCTCCCTGAAAGATGATCCCTCATTACACTGAAAGAAGACCACAGCGGAAAACACCCAATGCCATGAGCAAGTCATATTAAATGAGCTGGAATTGCTCTTAAAAGGATGTGGTCACCTTACATGGGTTAAGAGCTCCTATTACCATTTCCAGATATTCCATGGAAGATTAGCGACAATTGCTATTGGGAATGGCTGCTTGCATGTAAGGACACGAATGTTTAAAGTAGTTATAGGAAAAAATTGGGACCCAGCGAGTTCAATAAGTCACTAAAAATGTTAGCAATCGCTAGAGAATCCATCTTGTCAACACCTTCTCCTACCTATAAGTGTAACATAGCAGTGTTGTCTAGAAATCGAAGCGTAAATTTCTCCGTACAACACCGACGACTATATCTGTGCGATTCGCATGAAATTGTGATCTGACCACAGCATTGGCATTGACTATTTGAGAAAAAAGTGTTTGACCTGTCAGGTCTGGAATCTGTCCCATAACCCAAGGTTATAAAAACAGCACCAATCGCGAGCTATTGGCTGGTTTACCCCGTGAAGCTTTGTTTCGATTGAAGCCATACACGTGTACTTCGGACGTTCAGACATTTACAAGGACATGCAGACAGGCGTGGATGAGATACATATTATAGGAAGGGGAAGAGTGAGCATCGGGAGGTTCTGTGGTGTAGCCAGCAGGGGACGGGAAGACAATCTATGCGTCCGTCTTGACAGGTGAAAGTTGTAAATTTGGTTCTGATGAAAAAAGTGATTGCAGCTTTGTTCTGGCGTCGAATGTACCTTTGGTCTTACATGTAATGGGATGAGACACCAGAGGATTATGATGCACTTGTTTGGATGAGAGACAGCATAACATGAGAGGGAAACAGGTCTATGAACAACTAATTATTTTTGGGGCTGATCTACCAAAAACTACAACGGGATAAGAAACACACCACATACCCACATACACACACAGTCTCAGCACATGGGGGGAACATGCTGGATCACATCTCACCAGACCTAGAGAGCCTGCAGTGTGTGTGTGTGCTGGAGGGTGAGCCCACGGCAACGGGAGGCCGCCGGCTCCGTGTGAAACAAAGAAAAAGGAGCATGTAAAAATATTTAACGGTAAATAAGGCGTTGAGGAGCACTGAAAGACAACACAATGATCTGTACATCATTGAAGTGAAGAGAACTTCAAAATGTTTGGGCTGTCTTACGACCCTGTGCCCTACCTGATCAGAAAGGGCAAATCTTTCTGCAAGTGACCTTGGTAGTGAGTGGTTCAGAAGGCTATGGATAACCATCAGTTGGAACAGTATGACTAGGTCGTGTATTTTAAGAATGAAATACTTTTTGAAGATGGGGCCGGATGGAGATATCCGATCTGCAGGGTCAATGATACGGCCAATTTTCTTCTGGATAATCTTCAATCGAGTCAGTTTTAAAGGATATCTAACTCCCCAGACTTGTATTCCGTTGGTTAGAAGGGACAGCACTAGAGAGTAGTAGAGAAGGACAATTTGGCTAGGGTTTAGGAATTTTCGTATTCTTGCTATAAGACCAATGTTTCGAGAGATGGTGACTTCAATGATTCTAATATGTGGGCTCCAGTTAAAAATCTCGTCATTTATTATGCCAGTATACTTTATCTCAGGTTTGCGACTAAGTTGTTTACCCATTAAGAATATCAGGATGGTGCTTGTTTGTAGTGAAAATCCGGTAAGTTTTCTTGCATTTATAATAATTGTCGGGGTTTAACGATGCACCAACTGCTAGGGTGATACAGCGTCGCCAACTCTCACCCTGTTAGGAGGTATTTGGGGGATCAGATCGACTTATGCAGAGGCTCCGCTGGGACTTGAACCCGGGACCGGTAGTTGAGTAGACAGGCACGCTATCCACTAAGTCGCCCATCCCCTTTTTGCATTTACGGTTAGTCGGTTGCTAATTAACCATTTACTGATCTTTGGTAGGTCATCTTGTACGATTGTTTCAAGCCCTTGAGTACTTTTAGCTGAGTATGTTACAACAGTGTCGTCAGCAAATTGAAATTAGGGGATGAAAATCAAAAGGGTCTTTACAACCACCCCCATCCCGTAGAGGGCAAAATGACGAACCCAAAATAAGTGATTGGATTGATTGGTGTATTTTGGTCTCATGTAACTGAAAAATGTCGCCTGCATCTAAGTGGCTTGAACAGCCAAAGCACAGGACCCCTAAAAGCACGAGCTATGCTTTCTAAGCCAGCTGGGTTTCACTACAACTCCCTCATGATTCACGAAACTGCTTCATGCATTTACCAGCACGAGTAAAAGCAAACCGGCGCGGTGTCTCCCTAAAGCCTTTCTCCCGTGTTTACCTACAGAAGCGTGAATCAGACCAGGCATGAAACCCAGATTGTGGGGGCTGCACGCTAGACACGTTTGGCTCGCCTTGTTATGGCTGAGGTATGGACGCTAAAAGGCCTCAGGGAAGGCAAGACTAGCAATGAGGAAGGGATGTGGCGGCGATGAGATGATCTCTAATTGCATGCCCCGTCCCAAATTGTTCATGAAAGCTACAGATTACATACATGGGGAAGGGAAGCGGGGATTTCGATTGTTAGAATAGATTTATCGGTCTCAGCGGGAAATGACACCTATATCAGGGAGAAAGTAACAAGGCCAGCGTAAGCAAACTAAATATCATTTCTGAAGCAGTAACAGTGGGCAGTAATTTTAACGATGACAGTAATTCTAACGCCCAAAACCAGTCACCACAAAAATGACAGCAGAGCTGTTGACGATTCCGATTGCCAATGGACTGGACTTCCAAAACATAAATTACACATCACAGCTAAAAACAAGCGAACAAACATTGGGATCGTAGAAAGACAGCGTGGGAGCGCGAGAACAGAGTACTGTTGTTTTAGACAGAGATGGATTTTAGAATCCCAACTCCGGCCGCTTGCCGAAACATGGTCCAGTAGCTTAATATTTTTTTAATCTCCTATTTTTTGCTACTTTTATGCTTTAATCTTTATGTCTGTTTGCATTATCAATTCGGAGAGCTTACTTTGATTCCCCCTGTAAAAGTTTTAGGCAGAAATATTTTGACCTGTTTCCGAACTTTCAGACACTAAAAACCGTTTGCTTCAAAACTTAGCAAAATGAATGTTCTGTTAACTCATCGTTCTCCTGGGGCCCCGCCATGCTTCCAGCTGCCTAAGGAATGAAACATCATAATCCTGTCGTTTCGAAGGATGCATAGCAGGAACTAAGAATAGAACTGAAAACATTATCGAGTGGGAATTTGAAAATTGTATGATCTCCGAAGCAAGGTGTTGGCGCTCCTCATTAATCTTAGCAAACACAAATTGTGCGGTCCCGACGGACTTAACGCACGAATACAGCCTGAGTGCGTTATTGAACTGACAGGTCCACTGGAAATGATTTGCGATTTCTTTTGCGAGCTGTGTTTGTATATATATATATATATATATATATATATATATGTATATATATATATATATATATATATATATATATATTCGTATAAACAGCGCTGATGGAATTCGATGGCTGATGTTGCTTTTGAGATCTTCTTATTAGTTCAGATGATTGAGTTGACGATGTTTCTTTCTTCTCTGTTTAAATCGTAGACCAATTCGCCAAAATTCATAGATAAGGAAATTAATAGGATTGGAAGAGATAATATCATGTCAGGTAAGTAGTATTGAACGCATTTTTCGACCGGTTTCACTTTATTTTTTAAAGCATTATCAAGAAAAACATTGGAAATTCTGTTGAGGAACAACCTTAGTGGGCTGGGAGAGATTGCAGCACATATTTGAATAACATTTTACACGATCAACAGTATAACAACAAGCTTCGTCTGAGCAGATCAATATGATGTACAGTATTTTAAGTTGGCAAGGTAAAGTTTGCATTAGGCAACACAGGCTGAAAATTAAAATAATGAGTATGTTTCTAGAGTACGTATTGAAAAACCTAACTGCGAAATATTCACGATATTAATATGACAGTGTACATAAACGACTAAAATACATTTCATGTTGAGCAAATCTAAAACACAATCGAACACACTTTAGCTTTTTATGTGAGCATGATATTTAACATATAACCGTACCTCAAATAAATGAAAATTAACTACCTAACTAGATGAGGATTCCTGTGGATAGCTCCTGCCGCTTCTGTGCCTACATGCTACTGTGGACACAGATGCGGGAGGTGCAGTATCCCCACCTCGGACATCTCCACAACCGCTTTTTCCTCCTCCATCATCTGTGCGGTTATGGGTTACCAAGGCTGCCTGCTGCTTGGTGCCCCATAAAGCTAACTTTTCCAGTCTATTGTTCCGCTGGCTGCATATGGGAGGAGCGTAGTCACGAATATGTATGGCCTCTGCTATTTCGATACGTCTGGCATCACTCATATGCACTATTTCAGTGTTGTCAACAAGGTGTTTTCGGGTGAGGGTGATGTTGTGCTCGGTTTGCATATGGTCTTTTATGGACGACTTCTGGAGGTGCATCGTCAGCCTGCGAGACAGGGTAGTTAAAGAGAAACCAACGTAATGATTTTGACGGAGTCTACAACCTTCGTCTGAGCAGTTAAACTGCTACATTACGTTGGTTCTATTCAACTTCCCTGTCTCGCGGGGATTGTTACGCATCAGTAGATCCTTCACTTTCCTACTCGTGTAATATATTCCTTGCCAACTTAAAATACTGTACATCATATTGATCTGCTCAGACGAAGCTTGTTGTTATACTGTTGCTCGTGTAAAATGTTATTCAAATATGTGCTGCAATCTCTCCGAGCCCACTAAGGTTGTTCCTCAACAGAATTTCCAATGTTTTTCTTGATAATGCTTTAAAAAATAAAGTGAAACCGGTCTAAAAATGCGTTCAATATTACTTACCTGACATGATATTAACTCTTCCAATCCTATTAATTTCCTTATCTATGAATTTTGGCGAATTGGTCTACAATTTAAACAGAGAAGAAAGAAACATCGTCAACTCAATCATCCGAACTAATAAGAAGATCTCAAAAGCAACATCAGCCATCGAATTTCACCAGCGCTGTTTTTACGAATATATTCTGCCGAAATATACTAATATATATATATATATTCTCTTCTCTTTTCCTCTTCTCTCTCTCCCTCTCTCTCTCCCTTTCTCTTTCTCTCTCCTTCTCTCTCCCTCTCCCTCTCTCTCTCCTCTCTCTCTCCTCTCTCTCTCTCTCTCTCTCTCTCTCTCTCTTTCCCTCCCTTTCTGGCCAGATAGATAGCTCCGGCTTGCTTCCCTTGTTCGGCTTGCAGTACCGCGGCCACCCTGACGTGTTCTCATGGTTTTGATCGTGCGCCGAGCTCGTGTGAATACGGTTCAGCACAGCATTTTTAATCTCATTGCCTTCCCTGGGCGTTGTGCAGTTCCTTGTTTAACCTCTGTAGGTACTTTCAGAACGCGTAAGTGAAGACCCGGCTGGCCTACATTTGTCAGAGTAATTTAACCATTTAGTCACTAATGGGCCAAATGTTTCGCTTTTATAGGTTCTTATTGGCTTAGACATATACGATGTAATAAAAACACCATTCAAATGTAATAAAAAACACAGGAGACGAAGGTAAATATCACATCTAATCATATCACATTTTCAACACAGGTAAAATACGAATACAGGCACTCTCTGTATTCTAAGCGTAATGTGATTCGATGTTATATATGACGCTGTCTCTTGCATGTTTTTTAATCACATTTGAATATTTTTTAATTAAGTTTTGTATATTTTAGCCCCTGATACTGTGACGGTGAAATGCTGAGCTAATTATGGTTTAAATGGTTAAGGTAATCTAACAATTCTAACGTGATTTGGCCTCCACCTACGCGAATCTGTTTCAATCTGTTTCAGCGCAATCTCAATACTGTAGAAACTTCGATTCTTAACTATACCGCGTACTCTTACAAAGTGAATGTAATCAAATACTTGTCAGCGCTAGGCTCATTTTTAAAGCATGCAATCAAGCCGTAGTTTTAGAGATTTAGATCTTAGTGGGTTTTTGATGACTGTCACGATACGATAGGTGTTTTATTTGTGAAAATGTTTTAACATATTAATAGCTTATCAACTGCACCTGTAACTGGGCCAACTGGCCTCTTGCATTAGGCCCCTTGCACAATACCAAAGTGCGTGTCTTTGTTTGAGCTGGCAGCTACTCTGAAAAGCCTTGCCAGCACAAAGGTATGTCACAGGCTCTCACCGTTGGAGATGCAAAATACAGTTTTCAGTTGTTAGTTTCGTTATTGTGTTTCAGGCTGTGCTCTGTGAACACAAGTCTTAACTGGAAACAATTATTTCCTGCGCGAACTTGTCATAATCAGTGGGCTCGCAGCAGCAGCTGCTGCACGCAGATCTCGAGCGAACGTAAACATCTCGACGCTCACACGTGTACAGACAAGACAGAATGCTGATTTGTTTACAGTGAGCGGAGTGAGCTGTTTGATTTGGCCTAATGGGACATATCAGGCCCAGCTAACGTTTTGCTTGGGACTACAGAGAACAGAGAACCAGGAAACGTGCCGGACATTTGACACGTGCGGTGGTCGGATCCAGGCGACAAGGAAGCCAGGTGCCCCCCCTCCCGCGCCACAGCACCTAAAAAGACAGACGGATGCAAATTAGGGTATGTGCGTCCTTACCCGCTTCGTTATAGATAGCAGTGCAGGATGTTCACAGGAATCTGCTCTGCGGCCTCGATTAGCGTTAATGCTTATATTTGAACGACTTGTTAGGATTTCAAACGGCGTACTATTCTTCTCGGACAAAAAGTCGATTTGCGCCAAATACAATATGACTTCATTACCAGACGCGGGCGTCGCTACCAACTTTTTCAACCGCTTCCGTTACATCCGCTACCTTGGCAAGTTGAAACCGCTACCACTACTATCGCCTATACTTTTTCAAAATGGCAAAACCGCTACCCGCTCCGCTGCTGCTACTGTTTGTTATAAAGCGTTACTGGAGCTCTGTTCAAAAAAATGTTTATTTCATGGTTCTTTTTCAATAAGTTTCAAGGAAAACTACGGGGGGGATGAGGTGGCTTAATGGATAGCACCCTTGTCTTCTAAGCCACTGGTCCTGGGTTCAAGTCCCAGCGGAGCCTCTGAATAAGTCGATCTAATCCCCAAAATCCCTTCCAACAGGGTGAGAGTTGACGACGCCGTATGACCCTGGCAGTTGGTGCGTCGTTAAACCCCAACAATTATTATTAAGGAAAACTACGACTTATGTGCATATCAAATAACAAATTAGCAGTTTCAATGTAAGATACACCAGCGAAACCCGACAACAAAAGCATTTATTCAATCTCGTTTGGATTCTCTGGTGGAGACAAAAATTATATAAATAAATCTCCATCTCCTATTTTTGTGGTGGTGGGGGTCTCGTTAACAGGCTGTTGGTAGTGATAGCGCTTTCGAATTATGTTGAGTCCGCTACAATTTCGTTCTTGAAACCGTTCCTTCTACTCCCCTACCATTTGCAGAGTCTGCAAGTAGCGGAGTAGCGAACCTTAGTAGTGGACAACCCAGCTCTGTCCATTACAGCCCAGGATCACTGGTAGATTTCAGGGGGTGCGGGCAATGCTACTCCCCCCCAATGGCTCGGCGGGAGGATGGCATATGTTTATTTTCTGCATTACATTGGAAGGAGCATGCTGGAAGTCTAGCAGCAGCAGCAGCTTCTGGACTTGTTTGGGAACTTGTTTGGCCGCCGCCCACTCTCGACAGAGGTGCCGAGTCATTCCATAGCAGATCGGCACCCACAAAAGACCAACACGCAGCTCAAAGAGCAGGCAGAGGAATGGGCACTCAAGGCCACTGCCAGCAAAGCAACGCATGGGGAGGGGAGGCGGTTCAGCTTTCCCCAGCTGCTCTGGTCCGAGTGTTTGTTGCCCCGGATGGTCACGTGTGCGGTTCCGTGGATCGGGTTAGGATGTTTGGGGCGTGGTCAGATCAGGGGTGTAGTCAGGTCTAGGGCGTGGTCAGGTCAGGGGCGTGGTCAGATCAGAGGTGTGGTCAGGTCAGGGGGTGTGGTCAGGTCTGGGGCGTGGTCAGGTCTGGGGCGTGGTCAGGTCTAGGGCGTGGTTAGGTCGTGGTTAGGTCTAGGGCGTGGTTAGGTCAGGGGCGTGGTTAGGTCTGGGGCGTGGTCAGGTCAGGGGTGTGGTCATGTCTGGGGTGAGGTCAGGTCTGGGGCGTGGTCAGGTCTAGGGCGTGGTTAGGTCGTGGTCAGGTCTAGGGCGTGGTTAGGTCTGGGGCTGGTGGTTGGTGTGGTTTCTGGGGCGTTCTTGGTCAGATCTGGGGCGTGGTTAGGTCGTGGTAAGGTCTAGGGTGTGGTCAGGTCAAGGACGTGGTCAGGTAAGGGCGTGTGGTCAGGTCAAGGACGTGATTAGGACGTGGTCAGGTCAGGGGCGTGGTCAGGTCTAGGAAGTGGTCAGGTCAAGGAGGTGATCAGGTCAGGGCGTGGCCTGGTTGGGGCGTGGTCAGGTCTGGGGCGTGGTTAGGTCAAGGACGTGGTCAGGTCAGGGCGTGGCCTGGTTAGGGGCTTGTTAGGTCAGTGCGTGGTCAAGAGGGCACTGTGGTGCTTGTCCGCCGGCATACGTTTGGTAATAATGACAGTATGAAGTCCCTTTATCACCCACCGACCCAAACACCAGCGCTCGTTTCTTCCTGTTGTTAGCTTACCTAAACTATGAGCTGTAATTGAGGTTTACCTATTAATCGTGATAAATGTGTAAGCTATAATCCCGTTGGCCTTGTGTGATTGGTTATCTTAGAAATCTTAAAATCTTAAAACCTTAAAACAGCTTTGTAAGTTCGATGCCAATGAAGTCCATTTTATCAGCTGCGGCTGACCCGGCATGTATTTTCATCCTAAAAGTATTAATTTTGGGTGATTTAGAGTGGTGATTTCTCCGTCGAGCCAGAGAGGCTAAGCAGTTTTATATATATAATCCAAAATCTGTTGTATTAAGGGATACGGAGGCGAAGGGACCTTTCTTTCTCAAAGTTAAGCAAACAATGAGAATTAAAGGAGTGCTTCCTCAAAACTTGAATAAAGCATAAGTTATTACACAAAGTATAGTTAAAAAGTTTTGTTGCTTATAAGCAACAAAGCATAAAATATTCAATTCCTTATTTCAATGTATATATACAAAAAATATTCAGGCCAGGGGGGTGTCAGCTCTATGGGCTGACTACTCCATCAAAATATTTGGGGACGTGGCCCCCTGGCCCATCCCCGGCTCCTCGCCTATCCTTGTCGTGCTGCTTAAACACCCAACTGTCGGCTCCTCGCCTATCCTTGTCGTGCTGCTGTAAACACCCAAACGTGTCACTGGGTGAACACGAACTCCAGTCACCTGGAAACACGCACAATCCCTCGTGGGTCACGTAATGGACTGGCCACGCAAACAGATAATTACCTTAACACCCGCCCCAGCGAGCCTCCGACCCACCTTCGCCCCAGTGGGGGTTCGAACACCCCCTCGATTTCCACTCCTATGCAGAATAGCGAAAAAAACACGAACGGTGTTTGATAATACGCGAACAATCCATAAGAAATAATGGAGAAACTAGAAGGGTAAATTTTTGCCTCAGGTCAATATTGAGGTCATGATAGGTCAAAGAATGCGACAGGCTAGTGATGGTTTTTTGGCTTAAGCGTTTGACTGAGTTGATTTTGAACATGCCATTTGGTTCCTCTCATTACGGTGAATCGAATGATATATGACATGGCCACACTAGGTCAAAATGTAAAAATGGCCTTACCTAAATTTAGGTCAAGGTTACCATCTGACCTAGCATAACCCAATATGCATAGCAATCGACTCACAATGATAACTCAAACGTATAGGTATAAAGGTTCCAACCAACATATGACCCTGAAGGGTAGCCTACTATACTAAGATTTGGAGAATGAAAGGTATTATAGATAATATCTAAAGGAAAATAACATTTTTAATTCCCCTATCCCCATGCATTTCCGAAGCAGAGGTCCTGTACCTGACTTTAGGTCATCGATATCGAAAATTCCGTTGCCACGACTTATGGTTACTTCATCGGCTCATTGTGTGGCATGAATATCAGATTAATAAATTGAACATACTTTCACTGGAGCCACTTCTTGGGGGTGAGATAAATCTTTTTGGAGGTGAGGTCACTTAACCTAGCCTGGGGAGCCGACCCGAGATGACCCAAACTTAAAATATTCGGAAAAGTTGCGGAATTCATCAAGACTTAGATGCACCAAGTTCAGCAGCGTTTCACGCCGCCGTCGGAAAAAACCTGGAGTGTTCAAACACCCCCTTCACCGGGGCGAAGGTTAATGGAAATACCTCCAGTAACAAGATTTGACTCAATCTCTGGTAATCTACACGTCTGTGGAGGCTTCTGGTCAACACTGCGTGCGGCAGCAGCCTTTAAGCGGCAGCTCTTTAGCGCCGAGACTCCGCCGTCGGCACGCATCAGCCCTATCCCACCATCTCCGGCCCGACGCCAGTCGGCGGCACCGCTGCCGACGACGCACTGCTTGTTACCCGTCTGCAGCCCAGCTCCCTTCCTGCGCGTCCTTGGAGAGGCGGATCCAGGGAGGAGGAGAGGCATTAGGTTTCAAAACCCCCAGATATTTCCATTTTCTTTAAAAAAAGTGTTTTTGACGATTCTGGGCCCTGCTGCCCTCCCCACTCCGACTCACCCCAGCTCCTCTTATAACTTGTTAAGAAACGCCATTACATTCTACCAAACGATCAATTTTAAATAATTTAAATGGAAAATGTTGGATTTATGCAAGACCAATCGAAAATAAGGTGCACATATTGCACAAGTTGGAAACATTTTCAACTTTATTTTTGGGAATATAACTACTTGTTGTTTGCTGGAACATTGGACAGCTCCTCGAGTTAAAGTTGTGCACACCACGCTCAAGGTTCCTTGCCTTTTCACTGGATAACTATTCTTCACTTGAACCTGGATTGGCTGCAACATATGTGCATTAACCGCACCTGCTGTGAGTAGGTATACTCATTGTCAAGTGCCAGCTCATATTTTTGGAAATTTTCTATAACAAAAACTATCGCGATGGCAAACCCGCAATAAACTTGTCCGTAGGAAATAACGAAATACGAGACTGCCAAGCGTGTCCCATGGATTCCGTCGAAAGATTCCGGTAAAAGACATGGTGTGGAATGAATCGCGACTAAGTGAACGATACCTGGCTAGAATGGAGCCGAAAATGGCAGAGAACGATGCGTACAGATTTAGTGCAGGGAGATGTACAAAGTACATGCATAGCAAAGGTGTCGTCGTGAATCTGTTACTGGGGAAGGACCCGACCTGGCGATGACCGGGGGGAGGGTGAAAGGCAAAGGTAAGAATTTGATGGCTGTCTGATAAGATGCTATCGATACAGTCAAACTACATTTGATTTGAAAACATTATCCTTTCTCCAACTCGATAAGCAGCAGAAAAGGTTGAGATGATCGATTGAGAGTCGATTTTTGGGGGCGGACATACCACCTGCTTTGCCGGTTGGGGGATGCGTTCCCTCCTCCCGCACAATCTATAACCTCAGGTCAGCCACGCGAGGTGACGTGGTTCCTCGCGTGGTTCAACACAGAGCCGGGCGCCTTCTCCGCTGGCCCGCCAGGTAGCCGGAAACCTGCGCTGGCCGCCATACGAGTCAGAACCACCATTGCATGAGGTCGCATGCGTGCCATGGCACGCCAGTACCGCGAACGCGCTGTTAATTACCTGAGCAGCTTATGTAACGGCGCGTTGCACACTACTTACGGCAGACGCCGCAGCAGCGCCTCCCAGCAACGGCACCCAAGGCCGAGTGACGTCATCGGGGTGGCGCGAACTAGATTCAGCGGAGTTCCTCACTTTCCCACGTTACGCAGGTCATTACACGGGGACTGCAGACACCGGGAAGACGGGGTAGAGGTAGATTATCAAGCCTGTGGTCCTTATCATTTTGGAGCTCTCGTGCCGGGTCACATACTCGGAGAAGTCAGAGGACAGACAGGTCGTCACGTGCACAGCTGACCACAATCCTCTCAATGCGGCGTCAACGCGGATAAGTGCAGGCGAATTCCAGAAGGAGCAGCAGATTTCTAGCCCTCGTCTGTCTGGCCTTGTAATGATAGTGGAACCCCTGGCATTGCATTTTCGGGACACAGATTCCACGCAAACTAACAGCTGCAGGTCGCATTGCGGCCTGAACCTTCCAATGCCTACACCTGCCTCAGACAAAAGGCATAAGTTGATATTCTTGGCACCAAAAAATAGCATCAAACAACTGCTAATACAGCAAGGAGAAATTAGCATTCCCAGCCTTGAAGTTGAGACAAATTGGGCTGCGGAACGGTAAATTAGAAAACGTACCCACGTCGCCTCTAGCACCGCGGAAGCAGGATAGGGCACACTGGAGGTCAGGTGCCCCCCATTTCCAATTTGAAGCTTAAGTGGTGGGAGGTGCTGTTGGACACAGCTTTGAAACAGTCCCCGCCCCACAGGATGCAAAATTGTTCCCCAGCTTTATGTGATGACGTCTCTACTTTTAAGAATAGCTATGCCGATGACATCAATATATTTTTGAGAGTTGGAACATGGGTTGGATAATTGTCACACATTTTTAAAAGCATTTTCTAGATTTTCGTATTTACTTAAATATTTAAATGAGCAGGAGGTCGTCAAAATTTCAACGATAAAAAGCCGCCGTCTTCAATTTTACGACCCGGTGACGTACGACGCACGGTGAACCATCATTCAGACGAATCCTGGATGCATGAATGAGTTCTAGGAATGAATGAGTCAATGAATGAATGAATAGGTCTCGGCAGTCTCGTCATGCATAATAGACGGATACATTTTCGGGATAAGCTTAAAATGACCAAGAAGAGAAAATACTGGTAGCCGCAGTGTATGACTAAACAGTAGTATACGGAGGGATGCCTCAAGGAACAAGTACCTGATATTTCTGGGTCGGCCTGTTTAGACCTACAATGTCAAGGGATACATTCAACTAACCACATTTAAAAAATAGCATAATTCTTTCTCATTTAAGAATATTCTTTTAAAGACATTGGTTTGTTCCCCTTCAAATATAAAGCTAATAGCCACCAAAATGCATTCACATAATCCTTATCTACCGAATCAACTTGTTTTCACTCACTTAGTAGACTGTTCCATGGTATGAATCGGCCCGCTTTATCGTGAGAGTTCAACCAGCAGCCATAGTTAGGCCAGCAGTCACATATTCAAGTACTTCGCTCAGGCTTACATAACAGTTTCCAGCCAAGGGGCCATTTTCTTGAAACAATGAAATCACTGAGCTGCGGGCGGCTTCGCGTGCGGCCGTCACCAGCGGTCAAATCGGAACATCTAAGGACGTCGATTATATTCCCCGCAGGACCTTCAGGAAGGCAGCATTGGACCGCGGGAAGTGTCGGACTGACTGCGAGCATGAAGACAGCACACATCCAGGCGCAAAACAGGCACGAGAAGAGGTCAGTCCATTGCACAAAAAACAGCACACTTGAAAAGAAGAATTTCATGAAATGTTTCCCGTCGGAAAGGAACCACACATAGAAGCATTTAGAGTCTACGATCCCAACAGCCAGTGGTGGATCTAGCCGGTTGGTTTGGGAGGGGCAAACCAAAGTCGAAAAGCAAAAAAACGTCACGCGGTGAAAATTGCGTTACAATATGCTTTTTTGGTAGGATTTGGAACTGGGACGAGAAGCAAAAAAACGCCACGGGGTGAAAAATATGGGCTCAAGATACTTTTTCCTATCCAAGCCCCAATATTTACGCTGAACTTCACTAATTCTGTTTGAAGTTGAGAGTTGGAGCACCAAAATCTTGCTTACAAGCTAAAAAAGGAGTCGGGGAAAAAGGAGGTCGATCTCTTTGGGGGGCAAAAACTAGTTTTGCCCCGAGCTCGTCCGTTTGGGGGGAGCAATTGCCTTTTTTGCCCCCCCCCTGGATCCGCCACTGCCAACAGCTCAACCAGTTTGTGATTTGCAAATCTGGTGTGGAAGACTACGAGCAGCAGATAACGGCGCACGATGCAATGGAGCAGAATCAAGGGCGTCGCCAGCATGAGCTCTGATTTGGCCCGGTTCCCTCTCCCTGAACTGGAAGAGAGCGTGGGACCTGCCCATATCATTTGCTGTCCATCATAAAATAAACAGATCAAAAGACAGAATTTTTCCTTTAATATAGCTAAAACTCTGATTGATTCCATATTTCTTTTTATTAGCAGAGCCATAGCCTGTATTCATTCATTCATACGAAGACAAAAAAATACAATACATGCTACAACAAACGGTAACAACAGATGTGCAGATAGAAGAACCCGTGGAGGATGGCACCGGGGTTCAGAAGCGATGAGTTACACTGTGCATAGCATTGGATCTTGGTTGTTTTAGCCATTTTTTAGCGTATCCGCACGAAGGTACATACATACATACATACTTGTAATGAGCGTTTTGCCCCAGGTGATGACCTCTGTGATCTGTTTCTTAATCTGAGTTACAAAAAAACACCCACCATTGGTTAGCTTATACCCTGAGAACCACCCAGTAAAAAAACTGGTGGAATTACCCTTATGCTTTGGTAAATCCACCTTTCCTATAGTTTCACTAAATCGGAGTACATTGCTAAAATAGGAGAATGTTCAGGTCAGCAGATTCTTCTAAGTGGTAAAAAATGACTATGTGCAATATTAATATTAACTGGGAGGAATTCATCTAGCAAGTGACTTTCGTTAGGGGAGGCGAGAGCGAGCGATTTTCCTATTGCAAATTGGATTTTCAGTACATCCATCTTCCCCTACGTTTCATTTCCATGTCTGCCATTACCCCCCCTCCCCCCATCATAGAAACACAGAAGAGTGGAATCGAAAAAAACTAGCTAGTGTATGATTTTCACAACACAATGCTAAATCTCTCTAAAGATATTCGTACTTCTGGAAAACCTTGAATATCTCAAGTTCACCGCACATATCTCACACTTTTCAGACAAAAAATGGGCCAGCAAACTAACGGCGACTACAAAAAATGCACGCTAAACGAGTTTTTCGTGGGGCTGACGAAAGATATTTCAATAAGAAATTATTTCGAATCGGGGTCCCCCTGCAATGTTTTTGGACAGTTCAAACATATGGACCATTAGACCATACAACCAGTGGCGGACATACAAGGGGGAATAGGGGCTCAACGCCCCCCCCTCCCCGAATCGAACTCCCTAGCCTACTCCCCCGAAATTAAGTCCTGAATTCGCCATTGCATACAACCATATACCGAAACTAGCCGAACGCTGAAGGAAAACCGTACGATCAGTTCATATTTCTATTGTGACTGCGGCGCTGTCCCTGCCTAGGGCAAGTCTACCAGAACAAAACTTCATCGAAACCATCGACATTGGCAGATATGTTCAAATAATATGGTCTTCATTTATAATTAACCAGAACTCCAGCATTGCAACAAGTATCATTTTTTACAATCGAATTAGATTTCGGATGTGGTTGTGGGTTTCAACATCTTGGGTTTCAGCGAGCGGTGTCAAGTTACCGTCTGTCCAGGCTGGTTGCCGATCCGATTCAAGCACTGATCGTGCCTCGATGTCCGAAAAATGTTTCGGTGAAAAAATGTCACGGTGTCCAAAAGATCAGAAAAGTCTGGTCAAAACAATTTATGTACCTACTACTTACTAGGCGGGAGCTCGATCGATGTGTGGGTCTGTGTTGTCCGTATAGTCACTCTTTTACACGCTGGTACCTTGCAAGCAATCGCTCGTGTAGATAAAATGAACTTAAGTTTTACTACGGAGCATTGTACGCCAAGGTTATAACACTGGCCGAAGGGCAGTAATGAGTGGGTACACCGTATCTTGGGTAAACCAGTCATTATGCAACCGATACCTCGGAACAGAAGAGAAGAGCTGGCCTAATATCCGGAATATGTCTGAAGGGTCCCGGTCTGTCCGATCGTTTCGGAGATTCGACTCGGACAGTTCTCGGTCCACGATCGGACCGGTTACCGACTGGTACCTCCTTTTCAATCCCAAGCTGCAATTAAGTTAGTTCCCAGTCGGCTGTATACCACTTAGCCTAACAAAACGGGCCCACTTAGTGTTCTCGTGGTGATTTTACGGCAAGACTGGGAAGCAGGGGTGTGGGTTTACAAACATCATTGGGGGTGCCCAAATTTGATAAGAAGTAGGCACATGACCGCCACATGAAGTGATAAAGCATAATTGTATTTTTGTTGCATCCATCACACAGTCGTTTTGAATTCTGAAAATGATGTATAATAAAATTTAAAGGATATTTAAACTCTAAGTGAATATTTAATTACAGATACTCGGGCTCCAAAGGCTCATTAGCTCGGCACCGCCTGGGATCTTTTCATGCACACCTCCACCTGGGGTGTGATGGGAGCCCCTACGGTCTCGGGAACCGGAGGTGATACGGAAAAATTAAAACAGAGCTGGAAGCACATTATCCCTCTTCCACTCTGGATCCGAGTTTGAAGCCTATCCGATGACCGGTGGCGTTACAGTGGGTCAAAATGCGTTAAATTTAGACTCATTTAGAAAATTTCTTACACCTCGGAAACCACAAACATAGAACAAAAAAGTCATCAGTGTGCTCGTCTTGACCTAAGGATTCAAATGTTATGCGACATGACCTTGTAAGGTCACATAATGACCTTGCCCTTAGGTCAAGGTTAAATAATAACCTTTCAAGGTCATGTTACATACTGTTCCAATCCTTGGGTCATGCTCATTACTATGATACCAAATTTAGGATTGTATCCTATTTGGTTAAAAAGTTATAGGTACAAACAACTTCCAAACCGTAACCTTTGGTGACCCCTGGCGACCTTGGTATCGATCTGACCTCAAAACGGATGACAGCATGCAGATTTTTCAAGAGCTATCGAACGATTTTTAGATTATTTAACTCTTTTAGAAGCCGAGTTATACCCTGGTTTTGTCATCCCCATTTTAGAAAAACGGAATTGCCTTACACGGGCCTAGCAATGCCGTCACAACCCCCCCTCCAACAGAGCGCAGACCACCGGATGTGACGTCACAACTGGTAGGATATAACATTGGAAAACTAAATGGTAAATATCCAATTTTTGAAAAGAGGCCCAGATCGAAATGAATGTTTATCCATTAATTTGCGATAAACTTGATTACCGTGTATTCTCCAATTCGTATGCGGAAGTGCCGTTAGCGGCAGTTTAAAACACGGACCATGGTGAAGGACTCCTCCACGCCCGATGCGTCACTGGGCGTGGGGAATCCTCTGAACGTACCTTTAAGTAAAGGATCTTGGTCACAACCTGACCTACCTGATGTCAATTTTTCATAAGTTTTCGAATTGATGTTCCTAGAGGCCTGCAAAGCGACGCAAGGCTCATCTGAATCGGCTCAGAATCATTTCCGAAAAACCGATAGGGGTCAGATCGGACCCCCTAGGTGGTGATGGGCTAAGGTCCAAGCATCAACCCATCACTATTCGAGACCGTTCAGCTATCGTTTCCACTGACATATACCATACTAACAAGATTTCACTATGCAACTCTGAACATTTTGAACATATTCAAAAACCTAGCAGTTCAAAAGTCAACGCCCTTCTAATAATGTATATAACATTGTTAGATGTTCATAAGTGTCCTCTCCCACCCTCGTGCCAAAATTTCCGTGTGCTGTATTGTTTCGGTCAATAGAAAATTTCTGGACTGAAAAATCAAAACATACCAGAAAATGATTTATTTTGTTAAGATTCACCATTTGCAATACTCGACATGCCTTGTGTGGTCACTTTGACACTGCCCCGGTTCCGACAACTCAGGTATAATTCGAACGCTGAGTGCTGAACGTCTAAGTCTAATGAAAAATAAAATAAAAAGAAATGACACCAATAAAAAATAACTAATTAGGAACTCTCGTCATCCGGGAGATAAGCAGCGGAGTATTGAAGCATAAAAATTATTTTTTGTGCCTCAAAATAGAAAGTCGGACAATCGTGGTTAGACGGCAGTGCACAGCGACTTCTGGCTGCCTGTAGGCCGGAGTGGCGGCGGCATCGGAAGAATGTGGTAGGGAAGTGGCTATGCTAAAGGAATACACTGATGTTAATGCCATTAAAATATACTTACCTGCTCAGTCAATTGCCTCGTGCATCCTGTGATTTGCCTTAGACCCTCCTTGTTTGAGCGGTCAGAGCTACTTATCCCTCCGCCTCAAATAGCAATTTTATCAGTTTAAACTTCTAGTGTTGCACACACATGAAAAGTCAACTAGTCGTGCATGGCACATGTACCGTGTGTGTTGTATTGCCAATAAGTGTTTGTCGATGAAAACAAAAATGAAAAGCTATATCATTTACCCTGATGCCGAAAAATACTAAATCGGTACCTGCAATTTTACCCACCAAGCATATTAACATACCGAACTCATGAACTCATACTTATGTTTTCCCGTGATATTGACACCGCACACTGCACCAACACCTAACCATACATGCACCCATGTGCACAGAATGTCTCCTACACCGAACCTCCTCCCTCTGTGCAACAGCATGTGTAACGACCACCACTCTCATCACTCCACGCGGACATCTCATAACCCGCCACGCGACCCAAGGAGAGGAGAGAGACGTAGGTACATAAAACTAAACCTTAATCGTCGGAGGAGTTATAGCGAGTGTGAAGTAATGAGATGGCTGCCGAAGCAAAACCAGATAACATACTAGAAGAGGGAAGCACGTGCTGCTCTGTTCCATGTTGGATGGTGAAAAGACACTAAACCTAATATGGGACTCAAAACATTTCCGATGTTTTAACGCATCTCACCTTTCATACGTCATACCATGGCATTTAAAATTCTTTGGTGAAACCCAAAAGTTACAGGCAATGTATTTTTTGTCTCCTAATCGATCCACTATAATAACGTCGATTTTCGAAAACCATTAGGGGTGCCCAAATCCGAAAACAGGCGACTACCACAGCGTTAAGAGAACCATTGCATTATAAACATTGTACAACACATTCCCTTAAATACATGAAACTATGCTATGAGCCGGCATGATCTAAGCAAGGGTCGGTGGTAGAAGCAAACGCATACCTATTACTTAAAACACAGACCCTGATGCCAGACATAGAACTGCGTTCTGTTTTATTGCTGCATTTTTCGTTATTAAGTGCCTCATAAATGGTATCATTTAACCCTGTGAATCAATAAAAGTCAAATAACTATTGGCACAATATCCAAACATGCTCACCAAATATATTTATATGTATTCCTAGCAATTCTTGGGGCACATGGTTGATTCATGGGATTGTTTTTAGGTGCAGGGAGATAAGTACAGGAGTAATAAAGAACCAGCGTTTTACATGGAGAGCGATGCTATCCTGGATTTTGATTTGTACTTGATTATTTCTACAATGAGGAGTTGTGCAACCAGCTTCTCATTTCACATTTTTGGTATCACTGTTTCATCTCAATAAAAATGATAGTAGGCGCTCGGACTGTTACGTCACAGCATATCAACCGGCAGAAGCGCAAGGGGAAGAGGCGCTGCTTATCAATATTGGACAGTAAGTACCACCGCGGTGGCGCAGTTGGTTAATGCGTCGCCGTTGTATGTGGTAGGTCCCTGTATCAAAGCTGAACTCTGGCAGCCTTTTCCTCGACCGCCTCCTACCCAGGAGATGGCAGTAAACTGGGTAGTGCTTGCCTTGACATGGGAGTTTCGCTGACCAACCAGCGTCCTTTTTATTGGAAGCACGGGCCTGATCAGCCTTTAAATAGATTCACCGGTCCGGTGGCGCACCCCGAGGGCACGGCCTCGCTTTGTGTCACCGGAGCAGTCCTCTGCTCCGCCGGGCCCGAGAAATCGGGATAGCCTCGCCGTGTCATACGGTGGGGTATGTGAAAGGGAGCGTGCGGGCACGACTGTCCCGCAAGGGTGCCGATAAATGAAAACATCTGCCGTGTACATGGTGTGACTGTGTGTATATGTGGTGCAAATATGCAGAAATGTCCCCAGGTCGGGGGCGCAAAAAATATTTTAAAAAAATTGGACAGTAAGTAATACGTCGATGTATGAAAAAATGTTTGAAAAACAAACAGGGTGTTTCATAAAAAATGATATTTTTGAATTGATCATAATGCGGTTATAAACAGGTTGCTGTGGTATGATTTACATATCAATCGAAAGATGATTTTGGGACATTTACGATTATTCGTATTTTGATAGCTGTTTGGATATTTTTGCTAGTAAAAAGTAGTCTTAAAAATGACTTGAAAAACACTGTCTATCTTGCCTTCATCGAAAATTTTCGTAGAAGTCACGTGCGTATCACGTGACAAGTATCACGCCAATGGCACTGCAAACATGATATCGTCACTATGGTACGTCTCAGTCCACATGCACATTGCCTCTGGAAATTAATTCTAAAAACACACCTCTAAAGCTCGGGTCCAAGCAAGCAATCCCCAATTGGTCCATGTCCCTTGTTCTGCGGTGAACAGTGGGGTCTTTTGCGCTGTGTCCGCCGCATCCAGTCATTCATATGGAAGGTAAACCAATGAGCCATACGGAGCTTGAGCCAAAAACTTTTAACTTGTAATATTACTGAGACTTTTGCTTTTGATGTGCATGCTCACGTGCCATTTGTGTGTGCTGAAGCCTTTTTAGAGTGCTGCAAGTTCCGTTTTCTCAAATATAAGGGGGCATATATTATGTTTCTTGCACCATTTTCCGAGTACATTTAGGACGAGAGAAAACATGTGATGCAAATGAAACATATTTACATAAAAATGTCCTACAATTTACCATTAAAATGAGTGTTTTGTGAACGGATTTGAAGGATTTTTAGTACTTTACTGAACATTTAAAAATATCATTCTTTCTGAAACATCCTGTAGAAATGTTTAAAAACACCTGGCACCACAGACCAGACAGGCCAGTCAACTTCAATGTAAACATTGGGCCTTGGATAGCAAGAAAAACAACTTGTGGCCACATGTTTGACTCCGAGACGTTTTTTTTTTTTGCTTATCGACTCTTGGGCCTACCCCAAAACCTACCGTCTAGTTAAATTGTGGCATACTCTCACTGCGTCACGTTTGTATCGACATTGGCTTGCCCCCCCCATATTTACCGGCTAGATCCGCCACTGTCCATTATGTCTGACGATTTCTGTCAGGGACGTAGCCAGGATTTCACTCAGGGGGGGGCGGCGCCCCGAAAAGGGCCCCTGAGACAGCGCCAAAAAGGCCCTGATGGATAAAAAGGGCCCTGCTTGTTACAGAATAGAGTGCTGAAGAGGGCTTAAGAAGGCCCTGTCTGGTATGAAATTTCAAACTTGGCCACAGAGCATAGTGCGGGCGAGCCGCGCTTCGCGCGGCCCGTGTCCTCAGGGGGCCTTTCGGGCCCTCAGGGGGCAGCTTTCCCTGCCGCATCCCCCTTGGCTACGCCCCTGATTTCTGTTGCTTGATTAAATATCAGGTCGTAGGTCAGACGCAGAGTCATTATAACACTGCAACACGTATCTGTTGAAAGCTTCCTATTTTTCAAGCACTTCATTAGGGGCCGGGTGGCCTAGTGGCTTCGTTGTCGGTGCCAGGTGGCCTAGTGGCTTTGTTACCGGGGCCGGGTGGCCTGGTGGCTTCGTTGCCCGTCTTCAGATCGGATAGCATGGATAAACGTGGGTTCAATCACCACAGCGGGAAACCGCCTTCCGTGTCCGATCTGACTAGGTGGAGAGGATCCTTAAACGCCCACGCCAATACTCCCTGTAATTGGGCAAGTGTGCCTGTTGGAAGTGACCCCAATAACATAAGATAAAATAAAATAAATTAGGGCATTCCCGCATATTTTGGATGGGGGTGCCCGAATCACCATCGGGGTGCCGGGGCACCCCCAAAGAGATATACATCCACACCCCTGCTGGGAAGTTCCAGTGTCCACTGATGAACATTCTACTGGTGATGTTCTACATTAGCGGCAAAACGGATTTTTGTCGGTATTTCGTGGACCAAGCAACTGCAATCGTGATAAAGTGTGTTCTCTTGGAGTATTAGAGCACCTTAAACCCTATCACATCATGGTCACAAAATTAACCTATTGGCATACCTAGCACTCGACAAAACCGGTGCTACACAAATTATCCAAACAGTCCCAGATGGTCGACATGATCCTTAAACAGTATTTAGGTTTTGCAACGGCTTTCCAATGTTTTCTCCGGTGCAAGTTAATCCAACAATAACAGCTAAGATAATGGATTAAGTGTTCTTACCAGGAATCTGCACCATCGCTCTTAAGGCTATCTATCTAAAAACTCAAATCAAGGATCACGGCAAAGCTTCAGAAAGGGATGTTCAAGGACTCCAAGTCTAAGACAAACACGAGCGATTTTTATATGGCCAATAGCACCTAAACATGCCGTAATGGGGGCCTTTCTTCCTCGGGATGTTTTACACCGTTGCACTCATTAAGTCGAGGTCGAATGGTCGGGCTGTTTGCCATGCTGGCCACGGTTGCAGCATCAGAGGCGCCGCCGGCGTTCACGAGAGCAGGCGGCGGCCAACACGTGACTGCCGCTGTCGCCGCCGACGGACAATACACAGGTCCGGCGCAGCCAAATGTAGGTCTGGCACAGCCAAACGGAGGTCCGGCACAGACAAGCAGAGGTCCAGCGCAGCCAAACGTAGGTCTGGCACAGCCAAACGGAGGTCCGGCACAGACAAGCAGAGGTCCAGCGCAGCCAAACGTAGGTCCGGCACAGCCAAACGGAGGTCCGGCACAGACAAGCAGAGGTCCGGCGCAGCCAAACGTAGGTCTGGCACAGCCAAACGGAGGTCCGGCACAGACAAACGTAGGTCTGGCGCAGTCAAACGGAGGTCCGGCGCAGACAAGCAGAGGTCCGGCACAGACAAACGGAGGTCCGGCGCAGACAAGCAGAGGTCCAGCGCAGCCAAACGGAGGTCCGGCACAGACAAGCAGAGGTCCGGCGCAGACAAGCAGAGGTCCAGCGCAGCCAAACGTAGGTCTGGCACAGCCAAACGGAGGTCCGGCACAGACAAGCAGAGGTCCAGCGCAGCCAAACGTAGGTCTGGCACAGCCAAACGGAGGTCCGGCACAGACAAGCAGAGGTCCAGCGCAGCCAAACGTAGGTCCGGCACAGCCAAACGGAGGTCCGGCACAGACAAGCAGAGGTCCGGCGCAGCCAAACGTAGGTCTGGCACAGCCAAACGGAGGTCCGGCACAGACAAACGTAGGTCTGGCGCAGTCAAACGGAGGTCCGGCGCAGACAAGCAGAGGTCCGGCACAGACAAACGGAGGTCCGGCGCAGACAAGCAGAGGTCCAGCGCAGCCAAACGTAGGTTTGGCACAGCCAAACGGAGGTCCGGCACAGACAAGCAGAGGTCCAGCACAGCCAAACGTAGGTCTGGCACAGCCAAACGGAGGTCCGGCGCAGACAAGCAGAGGTCCGGCGCAGACAAGCAGAGGTCCAGCGCAGCCAAACGTAGGTTTGGCACAGCCAAACGGAGGTCCGGCGCAGACAAGCAGAGGTCCGGCGCAGCCAAACGTAGGTCTGGCACAGCCAAACGGAGGTCCGGCACAGACAAACGTAGGTTCGGCACAGCCAAACGGAGGTCCGGCACAGACAAGCAGAGGTCCAGCACAGCCAAACGGAGGTCCGGCGCAGACAAGCAGAGGTCCAGCACAGCCAAACGGAGGTCCAGCACAGACAAGCAGAGGTCCAGCACAGCCAAACGGAGGTCCGGCACGGACAAACGGAGGTCCGGCGCAGTCAAACGGAGGTCCGGCACAGACAAGCAGAGGTCCAGCACAGCCCAAAAGGAGGTCCGGCACAGACAAACGGAGGTCCGGCGCAGCCCAACGGAGGTCCGACACAGACAAGCAGAGGTCCGGCACAACCAAACGGAGGTCCGTCGCAGTCAAACAGAGGTCCAACACAGCCAAATACATACTTAGTTGATACATTCATATACAGTTATGGTCAGCGAGGGCTTAGATGCGTGAGCGCCAGAGGCTTTCTAGCTAGCTAACAGAGGCAGCATTTACACCGGGTCCAAACTCAGAGGGGCGAACAGCACGTGAGGCGTGTTGAGCTGATGGCATGCAAGGCTAATACGATGGCGGCAATCCCAGCTTGGAGAGGGGAGGGTAGAGTAGATAAGAATGGGCAGTCAGCACTTAACGGAACCAACATCCTGATTTTGCCCGGTCAGCTATTAGCTAGACCCAAGAGAGGCGGTAGACTTTAAAAGTATCCAGTCTGGTCTGAGCGGTCCGGACGGTGGATTTTTTGTTTCGGTTCCCGCACGTCATCTCTGACACGAGGCATTTATTTCACCACTAAGAATCGTTAGAATACGGCCCTGCCTACGATTTTACTTTTTCTGACCATTTAAGCAGAACACAACTGTCGACTGCTATCATTTTAAAAGAGAAAAGGCCAGCGCGTAAAATTCATGGTGTGGAAATATGGATATTGAAAATTTTGAAAGGCAGTGCTCTTCAATTTCGATAACATCAGGAAAATTATGCACTCTCTAGGTCAGATTTTTCATGCAGCCATGGGCATCGGAAGCCCAGGGAGGAGGAGGGGGGTGCTGATGCGTCTTCCTCAGCAAACCAACCAGTAAATAACATCCCCCAAATTGTTTGGCACTCAACTACTTATCAGAACATTTTCGCCTGCTTATCGACGTGGAGTAATAAAAATTTTCCCTAGTGTAATACAAATGTAGTGTCTATAGTGTTCTGCGGAATAGAGGCCGGACAGAAAGAAAACACCAGATTTCCATTCCAACTCCCCCCTGCCCTCTCCCCTTCTCTACCCCCTGTCTTTGCCAGGTAAGGTCCCCTCGAGTAAAAGATTGGCGGTAACGCCCGTGCTATAAATATAAAAACCAACAACAAACATATTAAAAACAGCCAATACCATCAGAAAGCTGAATATTGGTTTTTACATCACGCATCTATTTCTCGACATTTCATTGAAAAAAGCCAGCGTATCTACTTTCGGGCATATCATCCTAGAATTCCCCACCCCACTGCGCGCGCAGCAGCCACCTCTGCTCACCGCGGCGGAATCCCGCAGCCGCACGTGCGGCCCGAGCCGCCAGCAGCACTCAGCCGTCACACAAATCAGCGGCGGCGTCGGCGTCGACGCCGGTCGTCGGCAGCGACGCTGCGGGTAGCCGCGTGCCAGGTGAGATGGTATCACGCCCGGCGGAGAGCGGTGAGATGGAGGGCGGCGATACCACCGACCCTCGGAGGGGCCGTTCAACAGCCAGCGGAAACGGACATGCCATTCCCAGGGGAAGCCCGCCGTGCCTGTAGGGCATCTGTGAATCTGCTGATTCGGGATCATTTTATCATCCTAAGCACCACGAGTCTGTAAATTACTGCCAGGAGGCGACTGTGGCAGATCCATGGGTACCGGCACGGCACTAACCGTAGAACGGACTACACCGGGGTTGAGTGTCCCTACCAACATTGAAAACTTACATGCAAACCCTGCAACAATGATTGGAATTAGATGGGTACAAAACCGGTTGGTGCCAAGTGCCTAAGCCCAGACATCATGCCGCCCCCTGCACACATGGCCATGAAAGAGCCAGCAGAGGACGAGTCCTGATCGTGGCTGGGATGGTGGGCAGCAATGTAAGCAATGGCAGGTCCGTAACGCGGCCTTTCCGAGGAGGCGGCGGAACGTCAGAGGGCAGTGGTAAGGGCCGATGTTTATGCCACTGGCCGTCCCGGGCTCTGGTGAGAGCTGTGGTGGCCGGGTAAGTACCAGGCACGGACAACAAACCCCGGTCCTGAGTGTTCCTTCCCACCCGCAGACCACACTCAAAGTACATACCTGAGAAGCAAAATTCCCGCCCCCAGTCAAACAGAGCAACGGAAACTAAAACAAGGTTGGGCCTTAACAGTACAGAAAAGTATAATGAAGCATGTGATAAGAAATAAACAGGTCAAATCTTATGGTGATCAGATTATTGGCTAGATTTTCCATTCATGTCGCCTGGATGGCATCTCATGTAATACGTACATTACTCCATTGCAGGGATATATATATATATATATATATATATATATATATATATATATATATATGTGTGTGTGTGTATATATTAATGTTTGAGTACTTAGGCAAGGCATTTTCTGATATGCAAAAGTTATTAAATGTTATTAAATTCAAAAGCAAATCGAGCCTTTACGACTTTTTTTCTCCGTCTTTTCTTTTTCCCTAAACACTTTTCTTGTTTCCTCTGCTAATCGGAATATCAGGTTAGAAAATTGCATTGAAAACGGGTTATACTTAAATATAGCATTTGAATAGCATTATTCATCATCATCAGTAAATATAAATAAGTTTCCTTTCACACTCCCTTCCTGTCTTATGCCGACAATTATCGTTTCAAATTCACGAGAACTACAACATGCAATTACGTTGGAGATACCTTTTGATTGTAGGGACCGAAAATTTGTCCTATGTGAAACAAGATCGCTAACACATTTGACGTACTAAAACGATGCGTGATACAAATACATCATTTGGCTCATAGCTTTAATACAGCTCGAGGCATGATGTTAATGTTTTATTTTTCTTGTTGAGGTCGGGTTGTTTGTCTCTGATAATAAGTGCTTCAAAGATGGGTAGCTTTCGCCGGTCGGTTGTTTGTCGAATGGTGCGGGTGGTGTTGACCAAGTCCTTTCGAGTGATGTCACGAATATGATGTAGTTTGAGGTGATGGGGTTCCCATCTGCAGGTGCATGGTGAGCCTGCACGATAAGGATGTTGCTGGGGGCCAACGCAGGCACCGGTTTCTTGAAGCTTGCAGTCTTGTTACGGGCATTCAGAGTGGTACACTACGTTGGTATTCTTTGAGTTAGATGTTTTAGCCACCCCCGTGGCGCAGCTGGCAAAGGTGCTATGCTTGGGTGTGGAAGGCCCCTGGATCAAGGCTGTCCTGTGGCAGCCTTTTCCACGGCCGCCTCCTACCCAGGAGATAGCGGTACACTGGGGAGTGCGCGCCGCAGCAGTGGAATCAACGCCGTGCCAGCCGGCGTCCCTGTTTGTGGGTGCACGGGCCTGATCGGCCTTTAAAGTGATCCACCGGTCTGGTCTCCCGCCCGCGGCCCTCATGTGAGGGCTCGGCCTGTGCCGGGCGCTGCGGCTTGGGGAGACCGGAGCAGCCTATGGCCCGCCAAGTTCGGAGCCGCTGTCCCGTAAGGGTGCCGGCAAATGGAAACTTCCGCTCTGTACATAGTGTGAGTGTGTTGTATGAATGATACAACAAATATCTTTCTTTTATTAACACAAAATGTTCCCAGGAAAGGGAACGCAAAAATATTTTTTTCAAAAAATCGGATATTTCCTTTGGTCATGTTGTTTTTCATAATGAGTTGGTAATATTGAGATTTCGATAGATGTTAAATTCCAATCTCGCGCTGCCTTCTTTGCACCGAATGTTGGCTGCTATTATCCGCTTTAAGACATTTTCATCGACTTTGTAGGAGGGAGACATTCCAATTTTGTAGAAGAGAGCAATCTCCCTCCTCGGATGTTGTTGTTCCTTTTTCTGGAAGTTGTTATAGGCGCTTGGTGATTTCCTTGTCAACGTCTGAATTGTTTTGCCCGTTGTTCACAAGTATTTGCTTGCAGCGCTGGAGCTCGAGATGAGTTTTGCCCCAGTCACTGCAGTACTTGATTGCTCGGTGGATGAACGATCGTATTACACTCTGGGAGTACCGGCCAGGACACTCGCTTTTGCCGTTCATGCACTGCCCTGTGCCACTCGGTTCTCGGTACACCTTAGTTGCCATTCCTTCGTTTGTTGCTGTGATCTCAATGTCTAAGATTGGTATTCTGTTGTTCGCGCTAAGTTCAGTGGTGAACTTAAGGCTGGAGTTGTCTTGCATATTTTTCTTATTTCTTCGAGTTGTTTTTCATCTTTTACATCAACAAGGATTTCATCAACATAGAAGATAGAGAGCTGGTTTCACTTCGGTAGTTGAAAAAGTGCCCTCTACACGGCACATGTAGGCGTTGGCAAATAAACATTCCAATGGGGATCCCATGGCAACGCCGTCGGTTTGGAGGTATATAGTTTTCCATCTGGACTGCGGAAGGGCGCCTCGCTGGTGCACGCTGTCAGTTGTTTCAGGATCCTGGGCGCCAGTTTCAATGGTGGCATGGTAGGATGGTAATACACCATTTCGGAAATGATGTCGATCGTCTCCTCTACGGGAACGTTAGTGAACAGGCTCTCCACGTCCAGTGATGCTAGAAGTGCGGTTGTTTTGTGGTTTTGAATGATGTGGAGTACTTCATCCGTCGATTTCATGCAGTGTTCTGTTGGCAGGTACGGGCTGATCAAGCGATCCAGGCGTTTCGCGAGGTTGTATGTCGGTGTCGGTATTTTGGACACTAAGGGCCGCAGTGGATTGCCAGGCTTGTGTGTCTTAACATTGCCATAGGCATAGCCAGTATCATGCTCTCCAGATATTTTTGTAAAATGAATCTCTCCTGTTGCAGCATTGGCCGCAGTGATGATCTTGTTAACTTTTGATATGTTCTTCGCTGTGGGGTCGCTTGATATTTGAGAAAATTTCGATGTACCGGAGAGGTTGCACTCCATTTTGGTCATGTAGGTATTCTGTTTTATCCATTACAGCAAAACTAGAAGTCTTATATCACTAGAAATCTTATATCAAGACATACAACGACTGCACAAAGGTGATAAGATTAGGTACAGTAAATCCAGATTTAAGACAGCAACTACTGAGCGAAGGCACAAAATGTCGTAGGCACTGCAAGAGCAAGCTCTTAACACCAGAACTGAAGAGTGCGGCAGTAGAGCTGAAAGCCAACGAAGACATCGTGATCCGAAAAGCAGACAAAACAGCCAGTTTTTTTGTAATGGATAAAACAGAATACATGATCAAAATGGAATGCATCCTCTCTGATACATCCAAATTCACTCAAATATCAAGAGACCCCACAACGAAGAACATATCAAATTTGCTTTTCTCACGTAGAAAACACGTTTTCCGATCTCCATCTTTTATTTTAGTTGAGTGGCGGTCCGCTTAACACTGTCGGCAGCGGTAGCAGTTTTGAATTCTTCTGAGTCTGCTACCAGCTGCACCGCTACTTTTTCATTGTAGAGAGGAGACCGCTACTTCACTACTATTTGGAGAAACTGCAAGTAGCGGAGTGGAGGAACAAAGTGGCGGACCGCCGACTCTCTGTGTGACTGAGCACACATGTGTGCATGTCTATGTGCCCCTTCTGAGCAGCCACGGAGATTTCAACGGCAACTGAAGCAGCGGGAGAGCCACCGCGATCCATAAAAAGGTTAGATCCATATTTTCATCCAATTGTCTAATATACACCGCTAACAGCACCTCACTGAAGTTTCATAAATACAAGAATATTACGTTTGATCTTATCTGCATTGTACCTGAGCGTGATGTTTTTATTTCAAGATAAAGAGTTTCTGCAAAGCCTTCAGACCGCCTGAGGTAATAACTAGAAAACCGTTATTCACATGCAAATTGTACTGACGGCGTGCTTGTTCGCCCCAAACATACCCCTGCACAAAATACCATCACAATCTGCGATGCAGGTGTATGGCTTAGTCGATCTCATCGAATTGCCTAAAAGTAAAAAGAATTAGGTAGAACGAGACATCGGCCGAATGAGGAAGCGAGGGGAGCCATTAAAAAAACATCGCAAGGAATTCACAGAACCACGCTCCCCGCTACCGACTCCGCAGCTCTATGCCGCTACATGTAGACTCTCCAAATGGTAGGGGAGCAGCGATGTAGGTTTCCACCACTAAAGTAGCGGAGCAGCGATGTGGTTTCCACCGCTAAAGTAGCGGAGCAGCGATGTGGTTTCCACCGCTAAAGTAGCGGAGCAGCGATGTGGTGTCCACCGCTAAAGTAGCGGGGCAGCGGGCAGCGGGCTATACAATTCAAAACCGCTACCACGCACACTCTCTTAGGATCACCACGCAACGGAGTCATTGGATTTAATTCGGCAGCATTCATCAGAAGAACAAAAATAGATCGAATGAATGTTTTTGCTGTGTAATTTTGCTTACATATCTTGGAATAAAAATTTCAATTTGTCATGCGATATCCATATAAGCAGCAGTTTTCCGTGAAATTTATATAAAAGAACAAAGGATAGTAATTTTTTGGATACCGCTTTAAAATAAACAGATAGAGATTTCAGAGTAGCAGAAAAGGGGGTAGAAGCTTCGCAAAATTTAAAAGGGGCGCATGTAGCGGCAGTGGTTTCAGCCAGCCAAAGAGGCAGAAGTAGCGGAGCAGTCTTGATTTGGAAGAAGTACCGTAGCGAAAGATTTGTTAGCAGTGCGCACCTCTAGGAATCCATGGTGCATAAAAATTACAGTCATAAAAGTCAAAGAAATCAACATTTATGAGCAAACGTTCTCTTTGCGTTTTTGTTTGTGCCCACGGCAAGCATTTTTCAGTCAGAACAGGGTCACGAGAGGCTGTGATGGCAAAATCAAAATGCCCTGAAGCCTTCTCTGTCGCACAAGTTTTTTCAAAACCTATAAGTTCTAGTTCTCCATGGAGTCAGTCCAATTTTGAGCTGGTTCCTGAAAGCAGCTTCTCATCCGCTCTAGGCCCGCGGCCCTACTTCTGATCTTTAGTTCACCTTTTTGTACGTCGTATACGTCGTCCCAAATCCGTCACCTGTGTTATAGACCGAACACACCAGGGTTCAGGGGCTTCATACCTATTGTTTTTATCATTTCTTGTCCGAATTAGGTCCACGGCCGCCACCGTCTTTACACAGCACACTTCAAGGCCGACGCCTAATTCAATTTGACCATCCCTCCTTGTATTCGGCTGTCTTGATGGTACCAAAGCCATAGACACACTGTTCCAGATACACCGGAAATGACCAAATCGGAAAACGTTGACAGTGACCGGCGATAGCCAGGCAGGATTTTCGGACACATTCCTGACCACATGGACACATTCTGCCCAGGGCAGCCCCGGGTGACTTGTCAGTTAGGGGCGCAATTCCATGTTTTCCAGTGGTGGGGCGCCAATGGTGCAGGGCCGACCGAGCCACAAGGGGCCCGTGATGACTGAGGGGCACTTATTATTAAGCAAATTTGGCCAGCAATGTGCGCATTACGCACGGAAAACAATGCAATTACACCCATTCGTGTGCATTCAACACTTTAAAGCTGAACCCACCGCCATTTATTACACACTTAGGTTTATCAAGGCGAGGAAACTATAATGGTGCCCTGAGTATTTTCTGAAACTTTATAAAGTCACAATACATGTGTTAGAACGAGCGATTAGCATCACACCCAACTGCAAACTTATTCTATCTCTGATACCTCAATATCAGCCTGACCTACAAATGGTTTCCCTGATACCTGAGTGCTTCACAAAGAACCTCAGAATAGAGTCGAAAACTTAATTCTTCCTTTCCTAGTTGCGGCCCCAGGTGACGCGAGGATATGTCAAGGAGGCCGGAATTAGGGCCTGTTCACATATGACGTTGGTCACCGAGGCAGGGAGCAAGGTCTGGCATATTCTTACTTTTTCTGACGAATGGGAATCATGGGCCGCCGTGGATTTTTCTATTGAGCGAGAACTGCGCACGCCCAGGGTAGTTAACGCGCGGGTCTTTTCAAAGTTTTTGAAACGTCTAAGCAGTGTTATAATATCCTTCAACTTCTCGTGCTTTCCATTTCAAAGATTATAAATTAGTTTTTTCTTCCACAACAGGTCTGTACGAAGGCTTTATATTATGATTTACTTTATATTATGCTAGCGCCTTTTGTCATGATGGTTCTTGACATTGTTACAAATTTGGGCATCCCCAATCATTTTCGAAAATCCACGTCTCTGGGCTCGAGGCTGCTCCGCTATTGCCTCGGAACAGCCTACAGCTATGCATTTACTAAAGACGCTGACATTTCGGGGGAGGGGCTTGAGCCCTCTAGCTCCCTTGCATCCACCGCTGCTTTTCCTGGTGTTAAGCAAAGTTGACACCCGAGGCTGCTCTAGAACTAGTTGTTTATCGATAATGATATCGGCAGGGACGGCACAAAAACGCGTGTCGGTATTCTGTTGCTACAGTTCTGACCTGTTTCTCCGGCCAGCAGTGTTTCTGTAGTCTTAGCGTGAAAAAAGATGATGCTGATACATTCGGCGCTTACGAGCGAACTCGCCCAACAGCGACAAAGCAGAGCAGGCCTCGCCACCAGACAATGGCGATAGGCGCCTGCAGTCGCTGAGCGGCAGAGGACAACGGGTCTACTTGCATGTGCAGCGCCGGTCTGACACATGGGTTGCAGCCCGCTGAATTTCCGTGTCAACAAGCAGACTGGAAAAGAAAAGAGCGTCGGGAATGGACGACATCAAAGAACTTGACATTTCCTCATACAACACGCCGAATCGACCCACATGGCAGAAGGTGGGTGTTGAGCAAAGCTAGTACACTCTAGCACCTACAACAGAAGCTAGGTATATGCCTACAAATGCTGTAGCCAGCCGAAAACTAGATCGTGAAGCTGCGAATGACTTCCACGCAAACAACATAAGGCGGAGTTTAAGTTAGCGGAACTACAAAACACCGCGATTGTTTACTGCCGAAGTGCGACTCTGATCTGGGATGCGGGTGAAGTACAACGGAGTGTTACCACTCCCCACCATGCAGCAGGTCCAAACAAACTGCAGCGCTGCACACCACTCCGACGCACATAGTCACTGGCGGGTTCAGCTCCCTGCTGCCGGTCTAATTCGGGGAGGGGGAGCAGATCCCCACTGCGATGGTTACCCGCCTATAGAGGCACCGACATTGTTTGGCGCGCAACAGAAGTGTTTTGCCCCACCGTGCGTAGCCGCTGCTGGGTGCAAGGCCAAATATCTGGTGCTGCACACAGCCTGCCGGAATTACGGCATGATCCCGGCCCTTCAGTGTAACACGTCTTTTTCTGAGGAGTGACTATGCATGTTCTTATTCGTATAGTCGGCTGCGTTCAACAGACGCGCAAAACCTTCAGAAACAGTTCGTAATTCACTACCCTTATTCTTGCTCTCTGAGGAGTCACAATCTTCCCGTGGCTGCTCAATTTCTTTCGGAGCCGAAGCTGTATTATGATTTTCCCAGCTCCCACGGAACCCCCTCTAAAACAGCTCCAACAGACTGCAGCCCCCGAAGCAATGTGCGACCCCGTGCCGCGCTGCGGTTTATGAAACGGGCGAGGACGTGCAGTCTGTAAAAAAGCTTGGACAGGTTTTGAAGCACTAATGACCAGAAATACCACTTTTGATGACGAAATGGTTAGCGCAACAAGTTAACACGCGCATTGGCGGGGTCTGAGCCACTTCGATTGACGGGGCGGGTACCCGCCCCTAAGATTCGAGAACCACGGTAGGTAGCGAAAACGGTAAACGGCGTTGGGCTGTCCATCCACTTCTCCATCGAAACATTTGAACCATTTTTTGTCAGGTCACCTTTAAGGTCACGAGGTCAAACATGCCCGTCATAGGGATAACATGTAAAATTAGTTTTTCGGGCATTACATCTGAACAAGTAAGATAGAGCAAAACGACTTAAACTGTATGGATCCTCTTAGCAAGCCGAATCGAATGATATATAATTTGACCTTGCTAGGTCAATAAGGATTTGACCGACCTGAGGTCAGGTCGGTCAATTATATAAAATGCATATATTAGACCGCAAGCCCGGCGAGTCTAATGCAGTAAAATAAATACTCTATCACCATCCGTTATTGAGTTATTCCGTAAAACCATTTCATGTATTTCAATGAGGGTCTGGTCGTACCTGACCTTAGGTCATCGATATCAAAATACCGAACATATTTTAGGACTCGGTGGGGCCATTCTGTGATATGAGTTTCAATCGGATAAGTTCACCCTGCTCCGACTTTGTATTTAAACTTTTTTGAGGTGGGTCACTTGACCTGTACTGGTACCTGACCTGAGATGACCTAACCTTAAATTTTCACGAAGTTGTAAAATGATGAGGGAAAGGTTAGTGCTACGCGCCGGTTTTCTATCTCCGAAAACCCGAGGGGGCGGTCCCCGTCAGGTGTTAAGCGACAACACGGTAGTGTCGACAAAGATAAACCGCGGGAAAAGGGTGACAGGCAGATCGTAACAAACGCTTTCAACAATTTGATCATAGGGGCTGACGTTTAACCTATAGCGCCGCCTTTGGATACATATGTATAGCTCCAAGAGCAGCATATCATTGTCCCTCTTAGTATATGTTCACTCGCGTGTAATGACAATCCTACCCTACCAGAAGGGTTCGCACAAGGCGATACAGGGTGATTAAAATTGGCACAAACTTTCGATCGGCATCGCATCGAAATTTTACGCTAGGATCGAATGAGACTTGCGCTAAAAATATTGAACCACATGCTTAAACCATTTCAAAATATCGTTATCCTAGACCTTTCCTGCTTTATTCTATACCATACATTATAGATGCGTTTCATTTAAGTTCGGGATTGTTTTCGGGTGAAGGTTTCATTCCTAGAGTCATTTATTACTTCTTTGGCTCTACTGCTATATTTGCTTCTACAAAGTGCGAGAACTTTGGCTCTATGCTAGTTCGTAAAATGGCTAATTCTTAAATCATGAATAACAAATACACTCAGGATCATTCACTCAAAAGCGATCTTAAATATCAAGAGGACCAAGGTGCAATGTTTACACTGAAGTGGTCTGGTTCTCTTTGAAGTTGACTGGTTCAGCTGAGGCACCAAAACATTGCTTATAAACTAAAATGAGCCGGGGCAAAAGATCAAGAGCTTGGGGGTCAGAAAAACGATGTTGCCTAGGGCTTTTTCGTTTAGGAGAAAATGCCTTTTGCCCCCCTTGTATCTGCCATTTCATACAGTTTTTACAACGCCCGTGAGGAAGTTGGTAATCCACACTTTTTGCTTCTGCATTAGCTACATTTTGCTTGGTTTTGTAACTCAGAAAATTAACTTAGAAAAGCAAAGGTTCTCAGAGTCTCTTTCACGGGTAAACTGATTTTTTGTTTAATATAAGTTTAAGTTTCATCTTCAAATTTATATCAGTGGGACAGATAAAAACCAACTACACTCAGTTGATCCCAAAATTCAGTGCATCCTGGAAAAAAATCATCATGTAGAGAGAAAGCGTGTTGAAGTCAAGTCCGATGTCAAATTTCTAAGATCACCATAAAAAAGTGTCGAAGGGTGAAGAAGTGTAAAAAGTGTCTAAGCTGAATTAATTAAATGCAGGAACACATTAATGAAATGCTGTACAAGTCTAGCGAAATGTCAATATATGAACGAAATAAACGGATTGCGTCAGTGCTGACCGTGTCTTGTCTTAGCCCCGTGAGAAGGTTACACTAAATCCATTTCTTGGAGCTACAAACCAATGCGCGAGAAATCAACGGTTGGAGCCTCTCTCAAAAGCAAGTTCAAAGGTGGGGAGCCCGGAAGGTATCGTGTTTTTTTTTTTAAACAATAAATGCCCCTCTGAAAGGCGCCCGCTTCCGTCGTGTGTGTGTTGGGGTTGAGGGTGCTTCAGCGACTCGGCTATGTCGCACTCACTTTCGCTCGTTGCTAGGCTACGCTAACTTATTGCGTAATAGTGCACAAGACGAAAAATCACCGAAAATCGCTTCCACGTGACGACAAACATTGTATGCCAATACACTGCCGACGTTTACTCACCGAGTAAGCAGTCAGCTTCACTCTTCACAAATTATCAAAAATAAAAACCGGGAGGACAGTAAACGTCAGCGACCTATAAATAAAAATACAAATACTCTGGGATATTTTTATTCCAAATGTGCCATTTACTTTTGGGACGCTATACTATTTGCTAGAGATCAGATGTATGCCCACTTATGTCCAGAGGCATTGCACGACGTACAAAATAAGGGTGATTCGCGGAATAACTACGGAGCTATCACAAAAGAACCGTGCCAGGGCCTGTACTTAGCGTTCCATTGATCCAGCACAAAGTATGGATGGTGCGAGGGTGTAGGACTGTCTAGACTCCTGCTGACTCGTGGTCCCGTGATGTCTAGACTTTGGCTACAACACAAGAACCATGGCGCTGACGTTTGCAGTGTGTGCGTTTTTGGCTGTTTGCTTTGCCATTCATTCGCACAGCGAGGTATTGACACCGAAATTGGTAATGAATCTTTGGATCACGCGTTCTTGTCACAGATGGGGCACTTTTAGCGATTGTACTGTTTTTGGGCGCTATATGGCCATATCCAAAACCAGGTGCACAGGTTGGTGCACCTTCTAAGCCCAAATAACAACCAAGAACCATGTGATCAAGCTTTTTAAGGAGGAATATGCCCCCTATCCTAACCACCAGGAAAGGCAGTGAGCCGACTGGTTTATTCAGGTTCCGAGAAAATAAACTGTTAGCTTCATTCTTCACGAGTTATAATTCAGAATAAAAACCGGGACGACAGCAATTTATGTATTCATCACATAAGATCACAACAACGAGATTTGTGTCCTAACGATATACCCAGCCGCCTAAAAAAAGTAGCAGAGCGAAAACTTAACCATCACGATCTTGCGTGCCCGAGGCTTGCATTTATATCACATAGAGGAGTCCGCACAGACTAGATTTTCAGCCAATAATTGGGTAGGATCGACGTCGAGCGGGAGGGAAAGCGCCGGGTACGGAGCGCGCAGGCTGCAGAACGGCGGCCACTCTACTGCGGCATACGGAACGACTTGCCGGCGAACTTGGCGCCCGAGCCCAGCTCCTCCTCGATACGCAGCATCTGGTTGTACTTACAGAGACGCTCAGAACGGCAGGGAGCTCCCGTCTTGATCTGCGAAACAGCGAATACCGCTTAAAGCGAGGGCGAAAACGAAAGAGTAAACACGCAACAACAACAAAAATGGTTAAAACTTTGTCAACTCAACATTTTCCGATACTATCCATTTCAGCTGGGCGTCATCAGATTACAGAATCGTCTGAGAGAACGGAACAACACGAAAAATCACCTGGTGATCCCAGAATCCACGCGATACATTTCCTTCTGAAATCAACCTATGCGAAATGCAAAGCTCCTGGTCTCCAGCTCAGTCGCGCCCTCTACAACTTACACGTAATTTGACGTGACAGTAGTGCGCCCTGGCGTACAAATAACTAACCATCTACATCCCAGAGTGAGTATAACTACCAATTTGCGACTGAGCCGATGGTGCAGAGTATCTTCATAGAACATAGAAACAGTCTAAGACCCAAGTCGAAGTATCAATGCAAAATTCCGCACTCTACCCCAATGCACACAAATTCCATTTGGCAATCGGCATCGCAGATTCCGAGCGGGACCCGACGGACCAACAGAGCCATTCCACGTCAGATCGCTCCCCTCTGGGACCCTTCCTCTGTCCTCAGCGTTGGTGGGCCCATTACCGGGCCTGGAGCAGGCTCACCTGTCCGGTGCTGAGGCCCACCACCAGGTCGGCGATGAACGGGTCCTCCGTCTCTCCGGAGCGGTGAGACACCATCGTGCCCCAGCCAGCCGACTTCGCCAGCTTGTGGGCGGCGATCGCCTCTGTCACACTCCCGATCTGCCGGCACACGGCGCGGACTCGGTAATGGCACAGAACAGGCAGTCCGACCCCGGGACTGCCGGCACACGGGGCGGACTCGGTAATGGCACAGAACAGGCAGTCCGACTCCGGGACTGCCGGCCCACGGGGCGGACTCGGTACTAACACGGGACAGGCAGTCCGACCCCGGCACTGCCGGCCCACGGGGCGGACTCGGTAATGGCACAGAACAGGCAGTCCGACCCCGGGACTGCCGGCACACGGGGCGGACTCGGTAATGGCACAGAACAGGCAGTCCGACCCCGGCACTGCCGGCCCACGGGGCGGACTCGGCCACCTGGCACTGGTATAGCATGACACAACTTCACTCTCATAAACATTATTTTCCCAAAGAACTCTGCTTTATTCAGAGTTATTTAGGAAGTTACCGGGACTATTTCCACCAAATTTGGGGTCCCACATTCGACACCGGGCAAAACAACGGAAGTCTTACAATGTCCCAAGCAGCAGAAAAATTGCCTTAAAGGGAAATGTGGGACCTTCACAACGTGATTTTAACTGAGATAGCCAAGTTGTAAAGCAGGTCGGAAAACCCGGCACTCCATATTTCATTTGTCTTGGAACTCGATATTTCCGTAGAAAAAAGCTAAAACCTACCTGACACCAGCCCCCTCAGCCCCCCGTCGCCGGCGGCCATTGTTGTGAGCTACTAGTGTGACGACATATGCTGACGTCACGATGAGCATCAGCCAATCGAAGCCCTTGAAGCGTTTCAAGTATGGTAGTGGTTGCCAGGTCGTGACATCATCCACAGTCTGATATTTATTTCTTTTTCTAAAGGAGTATTTTTAAAAACCAAATATTGAGCTTACTGTACATTTTTCAGAGAAATCGTGAGTGGTTTCATTATTTTTGACTAAAAGTACGCCTGATAACACTAAATTCCAGGATTCGACCAAGGTGCCACATTCCCTTTAACCAACCAAAAGGGTAAAATCCGAGAAGACAGGCCTTTCTGTAATCATTCACATAATTATTTTACTGTCAGTACATGTATCAAAGGTATGTTCCTACTCATTGAAGGTCCAAGCAGCAAATTGTTCCCAAGGTCTCCAAGAGCGACAAAGAGCGACATATCCTTTCCACTGCAGGGAGACCCCAACTGAAGAAACCAGAAATTTCACACAATCGTGAAGAAGAGCTATACCACAGGCGCAGTTCTTGGACTGAATTTGAGCACATTCCTTCAAAACCACCCTCTTCTCTCTCTCTCTCTCTCTCTCTCTCTCTCTCTCTCTCTCTCTCTCTCTCTCTCTCTCTCTCTCTCTCTCTCTCTCTCTCTCTCTCTCTCTCTCTCTCTCTCTCTCTCTCTCTCTCTCTCTCTCTCTCTCTCTCTCTCTCTCTCTCTCTCTCTCTCTCTCTCTCTCTCTCTCTCTCTCTCTCTCTCTCTCTCTCTCTCTCTCTCTCTCTCTCTCTCTCTCTCTCTCTCTCTCTCTCTCTCTCTCTCTCTCTCTCTCTCTCTCTCTCTCTCTCTCTCTCTCTCTCTCTCTCTCTCTCTCTCTCTCTCTCTCTCTCTCTCTCTCTCTCTCTCTCTCTCTCTCTCTCTCTCTCTCTCTCTCTCTCTCTCTCTCTCTCTCTCTCTCTCTCTCTCTCTCTCTCTCTCTCTCTCTCTCTCTCTCTCTCTCTCTCTCTCTCTCTCTCTCTCTCTCTCTCTCTCTCTCTCTCTCTCTCTCTCTCTCTCTCTCTCTCTCTCTCTCTCTCTCTCTCTCTCTCTCTCTCTCTCTCTCTCTCTCTCTCTCTCTCTCTCTCTCTCTCTCTCTCTCTCTCTCTCTCTCTCTCTCTCTCTCTCTCTCTCTCTCTCTCTCTCTCTCTCTCTCTCTCTCTCTCTCTCTCTCTCTCTCTCTCTCTCTCTCTCTCTCTCTCTCTCTCTGCAGCATTCTAATCAATATTCCACCACGTATCACGTTGCAACGAGATATAAACACCAATACAGTAGGAAGAGACTCCGCGACACAATAGTTAAATCAAGCCGCCGGTGGTGGCCGAACACAAACCTGGTTGACTTTGAGCAGCAGGCAGTTGCAGGCCTTCTTGTCGATGCCAGTCTGGATGCGTTTGGGGTTGGTCACGGTGAGATCGTCTCCGACCACCTGGTGTTTGACGCTGGCGCAGTAGCTGGTCCAGCTGTCCCAGTCGTCCTGATCGAATGGATCCTCCACAGAGCAGATGGGGTAGCGACCGGCCCAGTCCCTGAACATGTCGGCCAGCTTGCCGCTGTCGATCACCTTGCTGCCGTCGTTATTCTCGGTCTTGAAGTCCAGATCGTACTTGCTGTCGCCCCTGAAAGGCATATAGAACACTGGTGACATACCGCACCGTCTCATTGGAGGCTATCGGTGGTTTCAAAAGGGTCCACATTTTGTATTGCTATAGAAAAAGAAGGCTCCGTCACGGCATCGAGTAGACAGCAGCATTTCATGCAGAACAAGTAAGATTTTACATACACCACGGAAAAATATAAACAATACACATTCCACCATACATGGAGCAGACGCTCATCATCTGAAATCCGTATTCTGGAAAACCTTGCACTGATGCCCAGTGCACGAACTGTTGGTTTCGCCATCAGGCAGTTTTCATTTTAACGGACAAGTCAACACACCGCCCTGAGTAATTTGGCCATCAGAGTGGCCTCACGTGATTCTAAAGACCTGAACAGAACTTTGCGTCCGCAAAATGGTGGTCACTTTGAGCATGTCGTTTTCAGCGAACTTACCGCAGTAATAAGTTATGTACTATACTGCAGGTAAATTTGACCAGAGCAAGAAGAGACTCGCCGTTTTCTGTGTCAAATGATACATGTTTTACGATAGACCGTTCGTTTTCATTCGCAAAAGAAACTGTGAATTTCATTGATCTAACAGTGGTTGTACTTCGTCAGCTCTACTTTCTAACAGCTCTTATTCCAGCGCCATTATCGAGTGTGATAGCTGAGAAAAAGAAAACTGGTGTTCCTAACAAATTTAATGTTATCAAAAGTGTAGCTGCTCGATGCAAACTCCCCATTATAGTCTCCTGTTTTGTACTTAACGGCCAGAGGTTAACATTTCCACAGCAAATTTAGGACCGTGGTGAAATTCGGGTGTAGAATGTACACTTAGGACCGTGGTGAAATTCGGGTGTAGATGTACACTTAGGACCGTGGTGAAATTCGGGTGTAGAATGTACACTTAGGACCGTGGTGAAATTCGGGTGTAGAATGTCACTTAGGCCCGTGGTGAAATTCGGGTGTAGAATGTACGCCATGAGCCGACATAGGCGAAAATAGTTTCTGAACAGCTCACCTGAACGTTTAGAGCTAATCTAAAAGCTGCCGCCGGCTACGTTTTATGTGAATCCGTAGAATAAAAGACTGACTCCGATTCTGCGGTTGTTGAGATCACGACGAAGCTACAATATGTCAAGATATTCGCCAATACCTGAATCCACCGCCCCGTCCTCCGTGTGGCCACTGCACGCGCTAATGCAACGTGGAACTCCACAATAACAGAAGATGGGACGTTCCATTCCTTCGACACCAGAGATACAGTGGCGCACCAGATGCTCATTCCACTTCGACACCGCTGATCCGGGTTCAAATCCTCGGTAAGTATTCTGGATAAGTTTTCCCGATCCCCATAATATACTCCCAACAGGGTGAGAGCTGGCGACGACATATGGCCTCAGCAGTCGGTGGGTTGTAAAGCCCCAAGGCTTAGAAAATGGCAATGGGACAATGGACAATGGATTACACAATTGTTTTCTAAGACAATGACCTTGTTTACCCTTTGTCCGCAACATTATCACCAAGACAATTAATCAGATGAAAAGCCGAAGCAAATACGCCTAATTAGGTTTTGTTGTAACCAGAGTTGTGCGACTCGCGAGTCAGAGTTGGAGTTTAACTCAAATTCCGACTCATTCGAGTCAGAGTTGAGTTTAACTCAAATTCCGACTCATTCGACTCTGAGTTGAGTTGGGTTGAGTCGAAAAAATTAGACACGTGAGTTGAGTTGAGTCGGTTCACAACACGTAAATGAGTTGAGTAGAGTTGAGTTGTTAGACAGTGAGTCAAATGAGTTGAGGAAAAAAGTTGGCTCAACAGGTAAACATGATGTCTAGTAAAAGTGTTTGAATTTGCCTACTTTTCGCAAGTCTCCTTTAACCTCCTTTAAATACCTTTTCCCTCCAGCGTTTCAATTGTTTAAATCAAAGTTTTAATTTGTTTCAATATATCAATAATTATATGGTTCAATTGCTTATTTTAAAGGCCCATCCGGTCTGAAGAAATCCTTAGGCAGAATTAACACTACTCGAAAAATTAAACATGTTCCTATTACTGGCCTTGTCTTTAAACATTTGAAGTGGTGGAACGCACTACAAAATACAATTCAAACCCCTCAAAAACTTGTTATCTTCCAATATTCAACATTACTTCTTTACTTCAAACACTCCAACAACACGCGTCGTCGTAGCCGCTGATTGTTGTCGTCATTGGTCGTCGTCTGAGAATAGTGTGCGCCATTAATGTCTTTGAAGAACAAATTCAAGCGCGTATAGGTTCAAGCTTAATTAGCCTCAAGACAAATAGTGTAAACATCACGTGATAATTCATAAAGCCAGACTAATATTTGTATACCTATATGCTATATTGTTTCTTTTGTCCTCAATGCGTCGCCTGCCGCTCCGCTTTTCATTTTGCCTATTAAAAGCAGATACTGCTATTAGCATGGAAAAGTTTGACCCTCGATTGGACAGAAATATTGAGACGCCTTGATCGCAAGAATCTGAGGAATTATTTCATGTTCCTGGTTTGTCTGATCAGCGACCCTTGCTTGGCGTTCGTGTTTTATCTGGAAACCTATACATTAGCAATATTCTATGAAATCGTGCTCCAAATCCAATTTTGAAGAGCGATAGGTATGTCCTGTATTGGAGGTTCTCAAGCTTAAAATTGGATTGGGTTTAAAACATGAATATATTAAAATCCGACGTGTTGATAGAACATTGCTATTGTCGACATTGCTATTGTCCTTTGTCATATATGGTATACTTTTTCTTAAGGTTTGTTGTAGTTCTGTTTCCAATTGCAACTAGGTGCTCTAGTAATCATTACTTACATTTTGCTTGAACTCATGGCATAGTAATATTTCATTTAGAAAATTACCTAGCATCATTCTTTAAAGGGAATGTGGTACCTTGGTTGAATCCTGGAATTTAGTGTTATTAGGCGTACTTTTAGTCAAAAATAATGAAACCACTCACGATTTCTCGGAAAAATGTACAATAAGCTCAATATTTGGTTTTTAAAAATACTCCTCTAGAAAAAGAAATAAATATCAGCCTGTGGATGATGTCACGATCTGGCAACCACTACCATACTTGAAACGCTTCAAGGGCTTCGATTGGCTGGTGCTCATCGTGACGTCAGCATATGTCGTCACACCAGTAGCTCACAACAATGGCCGCCGGTGACGGGGGCTGAGGGGGCTGGTGTCAAGTAGGTTTTAGTTTTTTCCACGGAAATATCGAGTTCCAAGACAAATGAAATATGGAGTACCGGGTTTTCCGACCTGCTTTACAACTTGGCTATCTCAGTTAAAATCACGTTGTGAAGGTGCCACATTCCCTTTAACAGAAAAAAGCAATACCTATACTATCCCTACAAAAACAGTTTTATCATGTTTTTTAGCTTTGACCTTTTTTGACAGTACGGAGGCTCAATTTTTGCCTGCGTTGGTGTAACCTTAGTCCTTTTAGGTTCTTTTCCATTCCATTTACCCAGTTTAATATGCAATGCTCCTTTTAGAAATAATTGCAGCATGTGGTAGGTTTTTTGGGCAGCGACAGTATGGAAGAATTAAAAGTTATTCGTGGTTGCTGGCTAATTACTAACCAATGTTTGAATGCCAATTAATTTTACTTCTATTAGTATTCTGGTTTGGGTCAGATTTTCTCAACAGCTTGTATTTTGCTGGTTTATTGATTTATTTCTAATTTTTGAATATTATTTATATATTTATAATTTATCTTATTTTGAAAATTAGTCGAAGTTTGATTATTTGAGTTTGAGTTGAGTTAAGTGGTGAGTTGAGTCAGAGTTGAGTCAGATTCGTTTAGCCTTGAGTCGGAGTTGAGTCGACTCACTGAACTATTGATCATGCGTTGAGTCAGAGTTGAGTCAACCGCTCAGCATTTGACTTGAGTTGAGTCAACTCAAGAAAATTCTGAAACGCACAACTCTGGTTGTAACATTTCATACGAACTGAGATTCATGGCTTCGCCGATAAACAGCACCCCAGACAGACAAGTAACGAGCCCTAACTACACATTTTCACTTTTGCACTACGTCTTCACATTGACAAAAACCTAGCACTTTAATCTTCCACCAGGCTACGAACGGTCCCACCACAGCCATTCTGATACCAGCAAAACTCACTTGAAGAACTCTGAGGCCGCCACATCCATGCCGATTTCGACTTTGCCAGTGTAGCCAGCCTTCTCGATGGCGTCTGTGAGCAGGGTCAAAGCCTCCTCGTTGTCCTGGATGTTGGGAGCGAAGCCGCCCTCGTCACCCACGGCTGTGGCGTCCAAGCCAAACTTGGCCTTGATCACACCGCGTAGGTTATGGTACACCTGGCGGACACGAGCAGAACTATAAATTTCCACACTGCGGTAAGGAGGCGGCGCGTACGTGGTTGATTCGGGAGGGTAGGTGTCCAGACTGGCGCAGATGCGGACACGGCCTTCCGGCTATAGTTGCATTACAATGCAGGCATATTAGCGGTGTCAACTCCAGTAGTCTCGACCTCCCAACTCCACTTAGGCTTATGCTAATGCCAGCTTTCGGCCAGGACTACGCACGCAAAACCAGTCGATCAAAGTGCCGTGTCCCTATTCAGCAACAGCGGATTGATTTACAATGAAGCTGGACACAGGCACACACACTCATGTTCTCCCGAACACTCTAGCTCCGAATTCCACACCGACCTCACAATGGAGTCGGCAACAGAGATCCCCCACAGCGGATGCATTAAGCGGGTTCGACAGAAAAAAGTGATCCCGTGACGAGAGGGCAATCCAATGCCCATCCCTGCCTGTAGCAGCCATACCCGATACAGCGACAGTTCGTACCTCGCTGCCTATTTTCATGGCCTCGGTGAAGTTGGCGGCGCCGGTGGGCAGGATCATGAACTCCTGCATGGCCAGCTTGTTGCCGGCGTGCGAGCCACCGTTGATGACGTTGAAGGCCGGCGTGGGAAGGATGATGTTCTTGTTTCCGGCTAGGTCGGCGATGTGCCTGCAGGGGAAAATAATACTTGGGTAAGGCACAAATTCTTACGCTGTGGGCTTTCAGACAATTTTCAGCTTTCGCCGTGCGCCATACTAGAAAATTTACGCAGGGTAAGAAACCCACGGAATTCGTACGCATTTTCGTAAATATCAAGTATACACACTTTGGGCAGTTTGATCTGTTAGCGTAGTTTTGTCAGCAGGCCCTCTAACCTCTCCTCCAGAAAAGAAACATTAGTGCCACATCCGCCTCTGGTATGTGCTAACCAAACAAAAATGAAACATAATACTACTAATCACAAAATACGAGGCTGCCGCTGTCGTGCTATTACTGTTTTCTCAGCGGCACAACAGTAGGCCGTCAGCCCATAAAACCTCCAGGACCAGTTCCCGGGGAGAGGCTATAGTAATGTGACGTAGGCGCAACGCTGCCCGCTGATCGCTGATTGGCGCTGACAAAACTGTACTGACAGATCAAACAGGCCCTTTGTTTATAGATGTTTTATTTTTCCTCGACAATTCTGTAATACTTTCCACAGAACCATTCCCGAATCAAATACCATTTTCATCAATCCTTAACGCTTTTGGAAGTTACCCACGATTTCAAAGTAGTCCCATCTTACGTTACGGACTTCAACTGGTTCGCCCTGAATGTTTTGATGACGATGCCGCCGCTCTGCTCTGTCCGTAACTTTACACTGATGTTTTGATGACGATGCCGCCGTCTGCTCTGTCCTAACTTTCACTGAATGTTTTGATGACGATGCCGCCGCTCTGCTCTGTCCGTAACTTTACACTATGTTTTCTGGGTTGGAAAACTTACGCATATGGCCAGAGGTTTTAAATTTTACCCCGTGGTTTCTCGGCACAAAACAACTTTTATTTCCCCCCGCGTGCCTGTGTGAGCCGAACCATGACAGCCATGGGAATGGAGAGGAGAAACATTTCACTTCCACCTGACTATCCTCTGTACCTCACAAGTTTCACAATTAACTAAGGACAAGGTTGGTTATTTCAGGAACATGAAGACAAACAAAGCAGGACATCGAGCTCAATTTCCCTGAAACATCCACAGCTTGGCTTGAAATACAGTGCACCAGAGTGAACAGTGCACTCACGTTTCGATCCATAACTTTCAATACAAAAAACCACACACCAATAATGTTTTAAGACCTAAGACCAAGCAGTTTTAGGACTTAAGTCAATCAATTTGCAGGAGATAATGATACAGCTTTTATTTTGGCACTATTGCGTTTGAATTTCTATTGCGAGTCCATTTATAGGCATATTGACTATGCTAGGTCAAAAAGTGACCTGAGCTCAGGTCATTTTTGTATTTGGACCTAGTATGGTCATATTATACATCATTCGATTCACCGTGACGAGAGGAAGTGAATGGTGCCTAAAAAATGATTCTAACTCAAATATGTCTGATGCTAGAGCCAAAAACTCTACCCATAGTGCCACCTTCTTTGACCTGAAAAAAACTCAATATTGACCTGAGCCAAAAAGTGACTAATATATTTTTTCATGAATTTGTATGAGATTTCCACCAGTTTCCGCTTTTTTCGCTATCCCGCATTGGGACCGAGTTCGAGGGAAGGGGGTGTTCAAACACACCTCCCCCTCCAGAATGAAGGTGGCTCGGAGGCCCACCGGGGCGCGGTTAATAGCCGCGTGCCCACCGTGCGCATCTTCCCAAGGTCCCCTACGCATCAGCCCAAATCTTGCCATGGGTGATTTTACTATATTCGGTGCGTCATGCTGTTTACCCTCTAGTTCCGGAATTCTCTTCTTTAGGAACCCTCTTCTTCAGGAATTTAGTTATGATAAGGAAAATCACCAGCCCTCCATCGTCGACACCCAGTGGATGACAAGCCTGACTCAGGCAGACAGAGCTATCAAGGTAGCTGAACATTGGACGGATGCGTGCGGCGGCGCCCCACTCACTTGTAGAGGGGAACTCCCTTGGCGGCGGCCCCGGCCTTGCAGACAGCCAGCGAGACGCCGAGCACGGCGTTGGCGCCCAGTTTGGACTTGTTCTCGGTACCGTCCAGCTTTAGCATCATGTCATCGATCTCCTTCTGCTGCGTCGGCTCCAGGTTCTGCAACACCGGTGCGAAACTGTTGTTAATGCGGATAAAAGCAAAGCCCCTTCCCCAATTTATACACAGGTGCAGGCTCTACAGCAGATTTCACACAGTAAACAACACCTGGAAATAATAGTTAAATCTATACAAAAAATCTTAGTTTTTTGACGAGACAAAAACGCCTTCCAGCTACGTCATGTCAGAACAGGAAGTAAGGTTTCCTAGTTAAAAACTGGGTGCATATATTCTATTATAGTGTTATAGTGTATACAGTATTATTACTATATTATATTGTGGGTTAACAGGAGAATACAAAGCGTGTTGCATCATGCAAAAGAATGGGAGTTTAACCAGGCACGCGGCCGGATTGGACGCACCGATTTGAGCAGCTCCGGCACGATGAGCTTGTTGATATTATCGACGGCCTTAGAGACACCCTTGCCCATGTATGCGCTCTTGTCGCCATCACGGAGCTCCAGAGCCTCGTGGATACCTGAAAAAGGTCGACTTGATGGAGGACTACAGATCCATACTCGAATATGGAATCAGTTCGAATATACAACATCCAACAACAATTTCGGACATTAAAACCAAAATAATGCGATCCCTATGATCCTTTGTATTTGTAGTTTAACCCTCCGCCCAAAACGACAGCCTCACAATATCATTTTAGCAATTACAAAACAAACACACATAGTTTGATCGAGTCCACCGTATAACCCCTCGACGCAACACGCTAGCTGTGCAGAGAGACACGACTGGTGTTTACCTGTACTGGCTCCGGAGGGTACTGCAGCGCGGAAGAGGCCCTTCTCGGTGAACAGGTCCACCTCCACCGTGGGATTACCCCGGGAGTCGAAGATGCTGCGCGCGTGACACTTCTGGATCGGCATTTTCTTGTTTCTTAGTACTTGCGAAGATCCCTTACCTGCCGAAAGGACTCCTGGTTTAGACACTTTTCCAGTGAGCACGTTTCCAAATGTTCCATGCCTGAATACCTCAAATCCCTTACAACCAGTACATTTTTTATTTACATTTAATTATCGCTTCAAAGCACAGTCTACGCACTCACTTTGCACTTGACAACTGACAAGCCTCTAAACTGACGGGAAGAATAGGAGTCCCAGAGTTTATCCTATTCATCACAAACGGGCAGTTCAACGCCACAATAAGAACGAAATCAGACGCAAGTTTTGGATATCTTGATTAAAAAACGTGCCAGTTCGTGCTCTGGTCGTGTCATTGGAGGCAATGGAGAGCAATAGTAAGCCCAAAAGTATTACCTACATGGTAATGGTAAAAAAACTAAGCAATTATTTCTCACGGCAAAAATGGGAGCTATAGCCTTGCACAACATATATTCGAAGGTTTACACCAACATAATTCAGACATAAAAATGTTGTCACTCTTCGACTTAAAAAAGAATCACGAAAACCGCACGTGGATGATGGGATCGAAGTTGCAATTTAAACAATTTTGTGAATCATAACACATTCAAATCCAAGGCGCTAACCAAGAAAACATCATTTTAACTGTAAATCTGCAAAACATAACAATTTCGAACACGCAGCAAGGAGATAATCTAAAAAAGACCAATGATCCATCCGCGGTATTATTTTTCGCTGTTTATATTCATCCCACTTTTCTCGCATTTCAGTGCGGATACGTATTGCATAGCACTCTTTTGTCAGTCCTCCTGCCAACGTCCAGCACAACGGACACAGGTTGCCGCCGCCAACTGCCTTTCCCACAGCATTATTACCAAGACATCTTGAAGCTCGCACACAACGCAATGGTAGGGAAGCGAAGAAACTGAGTTACTCGGTACATGAAGACTAATTGTAGCAAGCAGATAAAAATTTCAAAAATACCGTTGATACTTAGGCAAGCACGCGCCCCTCTGGGGTCCCTGGCATGACGCACCCCACTGGGGTGGGTGGGAGTATGCCAGGGACATACGCGTATGACCCCCTCCCCTCCCCACCGTATCTCATTTCCCAGGAAGGCTAAAGAAAAATCATGGACCGCGTTCAAAACCTCCTGATGAGACAAAGAGAAATCTTAGGAATTATTCTTATGTCAGGTCAATATTGAAGTCAGCATACATCACAGAAGTTTCCATAGGCTTACAACGGGGCAGTGTACGTTTCCCCTCTACATTTTCACTCAGAGGAGCTAGAGCAAATATTTATAGATCATTGGATCCCTCACATCGTGGGGAATCGAATAACGTATAACATGACATTGCTAGGTCAAACTGTGAAAACGACCTGCCATTGAGCTAGGTCAACTTCACAGGGTGACCTGGTATGGTCATATTGCATATAAATAAGACTCCCCGTGACAATATAAGCACAATACAAGCAAAAGCGGAGCTTTATTTTCATTCAGTGAGAAGTTATTGGCAAAACAATCACTGTATGCTCCTGTGAAATGACATGACCTTTGAGACGTTAGATGGTCAAAAACTCAGCTTTATGGTCCAGATCGTGATAAGACTACACGGTTCGAGGATTTTCAGCTTTATCTATCCCGTATCTACTGAAAACGAGCCCTTTATATTTTCACCATACGCTTATCATGACGTGACCAAAAAATTTCGAGATAGCAGATTTGTAGACCCTAATGGCCTCATCATATTAGCAAAGTTTCATACTGATCGGTTGGCTAATGTTTCTTAGGCACCGCTCCAAACTCGTGTTTTTAGGTTTTGAGGTTGGGTCGCTTGACCTTGGATAGCTCCCTGACCTGACATGACCTGACCTAAAAAATTGTTCAGATGCGTAAATTGATAAGGGATAAGGTACTGTTAGTTTCGTTGTTTTGTGTCTCTTTGTTTTTGCGTTATCTGGGAAAAACCAGGAGGGGTAACGAATTTCGCCCTCCCCCAGGGGGCGCGTGTTAAGTAACGAAATTTCTATATTCGAGTGCATGATTCTGGAAGCTTCCTGGTCAAAGCCAACATATCTAAAGAGAAGGGTTGTTATGCGGTGGATTTGAAGCACTTCATTATATTCGGACGCTATGCTAAGTAAAAAAGAGATTCAACAAGTCTGTTTCGGATGATTAACCGCTACAGGCTCAAAGCAAAATTACATTTTCTGGCGAGAAACTGATCTCAAGACGCGAGAGTCGCGACAGCCTACAATGGGTACAGTGCAAATTATTGGATAATATTCTCAGATTATTTCTGTTTTTCACAAGAACAAATGCTATAGCATATACGATATTGTACATATACCTAGTTCCGACCACCCCACGATATGCTTTGTGACAGACAATTTTCTCTTCTATACATCCACGTATAAAAATGAAAGCTAGGGCAAAGTGCAATGAATAATAGCTAACAAATGAATTGTTAATACGCCGCACATTCAATACTAATTAGATTTCTGTTTCATTCAGGGAAGTCTCAAAAAAGGCAACATCCCTTTAAAACTAGCTTTACATTCCCAGCATATTCAATGTCTGAACCGTCCATGCCGATGTCTTGAATTTTTTATGCTATGAAAAATATCAGCCTCACCTTGATTTTGTGATAGGATGCCAGGAAAAATCGATTAAGATAACACGAATGAAAGCTCAGAGTCAAACTTCACACACAGACAATTTTGAAAATGCAGGGTAAAATGAAATGCGATGGCAAGTAATTTATAGATGGCGCGTGCGACAGATTCGCACTTTGCTTCCACCAGAAAAGATATCCAATACAAATTGGGGGTGGTACATGGATTCGAAGATATGGTAAGCCATGAGGGTTTAAACAAAAAAGGATATCTTCAAAATCATGTTACCAGTCTAATGGTCGGTTCGCAAAAACAGTAGCTTTGAAGCTTTTACGTTACCCCGCATTTTTATTACAGGCAATATTTCCATCAATGTCTCGTAGAAAACTGCTTTGCATCAATTACAAAACAGGAGATGTGGAATGTAATTCAAATTGCAAAGCTCGGTTAACAAGAATTTGCGACCAAACACAATCTTACGGTCATTGTTTTATCGAATATACTGAAAGCATTAAAAAACCTTCTGTGATGAATCAAACACCGAACAGGTAAAATATGGATACATCAAACGCCAACAGACGTAAAAATTGGGCAACGAGAAAAAACTACCCCGGAGGAATATACAACTCATCTAATGAAGGCACCCAACAACTGTCAGACAAAGCGGGTTGGAAATAATATGTGTTGCGGGCCTATTTTGGTGGGCCGCTAAATAACTTAAACAACACATACAGACCTAAGGATATGCAGAATCCAAAGAATATACGCTTTGCAATCATCTCGGTCGCAACTGAATGATTATTCTTCAAACGAGGGTTCCAATATTCTTGAGAAATTAATTCAAATGTTTGGGACCTCGTCTAGACGTTAACTGTAGGAGTGCGATGAACGAAAACCAGCACATAGCATTAACCCTCGCCCCACGGGGCCATCGATCCCCTAAGGTTTTTCGATAGCAGAAAACGACGAGGCGCAGACCGCGGTTAGGCTCACCTCTCACTGCATCATTTTCCCATCATCCTGAAATTTTTAGGGTCACCAGGTCAGTCACCAGACGAGTCAACCAAGGTCACCTCACTTCACTTTAGGCTCTGTAAGAGCTACATTTCAAAGTCGATCGATTTGAACTTCCTACACTTCATGACCCCTCAGGGTCTAACGGGTGAGACTTAGTTTTGGGACGAAAATTAAACAGCAATAACTTTTGTATTAGTTACCAGGACGATGCAATTTCACACCTGGCTGGTGACAGTCTGGATTCTCATAACTAGTGAAACAGTTTATTGATGCCCTGTCGTCTCCGGCTCGCACGCGCTCGCCCACCCTTTCATCATCGTTCGAGGGACCTCCGGGTCGATCTCGGCAGTACCTTGCGGATACGAGCCTTCAATGACTGATCAGATTTTGCTCCCATCCACCTTTGTAAATCTATTGCTTAAATATGCCCCAAAATCCTCGATCGGCCTCAGCTGGGGTACATTTGGTGGGTTTTCCTACGTGGTACCACGGGCACGCGCGCCTCCTTCGAAGCTTCAGTTCTCTTGGCGTAGTGAGCTGCTGCGAGATCCTACCAAAATATGTAACTACCATCTGATAGTTGTGGGCCACATAGGGCAGAATAAACTTCTTTAGGCACTCATTCCTGTAGATTTCCTATCGAATTTTGCTCGACTGGGGCAATCGCAGGCCTGAATCCCCTTCGGTGATATGGCTACCCACAAAGTAGTTTCCGTGGGAACTTGTAGTCGGACGCCATCTGACTTGTGAAGGACATCTCCATCTCGCCCACCATAAAGCCCCGGCTGCACGGCATTTCGCTTCCGCGTATGTCAGTACTTTCGTCGTCCATTATGACATATTCTTCACGCTCGCTTTGAGCACCCTCGGGAAAGCTACGCGACGTAACTTTTGGGCACGTCGCTGTCTTTCTGTGGTGTCTTGCCCACCCTTTCTTCCCGTACTTAAGGTCAGTTTATCTAGCATTTTCCTGACGTAGTCTGTGAAACGTGAATTTTCGAGAAAGCACGGTGAATCCGACCTTGTTTCTGCTGCGTGAACATGATAATGATTCTGGTGTCATTTTGTGACTGGTCGGCATTATTTTCAATATTGCCATTGCAACGTTTTTCCTGCCTTCGATAATAGTCACACGGTAAATGGCTGCCTTCGCCATATCAATTTCTGTAATGGCGAACAACATTTGACTTGGTTCATTTGGCCTATTTTTGAATTCCGCGCGACCGGAGAGCCGATTTGATTAAAGTCTCCATGTTCACTATGAATAAACATGATGAGTATTTTGTCTGCACATAGTCAATCTATTGGTCCTGATTAGGAATTATATTACATATATTAATTATATTTGAAGTATTGATCATAAACTATTTGTCCCAAAACTAATGCTCACCCGTTAGGTGTTATGATTTTGATTTTGTGCCTGTCGTCACGGACCTCTCCCATTAAGCATGAAAGTTTTCATGATATAAAGCCACAAAATGATTGAAATACTAGACTGCTAGACAACTTTTGACACCCTTTCACGGATCCCAGGGTCTATTTGCCCTTTGACTTTTCAGGTCATCCAGGTCACCAAGGTCAAAACAGTATTTTGACAATAACTTTTGACCTAATTGAGCTAAGCGGTGAAAAACACCATCGTTTTGTTTGCACTGGCTTTCATTTGATATCGGGTCTTTTGACCTTTCGTGACCTCGGTCAAATTGTCACAGGTGACCTTCGTAACCACTGCGGAGTCTTTACTTCCACATAGCGGAAAAGTATGCATTTGTATCAATGTACTTACCAGGTCTATAGTCTAATGGCATAATAATTATGCCCTTTGTTAATCATTGATATTTGAGTGAAAATAGCCGATCTTCCTAATTTGACCTCTGGAGGTCAACCATTGCCTGGCACAAATGCAGTACAATACGCGAGTTTTTTGATGAGTGGGTTAAAGGGATAGCAACAGACGACTATGAAAAAGGTGACGCAAAGACGTCTCGCAAGACCGAGCGAATCGCAGAATTTAATGACTGGGTTTGCCAAGGATATCATCGCTTTTTTTGGAAAAAGCTTTGAAAAGACGGAACGCCCACATTTCATTCATTTCCTCAATAATTTTCTCCGCCATGGACCAAGAACCTTTTAAAGCATCTGTCCTCCAACTGAGGAATGTTCTTCCCACGAACGCTTAAAAAGTGTTCTATGTTTGGTCACGGCGTGCCAAATATAATGCTGGTCCTGAAATAATGCTGGTTCAGGCGAGAACATTACCGAAACCAAGTGGGACTGGGGCAGAGTTTTACTCGCACTTCGTTATGCATTTGTAGAGATCCCATGATGCTAGTGAATGCGTAGATCATACCTACTCGCATTAACTGGAACTTCAGCTTACTGGTTTTTAACGAGAGCCCACTAATAAGCTGTAAATGGCCTCAGAAGCATTAACGATTAGGAAATCAAGTACTGGTGGCTAAAAATAAAATATTGTTCTGTAACAGAAGTAAGCACTTCTATTCACCTATTGTTATATTACGCAAGTGCAAATCATCCCTCGAGATACATTGTTCACGCAGTACACTTTCAAAATCCTGTTACCAATCTATTGCGACTTTAGGGCATTTAAAATCGTCCCATCTTTAAGGAACCGCTTATTTTTTCCTGTGGAGACTACGCATCGCAGAGCCGGGACCTACACAAGACAATTTCGTACTTGTCAATGGCGGGACCGACAATCTTGATAACTCAGAACCTCTAAACTACAAGTCAACCGCTCAGACCTACGTACAATTTAAATGGGCATAAAGTATAACACAATGGTAGTTTTCTTCATCGGAATTTGTGAAAAATTGGAGCATTTGTCATAACTGATTAAAAATCATACAATGTTAGCGAACGGGTGAATTTAGTCGATGTGTATGGAATGTGGATGGTGCATGATTGTTGCGTGGTTTGGAAAGCATGAAGTTCACCACTCACCGCAGCAAAGGGCCATTTAATCCATTCGTTTTTTTCGGCAGAAGGATGGAATGTAGCCTGAACTGAGCAGTGAGCCTTGGAAAAACCAGCCGCAGTAACAACACTTCAATGCGTAGTGCACATATAAAGCTAAGACAAGATGAAGTCCGGGCAGTCTACAGCGACATAAGCCCACAGAGTACTTGAACACAGTAAAAAAGACTCAGAAGGTGCTGTTAGTACCGACCCGAACACGAAACTGCGGTAATATCAACACTACGAAACAAAAGCCAGTGATGTCTAAATTTTTGCGGTTCGCACATGCGTAGCTTTGTAAAGTTCCACCAAGCCGGCGAGGCAATATCGTGTCATATAATATTAAGTTTGTGGGTCAGAATTTTTGGAAATGGGCACAAAAAGGCGGGAAAGTTTTTAATTCGATTTTTAGACAGAACAGTCAATAATGTTAGTTTTTCTGTGATGGCCATCTGGGGAAGGCAAATCGTCAGGGTGTATTACCCCTCAAACATGAAGATACACGCACTGCAAGCTTTTCGTCTATCCAGTGAAATTTTATGATATCTTTGTCAGCATTAGTGCGGAGAAGCAAAATTTTCAGGATCAGTATAAAAGTCATGGAGAAGATGGAAAGTATATTTTTCCTTTTTCTATGGCAAATGATGACCCGAAATGAAGTCATAAAACAAAAATTAAACAAGAATGGCTGTTTTGGCGGACTTTTGTTTGCTCTTGACGATGAGAAACCAGTGCTTTCTTCACAATCACAACCCATTTGTCTTCCCTCATCGAATTTTTACAAATTAGTGACTTTTTTTAATTTGACTTCTCAGTTCGTAAACACAGTTTTGGTTGTTCTGCCTCCTGTGCGCCTTAACTATTACGCACCCTACTGGAAGGGGGGCTAATTCGCCCCTCCCACTGGTTTTCCCTGAATAACGTAGAAACAAAGAGACCCAAAACAACGTAGCCTACGACATCTGATCCCGGATAAATTTCGCGCATCTGACCAATTATTTTAGGTCAGGTCATGTTCGGCCACGTCTGGTCAAGCGACCCAACCTCAAAGCCAAAAATCACGAATTTGAGCCGGCACCAAAGGAACATCTGCCAGCCGACCAATTCCAGAATTTTATACTGTGATGAAGTCATTATAAATTGCAAATCTGCTATCCCGGAATTTGCATGTTATCGACCTAATATTTTTGGTCAGGGGTAAAACTATGGTGAAAAACAGATAGAGCTCTTTCATCAATAAAGATGGGGTAGATCAACTGAAAGTTCTCATACCATGTATTCTTAACAAGTTCCTGGCCATCAAGTTGAGTGTTTGAGCATCTAACCTCTGAAAGGTCATGTGATGTCACTTGAGAATACTTTGATTATTTTGTCAATAACTTCACACACTAAATCGAAATAATCTTTCATTTGTATTTGCTGCTGATAACTTTGGAACGGTAAGCCGGTTAATTAACCACAAAACTATAGCAAATTACCATGCGACCCTGACCTGGCTTGAGTTCAGGTCATTTAAACCACTCCATTAAACCACTTGTGGGCATGGTCATGTCATCAATCATTCGATTCGCCACGATGTGAAGACTAAAATTATTCATAAATATTTGATCTAGCTCCGCTCAGTCGAACTCTATAGGGGAAATCTACATCGCCCAGTTGTAAGCCTATGGAACCATCTTTGACCTCCAGAGACCTCAATATTGACCAGACCTAAAAATAGTTGTTACAATATTTCGTCGCCTCATCAAGACACCCCACACTGCTAGAGGGGGTGTTAATTTGCAAAAATCTGAGTATAAGACTTGGCACTTAGGGTTAGTAACTTCAATCAATTCTAAGCAGCTTTGCAATATATCTTCATTTTCGATATTTAAATAAATATCCGCCCTCGGCCAAATTACTTTTCATGTCAGTGACGCGAGGTCGAGCCGCCCGGCGCTTCCCAGTCTGTGTCAATAGGGGCGAATTTGCGCCGCCTCTGCATAGTAACTTCGCCAATTTAGTATGTTTAGTCACATTTCCTCTATGAAATAGCTGCTAAAGATACCTGGGCAGGCCCGTAGCCAGGGGCACCTGGGTGCCTGGGCACCGTCTGGCGCTTTCTTGGGTACCTCTGTACTGAAGGTATGTGATTTTCCCTATACCTTCAGTACAGATAGACTTTAGGAGCGATGTACTCTATTGTTTTCCCCACAGACCCTAGTCAAGAAAAGAGGCAATGGAAGCTTTTGACCAGTGGCGGATCCAGGACTTCAATGGGGGGAGGGGGCTACGGAGCTCGAGCCTAACCCACCATTGCCTCGGATCAGCCTCCGCCTACGTATTAACTATAGGCATTCAGACACTTCGGGGGATGTGAGCCCCTGCCCCCCCCCCACTCCCCACCTGTATCCGCCACTGCTCTTGACCGATGTGAATGCCCTGAGGGCAAACTGGTCCACTCCTTCTTTGTCGTAGAGTCAATGGCATGCGTAATCGTCTTTCCCTTGGAACATTAGTGAGTTACTTCATCTGCGACCACGCCCAAAGAGTCTGGATAAGGTCTAAAGCTTCCGGATGTTGGTTCTGTCAGGGAGGGTATCTACCTCAAGATTGCATTCCTTGCTACAGCTCAGTATGACCTTTCTGTCTAACACCATATTCACAACTTCACAGACAGCCTTCGATGCTTCCTCAATGGATGAGCAATGTCCCAACAGTCCGACAATGGTGCGGTAGAATTCGTCGTTCACCACCAGTTCGGATTTCCGAGTGTGACGATATTGAGGACAAAATTGGCGACGGGGGAAATATTTCTAAATTTCATTAAAAAATATGTATACAGCCGGTTCCATCGTGAATAGTAAGTGTTAGGCCGCGGTCGTTTTTGCAAAAAAATCTCAAGTGATGTTTCCTGCCGACAACATTGTTGCCTCACCTGGTGCTTTTTAACTGGATGCATGAACTGACATGCAAAAATACTTCATCGGGTCCGAAATTCGGCAGTAATAGAGAAAAGACAAAAATCATCGGGATAAGCGCAAACAGTTTTTCGCCCATAATTTTCAAAATTTACGTCGCATCCAGTTCGCAGGGGCCCACATTTAAAGAGCTCGTCAAAATACATTACTAGAGACGCAACCTTTTGTGAGAAGTGTAATCATTTTTAAGATATTTCTGAAAAAAACTGGCACTTATACCTGCCCATCAGTCTGGAACCAGCTGTACATAAAAATGTTTTACTTTTCTTTATGAGAGCTGAACTTTGCAAACAATTTTGAAGGAAACGCTTATTCACAACTATTTTGGAAAATTTACTGAACAGTAGGATATCAAGAATATTCAATATTTTTGGAGCCACCACCTCATTCCAGGTCTTAGGGAGGGAGAAGAAGAGAAGAGAGTATGCTTGTTATTGTTGTTTGAAATGAAATATTTGTCTAGTCTGCTCATAATTTTGTGTAGGGGAGACCAGGGTAAAACGGACACCCTAAGTGTTTTCCTAACATAGCAAGCTCAACAGCGGGCTGAAAATGCTGAGCTATACGCCCTGACGCAGCCTAATTAATTGTGTCTCTAATGTAAGAGTATCAACTAAAAACAACAATTTGGAAAACATGACAGTAAAATATATAAGCGAATGTTTTTGTCCGTTTTGCTCCAACTCTGGGGGCATAATGGTTTTCAGCAAGGGGCAAAACTCACAGTGGGACCTTTTTCAAGCGGGGCACGGGACATGTGTACAGTATGACCTGCTGTCAATGGATTTGCTCGGGCACCCCCAAAGATATATAAATCCACATCCCTGGCAGCACGAGTAATATGGCGAAAAAAACATAATATTTTCGTTAAAGCGTCAACATCTATTAACTCAGTGAAGTATTTAACCTGCTTTCATTTTGACACAAGACTGTCCGTCCAAACTGGACCCGACCCTGCCTTGTTTTCCCGCTGTTTCTTTGACTTTACAACAATAATAAACTACATGGCACATTATCTTAAGTGGTCTGGATAAACCGGACCATCAAAGACCATTTTACACCATTAGTCCATTTTTCCCCTTCAGTCTTGCCCCACAGCTACTCCGATTCAAGTTTTTACGTGTCGGAAAAAATAGCAGGCTTTGAAATTTGAAATTTACCTTACCCTAAGCCTACACTGCCACCTATTCAGACATTTCACTATCAGAACTGAAATCATTTTGCCACTCGAAAAACGAAGATTTAAAACTAGTAAATATCGTAACACCTACAGGAAAATCATCTCCAGCCAGCCCGCGTCGAAATGATGCCGCTAACTGACGATATACACGCTATGTTCTGACGTCCTTTGTCTAAAGCAGTAGTTCATCTTCTAAAATATAAATGGAAACACCACTAACATACCAAAATAGCTAAAATCCGTTTTGCCCCAAAGTCTGTTTTGCCCCGGTCTCCCCTACCTTATAGGCATAGCTTGGCATTGGCCTAACTATGGAGAAGCAATACCAGCTTTGAATTATTCGCTTCACGCCACTAAACCCAGCAATACTCGTCAGCTCATCATCGAACTGCGAACGATACTCCGTAAGCATGCTAGCGCTGGTGGTGGATACAAGGGGAGCTTAGGGGCTCAAGCTTGCCCCCCGAAATGTCAGAGTGCCTAGCCGGAGGCTGTTCCGAGGCAATAACAGGGGAGACCCGAGCCCCCTAGCCTCCCCAAATGAATTCCTAGATCCGCCACTGGATAGCATTGCGCATGAAACTAAGCAACGAGTGCTCCCGAATGTTAAATTAGGTCGTTCAGAGTTCTTGTGTTTAGCTTTTCAAAACTAGATAACCAAACGGTTTCTTATTTATGCAGACGCACCGTTGATTCCCGCAGCGGCATTGTACTGTCGATGAGGCGAGATGCATATGCCTAGGGAGTGCATATTCGCCCTTATTGGCACCGACTTGGTAGCGCGGGTCGCCACGACCGCGCGTCGCTGACATGAAAAAGTAATTTGGACGAGGGCGGGTGTTTATTGAAAGATTGAAACAGAAGATATATTGCAAAGTTGCTTACAATTGATTGAAGTTTCATCCTTCATTCATTCATCAGAATATTTTTTACACTCTCCCCTAACACTGCCCATAATTTTGTTTTAGCTATTCTAAGAGACGAGGTATGGAGAAGGGGGTAGCGAAACACATCCCTCTCAGCAGGGCACATGGCGCCAAGGACACAAGCGGAGCGCACGATGCCAGGGACCCCAGCAGGGCGCGAGTTAAGCTTCTGAATAAGGGTTTCGCCATACAATTTTTACTCGCGGGACGGAGCCCGGCCTGGCGATGACTGCGGAGGGGAGTGAGCGGCGAATAGTGAACATACTGACGATTTGAAAAAAGCTAACGCCGATGCACTTCGGCAAAACAAATCTATGTTAGTCCAGAGAGAAAATGCAAAAAACTAGGTCGCGTCCAAAAATGTATGCGGGATTCCCCTCTCCTGCTTCCAAGGTACATGCTTCGGAATACCGGTATATGCGAGCCATCAAGAGTATGATAGCACGTTTAGCGCAGTCTATTTTCATCGCCATTAAAGCATAAATAAAAAACGGGCGGCTTTATATCAGGTCTAACACTGATCTGTTTTTTTTTCGAATGGAAGACGGGATGAATATGCACCAACTACAGATTTAAAAAATCACACCTACCATTGGTAGCAAGTGGTCAACATGCTACAAGTCAACACTGACTGGTAGATACAACTCATGGCAGGACATATGTGATAAACTATTTAGTGGTCAGAATATCATCCATTATGCTGTCCAAACCACTCTCAAGGCTGAAACAGGCACACAAATAGTGTAACAATAAAACATCTTGCTGATTTAAGCAAAATGAATTTCAACTCATTCCCCCCCTGCATTCTCGTCGCAGAGGCCGTGAATTATTAGTTTTCAGACACCCGGTCATTGCTCCTGTCGTATTTTGTTAAATTTACTTTGTGATCATAGACCAAGTGTATACATCTACACCAGCAAGCCTAGAAGCAACATACGTCCCAAAAGTCTCGCCTCAGCGCTGGCTGTGCTGTCCGCATCTTTCTATCCCCGACCGCGTAGCCCCTGCCCGACGCCTGCCACTATTCATCATTCGCCCTTCTCGTTGGCATTCTAATCGACTGGCGTAATCTACGTCGGCTTACGGAGATGCCAGCGACCACGCCTCTTAACTGCACGCTGCGTTACTCGTTGACCCGGCAGCTGCACCTCGTCAGCGATAAACCGCATAGAATCTGCCTGATTGCCTGTCTAACCCCTCATCCCTGTCCCACCTAGGCGGTACCCGACCCTGGCTCCCTGTTCCAGTTTCTTCAAACCTCTACGGTACTGTTTGATACTGTTGCCTCTTCTTTGTGAGTGTGTCTCATTAGATTGCATTAGAGTTATATGTTATGGGTCCAGCTTTTTAAGTGTCCTGAGGAGTACGGGCACAACGTACAATGGCGTCTAAAACTGATTTTAAGGGAAATTATCCATTTGTGCAGAATTCAGGGCTTCACTGTTCACCCGCAACCCACCCATTTTTTGCTGACGCTGTTGACCAGAAGTTCTCATATAATACAAACCAATAAAGTATTTTGTGGTGGGTTCTGGACTGGATTTAGGTTGTAAGCCTGGTCCATTCTCCCTTGTGACCAAAAAAGGCATAATGCCCAATTTGGAAACCAGTCTAGTGGTGGAAACAACAACAAAACTAAAACGTTGACCCTCTAAGCTTTGTAGCTTGTAGGGCCTTTTTGAAACAGGTATAATTTTGTGATCTGCAAGCCCTTTTTATGGCTATTAACGCCCCTATTACTTATAGCCCGCAAGGTCAATTGTAACCCAAAGGACCCTCCACAGCCAGCAGAATACTGTTTGGCTAGCTGGGCTCTCGTTTTAAGGGACACAGACAGAGCATTTAGCAGGGCCCTTTATAGCCAGCAGGGCCAACTGTGACCATTTAAAGAAGTCCTTGTAGTTATAAGACTCTTTGAAACCAGTTGGACACACAATTCATTGTAGACCCCATATCTGAAGGGCCCTTTCTAACCACCTGAACACTTTGTAAGCAAGTTTGTGACCATAAGCTATCAGAGCCAGCAGTATAATGACAGCACATTAAGAGAAGCAATAGTCTAAGGAAAAATACAAGATGGATATTGAGAAGTTTTTATCCACAAATACATGATCACCTAAATGCTTTGGCATGTTATTTTCTTTGCAAATCTTGCTATAAAACTGGTAGTTTTACATTTTATGTACAGATAGGGGACAGTATTTTTCCTTGAAATTTGTTCACTAAATACAATTAAAGGTCATGAATTGGGTAGTACCTCAGTAGCACTTACTAATAAAAAGTAGCAGCAGTGGCCTAACAGCCTAGCTGTCTCACAGTTTAGAAAAAGTGGCACTAAAAGGAGAGGCAGTTTGAACTCAAGATACCTTTACTTTAAAGGAACACTCAAGAGGGATTATTTCATGACTGAGTGACATCACAAATGATTTTCTACCAGTGGATATGATGGAAATATTTTCAATTTTGTGATGCTTGCTTGTATATGATAGAGAACCGAAAATTTCAATTGTGCTCTGTAGTGCATTGGCTATATAATTACAGAGGATTTATAGACGGTTTTGTAAGTCATCGGTGTTTGCAGTTATTGCTAGTTCTTTGGCACCTTCAGTGCCACATAACTGTGTAGGAGTAGTATTGATATTTGGGCAGGCTGAAGTGATGCCAATTTGTTTGCAACAGACACATGTCAGACTTGACTTCACTGGGTCTCATAGCACACATGTAAACTTGCTGTCCTGCTTGTCTTTGTATACTCAAGTGTACCAGTAATATATCATGAAGCATGATGAAGCTTATCTTTTGCCAGAATTTGAAATTAGGACAAAATACTACATGCTCCAAATTTAGAATTAATGCATTCTTTTTTTGAACATGGTTGTCTTTTTAACATTCCGGATAGTATCGATACTCTTGATACATCCAGAATGGGTGGACATGTGACGCCACACCATGGACCGGCCCTTGCTCTTGGAGAATGGCTGGTTTTAACTATCCAAGGTAGTAAAAGTAGTAAAAACAGTCCCAAAATTTTGGTGCGGCTCTGATCTCTTATTATTTCCTTCATTTGTCTTCTTGTAACATTAACAATTTTAGTGCAAAAAAACTATTGAAAACAGTGAATATAAATTTGCAAAAAAATATTGAAATTTTTAATTAGCTCAGTTAAAGACTCCAAAAACACTATGCATATCTACAGATTGGGATGGAACAGATGAATAAAGCAATATGCCCAAATCAAGCAACAATGAACAAAGCACACAGCACATTTTGGAGGATACTGAACATGGTGAGAGTATTCTAGAGCCAGCCATGCACATCTATATTATCTTCATCCCATTACTTAAGCATTCCACTCTACTCTAAACCCACTTCGAAATGTTTGAAAACAATTGATCAGACGGAAATACCCGTTGATGGAAAGCAGACAGGGCAAATTCCTGCCAAACTCTACCGCTTTCAACCATGGCACATAATTCCATACTGACACCATTAATATGCACGGCGAGGCCTCGGGACTAAAAAAGCACCCAAAACGCGAGATAAAAGCTGCATAAACTTTGCAGTTGGTGAAAACGCAATGCCCTTACCTTCCGCACCCGGCTTCTTTCACCCCGGCTCTCGATCCGCGCCACAATCGCACTAGCACCGCGAGGTCCACGGGCAGAAAAGGAAACGCCCGGGGTTGACCGACTAGTGATGCTTACCCTGAAAGTCGCAATCAGAATAGACTCGTTTTCAGGGTCTGTAGCGATGCGCTTGCCCTGCTTGCCCTTGCCACGGTTCCAAGGAAAGTGAAAGTCAGTCAGTGGCGGATCTACTTTTAATACTCACAGCCCGGCTTGGAGTACACCATTTTTTAACCCTCGCCCCACCGGGGGGGGCCATCGATGGCCCCCTAAGGTTTTTCCGGGATAGCAGAAAAACGACGAGGCGCAGCACCGCGGTTGAGGGCTCTACCTCTCACTGCATCATTTTCCCATCATCCCTGAAATTTTTTACCCCGGGTCACCCAAGGTCAGGTCACCAGACGAGGTCAACCAAGGTCACCTCACTTCACTTTAGAGCTCTGTAAGAGCTACATTTCAAAGTCGATCGATTTGAAACTTCCTACACTTTATGACCCCTCCAGGGTCTACAAGGTGTATATCCGGGATTTTTTGATTTCGTGCCCTGAGGTCAGGTCACGAGGCGACCTCTCCCATTGGAAAAGCATGGGGAAAAGCTATTTCATGATATAAAAGCCACAAAAATGATTGCAAATACTCAGACTGCTCAGAACAACGTTTTTGGACACCCTTTCACGGATCCCAGGGGTCATATTTGCCCTTTGACTTTTCCAAGGTCATCCAAGGTCACCAGAGGTCAAAAACAGTATTTTGACAATAACTTTTGACCTAATTGAGCTAGAGCGGTGAAACAAACACCATCGTGTTTGTCTTGTCACTGGCTTTCATTTGATATACGGCAAGGTCACTTTTTGACCTTTCGTGACCTCAGGTCATATTAGGTCACGAGGTGACCTCTGGCGGTCAAACCACTGGCGGGAGGTCTTTACGTTCCACATAGCGGAAGAAGTACTGGCCATTTGCTATCAAATGTACTTTACCAGGTCTCAATAGCTCTAATGGCATAAGAGTTATGCCCAGTTTGCTTAATCATTGCATATTTGAGTGAAAATAGCCGATCTTGACCTAATTTGACCTCTGGAGGTCAAACCATTGACCTGAGCACTAAAACATGCGAAGTAATTTCTTACTGAATTCACGCGAGCTTTCTATTGCACTTTGCAGATTTGCGCTAACGCCCATATTTTCGGAGTTAGAGGGGGGCCATCGATGGCCCCCCGGTGGGGCGAAGGTGGCGCCGGACCCCCGGTGGGGCGCGGGTTAAAGGAGGGGGCTACGAGAGCGCAAAGCTTATATATATATATATATATATATATATATATATATATATATATATATATATATATATATATATATATATATATAATATATATATAATCAGGGGCGCAGCCAGAGCTTTGGTATGGGGGCACACCAACTTTGAGGGGCACCACGGGGAAAAAGGGAACTTTTTAACGTAACCTAAAAAACTTGCTTTATATTTGTTTATATCATTTTTTGGGCATCTTTGGTTCAATAATAATGCAAATAAATCATTGACTGAGAAGGAAAACACGATTAAAACCGAAAAAAGGGAAAAAATCTCAAAATATCATGGAAGTAGCCAAAACACGACTGTTTTGGATAGATTTAAGGACAAATCAGCCAACTCATCATCAGACAAATCAGTACTTAACATAAGAAAAATCAGTGGAGCATGTGATATCTGTTACCAGGGGCGCAGCCAGAGCTTTCGTATGGGGGGGGCACACCAACTTTGAGGGGCACCCCGGGGAAAAAAGGGCACTTTTTAACGTAACCTAAAAAACTTACTATATCTTTGTTTATATCATTTTTTGGGCATCTTTGGTTCAATAAAAATGCAAAGAAATCATTGAAGGGGAAGGAAAACTCGATTAAAACCGAGAAAAGGAACAAAATATCACCAAAATGCCATGGAAGTAGCCAAAACACTACTTTTTTGGGATAGATTTAAGGACAGCCAACTCATGCAAGTACTTAACATCAGCGGAGCATGTGATATCTGTTACCATGTGCAAGTTAAGGCATATTGGAGTCGAAAATTGTTTTGTTATGCCCACTGGTTTTGTCGTGACGAGTGAGCCCTGGCTGAACGCGGATTAAATTCCTTGCCTCCCACAATCGCCGTGGGACGAGGAGTGGCATAGTGTCTTTGCAAGAACACATTTTTGCTGCCGGAAAAATTTGGGATATACCTTTTGAACTCGTTTATTAAGTTCCATATTCTCAAGGATCGGTCCCAGTTAAGAGTAAATAAAAGGTGAACAGGCCGGTGGTTTAGATGGGGATGGTGTGACAGGGCTGAAAATTGTAACAACTAGTTCTTCATTTAAATTAATTAGTAGAAATCCTGGTTTAGGGGCCTGTGCTCTGAGCTCAGAGGCACATGCCTTTTTATCATCCCTTCCCAGAATCCACGAGTATAATAAGCAATATATATAACCTGGGGTGCCTAGGTATCTCAAGCCGTTTTAGAGATTCCTCATTCCTCGTTAGCTCCGTTTTACAAGGGGAGTTTCCATTGTGTTCTTATTCTCCATCTATTCAAGACCAGCTCTGGGGCACCCAAATGTGGATCAGAGGCCCCCAGAGCAGCTTCCCCCATCCCCCAGTTGTGCCTCCAGGGACTAGACTAGCTCAGTGACCCCGCCCCGAAATTATGGGAGTTGGCCTTGTGTTATTATTATCTGTCTATTCAAGACCACCTCAGGGGCCCCTGATGTAGATCAGGCCACAGAGCAGCTCATGCTTCACCCAGGGACTAGACTAGCTCATTGGTCCCAGAGATGAGGTCATCAGACTAGCTCAATGGGCCACAGATAGGCTCATAGGGCCTTAAACCAGTTCAAGAAGCCCCAGAACAGTTTAAGGCGCCAGATCACCTCAGGGGGCCTCAAGCCAACTTAGGGGCTCTCACAAGCTCAGCAGCCAGACCAGCTCAGGGTACACTCAGAACCTAGACCCACTCTTGGGCCCCAGATCAGCTTTTGGGGGCCCCAGATCAGTTCAGGGGCCTCAAGTCAGGTCAGGGGGCAGGATCAAGTCAGGGCCACTAAATCAGCTCAGGAATCCCCCACCAGCTCGGGGCCCAAGCAGTTCAAAAGCCCAAGGGCTGCTCAGGGAACACCAGATCGGCCCATAGGGCACCAGATCAGCCTCGGGGACAAATAATCAGATCAGTGGTCCCCGACCAGCTCGGGGCCCAGATCAGCTCGGGAATACCAGATCAAGTCAGGAGGCACTTAATCAGCTCAGGAGCCCCATACTAACTCAGGGGCCCTTACCAGCCCCTGTGGGCCCAGTTCAGCTCAGGGCCTGGGAGCTGCTCAGGAAATCACGTAATCAGCCCAGGAGGTCCGGGTCAGCTTAAAGGGCACCATATTAGCCATGGGGCACCAGACTAGCTCAGAGGGAATAAGATGGGCTCAGGAGACACACTGATGACTCAGCAGGCACCAGATCGACTCAGGGGGCATTAGTTAAGTTCAGGAGGCAGTATATCTGCTCAGGGTGCACCAGATCGATCAGCACAGGGGGCATGTTCAAGTCAGGGGCACTAAATCAGCTCAGGGATCCCTCATAAGCTCGGGGCCCAATCAGTTCAAAAGCCCCATAGCTGCTCAGGGCACACCAGATGCCCATAGGGCACCAGATCAGCTCCGGGGACAAACAATCAGATCAGTGGTCCCCGACCAGCTCGGGAATACCAGATCAAGTCAGGAGGCACTTAATCAGCTCAGGAGCCCCATACCATCTCAGGGGCCCTCATCAGCCTCTGTGGGCCCAGCTCAGCTCAGGGCTTTAGATCTGCTCATGAAATCACGTAAGGAGGCCCAGATCAGCTTAAAGGGCACCAGATTACTCAGGGGGGCATCAGATGGGCTCAGGAGGCACCAGATCGACTAAGGGGCATTAGTGCAGCTCAGGTGGCACCAGATCGATCCGCTCGGGGTCCAGATCAGCTCCCAGCCCCCCAGACTATGGCAGGAGCCTAAATCAGCTCAGGGAGCAACATAACAGCTCAGGGGACACAAGGTGGGCTCAGGGCCCACCAAAACAGCTCAGGGGGGACCAGACCATCTAAGGAGACATCAATAATCAGTTGAGGGGGCACCTAATCAGCTAAAGAGGCACCATATTGACTTAGGAGACAGAATCAACTTGGGGAGGCATGAGATCAGTTCGGGGCCCCGAATCAGCTCAAGGGGCACTAAATCAGCTATTAGGGCACCAAACAAGCTCGGAAGCATTAGACTAACTCAGAGAGCATTATATAGGTTCAGGAGGCACAATTATTTGCTCAGTGGGGCACTCGATTGACTCAGGGGCACCAGATCAGCTTAGAGGGCAAGTAATCAGCTCAAGGGGCCAAGACCAGCTGAGAGGCCACGAGATGAGCTCAAGGAGCACCAGATCGGCTTTACCCGTACGATTATTGGCGACAATGAGGCATTAGGTGGACACATACTAGGTGCCCATACTCTTCCCGGGTGCCTGGAAAGGCGATAGAATGCCCTAGCTGACCGAGAAAGGTATTAAGTTGCCCAACAATAGTTTCAATCGCTACATGCGGTCCAGTTACATTTAGGTTCAACGGCTAGGGCACTAAATTTCGAGCGGCACGGCCCAAATTGGGTACACCACCTGGCAATCAAAAGGGTACCCCGGCAGTGATGGGGGTACGTGCCCCCTGTGCCTTCCTGGCTGCACCCCTGGACAGTAGATCAACTCCGGAAGGCATTAAATAAGCTCAGGGGCCCGGATCAGCTCAAGGGGCACTAAAACAGCTAAAAGGACTCCAGGCAAGCTCGGAGGCATCAAACTAACTCAGAGAGTATTTTATAGGCTCAGAAGGCACACTTATTTTCTCAGGAGGGCACCAGATTGACTACGAGGGCACCAGATCAGCTCAGAGGGCACATGATCAGCTCCAGGGGGCACCAGATGAGCTCCGCCCGTACGATTATTGGCGACGAAGAGGCATTATCTGGAAACGGATTACGTGCCTATGCTCTTCCCGGGTGCTTGGAAAGGCGACAGAATGCCCTAGCTGACCAAAAAGGCACTTAGTTGTCAAACAATAGTTGAAATCACTAAATGCAGTCTAGTTACATCTAGGTTCAACGGCGCAGGGCACTAAATTTCGAGCGGCACGGCCCAAAGAGGGTACACCACCTGGCAATCAAAAGGGCACCCGGCACCGATGGATGCACGTGCCCCTTGTGCCCCCCTGGACAGTAGATAAACTCCGGGAGGCATTAAATAAGTTCAGGGGGCCCGGATCAGCTCAAGGGTCACTAAAACAGCTAATAGGGCAGCAGGCAAGCTCGGAGGCATCAGACTAACTTAGAGAGCATTATATAGGTTCAGAAGGCACAATTATTTATTCAGGGGAGGGGGGGCACCAGATTGACTACGAGGGCATCAGATCAGCTCAGAAGGCACATGATCACCTCCAGGGGGCACCAGATGAGCTCCACCCGTACGATTATTGGCGACGATGAGGCATTATCTGGAAAAGGATTACGTGCCTATACTATTCCCGGGTGCTTGGAAAGGCGACAGAATGTTTTAGGTGACCAAAACGGTACTTAATTGTCAAACAATAGTTGAAATCGCTAAATGCGGCCTAGTTCCGTCTAGGTTCAACGGCGTAGGGCACTAAAATTCGAGCGGCACGGCCCAAAGGGGGTACACCACCTGGCAATCAAAAGGGCACCCGGCACCGATGGGGGCACGTGCCCCTGTGTCCCCTGGCTGCGGCCCTGGACAGTAGATAAACTACGGGAGGCATTAAATAAGTCAGGGGGCCCGGATCAGCTCAAGGGGCACTAAAACAGCTAATAGGGCACCAGGCAAGCTCGGAGGCATCAGACTAACTCAGAGAACATTATATAGATTCAGAAGGCACAATTATTTTCTCAGGGGGGGCACCAGATTGACTACGAGGGCATCAGATCAGCTCAGAGGGCACATGATCAGCTCCAGGGTTCAAGACCAGCGCTCAGGGGGCACCAGATGAGCTCAAGGGGCACCAGATTTGCTCTGCCAATACGATTATTGGCGACGATGAGGCATTATCTGGAAACGGATTACGTGCCTATACTCTTCCCGGGTGCTTGGAAAGGCGACAGAATGCCCTAACTGACCAAAAAGGCACTTAATTGTCAAACAATAGCTTAAATCACTAAATGCAGTCTAGTTCCATCTAGGCTCAACGACGTAGGGTACTAAATTTCGAGCGGCACGGCCCAAAGAGGGCACACCACCTGGCAATCAAAAGGGCACCCCGGCACCGATGGGGGGGGCACGTGCCCCCTGTGCCCCCCTGGCTGCGCCCCTGTCTGTTACAATGTGCAGGTTAAGGCATATTGGAGTCGAAAATTAATTTGTTATGCCCACTGGTTTTGTCGTGACGAGTGAGCCATGGCTGAACGCGGATTAAGTTCCTTGCCTCCCACAATCGCCGTGGGACGAGGAGTGGCAGAGTGTCTTTGGAAGAACACATTTGTGCTGCCGGAAAAGTTTGGGAGATACCTTTTGAACGCGTTTATTAAGTTCTAAATTCTCAAGGATCGGTCCCAGTTAAGAGTAAATAAAAGGTAAACAGGCCGGTGGTTTTGATGGGGATGGTGTGACAGGGCTAAAAATTGTGAAAACTAGTTCTTCATTTAAATTAATTAGTAGAAATCCTGGTTTAGGAGACTGTGCTCTGAGCTCAGGGGCACATGCCTTTTTATCATCCCTTCCCAGAATCCACCGGTATAATAAGCAATTTATATAACCAGGGGTGCCTAGGTATCACAAGCCGTTTTAGAGATTCTTCATTCCTCGTTAGCTCCGTTTTACAAGGGGAGTTTCCACTGGGTTCTTATTCCCCATCTATTCAAGACCAGCTCTGGAGCCCCAAGTGTGGATCACAGGCCTCCAGAGCAGCTTCCCCCATCCCCCCCAGTTGTGCCTCCAGGGACTAGACTAGCTCAGTGACCCCGCCCCGAGATGATGGGAGTTGGTCTTGTGTTCTTATTATCTGTCTATTCAAGACCACCTCAGGGGCCCCTGATGTAGAAAAGGGCCACAGAGCAGCTCATACTTCACCCAGGGACTAGACTAGCTCATTGGTCCCAGAGATGAGGTCATCAGACTAGCTCAATGGGCCAATGATAGGCTCATAGAGCCTTAAACCAGTTCAAGAAGCCCCAGAACAGTTTAAGGCGCCAGATCACCTCAGGGGGCCTCAAGCCAACTTAAGGGGCTCTCACAAGCTCAGCGCCCAGACCAGCTCAGGGCACCCTCAGAACCTAGATCCACTCTTCGGCCCCAGATCAGCTCTTGGGGCCCCAGATCAGTTCAGGGGCCTCAAGTCAGGTCAGGGGACAAGATCAAGTCAGGGCCACTAAATCAGCTCAGTGATCCCTAACCAACTCGGGGCCCAATCAGTTCAAAAGCCCCAGAGCTGCTCAGGGGACACCAGATCGGCCCATAGGGCACAAGATCAGCCTTGAGGACAAACAATCAGATCAGTGGCCCCCGACCAGCTCGGGGTCCAGATCAGCTCGGGAATACCAGATCAAGTCAGAAGGCACTTAATCAGCTCAGGAGCCCCATACCATCTAAGGGGCCCTCACCAGCCCCTGTGGGCCCAGCTCAGCTCAGGGCCTGGGAGCTGCTCAGGAAATCACGTAATCAATCCAGGAGGCCCGGGTCAGCTTAAAGGGTACCATATTAGCCATGGGGCACCAGACTAGCTCAGAGGGAATAAGATGGGCTCAGGAGACACACTGATGACTTAGCAGGCACCAGATCGACTCAGGGGGCATTAGTTAAGATTAGGAGGCAGTATATCTGCTCAGGGTGCACCAGATCGATCAGCGCAGGGGGCAAGTTCAAGTCAGGGGCACTAAATCAGTTCAGGGATCCCTCACCAGCTAGGGGCCCAATCAGTTCAAAAGCCCCAGAGCTGCTCAGGGGACACCAGATGCCCATAGGGCACCAGATCAGCTTCGGGAACAAACAATCATATCAGTGGTTCCGGACCAGCTCGGGAATACCTGATCAAGTCAGGAGGCACTTAATCAGCTCAGGAGCCCCATACCATCTCAGGGGCCCTCATCAGCCCTCTGTGGGCCCAGCTCAGCTCAGGGCTTTAGAGCTGCTCATGAAAACACGTAAGGAGGCCCAGATCAGCCTAAAGGGCACCAGATTAGCTCAGGGTGCAACAGACTAGCTCAGAGGGCATCAGATGGGCTCAGGAGGCACCAGATCGACTAAGGGGCATTAGTGCAGCTCAGGTGGCACCAGATCGATCCGCTCGGGGGCCAGATCAGCTCCCAGCCCCCCAGACTATGGCAGGAGCCTAATTCAGCTCAGGGAGCAACATAACAGCTCAGGGGACACAAGGTGGGTTCAGGGCCCACCAAACCAGCTCAGAGGGGCATCAAGCTATCTAAGGAGACACCAATAATCAGCTGAGGGGGCACCTAATCAGCTGAAGAGGAGACAGAATCAACTTGGGGAGGCATGAGATCAGCTCGGGGGCCCGGATCAGCTCAAGGGGCACTAAATCAGCTATTAGGGCACCAAGCAAGCTCGGAAGCATTAGACTAACTCAGAGGGCATTATATAGGTTCAGGAGGCACAATCATTTGCTCAGTAGGGCACTCGATTGACTCAGTGGCACCAGATCAGCTTAGAGGGCAAGTAATCAGCTCAAGGGGCCAAGACCAGCTGAGAGGCCACGAGATGAGCTCAAGGAGCACCAGATTAGCTTCACCCGTACGATTATTGGCGACGATGAGGCATTAGCTGGACACATACTAGGTTCCCATACTCTTCCCGGGTGCTTGGAAAGGCGACAGAATGCCCTAGCTGACCGAAAAAGGTATTAAGTTGTCCAAAAATAGTTTCAATCTCTACATGCATTCCAGTTACATCTAGGTTCAACGGCGTAGGGCACTAAATTTCGAGCGGCACGGCCCAAAGTGGGTACACCACCTGGCAATCAAAAAGGGCACCCCGGCAGTGATGGAAGGCACGTGCCCCATGTGCCCCCCTGGACAGTAGATCAACTCCGGGAGGCATTAAATAAGCTCAGGGGGCTCGGATCAGCTTAAGGGGCACTAAAACAGCTAAAAGGACACCAGGCAAGCTCGGAGGCTTGAAACTAACTCAGAGAGTATTATATAGGTTCAGAAGGCACACTTATTTTCTCAGGGGCACCAGATAACTACAAGGGCACCAGATCAGCTCAGAGGGCACATGATCAGCTCCAGGGGGCACCAGATGAGCTCCGCCCGTACGATTATTGGCAACGATGAGGCATTATCTGGAAACGGATTACGTGCCTATACTCTTCCCGGGTGCTTGGAAAGGCGACAGAATGCCCTAACTGACCAAAAAGGCACTTAATTGTCAAACAATACTTGAAATCGCTAAATGCAGTCTAGTGCCATCTAGGTTCAATGACGTAGGGCACTAAATTATGAGCGGCACGGCCCAAAGGGGATACACCACCTGAAAATCAAAAGGGCACCCGGCACCGATGGGGGCACGTCCCCCATGTGCCCCCCCGCCCTGGACAGTAGATAAACTCCAGGAGGCATTAAATAAGTTCAGGGGGCCCGGATCAGCTCAAGGGGCACTAAAACAGCTAATAGGGCATCAGGCAAGCTGGGAGGCATCAGACAAACTTAGAGAGCATTATATAGGCTCAGAAGGCACAATTATTTTCTCAGGGGGGGCACCAGATTGACTACGAGGGCATCAGATCAGCTCAGAAGGCACATGACCAGCTCCAGGGGGCACCAGATGAGCTCCACCCGTACGGTTATTGGCGACGATGAAGCATTATCTGGAAACGGATTACGTGCCTATACTCTTCCCGGGTGCTTGGAAAGGCGACAGAATGCTTTAGCTGACCAAAAAGGCACTTAATTGTCATACAGTAGTTGAAATCGCTAAATGCGGTCTAGTTCCAGCTGGGTTCAACGGTGTAGGGCACTAAATTTCGAGCGGCACGGCCCAAAGGGGGTACACCACCTGGCAACCAAAAGGGCACCCGGCACCGATGGGAGCACGTGCTCCCTGTGCTCCCTGGCTGCGGCCCTGGACAGTAGATAAACTACGGGAGGGCACTAAAACAACCAATAGGGCACCAGGCAAGCTCGGAGGCATCAGACTAACTCAGAGAGCATTATATAGGTTCAGAAGGCACAATTATTTTCTCAGGGGGGCACCAGATTGACTACGAGGGCATCAGATCAGCTCAGAGGGCACATGATCAGCTCCAGGGGCCAAGACCAGCGCTCAGGGAGCACCAGATGAGCTCAAGGGGCACCAGATTAGCTCCGCCCGTACGATTATTGGCGACGATGAGGCATTATCTGGAAACGGATTACGTGCCTATGCTCTTCCCGGGTGCTTGGAAAGGCGACAGAATGCCCTAGCTGACCAAAAAGGCACTTAATTGTCAAACAATAGTTTAAATCGCTAAATGCAGTCTAGTTCCATCTAGGCTCAACGGCGTAGGGCACTAAATTTCGAGCGGCACGGCCCAAAGAGGGTACACCACCTGGCAATCAAAAGGGCACCCCGGCACCGATGGGGGGGCACGTGCCCCCTGTGCCCCCTGGCTGCGCCCCTGTATATAAGATATATCACCACTTTGAGGGGGCCAATGGTCATCATAGGTGGATCCAGGATTGCCGATGGGGGGATGGGGCACCTTCTCGGGGGTACCATCCGGACCAGGGGGCGCCACCTTTGAACGGCAAAACCTATCAGGTGGGCGAAAAATCATCGGTGGGCACCGATTTTCGCATCCTAGGGGGGGGCTGGGAAGCGACATTTCAGAGGGGCACCATCGACCTTTCAGGGGGCGCCGTGACCACTTCAGGGGGCGCCGAGGGTCGATAGGGGGCACGTACCCCTTTTGCCTCTCCCTGGATCCGCCTATGATGGCCATGACCTTTCCCCTCTGGATCCGCTAGTGCCTATAGTTAATTAATGCATAACCGGAGGCTGTCTCGAGGCGAGGGCAGGGGAAGTTGAGCCCCCTAACCCCCGCCCTCAATGAAGCCCTGGATCCGCCATTGTTTTATGTATGTATATATACTATATATACCTATATAATAGATATCACAGGTATTGCATTAGAAGTAAATCGGGCAACATGCAGCGATGTGGCGGTACCACAACGATTTTTGTCCCCTCCCTTGGGTATCGGCATGGAATCGGGTGGACGTCGACTCCAGGTCGGTAGGACGCTGGATTTTAGCCGGGAGCCGTCAGCTGGAGCGCAGGGAAATTTCGGCCCGACATGATTATCGGGTGGTTGTCGGCTAGACGTCGGCAATGATCTCGGCAGTTAGCGGCACGATATCGGCTGGATGTCGGCTGGACCTCGTCATATGCAGACCTATACCCACCGACTAGCCGACCGCAGGCCGACTTCGAACCGACGTCGGCATGTTTACTGGGTCCTGGAGCTAGTAGACAAACCCAGCTTGTGTCGTAGACCACGGCTACCCTGGCAGCCAACGGCTTTTCGCTCAGGTCATCGTAGCCGAGTACTTTCCAGTCCTCATCAGAACCCCTAATCAGAATTATATCTTAACTAGAACCGGGCAGATTTAACCCTCACCCGGTGGGTGGGGGCAGTGGCGGATCCAGTGGCGACAAAAAGGCAACTGCCCCCCAAACGTAAAAGCTCGGGGTAAAACTATGTTTTTGCCCGCGCCCCCAAAGCGATCGACCTCCTTTTTCCCCCGACTCCTTTTTAGCTTGTAAGGAAGATTTTGGTGCTTAAACTTTCAACTTCAAACAGAATTAGTGAATTTCAGTGTAAATATTGGGGCTTGGATATGAAAAAAGTATGTTGAGCCCATATCTTTCACCCCGTGGCGTTTTTTTTTTTTGCTTTTCGTCTCCAGTTCGGAAAATCCTATCGAAAAGGCATATTGTAGCGCAATTTTTCACTGCGTGGCGGTTTTTTCGCCTTTTGGTTTGCCCCTCCCAAACCAACCGGCCACTGGGTGGGGGGAAGGGGTAGTGTTTGAACACCCTAACGGGTTTTTTTCTGGCGGCATGAAAAAACGGCGGCGCGAACCGCCACCGTACTTGGCACTCGTTGTTCTTGATCCATTCTGCAACTTTTCCAAAAATTTTAAGGTTAGGTCATCCCAGGTCAGGCCATCAGTGCTGGTCAAATGACTTCACGTCCAAAAGTATTTAAGGTGGCATAAGTAAGAAAAGGATGAATCTATCGAATTCCAACTTATACTACATAATGGGCCCATCGAGTATTTCAGCATATATTCTGGGATTATTCATATCGATGACCTACATTGGCGGACGCAGGGGGGCATTCCGGCCATGGCCCCCAAAGCGCTGGAGGGGGCCAAACTATCTTTTCCCCCCAAACACCGGATTTTTTGAAAAAGGTGTTTACACTAGGTCTGTAAAGCAAAAATCTTCGCTCCCCCCAGGAGGAGAGGCAGACATGGATTTGCCCCCCACCCACATTCGGGTCTGCGTCCGCCCCTGATGGCCTAGGGATACGGATCATGACGAGTCCGTTGGAAATGCATGGGGAAAACGGGGATTGGGCTGTATTTGTGTAAATACAGCTGAGAATACTCTCATATTCTCAAAATCATAGTAGGCTAGGTCCAAGAAGCAATTTTCGGTGGACCTCTGAGAGGTCATCTGGGTCACTTAAGGTAAATGTGGCACCTTTATAACGTTATTTTAACTGAGATAGCTAAGTTGTAAAGCATGCCGGAAAACCCGGTACTCAACATACCATTTGTCTTGAAACTCGAAATTTCCGTGGAGAAAAGCTAAGAACCTACCCGAAATGTAGAGGAGACCGGGGCTAGTTGCAGCCCGGGGCATGTTGAGGCACTCGCGATAACTCCGCTGTTTCTGAAGAGATTGCGCTGTAATCATAACAGGACATGCGTGCAACCGTTTTCCGTCTTTCAGCAGGAAACCGTCGTGGTATCTGGTCGGTATCGGTTTGGAGACAGAAAAACCTGTTTTTTCATAGCAAAAGTGAATTTTACTTTTGTCAAAAATTTTTTAATAGCACTGTTGATATTAGAGAGAAAGATTAGCGGTACTAAATGAGTTGAATGCAGGTATTTACGCCTTATTTGGGCCGAAAACTATGAGAACTGATCACCCACTTTCTGCGTCAGCTGCCTCCGGAGTTGCGGCGGGGTCTCGGGGTAAGTTGAACCACGCGGGTGTTGGGGTAGGTTGAGCCATGATCAACACGCCCCGGAGAAAAAAATGGAATACCTCAAGTCCCCCAAACTAATGGTGCACGGTGGTGTAGTGGAAAGCACGCACACTTTCCATGCGGCTAACCCGTGTTCAAGACTGGGCGGCTTCCCTGATCAAAGAAAGAGCAAGCTGGCTTCCGAGAAACCTTACAACAGGGATATAGTTGGCGACGCTATTCGGCCCGGGCAGTTGTCTCCTAAAATGTCTGCTATCGGGTCGACTCATTGGCGAAGGGGGAAAGGCATTTACCACCAGCTTCTGATTTTGCCCGTTTATTTTCAAAACACTTAAGCGATTTAATGTCCCATTATCTGCCCCCTGACCTGCTATTAGGCCGACCAATAATGGAGAAGAGCTTCCAGCGCTGATCTTGGGCCCTCCTGTTCCTTTAAAGCCCTCCAACTCTAGGGGATGCAGGGGCATTGGCCTTTCCCGCAAAAAGTTCAAATTGTACCCTCTTTGTGCCGATTTTCCCGTTTTCTCAAATAAACACTCTTCCGTGATTCCGCCCAGACTTTCAGCAGGGCCCAGCCACTGGCGGACGCAGGAGCCCCATTTGGGGAAGGAAACTCGGGAAAATAGTAAAAAGATAGTTTTTAAAGAGAATCGGCCAAAGTTTCGCTATTTGGGGGGCCATGGCCCCTTGCCCTCCCACCCCCCCTTACTCTGGATCCGCTAGGTTTGTCCAGCACGCCTGGAACGTCAGGTGGTGCCTCTGGGCCTATGCCCGATCCCCAGCGGACACCAGCCCTACTGACGGATCGACTTGTAAAAAGCCCTCAGTAGGTCCTTGAAATGTCAGTAAGCCTACTGAACATCTCAGCGCCTGAAAATCCAGCAGGGTTCAGCCTGCCTGGAAGATCAACGAATGCCCCTAGTCCTGGACTGGATCTTCAGCAGAGTCTTCCTGCACCATCAGTAGCAGAGCTGGACCTCCCCGCAGATGGTCTGAGCTGTACACGTAGCACAATCTTCCCGGACTATTCAATGAGCAGCAGTCTGCCCTGACCCTGACAGTGATACTGATCCTGTCCTGATCTTGCCCTACTGTCCTGATACGTTCTCGCCTGCAGCAGTCTGCCCGTTGCCTAAAGAGCTGAGACCGAGGAAGAGAGCCTCGCATCACAGGAAAGCAGCAGTGCTGACGGATATACCAAAAAACAGCTTGCTGGAAGAGGGGGCGGAAAAGAAATAAAAAAGAATACCAGCTAAGAACAGAGGTACAACAGATGACAAAGGCAAGACGCAAATGCAAGACGGGTGCAATAACAACACAAGGAAGCAAAGAAATGTTAGGAGGAAGCTTTACAAAGATGTTGAGGAGTCATAGGCGGATCCAGGGGGGGGCAAGGGGGCACGTGCCCCCCGCGATCGACCCTCGGCGCCCCCTGAAAGGTCGATGGCCCCCCTGAAATGTCGCTTCCCACCCCCCCCAGGATGCGAAAGTCGGCGCCCACCGATAGGATTTGGCGCCCACCTGATAGCTTTTTCCGGTCATAAGTGGCGCCCCCTGGTCCGGATGGCACCCCCCCGGTCCGGATGGCGCCCCCCCGGGAAGGTGCCCCCCCGATCGGCAATCCTGGATCCGCCTATGTGAGGAGTTCAGCGATGAAAACGAGACACTATGCCTGGTGTGCTGCGACACTTTCTCAAACAGCCGCACGGTTGAGCAATGGATACGGTAGGAACTAGGAGTGCCGTGGATTGGCCTACCGTCTTTGCACGGGGGATTCCTCAACGTTTGGGTGTAAAAACAGTACCAGTGACTGAAAGTGAGAATATTTGGTGTTTGGGTAATAAACATGGAAAATGAGGACATACTCTCGTTAAGCGGCTCAACGTACCCCGGAGCGTGGCTCAACTTACCCCGACACGGGGCGAGTTGAGCCATTTGACTTTGACCTATTCATGATCAAATATCTCACACGGCGACAACATTCAAACGTTGGCACATGCATCACTTGAAAGCCAAAAGAATAGGCTTTCCAGCAATGGCAGAACAAAGTCTATACCTTTATCCATCTCTGAGATATGCGACCAAAACAAAAATCATGTTCAACTAGCCCCGCCCCGGTCTCCCCTACCCCCTCCCCCGTCAGGCGGCCACAGTTGTCAGTTATTAGTGTGACGACAGCGCTGACGTCACGGTGAGTAATAAGCTAATTGAAGCCCTTGAAGCCTGTTGAATATGGTAGTGGTTGCCAGATTATGACGTCATCCACAGGCATATGTTTATTTTTCACCCTTTTTTTAGGACGGGGCGCCTTCCTCTCTAGACCTCCATTCCCAAGGGGGCGCCTATGCTATCCAAGGGCGCCATTGGTATCCAGAGGGGGTGCCTTTGCTCTGTGGGAGGCGCCTTTTTCTGTCCATGGCCATAGATGGGCGCCTGTGCTGACCATGGGGCGCCTATGTTATCCAGGGGCACCGTTACTCTTGTAAGGGTGCGCCTTTTCCTGTCCAGGGGTGCTGTTTCTATCCAAAGGCGTCTGTGCTATTCAGAGGAGGCGCCTTTTCTCTCCTGGGGGCGCCTATTTGCTCCTATTCTGTGGGGATTTGAACCCGGGACCTATGGCGCAGGATACAGATGTACTGCCTTCTGCACATCGGCACTTCCTCACAATGTAGTATGGCACAGCGGCACTTTGGGACGTCACAAAAACTCGTCAATCTGCTATACCATCTTTCGAATTTGTGTCGGGCACGTGGTTTTCTTGCTAGCAATCCTGCCCACTCGATTCCACACAGATACCAGCTTCGTCCTGGTTGTAGTGTCTGCGATGGTAGCCGACGGTCGAAACATGGCATTGGCCCTACTCCAACGATCTCTGAGTGTATGAGCCATATCCATATGAGTCATTGTTGTATAGTCATAGGAGTTGTGTTGAGCTATATCCACGGTACTGTACTTTGAGTATGGTTTTCGTAGGGTACCCGGACACTCGCTATGAGCCCAGGGCACCCCTGGCCCTTCCCTGGGCACCAGCTTCGTTCTGCACACGAGGTGTGGTCAACGAGAATGGAAAGTACAAGGGAATTGCCGACGAGATAGACACTGTCTTCGCCGAGCCGTTGGGATGCTGCAGCGGCTCGCGCATCCTCGAGTCGGGCGGCGGCGGGGCGCGTCTCCTGTGCCTTTTTGCTCTAGCCATCTCCTTTTCGATTCGCCTCAGCCCTTTTTTATTGTCAAGACAACTTAATACAGAAAATTTTAGTAAATTAAGCATAGAGAGATCCGAATTTGCGAAAAACATTACAAATGGGACAGGCTGAGAACCTCAAACGTGCGTCTTAGTTTTTTTCAGGTTTGCCCCCTCCCCATGCAAAATTGCCTTCCTCTAAAAGTGAAACAGAACTGCACCTATAAGCCGGGGTGGCAATCATTACATACGACCCCCTAAAAAACAGCATTTACAGCCGAAGCCTAAAAGGGCGCACGATGGTCTCAGAGATGCACACGCGGAGACGAAATAACAAGTGGCGTGCACAAAGAGAATAAGCGACAGGGACCAACGAAACATAAGTACACTGCTATTCGGAGCGACACGGCACGGTGTCGAGTCCCGCGGTATCTTTGCCTAGAGTAATCGATGCAATTGTCAAGCATATCGTGTTTCCAAATGACGCCCAATAAACGAATGGTGAGGGGAGGGGTCGAGACAGCGAGACGCGTAACTGTCGCTGTTGTGGCAACATATCCGCGCAACAGCACTGATGTGACAACGTTAGCATTCTGCAAGGCGACGACAACGGCAGATGCCTCATTATCAGCAGGCAGATCGTGAGAATCAATACAGTGGATGAACGGTATGGATTGACGCGTGACATAGACTCGTGTCAAGGGTGCCAGGTTCACGGTGCGGTCCGAGGAGAGCGTGCCGACAGCGGAGTTTGCGTCAGCATTGATAACCGGCGCACCTTAATGTCGCTAACAGAAAGCGGCAAGCTGTAACGGTAACGATGACCCGAACAACCGTGAAATCAGACGATACATCGACCACGCCCAGAGGTGTGTCCCTGAGGAGATTGAAGGATCTGACGCAGAGATGCCCTGAGGATGGATTAGCGGTAGGCTGGAGAGTAGCTGCTTTTCAGCTGCTGGTAGCTCTTCATAACATGACAGTAGCTGCTTCGGCTTCGCGTTCGTTCTTCTTTGATTTCATAAACTTATTTTGTTTGTTCCTTCAATTCCACGGTTTTATGTTTGCTTCTGAATCGTATTCCATCCCCAATGTAGCTTCAGTTCTTTTAACTTTCTTGTATCCATTTAGCACCTTCCGTGGCTGAAAATTCTTTCTTAGGCAAGAGCTCGTGCACAGACATTTGCACAAAGGAAAAATCAAGTCTGGATTCGGTTGCGATTCAAATCTTCCAAAAAGGCTGCAATTCGAAATCATCAAAAACGTGACGAACTTTTCCCGGCCGTTTCTTGGTCAATATTCATCCAATCGCATTCACTGTGATATTTTTAGAGAGGAAATTACTCACAGAACGTTATGATCTGATTCATGCCCTATCAGATAAGCGATTAGGGGAGACTGGGGCAAAACAGACACCTTAATTGTTTTTCTAACATAGCAAGCTCTTTGCGGACCGAACATTTTGAACAATACACCATGACGTAGCCTAATGAGTTGTGCCTCTAATGTAAGAATATGAACTTAACTTCATTTGGAAAAATATGGCAGTAAAATATATAAGGTGATGTTTTTTGTCCCTTTTGCCCCAACCCTGGGGCATATTGGTTTTCAGGAAGGGGCAAAACGGAGCCAGCATGACCTGTTAACATTGGACGGTTTCCAATGGGCATGAGAAAGCAGGTCCTAACACTTAAACCAACACAGCAGGCAGATGAACGCGTTTCGACAAAAATTGTCTTTTTCAGCATCTATGGTAGGAGGGATAAGGAACCCGTCATTAAGACATTCAGCAGTTTCATCGTTTGGATTTTTGTGCAAAATTATCGTGCGATAGAAATATAAAGGCACCGTTTTTGAGGATATTCCAATAATGCTTCTTGAATTATTCTAAAATGTATACAAGCAAGCTTCGATATGAGACAATCTAGCCTTATCACTGTTTTAAATAATGTTCTATTTTTTATTTTATCATCATTATTGTTTTTGTTATTATTATATAAAACTTTTTTCTCTCTCTTTGCTTAACCAACTCCTAATACAGCCGCAGATTCTGCCCATTTCATGAAGCCTGGCCTAAGATTAAAAGTATCATTTTTAGCTATATGTGCTGCTTCTGTAGCTTTCCTACTATCTTTGTTTTTACAAACTGCTATAATTTTAGCTCTATCCCAGTTTGGTAGATGATTTGTTTTCATGGAATGTATGACAAATGCACTGAATTCTGAGTTGTTTCGAAGGTCTCTTCTATGTTCTTTTAATCTTGTTTTTAGACCCCGTCCTGTTTCACCTATATACGATTTCGTACACGACCCGCACGGCACCTGGTACACTACACTTTTTGGTTCTGAGTCATCTGATCTTTCTTTTTCGCTAAGATGCTACTAAGTTTTTTACCGGAACAAAATGCTACTTTGCAACCCGTTTCTTCAAGTTTGTTTGCAATAATTTCAGCTGGTTTGGAGTAAGGTATCGTAACACATCGTATCTGTTCCTTTTGTTGGATTTCGCGGATCGTTTTCTTATATCTAGAGCTTTCTTTTTCATATTTATCAGAAATCCTCTCGGATATTTTAGCTTCGTGAACGAGGTCATAATATGTTCTATCTCTTCTTGCAGGTATTCATCACTACAAATACGGAAGGCCCTAAGAAAAAATCCTAATACTACTCCTCGCTTCACCCTATCACTGTGACCTGAGTAATAATGTACATAGCATTCCTTGTTCGTTGGCTTTCGATATACTTTAAATTTAACTTCGGCACTCCTAACAATCTCTGTGTCAAGGAAAGCTAGAGTTCTCTGATGTTCTTTTTCAATGGTGAACTGGATTTTCGGATCAACTGAGTTTAGTTGATTGAGTTTAGTTTCTAAGTCCATATCATTGGGGACTACAACTAATATGTCATCGACATATCGAGCCCAGATCACATTTGACCCCATTATCTCTAGGTAATGATGTTTTTCAAGCCATTCCATGTATAGGCATGCAGCAACTGGGCTTAACGGTGAACCCATCGCAAGACCACTGTGTTGAAAGTACTCATCCGAGTTGAAAGTGAAACCACCAAAATTCATGCACATTTTTAGCAATGTTAATATCTGTCAACCACTGTTATACAAAAGCAGGTCCTGTTGATGATCGTTAAGTGACCGTGTACACTGAGAGAAAAATTGATTCCTTTTGGATAAACTGAGTCGGTGCTGAAAGCAAGTCCGGATTCTGGTGTCAAACTCGGTTGGAATCAGGCAGAATCAAGCTCACTGTATTCCCGTCGTAGACTCAATGTAGTCTCTTGGACTAGATTGAGTTTAGCACGTGGTGTTTTCTGAGGCTCATAGAATGATCATCGTAAACTCGGGAATAAAATATCTGCTGACTGGTTTCAAATGATTCTTCGCTCGGTTAAAAAAACTTCACGGCATTAATGTATACCACCAGCAAAATCGTCGTTGAATCATTATATTTCAGCTGCCCACGGAGCATGGATTATAGAAATATGTCCCTTCACTCAACACGGCAACTGAATTCGATGCAAGCCTCAAACGAAACCGCTTCTTTTGAGCCTGCATTTGACATAAAAGTAGTCCAGTGGCAAAACTGATGCTGGTATAATTATAGTCTGTATGGCATATTTTTAGTCGTGCCGGGAGTTTTATTGGGTTCACTGAATGTTCCTCGTTAGTCTTCGTGTTTTGTCTTAAATTAAAACTTTCTGTTAATATGTTTCTTATATTGCTGCTGTGGCCTTGCTATTACATTAACTTTGTTTAATGATAATGAGGGTAATCCACTTTGTTTACCGCAGCCTACTTCAGCCTCTAAAAAAGATAACATAATCATAACTTTGTACTAGGACAGAAATATTAAACAACAATCACGTTTACCGTTTTTCGGACACACATGAAATGCCTTTAATGGACAAGCATCACTGATATCACCAGGAGCGGTCCAGGCCTACAATTCAAGCACATGCCGCTGTCGTCAGAGATAGCAGCCCTCCTTTACTTTGGATACATAGAAATAATTGTAGACATGTTTGCTTCAAAGTATTCCGTCATGGCTGAGAAAATCTCATTCTGTACACGATATTGTACAGAATGAGACTTATATCTGTCCAGCGATGGACGTGCGTTCAGAGACTCCTGTGAAAAGTCTTCCATTCTTTGTTAAGCGCTTCTAATCTGTGCTCAAAGTGAGCTGAAAACAATCTTAAGGACACGTGGGTGGCTGTATTCAACAGTAACAGATCCTTCTCACTATTTCATCAACTTTACATAGCAAGGGCTGTTCTGCACGGCCAAACTTGGGGCTTCAGTGCATGTTGCCGTCCTCTAGCTGACACACATGGACTCCTGGTTTTGGCCAACAGTACACTGAGAGAGATTTTTATTCCTATGCGCTCTATCTAATCCGGAATCACGGTCTGCTCGAGCATAAAATGATGCCATAAAGCCTTATTAAAGGAACATTTGAGCATGCTTGCTCTCATTAGATCCTCTTCCCAGCACAATTCCAGCACAGGAAGTCTTTTTGTAGGCCTTGACAGCTTAAAATGATTCTTGGCTTCTAAACATGGTGAGAAGAAGCTTAATATGATACCAATATGGTGTTACAAGTGGGATCTTTTTTATACCACAAAGCATCATTTTACCATAGGTGCTCGACCTATTCTAGCCGCGAAATTCAAAGAGCTATTAATATCCACTTCAAAGTTTCATTTTATACTAGGAAACAATATATGCTGTCACCAGAAATAACCAGGAATATGGGAGCTTTAGCTGCAGAATCATTCGAAACCCCGTGTATTTTGATCCCACGTCAAAGCGTATCCGGAGACTGCGTGCGCGTGCTCGACCCGTGATTGAGAAAACTTACTCGCCGTTCCATGCCATCTTTAGTGTTCCTGCCATTGCACGCAGAGCTGGCCACAAAGCCTTGGCGTCGTGATCCGAGCGAAATTTGAGAGGAATAGCTGGCCCTTTTCAGTTTACGTTGGCACGTGCTTCTACATCGATCCAACTCAGGTTTTGACCTGAGGGGCCTGAACAAGCCTCTCTGCATTTGGCATGGTTTACGGGAGAAGCCACATCGACAGACCTAGCGGTGATAACGGATCAAGAGGAGAAGCTTAAGCTGAGTCTGATGACCGACAGACTCCGCTGAGAGCTAGCGAGAGTGAAGAAACATACTGGGGCTGCGACGGTTCAGGCATTCATTGTACTGGTGACCAAAACCAGGAGTCCATGTGTGTCAGCTAGAGGACAACATGCACTGAAGCTCCAAGTTTGGCCGCACAGAACAGCCCTTGCTATGCAAAGTTGATGAAGTAGTGAGAAGCATCTGTTACTGTTGGATACAGTCACCCACGGGTTCTAAAGATCGTGTTCAGCTCACTCAGAGCACAGATTAGGGGCGCTTAAAAAAGATTGGAAGGATTTTCACAGGAGCCTCTGAACGCACGTCCATCGCTGGACAGAGGTAAGTCTCATTCTGTACATCGAGCACAGAATGAGAATTTTTCAGCCATGACGAAATAATTTTAAGCAAACATGTATACAATTATATCTATATATCCAAAGTAAACGAGGGCTGCTATATCTGACGACAGTGGCTTGTGCTTGAAGTGTAAGCTTCTGGGCGGTATGGGAGAGGACTGTTCATTAAATGCATTTCATGTGTGTCCGAAAAATGGTGAACGTGATTGTTATTTAATGTTTGTGTCCTAATACAAAGTTATGATTATGTTATCTTTTCTTGAGGCTGAAGTAGACTGCGGTAAAAATTGGATTACCCTCATTATCATTAAACAAAGTTAATGTAACAGCAAGGCCACAACAGCACGATAAGTAACATCTTAACAGAAAGTTTCAATTTAGGAAAAAAACACGAAGACTAACGAGAAACATCTCGTGAACCCAATGAAACTCCAGGCACGACTCAAAGTATGCCACACAGACTACAATTATACCAGCATCAGTTTTGCTACTAGACTAATTTTATGCCAAAAGCAGACTCAAAATAGGCGGTTTCATTTGATGCTTACATCGAATTCAGTTGCCGTGTTGAGTGGAGGGGCATATTATTCTAAAGCATGTCTCGTGGAGAGCTGGAATATAATGATTCCCTGACGATTCTGCTGATGGAATACATTGATGCCGTGGAGTTTTTCTATACCGAGCGAAGAATCATTTGAAACCAGTCATCAGAAATGTTATACCCGAGCTTACGGTGATCACTCTATGAGCATCAGAAAACACTACTTGCTAGACTCAATCTAGTCCAAGAGATTACATTGAGTCTGCAACGGGAATACAATGAGCCTGATTCTACCTGATTCCAACCGAGTTTGACACCAGAATCCAGACTCGCTTTCAGCACCGACTCAGTTTATCCAAAAGGACTCAATTTTTCTCTGAGTGTACACAGAGAGAAATTTTTATTCCTATGTGCTCTATCTAATCCGGAATCACGGTCTGCTTGAGCATAAAATGATGCCATGAAACCTTATTAAAGGAACATTTGAGCATGCTTGCTCTCATTGGATCTTCTTCCCAGCATAATTCCAGCACAGGAAGTGTTTTTGTAGGCCTTGACAGCTTAAAATGATTCTCAGCTTCTAAACATGGTGGGAAGAAGCTTAATATGATACCAATATGGTATTACAAGTGGGATATTTCTTACACCACAAAGCATCATTTTACCATAGGTGCTCGACCTATTCTAGCCACGAAATTCAAAGAGCTATTAATATCCTCATCAATGTTTCATTTTATACTTGGAATCAATATATTCTATCACCAGAAACAACCAGGAATATTGGAGCTTTAGCTGCAGAATCATTCGAAACCTCAGTGTATTTTGATCCCACGTCAAAGCGTATCCGGAGATTGCGTGCGCGTGCTCGACCCGCGTTTGAGAAAACTTACTCGCCGTCTCGCGCCATCTTCAGTGTTCCTGCCATTGCACGCAGAGCTGGCCACAAAGCTTTGGCGTCGTAATCCGAGCAAAATTTGAGGGGAATATCTGACCCTTTTCACTTTACGTTGACACGTGCTTCTACATCGATCTAACTCAGGTTTTACGCTGAGGGGCCTGAAGAAGCCTCTCTGCATTTGGCATGGTTTACGGGAGAAGCCACATCGACAGACCTAGCGGTGATAACGGATCAAGAGGAGAAGCTTAAGCTGAGTCTGATGACCGACAGACTCTGCTGAGAGCTAGCGAGAGTGAAGAAGCATACTGGGGCTGCGAAGGTTCAGGCATTCATTGTACTGGTGGCCAAAACCTGGAGTCCATGTGTGTCAGCTAGATGACGGCAACATGGACTGAAGCCCCAAGTTTGGCCGCGCAGAACAGCCCTTGCTATGCAAAGTTGATGAAGTAGTGAGAAGCATCTGTTACTGTTGGATACAGTCATGCACGGGTTCTAAAAATCGTTTTAAGCTCACTTTGAGCACAGATTAGGAGCGCTTAAAAAAGATTGGAAGCATTTTCACAGGAGCCTCTGAACGCACGTCCATTGCTGGACAGAGGTAAGTCTCATTTTGTACAATATCGTGCACAGAATGATATTTTTCAGCCATGACGTGATACTTTGAAGCAAACATGTCTACAATCATATCTATATATCCAAAGTAAACGAGGGCTGCTATCTCTGACGACAGCGGCATGTGCTTGAAGTGTAAGCCTGGACCGCTCCTGGGCGATATGGGAGAGGACTGTTCATTAAAGGCATTTCATGTGTGTCCGAAAAATGGTGAACGTGATTGTTGTTTAATGTTTGTGTCCTAATACAAAGTTACGATTATGTTATCTTTTCTCGAGGCTGGAGTGGACTGCGGCAAACAAATTGGATTACCCCCATTATCATCAGACAAAGTTAATGTAATAGCAAGGCCACAACAGCACAATAAGTAACATCTTTAGAGAAAGTTTCAATTTAAGAAAAAAAACACGAAGACTAACGAGGAACATCTAGTGAACCCAATGAAACTCTAGGCACGACTCAAAGTATGTCACACAGACTACAATTATACCAGCATCAGTTTTGCCACTTGACTAATTTTATGCCAAATGCAGACTCAAAATAGGCGGTTTCGTTTGAGGCTTGCATCGAGTTCAGTTGTCGTGTTGAGTGGAGGGGCATGTTTTTCTAAGCCATGTCTCGTGGAGAGCTGGAATATAATGATTCCATGACGATTTTGCTGATGGAATACATTGATGCCGTGGAGTTTTTCTATACCGAGCGAAGAATCATTTGAAACCAGGCATCAGACATTTTATTCTCGAGCTTACGGTGATCATTCTATGAGCTTCAGAAAACACTACGTGCTAGACTCAATCCAGTCCAAGAGATTACATTGAGTCTGCGAAGGGAATACAATGAGCCTGATTCTGCCTGATTCCAACCGAGTTTGACACCAGAATCCAGACTCGCTTTCAGCACCGACTCAGTTTAGCCAAAAGGACTCAATTTTTCTCTCAGTGTACAATGAATGCCTGAACCGTCGCAGCCCCAGTATGCCTCTTCACTTTCACAAGCTTTCAGCGGAGTCTGCTGGTCATCAGACTCAGCTTAAGCTTCTCCTCTTGATCCCTTATCACCGCTGGTCTGTCGATGTGGCTTCTCCCGTACACCACGCCAAAGACAGCGTGGCTTCTTCAGGTCCCTTAGGTCAAAACTTGAGTTGGATCGATGTAGGAACACGTGCCAACGTAAAGTGAAAAAGGTCAGCAATTCCTCTCAAATTTCGCTCGGATCACGACGTCAGAGCTTTGTGGTCAGCTCTGCGTGCAATGGCAAGAACACTGAAGATGGCGCGAAACGGCGAGTAAGTTATCTCAATCGCGAGTCGGACCACGCGCACGCAATCTCCGGATACACTTTGACTTGGGATCAAAATACACTGGGGATTAGAATGATTCTGCAGCTTATGACAGAATATATTGATTCCTAGTATAATATGAAAATTTGAAGAAGATATTAAATCAATCAATCAATCAATGGCTTTTTATTAGGCGTTCTGTGCATGGCACCTTTGCCCGCCTCTAAAGGAGTGCGTGGGAGAATTTTAGAATTTTGTGTGAGGGCAAGCTACGTTAGTCTGTTAAAACAAAGGGAGTTATTTCAAGTAATGGGTTGCAAGATGTTTTAGCTTGCGAATGGATCTGTCGTGGCAATGGCATAGCCATGCCAAGGGAGGTCTTTTAATAAGTTTAGACCCGCAGAGTGCGAAGGTTATCTCTGTGGTTGAAGACCTTAAATTTAGAATTTGGAATTTAGAATTTAGAATTTTGTGTGTTAGCTACTGATGTCCGCTTGTCTACGTTACTCGAAGTCCTCCGTTAAATCAATAATTTTCATATTTTAGAAAGTGCGCTAAACACCTGGCCAGGGTGCCGCGAATTTACCCTGCAACCCGGAGGCGAGGTTGCAGCTCCCTCTCCGGCTGGGCAGCCGCCGCGCAGAGGAAAAGAAGTGTGAGAGGACAGTTAGATTGTTAGTAAGAGTATGAGTGTGGTTAGCATAGAGCCGCAGTGAAAGGTATCACTGCGGTGAAGAAATCTAACCTATTTAACCAAACCTGATTTCAAAGCTAGCCTAACATAACCTATCCTTAGCCTACGATGAACCATTTAAAGGTTAAACAACTATTGCTTAAATTTTGCAGTGGATCATCTATGATTGGAAAATAGACAAGTCCTACTTTGGGGGTGCACCATGCACCCTCCATCATATATACTGGGAGGGGTGATTTATAGAAACTTCTCTAGCCCAGAATCCTTTAGAAATGTAAAGACTTTTTCGAGTAGCTCAGGATGGTGGTTACCGAGCAGAGTTTTTAGGTCTACAGGGATGTTTTGGATTCGGCAGTAATCTAGCATGGGTTGCCGATGGGTATTGTGCTGGGGACAATCGATGAGAATGTGATAGGGATTCTCCATTGCGTCGCAGGTACCACAGGTACCCGCGTTCCAATAGGCATTTAATTTTGTGTGTCCAATTCTGAGTCTGGTTAGAATAACCTCGCGCCGGCGACTCTTTTGGTTGGAACTGGGCCAGTAGCCGATGTTAGGCTTGATATTGAATAGGTGGGCGCTGTGGTTTGTGGCCCAATTATTTTGAATTTGCTTCCGGATACTGTCCTGGAGGAGAGCTTTGCTATCATCTCCAGACCACATTAAGTGTGCGATCTCTCTAAGTTCTAGGGACTTTTTTGCCTGCTCATCGGCCTTTTCATTTCCTTGAATTTTGCAGTGGCCCGGAATCCAAAGAAAAGAGACATCAGGGGTATCATCGATACCTTTCTGAATATCTGCTATAACGTGGTGGCTGGGGTTGACTACGTTACTGACGGCCTGCAGGACAGATTTAGAGTCTGAACAGATGATGGCTGAGTTGATATTTTGGGTTCTGATTATGGCTAATGCATTTAGGATGGCAACAGCCTCGGCTGTGAAGATAGAGCAGTTGTCCGGAAGTCTTTTCTGTAGGCAAATATTTTGCCCCCAGATGCCGAGGCCTACTTTTTCGCCTATTTTGGAGCCGTCTGTAAATATAAAAGTCTTGTCCGCGTTACAGGATCGGAACTCTAGGAATTTCTGGGAGACTTCTTCCTCTGAGAAGTCCGTTTTACGGGAAGTGAAAAGAAATTCCACTTTGGGCTCTTTCCGAGTCCAGAAGCGGGAGAGTGGGGGTTTGCCTATTGTTGCTGGCAGTGCAAGATTGAGGCTTTCCAGGGTTTTCGCTACTCTGTGCTTAAATGGGGGCCACTTCTGTAGAGTGGCTTTATTTGCTCGTCTGGGATGGGCAAAACATTTGTTTTGCCGGGTGGTTTTCGGTGGATTGGACCTTAATGTAGTAAGAAATAAGCTGGGCGTCGCGTCTTGTCTGCAGTGGGCAAAGCCCGCTATCAGTTAGCAGGCTGGTGATGGGGGATTGTATGAGCGCGCCTGTGGCTGCCCGGATACTGGCATTTTGGACTCGCTCTAGCTTTAATTTATTGGTCTTGTTCGTCGAGTCAAAAACGAACGAATTATATTCGAGAATGGACCGTATCAGGGACTTGTAGAGCATAAGCAGAGTCTTTCGATCCCCGCCATACTCTGTGCCGCCGAGCATGCGGAGAATGTTGACTCGCTTTTTAAGATATTAAAGGGAATGTGGCACCTTTATAACGTGATTTTAGCTGAGATAGCCAAGTTGTAAAGCAAGTCGGAAAACCTAGTACTCTATGTATCATTTGTCTTGGAACTCGATATCTCCGTAGAAAAAAGCTAAAACCTACCCGAAATGTACCTCTCATGTACCTCTTGCCAGGCGGCCATTGTTGTGAGCTGCTGGTGTGATGACATATGCTGACGTCACGATGAGCATCAGCTAATCGAGGCCCTTGAAGCGTTTCGAGTATGATAGTGGTTGCCAGATCATGGTATCATCCACAGGCAGATATTTCTTTCTTTTCCTAGGGGAGTATTTTAAAATCAAAATATTGAGCTTATTGTACATTTTTCAGAGAAATCATGAGTGGTTTCATTATTTTCGGCTAAAAGTACGCCTAATTACCCTAAATTCCAGGATTCGACGAAGGTGCCACATTCCCTTTAATGGCTTTTTGAATTTCGCGACTAGAATAGGTCGAATAACTACGTTAAAATGATGCTTTGTGGTATAAAAAAATCCAGCATGCAACACCATATTGGTATCATATTAAGCTTCTTCCCACTATGTTTAGAAGCCGAGAACCATCTTAAGCTGTCGAGGCCTAACTAAACACTTCCTTTTTGGAATTATGCTGGGAAGAAGATCTAATGAGAACAAGCATGCTTAAATATTCCTTGAATAAGGTTTCATGACATCATTTTATGCTCGAGCAGACCGTGATTCCGGATAAGATAGAGCACATAGGAATACAAATTTCTCTCAGTGTATACACATTCTATAGAACGTTTGTGGTTGAATGTGATATCATGAACTCGGATCATTTCAGTTTATTGGGTTTTGGTACTCCTTCCAACAATTTACGGTATTAATTCTTATGACCTTCCAACATTTTCCGGTATTGATCCTTAGAATGAAACAAGCCATCAAAATGCTACATATAATGGGCATTTTTAGAACCAGCATGGCAACATCTCGTTACTAAAACTTTAGGCCAATAAACACAGATGGAATGAGATCCGAAACCATTGCTATGAACATCTCACGAATAGCTCCTATTCGCAAAGGTCACAAGTGAAGACCCGCTCACGAGCCTCAACACCTCCACAGGCGTCATGCGCCCACAGCTCACAGCCCTGACAACGTGACCAGCTCTCACTGAGCTAAAAAAGGTAAAAGATGAAATAGGTAAAATTACTAAGAAGGTCATATCATGAAATAAACTCTGTTTTTGGCTTTACACAGACCACAGGAAAAAAGGTAAAAGATGAAATAGGTAAAATTACTAAAAAGGTCATATCATGAAATAAACTCTGTTTTTGGCTTTACACAGACCACAGGAAAAACCACTAAAAAGGTGATATCATGTAATAAGCTCTGTTTTTGGCTTTACACAGACCACAGGAAAAAAGGTAAAAGGTGACATAGGTAAAATCACTAAAAAGGTGATATCGTGAAATAAACTGTTTCGGCTTTACACAGACCACAGGAAATAGTACCGATTAAGTCTTGAAAGTTGGGAACAACTTAATTTGAATGATTTATTAACATGGTATCAGCTTTTCATTGGGGGTGCCCGGGCACCCTAAAGACATATGAATCCACATCGCTGGCAGCCCGCGCAATATGGCGAAAAACATCATATTTTCGTTAAAGAGTGTACATCTATTGACACAGTGAAAAGTTAAACCTGCTTTCATTTTGGCGCAAAACTGCCCCCCAACCTGGACCCGCTCCTACCTTGTTTTCTAGCGGTTTCTTTGACCTTGCAAGAATAACAAACTTCATAGCACATTATCCTAAGTGATTGGGGTAAGCCGGACCAGGGGCGTAGGAACGGTTTGCAAAGTGGGGGGCCAACCTAAGAGGGGGCCCACCTCAAGGGGGCCCAGTCCACGGGGCCCATAATTATAAAAAAACAATTTTAGTTAGCTCGTTTGGTGTCAATAAGGCACGCATGCACACAAGGATGTCAATATATGGAAAATTGAGAAATTAAATATTGCTCTATGATTTCGAGTTGTACCTATTATGATCTAATAAGTCATAGTAAAACGCCATAAAAACATTTTTTGGTTGCTTACCTAAACCCTTTTCAAATACGAAATACATTTTTAAGCTTTTTTGGAGATTTTCAATCATTTTTTTACCACGAGCGCGTTTTTTTTATATTTACCGATATTTAGGCCCTTTTCATCACGTTTACAAAATTAAGAACGGTTTAGAAAACTACAGACAATGCTTTGATACCAAATAGCCTCATTTCGCTATGCCTAATCAACTTGTATTTACTTATTTAATGACGAAAATGGGAACATTTATTCAGGTTATTACGGATCCCTTCTTTTCATCATTAGAGATTGATTTGGGTAAAGGCTGATCACAATAAATACACCTAGCTATATTTCGATGCCTAAAATGCAGAGTTCCAGCATGGCTGCAAGTGCAATGTAGGTACTTGATGGCCAGCTTTGTGATGCCGAGGAGGTGTGGGCATGGTGTTATAGTGGTTGGCAAACTTGCTTTCCACGCGACCAACTCGGGTTTAAGGCACGGCAGATTTCTTGTGCAAGGAGTAATTTGACTCCCAAGAAACCCCTCCAACAGGGAAAGAGTTGGTGACGCCATATAACCCTGGCATCGAAAGATGTCGCGCCTTTCGATGGCTCAGGGACGACTGTTGCCCGGCATTTGGTGAGGGGTCCGTGTCCGATTCATATTTTGTGTTGGAATTGATATGGGATGGAGTTTGATTGGGCCCAGTTCTCGGGACTCATTTGGAAACACTCGGGTAGTAGGTGCCTTGGCTTTTTTACGAAGCGCTCCTCGCTCCTCCTCCAGGGGCTTGCAGGCAGCGTACTACCAAACTTGAACGTTCCTAGACAAGCTATCGGGCCCGTTTGGGTTTCTTGTTCTATATTGCAGTTGCTGATATTTGTATATTCGTTGCGGGGCCCACCTCAAAGAGGAGGGAAGTATCCCCCTGACCCCCGGTTCCTATGCCTATGCCGACCAGGGGCCGCCAAATTATCTCGGATGGCCCCAAGGTCCAGACCATGGCTCAGGAACCCAGATCAGTCAGCTCAAGGGCCCAGACCAGTGCATTAGCCTCGGGACCAGCTTATCAAGGGACCCTACATAAGCACAGGACCCCTAGAAGCTCATCACAGGGGAGCTCCAGATTCGCACAGGGTGCCAGATTAGCTTAGGGGCCCGGTCCAGCTCGGAGGTTCCCAGGTCGACTTATGTAGGGTTTCAAAACAGCTCAAGGCACTTGTTCAAGCTCACGGATCCCAGCTTAGCTCAATGATGCTAGAACAGTTCAGGGGCCCCAGACCAGCTCAGGGCTCTTGTTCAGGACAGGCCAGCTCAGCTCAGGGGCCCAGATCGGCTGATCTAGGATCCCCTCTCATACCAGCTCAGGGGGCTCCATTCAAGCTCACGGCCCCAGCTTAGCCCAGGGACCCTAGAAGAGTTCAGGGCCCCCATACCAGATCAGAGGCCCCAGTTAAGCACAGCGGTACCCAGATTAGCTCAGGGCCCCAGCTAGGCTTAGGGGGTCCCAGGGTGGCTGATATAGAGTCTCAGAACACAGTGCGTAGCCAGGATTCGGCCAAGGAGGGGTCCGACTACCGTCGGGGGGCCCCAGGCCGGGGGTCCCCTTAGTAACACGGCCCATCTCCTATATCTTTTGTATAGTATTTTAACATTATAACATTCACACGAAGGAAATTGTGTTGTGCCTTTTTTAACATTCATTCTTATTTTGTTTATAGCTTGGTTTTTCGATCCAACCAAGTGTTGGTAAACTAAGGTCACCAAATATTAAGGATGGCCCAAACCTTATATGGTAGCGTGGTTATAATAACAGTTTTGAGCCATATTTCGGGAAGTTCAATGTTGATGCGCGCATGATGTTAAACCTGAGTCTATCTCTTCACTCGGGTAATCAGACATGAAGTTAATGGAGGTCAGTCGTTTTGAGTACGAAGAAATGATCTTCTTCGGGAAATGATTAGCAATTATTTCCCGGTGTCGAATCCATGAACTCTTTAATCAGGAAATTTCCAAAGAAACAAAAAAACGAATGAAGATACAAGGGATATGGTATCGTGCCCCAACGTTACATAACCTGTATTCCGTTGTCAGATCCTGTTGAGATCCAGTTACTTTCTTACCCTTACTATCTTGTAAACGAGCGAATTACCAAGACAAAAGGCGCCCAAGATATCTATCGCCTTGGCTCACTCTGCTATTGTTATTTTCAACGTTTCATACCTATTTTTCCTTTTGGGATTATGCTCATCAATTTCTGTCATTACCCTTGTTTGTCTGGTTTCCTACGAAAATATTGGGAAGTTGCTTATTTCAGAATATTTAGGAATGTAGTTATTGGTGTTAAGCTAATAGATTAAAATTGACTTAAGTGCCAAATTTCCTGTTCGATTTGCTCTTATGGTAAAATTAGATTAATTTTGCCTTTCCTTCGATAATGGTACCTGATCGACATGTTTCAATTTGTCCTTCTTTAGTACGCAATAGGGGTAGGTACATTTTTTCCGAGGCGTATGATTTTGAAAATTTTTATTTGAGCTCTGGGGCCACCTAAGACCAACACTTGGCGGCACTCGCAAAGCTAATTTTCGGCCGCTCTGCCAATTAGATCTCAGGGGGTCTCTGAGACCGATTCACGTCGCCTCTTGATCAAAACTGTGGGCCCCTGAGAATCTCTCGGGGCTCCTGAGATTAGTTATCGGCAGCAACTCTGAGACTATTATTGGGCCCCAAGATTTGCTCTGGAGGGGGGGCTGAGACTGACTATCGTGGCCATCCAGATGAGCTATTGGGGTCCCCTGAGGCTGTCTTTGGGGTGGGGGAGGGGGCTGGGAATGACTTCCGAGAGCCCTCTGAGACTTACTCTAGGGCGCCCCTGAGACAAACACCCGGGGGGGGAGGTGGTGGAATCACCTCTGAGATTGAGTCTTTGGCGTTCCTGAAACTGACTCTTGGAGGCTCCAGATTAGCTCTCGCGGGCCTAAGGCTAACTCCGGGCCCGTGAGACCAAAACTCGGGAGCACGTCTGGAAATTGCTCTCAGAACCCCGAGATTAACTCTCGGATGTCTCTGAGACTAACAACCGGGAGCCCTCTTAGACCAACTTTTGGGTGCTCCCTGAGATTGACTCTCGGGGCCGCTTATACCAAAACTCGGGGGGAGCACAGCCTGAGGCTAAATCTCGAGGGCTCCTAAAATTACCCCTCTGGGGCCCCCTGAAACCAGCACTCAGCGGATCAAATTAGACTAACTCTCGGACCTCCGGATTAACTCTCGGGGCCACCTGAAACTAAATACTGACTCCTGAGAGAGAAGCCCGTGAGACTATGAGGGCCCCCTGAGACCGACTCTTGGGGTGCTCTGAGACTGACTCTTGGGATTCTCTGAGACAGACTCTTAGGGGGACCCCGAGACCGAATCTCGGGGTCCCCTAAGACAGACTCTTGGGGTCCCCTTGACCGACTCTTGGGGTTCTCTGAGACTGACTCTCAGGGGCCCCCTGAAATAGACTGTTGCAGGGCCCTGAGAACCACTCACTGGGGGGCCTGAGACTAGCCCGGCCCCCCCCCTGATACAGACTCCCGAGGCCCCTGATACCGACTTTTGGGGCCCCTGAGACCAACCCTCTGGGGCCCCCGAAATCTACTTTCGGGGGGCCTTGAGACCGACTCTCAGGGCGGGGGCCGTGAGGCCGACTCGGAACGCCCTGAGAACGAATCTTCAGGGGCCCCTGAGACTGACTCTGGGGGCCCCGTGATCAGAGAATCCTTTGCAGTGGTTCAGATTGGCCCATGGGGTGGGGTCTGCGGACGACTAGGGCCCCATTGGCTACACCACTGCATCCACACTTTCGGGGGCCCTCCGAAATCACCATTTGGAGGCCCCTAAAATAATTGCTCCCCCTAAACCAATATTCCGGAGCCCCTTGATACTCGTGCCCGGGGGGTCCCAAGACCAAGCTCGGGGTCTCACTTAGATCAGGCTCAGGGGCACCCTTAGACCCCATGCTCGCGCTTTTCTTAGGAGTAACTCAACACCGATGTTCCGGGGCCCTCTAGATCAATATTTCGAGCCCCCCCCCTACCGAGACTAATGCTCGGTACTCTAGAGCCCCTCGTTGCCGATGCTAGGGGTCCTGAACCCAGGCCTGGGGCCCCTGGGACCAAACTCTGGGTCTCATGAGGCCAATGCTCGTGCCTCACGCATGAGTCCCTCGATATCAATAGTCAGGGGCGCCCCGAGGGGGCCCTGAACCCCTGAGACCAAGCTCGGGGGTCCCCTGAGACCAAGCTCGGGCGTTCCCTGAGACCAAGCTCGGAGGGCCCCTGACACCGAGCTCGGGGCCCCTGAGCCATAGCTCGGTGGCCCCCTGAGACCAAGATCAGGGGCCCCGAGACCAGTGCTCTTGTTTTCCAGTGCTTACGGTCATCCTTATGCATCAGATGCCCTCGGATGCCCCCTGAGACCAAGCTCGAGGGCCCCCTGACACTAAGCTCGGGGAGGGGGGAGGGCCTGAGACCAAGCTTGGGGGCATCCCTGAGACCAAGCTCGGGGGTCCCCTGAGACCAAGCTCGGGGCCCTGAGACCAAGCTCGGGGGTTATCTGAAACCAAGCTCGGAGGGCTCCCTGACACCAAGCTCGGGGGCCCCTGAGACCAAGCTCGGGGGCCCTGAGACCAAACTCGAAGGGCCCCCTGAGACCAAGCTCGGGAGCTCCCTGAGACCAAGCTCGGGGGCCTTGAGACCAAGTTCGGGGGTTATCTGAGACCAAGCTCGGAGGGCTTCCTGACACCAAGCTCGGGGGGCCCCTGAGACCAAGCTCGGGGGCCCTGAGACCAAACTCGAAGGGCCCCTGAGACCAAGCTCGGGAGCTCCCTGAGACCAAGCTCGGAGAGCCCCCAGACACCGAGCTCGGGGCCCCTGAGACCAAGCTCGGGGGCCCCTGAAACCAAAATCGAAAGGCCCGTGAGACCAAGACCGAAAGGCCCGTGAGACCGAGTTCGGGGGAAGAGCCCTGAGATCAAGCTCGTGGGCCCCTGAAACCAAAATCGAAAGGCCCGTGAGACCAAGACCGAAAGGCCCGTGAGACCGAGCTCGGGGGAGGGGCCCTGAGACCAAGCTCGGGGGCCCTGAGGCCAAGCTCGGGACCCCCTGAGACTGAGCACAGGGATCCCCCAAAATCAATATTCGGTACTCTGGAGCCCTCGATACCGATTATCGGGGGCCTCCTGAGACCAAGCTCGGGAGCCCCCCGAGCCAAGCTCAGGGCCCCCGAGATCAATTTTTGTGTTTTTAGTGCATAAGGTCAGCCCAAGAGGGTCCGCAGATCCCAGGGACCCCCTCCCCCTGGCTACACCACTGTCAGAACATCTCAAGGGGCCCATTCAAGCTCACGGCCGCCAGGTCAGTGGCTATAAAGCCTTATAGGGGTCCCAGACCATCTCAGGGGCCCTCAGTTCAACACAGAGGCCCATATTAGCTCTGATGACCAGATAAGCTTAAGGGCCCGGATCATCCAGGGGCCCTTGTCGGCATATTTGGGGTTTCAGAACAGTTCAGGATTTCAATTAAAGCTTATAACCCAATTTCAGAGCAGGGGCCCTATTCCTGTGCATGGGCCTCAGATAAGTTTAGGGTCTTCTGTGCATCACAGGGGATCCAGATTAGCTCAAGGGACAATATCAACTTTACGGTCCCAGCTCAGCTCAGGGGCCCCCAGGTCGGTGGATACAGGTTCTGGCCAACTCACGGGGCCCTGTTCAAGGTCACGGCTCCTAGCTCAGTTTAGGCGTCCTAGAACAGTCCATGCTGCCCAAACCATCTCAGGGGCGCTCAGTTCAGCTCAAAGGGCCCAGATTAGCTCGTATAGCATCAGAGGCCAGTTCAGGGGCCCTGAGAAGCTCAGGGGACCTTAAAATCAACTCATAGGACCTCAACTTAGTTTAGGGGCACAGGTAAGTTTAATGGCGTTCCGGGGCAAGCTATCGGGCCAGTTTGAGTTTCTTGCTTGATATTACAATTGTTGATATTCTTATTTCCGTTGCAGGGGGCCCATCACAGAAAAGTGGGGGGGCAGTGGCCCCCCTGGCCCCCCCCCGGTTCCTACGCCTACGAGCCGGACCATCAAAGATAATTCTATCCCATTAGTTCATTTTGCCCCTTCCGTCTTGCCCCACAGCTATTCTGATTCAAATTTTTACGTGTCGGAAAAATAGCAGGCTTTGAGATTTGAAAGTACACTTACCCTAAGCCTACACTGCCACTTATTCAGACATATCACCATCAGAGCTGAACTCAGTTTGTCACTCGAAAAAAAAAAAATTCAAAAACTTGTAACTATCGTAATACTTAGGTACAGGAAAATCCTCTCCAGCCCCCCCTCCCGCGTTGAAATGATGCCGCTAATTGACGATATACAAGCTATATTCTGACGTCCTTTGTCTAAAGCAGTAGTTCATCTTCTAAAATCTAGATAGAAACACCAGTAACACACCGAAATAGCTAAAATCCGCTTTGCCCCAAAGTCCGTTTTGCCCCGGTCTCCCCAACTCGAAAAAATCACGTATATCCACCTAAGGCTGGGATGGCTCGATATATGTATATCCACTGCTATGGCTATGTTGCCAAATCAAACAAACACTAAATCTTAATAGTGGAACTTAATCCTTACACACAAACAACCGATATAATGTTGCCCAGAAACGCATGCATCAATTTAGCTCTGGGGTATTTTGAGGAATAGTGCTTGATTTGGCAACATCAGTCTTATTTTCATGACATGATTGAATTTGACTGCATGACCTTAATTCTCCTTATTTTCTATGCCCATTCGTCAAATTTTTCTATGAGTTATACACATATTCAGAATGGTATTGATCCCGTCTTTGCGATGGTGAAGCTAAAAATTATTGGTAAATTTCTGAAGAGATATATTTAAGCTTCTACAAAAAAACTCAATTTTTTGCACGATTTCCGTGGAAAGCTGTTGGATATTTTTGTTTGCCTGTAAATCCAACAATTTTAACCCTTCATGACTTCCCATTGGTTTTGTAAGCAATATTCCGGGAGTCCTTAGATGCCCTAAAGAGGTCACTTATAAACGGTACATGTGGTGCTGACTGGTAAAAATTATGCAAAATAGCACAATTTTAGGTGATTTTTCGCATTCTGAAATGTTTTAAAGCAAGTTCCCTTTGTTCTAGCCCTTAGTGCTATCTATCGTTAGAAAGCTAGTGAACTGAAGAATAATTTGGTATAAAGCTATGTTTTCTCTAAGTTTTCAGTAGCCTTCCAGATTTTCGTGACAGCCGTGAGACAGAAATGTGCTCTTTATTTGAGACCTTGTCATAGGCGCCCTTGAACCGCGTTTTATGCATGCACGGCTTGTGTTTGAGCCAAGATGATACATTTGGACTTAATATACCTAACTATGTTTATTGAAATTTATTTGCGCTGCGATGAGTTTTTTTATAGGTACACTGCACATTTTCGCTTAATCTGCCGCTGAAAAAAACCTTAAGACAACAGCGGTGCCAATTAACCCCGTTTTCCGTGGGGTTTTCACTTTGATTTTGCTTACTTTTATCCACTCAACATTGCGAAATCATGTTGGCGGGCCCCTCCGTCGGCACCTCCTTGTGTCAGCACCCTCCTCCCCCCTGTGAGCACCCTTTGAGAGCCGAAGCCGCCCCTCTGGGGTAAGAGTCATCCTCCGGGGAGAAGGCACCTCTACCGAAAATCTTGCACACCCGCTCGAAAAATGGAATCCGCCGTCCCTGTTGAGGGGGCAGCTACAGGGTGATGCACGGCAGCCACTCATAACATGGCACGTTTTACAGGTTCCGCTATGACAGCTTAACACTTTAATTACATTAAATCAAATTGGTGATGGAGCCATCAGGCAGCATTTGAAAACTACACACAACACAGAACTCACGAGGCAAACACTAGTCCAGAACACACACACACACATCATCGCTTCTACCAATGACACAGGAAAACTAGCAGTCCTCGAAGCACTACACATGCACGAACAAATGCCCTCACTCAACATGCAGATCAACACACACCGAACACTTACGCTTTGGGGGGGGTTGAGATGATGATTAATGTTCGCTGTTAATGAATATATGCCACATGTAGCTGATACAAAATGTAATTGTCTTATGTAATTCGTGTTTTTAAATATAGGAAATGTAAGTGTTATACGTTCAAACTATGCAAGTTTGATAAACGCGCCTGGTCAGCGGCATTACTGAATCATCGGACATAGTAGGGCCGCGCATGAAGGGCCCAGTCGGCCGGTTCACCATGATTTCACCCGACACGGACTACCGCTTTGCCACAAAGCAGACATCCACGCACCTGTACGTTCCGCCAGAGGGCGACGGCGCCGCTTCCGGCCCAGCCCCGCCGGTGGCGCCCCCACAGTACCAGTTGCGGGCCGGAGAGAGTGCGCGACCGCCCCACTCTGAGGCAATCAAAGTCTCAGTGGTCTTTGGTTGTGACATACTTGTACTGGCGGACGCAGAGGAGGGTTGAGGGGCCATGGCCCCCCAAAATGCTGCAATTTTGACCGATTTTCTAAAAAAACACTGTTTTTTAAGATTTTCCCGCGTTGTCCCCCAAACGGCGCTCCTGCGTCCAGGAGCGAGCGAGCGAAGTTTGAACTATATCCGTTGACGTTTGGTACTGGTTTGTGTTAGTTTCGGTATGTTCTAGTCGACCTTTCTCGCGTTTTGTTTTGGTTCTCCTCTTCCCGGAGTACGGTGCCGTTTTCCCCTGTCTAGTGGTCTGCTTTACCATCGTGGGCCAAATACTTTTATGTTCACTAATCGGCGTTGTATTGGATCGAATTTATATTGTATATTTAAATTTATACCCATGCTGTCTGTATGAAGACAAAACAGCACACACCAGGCAAATCGTGCAAGGCCGAAACGACGCCGATCCATTTTGTGCCTGAATCTAAGTTCTTAAGTCATCGTCAGTCTTCAGTGGTCAAGAGACCACAGTAGATGCGTCCGCGGGGGCAGTCGAGCCAGAATTGTTCCCCAGGGATGGAGTTTGGTGGCTTTGTTCAGGCAAACAGATCATGGATCGATGACGGTCCAGCTACCACACTGTCGCACACCAGTACGTACACAACACGTGTTCCCTGGCATAGCACTTGTATCATGGTACCAAGACGTACCGTGGCATGCCTGCCTGGGATGACCTCCTAATCACATACCCGTGGCAATAGGTTGTAAATCGCAATGGCATTGGAAACAGCTGCAGGCACCAGGTTGGACCAAACAAGTCACCTCGTCCCACTTTCCAAAATGATTCTCCCGACCAGGCATGAAGATGTCAATTTCTGGAAAGGTAGTCCAACTAGGTACTCTTAGCAATACGCGGGAAAAAATAAACGGATGGGTTGAAACACCGCAAACATTTTTTAGAACACTTTGTTCTACGCTCCCTTTTGCAAGTCGCTTTCCGGCCGGTATCCCCATTTTGACCGCACCATGAGCGTGCCCCAGACAAACAGGACAGGCATGCGGCTGGCGTGTCCGGCACCTGGGTGAGAGGGTAATGGTCGCGCCGGAGGCGGAATAACAGCGCCCCGGAGAGAGGGAGTGATTCTGCCCTCAGCCTCGGTGGGAGACGGTAGTGCGTGAGGTAGCTCGAGCTGTAATATCCCCCGCCAAAGCATGGGGGATGAAAACAGAGGAGGTCTTTTTTAAGGCTGCGAAGCTGTTCCCGGGGCGCGCGGCTGCGTCGGCCTGCGGGAGGACGGTCCCAGAAGAGGCCGCTCTGGGCAGCGGATCCGCCGGTAAGTGCGCAAAAAAGGGAGCCGTATACATAATCTCCTGGTTTCGCAACAGTCTCTATTTGTCCATGTGCCTCCAGGATGTCCTAATTGCTTTTTATTTAGCAAGATAAAATTGACTTATTAAATTCACGTTTGGTCCACACACGTCACGAAATGTAAACCCTTCGTTACCGGGCTCGTCCACCCAAAAGGTCAACACATCCGATGGAGGTGGTGACCTGATGATTGGTGTTTAAGGGCACTTCAGCTTCTTTGGCTATATGTGCCCAGCATTAGATCAGGTTAGCTCAGTTCAAAATGATCTTGGTTAGCTAAGAATTGTCTATGCCGGAGATCTAGCCGCTACAAAGCGCTGTGAGGGCTATAAACGATGTCAAACTTTATTTCTTTTAGGTAAGATAAAATGTGTTTGATGTCTACGACGGGATCGTTTCCAAGACACTGCCCTAAAGAGACCGGTCGGAAGAATCGACGCACTTGTCGCATGCTGTGCATACCATTTTTGTAAACATTATTTTGTGTAATTTTATGTAAATCGGTGTTTTTTCCTAGGATGAATAAAATGATGAATAGGGAACCCACTGCATCCTTTTTTATGTATATTCCGTCCCAGGATAGCTGTGTCATGAACCAAAACTAACGAGCCCAGCTAAAGGGAGCGTATCGTGAAGGGTCTGTGAGGCGGACTTTTACAATTCAACAAAACATAGTTGTTAAAAAAACAAAACAAAAAGAAATAGACGCTGAATTTCTAAAACTTCAGTAGGGCATCCCTGCGCCCTGGGCTGTTGGTGAGCGTTGGGCTCGGCCCGCTGTGAAGCATGCAGTGGCAGTGCATGTCCAGGCTTGGGATCGGTTCCCTGGTCGCTCCGCGCTCAATAGTTTACCCGACGTACAGGTCGGCTGGCAACTGACTGGTGGAGGGTGACCTGGCGGGGCGGCCGTCCCTGGCTTTGTCGGACGTTAAACTTTGGCTTCTAAATTAACCCTCCATTGGGGGTTGCTCGTTGGTGGTGGGTCGGGTTCCGTGACAAACCTTGGTGACTTTAGTGAGACCCACCCGGAAATTTATAAGAAGGACAGACGGGTGTTTGCCACCACCAATGCCGGGAGCGCGATCCAGTAGGGCGGACGGTGCTGCGCGCGACCCCAACCGGCCGGACACGGCTCCTTATGGTGAGGAGAGGCGATTTGAAACACAGACAGGCGTTCAGTGGGTCAGACGGCCTGAACACAGTCGACGCAGATCATACTGAAGACCTGAAATATCCAACCTGTACTTAATACATCGAAGAAAATGATGCCGAAAATTCAAAGGGAAAATACATTGAGTGATGATTAAAGTACTGGTCCTCCGCGGAGCCATAGAATCGAATAATTAGAGGAGCATAACTGCACGACATTCTGTTTCGAAATTTAGAATATTTGTCAGTCCAAACGATCATGTTTTTTATATAAATCGGTGCACCCGATTCCGAACGCACTTATTTGGTACTTAATCAAGGTTCGGAATTAACGTTAATTAACTCAACAACCCTGGCAGGTCAATTGATATTCCATAATAGTATATTGATTTGATGTATCTTTCCAAATATAACGACTTCGTTTAAAAATTAAGATAGACTTGAAGGTTTTTAAGGTCTTCCCAGCATAAGATTGAAGTGAGAGCTACACATGTGAAATCTGAACTTACCAATGGTCATTTTCTATACCTGTTCTATGGCCATTTGGTGTAGAACCAAAGTATGATAGCTTTTGATGTAAATAAACAGAAAAGCAGATATTTTGACTTTTTTACTTTGACTTCCTGCTGTGATTTTTATCTGTGCAATATAGGCAGTACAGAACCCTAAATGGGGTGGCACTGGCAATGAACCGGGTACATGGAGTCTAAGGAGGGCAGTAACTCAAGTTAGGGTAGCTGTAACGTACAAAACCAAAGAATCTCCACCCAGGCCTCTGACCAAAATACTGACAAAGGTACCTAGGTACTGGCATCTATTCTTCAAAGATATTTGTTCACTATGCCCGTCCCAGTTTTACGAAATTATCTGGTGCGCAACCAGCCAAGGCGGAACGTCCTAATTTCAGGGGGGGCACCATGGGCTTTTTAACCCTTTCTTTCCAGTCAACGCCATAGGCTTAGTGTTAAAATGTATGATTTAAGAGGGGAGAGCACCGTGCACGGTGTCCCCCAGTTCCACCGCCAGTATACGCAGCCCATTCATAGTTCACTGTAACCCTCAAGGTCCACTTTTCATTATTTTCGGTTTCACTGCGTTGAAGGTACATTCCAGAGGAAGCAAAAAGAGGGCATTGCTAAGAAAATTCGTCCTATTTTTTGTTTACGATTTCTTCTGTCACCCCGCGCTTTGTTCAGCAACATTGTAAAAAGTTCATGCAAAAATGAATAATTCATCGGATCAGAGCAAAACCATTCTAAATTTTCTTTCAACTTATTAATTTAAACATATATATGTCCTTTTGGATCTTAAAAGACAGTTTTCCAAACTATTTATAAGGGGTGATTCAATTCCAGAATTGGGCATCATTTACACTTTATTTCATATCTACGCCTATTTCGCGTAATAGCCGCCGCTCTTTATGAAGCGTCATTCTGTGTATGGCGTAACTTTGCAGGTAAGTGTGGTGTAAAATACGTCGCATTTCCACACCTTTTATGAAGCGGGGCTTAGCCGGGTATGGGTTGATAAGTAATCATGAATTCTCCTTTCTTCGATGCCTGGAAGCAAGTCGTATCTCAGTGCACAGGCGCAGGAAGTTTTTTCCAAGTGGGGGGGGGGCAAAAGTCACCCTGATGGGGTCAAATACTAGACCAAGCTTGAAGAAGTACAGACTGCAACACGCGGATATAGAAATTAGTTTACAACACCAGAAAACAGGCACAAGATTAGTCCACGAACACAGTAAATATTCTGATAAAGAGTACCCATTTGATCTGTTCCAAAATGCCAAATATTAAATGCAGCTGGTGAAATAACAATTGCATCCCAATTGTTGTTTATTGTTTATTGGCTTCGCACACCAACAGACATCTAACATTGCCGAGCCCCAAAAACAGACGTATAGCCATGTTGTAACATTTAAAAAGAGATAAATGCACCAACAAATATTGCCCCTGTAGAAAATATCTCTGGATGCAGTGGCGGATCCAAGACTTCATTTCGGGGCGAATTAATGGGCTTGAGCCTCCTCCCAATGCATCGGAACAGCCTCCGGCAATGCATTAATTATAGACACTCTGATATTTCGGTGAGGGGGGGGTGGAGCCCCTGTAGACCCTGCCTTGTATCATGAACCAATTCACTTTGTGTCTTGGTCGATTAGACATTCACTGCTCCAACCACCGCTCCAAAGTAGAACATCCTGAGGAAGCATGCCTTCCCCGACCGCGCAGCTTCACCTCTCACGTCCCCCTGAAAACGCCACTGATCCTGGCCCGTGGTCATACCTCTAAACGTCCAAAAGTTCCAAAATAAAGCTTACCAGCGCTGCACGACGCAGCTAACCGAAGTAATCCTCACTTCTGAATACGTTCACGTGGAATAGATCACGCAGTTGCACCGACACGCCGCACAATTATGTATTTATCACATATAAGCACGCACACTCACCCACACGTTTAACCCTTGGTCATCGTGTTGGGTTGAGCCGCGCTTCTCTCACAATATATTTCTGTCGGGGGAATGATGAGTTGAACCCACTTGCGCTCAGTAAAACGGCAGCTCAGACCTATCTTTTTATCTTGCGGCGACTGGCATATCCACCATACAGCGCATCGTAGCCACCAACGCCGCCACCAGGACCGCCGTAGCCCACGCCACTGTAGTCGAAGACACCGTAGCCGTCGTAGAAGCCACCGTAGCCCCCGGGGCCGCCGTGGCCAAGGGTGTGCTCTGCTCCCAGGTAGAACTCCGGGTGGATGAACACCTCCAAGATTGGAATACTGAGCAGTATCAGAAAGACAATGATGATTGTGGAGAGGATGCTCTCGGCCAAGAATGTACCGTTGAAACTGGCCTGGAATTCGCTGATCTTGTCGGCGATTTCAGACCCCAGCCGTGCCTCCCTCCCCGCGACTTCGCAACAGATGTCGTTCTTCCACACCCTTTGAGATAGTCGCGAGTCTTCTCCGGCACTAGTTTCTTCAGCATGGCGGCCATCAGGCCCAAGCAAGGTTTTTCGGTGGCCGCCGTCTGAGACTGCTCTTTTTACGCTGCGACCAAGGCCAGTCTCTGCCGATCCATACACAGGAATTCCTCCTGGACCGGGGCCGAAAACAGATGGAGTCTCACCACCAACGCGTTGGACTCCGTCTTCTCTGCTGAGGACATGTACTTGAAGACTGATGGCATCGCCGAGAGAGGACGGCCCGGTGTTGGAGCGGCTGGGTGGTGCCGGTCCAACACCATCCTTGCTCTTGGACACATCCAAAGTTGAGGTTGTACAGCAGTGAAGCAGGAAGGTGGTGACCAACACGGCACACACGTTCAACCACAGAGCGTCCGGCATGGCGGACACCGTCTCTGTTTGCCACTGCACTGGTGCACTGACCGAGGTCTGAGTGGCCGTAATGGGGACAGACGAGTTTTTCCGGCGTCATCAGCATGGAGTCCACACACCGGGGTACCTGAACCAAGACTTGTTCAATACCAGCTTTCGCTTTCAGGCGAAACAGGGCGCATAGTTTCACTGGTTAGGTGTCCTGGTTTGCTTTTCCGATCCATGGCCCAGAAAACACTTCAGCTCGGTAGATTAGGTTAGCATTTGATCACCAAAGGAATCCACCGGATAAAAATTTTCATGAGCAAACCATTTAATATGGCCTAGAAATTTTCCATTTCACTTTAAAAAGACGTCTCTACAGTTACAGGCTCCCATCTTCAGGGTGTCGCTTAGAGAGTACACCCAGGATTTTCTCGATACAATGCAAAAAAGAAGTGTCGTGGGGCAAGGTTCGGGTGAGTTTCGAGTCGGAAGAGAACGGCAATTCAGAAACATCAGCATTGCTAATTGTGAGCTGGGTTTCACTTGATCCAAGATCCCTCACAACATATGCTCCCGATGAGCCCCGTGGCGCTCTTTCACCAAGCGCAGGCAACCTTTGCAGGTTGTTGATGGCGTCATTGATTATCACGACAGAAACCTGGCTCATTTTCAGGACTGTGGCCGCCTTTAATTCTACTGTTGTCCTCTGCATTCCTGCATACACCCGGTCCTTTAGGTAGCCCCACATGACGATGTCCAAAGGACCGAGGTCAAGACAGTTTGGAGCCCACGGGTACACCTGTCTTCCTGTGGACTTCTTGGACGTGCTCTGGTTTTGGTGAACTTCAATCTAAGTGGTATGAAATGAACCCAAAGAGGTGGATCAGAGCCCAACTTATGGTGGTAAAGTGTCCTCCCTCTAGAACTTGGCCCCGCGAAGTGCGGTTTAATTCTAGTGTTCTATAATGCTCGATATCAAAACGTTTTGTTCTCGGATTTCCTTGCCTCCATTTAATGTTGGGTGCTATACTGTCTTACCAAACGGTGGTACTCGACTAATGCCATGCACTAGCAGCTCTGGTAGCATTTAACTCATCCCCAGCACGAACACCGCTGGCAGAATTTGAATCATTCCCGGTACTAGCAACGCTGGTAGAATTGGACTAATTTCCGGCACTAGCAACGCTGGTAACATTTGACTCATCCCTGGCTTTAGCAGCATTGGCAGCATTTGACTCATCCCTGGCTTTAGTAGCGCTGGTAGCACTTCACTCATCACAAGCACTAACAGCGCTGGTAGTCTTTAAGACAACTTTTAACGTTGAGGGAGGCTCTGAAGTCCCTGCTGGGCAAAAGGTGGCGGAGTACACCAGCTTTCAGAAGACCCTGAACACGATAGATATGGGACACGCATTCTTCCAGCACCGGTCCAGTTCGGACGAACAGAGGGGCAGAGCCGCGTGTTTTGTGTTTATTGCCCGTGCAATAAGTTATCACAAACATCCGGGCGGTGGAACCCTCCAGAAGGCTGACGCCGTGAGCGCCAATACATGAAAGCCTCACCGTGCGAGTATAAAATTCGCGCGGTGTCAAGAGGACCTGTGCCCCAGGCTCGCATTCTGCCGTAGCAATCCCCTTCCTCGAAGTTTGTACACTTCGCGAACCATTCCTTGAAATAAGATTCGTCCTTTGTTCTGGGCATTAAAGTAAACACAACTCCCGGAAAATTCTCCCCACACTTTAGAGGCGGGCAAGGTGCTTTGCACAGAACGCCTTATAAAAAGCCCTTAACTAACTAACTAAAGAGAGGGGCCTTATCCAGACGCCTCACGCGGACTCGACACGCGCGCTCTGCAGTGTGGTGGTGCATCATGGGGTCGCCCCTCTGACCAGGTGACAGGTAGTGTGGCAGTTGCAACGGCGATTTCTTTTCACCTCGAGAATTGGTTAGCTGTAATTCAACATTACTTATTTTACTGACTAGATTTTACGACGGTCTCCGTTTGCATTGCGATGTACCAGTCTCGCTTTCCCTTGTTTTGACTGTGGACTGAGGAAATTTATAGTTGTCTTTGCTTTCATGTGCATACACTGGAAAACTCTAAAGTCAAGTCTTCTATATGCTTGACCTGGATTGAGGATTGAGAGGGAACGGAAATACGCAGAATTGTCCGTGTAAGGATTTACTAATCCACGTTTGGAAATGGACGCAGGTATGGAAAACGACCTTCAGATGCAGACTGATCGCAAAATACATAAAAGCACGAAGGGGCATGGCATTTTCTACGACGCTTTCAGTCAATTTCACTTGCTCACTCGAACGCGAAATCCCAACTCTTGGAAGCTCCTCAAAGTACATTTTTACGATTAAATTGAAAACAACGTCCCTCAAAAGCATTGCATGAAGAGATATCTGACGCGATACGTGTTTTGGTATTATAGTTTTTTTGATAAGATGAGAAAGATGCATGAATTTCCAGAATTTTTGTTAGCTCGTTTAGTGCTGGCCTTAAATTTTGTTTAAATAGACCCACAGTTCATTAACCCGCACCCCACCGAGGTCCGGCGCCACCTTCGCCTCAGAGGAGGGGGCAACGATGGCCCCTCTCTAACTCCGAAATTATGGGGGTTAGCGCAAATATGCAAAATGCATTAAAAGGCTGGTGTGAATTCAGCATGGTTTTACTTCGGATGTTGAAGCGCTCGGGCCAATGGTTTGGCCTCCAGGGGTGAAGTTGGTTCACGATAGGCTATTTCCACTAAAATATGCAATGCTTCAGAAACCTGGGCATTTCTATCATGCCATTAGTGATACTGAAATCGTGTAAAGCACGTTTGATAGGAAAATACCAGCGCCTTTTCCGCTACAAGGAACATAATGACCTCCTGCCACTGGTTTGACCTAAAATGACCTGAGGTCACAGAAGGTGAGAAAGTGATCTTGCTGTACATCAAATGAAAGACAGTGATGAAAGCCATACATGCACGATGGCGTTTAATTCAGCACTCTAGCTTGATCAAGTAAAAAACTATCGTCAAAATGTTGTTTTTGAACTCTGTTGACCGGTGATGACCTCAGATAGTTAGTTGGTTATTTGGTCCTTGGGAGCGCACCAGCCTGGTAAGGCCATATACCATCCAAAAAAGTACAAGGATTAAAAGGGCTCAATCTGGAGTAAGATAAACGTGTGATTTGATAATTCGTTACCGATTTGGTGTCAATATGTCGTTGTGCGGGTGAATAGTAAAACAAACAGAAAAGTGCATACACACTGCAAACTCCAGCACCCCCCACGACGGACAAAAACACCAACACCACACAAAATCCACCAGTGAACACCTCGCACAGAGCACCCGGCGCGAGGCATCGGGGCGCCAAATACGACGCCCAGCCGGGTACCCCCGGACCCAGGGGGCCCGGGAGTACGGGGAAGTCCCTGAGTCCACCCGGGTGCCCAGCAATCAGCTGGGAACCTAGGCGGGCTCCCCCGCGCTGCCGTCCCACAGAAGACAAGCGCAAGCCAAATTTTCATGCGACCCACGCCCGCCCTCCGCCGGACAGCAGTGTAGTCCCAGCACGGGGTGTAGGACCCCACAGGGGGAGTCGGACGCTCGGCGTCAGGCAGCTCCCCGCGCAGCGTCACACGGAGGACCCTCAGGGTATGTGCACTAGGGCATTAGGCGGATGTATGCAAACAGTGTCCAGGCTAAGGTCCACACAGCATATTACGCTTGACCAGGGTCATCTATGATTTTAAAATCGATCGCCTTCAGGAAAGTCAGCACTTGTTCGATCGAACGAGAGTCGCAACTAACCACCTGACATTGCAAAAAGTCCCCTGTCTCTCCGCAAAGGTGTGGAATGACCTCAGATAGATCAAAGGGCATATATCGCCACAGGAATCCGTGAAAGAGTGGCCACGAATGCTTTTCTGAGAAATCTGAGCATTTGGTATCATTTTTTAGACTTTAAGATCATAAGACAGCTTTTACCCATGCTTTGCAGTGAGAGAGGTCACCTCGTGACCTGAACTCAGGTCACCAAATAACAAAAATCAAGAATAAAAATTTTGTAGACCCTGGAGGGTCATCAAGTGTAGAAAATTTGAAATCCATCGGCTTAGAAATGTAGCTATGGTAGAGCTCAAAAGTTGAAGTTGGTGACCTTGGTTGACCGTGCCTAGTGACCTGAACTAGTGAAGCCCGGGGTAAACAATTTCAGGGATGGTGGGAAAATGATGGGGTGAGAGGTGGACTCATCAACCATGGTGCTGAGCCTCGTCGTTTTCCTGCTATTCTGAAAAAACTATGGGGCCAACGATGGCCGGAGGGGGCTGAGGGTTAAAAAATAAGAGGTCTTCCTATAATAAAAAATAATATACCTGGGTCGACCTTTTGTTTTCAGATAGATATTAATTTATCGCAGAAAAGGCTCAGATGCTAGGTTTGGGGGCCGGACGTCTCGATTTTACCGATGCTATTTATCGCCACACCCAATTCATATAATAATTTCGTGCGATTCCATTTAACACGGCTGTCCTTCCTCTTTCAGACGGGCATTCTTTCAGCCTTCTCTTTCATGTGGGGTTAATTAATGAAATGCGGAAATAACTAGGTACCAAACCCTTAGGACATCTATGCATTCCTTTCAAATTACCTGGCCATTGATGATTCGCCGGTTCGCATATGTAGAGCGTCTGGGTAAACTTCCGCCCTGCCCGAGTGACCCCGACCTCGAAGCATCAGGGGCCGACCTGGGCAGTGGCGAGAGGTTCCCCGGAAAGTCCCCGCCCCGGTCGGCTGGTACCGACCAGGGCCGAACGGGGGACGGGAACCGAGACAGTGCGATTGGCGGGTGCTGAGACTGACCCAATGGTTTACCACGTCCTATTGAGGCGGAGTGTAGCACCAGCAACTCGACATCATCCTAAGCAACGAAGTCTTTGCCGATGTTGGCCTTGTTACGCTCCGCGAGGGTTAAGTATTATGTGAAATACGTGATGTGACGGAAAGACAGCCAATTCTGGAGAGGCGCTAAGCGACGGAAATTTGGCAAGACAGCGTACACTTTCCAGACCATGGCCAACGTCTGGGGAAAACAGGACTGAACAATTTTAATTGTAGTGAATTACCTTCGAGTAGGTGATCCACTCTAGGATATGCATTTAGAGAGAAAGCCAGCTAGCGGTGCGTTAAGTTCATGGCCCCGAGAGCGCGGGCAGCTGATGCCTCCGAGAGAGTGCGTAAGTCCGGCCAGCGTCGAGCTGAGAGCCTCCGAGGTAAGGAGCGCGGAAGGTATTGCCACATCAGGGAATTTTGTTTGAATTTTGTCCCTACCAGTTAGTTTTGTTTTTATTTGAGTATCGGCAGTCAGCCATGGGGCGCCGATGGCGAGGCAACTTTGACGGTCGGACTGCAGCTGACTGAAAGAGGAAGGGTTATAGTCCGAGAAAAATCTGGAGGTCACCTCACTGGGAAGGGACCAAGGGACCGAGAGCTGCGTGATTGTAAAGTGTACCCTATTTGTTCTAACGTTTGGTTTTTTGTGGCTGCTCCATAGCGACATGAGACACCCGAAGAGAGGAGACGGGTTCCCGGAAACGGCTCCGCCCGATCCGGAGTACACCTGTGAGGTGAACGAGCGTGCCCAGGAGGAGCAGCCGCGCCCGCTGCCACCGATACCCGGTAACCCGGACTCAGGGCTGCTACAAGGTCAGTCTCATGTGCGTGAGACTGGATCGGCTGAGGCGGTACATTCGGCCACAGAACAGTTACGAGATTTAAGTCTGAGGGGAGAATTTCACGGGGATAAGGGGCTGGAGGCATTTTTCCTGCGACAATTGCACAGCTTCCAGGGGGCTTACGACGGTGAAGCTATCACGGAATGGGTTGAAAAAATTCAACTTTTAAGAGAAGTCACCGGAGCTCGTGATGCAGACATCATACGGCTCCTGTCCCTGCATCATATGAGTGGGGTTTGGGGCGTGACGGCGACGGTCATTTTGCGCCCATATCTATGTCCTTGTTCCTAGTTTAAAGAGCGCATCGGGGAGCAGTGTCGCAACGTCATCTAAAACACAAAGTGGTACGTAAACATCGGCTTAGCCCCTGCACATATACATCGGTGGTCGGAAGTGAGTGAATCCACGCGCGAACAGATACAAACACTTGTCGAAGTAAAACGTAGAGAAACGAAATATAAAACACAAACGTAGGTTTCTAAACCATTTCGACACCGGTGTTAGCTGTCACGGTGGGGCCACTGGAGAGTATATGACGTTAAAGTTCACACTGTTCGAATAAGACGATGTTGCAGATATCCACGATCGTATCTTATCTCCTGTCCCTGCGTATGGCCACACCTGCTGGCGAATTCCTCCGGGGATTCATACGATCTAAACGCCCTACGAAACCTTCTTGGTCAAAAGTCAAAAAGGCGTTGTTGACATAATATGGCTGGATAATGGAGCCCACAAAACTGATGACCAAATTCCAGACCACTCGAATGGAAGGGGATACTCCGGTCAGGGAGTTTGCCTTAAATGTGAGACATGCTATAAACTCAACGTACCATTCAACCAATAAATGGTCACCCGCGTTCCTACAGTTTGGTAGAGAGTTTATATTGCTCATTGAAACGGTGATGAGTGAACCCTTGTCACCATACTCTGGAGAATTGGAGGATTTCGTAACCCTCCCGAGAGAACGGCAATTTGATGCGATAGAACAGGTAGTGGAGAACCAAAAATTGACGAGAGAAACCCAAAAGAAGAGATATGGCCTAAAGGCCAAAGAAAAGAGTTTCGAGATAGGTGATGTAGTATATTTGGACAGACCTCTGGTTAAGGTGGGAAACTCCGCAAAATTGACTCCAAAGTGGGAACCAGGCTATGTGGTGGAAGGAAAACAAAGCAATGACCTGACCTACAAAGTTCGGAAGCCGGGCAGTCAGAAACCGCCAGAACGTGTTCATATAAACCGCCTCAGGCCGTGTCCTCAGTCGCATGTATATGCAGACGCACAACGAGCTGCTCGAGTCCTGGGAACGGGCAGGGCTGTGCGGGCGCGGCAGAGAGCTCATACTGCGAGGCTCGCTCCAATAGCCCAAGGGGGAGATAGTGACTCCTCCGAATCGGACTGGGGTTACGTTATGCCTCGGGTTAGGCAATCAGATAGAGAACCCAGTCCCAGGGCCGCCGACCATGACTACCGCAGTGGCATTACCGACGTGCTAGAGGCCGCAGGACCAGCTACCGATGAGTTCAGCGCCTCCAGCAGCCCAGAGACAGACACTTACAACACCGAGGACACCGACGAAGGGGCCGCGCTACTACCACGCCGGTCCCAGCACCAGCGAAGACCACCAGCCCGGTATAGTCCGCAAATTCAGCATTTAATGCAATTATCCCATCCCTTCTAGGATGATGTTGCGTATGCTGCTGGTCGGGCTGTGCGTTGCTGCCGCTACGGAGGAGGAGACTGCAGGCAGTGTTCCCCCACGGGACCTCCGTCTCCACCATGGAGTCTTGTTCCGACCAAGGGGAGAAATATTTCTCTCGGGATCAGAATGGAACATGTGCACTTCCATATCACTTGGGAAGTATTATCAGTCTCTCGCGCTCATAGAAGAGGAAATTGATGCGCTTGAGAAGCACTTGAGACGAGTGGGAGAGACAACTGACCAGATTGTGAATTCGGGTGCATCTCAAGGACACGGCAGGCGCGCTAATATGCTACAAGTGACCACGCAACAGAGAGTAATAACGACCCTATAAAACACTTGGAATCATATGACAAAAAAACTTAAGGAAAAATTGGCTCACTACTATTCTCAGATAAGAGAAATCCACGCATCGAATTGCCTAATGTATATGACTCGTCAGGAAAGAGGCCTCATCAATATAGTGGGAGAAGGAGGCAAATTCTTGTTTGGGTTATCGACTCAAGAAGCTATGGAAGAGCTATATACGCTCGCATTGATTCTATAGCCGCAGTAGGGGACAATTTGATTTACATAGGGGAACAACAGTTTTCCTATATAAAGGGTGTAGCCACACAAGTCCAAAAACAGGGTGAACACATATCTTCTATGGATCACAGTATAGAAAAAATGGCTGCCACTGCGAGAGATCTGTTCACACCTTCACAAAAAACTGACTTGATGGACGCCGTTCCTGAAACAGGACTGGAGATTACTTCCAGCATTCATATGATTCCAAGGAGCGAGATCAATCTTATGATAGCTTACAGATCGTGCAAAAAAATAGTAGCAGAAGCCAGCATGGACAGACTTTCTTGGGACCTGTTCGGAGGCAATATATTTCGCCTGGTTTTGGCAGACCTGGAAGTTCATCTGCCATCTAATTGGCAATTGCTTTGCACAATCGAGCAGCACTGCCTATTTAACCTACATTCGGACTAAAACCTTTACAAACGAGGAAAAATTACATGTGTGTGCAGATTTCCCGATCGTGGATCGGAATACTCGCTACCAACTGTACGAAGCTATAGCCATGCCTGTAATCAATCCTGAGTTTCCTCTGAAGCTTTTCTTTTCCTAAAACTCAAAGGAGAAATTCATTGTCATTAATGACGTTGGACGTGAACCAAATGATCGTCGATATTTTCTATGAGGTCTGATCAACCAAAGAAATTGTGAGGGCGAAAATCCTATGATATGCCCTCTAACACAAGCTGTCAAAACGCCCTCATCAAGTTCTGATCCGGAATCCTGTTTGTTTTCACTGTATACTGATGAAACCAATCTCCAATTACGCCCACTACAGATGGCGTATAAAAATAGTCCAGTATTTGAAAAGTTAAGTTAGTACTGGTATAGGTTTAATGTATAATGTGTAATATATAAGTTAAGTTGGCGCTGGTATAGGTTTAACATATGTAATATAAGTTGGTGCTGGTATAGATTTAGGTATTAGCCATCCAGACCGGGACTCGCAGCTTCAGAGCTGGCACAGGCCGATACAGCACTTGCTGACACATGCCGCCGTGTACCGTGAAACACATTGCGTTACCACCGCACGCACATGGTGCGATGGCGTGTGTTTTGTCAATAGGACACAGGCGTCACTAAAATCTGGCTTGCCACAGTCACTGTGGACCGAGATTAATCATTGGTGACACAAGTCGCCGTGAGCCACGAGATATTGCGTTATCGCCATACGCAAACTGCGCGTTGGGGCGAGCTTCGTTAGTAGACAACAGGCTTCACTTAATCGTTCTGCGGTAAAGGACACGTGTTGTGTGTGACAGTGTCCGTGCTCTTACTTTATAAAGGTGTGAAGGGCGGAGCGTATGCTTAGACACCACAGTTGCCCGAGTGCTCTCACACCGCGTACATCACCAAACCATGTAAGTGCTTTAGCATTCGCATTGTTGTTGCAAAGTGCTTTAGTATTCGCATTGTAGTTGCAACGCTGTAGCTGTGATGGTTTTGCATTGCAGTGGAAACTTTATAATTGCACTTGTAATTTTGCACTTATAATTTCGTACTTGTAATTCGCACTTGTAATTGTGACTTTGCACTGTACCTAACTGCTTCGGGCTATGACCATGATATACTTTAATGTAAATGTAAGATTTCTGTCTAGATTCTGCAGGCATTTCTATCCAAACAAAGGAACACGATCACAAGAAAAACGAAATAAGTCCCTTATGCGACTTATTATCTAGAACACTTTTTACACGTCTTTTCAAGTATATTTTCTTCACTTATGAGACTGATTCTACCCGACACCTTTTCTGTACATACTTACAAATATTTATAACAGCTCTATGCTTTTTTCTTCTGCCCATATGCTTTTCGTACGTCTGTAAATCCGGCTCACCCGGATGCGCCAACCTGTCGCGGCCGAGCCGCCGCCGCCGTGTGTTTATTCTGCCTTCGGACGGCCCGGGCCGGTGCTTGTTCTGCCATATATACACCAGACCCGCGGTACCCTCAGAAGGCAGAAACCAATATCGCAAGCCAGTCTGTACTACACAACGCGAGGTTCTCTCAAAATAATACGCCCGTAAAGTTAATGTCAGACTTCTGCGTCACTGACTGCAGCGAGAGTAACTAGACTATTACGACACCCAACGACACCGTTCATACTAGTCATCAACGAAGACAGGCGGTTACACTGGTGCCGGGTGACCTGCGGATCTACAGCCGCTGAGGGGAACTCAAACATCCACCACATCTGAGGTGAGAATATTGGGAATGGAAGATCGATATATAATGCAAGCATATATCGGCAAGCTGGCTAGCCAACAAGTTTTTTAAATTCCCTTATTTTCCATCCACGACAAGCCGGTACTGGTATCAGTCAGCTATCTTGACGCTCTTGGGCACGGCCCTTCTGTCTGCTGGGATATACTCCGGTCTGTCCTTCCCCTAAAGAAGACTTGAGGAAATCAGATTCCTTCTCTGCTACCAGCACGTAGACTGGTACATGGCCCAGAGAAATTTGGGCCATGACTATTTGCCACACTAAGCCACGAACCAAGTGTTGTAAAGGCCGTGGTAATCGACTTGTGACGACAGACACACATTCCGACCGTTACACTACGGGTGGCTCATGGCTCACATACATGAAATCGTCACTGGTTTAAGGAAACTTTAGGCAGAAGTGTCAGGTGGCTGAGCCCAGATCCCGATGTGCCTAAGACACATATCATGACTGATCATCAGTGATGCTTTAGGCCGCACCGACAACAACATATCATGACTGTCCTTCAATTGGGGGACAAATGATGCCAAACAACTTCATAGAAACCTAATCCACAAGCATAAAGGAAAGCAAGACATTGACTGATATCCGCTGGCATTACAGATTATATACATTCTAGCCTATATAACTTGGCTTAATGCTTGCATCGGTTTATTCTTGTGCGTTTAACTTTTCGGTTGTTTCATCAACTACTTGTTTTGTAAAATACATGTATTAAATTATTTACAGTCTGTCCGCATAACGTTTGTTGTTTGTACGGGCAAGGGTAACGAAAGACAAAATGCAAATACTGAAGTTTTGTCGGTCGGCAGTTATTGTCAGAGAACATTTACAGTTATGTACTATAGCTGTAAATATTCTTCTTGTGTTATGAATACTCTTGCGTTAATGTGCATCGCGTTACATCATCCTATTTGTACCATATCACGGTGGTGGAAGTGGTGGAAGTCCGATATCAGTGTAAATGCTTATGTTAGTGCGCGTTTCTACCAAACGGAGCAAGCGGCGATCGAACCAATGGTGTAGAAAATTATTTGAGGGCTTGCCACTGGTTAGCACACCAGCCCCGCCCATAGATAGCGAGATAACTAGGCACGTGGTAAATACTTGTGTCCTGTACAATCGATTTGGAGGGCATATTTTACAATCGATCTCCCGCATTAGCGAGTATAAAAAACGACTGGAGCGCTTGACAAGGCAGCACTGGTCTACCAGCAGTGCCCCTGGGACCACTTCCAGTCACAATATAAGTACTTGTTCTCTTACGCTCTTTTCTTTAGGTTTATCTCTCTATTTAGGCTCTGGTGTCTGGGTGACTTCTGACTGATTGACTGACTGATCAATTCCTGACCATGTTTTACGGTGACATAAATACACGAATTATTACCTATGCTCTTTGCCCTTTCTATTGTGACCGAGGTATCAGATCCAGGCGTAAAAGTAAATGAAATACTGACCTCCAGATTGAAACTGATGAATCTTCCATTTCGCTCCTCTGTTCACCCATACCTTAATCTTACTTTACGCCATAAACAAACTCAAAAATATCTTTCACATAGCTGCTCTCCGGCGATTTCTCGGATTTCGTTATTGACGCACTCAGGGCCTCCGTTCTTGCAGGCTCATCAACGCGGCCGCTCGAATCATAATGGACCAACCCTCCGCCTATCGGTCGTGGGCCATCGAGTCGGGAACCCCATGCCCTCGAGGTTGCAGTGGCGACACTGGCCACACCGCCTCTTTTCCAGCGCGAAAGCATGGATCGGTGGCGTGCCCACCTAATAGACCTGGCCCGGACGGCTCGAAAGACCTGATAACAACCACTGAGAGATGTCAGCAGGCGGCCCGCCAGTGTCGCCAATTGTACACGACACTGGGCGAGCGAGAAGTGGAGATTAAGGACCTCCATTCTCAGGTCGCCGCTATGGCGGAAGTGTCATCATGCCTCTCCGCAATGGAGGATTTATGAAGCGTGATCTCCTCCTCCAACGCCTCCCAAGGCGGGAGAGGATATCTATGGCGGCGAACACAGCGTCCGACACGAACATCGGAATGCAGGAAGAAAAATCGGTACCCGAATGGGCTCAGGTCATCAGGAAGCTTTCTTTGCTTGCAATGATCCCGGAAGATCGCAAGAGAGGAGGCGGTGCACAGACGAGTATAGCTATCCAGAGAGATCAAGGTACAAACACACCAGCAGGGATCATCGGATCAGAACGACGGATGGATGATTCAGCTGCAGCTGCATCGACTTCTACAGTAAGCAGCCCATTCATGCGGGATTGGGTCAGACGCACCAATTTCACCCGAGGCCTTCCTTCGAACCTCAGGAAGGCCGTCTGGCAGCGCAGGTGCACAACGTTCGACGAAACGATCACGGATGCTGTCGAGGAGGAAGAGTTGGAAGCAACCGGAAAGGAAGGACAAATGATCAGGTCCTACCACACGGCACGTCAAGGTCACGAATCGGCAATCAGCGTTGAAAGTTACTGTAACGTTTCTCATCCGTTTCTTTTTCACCTTTTTCGATCATACACGATGTTTTATGTTGCACCCGCCGTGCTAGGCGTAGCTGTGCAGGGTCATCAATCGTTGATGCCCAACCCCTGACAACGCATATGTTTATGGCACACCAGCCGTACCAAGCCCTGCTGGGCCATCTATCATTATGACTCGCAGTGTGCAACATATCACAAAAATGCTGCTAACTTGTATGAATAATTTCTGTCTCCATGCGTAGCCACTGTAGCCAAGCCAAGGGATGACTTGTCGTTACCAACCGGTGTAGCCACGCCAGGAACAAGTGCATCGCGGACGGCTTTGACGTCACTGTGCATATATAAGGGGTCCCCGGGCCCAAGGAAGATTACCTTCTCCAGCACAGGAATTACCATCCAACTTCCGCACGAAGGGTATAGCTCCACATTTCTCCCAAATCATAGCAGTACCTGTGGCCTAGCAACCCATCGCTTCTCAACATATTTGCAATAAATATCCTCCACTACCTCGTCTCACACAAGAGTAGCTCGCCAGGAGTTCCTGCCTTTTCCAAATAGAATATAAACAAACCCTCTCCCGTCCAGCACTTCCCGCCGCCCGAGCCTACTCTATCTCCCCGGAGTCCGAGGAAGAGCAGGGGCGCAGGACCTGGACGCCATCTTAGCAGAGGAAGCGCGTCTGGAGGAGCAACTGAGTACCAACGGCGGAGCTGCAGCCGTCAGAAGCAGCAACAGCCGAAGAAGAAAACTGGGACTAGAGAAAGGTATATATTCTGTCTATCTATACCACATTCTGCATCATTCTGTCTATATACATATACCCCATATTGCATACACATATACATTCTCAGAATCGAGAACAGCTCACATTCTAGATCGGTGTTGGCTCATTACTGCAGTGCACTTTTCTCCGTCTGGTGTGTGCTGGTCTGTCTTCATACAGTCAGTACGGTATTTATCGAGTAAGTTAAATTGATAAGCGCTAATACAACGCAAGTGGAGCTGAACACTATATGGCTACCGGAGGTGTAAGAAAAACGGACGATCAGATCAGCGAGGAGAACCAGAACACGGCATGCGGAGAGGACACAAACGATCAACTTGTGACAACTGAAAAACTTCAACTGTTACACTGGTGCTGTGACCCGGACGTCAACCGTCACCAGGCGAAGAGAAGCTTCAAGGCAAGACCGACTACACTGGTTTTCCATTATCCCGTTGGCAATCGAGGACACTAACTTCACACTGACTGCTTCTGCACTTGACCGCTAAAATCAAGGCGAGTGCATCTGCTGGGCAATTTTAGAGCTGGTCGTGAAGCGGAAGGCATCGTTCGCTTCTGTCAAGGACCACCTCTGTGACCAGCATTTAAAATATTATATGCAGTATTACGTGGACCACTTCAACTGCAGCTGCCGATTTCGACCAATTGGACACTGCTGCACCAACTGCGGTTGCTGCCACATCTGTGGCCGTACCATGGCCACCACTTCGGCGGTAGTTGGAAAAAAGTGTTTCACGCCTGTGGGTGTGCAATTTGTCTGTACCGTTGCTGTGGCCCCGAGCGACTTTCGTTCGGCCAACTGAAGTGCCTCACAATCAGCAACAAGAGCTGAGTGTGGAGCCACGGGAAAGGACAGTTCCGGTGGCCAGAATCGGGCCGTCAGTGCCGCACTCTCACGAACGTCCATCGGCAAGACAATTCACACCCGCAGCGAGAGTACCCCAGCGGGAGCCGTCGACACCTGCGCCGCCTACTACTGCATCGTGAGGCACCTGGGGACGCGGTCGAGCCTCACACTTCCAACTCAGCGGCGATTCAGAAGTAGGATTCCCGGACAGTCAATTTGGATCGTTCGCTGAGTTCTGGGAGGATCAGCTAGATCGCGAGGCTGAGGAGTTTGGCGGCGTGGTTGCTGTGGAACCTACTTCCCCAGTCGTGCCGGAGCCTGCAGATCGGCCGCGTGCGAGTCGTCGTCGTCCACGCGATCGCAGGCCCCGCCAGTCATCGGGGGATTTCGACCCAGTCCGTACCGGTTAAAAGCTATCGTCCCACCGCCAAATGTTGATGTGTGAATGACCGAGCGCCGAGCCAAAGTTTTTGTGGTTACTGTAAGTGACTGAATGCGGCTTTGACTGCAGTATGACGCAGTTGGCATTTAAAGTGCGAGATCTGGTGAACGCGTGTAGGTTTTGTACTACAGTGCATAAATTGTGTATAACATTCTTAAACTCTTGTCACAATGGCACAAGCCTCCGAGCAAGACCCCAGCGGGATAATACAATGCCTTTTTGCAACAAAATTCAGAACTCCAAAGACAGCGCTTGATTGCAAATCAAATTGATATCAACACACAAAAGCTGATACTGATTCTGTCCAAAGTAGAGAAATTTAACAGAATGACGGCCTCGGGACTCACCAAATGGCTATACACCACAGACCGAATGTTCAGACAGTTGGAAAATAATCAGCAAACCATGCTCTTTGCTATTTCGTTCACGGTAACTGACGCGGCGGAGACGTTCTTAGACACATTTGTAGCTCAACAAAAAGGGGCGGTCGCATGGGCAGATGTTCGGGCTGCTTTTGTCGCTGAATTTAGCCCACTCAAAGATGCAGTCCATTTAAAATATCAACTAGGCAGCATAAAACAGGGAAAGGGTCAATCACTAGAAAACTACACAGACCGGTACACGAAATAAGTATATGACGCATATGACACCATGCCCGACTATCTTCCAGACATGGTTCGAGAATTGATTATAGGATACTGCATCGACGCATTGACGGATAACCGAGTTATAAATGTGTTAGAAAGAACCCCACCCGACTGGCAGAAGCCTACGAGCTTGCCCGGGACACACAGGCAATCAACCGCCGCATTGATCGCCGCGGTGCCAATCTCAATGACCAGTGAGAGCCGATGGATGTAGATGTTGTACAGGCAGCTGTCTCTGCAGCATCACCCTCCGTACCTGTTACAGCGATTGAAACTGTACACACCGAAATCAATGAGCATCGCGGCACAGTGCAGGCCATCGCTAAAAGTCAACGTCAGACGTAGCACACTCAGCCAGTGCCGATCCCTCTCGGGCCGCCGCCGATAATTAGGCCACAGACATACAATAGGTACCAATTTCCTCAAAACAGGTATGAGCGACCGGCCCCGCAGGTACCTCAGAATCGATACCGGCGTAGGGGGTCCGCGTAGGGGTCCAACAGTCGGTGAAGATAAATCCACAATACTCCTCAATGACCATGCATCCACATCATCCGCTAGGACTGCCAGCGCCTGGGCAGTACCCGCCCGGAGAGAATCCATTCACGCCGGGGGTGTCCCCATATGCCGTTATTGCGCGATCGTCGGTCATGTAGTGCGGAAGTGCAGGAAGTTCAGTGCCGATCAGTCGGCATTGGCGCAACAGGCAATGCAGACGGGTGTGACACAGCAGTGCCCACGACTAGTTTGCGACACGTCAACGCATTGGTGCATGTCACAGCGTGGTCGTGCATTGCCCTGGCACGGTCACGTGACCTTCACACCCTGGTGGCACGAGCAGTTCACTACTGGTTCACGCACTTCACGAACAGTTTGCGCATGGTATGAACACTTTTCACGAAGTGTTCACGATGAGTTTGCGAGTAATTGACTACTACTGCGCGGCATTGTCGCTTGCATCAATGTGGGACTACCTGGCCATTGGTCGCCATTCCACAACTTGCCGGCGAGCTGGCAACATGCCGAAGCGAGGAAGAACAAAGCTGGGATAGCTACAAGTGGTCAGTCCAGAAGATATTGGGGCAGGGCCAGAGACCGCTGAAAGAGATGAGTTCCCCAGTCATCCACATCAAGTGACCACGTCATCCAGGAGACACAACAGGATCCACACGGCACGCAGAGGCAGCCATCCAGTGGAGAAGAATCTACCCCGCACCAAATGAAGCGGGTTCGGGTGTATAGAAGGAAATCCCTGATTTCCGTTGGACAGATGAGAGGGAGAGGAGGTTGGCAGACCTCATCAAAGATTACTCACAGCTGTATGATAAGAAGCACAAAGAGTCGCTCATGATCTGGCATCTCGGCCGCTACACCACAGCGGCCGATCTTTCCTTCAAGATCAATATTGTAATGATTGCTCACCGTGGTTTAAAGCGGCATTTCTTATTCACTTTTGGTCGCTCGACCAGTGTTGTGCCTGCACCATGCTCTGTATTTTCGACGGTTTAACTGTCATTGTAAGGCCTTCCACACTATAGCGTGTCAATGTTTGATGGCATTGCGTTTTACAGCCAACTTCCGCGAGTAGGTAATTAAGAGGTCAGTCCAAGCAGCCGTGCCAGGGGACGTCATGGTACTTGGATTGTTGTACGTACTAGTGTAAGACGAAAACATAGAATGATATTCTATTGTGGCCGGAGCGTCCATCGATACGATTTGTGAGCTGAAACAAAAACACCGCTCCCTCCGGCTCGGGGGGACTTCTGATACAACTGGCGTCCAAGCCGCGTCACCTCGATTCAGGGAACAGCTCACATTCTAGATCGGTGTCGGCCCATTACTGCATTGCACTTTTTCTCCGTCTGGTGGGTGCTGGCCTGTCTTCATACAGTCAGTACGGTGTTTATCGAATACGTTAGATTGATAAGCGCTAATACAAAACAAGTTGAGCCGAGCACTATATGGCTACCGGAGGTGTCGTAACGACGAGAAGCAGAACACGGCATGCGGAGAGGACACAAACGATCAACTAGTGACAACTGAAAAACTTCAACCGTTACAATATCATAGCATGTCTCCGATTCATCGACGTGTAAACGGTTCAAAACACTGTTAGGTTTTTGTTGGGAACTGTCTTTATGATCAGGATGCATTACCGCTTGGAGGCCACGGAGCACTCGGGTAGTTCACGGTTCATTTCAGATCAGTTCAACACAGTTCAACATTGTGAAGGTTTCTAAAAAGCGACAACATAGACGGTAGCCGGCAGAACATGGAGGTGCTTGTTGCTGCTGCAAAACGCGGTGCCACATCTCACGAAATAGTGCAACACGGTATGGGATGATCTTAAACTTGCTGCTTCCGATAACGTTGACAGAGGAGAGGTGTTCCACACATACCTGAACTAACTCGACTATACACATGCGGGCCATTATGCCAACTACTGGACACTGAGATGGCATATTTTATCATTTCAGACGCTGCTCCCTCGGTTGACCACTCAGACCACACTTTGAATCGGTATCGTCGGACTTTCACTTTCTGCCTGTTGTGTGTTGTTTTTTTGTCTTGATACAAACAATGTGGTGGTTCGCCTCGGATCACCGTGATCAAAACTCATACAACGCCTTTCAGTGGTGGTGACGTGTGTAGTCACTGTAGGCGATAAAAGCGCAGAGAACCACGATATTGGTGAAAGAGGGGTCACCACAGGTCAATTTTTACACAGCCGAGACAAGCATGACTCGAGATAAGCCGATCGAAGCAAGCTTGGAATTGAACACCAGATGTCTCTGCACGGTCGGTGAGTCGATTTGCTTTGTGCTCCTCATAACACGTATAACAGTGCACAACAAGCTGTTGAGGATCTATAAATGTGCAACACATAGAAGCAAAGAAGAGTTCTTACAGCTAATTCTTCTCTCCAGTGGAAATAGCGCCTTCCATTCAAGATCAATTTCATAACATCTCTCAGATTCCGCAACGTGCAAACGTTTCAAAACAGTGTAAGGTTTGTGTTGGAAACTGTCTTTGTGGCCAGGATACATTGCCGCTTGGAGGCCACGGAGCGCCCGGGTGGTTCACGGTTGATTTCAGTTCAAAACAGTTAACCATAAGCGGAAGTCTAAAAATCGAGAACATAGATTGTAACCGCCAGAACATGGAGGTGCTTGTTGCTGCAGGAAGACGCGGTGCCACATCTCACGAAATAGTGCAACACGGTATGGGATGATCTTAAACTTGCTGCTTCCGATAACGTTGACAGAGAAGAGGTGTTCCACACAGACCTGAACTCACTCGACTCTACACATGCGGGCCATTATGCCAACTACTGGACACTGAGATGGCATATTTTATCATTTCAGACGCTGCTCCCTCGGTTGACCACTCAGACCACACTTTGAATCGGCATCGTCGGACTTTCACTTCCAACAAGCTGTTAAGGATGTATAAATGTGCAACACAAAGAAGTGTAAGGGTTACATTTGCGCAAGCTCGGAAGAGAGACTTAATTTTTTATTTGGTTCGGGGACTTCCATGAAAAGGGGAGGGACTTATCATCACCCATATTCCCGTTCCCTCAACATTTCCACCCGAATTCAGCGACGCCACAAAGTTGAACAGCAGCAGAGGAGGTTAGTTTCGACCGTTGTAAGATTGATCCTGAAAAAGAACCGGTCTCCGCATTGGAATACCGCCCGGAGACACCCTGCGCAAAATCCGTAGAGAGGGACCACACATAAACGTGTTCCAAACAATGGCTCTACGGCCGAGGACGGCATAGAGCACGGCGAGGGGGACGACTACGTGACTAGTATGCAACGTGACTAGTATGGAACGGAAAAACGACCATAGCCAAGTTCTGACCAAGTGACAAAGTTCCAGATGAGAAATCAATGACGGGCTCTGGAAATGGCGCCTGTAATTGACGTGATACATCGGGAGAGACTGTGATATTGTATCGCAACCGGACGCTAACACGGACTGGCACAATCTGCAGAAACTTGTAAGGCTGAGTCTCGCCGTACAAGGACGAGCAAGAGACCGAAAGGGAAACTGATGGAGTGAGACGTGACATTCGACTTTGGACAGCCGCTGTGTGTTGAACATAAACTAAATGTAACTCACAACTTCGTCTATACCCGACAGACGGAGGTGGTCGCCATCATGATCCGTCCTCCAGGGCTGGGCACGACGAAAGATTTTCGGAAGTTGGAACGGCTTCAGACCTGCCCCCTGAATCCGGTCCACCAGGTGTCAATCCTAGAAAACACCTGGAGCAGTGTGTCCGGAATGACCCGGCCAACATCGGGGTGCGCCGATGCCCGGTGAACACGGCGCACTGGGTTAAACCCCAAGACTACGAGGAACACGTGGCGAACTGCCGGGTTCACCGTGACCAGTACATCGCCCGCTTCGAAGCCAGTGGGAGCCCTCCCAAACGGTGCGGCACGCTAAACCCGTGGTCGTTTGGGTGGGGCCCGAGGAATTGGGAGGCTCCGAGGATTGGGACGCCGAGGTGACGGCGTCTGATCAACCGACAGGCGGCCCTGCATCGGCCGGCGCTTCGCCGGTCCTGTTCGAGAAGGCCGAAAAAGGTCTCAGAGAAGGCGCAAAGAAACAGGCCCACGACGCGCATGATCACCGAACGCAACACCTGACGAGAGAGGAAGAAAAATAAAGGGAGCGAAAGACAGTTCCGCGACGAAGAGTGGGTCAGTGATGGCGAAACGTGTGGTAGGGGTCGATTGACTTATGATAAGCGAGACGTGTAGCAGGTGTAGATTGGCTTAGGTTGAGAGAAGATACTCATCATTTTAGCCTTCATTGAACTAGTGAAAAAGTCGACATATGCCAGCGGTCGCTCGAGTGTCCGCGTCGAAAAGTGATCGTGCTGGAAGTAGAGTAGATTGTATTGACGTAAATGTAACGGTAGGTTCAGTTTGGGGTTGCCTTCTGCAAAGTTAGCTTTAGTGATTAAGAAGTGAGTGGGAGCGTTAGCTAGTTGCGATATCGCAATGCCCAGCACAAGGAGTCCCGGCGCCAATGTAAAGCATTTTAACATTTCGCCCTCGAAATCGGCAGCCGTAGAGTGATGGTGACGCGTGTGGTATAGTGGCTAGGTCTGTGTATGTGTTAAAATAAACTGCGAAATCGTTTTACCTTGTGTCATAATAATATAGAGACAGATCGGCAATATTTGAGCGGTAGTTGAATGTCATAAGTCAAAATACAATCGTGGTGGAGGGACGCTAGATCGTAAGAATATATGGGTGGCGGTAGGATTAGCTTTGGCCGCTTTTCTGCAGTTAGCCTTGTGATTAGGTAGCAGTAAAGGCGTTAGTTGGAAGTGGCAGCACGATGCTCCGTGCAGAGTGGGCCGGCAGGAATGTATTCCGTCCGAGGATTTCGACTCCCAAAAGCCACATCGGTAGAGATGTGAGAACAGGAGCCGGGAGGTGTCTCTTTTGGTAATAAACTAGATAATGTCCTCTATTTAGTTGCGGTGTTCTTTCCGAGTCTAAAAACTAAGCTATGAATGTCATCTACACTGTGGTGTGAATCTTGCACTATTCCGCCCGGACGCGGAATTAAAAAGAGAAAATGTTAAATGTAAGGGTTACATTTGCGCAAGCTCGAAAGAGAGTTAATTTTTTTATTTGGTTCGGGGACTTCATGAAAATGGGAGGGACTCATCATCACCCATATTCCCGTTCCCTCAAAATTTCCACCCGAATTCAGCGACGCCACCAAGTTGAACAGCAGCAGAGGAGATTAGTTTCAGCCGTTGTAAGATTGATCCTGAAAAAGAGCCGGTCTCCGCATTGGAATACCGCCAGGAGACACCCTGCGAAAAATCCGTAGAGTGGGACCACACATAAACGTGTCCCAAACAATGGCTCTACAGCCGAGGACGGCAGAGGGTACGGCGAGGGGGGCGAACGGCGCCATCGCAGTAATTTCCGGCGAGCCAGTACAAGGACAACGCGACGTTGATGGGATGTTCTGACCATCGAAACCATCGGTCAACCTATGCCAGAGCCAACGCCGGGCGGCACGCCCGAGCCGGACGGCAGAAAACCCGTTTGGAAGGAGGTGCTTAACGGCGGGGATGGGGAGAGGCAGAGAGTGGATCCGCCCCAGGCATGGGTGGGTAACAGCCGACACCTCTCCTTCCATCCCCCCCCCTCTTTTGTCACTCCACTGGATGCAAGCGGGGACAGCTGAAGAGAAGAGAGAAGCATACCCGTGGGAATGGGAAAAGCGCTGAGGTGTGGATCCGCCCCAGGCGTGGGTAGAGACCAGTGGAGCCTGCGGCGGTGCTCCGCACCCCTGCGCCCCTTTCGAATCCTTTTGAATCCAGCGAAACAAAAAAAATGGAAAGAGGAGGGGAGATGGGAGAAGAGAGAGACGGTCCAGGTTTGGGAGGGGCACGTGATAAGGCGTGGAACCGCCCCAGGCATGCTCGTTGGCGGCCGAGACAAATTTTATAAAAAAGGCTGACCAGAAGAGAAGAGAGAGGAAGTAGTGCCGGCGCCCGGGAAGGAGCAAGAAGTGAAGAGAGTAGTGACGACGCCCAAGGAGGAGCAAGAGGAGACAACAGAGTGATAACATCACTGTGGCTTCGCCGCCCAGCAGAGACAGCTGCCCGACGGCCTACTATCGCTGACGACTCCACGCCTCCAAATTGTGGAGCGCCTGATATCCGGCACCAGCACCCAACCATACGATATAAGTCCCCACTACCGGAAGGGTTATCCATTCCCTCCCTGGTTATTCAGGCATGAGAAATCAGGTTCATCAAAGTGCAAACGTTCCAAAACACTTCTCGGATTTTTCTGGAAAGAGCCTTTGTGACCAGTATGCATTGCCGTTTGGAGGCAACAGCTTACCCGGGTGGTTCACGGTTAATTTCAGATCAGTTCAACACAGTTCAGCATCGTGCGGAATTCTAAAAAGCGACAACATAGACGGTAGCCGGCAGAACATGGAGGTGCTTGTTGCTGCTGCAAAACGCGGTGCCACATCTCACGAAATAGTGCAACACGGTATGGGATGATCTTAAACTTGCTGCTTCCGATAACGTTGACAGAGGAGAGGTGTTCCACACAGACCTGAACTCACTCGACTATACACATGTGGGCCATTATGCCAACTACTGGACACTGAGATGACATATCTTATCATGTCAGACGCTGCTCCCTCGGTTGACCTTTAAGGCCACACTTTGAATCGGTATCGTCGGACTTTCACTTCCTGCCTGGTGTGTGCTGCTGTTTTTTATCTATTGATACAAACAGTGTGGTGGTTCGTTTTGGATCACCGTGATCAAAACTCATACAACGCCTTTCAGTGGTGGTGACGTGTGTAGTCACTGTAGGCGATAAAAGCGTAGAGAACCACGATATTGGTGAAATAGGGGTCGTCACAGGTCAATGTTTACACAGCCGAGACAAGCATGACTCGAGATATGGAGATCGAAGCAAGCTTGGAATTGAACACCAAATGTCTGTACGGTTGGTGAGTCGATTTGCTTTGTGCTCCTCATAACACGTATGACAACAGTTGCACTGCACAACAAGCTGTTGAGGATCTATAAATGTACAACACACAAAAACAACGAAGAGTTCTTACAGCCAATTCTTCTCTCCAGTGGAAATAGCACCTTCCATTCAAGATCAATATCATAACGTCTCTCAGATTCAGCAACGTGCAAACGTTTCAAAACAGTACTAAGGTTTGTGTTGGGAACTGTCTTTGTGACCAGGATGCATTGCCGCTTGGAGGCCACGGAGCGCCCGGGTGGTTCACGGTTGATTTCAGTTCAACACAGTTCACCATAAGCAGAAGTATAAAAAGCGACAACATAGACGGTAGCCGGCAGAACATGGAGGTGCTTGTTGCTGCTGCAAAACGCGGTGCCACATCTCACGAAATAGTGCAACACGGTATGGGATGATCTTAAACTTGCTGCTTCCGATAACGTTGACAGAGGAGAGGTGTTCCACACAGACCTGAACTAACTCGACTCAACACATGATTACACAGATACACAGATTTGGACAGCAGCGAGAAGGGCAAACCGTTATAGAGCGTCATAAATCCTCACTTTGTGCCTGACCGCTCAGGCCAAACTTTGGATCCGCATCGTCGGACTTCCACTTCCTGCCTGGTGTGTGCTGTTGTTTTTTTGTCTTGATACAAACAGTATGGTGGTTCGCCTCGGATCACGGTGATCCAAATCCATACAACGCCTTTCAGTGGTGATGACGTGTGAGGCCACTGTAGGTAACAAGAACGCAGAGAACCACGATATTGGTGAAAGAGAGGTCACCACAGGTAAATTTTTACACAGCCGAGACAAGCATGACTCGAGATATGGAGATCGAAGCAAGCTTGAAATTGAACACCAGATATCTCTGCACGGTCGGTGAGTCTATTTGCTCTGTGCTCCTAATAACACGTATAACATAACAGTCAGTGCCAGTCAGTGCAAAAAGTGGTTGAAGACTATGAATGTGCAATAGAAAGCAGCGATGAACTCTCACAGCTAATTATTCTCTCCAGGGGAAATAGCACCTTACATTCAAGATCAATACCATAACGGCTCTCGGATAGGCCGACCTGCAAACGTTCCAGATGATCGGATTTTTTCTGGCAAGAGCCTTTGTGACCAGGATGCGTTGCCGTTTGGAAGCCACAGCTCACTTGGGTAGTTTACGGTTGATTTCAGTTCAACACAGTTCAGCATTGTGCAGAAGTCTAAAAAGCGAGAACATATATTGCAACCGGCAAAGCATGGACAAGTTTATTGTTGCTGCAAAACGCGGTGCCATATCTCACGAAGACTGCAGGCGATGACCTTAAACCTGTTGTTTCCAATAACATTGACAGAGGAAGTGTTCCAGATTGATCCCAACTCACTGGACTCTACACATGCGGGCCAACAGGTGAGCTTTAAGACACTGAGAAAACATCCCTCATCAAGTTCAGAAGCCAATGGTAAGTCTGCTGAAGTAGAAGCCTCCCGTCTGCACTACTGTTCTTTGGTGGTTCTCACCTCACTGGAATTCTTGAAAATGCACTGGAATTCTTGTAGCACTAAGTCACGAAAGACATGTTATGCCGCGCTCGGCACTGAAATGCATAGTACAGGCCCTGGTATTGTCTGTCGTTAACTACTGTGCCTCCGTGTACGGGTCTTGTGGTGCCACTCAGTTGCACCGTGTGCAAAAGATTGTAAATTTCTGTGCGCGCATAGTGACTGGTCGAAGACGCCGCGAACATATTTCTGATGTTTTATCTCAATTAGGATGGTTCACAGCCCAGCAACTCGTCGAATACCAAACTACATGTGCTGTGCGACGAATAATTCTGACTGGTTCACCGCCTCAGCTACTGGCGACCATAGGCCCGCCAGCCTCTAACTTACATAATCACGACACGCGCCGAGCGGGTCTTTTCACTCTTCCACAGATTCGAACAGAGAGTGGTCGCCGTAGACTCAACTATCGTGGCGTTCAAATTCTCAATTCCACTGGTCTGAATGTTAATGACCCACTTTTTTGCAAAGCACTAAAGCAAATGATTTTAGCCAGAACCGACATCACTTGAATTTTACACTAAACTGTTAGGAACAACCAGCAACTAGTCAGCCGTTTTCATTATCTAGTCATGGATGATATGTTTCGACGAAGTTTTTGAATGTTGTATGATGTTTGTAAGTGAGTGAGTGGACATGTGTGTGTTCTAGGTATGTTTGTTTTCTTGCTATTTCCCTCCTGTTGCATGAGCGCGGATTTTTTACTTCAATGACGTGACAAGTGAAAAGCCTCTGTAATGGCGGACCTTCGTCGAATACACTGATTCTGATTCTCCCCGCCCATTGCCTCGGCGGTCCGCTCTCTGGGTCAGTGAGAGAGGGGCGCGGCCTATACCAGGGTGACGGGCGAGTGGGTCACGCGGAACGGGCGGACACTGGCAGGAGCGCCGCACACGGGCAACTTTCACTGGCCGATGGAGAAACTCACGCAGCACAGGGAAGCATATGGGGGCCACAGTGTTTCATTTGAAGCCAAATGAAAATACGGCATACAACGTCTCGGCGATTTTGAGAAGTGGCTTCGCCGAGCGTTCCCTGCAGTTATGTTTTGCTCTGACGACAGCGACGGTTCGCCCGAGAAATGAACTTACTTTTGAGTGTGTTTTGTTTTACTCTGTAAAATACTATCGCCACGGCGGTGGAGGAGTGTCGCATCCTTGTTGACGAGTCCCTACTGTAGAACAGGGCAAATGGCCGAATTCAAACGTGGAACCGGTTAATAGCGGATCCTACTTACCTGGAAGTTTACTCGGAAGCCAATTTCAGCATGGAAGCACCCGAAAAAAACAGATCTGTATTTTCGACAAGGACGCGAAATGCCTCGTCTTCTCTGAACTAGAAACGCTGGAGTCCGACCTGCGACAGAGCGGGGTACACGCATTCAGAGGTGTGCACGTATTGGAAGCGCAGGCGGATCCAGGTCGGCGGGGCAAGTGGGGCACCCCTGGTCCGGATGGCGCTCCCTTCCGAACATGTGCCTCCTGCCCCGATCGGAAGTCCCGCACCCGCCTCTGATTGGCAGCCTTTGAAAACGCTACAGACACTAACATCTTGAACATTTAACACGCACCCCGCTGGGGGGAGGGGGTGGCAAATTTGCCCCCCTCCTGGCTTTCCCCAGATAACGCAAAAACGAAGAAACGCAGAGCAACGAAACATACAGTACCTTATCCCAGATCAATCGTACGCATCTGACCAAATTTTAGGCCAGGTCATGTCAGGTCAAGGAGTTATCCAAAGTCAAGCGACCCGACCTCAAAACCTGAAATCACGAGTTTGAAGCGGCGCCTAAGGAACATCTCCTAACTGATGAGTTTGAAACTTTCACAATATGATAAAATCATTAGGGTTTTAAATCTGCTATCTCAAAATTCTGATATTGGTGACTTAAGGTGGGGTCAATTTTTGGGTCACCCCATTTAAAGGAAAGAGAGAGAAAGAGAGAGAGAGAGAGAGAGAGAGAACAGTTCTCAATTCACAAATTCGAAGTCCGGTTACTGCTGCCAAAAACAATATCCTCCATATGCACCAAAATTCCGTTTCTTCAAGACAGAACACAAAATCGTTACACCGTCGCATGACAGGAAATAAACCACTAAGAAAACAATAATCGTATTTTGGGCTTTCACTATCATTGGCTTATTCCATCGACACATCTTTCCAAAGTCTATTATTTATTAACATCAGTGTAACTAAGGCTCCTAGACCTTTTCTGTATTGGCAAAAAACATCAACAGGCACCAACCAATGACTGCTGCAGTCACGTGATGTGAAACAGTTAAGTCAGTTAATAAATAAATTGAGCAATGCAGTTATTCCACGAACATGCATAACACTCAACGTTTGCACAAATGCCTATCCTGAAAATGTTCCCAAAGTTGCCGTGAATTTGATAACATTAGTTTTGAATGTGTACCCCCAGTCTACAAACCGAATGTCACTCATGTAACCGTAGGGGAGGGTGGGGTGGGTTGTATCAGTTTCACCCAGGTTCATTAATTTCGTAACTACTTGGGATGGCCCCGTGATTTCAATACCATCTCGTAGCTGCATCCTTTGGCTTCCTTTTGCCGATATATTTTTCTTAATCTTTACTGGTTTGTCTCCTACTGCCCGGCGAATGGACCTTTTCACTTGATACAACTTACCCCACCGGTTGGGTGAGTTGTATCACATGGTGGGTTAGTTGTAACAGTGTGTCACGTTTTGGAGACTGTGCCTGCTACCGATCATGGCCGTGGGAACAACCTACAACGAATTTAGAATTTAATTATAAACTTAACTTGCATTTTATTGAACCTAACTATGGCCAATACAGTACGAAATTCATGGCGACAAAAAGCGCAAACGAAACATCAACCGTCCAAGTGTAAAAGTGACCAGTTTGGAAAAAGGAAGCCAACACGATGCGTCGAAACGGGCAAATTCTTGACTAGGTACCAGCAGACTTAAGCCAGGGCTAAAGTCTGTTCAATCTGCAACTGTTCAATCTGAAAAGCCTAAACGTATTAGTTATGAACTTACTAAGTAATCCTCTACAATAGTTACGGGAAGGGTTGTATCAGGGATACGGATGAATTGCATGGACGTGGGAAGTGGGAGGCGGGGGCGGGCGAGCGGGTGTCCTCAATTTTTGAAGCGAAGGTGGGGATGTGGCCATAACTTCTCGGGACTTGTTAGACTTTAATTTTTGTTTTGCTTTCATTCCATCAGCGCGGCTTGTCTTGTACTTATCGTGGCCCGCACTTTTGCAGAAAAATATTTTTACCTATTTTTTCGTTGTGGCTACCTGTGATGATATAATGTTTTTTGGAAAAATGAATCTGTGGCGACATCCCTAATGAGCTGTATAGGCAGCGTGGGGTGCCTACCCATTTAAACGGGTCCTAAATCAGCTCAGGGGCCAAAACTAGCCCAGGGCCAACCTTCAACTCATGGGGCCTAGACACGCTGAGGGGGCCCAAGCAGCTCAGGAGGCCCATAAACTAAGATTGCCAGACTAGCTGGGTGTCTCGACGAACTCATAGGGCCCAGATACGCACAACGGGCCCCATACAAGCTGAAGGGGTCTTATCAGTTAAACGAACACGATACCAACCCGGGGGGACCCTTGCCAGCTCAGGGAGACTAATCCAGCTAGGGGCCCTATGATCAAACCAGAGGCCCCTTAAGTAAATCCTATCACGGGCCCTAGACCAGCTCATGGCTGCCACAATAATTTCACCTACAGGGTTATTTTAGCTTAGGGGCCCAAGCAGCGAAGGATCTAAGGCCAAGCCAGTAAGCTCCTGTGCAATACTCTTTCCGGTCTCAGAACAGCCCAGGGGGCAACCTGAAAACTCGCTCTCAGATAGCTAACAATTAACTCAAGAGGGCCCAGGATCTGTTGGGGGGCCTACACAATTAAGGGACCCGAAAAGCTCAGAAGGCTCCAGTGGCGACACATTCAAGTTCAATGTGAGGTCCTGGTTATCTAAAACGGTCCCAGATCAACTGAGGGGACTCAATATCAGCTCAGAGCAGCCACCAAAACTCAGAGGCCCAGGCCCGCATAGGCTCTTCGGCCTCTGATGCTTAGTTTAGCGTCAATCGGAGATTTCGTAGGGACTTAGCCTTAGTTAAAACAACTGTGATATGTGGGGTGGTCGATACGGCACCTTAGTTTCGCCATGACTTAAGTTCAACAAAGTTCACTGTATTCATTGTTAATTGCGCTTATTGTAGCGTCAATCGGGGTTTCTGTAGGGACCCAGCATTAGCCAAGACAACTATGATATGTGGATGTGGTCGTTACGACACCTCGTTTTCTTCCAGATCAAGTTAGCTGTATTATTTGCTTGATGCTTCAGTTAGCATCAGTGGGGGCGTCCAGCTTCTTCTACCAATGTCCAGTCATTACGTTCTGGGCGAAACCTTGCCGGCCCGAAACATGTTTGATGGTAAACGTGAACATGTTTCACTGAAAGGTAGCTTTCATGAAAATAAACATTTACAAATACGTTTTTAAACCCGTTTTTTTTCTCACTGACCGCCTATTGGGTGGTAAATTGGCGCCCTCAGATTCCGCCCCCAGGTTCGGCGCCCTCAGGCTTGCCCCTAACGAAATCCTAGATTCGCCACTGGACTTGTTAGACTTTAATTTTTGTTTTTGCTTTCATTCCATCAGCTGGTCCGTCTTGCACTTATCCTGACCCGCACTGTTTGGATAAAAATATTTTACCTAATTTTTCTTGTGGCTAGATGTGACAATGTAGTGTTTTTTGGAAAAAGAATCTGTGGCACACCCTAATGAGCTGCATGAACATTGGGGTGAGTTGTATCACTGTTACAACATACCCCACCTGGCCTTGATACAACATGTACCACCCTCTCACATTGGAAACACGTCCTCGTGCTCAACAACCAATGGCCAGCCGAGAAAATCCTTCTCCGCACGAAGCCTTAGAATCTACCCTTACCACTGCTACAACGATCCTTCCAATTCGTGATCATCTGAATTACAAAAACAACTTTCTTTCGACGAAATTTTACAGAATGACACCCCGAAAACGCTTTTCTGCACTCACCGCGAAACGCGCCAAGCCAAGCGACGGCAGTTAAAGAAGATGGCGGACCGCTTGCCGCATCATTGGTCGGGTCGGGCGCTATCTCTGGATAGTTTTGGAAAAATCGCTCTGATACAACTTGTCCTGATACAACCTCCCACCTCCCTATGTACCTTTACCGGTAATGTCACTCCCTGGTATCTTTACTGCATCGTCAGATTTGTGCTTCAAGCTGTCGGTGGGCACCGCCCGGCGGGCGGCGCATATCCTCAACCGCGAACTATCGGCAGACTCACTAACACAAACCGCCATGACTTGCTTCGGTCATCGGATGTCGACCTAATGATTTCGCCCATGTAAACAGGAAACTTCTCCTGTTATTCAGCATCATGTTTAGCTGATCATGACTGTGCTTTTTCGGCTTAAGAAATGTGACGCGTGGAAATTTTATTTTCAAAACATATCGTTATCAAAACGATCTCACTATACTCTTGAATCACTTAGCTCTGTATCTTTATAACAAGAAGGTCACAAAAACCTACGAGTTCACAGTGATATACTTTTACTATGGATGACTGAGCGCTAGCATTTGTGATTCTAGTTTAAAATCATGTCATTACATTTGCCATGATTCCGGTATACAGCGAAACGGAAAAAAGGTTCATGTTTTATCACAGGTGATTCACAGGTCTGTGAAATCAACGTGGTACGCCAAAATAAGAAAATAATCTTGGTTTCCGGGGTTCCAATCAATTCGTAAACTCTTGATATCATTTCTAAAGACATTTTTGGGGTTTCATCCTGTTTTGTGCGCCCACTGCACCGGTCGGACCGGGCAGTCCGGCCTGAATCGAATGTTGGCCACGGAGCCAGGTCTTACTGTTATAAACACCACCAGAAAGCCTTACAGGCCATATCAATTATCACGTTCAGCTTCAATTCGCATACACTTTAATTTCACCAACCCTCTTCCTCCAAGCTCACCTGTTATCGAAGCAGGGAAGGAGGCGTCAGATCCTGCCACCTTCACAGCAGGCTGCGCTGATCTGACGGTCAGGAGCTGCAGCGCCCTCATCCCGACACCCCCAAATCGAACTGCCAGGCCGAGCTCTGTCGCGCAGGCGCAGACGCCCATGGAGAGACGCCGAAGCTGCCGTTCACCGTGACGGGGCTCCGCCCCCTGCGCTGGAGCAGCGGTACATCGGCTCCGAACGCAGCGGGACAGTCACCGCGCACACGCAGCGGGACAGTCACCGCGCACACTCAGCGGGACAGTCACCGCGCACACGCAGCGGGATAACCACGGCGCACACGCAGCGGGACAGTCACCGCGCACACTCAGCGGGATAACCACGGCGCACACGCAGCGGGACAGTCACTGCGCACACGCAGCGGGATAGTCACCGCGCACGCGCAGCGGGACAGTCACTGCGCACACGCAGCGGGACAACCACGGGCACACGCAGCGGGACAGTCACCGCACACGCAGCGGGACAGTCACCGCGCACACTCAGCGGGATAACCACGGCCCACGCAGCGGGACAGTCACGCGCACACGCAGCGGGATAGTCACCGCGCACGCGCAGCGGACAGTCACTGCGCACACGCAGCGGGACAACCACGGCGCACACGCAGCGGGACGTCACCGCGCACACGCAGCGGGACAGTCACGGCGCACACGCAGCGGGACAGTCACCGCGCACACGCAGCGGGACAGTCACGGCGCACACGCAGCGGGACAGTCACCGCGCACACGCAGCGGGACAGTCACCGCGCACACTCAGCGGGATAACCACGGCGCACACGCAGCGGGATAACCACGGCGCACACGCAGCGGGACAGTCACTGCGCACACGCAGCGGGACAGTCACCGCGCACACGCAGCGGGACAGTCACGGCGCACACGCAGCGGGACAGTCACCGCGCACACGCAGCGGGACAGTCACGGCGCACACGCAGCGGGACAGTCACGGCGCACACGCAGCGGGACAGTCACCGCGCACACGCAGCGGGATAACCACGGCGCACACGCAGCGGACGTCACGGCGCACACGCAGCGGGACAGTCACCGCGCCACGCAGCGGGACAGCCACGGCGCACACGCAGCGGGATAACACGGCGCCACGCAGCGGGACATCACCGCCACGCAGCGGGACAGTCACCGCGCACGCGCAGCGGGACAGCCACGGCGCACACGTGTGGGGCAGTCACGGCGCACACGCAGCGGGACAGTCACGGCGCCACGCAGCGGGACATCACCCGCACACGCAGCGGACGTCACGGCGCACACGCAGCGGGACAGTCACGGCGCACGCAGCGGGACAGTCACCGCGCACACGCAGCGGGACAGTCACCGCGCACACGCAGCGGGACAGTCACGGCGCACACGCAGCGGGACAGTCACGGCGCACACGCAGCGGGACAGTCACCGCGCACACGCAGCGGGACAGTCACCGCGCACACGCAGCGGGACAGTCACCGCGCACACGCAGCGGGATAACCACGGCGCACACGCAGCGGGACAGTCACTGCGCACACGCAGCGGGACAGTCACCGCGCACACGCAGCGGGACAGTCACGGCGCACACGCAGCGGGACAGTCACCGCGCACACGCAGCGGGACAGTCACCGCGCACACGCAGCGGGACAGTCACGGCGCACACGCAGCGGGACAGTCACCGCGCACACGCAGCGGGATAACCACGGCGCACACGCAGGGACAGTCACGGCGCACACGCAGCGGGACAGTCACGCGCACACGCAGCGGGACAGCCACGGCGCACACCAGCGGGATAACCACGGCGCACACGCAGCGGGACAGTCACCGCGCACACGCAGCGGGACAGTCACCGCGCACGCCAGCGGGACAGCCACGGCGCACACGTAGTGGGGCAGTCACGGCGCACGCGCAGCGGGCGGCCAACTCCAATTCATAGGCGGATCCAGGGGTATGGAGCAGTGACGGCGAAATTTTCGAATTCAAGGGGGCACCATGGGCTTTTCAACCCATTTCTTTCCAATCAACGCCATAGGGTTAGTGTTAAAATTTCTGATTTAAGGGGGGCACCGTGCCCCGGTGCCCCCCAGTTCCGCCACCAGTGGCATGGGGGCACCTGCCCGACCCCCATCGAGCCTGAGCCCCCTAAAACGGAACTCCCCAAGGATGCGAGAATCAGCGTTCCGGTGATAGGTTGCGCTGTGGGTGAGTGGCCCACATCATGCTTCCCCGACCATAATTTGGATCAGCTTATGCTTCAGAAATTACCCCAACTAACCCTTTTTGGGGTTAATTTCACCCTTCTGAGAGGCAGGCATTCCCCTTAGCTGTGTGTGTCAGGGCCATTAGGGGATCCAGGAGTAACTTTTGGAGGTACCAAACCAACGTTAGGGGGGCTAAATCGAGAAACAAGTTGCGAAAACGTAGTATTTTTAAGAAAACGGCTAACATTTATTTTTGGTTCTTGGGGGCGGGAGTGGCAAAATTTGCGGGAGCGCGACCTGAACAAATTACGGTCTACAGACTCGGCCCCTGATCTCGACATTCGCTGTGAGCAGCTGTGACCCAGGAAACAAAACAGCAACCCTCCAGAAGCATGCAGGAGCAAAACAAAGAGAGCGTGGCTCGGAAGTTTTGCAAGCTTGTATGCGTACCTCTGGCCAAGAAGACGACGCCGCATCGCCAGAGGAAGTTCATTCGCTTCGACAAGTAAGCTAATTGTCGGCGTGGTACGAAATACACCTTGGGAAATAAACTAGGTAGCTGGGGAGAACAACTCGTTTCATACAATTTCCCCCGTACACACAGCTTCCTACAATCACACAGCTCTCAAACCACCACGCTCCATCTACTAAGCTCAAACTAGGTAATTTGTTGCAGATACATCTGAATATTTTGCCTTTTTCTCCTTAAACCGAGCCATTCACGGCGCAGCTAACGCCACTGGTGGGTTCAGGGGGAGGGGGCAAACCGGGCGATTGCCCCTCCCAAACCCCCGATTTTTGTCGACTTTCTTTACCGAAACATGTTTTATATGATTTTGGGCCCCTGAACCCCCTCCCCTACCAAACTCTCGGTCTAGATCCGACCCTAATTCACACCAAGCACCAGTTTCAGTGAACAGATGCGAGGTCGCGAGCAGCAATGGAGTGCGTCCCGGCCTTGGCCTGGTTCACTGTCCAGTAGACGCAGTCGATCAGGCCCTGGCCTGACTTCTCCAGCAAACACACGGCGAGCGATTACCGACCCAAGCTAGATCCGAGCAGGAGCTGACACTCCAGCACGGTCCTGCCTGTGGGGCATTCCACGACAAAACGACCAAACAATCTCCAAATAACACCCTACGTCTCAGATTTTGATGAAACTTTGTCTAAGAGGTTTTCTGGGGCGCTGATTAAATGTTGTGCTATTTTTAGCCCCATCTTTTCTAAATCTAGAAAATTGCTTCATGCAATTTTTCGATTTAGATTCGATTTTTCGAAATCTAAATTTTTTTCGTAAATTTGTTCAAAATATATTCCGAATTATTACTGCAGGCGCATTACAGCCAAGCATTGCGTACTTTTAATTATTACCGCCTTTTGCCATGCATAATATGCATTAATTTCTTACAAACAACTGACGCAGTCTCGAAAGAACACACATGCATATCTTTATGTGGATTTGATCTAGTATGTACAATGATATTAGTATATTTACACTATTTCCCTTTTACAATAACCCCGTACTGCTCTGTTCCATCAGGCATTTTTGAAATCCAGCTTTGTCCTGTGAGCGGCATCCAGGGCTCCGCCACGGGGGGGGGACGGGGGACGCACCCCCAACTTTGGCGAAGGGGACAGTCCCCCCAACTTTCAGCTGAAGGCCCCTCCCCGAAAAAACAATAATTTCACAGTAAAACGCATAACGAAAGAGAACTAGGACTGTTAAAGGCCATGGTAGCTATAGAGGAGGCCCTGGCAGTGATATACAAGGCCCTAGTGGCGATACATAAGGCCCTTTTGGCGATAGAGGAGGTCCTGTTGGCGATGGAGGAGGCACCGTTGGCAGCATCAAGATGTCCTGATGACAGTAGAGGAGGCCCTATTGGCCATATAAAAGGTCCCAGTGGCCATAGATGAGACCCTGGTGGATATAGAGGCCCTAGTAGCAGCAGAGGAGGCCCTTTGTCATTAGATGAGGCCCTGCTAGCGATAGAGGAGGCCCTAAGGTTGATCCAGGAGGCCCTGAGAGCGATCAAGGAGGACCTTGAGGGCGATTCAGGAGGCCCTGATATCGATAGAGGAGACCGATTTGGCTATACAGTCTCCCTGGTATCGATGTAGGAAGCCCTGGTGGTAACAGAGGAGGCCCCTTTATTGATAGGGGAGGCTCTTTTGTTGATAGAGGAGGGCCCTTTGTCGATGGGGAGGCCCGTTAGTCGAAAGAGGAGGAACCTTCTCTATCTCCACCAGGGCCTTATCTATGGCCAGGAGGACCTTTTCTTTGGCCAAGAGGGCCTCCTCTATTGCCATCAGCGCCTCTCGTTGCTGTCAGGCTGCAGGTTTAAATCCTTCATCCTCGTGAATAAACATGAAAATCTTTAACCTTTGGCGATTGGAAAGGCCCTGGTGGCGATAGAGGAGGTCCTGGTACCCATAGAGGCGGCCCTGGTAGTACTAGAGGAGGATTCAGTGATGGGGGAGGCGCTCTTTGCGCAAAAGGAGGCCTTATTATTGATCGAGGAAGTGCTGTTGGCAACAGAGGAGGCCCCGGTGGCAGCAACGAGAGGCCCTGATGGCAATATAAAAGGCCTCTTGGTGAAAGTAAAGGTCCCGCTGGCTAACGAGCAGGCCCTCTTGGCGCAAAAGAGGCCCATGTTGGCGATAGAGGAGGCCCCGGCGACAGCAATGATATACCCTGATGACAATAGAGGAGGGCCTCTTGGCGTAAAATAGGTCTCGGTGGCCAAAGAGGAGGCCCTCTTGGCGAAATAGGAGGCCCCGATGGAGATAGAGGAGGCCTTGGTAGCAACAGAGGAGGTCCCTTGTTAATAGACGAGGCCCTGGTAGCGATAGAGGAGGCCCTAAGGGTGATCCAGGAGGCCCTGATAGCGCTCCAGGTTTGGCTATACAATTTCCCTGGTACACATGTAGGAGGCCCTGGTGGTAACATAGGAGGTCTCTTTACCAATAAGGGAGGCCTCTGTGTCGATAGAAAAGGCCCGTTCGTCGAACGAAGAGGAACCTTCGGATATTGAGGAGTGCGTGGGAGGCTTCACCTCTATCAAAAACGCTCTTCTGACTGCCAACGAAGTGGGGATCATATTCAAAGATTCGTTGACTGTAAGGGAGAGGTTCCGGGCTATCTCCACAGAAAACGAGACGTCAGTGCCTGCGATTCGGGCACTGTGTCCGACGCGGTGGTCCGTACGGCTTCAAGCCGTTACCGTGCTTTTGAAAGGGTACGGTGTCGTGCTAAAAGCCGTACGTCACCTAAGCCAGGGCCGAAGCCACGTGTCTGTGAGGGCCGCTGGCTTAAGTCAACAGCTGAGCAAGTCAGAAACGTACCTTTGTCTCTCTCTGTCCCGACTGTTCCTCGAACAGTTGGACACTCTCAGCAAAAAAGCTCAGAAACAAACCCACACACTCTTGCAAATGCGCCTAGGCGTGGATGCAACCACGGAGTACATCCAAGGGCTAAGGGAGGGCGCAGCGACCATGATCGACGCTTTTATCGCGGAGGCTGAAGCTCTGAACTTGTCAGAGCTGTTAGCGCCTCGCAGGAAAAAATCCCCCAGAGCGGTACACGGGCAAAGCAGAGTCATATACTCCAGGCAGTGCAAAAGAGCTCCTCAGGGTCGAGTATTTAAGCGTACTTGACAGTGTGACTGTTCAAATGCGAGAGAGGTTTAGGCAGGAGGTGACGCAGAAGGCAGAGAAGCTGGAAAAGATTCAGTTGGATACTCACACTGCTGGTGAGAGTGCTGCCGAGCTGCCACCAGAACTGAACGTGCGAGAACTTACCGTTCAGCTGCAGGTATTTTCAGCCAAACATAGCCATGGCTGCTTAGATGAGGCAGTTTCTACATTCGCAGGCTTAGGGCGTGAGGCTCAAGACCTCCTCCCACAGGTCAGGCACCTATTAAAGTGTCTGCTCGTGTTGCCCTCCAGCACAGCCTCTGCAGAGAGGAGCTTTAGCGCTTTGAGGCGTTTAAAGACCTGGTTAAGGTCGACAGTGGGTCAGAAGTGCCTAGGTGCTCTAGGTGTGCTGCACAAGTGCACATCCATAGAGACATGGTCAATAGGACTGCTGATATGCAGGAGCTTGCTGCTGACTTTTTAAGCCGCAACGAAGCGCGCTGTGCTCTGTTCGTGATGTTCCCCAAGTAGGTGTGCCGCTGTCTCTGGAGGTGGGATATGTTCGCTACTATGATTGTGATGGGTGATATGATCTTGGCGATAATGGTGAATGGTGCTTGATCACAGAGTATGTTCATTTGCGTTTGCATGTAAAGTTTCCATGCCGTCCACGGCGTGAAAATGTTCATGACCAAATATATGAATATGTAGTGATTGGTTTGTGCGAATGCAGCAAGGGGTAATGAAAAAGGCTGGCTCTCAAAATCCAACGAATATACACATCAACGCCCCTCATGTCGCACTGACATAATCATATATTATATGAGGGGCTTCAGGGCAGAGTCGCTTATGTGGGGTCTTTTCCCCCGTCTTGAGCCAAAGTAGCCTGTATGAGATAGGAGCTTCTAGCTACAAGGTATTTGACTGGAGTGAGAGGATTTCTGTGCACGGCCAGACTAGCCGAAGAGACTGCTCCCGCAGAAGCCATTTATCGTAGCAGTCACTGCCGAAAGTTTGACAGGAAGGAACACAAACACTCCCGAGCACACGGAGGGTGAGCTTCTCTGGGGCTAGTGCCGACATCTGGTCAGCAGACACTTGGATGCCACTCCTGTACAAATTTTACAAAGATCTTGGTTTCATTCGGTGTGTGACTTAGCTCAGGAGCAGCAACATGTTGTGCCGAGCGCGCAAAATGTTGGATGAAAGCGGGAACACAGGAGGAGAGAGGCAGAAGCCCAAAGAAGTGCTGAGAAGTTGAGAGAGAAACAGTCAAGTGCCGACATACCGGAAACACCACGATGTAACGGCGAAGGTGAGTACATCTTTGCGATATTTATACGGGTGTTCACACGAGTTTTTTCACCAAATCAGTCATGGAAGTTCATCCTTATTTTACCTATGCTCAGTCAGTCAGTAAAGGTCACGCAAAACGTAGATTATCGTTCGGGAATTAGCCCTCGCTCCCAGTTGGGGGGTGTTTGAACACCCCACTCAGGTTTTTACCCCCGCTTATCCTTGATCAATTGCGCACCTTTCCACCAAATTTTAAGTTTTATTCATGTCAGGTCAGGTCACCAGGCCAGGTCAAGTGACCTCACCTCAAAAAAAATGTTTAAGCTCCCATAAGTAAAAACAGGTTTGAGTTAGCGGTCGGAAACTCATAGCACATAATAACCTTACTGGGGGTTTCAAAACATGTTTCGGGACTTTTGATATCTGTGACCTGAGGTCAGATATGGAGCACGACCTCTCCATTGCTAATATATGGGAAGAACGAAAGTTGGTCGAAAATAGATCTCTTTCTGTAGATATGGCTTCGAATACCTTCCTATTCTTCAAATCGTGGTATCTTCGCCCATCTCCAAGGTTCAGGTCGCAACTTTTGACCTGTGACCTCTGGAAGGCCATCTAGGGTTAGTAATGCAGGTTTTTAGACTGGGGTCAATAACTTCGCAAGAAATGGTGCTAGAGCCTTCATTTTGCCACCAAAACGTTTCAATCATCCTCCCGAGTCTAATAATATGCATATTGACTATGCTCGGTCAGGTCATGACCTTGACCTGGCCTTAGGTCAGATCATTTTTTACAATTTGACCTAGCATGGCCATATTATACATCATTCGATTCGTCTTAATGAGAGGAATCGAATGAGGCCTAAAAACGTGTCTCTAACTTAACCCAGTCACATGCTAGAGCTAAAAAACACCCTCTGTCATGTCACCTTCTTTGACCTGTCATGACCTCAATATTGACTTGAGCAAATAAAGTGAATGATATAGTTTCGTCATCATTTCTCGTGGGCTATGCACCACTCTCCGCTTTTTTCGCTATCACGTGCAGGAGCCGAGTTAGAGGGGGGTTTCAAACACCCCCGCTGGGGGGGAAGGTGGGCCGGAGACCCACTGGGGTAGGTGTTAGACCAGTTGGCCTTAGGTGTTGGCCGATGTTTAGAGGCGCAGTAGAAACAAGCAGCAATGTTAACATGACCTGACCTAATGCCAGGTCAAGGTCACAACCTGACATAGCTTAGTCAATATGCATATAATTTGACTTGCGATGACGATACAAACGTAATGGTGGCAAAGTGAAAGTTCAATCGCCATTTCCCGCGAAGCTATTGATCCAAGTCTGAAAGCCTGATTTAGTAACTCTATATGACCTGTCAGAGCTCTAAGGTCACTAGTTACAGCATGACTCTATGACGTGGCCTAGGATACTACGATTTGAAGAATAAGGAGATATTTCATGCCTCATCTACAGAAATAGAGCCATTTTTCAACCGACTCCCGTTTCCCATGTATTTACAATGGAGAGGTCATGCCCCGTATCCGACCTCAGGTCAGAAATATAACAAATCCCGGAACTTGCGTGATATGAGTTTAAGATCGCTAACTTAACCAAGTCTTTACTTGTGCGAACTTAAACATTTTTTGGGTGATTTCATCTAAAAAGGTGTGCAAAGTACGGCGGCGTTTCGCCTCGCCGTTTCAAATCCGGCAAATCCCAAAAACATACTTTGACTTCTGTTGACCATGATTTTGACCTGAGCAAAATATAGTTGCAATATCTTTTGAAGAGATTGAGGCGGGCTATTTTAACGCCCTTTGTCTATTTATTTCATCTATCATGTTTCGCGAGATCGCATGGGGGGTGAGGGTAACAGCCTCCTTTTAATGCGAAGGTGGCTCATACCCCTGCCACTGCGCTTAAAGGGAATGTGGCACCTTTATAACGTGATTTTAGCTGAAATAGCCAGGTTGTAAAGCATGCCAGAAAACCCGGTACTCTGTATATCATTAGTCATGGAACTCGATATTTCCGTAGAAAAAAGCTAAAAACTAACCAAAATGCTCACCCAGGTGGGAGCATTTCCTCGCCTCGCCAGGCGGCCATTTTTGTGCGCTTCTGGTATGACGACATATGCTGACGTCACGATCAGCATCAGCCAATCGAAGCCTTCGAAGCGTTTCGAGTGTTGGTAGTGGCTGCTAGATCATGACATCATCCACAGGCAGACATTTATCTCTTTTTCTAGAGGAGTATTTTAAAAACCACAATATTGAGCTTATTGCACATTTTTCAGAGAAATCATGAGTGGTTTCACTATTTTCGTCTAAAATTGCGCCTAATTACACTAAATTCCAGGATTCGACCAAGGTGCCACATTCCCTTTAAACATATATCATTTTTAAAATTTTAGGTGAGGTCACTTGACCTGGCCTAGTGACCTGAAATTTAATGACCTTGAACCTAAAATTAAGACAGCACTTACGAAATTGATCACGAAAACATTGTAAACACAGAGCTATGCTGCTTCTTTTGGTGTTGCTACCCTTATCTTTCCCCCCTAGGGAAGAGGGGAAAGATAAGGGAATGGGCATTGATGTGGCTTGGAACCGTCGTCGTTTTTTGCACCGTTAGGTCATGGGGTATTTCTTAATCTTCACTTGAAAGGATTTTGGAAGCGGACAAAAATTTCGACTTCAGGCAGAATTTTCCTTGATGTGGTCAGATATAAAAAACGCTTCATTTAAAAAATGTAACGCTTATTTGGAATACAAGAAATCTGGCATATTAAGGCTGCTAAATTTTCTCCCAAGCCTTTTCGTTCTGTTAAGTTTATTGCACGCACCCCAAATAAGTATTTAGTGAGCTGTACCTTGAAAATCTCATGTTCCCCAATGGGAACATGTGGCACAAATGGGTTAGGAATGCATATAGTACAATTTCATGCGTTTTTATCCAAATTGGCATTAATCGAAGCCATTCATTTGTGATAAGTTTCTTAAGACTATTCATAAGTGACAGGATTGTCTTAACCATTGCTACAGCTACTTGGGGGATAGGGTTGTTCCAACCTCATCACCTCGGTTTTTATAATATTGCTAGAGACGATTCTGCAGTTATTATCGTGATACTTTGCATCGGCTTTGAAACATTCATTGCTCGTGTCTTGCAAAATAAATTGTATCTGAATTTTCAGTTCACACAGCTATGACTTTTTCCTGAAAGCTTGCATCGGACATTTTGACGTCAGGGCGCGTTTTCACGCGAACGCCGGAAACTATAACCGTTCTTCTGTTTCCATATACGTTAAATTGACACGATTATGTTCCGTTGATATTACAGGAACACCTTGAACGTCTTTGGCAGCCTTTGCTGACCTTTCCTAGCCTTACATGGCCTCTAGGGACCTTGGCCAAATATACCCTACCTTATAGCGTTTGGTCTTAAATATGACCATATTTTGGGTGCAGAATACATTTTGGTGGTGTTTTTGTACTTAATTCGAATTCCGAGACCAGAAATACCTGCGACAAGATTAAGTTAAACATATCAGGCTGCTTCGAATGACAAATTCGAACCGGAAAATCTAGAGCAAATTAATGCTAATAATGTTTGCCTTGCAGGAAAAACTAAGAACATGACGATCTTCTAAATATAATTTCGGCCAACGTTTGCTCCGAACATACTTATTAATTGGTTTTCTAAGAACTCCTTATTTTCTCAACCCATTTAGAACCGATCATATAAGCACCTATCTATTTAGGATTAATTTTTATTATTATTATTTTGGATATTGTGTATGGTTATTGGACCCCCTGAGTGTATGTTTATCTGGCACTGGTTTTTCTGTAAGAAATTGTAAACATAAAAAACGATGTTCCCATCTGGGAACATTGGATACATATGGGGGTACAATTCGTGCTATATCAGACGCGATTAATTGGCGAAATCGACTTCCAGATCTCTATATTACTGTTAAAAATAGGCAAAATGAAAATTTATGGATGGTATCACAGGGTCAGCCACCCCGCTCACGTCACCCTCTTACCAGTCGGTCGCCAGACGATCTACGTCGGGCAAATATTGAGCACCGGAGCGTCTCAGGGGAACCGATCCCAAGCCTTCACACACACACTGCCACTGTATGATTCTGAGCAGAAGACTGCAGCCCAACGCTCTACCAACTGAGCTACCGGGGCGGCTAGGGTTATATGATAGGGATAATATGATTGCAATGGTCCCAAAACACTGTAACTACCAGCTTATCCCTCCAAAAGCTTATAAAGCCAATCTTTCTTTTTACTAACAAAATTCTTTTTCCCTTTTCAACTCCGAGGAAAGTGCGTCGCAGGCTCGCGATGGACGAAGCAGCACCAGCAGGCTCCAGTCGTCCTTCGTCCACAACGATCGATTTGCCTGCTTGTTGTGAAGGGGAAACCGTCTGCTCATCATTCAGCGATGGGGATGATGTACCTGAAGAAATGACTGAAGCCGCACCCCCGATTCAAGTATCCTCTAAAGAAAACCCTTGGAGAAAAAGAGAAAAACTCTAAAGAAAAACCTTGGTCATATGACACAAAGTGGACATGACTATGATGCCAGCACCTGTAGAAAGGATGCTGCTGGAATGGAGGACTCAGTCCAAACAAATCCAACTCAGGCGTCGGGGTCAAGCTCCAAAAGCGGCAACAGTTCCATGGTTTTCGGCTTTGGGGAAGCTGAAAACCAGCCCATCCCTCGCAAGAGAAACGCTCATGACCACAGAAGTGTGGCTAAGGAGCGAAGAGACTCAGGTCTTGCATATTCTTCAAGGAGCGGCACCTGGAGAAGGGGAAAGAAAATGAAATACGTCGAGTGCAAGTGCTCCTACAAATGCGGGTCAGTGTACCCGAGATCGCAGCAGCAGAAAACCTTTGATCGGTTTTGGGCAACAAAAAGCTGGCTGGCCCAAAGCCAGTTCATTGTTCAAGCTGTGAAGCGGTGTCCTGTCGGCAAAGGCATCGGAAAGCCTTAAAAAAGACAGAGAGTCGGAAGTATGTACTGGGTGATGTCCAGGTTTGTAGGCATGTTTTCCTGAATACACTGGGTATTTCCGATGGCAGACTCGCCTACTGTTTGAAAGAAGTCTCGGTGGGGATTTATCTCTCCTGACAAACGCGGAAAGCACAGTCCATTCAACAAGCTGCCAGCTCAAGCCAAGGAGCGAGTTATGCAATTTCTCGATGGCTTTCCAAAGTACAAAAGCCATTACACGAGCAATGAGAAGGTGTACTTCAGCTCAGAACTGTGCTGCCACGGCTTGCAGCCGTGTTTGGAGCAAGATTTGCTTTGCTGGTATATCATTATTGATTGCGAGAAGAACACCAGCGTGGGCGACTGGGTTACGTTGTAAATCCTTTCGAAATTTTGAAAACCTGTAACGTATGTTCACTCAAACTTGGCATTTTCAATGGTATTTCCAGCCAATTTAGTGCCCCCCGCGCCACTTTCCGAGAGCGGGAGGGTCCGGTCCCCGAGGGCCCCCGGTGGCGACGCCTCTGGGCAGTGGTCATAGATATCCGCCACTGCGCTCAAGCTATTTAAAAGGCCGGGGAAATGTGGGCAGGTGATTGATTACCTCTGTACTTGGTGCCGTGTAATTTTCCATACGATTTCTTACATGGCGAATATGTTACCTCTAGGAGCTTTATGTACTCATACGAATTTGTGTCATTGCGAAACATGGTATCGTTACGAACATTTTGCTCCCACGTACTTTATTCCGTACGAACTTTTTCGATACCAACTTTTTACGTTACGAACATTTGACCCCTACGTACTTTACACCGTAAGAACTTTTTCCATATGATATTTTTACATTACGAACATTTTGCCCCTACCTACTTTAACCCGTACGAACTTTGTCCATAGGAACTTTTCCATTACGTTTATTATCCACGTACTTACTTCATGTTTACGTACTTTAACCATACGTACTTTTGCGTACGTACTATAGGCATGCAAACTCTTTCCTTACGTACTTTGTTTCGCAACCCTTTTCCATCATCCCCCTGCCCCATTTTCCTGTCGGTGGCAGAGCTCTTGTTCCTAACTAGCCTGTTTTTATTTTTTCAGGATGTGTCGCAAACACCACAGGAACATCTCCCAAGCCGAGCGAGAAGTTTCAGTGGCAGACCACTACCATCCCTGAAAACGAGCACGAAGCTGGTGTTCCCTACAGCGTTCGAGATCAAGTTATACACGTACGCACAGGCCGTGCTGGCGTACCTCCTGGATCTAGTTTCGCCGTTAACGAAGAAGGCGTGCGATATGCATCAGCGCCTTTCTATCAATGAAAGATAGTGTCTCATCATCGCCGATAGCTTGGTAGTCACTGCTCCCTTCAATCATGTAACTTTCGTACTTAAGGCGCGGGCACTGTGTCACGGTGTCCCCCCCCTCCCGTTCCGCCGCCACTGCCTGCTTGTATAGACCCATTCAACATCAAGATATTCACAGATAGATTCATGAGCAGGCCCACGCATTCGCTGGCCAGATCTGCCTACTAGGTGAGAGCTTGGCCCTTCATGACCAGTCAAGTGGGCAGCGGTGTCGAGAAAAGCTGCTTCCTCTGGCCCTGCTAGTGACGAAATCACTTGAGAAGTCGATTCCGAGATTTCAATGACAAACACGATAACCAACACACTCATCCGACTAACAGCCAGAAACGAAGTTGAGGCGTCAGACACAAGTCTTCAGAAACTCTACGACACCATGTCCTATCACTTAAGAGGTCACAGGACAAGTTAGGGACCAAACGTCCATTACTCTGACCAGTTGTCCGATTGAAAGGACTGGACTCAGGAGATAAGAAGCTACCTGACAGAGGATCAAAGTCAGGAAAAAACACAAAGGGAAAACATTAGACAGAGAAGGCCCATTACATCACGTTGTGCATAGAGACTGTATCAGGGTAAAACGAGCTATGGATGCACCTTTTGCAATGCAGATTAGAGCTATGTGGAAGGTTTCAGCGGGAGCTCATCTGTATGCACGTACTAGTGACTTTCCTAAGTGACTGCAAGGGTTGCGAGAGAGTTCAACAAAGTATGTTGCTATTTAAGTGAGCTTCAGAGGCTGCGCCGTCCGCTGTCCTGCCAAGCGGACGAAGCCCGCAATGGTCCGGCGTCGAATGACTTCCTCCGGGGTCATCCGCAGTGGTGGTGAGGAACGTCCTGCGGCAGCTGCCTGGGAGTACGTTTTCCGCGGGCAGCGGGCCTCGTAGGCCTCCCGGGCCTCGCGGAAACCCATACGACCTTTCACCTTAATCATGATGATAATGTTATAACTTTCACTCTTTCATGACTTTCACGCTCATTACAACACTTCAAACTCTTAAAACTTCACCTTAATCGACATGATTTCCTTCTCTCTTTCAAGCATCGGGCAATCGCGGTCAGCAGCAGAGTGAGGGGTCTGGCCTTCTCCGCAGTTTACACAGAACTTATTTGCTGCACAATCATCGGCTACATGATCTGTAGATCCACATCTGGCACATACTCGTTTTCCCTTACATGTCTTTGTGGTGTGACCATATCGCTGGCAGCGGAAACATCTCATGGGTGATGGGATAAAGATACGGACACCGATTCGGATATAGCCAACGTATATGTGGTCAGGGATGTCTGTCTTGTCAAAAGTAAGTACAATTGTGTCGCCTTCCTCTCCCTCAGCACCTCTCCTAGTTCTCATACGCCGCGCCTCAACAACACCAAAGTCAGCGAGACCATCAACAATTTCTTCCTCACATACACCTCTCAGATCTGGACAGCGGATGACACCTTTCGAGAAGTTTTTGGTACGATGCGCCTCAACAGAAATGGAAATTTTGTATGTCTTTTGGAAACCAGAATCCTTCCTCGTCAATGTCAGCTCCGACACAGAAAGTGCACGCGCAGCGTAGTCAGTTTTCGCAAACTCCACCTCCAGAGCTCCATCGCTTCCTTTTCGGGGGGGCATCCCTAGTTTCGAATATCTCCGAAACGGCTGCGTGAACTTTAACTTTGATTTCCTAAACTGTAAGGCGGTTTTAATTGTCAATATTATTATTTACGGGAGTTGGCTTAGGTTCTCCAACAAGTTATGTATGTGGTTTTTAGGAAGCCGTTTGCTGATCCTGATACCGTTATATGGTTTTATTATATATTTTTATGTGGATGATAGTGATATTGTATTTTGTATTTGGGCGGTTGCGTTAATGGGGGTATTTTGAGACTAACGTTGTAGGGAAGACTGCTGCCGGCGGCATCATTGGTTGAAAATTAATAGTTATACCAAATTTGATTAGGGGTTCCGTCTACATTTTAAATGATATTCCGCAGTATCGCCGATCATATCTTGTATATTAAAATGTGTTTCATACCCACCCCCCCCGACAGTCTGATCCCTATGTCACCCCCTTCCCGAGCTGCCATGAGGGTAAAATTATCAAATAATACTAGTAGACTAATATCCATGAACCACTGTTTGTTGGGATGTATTTACCCACTGTTTTATACTCATCCGCCCCTGATGAGTTTTATTTTTTATTTATTTATGTGTAAGATGAGGTTAGTTTGGTTTTTTTTGTCTGTGTTATTTTTTTATTTTTTTTTTTGTATTCTGTTTTATGTTTTATTTTTTTTTTTTAATTTTTTTTTATTTTTTTTTTAACGTTTTATTTCTGTTAAACGATCACAACGCACTACCTTTCCAAGGGGATCAAGGGCCTCTTTTCGCTTGAAGGGTGACAAGGACCCCAGGGATGTGTCCAGTCCCCGCATCACTACGACACGGGGACAGGACGGCTTTGCAGCTGGTTTTTGTGAACCAGGTGTCACGGTCCGGTTTCTCCCTTCCCCTCTTGGGGGGTTGGGAGGTATCAGCCTCCTGTGGAGGGTAAGGAGAGGGATTGGTGGTGTTTGAGGTATCCATGAAAAAGTTTATAAATTCAGCCAGCCACGTGCGCCACCTTCCAACGAGGGTGCTACAGGGCGAAACGACGCACGGGCTGGCTATACAGGGGAGGCGTCGCCCTTACAGAGGGGGAGAGACTCACCAAACCCCCTGCCCTGACGACGGTCCCCCCTTGCACCTAGCCTGGACGACCCCGGGCGGGGCGCGGACACCCCTCCCTCCCCGGGTGAAGTCGGGACCTCACCAAAGGAGGGAGGGACAGCCGAGCCCCACCAAAGGCCGGCAGACTTTTACAATGCTGCTACTCTTGTCGATGCCTTCAAAAGTTCCCCGCCCTTGCGGAAATCCAGACCAAAGTAGAGTGTTGCTAGAGGCACTCGAACCAAAACAGCGCCTACCTCAGCTCAGCTACCAGGACTCCTTCATCCCGGGGTACGGGTCGGTGCGCAGCTCACCTTAAAAAGACAGGCACCCCCACAAGGCCTCATCGGAGCAGGCGACTACCACCTGCTCGTCACAACTGATTCCCGGCTGGTCCGAGAGAAGCGAGCCCCCGGCTCGCAGGGCCGGCGACTAGAGGGATCCAATCGTCAGTCACACGAGCCGGAGGCCCGCATACACCCAGACCATCCAGGAATCATAGGCACGAGCGGGGACGCCCATGACACTGGGAAAAGGTGGGTAACTGGGAGGTTATGAGTTGGAAAAGGAAGCGGCTCGGTCTGCGCTGTCCAGCCCAGCCGCGCGCCACACGCGACCGAGATGTCCACACTCAAGACGAGCAAGAGTGCACACATCCCCGCCACACACGGAGACACGCCGGGCTAGACATCGCGGACAGTGGATAGGAGCGGTATTTAGGAGTGGACAGAAAGGATACGGGTGGAAAGGCATGGATACACAAGGACATAAGGAAAGAAGAGGAAAAGGAACAAGGAGTGGGTGGGATTTGAAGTTAGGAGGGCTAAGAAAGGATGAGGATGGCAGTTTCGATTTGGCCTCTCGCCCGATTGGAGGTCAGACACAGCCATTTGAACCGAGGTCGCCGGGGCTTAGAAAGAATGTGGTACCTTGAAAATGGGCTGTGAATTGAGATAGCCATGTGATAGAGAATGTTGAGCGATCACTTCATGCACATTTCAACTGTCCCACAACTTAGCTTTCGCAAAGAAATATAATATTTACCACTTACAACTACGTCCGCCCCGGTTGATATAGTGGGTTCTGCTTGTGTTTTGCACATGTGCTTATTGACTAATATCAACTGGGAAAGTGTTCACCAAGTTCTGAAGGATTAGCGGAACCACCCGTAGACCTCTTACAACTAGCTGCGCCAGGCCATGAGAAGGCTGGTTCTGCACAATTTCATCACGCCGTCGTCTGCTGGAAACTGCTCATCCCGGGATGAAGCCGAGAGTAGTGGTTTGCTTCTGATACGCCGCCCTAAATCGAGGCATGTACAGGAAACCTCCTCTGGCATGCCTGCAGTGGTGCAGCACGTTCTGCAGCAGACCCGGCCATCACATTTCCTGCAAAACTGCTCGGCGTACATTGCGGGCTATGTGTGCAGAAAAGTGATTGATGAAAAACGGATCAAGTGTGGAGAGTGTGTAGGGCTATCCTCGTGAAGGACAGGGACCCTCCACCAAACGACATCATCACGCTACAGAGGGCGAGAGACAACGGTGGCCTTGTTTTGCCCTCTGGCTCAGCCCTGAAAGTAGTTCTGTGCGCAGAGGAACGCCTCGCTGCCTTCCGAATGTGCATGGATATTTCGAGGGTCTCAAACTTGGCTCTCCTCATACAGGTCGGAGTGCTGCGAGACGTGACCCTAGACACATCAAAACCTGTGTTCTCGGGGATGGCAGACCACATGTTTGCTATCCTCGGAGACGAAGGGCACTACACCCAAGTGGTGAAAGTGCTCGTGGACAGGTACATTCGTGTGCGCCTGTATGATTTTGGGAAGACGGTGACGGAAAATGCTGTAGAGTCTGCCCACACCCGTCGCAAGCTGACAAAAACAATTTTGTTCAGAAACCAGTAGGACCTCACGAAATCTGCCTGAGAGGAAAAGTGGACCGCCGATTGAAGGCGTCTGTCTTACTGGTTGTTGCTTTTCGGGTTGTATTAATGATAGAAGAGGAATCGGGCAAGCCAATGTCAAAGCTTAAATTTGTGTTTGAGATGTGTATATAGACCGCTAGATGTACGTTGACCTGTGAAGGCACAGGCTGATCTGCTGATGACCCTTACTTTAGTTAGTTGTGTCGCTTGTTGGATATGATTTTGGAATGTGCGGATTTGCGCTGTGATGATTATATGTGTCATGATCTAATATTTCCAATTTGGAAGCGTTAAACTGCCATTGGGGTTAAGTGATGGGCTCTGAGTGTAGTCATGCGCACCTCTGTGTGCACGCTAGTTGGTTGCGTGGGGCGCTCAGGAGCGGTCCCCTTTTCTGTTCTCAGACGTCGCTGAGTGCGGCTGTGTGCAGGGAGTGTTCGAGCCCGTGTAAGCCCGTGGAAGTGTTCGAGCCCGTGTAAGCCGTGTAAGCCCAGTAAGAATAATTGTTTTCGCTTGGTTTGCGTGATTGAAGCGAATTGTTTTGGTGATAGATATAACCCTTACAGGATTGTAATGTAAGCTGGCAATTATTAAACTTCACCTCGGTACATTGTCTAATTCATCCAGGATATATTTTAGTAGTGACTTGTCACACATTTCTAATGTTATGGGCAGCTACGTTGCTGCCTTGTGAGTGGTAGCACTGGGCGGTCGAGCCCACACGCTAGATGCCGATTCGGCGTGGTGCTGTCGCAGAGAGGGATGGACTGGCCGCTGGTATGTGATCCCTGGAGGCATAACGACTCGGTAGGTCTTTGGATTTGGGATTCGCCTCTCCTCCAAACGTTGAGTGCTGCTATTCTCAGAAAGAATTTGTAACGCAAGAACTGTAAGCGAATGGGTAGTGCATAGCGAAATTAAGGGCGTCATCGAGGCGTATCGAATGGTTCTCTTGTCGTATTTCTCGTAAATATTGTGGTTAGCTGTTAGGTTATCGGTTCAACCAAATACACGGCATTGTCAGCAATGCCCCGACCGTAATACAAGTGTGTTTACCAGAAATGGACAAAACCTTCGTAATGAAATTGTTCCTGTCTGCGGATTGCTTTTCTGGGAGAGGCCAGAAGCGTTTAAAGAGCCCTTTCTACTTACTAAAAAGTGTTCCTTTGAGTAAAAAGGGCACGGATTCGAGTGTCAGCACTCTGGGCCATGGATGGAGGGCAGCAGCGGCCCCTCCAGGTAGTATCCTTCCTTTATCCTCAGCCCTCCTTATCCTTACCGTCTCCTACCATAGTTTTCGTTACCTCATGTTCATAACGACAACGCTTTAAAAGCCACCGCATGCGTGGAAGTGTTCATAGCTAATACTACTAATACTAATACATTGGATCATGAGCTTTCAGTGGACATATTGGCGATACTGCCGGATTGAGCGCCCACCTGATATGTTTTGGCGCCTCCTGGGCCAAGAGTGACACCCCTTCGACAATGTACCCCCCCGATCGGCGATCCTGGATCCGCGCCTGACTCTCGCTTTTTTGCCTCCCAGACCTAGTGTAAAGCGACATTTCAAGGGGGGGGCCATCAACCTTTCAGGGGGTGCCGAGGGTCGATCGGGTACCTGCTCCCCTCGCCCCCCCTGGATCCGCCTCTGAGTGGGCGCCCACCCCTGACCGATGGGCCTGGCGCGGATCCAGGATCGCCGATCGGGAGGGGAGGGGGCACATTGCCGAGGGGCGCCACTTTTGGCCCAGGGGGCGCCATTTTTGACCCAGGGGGACGTCATTTTCGGCCCAGGGGGCGCCAAATCCTATCGCTGGGGGGGGCAATTTTCGCATCGGGGGGGTGTAGGAGCGGGAATTATTTTTGCCTCGCAGACCTATGTGTAAAGCGAAATTTCAGGGGGAGCCATTAGCTTTCAGGGGGCGCCGAGGGTCAATCGGGGGAGGGCACGTGCCCCCTGCCCCTGAATCCGCGACTGCGATGGGCGCCCACCCTCACCCCACCCCTTGACCGAAATACTGAATCGCGCTTGTCGTGCCGTGTGAACCGCTAGGGGGCATGACCCTAGCCGTTCCGCTGGTCCGTGGGTGTGGTGTTCTTTGCTGGTGATGTCACGTAGTACCCTCTCGTTGGAATACGGGCTATCTCGTGGGGATGGTCGGTTGCCATGCCATGAATATGAGGACGGTGTAGCCAAGGTGATATTAAGATAGGGGTGTGACTTAGGACCAACTCTTTGATAACTCGGTTCAGAAAGATGCTATAGTTCATTTCAAGACACTCTGCGTTTTTAGCTTCTAAAAATAACGCCGATAGACCCCCTGTACATGGGGTCTGGAAGTTTTTATGTTTTTGTCACAAAACCACCCACTGGACCCGCTGCGGTCAACCCATTACTGACTGAATACCCGTTACAGAGGCATGGTTGCTTACGTTCGTGATTCTAAGACATCACACTGTATGACAACCTACTGAACACTCATCAGTTTAACAGCCTTGCATTGCGATAGGAGCATACTTTGACTGTTCAGTACCGCAGACGAGCAGAGCAAAGTACTTCATACCACCATAGAAATCTGAAAAAAATCTTTCCAAACGTAGCATTGCCAATTGCAACAACAATTGCAGTAAATCATAACGGGAAAATGTGAATCTTCAACATAGCGTAAGAGAGTCCATTTCATTTTTGGATGGCTGCCTATTGTTTTCTGTCCTAAGCCGACTTCCACTAGCTTCTCTGGCCGGTGAAACCACTTTGCAGTCCTGCTCCGCAACCTTGGATCCAAGTCCTCAAAAGACTTTGCTGGCCTCTTCTTCTCGAGAGGACTGACTAATGCCGGTGTTTTTGCCTCCAGCAATACGTGATTAAAGTAATCATTTTCCAGCTGATACGGGGGGGACAACATCCAGCCGATCGCTCAGGAGTTCGCCATCCATGTCACCTCACATCTCCTGGAGCACTTGGTTCACTGTACACTGTATGGAAAACGGGAGAAATGTACTGTGAAAAATTTTCTCAATCTTTAGACCGATTTCAACACGATGGTCTGGACCGAGTAGGAGAGGGGTAGGAGTAGTGGAAACAAGAGAAGATGGAACCATACATGGAAAGGATCAGCACCACTATGCTGGACATTTCCCCCAAAATCCATAACTTCTGAAGAAACAGGAAAACTTCTACGACGCCAAGATGTCGCAGGTAGAATGGGATTTCCTGGAGGACCATTGCTCGGAAAGGAAAATGTGCTGCCGAAGCTTCGCGGACGAAAGACGGACGGCCGAGGCGGAGAGGAGGGCGAAGTAAGAGCAGACGATGAAAAAGGAATGGCAAAGAAGGGGAAGAAAGAAGTCAAAAGACACGTTGATGGAAATTATAACAAAAATTAAAACATGCAGCGAGACATTGTGTGCAGATCGGACAACAGTGTCCCTCACAAGCCGACTGAAGCCAGTGAACCCTCACGAAACCACATCAGCAGAGGTGCTACCTAGGGTGCTGGGAGGCTCGGGCCTACCCCGACATTGCTTCAAATCAGTCTTCGGCTATGCAGTTTCTATGGGTATTCTGCAACTGAGGGAAGGGGGGGCCTTGAGCCCCCAAGCCCCTTTGTATACGCCACCGCTTCTCAGGGTGCATATCAGTCATGCTTCTTGGTGCATTTGAGGATACAGGGATGACCAGTCTGACCATGAACCTCAAAGCAGGTACGTTTTACCCACTTTTGAACGATTTCGACCAAATTTCTTCAAAAACATCGTTTTTCCTATTTAATCCAGGCTGGAATCCCCCGACTCGTTTTATTCAGGCCCACCCTTCAATTGATGTTTACTATTTTGGCATGTAGTCATATGTTTTCCAAGCGAATGTTACGCAAGAAGAGGCCCCCAGAACTTGTCTCTGGGTCGTAACTACTCATCCTGCAGTAAAGCCACTTGCTAATTTCAAAGTCAATTCTTGAAAACTTTAGATACTATGTGCAAGAAATTTATCCAAATTAAGGCCAGTTTTGAATAATGCATACAACATAGCATATTTTGGAACAGGGTGAATTTGGAAAGCTCTGAATTTACCTTTTAAGTCACACCCCTAATTAAGACGGGCAATCGCTAGGAGCACTAAATAGCGAGCCATATCTCGGTGCATTTTGTTAGGTTTTAGAATAGAGAAATCTGACAAAGACCGGACTCTCGTGGTCTTTTTTTCTAAATGTTGTTCAAGTTGTTCCTGGTAAGGCTGCTGGAGTCGGAGTCTCACTAAAGTCATCAAGGGACTTGTCACGGAGACCCCGACCCCACCACCAGAACGAACAACTCCCTCAATGGAGGGTTAATTTAGAAGCCAAAGTTTAACGTCCCACAAAGCACAGGGACGGCCGCCTCGCTCAGGTCACCCTCTAACCAGTCAGTTGCCAGCCGACCTGTACGTCGGGTAAACTATTGAGCGCCGGAGCGTCTCAGGGGAACCGATCCCAAGCCTGGACATGCACTGCCACTGCATGCTTCTGAGCAGCGGGCCGGAGCCCAACGCTCTACCAACTGAGCTACCGGGGCGGCTCTTTAGATCAAGTTGCACGCTAAAAAAACAGCTCAAACCACGTGGTAGGTTCCAAGTGATAACCACACTGGTATGGGGAGCTTACTTGGCTGAATCGCAGCTGCGGCTGGTAAAGCGGCTTGCAGGGCTGTGGTAACTCGTTGCGGTCGAAAAGTTAGTATGAATCATGAATCCAAAACACTCGCAGAACTCACAAACACACCAGGTCCGCAATCTCACTGAAGCTCCCACAAGCGCACTCGCTCTCCCTCAGACACTTATAAGGCGAAAAGGGTAAAGTGGAGTGGAGCGGAGCGCAGGGCGGCGCGTCTGCACACGGCGACACGCAGAGCCCGACTGACGTGTGAACCGCCAGGGGGCATGACCCTAGCCGTTCCGTTGGTCCGGGGCTGTGGTGTTCTCGCGGGATCTTTTGATTGACTCGCGGGATGCTGCCGGGATATCACCTGACAATCCCTATATGTGTCCGACGGGTGTGTCGGCGGACACGGGCACCATCCGGGGACGCGACTGCATACGCATGCATGCTTCCAAATGTGATGGAAAGAACATCACGGCCACTAAGTACAGAAAGCATCTTGCCACGATTTTCAACTGCTTCAGCTCAATGAAACGGAGATGGAAATCGTGGCGAAGTTTATGGGTCATGATATCAGAGTTCATAGGGAGTACTATCGTCAGCCTGATCGCACTGTGTACGCGGGGAGAGTCACAAAGATGTTCATGGCTGCAGACCAGGGAATGCATACGTTTGTTGGATCCACGCTGGATGAGCTCGACCCCGCGAAGGAAGCCGGTGACCCTGATATCAGCATGGACCAGCTTGATAAAGTTGATGATACACCTTCCGAGGAAGTCACGGCCGATCAATTCTAAAAGTGCGGACTCCTGCCGGTGCACACCAAAATGCAAAGACCTGTGTCTAGCATATTCCGGGCACGAGACTAACACGTGTCGGACCGACAGGGGCGCCGCACATCGCTGACATTGTGGTTGAGGTTCGCCGCAGAGCAGGTATCGGTGAGTGACCAGCGTGTGGCCAGTCCGCAATCGACACAACGCCACCTCCTCACGGCGGTTAGGCCGCAGCGAGGATGGCCACTCATCGATCTCAGGTTTGATAACTTTCAACTTGTTATTTATTATATCATTCCATTGTTCTTGCCATACACTGCGAAGGTGAAAACATATATATGGGTACAAATCTCTAGCGGGGACTCGTTGCGCACGCCTGCAGGGCCTACGGGAAGCACGTCGGATGATGATGATAATTAGTGTTTTAGGGCACTGCAGCTGCGGGCTATACGTGCCCGTAATATTTTATCATAATTATCCTAAGGGGAAGCACGTCGGGCCGCTGCGTCTGCCACTTCATTCAATTGTATTCCAACATGACTTGGGACCCAGCAGAGTCTTACATACTTTCCCAGTCTGGCGAGGCGGGTTAAGCACAGGACAATGTTTAAAACAAGTCCATCACTTGGGTTGAAACCACTCACAGCTTGAATGCTGCTAAGGCTATCGGTGAAAATAACATATTTCGTGGCATCACTAACTTCGATAAAGCATAGAGCTTTATCCAAGGCGGTGAGTTCAGAGGTGAAAACCGATGCAAAAGATGAAAGTGAGAAATTTCTTGTTACTGTATCCGTAACAAAAGCGCATCCCACTCCAACTTCAGTTTTTGATCCGTCAGTGTAGAATAGAGGTGGGAGTTTCAGGCAATTTTGCAGGCCCGGGCCCGGGCCCGGCCGGCTGCTGATTTTAGAAGCCCGTCACAAGCCCGGTTTGTGGAAGAAATGGATTATCAAGCCCGGGAAGGCCCGGTATCATGGAAAACCATTAACGACTATATACAAAATTTATTTACTTTAAAGCTGTTTCAAATATATGTTTTAAGCCAATTTATCCTGTAAAAAGTTTTGGTTTCACCCAAAACCATATCAAAAAGGTGCATGTAGCATCAGCAGCCACAGCTATCTTAATAATTCAGCAGAAAATGATACTGAAAAACACAGTATGAAACATGGCTTGCTTATAATGCAAGCTTACTTCAGGTAATGACCAGCATCACCTTATAAAAACAAAGGGTATTCTAGATAGAGGTATGCACATGGCAGCTATAAGAATCGGGATGAAATAAGTCCACTCATGTCAGACATTTCCTCCATCTTTGCACTTTTATAGATCATTATATGCTGGCACGAGCCTCACAATTGAGTTCCAATAATGTTTATAAATAGAGGAGAGAGCAGTGACAAGTTTTCAGCTAAAACTTTTCAGAATATCATGGCGGAATGGCTGTGAAGGAACCAAAACTCCTTCACATTGTCCCTCAATTGATACATGTGAACATTTTCTTTTAGTTTAGTCACTAAACAGCTTGGAAGATAGTTAAAAGAATGTTCTGCTTGGGTCAGCCCGGTCTGGAAAGTAGGTAAGCCAACAGGCCAACATGAACAAGGCCCATCAGCCATATACAATTATCAAACCACCAGCCATAAAGAACTATCTTGATAAGGAACCACTAGTTTTCCACAGGTTCGCACCAAACATTGAATAAAAATATTGCACCAATCTCCACCAAAAAGTAAATCTGACACAAAAAAAACAACTCAATCCCATCCACATCACCATTTGGGCTTGAACACTATTTCTGTTTGCTTTGTTGTATTTGACGGGCTTGCGCTTAGTAGGTATCTAAAGCGCCGTGCTTGTCTACATTAGAGCAATCATTTATGAAAACATTTTTCACCAAAATTTACCAGAATAGTAAGTTTATTTCAGCGAAAATATTTCAAGACTTTTGAAAATATATTTTAAAATTTCACAGATTTAAAAAATAAGCACAAAGTGTGTGGTGCATTCCTTTTGTTCCTGAGAATAGGCCACTTTTTGTGCACTTGTTTGTGGACTTCTTATTCAAAAGGTCTAACTTTCACAGGGTAGAACCTATGAACATTAGACCCTTTGATCAGTGGACCTTCTGATGTAATCCTTTTGAACCGCGAGATGTGATCCACCTACTGCGATAATACCTTTAGTGTGGTGGGAGGGAAGTGCTGTTATGTTCAAGTTCAAAGCTTATAATAGAAGTTGTATTTCATAGAGGCCAGGGAAGTATCTCCACAAGGAAAATGCAACACATACTGTCAAGTATATTCATGTTTTGGTGTAATTTCAAAGGTTCCTTCTAAAGGCTAAGCTACACTACTCGTTTTTTTCGTTTCGTTTTTTCGTTTTATCTTTTTCTCGTTTTTACGTTTTTTCGTTTTATCGTTTTTTCGTTTTTTCGTTTTTTCGTTTTATCGTTTTCTCGTTTTTTCGTTTTTTCGTTTTTTGGCTTCCACTTTTTGTTTTGTTGTTTTTTGTTATTATTTGGATTCCCGCCTTTGCATATTCACGCATCACATCTTCTCTTGGGTTTATTTTAGCAAAGGTTTATGTGAATTTAAATGAGAACGGATGTATTTCCGTATAAGGGTGGATCCACTGCCGGATCCAGGGGCTGGGCAACGGTGCCATCAGGGGCGGATCCAGGGGGCAAAAGGGGAATGTGCCCCCCCCATCGACCCTCGGCGCCCCCTGAAAGGTGATGGCGCCCCCCTGAAAAGTCGCTTTACACTAGGTCTGTGAGGCCCAAAATTTTCAGCTCCCATCCCCCCCCAGGATGCGAAAATCGGCGGCCCCACAATAGGATTTGGCGCCCACCTGGGCCAAAAATGGCGCCCCCTCGGACAAAAATGGCGCCCCCTCAGCAATGTGCCCCCCGATCGGTGGTCCTGGATCCGCACCTGCTTGCCCTCATTACCAGAGCTGGGCAAGTGCGCACCTTTAGTGTGCTCCTGCGCAATTGCGCACCGTCTTTTGAGGAGCGCAGGAGCGCAAAGTTTTTCAAAGGAGCACAAGTAGAGTAGCACACCGCCCAAAATTTTACAGCGCTCCTCATTGTGTAAAGCTTGAACCCTACACTGAAAATTGGCACTACAGTAGTGTGTACCTTTACAGCTTAACTGCTAATGGATTGAGTTGAATGTGTTGTGTGCACCTCCTGGACCCTCTAACGAGAGCCACAGCCAAGTGAGTCCTTCGTTTTTTCCTTTGTTTATTTTTTAATTAAATGTAACATTGCCAATTTTCTTTCTTTTTTAAGAAGCAGAGTTAGCTGGGTCCGGGAAGGGGGTGAATCCCCCGTCAGTAGCGTTGGGCTCTGAACCCTGGTCAATTGCGGGTAATAGTTTGGAAATCAGTAGCGCAGGAGCGCTAGCGCACCGATATAAAAAAATGAGTAGCGCTATTCCAGGTGCGCACTAACCGCGGCCAGAGTAGCGCAGGCACGCTAGCGCACTACCAATAATCGAGTAGCACGCCCGGCTCTGCTCATTAATGGATGTGGCTTCCCTACCTTGAACCTGTAACATGTGGATCCATGAAGAACTCTCTTTGCTACCTCCCAGCTGGCCGTGCTTATGTCCTATATGTGATCAACAGCTGCGACAAAGCTGAGGGTACACAAAAATTGGGTTGAAAAATCAAAGGTGCCCCCTTGGCGCGGAGCCCTGCCTCTGGACGGGTTCCATAGTGTGACTCCATGCTTACCTACACAAGGATTAAAAGGCACAATAAAGCTGAGCCAGCACAATAAATTGGGCTGAAAAATCAAAGGTACCCTATTGAATCCAGACATCCTGCCACTCCTGATTTCCTTCCTTGTTCAAAGGAGGAATTCACAAAAAATGGATAGGTACATGAACCACGCACACAACACAAGAATGTACCTAGGTACCCATCAGTTAGCAAATGCTCATTTTAGCCCGGGCAAACAAAACCAAGACACAAACTCTTGCCCTGCACGAATGAATCTACCACTGCAAAATGTTAAAACACTACATAGACCGTAAATTTACACGCTTTTACCCCTCAAGATAGTAATGGGACAAAAGTAAACAATCATTCAAAACACTAAAAAACGAAAAAAGTTTAAATATTTAAACTTTATCGTTTTCTCGTTTTTTCGTTTTTTCGCTTCGTTTTCTCGTTTTTTCGCTTCGTTTTCTCGTTTTTTCGTTTTTTCGTTTTATCGTTTTTCGTTTTTTCGTTTCGTTTTTTCGTGTTTTCGTTTTTTCGTTTCGCGCTATTCGTAGTGTAGCGCTCCTAATGCATTTCCAATGGATCGAACTTTTTCACGGGGCAAAATCGAAGCGAAAAAACGAAAAAACGAAACGAAAAAACGAGTAGTGTAGCTTAGGTTTAAGGCTGACTGCTCTCCCAGTATCTCCCCACAACTGACTAATTTATATGTTTTGAAGTACTTCGATCAAAAACATGTTTTCTTTGTGGCTATTTCCTTGCTTATACTAGCCCTTTCTGAGTGGATTTTGCATCTTTTGGGCAATGAAAGAGCAAGATGAAGCTGTGGAAGGGTCAAACTTATCAACATTTGTTCTTGCAGCTAGAGTTACCAGGCCAATTTGACAATTATGGGCTCCCACTAGATAGTTTGTACCTGACATATTTACTTCACCATTTTTCGTAGAGGACATGGGAATGGCTCCATAGATAACATTTTCTTTTTACCTGGAGCAGAAAGCTTCTCGAAAGAATTTTCTAGCTAGAGCTAGGTGTTAATATCAATATGTTAGCAGCAAATTGGTTAAATGACTTCCTTTGAAATGGTATACTGACAATATGGAAGTAACAAATATGCTATCACAATTTATATTTTGTTCACCCATATATGACTTGAAAATTTTAAAGTAATTAGGATATTCATAAGATGACAGTACGGCATGGATGTGTGCAACTGTAGGCATTATTCAATATTTGATTTTAAATATTAATTCAGGTTTAAGTAACTTGCTTTTGACCCTGGCATGAGTAACAGATAGAAAGCTAGAGCTTCATGCTTTTACATTCCTGATGTATGTCTAAAAGTCTCAAAATTAATTGTAAATGCATTTTCAAAAGCTGCTGGTGCATGAATAAGATTATGTTTCAGTGGAAAAAACTAGGTCTGTACTGAAAAAGGCTTATTTAACTTACAGAAAATTGACTTGAAGTCCCAGTTTAGTTGAAGCCCGGAATGAGCCTGGGTGAAGCCCGTTATCAGCCTGACATTGGCTTAAATCAGGCCTTCAGGCCCGGTCAAAGCCCGCGGGCCTGGGCCGGGCTTTTGCCCCGGGCCCCCGGGCCTAGAAAGTCCCACCTCTAGTGATTGATTGATTGATTATTGGGTTTTAGGGGCGCGCCAACCTGCAAGGTCATATAGCGCCCATAACACTTCTCTGCAGTCAAAGCTTATAAATTTGTCTGTCTTGAGGGGAAAGTAAAGTCTCGTCTACAGTGAACTAATATTTACATTAAAGAGTGATTCTTTCACATCGTAGTTATGATTCTCACTGCACGGATGCATGGTCACAGATTCAAACAGGTTTACCGCGCCGGCAGGCGCCCGGCACGGGGCGCCGGGGCATCACTTCCGGCGCCCACCCCGCGCCAACGGACCCAGGGGCCCGGGGGCGCGGGGGCAGCCTAGACGCCGGACCCAAGCCCAACGTCTAACGGAGGCCCTCCCCGTCGCTCCGAGACTTGAAAGGCCCCGGAGCGAAAGGGAGGACCCGCCAAATCGGCACCAGGCGCCTATCAGCGCGGTTGACTACCACAACACACGCTTTTAACCAGGATCAAATATTATCGTAAAGTCAATGTCTCTAAGATAGGACAGCACCCGTTCAACCATACTGGAGTCACGGCCGATCAATTCTAAAAGTGTGGACTCCTGCCGGTGCACGCCAAAATGCAAAGACCTGCGTCTAGCATATTCCGGGCATGAGACCAGCACGTGTCGGACCGACAGGGGCGCCGCACATCGCTGACATTGTGGTCGAGGTTCGCCGCATAACAGATATCGGTGAGTGGCCAGCGTGTGGCCAGTCCGCAATCGACACAACGCCACCTCCTCACGGCGGTTAGGCCGCAGCGAGGATGGCCACTCACCGATCTCAGGTTTGATAACCTTCAACTTGTTATTTATTATATTATTCCATTGTTCTTGCCATACACTGCGAAGGTGGGTACATATATATGGGTACAAATCTCTAGCGGGGATTCGTTGCGCACGCCTGCAGGGCCTACGGGAAGCACGTCGGGCCGCTGCGTCTGCCACTTCATTCAATTGTATTCCAACATGACTTGGGATCCAGCAGAGTGTAACATACTTTCCCAGTCTGGCAAGGCGAGTTAAGCGCAGGACAATGTTTAAAACAAGTCCATCACTTGGGTTGAAACCACTCACAGCTTGAATGCTGCTAAGGCTATCGGTGAAAATAACGTATTTCGTGGCATCACTAACTTCGATAAAGCATAGAGCCTTATCCAAGGCGGTGAGTTCAGAGGTGAAAACCGATGCAAAAGATGACAGTGAGAAATTTCTTGTTACTGTATCCGTAACAAAAGCGCATCCCACTCCAACATCAGTTTTTGATCCGTCAGTGTAGAACGACACATGATCTGCATACTGTGCAATGTGTTCGAGCGCCAATTGTTTAAATTCAGTAGGGATAGTATCGGATTTGGTTTTCCCTGCGAGAGTCATGTCGGTTTTTGGGCAGATAAGTTCCCAAGGAGGGATGTCTGAAAGCTCGCTATGAGTCACAACACTCGGCTGGATACCACTTTCGGCCGAGAAACGTTGGACGCGTACGCCCAGTGGGATTCCTCTTTGCACGTTCACAAACAGCCGTAGCATGTTCCGCGAAAAAACTGCGTTATATGTTGGGTGTGACGGAGACTGAGCCAGCTTACAGGCGTAACGCTGCCCGAGCAGGCGCCGTCGCAATGCGAGAGGTGGTTCATTTGCTTCCACCAACAAGCTGGAGCACGGTGTTGTCCTAAACGCACCTGTGGCCACTCGGAGTGCACTATGGTGAATCGTATCTAAACAGCGTTTAGCTGATTCCGACGCAGAATCGTATACAAAACAGGCGTAATCCATCTTGGAACGAACAAGAGACCGATAGAGAATGAGAAGTGTCTTCCTGTCCGCTCCGTACGATAGACGAGATGCACATTTCAAGGCATTCAATGATTTAAAACACTTGTCACGTATATTCCTAATGTGTGCGTTGTATGTCAGCCGTTTATCAAACGTTACTCCGAGAAACTTTGCTGTCGGTTGGAAAGTGATAGTTTTACCGCGCAACGATACCATAGGTTCCGGACAGGTCCTGCGCCTGCGACAGAAATGAACACCAGCGGTTTTTTCGGTCGAAAAATATAATCCATTTTTACTACTCCAGCGTTCCAGATGGTTCACGGCCAGCTGGAGCTGACGGGAAAGTGCCGGCGTTGTTGAAGCCTTTGCCCATACTGCGATGTCGTCCACGAAAATGGATGCCTGAATGGAAGGTGGGAGTGAATGTGTGACGTCATTTATGGCCAGAGCGAAGAGGCAGATACTAGAGACGCTCCCCTGCGGAATGCCTTCTTCTTGATAAAAGGTGTTTGAGTATGTACCACCTACTCTGACACGGAACGTCCTATCAGTCAAAAATTTTTTCATAAAGAACCCCATCTGACCTCTGATACCACACTTATGCAACTTTAAAAGGATACCATGTCGCCACGCTGTATCATAAGCGGCAATGGCGTCAAAGAAGACGGCTCCCAGGTGACGCCTCTCTTTAAATGCAATTCGCACTGAGGTGTCAAGTGATACCAAGTGGTCCACCGTACTGCGGCCTCTACGAAACCCACACTGGTTGTTAATGATGATGCCCCGGCTTTCCAAATACCAAACGAGTCTTACATTCACCATTTTTTCGAACAACTTGCACATGCACGAGGTAAGCGAGATCGGCCTAAAGTGCAAAGGGTCCAATCCAGATTTACCAGGTTTAAGGATTGGTATCACTATAGCCTCCCGCCACGCCGGTATAAATTCGCCGGACTCCCACATCATACTGAATGAGGCCAGCAGTACCCTGAGTGCGCTCTGCGATAGTGCTTTAAACATATCATTGTGAATTAAATCCGGGCCCTCGGCCACAGGGTGGAGCCCACGAATGGCTGGCGCTAGCTCATGCAAGGTAAAGGGCTTATTGTATGACAGTGTGCTGGTGGTTCCAAAATGTATACTTTTCTGTTCAGCTAGGGTTTTATATCGCATAAATGAGACATCCTCCCTAACTGAACTACAGCGCTGTGCAATCGCATTTCCTATACAGTCGGCTACTTCTGTTGGATTGAATATATTCCTACCACCAATCTGCAGAGTTGGTAGTGGTGTGGAGACCGACCTACCTTCGATACGGCGGATTTGACCAAACACTTGAGACAATGGCGTAAATCGATTCAGTTTACCTACGTATTCTCTCCAACATTTTCTCTTAGCTTGTTTTAATGTGCGCCTGCAGGCGGCTCGAGATTTCCGATACATATTTAAGTTTTGCTGAGTGGAATTTCGTTTAAACTGTCTGTAAGCGCGCCGCCGCTCTCGGACAGCGTCACGGCATTCCATGCTCCACCACGGTACCGGTGGTCGCCGAGGGTTTTTTGATGTTCGCGGTATACAAGCATAAGCAGCGTCTCGGAGGATAACTGTAAATTGGTCGACTGTGAACGGTGTTTGGGTTGAAAAGGTTTCCAAATAGTCATCCACGAGGGAGCTAAATAAGGACATATCAGCATTTTTCATCTTCCAACGTTGCGGTCTCGTGCCTAAAACAGATGTGTTGTCACAAGTCACTAAAACAGGGAAATGGTCACTTCCCATGGGGTCACTGCACACAGCCCAGCTAAACAGAGCAGATAGCTCTGGGCTGCAAAGGCTAAGATCCAATGCCGATTCCCGAACGGATGGAATAGTAAGATGTGTTGGTGCTCCGGTGTTTAAAATACAAAGGCTCACACCCTGGATAAAATGATCGAGGTGCCGACCCCGAGAGTTAATATCTTCACACCCCCAAGCGGTGTGGTGAGCATTAAAGTCTCCCAAGAGAAAGATGGGCGGTGGTAGCTCAGATATAAGCAAATTTAGTTCACGAGTGGGCATGTCTACCCCAGGGGGTAGGTATATAGAGCAGAGCGAAATCTGCCTTCGAGCGATATATATACGTGCTGCCACGGCTTGCAGCCGTGTTTGGAGTGATATTTGCTTTGCTGGTATATAATTATTGATTGCGAGAAGAACACCACCGTGGGCGACTGGGTTACGCTGTAAATCCTTTCGAAATTTTGAAAAACCTGTAAGGGAAAATGGGATCTCAGCTGAGAGTTTAGTTTCTTGCAGGCATATAGCTGCCAGTCCCCTGGATCTCATAAAAGCCTGGAGATCCCCGGCGCTGGTGCGAATTCCACGACAGTTCCACTGCAAAAACGTGTTAATGATGGGGGGTGGAAGTTAGGGTGAGCGCCTACCAGAGGAGCTACTTGCTATTTCCAGTATGGGCCTCCTGGCCCATAGGTTTTCTTTGGGGGCCCAGAGGGCGCCCCACTTTGCCTGGGTCGAGACGATGCCCCAGGCCTAGATGTCCCTATTGATGCTGCTCGGGCTTTAGAAGGTTGTGGCTGGCCTGGAGGAGTCCCGGATGCCACACGTTTGGTGGGAGATCTTCCCCTAGTGCTATCCTCCCTCCGTGACCCCTCAAACTGCCTCCTGACAGCCGCAACCGACGTCGGCGGCGGTGGGGGAGGCGGAGGGGGCTGATTATCGGACAGAGGAGAAAAGGCAGGAGTAGAGGTAGAGGGCTCACCGTCAACAGAGATTTCAACGGGGGGCTGGACTGGGGACGGCAGTTGACGTCGCTTCCCACCCTGGAAGTTAGGGTGAGCGCCTACCAGAGGAGCTACTTGCTATTTCCAGTATGGGCCTCCTGGCCCATAGGTTTTCTTTGGGGGCCCAGAGGGCACCCCACTTTGCCTGGGTCGAGACGATGCCCCAGGCCTAGATGTCCCTATTGATGCTGCTCGGGCTTTAGAAGGTTGTGGCTGGCCTGGAGGAGTCCCGGATGCCACACGTTTGGTCCCACCTCTAGTGTAGAGCGACACATGGCCTGCATACTGTGCGATGTGTTCGAGCGCCAATTGTTTAAATTCAGTAGGAATAGTATCGGATTTGGTTTTCCCTGCGAGAGTCATGTCGGTTTTTGGGCAGATAAGTTCCCAAGGAGGGATGTCTGAAAACTCGCTATGAGTCACAACACGCGGCTGGATACCACTTTCGGCCGAGAAACGTTGGACGCGTACGCCCAGTGGGATTCCTCTTTGCACGTTCACAAACAGCCGTAGCATGTTCCGCGAGAAAACTGCGTTTTTGTTGGGTGTGACGGAGACTGAGCCAGCTTATAGGCGTAACGCTGCCCGAGCAGGCGCCGTCGCAATGCGAGAGGTGGTTCATTTGCTTCCACCAACAAGCTGGAGTACGGTGTTGTCCTAAACGCACCTGTAGCCACTCGGAGTGCACTATGGTGAATCGTATCTAAACAGCGTTTAGCTGATTCCGACGCAGAATCGTATACAAAACAGGCGTACTCCACCTTGGAACGAACAAGAGACCGATAGAGGATGAGAAGTGTCTTCCTGTCCGTTCCGTACGATAGACGAGATGCACATTTCAAGGCATTCAAAGATTTAAAACACTTGTCACGTATATTCATAATTTTTGCATTGTACCTATGTCAGCCGTTTATCAAACGTTACTCCGAGAACTTTGCTGTCGGTTGGAAAGTGATAGTTTTACCGCGCAGCGATACCATAGGTTCCGGACAGGTCCTGCGCCTGCGACAGAAATGAACACCAGCGATTTTTTCGGTCGAAAAATATAATCCATTTTTACTACTCCAGCGTTCCAGATGGTTCACGGCCAGCTGGAGTTGACGTGATAGTGAAGATGTTGTTGAAGATGTTGTCCATATTGCAATATCGTCCACGAATATGGAACTCTGTATGGATGATGGGAGGAATGTTGTGACGTCATTTATGGCTCAAGCGAAGAGACAAATGCTTGAAACGCTCCCCTGTGGGATGCCCTCTTCCTGATAAAATGCATTGGTGTACATGCCACCGATCCTGACGCGAGAAACCCTATCAGTCAGGAAGTTCTTCATAAAAAAGACCCATCTGGCCACGAATACCACACTGATACAATTTTAACAGGATACCATGTCGCCACGCCGTGTCATAGGCGGCAATGGCGTCAAAGAACACGGCTCCAAGGTGTCGCCACTCTCTGAACGCACATCGCACTGATGTATCCAGAGACACCAAGTGATCCCCCGTGCTCCGGCCTTTGCGGAAACCGCACTGGTTGTTACTGAGAATACCTCGGCTTTCCAGATACCACACGAATCGCACATTCACCATTTTTTTCGAAAAGTTTACACATGCAAGAAGTCAGCGATATTGGCCTAAGGTGTAAAGGGTCTGAGCCAGACTTGCCCGATTTCAGAAGAGGAATCACTATGGCTTCCCGCCACGCCGGAGGGAAATCGCCAGACTCCCACATCACATTAAATGTGGCAAGCAGTGCCCTCAGCGCATATTGCGACAAGGCTTTCAACATATCATTATGTATAAGATCTGGTCCCTCAGCTACAGAACGAAGGGGCACGGATCGCTGCCACGAGCTCGTGCATCGAAAACGGCTGGTTATAAGATGGCGTGTCAGTAGTGGTAAAATTTATAGGTCTCTGTTCGGCTAGGTTTTTATGTCTCATAAATGTATTATCGTCTCTCAAGGAGCTACAGCGCTGTGCAATCGCATTGCCTATACAGTTAGCCACTTTAGCTGGGTTGAATATTGTTCTGCCAGAAACGTTTGGTGTTGGAAGATATGTGGGGATCGACGTGCCGTCAATGCAGCGAATTTGGGCAAATACCTGGGACAATGGTGTACATCTATTCAGTCTGCTTACATACTTCCTCCAAGACTTCCTTTTAGCTTGTTTTATGGTGCGTCTGCAGGCGGCTCTGGCCTGTCTATAGATATTTAAGTTGTATAGTGTGGAGTTTCGTTTAAACTGTCGGTAGGCACGTCGTCGTTTACGAATAGCGTTCCGGCAATCCTCGCTCCACCACGGAACCGGTGGCCGCTGCGGATTTTTTTATGTTCGAGGGATACTGGCATGGGCTGCGTCTCGGAGTAGGGTCGAAAACTCGTCCAATGTGAGTGGCTCTCCTGTCGACATATTCTCTACGTAATCATCTACGAGAGAATTAAACAGGGACATATCTGCGTTTTTAAACTTCCACCGTTGCGGTCTCGTGCCTAAAACAGGTGCACCGTCACAGGTCACAAAAACAGGGAAGTGGTCACTTCCCATTGGGTCACTGTTTACTGACCATCTATATGTAGCAACCAGCTGAGGGCTGCAAATGCTCAGGTCTAAAGCTGATTCGCGACCAGATGGAGTGGTAAAATGTGTTGGTTCTCCTGTGTTTAAGACACATAAATTCTTATCTCGTATAAAACGCTCGAGGTGGCGGCCCCGAGTGTTTGTACTTTCACACACCCATGCAGTATGGTGCGCGTTAAAATCCCCCATGAGAAGGATTGGGGGTGGTAGTTCGGACATGAGCATATTTAATTTAGGCAAGGGCAGGTCTAGCCCAGAGGGCAGGTAGACGGAACATAATGTAAACTGCCGTCGATTGAAGTATATGCGCGCTGCGATAGCTTGTAGCCGTGTCTGGAATAGGATCTGTTTTGTTGGTAGATTGTGATTTACTGCTAAAAGAACGCCGCCGTAGGCAACTGGGTTGCGTTGCATGTCTTTTCGGTACGTGGGGTAACCTCTGAGGGAAAAATTGAGTCTCTTGTGACAATTTCGTTTCCTGCAGGCATATTGCTGCTGGTCCATGGTCTCTTATAATAACTCGCAGATCCTCAGCACTTCTCCGAACTCCACGGCAGTTCCACTGTATAAAGGTGTTCATGAGGAAGGCGGTAGGGAGGGGTGCAGCTTATGTCCACCCAGACGGCCATAACCCGTTGAGCTGTGTCGAAGCAAGCAGGGATGCATAGAGCGGAGGCAAAACCGTGGTGGGTCACCACCGCAAAACCACCGTAGGCAAAAGTGCTACAAAAAACAATTTTTTGGGGGTCTGAAAGTGTCGCAAACTAAAAGTGTTTCCAGGAGGCAACATTGTCTCCTGCACATATGGGACATAGGTATTATGTTCAAGTGGAGTACTCTGCAGGTTCAAAAGCTTAGTCCGAAGGTCTCCGCAATTCAACGGTGAGATATAGTTCATGTGTAAAAAGAGAAACAGGCTTTGGCTGCAGGTCAATTACTATTTCCAGTGAGGGCCTGGAGGCCCATGGTGCTTTTTTTGGGGGTATAGGGAGAGGCCCACTTTGCCTGCCTTCCCGGGTGAAAGAGCTCCTTTCGCTGCCGCTTGAGCAGGAGCGAGCGCGGCTAACAGAGGTAGCATCACGGTCCTGAGGCGAGGCGGCAGGGCGCTTGGTGCTCCCACGTGCCGGCACCGGACCCTCAAATGCGGCTCACAGTGTCTGCACTGTGTTTTGGGGAGTCAGTGTCACGGGTGGTCCCCTGTCCACCGGGCGGAGGACCGGGAGCCGGTACCCCAATTGGAGACCAGTTTTTACGTCTGACCGTGGAGGCCTGTCTTCCTCCCCGGCCAACAGTTGTCCAGACTCCTGAACCGTCCGAAGGCTCAGGGGTCGGGGCACCATCCCCACCCGAGTCCGCGGCCGGAGCAGAGGCCCGCTCTGGCCCCCCGGCCGCAGACGGGGCCGGGGAGGGAAGGGCGGGGAAGAATCCCGCCCAGTTCCCCCGCCACCGGCCGGAGCCGGGGGCGGTGGGGGTGGAGGAGGCACCACCTCCGGCTCAGGTGCCGGGGCAGCGGGCTGGTTAGTGAAAACCAGCCCCATCCTTCCCAGCCAGGCGGACAAAGTCCGCCACGGAGAGGGATCGGATGGCCTCCTCCCGCGTCATCATGGAGGCTGCGTTGACCGCTGCTGAAGGAACACGGATCCTAGCATCGGCGGCCACCTGTGAGTAAGACTGCCGAGGATGGGAGACCTCATAGGCCTCCCTGGCCTCACGGAAACTCACATTTCTAGCTACCATCAGAGAGATAATCTCCTTCTCCCGCTGAAGAGAGGGACATTCGTTGTCGAAGGCAGAGTGGGCCCCCCTGCAGTTCACGCAGTACGGCGACTCTTTGTCACAGTCGTTCTTTGTATGTTCTTCATAGCCGCACCAGCTACACAGCTTTTTACCTCTACAGGAGGAAGACGTGTGACCGTACCGTTGACAGTTAAAACATCACGAAGGGTTTGGCACGTATGGCCTCACCCCAGTCCTGACATATCCGACGATCACATGGCCTGGTCGATCAGTTCTCTCAAAAGTCAACATCACGGTGTCTGTTTCCATCAACTCGCCATTCTTTCTAAACCTCATTTTTCTTGCTCCAACTACTCCGAAGCTACTCAGACCTTCTACAATGTCCTCTTCCGAAACATCTCTCAACTCTGCACATCTGACTACACCCTTTGAAAAGTTTTTGGTGAGATGTGGAGTAATGGACACATTAGTTGTTATTGTTTGCTTTCCGCCTTGACTACGCTTAGAGTATGTCAGACTTGTTACCCTTAATGCACGTTCGGCGTCCTCATACTTAACAAACTCGACCTCAAGTTGTCCATCACGAAGGCGTTGGCAATTTTTTACTCGACCCATGCGGTCACACGCTTCTCTGCGCTGGAAGGGCGAAAGGGATGACAAGGGACCATCTAGGCCCCGTATGATCACAATGCGGGGACATGCCGGTTTCGGCTGTAGTGCCGCGGCTGAACGAGAAGGTGCATTGGAGTCCATAGGTGCGGGTCCACCAACCTGAGAGCGGGAAGGGCCAACAGTAGGCTGGTACAGGACGGGGTTGGGTGTGGGGGTGGAGGGGGCTTTGTGTATGAGGTTGCCATGAGAGTGAGATTTATATTCAATCCACACGAGCACGTCCACCTTTCAACGAGGGTGCTACTAGGCGTGCCGACGTGCTGGTGAATTATACGGTGGGGGGGGGAGACGCCGCCGCTACAGAGGGGGAGAGAGACTCACCAAACCCCCCTGCACCGACGACGGTCCCCCTTGCACCTAGCCTGGACGACCCCGGGCGGGGCGCGGACACCCCTCCCTCCCCGGGTGAAGTCGAGACCTCACCAAAGGAGGGAGGGACAGCCGAGCCCCACCAAAGGCCGGCAGACTTTTACAATGCTGCTACTCTTGTCGATGCCTTCAAGAGTTCCCCGCCCTTGCGGAAATCCAGACCAAAGTAGAGTGTTGCTAGAGGCACACGAACCAAAACAGCGCCTACCACAGCTCAGCTACCAGGACTCCTTCATCCCGGGGTACGGGTCGGTGCGCAGCTCACCTTAAAAAGACAGGCACCCCCACAAGGCCTCATCGAAGCAGGCGACTACCACCTGCTCGTCACAACTGATTCCCGGCTCGTCCGAGAGAAGCGAGCCCCCGGCTCGCAGGGCCGGCGACTAGAGGGATCCAATCGTCAGTCACATGAGCCGGAGGCCCGCATACACCCAGACCATGCAGGAATCATAGGCACGTGCGGGGACGCCCATGACACTGGGAAAAGGTGGGTAACTGGGAAGTTATGAGTTGGGAAGGGAAGCGGGTCGGTCTGCGCTGTCCAGCCCAGCCGCGGGCCACACGCGACCGAGATGTCAACACTCAAGACGAGCAAGAGTGCACACATCCCCGCCACCCGCGGAGGCACGCCGGGCTAGACATCGCAGACAGTGGATAGGAGGGGTATTTAGGAAAGGGCAGAAAGGATACGGGTGGAAAGGCATGGGTACACTAGGAAATAAGGAAAGAAGAGGAAAAGGAACAAAGAGTTGGTGGGATTTGAAGTTCGGAGGGCTAAGGAAGGATGAGGATGGCAGTTTCGATTTTGCCTCTCGCCCGAAGGCGGGGGCGAAACCCATACTGCCAACTGGGGTCGCGGGTGTCGTCACATCCCGTACCCAATTATCCATGTGCCGGACCAGTCAGCAGGTGCCAACAAGTCCTTTGATTGGTTTTAAGCCACTGGTGACAACGATATTCTGGACGCTGATTGGAGCTTCAACGGCCAGCACGCATGCGCGCACAGCCGAAAAAGTTGAGTGCGATACTAATGGCGACGCCATTTTTTGTATTGTGTGAAAATTGGTGAAAACATCGACTGGTAAGTTGATAAGAGAGTTAGTGCATGCCAATCAAGAGTGCAATGGATATATAAAGGGTGTTTGATGAACTGTGCAATGATTTATACATTCAAGGCAACTAATCTAATGATGCAAAAGACGATTCCAGGCATGTAACTAGGTAGATACTGAGGAGTAGGGATGATGAATGTGAGCGTTTCATAACAATTGCAACTCATTTATGTTTATACTTCCTTGCTTGGATTGACTCCTTGTATTTAGTAAGTGCTCCTATATATATATATATATATATATATATATATATATATATATATATATATATATATATATATATATATATATACATGCATCCAAATGCACTACCAGACTGCAATGCATCAAAAGTGGTTCCGTAATGATAAGAAATAGGTATATTGGAAGGGAATGGGGCAAAAATAAAGTCAAAATTGATTGTGATTAATTGAAACTAACTCAGATAATTTATAAATATTAATTAAAACTAATTGAATTCAGATAACATGCAAGCACTTGTTTCTTTCTTTCCAGGATGTTAATACTTAATTGTCAACGGTTTCGAAAGCGATTTAGGTTGAAGTGTGTGTGTATTGGGGTTTATAGGGCGCTTTCAGCATCTAGGCTATATCGCGCCTATCATTGTTTAACTACTTAGTTTCTAATGTTATGTAATTTAACTCCATCCTGGATTGTTGTGAGCTCTACATGCCACCTAATTAGGTGGGATGGGATTGTAAATGATGTCAAACGTTATCTCCCGCAGGTATGGTAGAACCTGACCAATGTCTATGACTGTGTTGTCGCCTAAAATCTGTTCCAGTGGAAACGGCGGGAAGAACCGGCGTTGAATTCGTTTAAGCTGTTCACAGGAGTCAGTGGCAGATAAAACATGTTGAACAGTGAGGCGGCTGCCACAGTGAGAACACATGTTGGGGTTCGTGTTGTTGATATAGTGTGAGTGTGTGGTATAGCAGTGGCCAATGCGAAGTCGAGTGAGGCACACCTCCTCCCTCCTATTGCGTCTGCAACTCGACTCCCATTGGCCAATGCGTGGTCTAAAGCGCTTCAAAGCACAATCTGGCTCCGCCTCCCATCTCGACTGCCATTGTGAACGCAAATCCTGGTCAATTAGGGCCTTGATGTCGCCAGCTGGCACCCGAAATCGTTGCGGGGGAGCCAGCGAAGACGCCGTCTTGGCAGCTTCGTCCGCTAATTCGTTGCCAGTCACACCCACATGACTTGGAACTTAGGTTTATGACTATGACTTGGATTTAGGTTGAACTGTTGGTATGCTGGCTCAAGTATATCGGTTTTAGGTAGAATAAATATAGTGCCTTACATACACACAGCAAGTAAGAATACATAAACTGGAGCCTAATGGTTAAAAATGCTAGACCAGGTACCTAAATTTCAACATTATTACCAACGTACCTATACGTAGAAATAAGCATGAAAAGTTATAAATGGTTAATGGTGGAATCATACTTTAAATATCGCCTCAGGTTTTCAGGGACCATGCAATACTTTCCAATGTAAATATTAAGCCTTTTCTGAAAGAAATCTGCATCGTTGTATGCATCATAAAGAATGCTTACCAAGCACGTTCTTAACCTTTTCCACCCACACAAATATTTTGCTACGAACAGACTCCAGAATTCCTTAATTATGTTGATCTGAGAGCAGCATACAGACTCTGCAGTAAGAAACCAAGAAAGAGAATTATAATTTATTCTTAACAGTTTGTTGTGAATTGGCAATATTCCTCACCAGTCTGCAATGTATGGCATTAGGCCAGACAAGTCACACCAGCCATCTAAAATTCTCGCACCACCAGCCTCCAAAAATTTGCACCAATCTGCCATATACTAGGGAGAAAAACGCGCCCATTACTACCCACTCAATGCAATGCTACCTCTCTTATTAGTTTGTTAGTGAATGACTTTTTATAAGACCCCCTCCTGTGTCTTAGAACCATTCAGGCATTATTTTTTGGCTAAAGTGTCACATTCCCCGCACCACCCTCACAAATTCGCACCAGGTTGATAAATTTCACACTACTCGCTCCTGTCTCCAGGGGCACTCACACTGACAAGATCTCGTCGAAAATGCCACACTTTTCACACTAGATTCCCCAGATCCTGGATTGAAAATATAACAATTAGAGTGTTTGTGTATACAAAAGCGCTATCAGAAACTGCATGTATATATATATATATATATATATATATATATATATATATATATATATATATATATATATATATATATATAAAGTAAACATTATTGGTCAGTACATGCACTGTAATCTAAAATATTGTTATATTTCTTGTGTATATAATGTAAACCTAAGAACTTGCCAAATCTGTTGCCAAAGAAGATTCTGAAAAGAACCATGATCATAGATATGATAAGATATATAGAATTTCCCATGATTAGAAGAGAAATACCTGATAACACATATTGATCTCGCATGCCACAGCCTGCTGACCTAAGAGAATAATCTTCACTGATTTCTACCTTAGTGCGGACAATTGTATTTTCACATTTGTTCATTTCCCCCTCTTGAACTTCAAGGCCGGATTAGTATTGGCTCACCAGATTTAAGTCAAATGAGCACATAGTATGTATTTAACACATAGCTTTGAGCCCGCAGTGGCTGCTTCTGACCTCAGTCTTGGAGTGTAACTGTATAGATGAGCAAAACATGAATAAGTACAAACATTTATCTTTTTCACAAAACCTTGCCTTAACTTAACCAACATTCTCCTAAATCACCATCAATATTTATTAGCATGTTCATTCACCTGCCAATGTAATAGTAAACTAAACTTATTGAAGAGGTCCACTGGTATGCCAGCCTGTAGAACATGGCAAGTTTCAATAATATCTTTTCCTGAGCAAAAAAACTGGTTTTATGCAATTTTGCCAATCTTAGGGGCAATTAAGGAGACATTGGAGCAGATTCTGACAATCTGGGCACTGCTGTCCTACCAGGAAGTTAAAAAGAGAGATAAGAAAACAGAAATAATGAGTGAACGAGGAAAATTTTTGATCCAATGGGAGGAAAAGTATGCTCCGATCACCCAGTTTTTGCAGGAACTGAGCTGCCCGAAACATATTACCAAGTGTTAAGCACCATTCTGAAGACCAGACTTATTGATGTCTCAAATTTTTTTAGTCGATTCAACTCTGACTCACAGCTTGAAGTCTGACTGATTGTGACTCAACTCAATGTGTTGAAAATGTTGAGCCAACTCAACTTGGCCCAAATTCAGAAATGAGTTGACTCAACTCTGACTCATATTAGTGTTGAATCAGAGTCAACTGACTCGGGATTACTGACATAAATTATGTCTGCATAGGAATGAAGACAGGTGCTAAATGCGAGCATGTGAGTGAGATGAAGGGCCTGAGGGCTTTTCATTTCGAAGGTACGTCCTTCATGCGTAAAGTCAATTGAGGCAATAAGTGAGGTTTCAAACACAAAGAACAGGACTCAATGTTTTACAATTTGAAATTTTGAGTGGCAACTCCTGCCCAAGTGGATTCTGAACAATCCTGTGACAAATTAAGCTTAGAAATAAATACTAAGCCGCGTTGTCAAAGAACCAAACTGTGCACCACCTCAATAAAAAACAAAACAGTAAACGCTCGAGTCGTCCTCCCGAAAAAGCTGTGGTAAATACTGCAGATGGTGCACTGAAGATATTACGCGAACCTAACCTCCGATGACACGAAAGAAGATGATGAATATCACTTCAAAGGTCACGTGACTTAAAAACTTGAGAAAATATGCAGTTAAAAGGTCTTGCCCTCAGGCTACAAAGCAAAGCAAAAATATTGTGGCGCGCAATGATGGTTTATAGCTGGCGTGGCGTGCGTGGGGTGCAGGGGGTGCAGTGGTATGTTGTGGGGAGGATAGTAAATAGGTAAATAATAAGCAACATAATTTAAAGATTGATGGTTTGTGAGAGACTCGATGTGTAGGGAATGCCAGTAATAGGACTGAGTTTTACTTTCGGTATACAGATAACAGTAGGTACAGTGCTGCTGTGTCATCGGTGTTTATATTATCTACCAGGGGATGTTCTCAATCCACGACAAATAACGAAAGTAGTTTGAAAAGCAGCTAATTGAAGCTTTTAGTTTCCGTTTTAACCAATTTCAAGGCTCATGTGGAAAAATATTTTTGGTACCCTCTATCTGGCGCGTATATTACTTAGTTGTTTAGTGTTTTCAGTCAACCAAAGGAAGAAAATAGAAAATAAAGATGTGGCTAACTAAGAAGGAATTATTGCATGATTATCAGCTTAGGACTGTTTATGAGGTGCACCTTCAAAGTCACAAAGTCTGAATGTGTGCCAAATCACATTTGTCTGTATGATTTTGCATGCTATTGCCAATATTTAATGGAAAATAAGTAGGAAATGTGTGTGCTTTTGAAACTGTATATTTTATGCAAGTTATTTTTGTTAATGACTGACCCCGGGATGGGTATAGTGTGAATAGGGAAATAATAAATTACCTTTTATTACCAAATTGAAAGATGAAATCCCTCAAAATTAGTTGTGAAAATTTCTAAAATGTCAGCCATGTGATCACATATGTTAAGAAAATAGTGTTTAGTAGACTCAACTACTGACTCACAGCTTAAAGGCTGATTCCATCTCGGCTCCACTGGTCGAGCAGTTGCGTTGACTCAGACTCAACACAAATCTGGAAGTGAGTCTACTCAACTCTAACTCAAGGAAAATATGAGTAAATTCAGAGTCGACTCCAACTCTGAGTCGTGAATTAACACTAAACATTAAAATTATCCCCAACTAAGGACACATTTCCTGAGGTTACAATCACTTAAAACTGCTGTTCCTGCGGATTAACATTAAATTAGCTGCCTCTGCAGCAGGAGGTACAGCGATGGCCGGACCAGCCGGTGGAGGGTGCTCTTCGTGGCCCACCCACGGACATGCAGCAGGAGGTACAGCGATGGCCGGACCAGCCGGTGGAGGGTGCTCTTCGTGGCCCACCCACGGATATGCAGCAGGAGGTACAGCGATGGCCGGGCCAGCCGGTGGAGGGTGCTCTTCGTGGCCCACCCACGGATATGCAGCAGGAGGTACAGCGATGGCCGGACCAGCCGGTGGAGGGTGCTCTTCGTGGCCCACCCACGGATATGCAGCAGGAGGTACAGCGATGGCCGGACCAGCCGGTGGAGGGTGCTCTTCGTGGCCCACCCACGGATATGCAGCAGGAGGTACAGCGATGGCCGGACCAGCCGGTGGAGGGTGCTCTTCGTGGCCCACCCACGGATATGCAGCAGGAGGTACAGCGATGGCCGGGCCAGCCGGTGGAGGGTGCTCTTCGTGGCCCACCCACGGACATGCAGCAGGAGGTACAGCGATGGCCGGACCAGCCGATGGAGGGTGCTCTTCGTGGCCCACCCACGGATATGCAGCAGGAGGTACAGCGATGGCCGGACCAGCCGATGGAGGGTGCTCCTTCGCCCGAACAACTTGTGAAACGACCAGTGGAAGAGCAAAGCCTGCGGGCTACCGATCACAGAGACCGGTTTACCTCATCGGGCTCACTGCGCCGTAATTTAAAATGGCGGAACAGGACCAGACTGGTAAAGAGATCTGCTCCACATCCAGAAGTCAAGAAATGCGTCTGCCTGTACTGCGCTATGAAAAAGGCCAATGTTTGGCGCCACTACCGGACTGTACACATGTACGAAATGGCCCCACTTGTATTGGATACTGGGTCACAGCGCGTTCGATACTGAGCTCCAGTGCGTTCGATACTGAGCTCCAGCACGATCGATACTGAGCTCCAGTGTCATCTCCTAACATGCGTTTGATCATCTTTGCTGGTGGCTGCGGGGGTGGGTGGATTTAATTGAACGCAACTGGCTCCAGCCGTGAACGGACCATGATTGGAGAGACGCAGTGTGAGTGGGGGAGAAGTAGGGAGAGTGAGTATCGTTGTGCAGGGTAAGTGGGAAAACGAGCGGTATTGTCGCTCAGCATGGATGCCATGAGACCGAGCTGGTCAGTGACTGTCAGCCTGCGCGCGTGCTCGTGTGTGGTGCGTCAGGATGGGCCCAAGTAATCGCATTGAGCGCGTGTGTAGGGTTAATGTCATGTGCAAGGATGTTGACGCACTTCCGGTGATGTTTACTATGAATTCTTTCGGTATTAAGGCACATAAAAACAGAGAATACAAGTTTTTGAAGATCCGAATGCATGTTGAACAAAATTTACGAAGAAGCGGTTATTTCCAACTTGGCTGTTTTCTCAGTGAGTTTATGATAGATGGCAGGGCTCTTATCAGATCCCGTCTCATCGATATCGAAAGTATGTGTTGAGCTTTTATTGTACTTTCCTTTGTTGTATTATTTTTTATTATTAATTGACATTGCACATTCCTTTATTACTTGATCGTAATTTTCTTCATTGATATATTTCCTTTAATGTGAATTTCTCACTTTTAAAAGCCTACTCCGCCTCTTGCTACTTTGATGAGGTTACATGAGCTCGGTTGTCCTAGCCTGGTGAACTGGGTAAATATGATTGAACTTAATTTTGTTCTACAAGATTCCAAAGGTTGACTTACAAGTTTTCCTAAACCTAGTACGATGGTTCTATTCACCTTAGTTCACTCATTTCCTAGGACAACCGAAGGTGTCAAAAGACATCTGTTTTGGCAGCTTGAATACGCTTATGACATAGCCGTGACGAATTTGCTTGATACATAATGTTAGAGCGTGTACATCGCCCTGTGAGGATGGGGACATACCAATAGGCAGAATGTAGGGATACCTGAGCTCGTGGCATGGCCCCGTCGATGACGTTCGATGTCGTATCATCTGGGCTCGCTGGGTCTATCCCCGCTTTTTACGAAATGAGTCACCACAGAGCACCACGCACCTCTGGTCAAGGTGCCCACCGGCCTTAAACTAGCACATCCGCGAATCCATTTGACCGAATTCGCACACTTTCAAACACCATTCATACATTCCCCATCCTAAAGGCCAGCCCCACAACAATGTTGCAAGTACATTTTCCCTCTCGTACCCTTCGGTGGAAGATGCTCCTTGTGGGACACCTTGGGGCCTTGTCAGAAAAAGGCCGGCTGCCTCTTCGGGGGCTTCGCCCTTCGCAGAATTTCGTAACCTTTTTAGGCCGGAAAGTGTTGAAAGCTTGTGCTCTCCATTATATGTATATCCAAAGGTTATGTGGTACTTGAATGTATTGGGATGGAAGGATGAGATACGATAAGATGGGTTCAAGATGAGATAGGTGTTCTCAAAAATGTCCTGTTTTATTTAACAGAAAACTCACCACCTCCGGGTACAAAGAAGGTGTAGAAAGCAGAATTCGGCGACGCCCAAGTTTCCATTATCGCTCTCAGCCGTTCAGGCCATAGCGGACCTAGTTTGGTATACCTATAGGTACTATGTTAAGCATTACGATCTGTGTTAATGTTCCCTAAAAGTGAACAATGTGAGAGAAAAATGAAGCCGAAGTTCTCCTTAGACTGAAAGCTCAGTTAAAAATGACGAATTTTCTACATTTCCTCTAAGAATAAGCCATTCCATACCTGCATATATAAATATATAGGTAAAGCTTTCTTTTACCGGAGGGAAATTTATCAGCAACATTTCGCACATATTTTTCTTGACATCAAAATATTGTAAGGATAAATATGTAGAAATAAATTGAACTTTGTGCATGTGATGTCGCAATGAATGCCGAAAAGCTGTATGTGTGTACTGTGTGATTTGGTATTTGCTGTGGTCAACTTCACGTCAAATTTCGTGATCTTATTGGTATATTTCGGCGGAAATATATGTTTTCCGAAATTGAATATTCTGATGACAGAGCAGAGTTGATATATTTGATTCATATCTGTACTGATTATTTTTTTCTCCATTTCGCGATTTATTATTGTGTTCGAACCAAACAATCACGTAGTTGTTTCCACGTAACTAGGTGGCATGAAGAGTTGGATTGCGTCCAAACATGCACCGCCATCACGAGCATCTCCACACAGTACAAATGAAGTTCCTGATATAATCAATGCCAGACAAAAAATTATAATATGTCTTCCATCACCAAGCCCTTGCTTTTTATCATTATCCGGAAAAGCACATCAGCAAACGTCGTTCTTCTCTAGCATCTGCTGTGCAGGTAGTCTCCGACTCCTCACGGTGATCCAGTGCTCTGACGGGACGTTCAGGCATAGCACGCACATCCGGAAACACGTCAAATCAATTTTTATTAACAATGAGCTGTTCGTTATGCCACAAAGGTTGTAACCGGGCGACATAAACGTGTCATCAACTCCCCTCCTAAACACCGGAGAACGTGGTCTTGAAGGAAGGTCTCCGATCCATAAATGCTACCATTTTTCAATATGTTTTGGCAAATTGCTTCTTTTTTGGCAATGACACCTTCAGTATAACAAAAGCTCGATACTTCCTCTCTAAGATTATTTAGACTAAGGTCTGGGCTATCTTTATACCATTGTTTCTTTAATTATATACTGCTTTGCTAAAAGCAAGGTCAGATTTACAATCGGTGGTGCCTTAAGATTCCCCATAAGCACAGTTTTACTGCAAACAAAATCGTTGGCTAAATTGAATTTGGGTTTCAGTAACGGCAATACTCTGTATTTGTATTTGTATTTGTATTTATTTGAGTTATCACCTACGGGATGGCCCCAATAAACGGCGAAGTACAGGAGATAAAACATTGAACAATATGTACATACACAGCATTAAAGCAGAAGCGCTACAAGACCTTAATTAAAATGACCTAAAAAGGAAGTAGCGCATCAAATAATACCTATGAATACACACAGGCAATACAAACCATAAAAGACAACAGAGGGACATAAAATATAATAAAACCTTAAAAGTCCCTAAAAGACAATAAGCCATAAAAGTTCCTAAAAGACAATAAAAGCAATAAAAATCACTAAAATCTATCCGCATCATAGGGTACATCACTGGTACATAGAACAGCTAAGCTACAGAGAGGCGACATAGGCTTTAACTTGTGACCGAAATGATTGGTAGGCATCCGTGAAAACATCTACTGTCGGGCACATTTGTAAAAATAAATTCAGTTGCCTCGGAAGTCTCGTAAAGAGGCCTTCTTTGGCGGTGCCTACCCTTGCATACGGCACTTTCAGCAGGGTTCGTGGTTGCTGACGGGTAGCACGAGATGGGACATGCAAGTAGAATGCCGCGAGAAGAGATGATGAAGAGATACGCCCTCTCAGAATGTTTCGGACAAACATGAGGTCATGCTGTTTTCGCCTAGCTGCTACAGAAACAACCCCAAAGTGTTTGAGCAGGTTTACATAGGCCAGTGATGGTGATGGGTGGTGACTGTGTGAGTTGAGCCATATTAAAAACTTGTGTTCTACCCGGCTCAATCGCTCGGTGTGCGACACAGCAGCTCCGTTCCACACAACGCTACAGTATTCCATGTTCGACCGCACATAGGCATAGTATGAAGTTAAAACAGATGAAACGTTGAGGTATCCTCTCGGGTTGGCCTTCTGAAAGGATCTAATGAGAACGCCCAGCGCACGATTTGATTTCTTCACAGTTTGGTCAATGTGTGCCCTAAAGGTCAATTTTGTGTCCAGAATTATGCCTAAATCACGAATTTGCTCCACGTGCTCTAGCACAGTGTTTCCAATGGTATAACTTGTTGCCAGTGGTTTAGTTTTCAGTGTCATCCGAAATGATTTGCATTTAGCTGCGTTTAGTTTCAGTTTCCAAATTTTTGACCACTGGCAGAGATGAGATAGGTCCTGCTGAAGGGCATCAGCGTCCGCTTGGCGTGAGATTTTCCGGTAAATTTTTGCGTCGTCGGCAAACATAAGAACCCGAGAGGAGATTCCCATTGGCAGGTCGTTTATAAAAAGTGCAAAGCACAACGCTGAGATCACACCACCTTCCGGTGTTCCCGACTCAACCTGACACCACTCTGAGCTCTTTCCGTTTACAACAACTCGCTGCTTTCTATTGTTCAGGTAGGAGGAAAACCAATTAAGAGTTGAGCCAGAGACATGAAGCACAGAAAAGAAGAAATCTGTCTGTCCCAAAGAAGCACAGTTAAAGAAGAAATGATCGAGATCATCTACCTGGAAACAGTGGGGACAAAGTTGGCTCCCAGTTGTCCCACGAGTCGAAAGAAGTTTTCTTGTGAGAATGCACCGGTGAATAATACGGAAGTGTGGGGATTGAAGCTTTGTTGAGATACAACATTTATAGGGAATTTCAAAGATTTGACGCCAGCTGCCTTGTTGGAGCCCGCTTTGCTCCCATTTATGTACGGCTCGAGGATTTTTGTTTTAATCTGTTAATTGTAGAAATGTCTAGTCTTGCAATGTCTTATGGGGAGTATTTTCTTATTTGAGTCGATAAATATTACCTCATTTACCAAATTCTGGTCTATATTATTTCCTGTATTTCGCAAAGCCGTCCTCCAATCTACAGGAACAGCAGTTTTAAGTGATTGTAACCTCAGGAAATGTGTCCTTAGTTGGGGATAATTTTTTTCTTAAAATTTACTTCATCTTGAACAATATGGTTAGGGGTGGGACCTATTTTATGAAAAATGACTTTTCCCATATTTTCGGGCATTTTCCTATGCTTCATCATTCGTAGAACCAGAAAATGTATTTCGTTTAAGCAAATTCATCATCATTGTTGGGGTTTTTGGGCGCACCGACAGCTGGGTCATATGGCGCCCATAACATTAAATGAAGTACTGTGAGGGCTGTAACAGGTCAGGTGCTAATAAAAAGGAGGTTTATACGTAAAAAGTACCATTTGTGTAACCCTGTGGTGTTACCATTTGTGTGTGTCTGCTACATAAATGAAGTGAGAAAAAAAACTACGAGGGTGAATAAATGACATTGAATGCGATACTCTTTAGAAAAGCCGATATTGTTGCCACATCGACTGACGGCGACTCACCAATAAGGGACCCGAGTGAAAAATCTGCGGGGAAGTGAGCCCTCCTCTCAATCTCAAAGTCCCGGCAGTCAGTGAGAACATGCTTAACAGAGAGGTGTTCCCCACATCGCGGGCATTCCGGTGGCTCCTCTCCTCTCAGAAGGAACGAGTGAGTGGAGTGTGTGTGTCCTATACGCAATCTGGCTAAAACAACCTCGTCCGTTCTGCACCTGGCATTGGCCGATGACCACGCGCCGATCCTGGGCTTCATAAGGCGCAATTTGGAGCCCTTGGGATCATTGTCCCATCTCCGTTGCCAAGACTCGAATGCATACTGCCTGATGGCAGGGAAACAGTCAGAGTAAGGCACTTTTATTCCTGACGGCACGATACCCCGTGACGCATCCTTCGCCGCAGTGTCACATTGCTCATTGCCAGGCACTCCCACGTGGCTGGGCACCCATGCCAGTGTTAATTGTTTTTGTTGGCAGTGTGCTCTGTGCATCTTATTCCGAATAAGTTCCAGAATATATGACGATGAGGGGTGAAAATCAAATGATGTTAGTGCTTGCAAAGACGACAGTGAGTCAGTAAATACAACGTATTTGCGTCTCCTCGACCGTAACACCTGGTCTAAAACTCGGAAGATAGCGTAAAGTTCAGCAGTAAAAACTGATGCTGTCACAGGGAGTGTATAACGTTGTTCAATTCCATCACTTACATACGCACATCCGACACCGCTCTCCGTCTTAGATCCGTCTGTATAATATATCTCAAAACCTGAATACATGTCATTTACGTGTTCCCAGAAAATCTGCCGGACCACAACAGGCGGCAGATTCTTGGTCTTAACAAGCAAACTGGTGTCCACCTGAGGCTCTGGGAGAGTCCATGGTTCTAATAAGGGATTCTGGAAAGTCTCAACCTGTTCACAGTCAACTCCTGCTTCCCTCAGCCACGCTCCAATTCTGAGACCAGGGTGTCTGTTTCGGGATAGATTTTCTTCCGAGTGTCTGATGTCATCAGAGAATAGCTTACTGTATGTTGGATGGTTTGGAGACTGTTTTATTTTTAGAGCGTATTTCATCGCAAGGACACGACGTCGCAAGTCTAACGGCATCTCGTTTGCCTCGACGAGTATGCTGGCGGTAGGCGATGTGCGGAATGCACCGATGATAATTCGAATGGCATGGTGATGTATGGTATTTAGCATAGATTTTGCTGTCTCCGTGGCTGAAACGTATACCATGCAGCCATATTCAATTTTTGATCGGATTAGCGATCGGTACAACATCAAAAGTGTTTTTCTGTCTGCGCCATACTTTAACTTAGTTATAACCTTCAGAATGTTCAGATCCTTGAAGCACCTTTCCCTTACAACCTTAAAGTGGTTTATATAGGTCAACTTAGAGTCAAAAGTCAGGCCCAGGAACCGTGCATGTGCGACTACCTGGATTCTTTCTCCATACATAGTTAATGTGGGATCATCACACGGACTGCGTCTGCGGCAAAAATGTATACATTTCGTTTTTGTCGTTGAGAATTGTAGACCATTTTTGGAGCTCCACCGCTGCAACTTTGTGAGTCCGAGCTGTAGCTGCCTTTCTGCAGCGGCTGTGGACGACGCCGTTACCCACATGCTGAAATCGTCTACGAATCATCATCATCATCATCATATATTTTCATGTCCTCCATACAAAATGGCTCTTCCGTCATGAATTACAAACCATACACTCTTCAGCTCCACACTAGTTAGCTCCTATTCTCTACCTGACGTCTATCATTAATCCAGCGGTTAGCTAGCCTACGACATTTTGCCGGTTTGCGCTCGTTCCTAACTTCAGCAGGAGCGAGGTTCCACAGTGATGTGGCCCGATATCTGAAAAATCGCCGGGCGTGCTCGGTTCGCACACGCGGTAGGTGAAGGTCACCCGCGTGCGTGGCTCTGGTCTGCCTACTCGAGACTTCCTCGCGGTGTGTGAACCGATCACGCAGGCTGGATGGGGCATTTTTTGAGTACAGAACATAACACATGGTAGTCAGGTCATGCTCCTGTAAGAATTCCTCGAATCTAGGCCATTTTAAGTCTTTTAGTATGGGAGTCACATGGTCATGCTTTCTGGCTCCTTTCACGACTCGCGCGCAATGATTAATGACTTTTTGAATGCGGTTGTGCTGACTTTTGTTGCATCCTGACCAGATTGACAAACAATAGGTAATATGTGGGAATATAAGAGTTTCTACTATCATCTTCTTTACCGCTTCTGGAAGTCTGTACGAAAATTTTGCTAAGCCACCTAGAGTAGAGTAGCACCGTTTGATCACTGTTGTTACATGAGCATCAAAATGTAATCCATCATCGACAGTGAGACCCAAAATCTTGGCAGTTGACGACGGTTTAACATTAACATCTCCAAACTGCACAGAGAACTGCAGTGATGACCGCCTATGGCGTGGTCTAACAAGCATAAGATCAGTTTTTGTTGGGTTGATTTTTAAACTATTCTGGGTAAACCATGTGTGGGCTTGCTTGAATGTAGCTTCTACTTTTCCCTGAAGTTCAAGCGGGTTTTGACTAAGGCCTCGATGCAAGAATTGTGCGTCATCATTAGTGGAGTTTAGGGGCGCGTCGACAGCGACGGTCATTTTGCGCCCATATCTATGTCCTTGTTCCTAGTTTAAAAGCAAGCAGCATCGGGGAGCAGCGTCGGCAACGTCATCTAAAACACCAAAAATGGTATGTAAAACATCGGCTTAGCCCCTGCATATACACACCGGTAGGTCGAAAGTGAGTGAAATTATGCGCGAACAGAGATACAAACATTTGTCAGAAGTAAAACGTAGAGATACGGAACATAAAACACGAACATAGGTTCCCTAAATCATTTCGGCACTAGGTGTCTACTGCTCACACGGTGTGACCACCTGGAGAGTATATGACGTTAAAATTCACACTGTTCAAGAATAAGACGATGTTGCAGATATCTACCGATCGAGATTCTCCACAGAGCGCCTCCATAGTGGGGGCACCGGGCAGATAACGAGCTCTTTCGATCTCGTAATCGCGACATTCAATCAGCACATGCCTGGAATTGAGAATTGTGCGTCATCGGCGTACATGACAATTTTGGATTCTACGTGAGACATCAAATCATTTGTGAAGAGTAAAAACAAGACTGGGCCGAGAAGTGAACCCTGAACCACACCATGTGTAATAGGAAGCATTTTATCCCCTCCCTTGACTTTTTGTCTACGCTCACTTAACCAGCGCTCAAACCAATGGCTAACTATACCATACCATCCTAATTTTTCTATCAGTCGGGAGTGTTCCACGGAATCGAAGGCTTTGGACGTGTCCGCGGTTGTGACGGACCCTAAAAAGCCTTGGTCCATGCCTTCCATCAGCCATCCAACTGCGTCTAGCATAGCTGATTCTGTGGATCGTCCTGTTCTGAATCCATGCTGGATATCACTGAGAATTGCATGCGACTCCATGTAGTTAACCAGCTGCACGCACACAACGCTCTCTGCTACTTTTGCGACTGTGCTGATAATAGACACGGGACGGTAGTTACCAGGCTCAGTTACACTTCCCGATTTATGGAGTGGGACAACTGTAGCCAGCTTCCATTCCGTTGGTAGCTCTCCGGAGATCAGCGAAGAGTTGATAACTTCGAGCAGATGAGGACCGATGACCGGGAAAGTCATTCGCAGCATGCTGATGGTGATGCCGTCTTCTCCGCTAGATTTGGACGTTGACATACGATTGATGGCATATGATAGTTCAGGTAGTGTTGCTGGGCGCACGCGAAAGGCCCCACTGACCACAACTGGGGGACGGGGAGGCAAAGGCTCTGTGTCCCGTCGGGCCTCCTCCAGCGCCGCTGCTACGCGTGAGCCAACGGTTGCAAAGTGCTCATTTAACTTATCTGCCCATTGAGCAGACGGTTCATTGACTGCAGCGACGGGGTCACCTCCCTTAGGTAATATAAGAAATCGTCTTATATCCTTCCACGTGGTGTGGCGCCTCTGTTGGTGGTAGAATAGAGCTGTGTTGATATTACGTGGTAGGTTATGTGATATGTCGTTGATTGCGATAGCGAACATGGTCACAGAGATCACGCTACCTTGGGCCGTTCCGCTTCCCTGCGCTCGCTCCTCTGACTGCACGCTACCTATCCTGAATCTAAACCGACGGCTTCGCAAGAAATTTGAGAGAAACCAGCCCATATGACCCCGTATGCCCAATCCGAACACCTTTTTCAGGATGCCATGCCTCCATACCGAATCATAGGCCGGCTTTACGTCGTAGAAAATAGCTATTGTGTGTTGTTTTTCAGAGAAGCCTTTACGGATATCAGCATCGAGAGAAAGAAGATGGTCGACAGTACTTCTGCCTCGGCGAAAACCACACTGGACGTTCGAAAGCAGTTGATTGGTCTCCAAGAACCACACGAGCCTAGTATTAACCATTCTTTCAAGCAGCTTACACACACAGGAGGTGAGAGATATCGGGCGAAAGTCATCAGGAGACACTCCTGGCTTTCCTGGCTTGAGGATTGGTATTATGGTGGCCTCGCGCCACTGGTCTGGGAAGTCATCCTGCGTCCATATATAGTTAAATATGTCAAGCAGTGATACAAGAGAGCAGTCAGGGGCGTGCCGCAACATCTCGTAGGTAATTGTGTCAGGTCCCGGAGATACGTTTTTTGTATTGTTTAGTGCAGCCCGGAGTTCACGCATTGAAAAAGGAATGTTGTATGCAGCCGAACTGTCGTTACCAAAATTAATCGGTGTTCTCTCTTCTCGCTCCCGAAAGCGAACAAACTCGAGATCCTGGGACTCCCTGCTACATCTTGCCTCGAATGCTGCAGCCATACGGTCAGCCACTGCCTGTGGATTGCTAATTTTGACGCCGTTTTCCTCTAATACTGTGGCAGGTGTTGATCGATGCTTTCCTTGTATACTTTGAATACGAGACCAGACCTGTGTAGATGGAGTAAAACGGTTGATTGTATTGACATATGCCACCCACCATCTCCTTTTAGAGTTAACAACTATACGTCGCGCCAACGCTCTCGCGCGCCTAAACGTTATTATGTTAGGCGTCGTTGTGTGTCTTTTAAGTACTCTGTAAGCCCGTTTCCTTTCTAAAATCGCTTGTCGGCATTCGTGGTTCCACCAGGGGACAGGAGTTCGTTTGGGTTTGCCGGAAGTCATTGGGATAAAACGTTTGGCTGCTGAAAGAATCATGTCATTAAAATGCTTTACTGCTGCCGTTGCCGAACCCTCAGCACTTACATCCAAGGGGCCACATGCGCCCCGGAAGCCCTCCCAGTCAGCCCTTCGGAGGTTCCACCGGGATGGCAGAACCAGCGGTGCAGCCGACCGGGCTGAACGGATGTTTATTGGAAAGTGGTCACTCCCATGGAGGTCTTCAAGGGTGCACCAGCTGAGCTGGGTAAAGGGTGAAGGTGAGCAGACAGAGAGGTCTATAGCCGAGAGCGATCCAGAAGGCAGGGTAAAGTGAGTGGGACGACCAGTGTTCAGCAGGCAGAGAGAGTTGAGATGGAGGAATCGTTCCACTGTTCGGCCTCGGGGACACGAGCGGTCCGAGGACGCTCCCCATGATGGGTTGTGAGCATTAAAGTCGCCCAATAGAACAAAAGGGGTTGGCAGTTGGTCAACAAGAGCATTAACCCTATTTCCGTCAGGCTCCCGGCTACCCCTATTTCCGGCAGGGGGGCAATATCGGCCCCCCTAAGATCTCGTAATCTAACCGGCCGATTTTGAAAATTCAAGTGCTATAGATTCCCAGACGCTAAACTTTATTTTGAAAAAGAAAATTTAAAATTTTGATTTTTAAGGAGAAAGTCGTGCAAAATATACAATTTTTGTGTATTTTTAGATTTTCCATAACCCTTGTCTCTGTTGTACGATTTTTACAAAACTAGTTCAGATTTACAAATAATTGACCCAAAATTGTCATATACTTGAGTTACGCAAAAATTCGAAATTCAATGGCAGTTCCAGGACCAGGACTATGAGGGGAAATATATATAACCTAAAAAGTTTTTGTTACGCGGATTAGAAGCCGTGATATACTGCTTGGCATCTTTGCACATAAATAAATGAAAAAAAGTGAAAACTCATCAGGGGCGGATGCAGTAAGGTAAAACAGTGGGGTAAAATACATCCCAACAATATGCGAGTGGTTGCATGAGTATATTAGTCCCTCGACTAGTTGAAATTTATTTCTGATAATTTTTACCCTCCCATGGCAGCTCTGGGAAAGGGGGTGACATAGGCGGATCAGGACTCTCGTCGTGGGGGCGGGTGGGGGTGATTGGAAACACATTTTTAATATACAACGATATTGAGTCGCGGCGGTGATACTGGCTGGGAATATGCATTTTGAAAATGTGTAGTGACTGGACACGCCTCTGGTAATCTAGAATTTGGTTATAACTATTTTGAATTTTCATATACCCAATTGTATTCGCCCTGGCACGGCTGTGGGTAGTCTTTCACTTACTAACGTTTAGTCCTTCTTGATAACATTCCCCATTTTGAACTGCTGTAACCGCCCCTGATGAATACAAATAGTGACAATTGTGAATGCACTATCATCTCACATAAAAATGATATAATAAAACCATATAACTGGTATCGGATCGCAGAGACGGCTTCCTTTTACAAAGAACCCATCGCATACGATAATACTTGGTTTGTGGATAGAACCTCCCCAAAACCCAGCCATAGCTCCGCCCCTGGTAAATATATAATATTGACAATTTCAGAAAACCTGCCTGTACTAGTTTTAGGAAAAGTCAGGAGTTTCAGTTCTATCAAGCCGTTGAGATATTCTTGAAAAAAGGGGTTAGCCCCCCTGCCAAATGGGTTAAGACTATGCAGATCAATGTTGCCACCAGGAGGGAGGTAAATAGAACAAACTGTGATTTTCACAAATCCTAAATCTACCCGGGCGGCCACTGCCTGCAGAACCGTGTTCAAGCGAACAGGGAAGCACGGGGTGCAGTGGTGAACTGCCACCATAACACCACCGTAGGCAATGGTGCTACTGAAAACGTCCTTTCTGAACGTCTGGAACTGTCGCAGGTTAAAAAGGCTTCCAGGCGACAGTTTTGTCTCTTGAAGGCGAAGCACACTAGGGTTATACTGTGATATAATGTGTTGCAGGTCATAAAGATTCGCGCGAATACCACGGCAGTTCCACGGAACAATAGTCATTTAAATAAAGGGAAACGGGCTTAGTGAGTAGAAGAAGGGACTTAGCCTAACCCTTCCAAGGGAGACCAGAGCCCCCATATGGACTCTTTGATGGTCCCGCACCGAGGCGGTTCCGAATGGGCCCACGGCCTCTACCGCCTTCCGCCGAACTTCCACGGGCAGGAGCGGTTTGCCGGGACACCTCGGGAGGGCTCCCAGCAGGGCGCTTCACCGGTGACCTTCCTCGCGCTGCGGTTTCAAAGTTCTTCCGAACTTCCACCACCGAGGTTGATAACACAGATGTGTTTGGGTTGGCCACTGTGTTTATGGACGATGAGGCAGGAACCTGTTGAGTACTTTGGGACAGATGTGTGGTCTTAGGCGCGGGTTTATCTGGAGGTTCAACAGGTGACCGCTCATGGCGCCGCTGTGCTGGGGGGTGCTTCCTCTTGGGCCCCACAACGGTCCAGTCCCCCCACCCCCTCAGACGTCAGAGGAAGAGGGGCAGAGCCCCACGCACCCTCCGCGCCACCCACCGGCACGGGAGTACCCGATTCAGAGGAGGGGGAAGCTCCACCCCGGGCACCACACCACCGGCGGAGGTCGCAGGCGGCAGGGGTACAGGCGGGGAGGGCTCCGACGGGGCCGGGGGCGCCGGCGCCGTCACGGAAGGGGGCCCCGGAGGAGGTGTCACCTTCGGTTGGGGAGCCGAGGTGACGGGCCGGTCCCTAAAGACCAGCCCCATCCTCCCTGCCATGCGGACAAAGTCCGCCACGGTCAGGGAGCGGATGACCTCCTCCGGGGTCATCCGCGGGGATGTAGGCGTCGCCAAGGACGCCGCTAGGGCGAAGGATTTCTTTGGGTGAGTGGTCTCATACTCCACTCGAGCATCCCGAAAGGAGATGCGTTTCTGTACCATCAAGGTCAGGATCTCTTTCTCCTTAATGAGCGTGGGACAGTCCTTATTGAACACGGAGTGGGGACCGTCACAGTTTGAGCAGCGCTCAGTTTGCGCTGCACAGTCAGCTGACGCATGGTTCTCTGAGCCACAGTGCCCGCAGAGACGCTTGTTCCTACAGGTTGTTGACGTGTGACCAAATCTATTACAATTGTAGCAACGCATGGGGTTCGGTATGTAGGCCCTCACGGTTACCTTCAAGTACCCGACATTGATGTACTCAGGGAGATCTATCTGATCGAAGGTAAGTATGATTGTGTTTGTGTTTATCATGGTGTTTCCAATTTTCCTACGCATCTTTCTCGCATCGACAACTCCATATTCGGCTAGTCCATCGACAATGTCATCCTCATGTACCTCTTTCAGGTCCCAGCATCGTATCACTCCCTTTACAAAATTTTTTGTTCGATGTGGTTCTATTTCTACTTTCACCTTTACAGTTATTTTGCTCAGTCCATCCCTCTTTGTAAATTCAAGTTCCTTCACGCTAAGTGCTCGCTCAGCTTCGGTTGGGTTAGCGAATTCCAGCTCCATCACGCCGTCCCTCAAGCAGTCGCATCGTGTAATCTTTCCCAACTTGTCACAGGCCTCCTTACACTGAAAAGGGGAAAGCTGGGCCAACGCACCGTCCATTCCACGCACCATCAGCACACGAGGGCAGGAAGGTCTAATGTTGCGGCGTTCGACTTCCATCCGAACACCTTCATGGGAGTGGGCATTCCCAGCGCTGGGCTGCCCTGAGCTAGGTTCAGGGGGAGTGGGGTTCTGTCTTGGGTTATCCATAGTAGAAAGCTTGATCTCCGTCATCCTAATATCTCCAAAGATGATGGAATCCGATGACTGTAGGGAGGCCGGCGACGCCCTCACAGAGCTGGCAGAGCAAGCTCACTAAATAATCCTACTCTGGTCGGGCGCCGCCCACCCCCTTCCCCCTCAGCCCAGAGGACCGGCGGGGCTACGCTCCGGGAGCGCATCGCAGCGCCTGGGCGCCACGCTACACCCCCAGAACGTAGTCCCCCGGTCACAGCTGGACCGAGCGACAGTGCACGTTCACACTGCCGCATTGCTAAGCCGCCCGCGGGGGCAATCGGACGGCCTACCCCAGGTTAGATCGAGATATCAGGGCCAAAGGGGGCGTGTTGGAACCCTCGGGGCTGACCCGCCCGAGGGGAACCTCAACCCCCAGGATCCCGTCAACCTCGTCGCCTGGGCTCGAGATAGGCCTCGAGTGGGCGCTTTACACCCGTAAAAAGCCGAAGAAGGCAGGAAACTGTGGAGCCAACAACTTAAGCATAAAAAGAGGACAGGAACTAAAAATAATCAACAAAATAAGAGCACAAAAACAAACAAGAGCTACATACTGGGAGCTGCAGGACAGAGCTGACCCGATCCAATACGGTTACCGACCAGGTAACAAAGGGCCCGTAGGGCAGTCATCAGCATCTCCGCGGACCTCTTCACCAGGGCCGCCGACGACAGACACCGACTCTAACCGACCGAGGTCAGAAGAGGCGGCGGCCGCCGGAGGGCCAGAAATGATGTGTCCGCGGCGATGAGACGACGTGCTCCCCCAGGGCTGACTAGGGCCCCGGGCGCGTCACTCCCCGTTGCTCCAATCTTTACTTGCCGGACGAATCCGGCAAGTGAAGATCGGTCCCCTGAGGGGTCGTTTAAGCAAATTATAGGGTTTTACCCCTGCTACCGGGCAAATTACTTTTACCCTTTTTATGCGGAGATGACGGTCCTTCTAGCCGATTGGACCGAAGCACAACAACCAGTGCTAATTGTTTTGATACTGCTGATCAGTGGCCGTTGCTGATCAGTGCTGATACCTGCACGTTCAGTGCTCTCAGACTGCCATGTGTGTATGTATGTGATGGAGCGGGGGGGTGCATACTATTACATATCCTTACTTCATCCTATGATAGAGAGCAATGAAACCCTACGAAAATGGCAATGCAAAAAGGCAGCTGGTGCCTGAAGCCTTCAAAAATTATAACAACGTCCTCTGGTTTAATGAGCTTGAACCACAGGCGAATTCAGGCGAGAGGGGGTGGGGCTAAAGTTTTCACTCCTCCTCCCTTGTTGACCCTCGGTCCCTCCCTTGAATGATCACGGCGGTCTCCGAAAGTTCAATGGCGTCTTCTGAATTGTCACTTTCCATCCCCCTCCCAGGATGCGATTATCGGCGCCCCTGGGATAGGATTTGGCGTCCACCTGAAGGGTTTTTCGCATAAGAGTGTCGCCCCCTGGTTTGGATGGCGCCCCATGACTGTAACCCCCCCTGCCCCTCCACTTCACCTTTTCCTCTCGATGATAGGAAATCCTGGATCCGCCAATGGCTTAAATCGTCTGAACATTAAAAATGACCAGCTGGAAGCGGAACAGAAGTGCTTTATTACGTAGGTACTGTCATCTGTCATAGCCGTATATATAGGGGTGCAGTTTTACGCCCCCCCGCTCCAAAAGCGGTCAAAATAGACTGATCCGATAGATAAATTCAACGTTGTAATTCCATAAACAGCACAGATCCAACACTAACACAAACTACCGCTCCTCGTCCCTCTTGATTGTTTCGGTGAGTGACTAGAACAGAAACAGGAAGGTAGACAATGCTCTGTGAGGGGCGCAATGATGGAGTAGCTAACAGGCTCGCTTTCCATTTGGCCAGCCCGAGTTCAAGGCGCGGTGGATGCCCTGGACAAGGAATAATCGGGCTCCTGAGCAACCCTCTCAACAGGGAACGAGTTGATTGATTGATTATTGGGGCTTAAGTGCGCACCAACCTTAGTGGTTATATAGCGCCCAGATCAACTAAGGCCAATGCCTTTAATAACCTCTTCCTGAATATATGTTTATGGTCTGTTTCAAGCGGTTAGGTCTGCAGTATGACAGGCACTCGGTACAAATAAAAATCTCTCACGTTCCCATTCCCATCACCGGGCGGACAAATAGTTACATAGATTAAACATCCACAGTAAAACGTCAGCACTCACCAGTAAGCTCCACACTCTGCACCCCTGAGCAGAGCATCACCCTGGGTCATATATGACTGTGAAACATATGACTCTGAAAAAATCGAGGATCTGGCTTATCATAGCAGCATTCCTACCTATCAAATCAATCGATGTCAGTTCTTGTTCTCGAGTGCCAAAGTACCTGTCTCTTTCAAGGTCATAGTCAGGGCACGACACCAGTACGTGGCGGACTGAGAGCGGTTCTAGGCAGCGTCGGCAGAGTGGTCTCGCCTCCCCGCAAAGAAGATATCGGTGGGTCGCCAGGGTGTGACCAGTGCGTAATCGACAGAGTGTCACCTCTTCGCACCGGCATCGCCGCGATGAACAGGACCACTCATCAATCTCTGGCTTTATCTCTAGCAATTTATTGTGCGTATGCGTCATCCACCAGCGCTGCCAGGAATTCCGAAGGTGCAAAGAAAGATGGGGAAGTAGGTCTCGGGCCGGGATAGGTAGCCTGAGTGTACAGGGGCGGCTTGAGGCACGCTTGGCGGCTGCGTCCGCCTTCTCGTTCTCCTCTATTCCCACATGGCTGGGCACCCAACACAAAGTAACATTTTTACCATCTTTGGCCAGACAGGTTAAGCGGAGCTGCATCTTCTGAACAAAATTGTCTTTAGAATTAAAACTCAGGAAGGCTTGGATGCTACTCAGCGAGTCGGTAAAAATGACAAAATCTGTTTGGTCAGAAACATCTAAAAAGCACAGAGCTTTGTCAATAGCAGTCAGTTCTGCTGTGAAAACAGAAGCGAGAGGGGGAAGCGAAAATGTCCGAGAAGTTGTGCCGATAACGAACGAACAACCTACCCCAGTGTCAGTCTTCGACCCATCTGTATAGAACATTGCATGTCGATGATATTATGAAATATGTTCAAGAGTTAGAGCCTTCAATTCTTGGAGACTCATTTCCGATTTAGCACTCTGGTTGAGAGTCGTGTCCGTTGCTGGTGGGAGTATTTCCCAGGGAGGCATCTCCGATGGTTCGACGCGGGCAATGATTCGCTTTGTCACGGCAGATTCCACGGCAAAATTCCGCGCTCTGACACCTAATGGGAGGCCTTTACTTACGCCGTCAAATAGGCGGATCAGTTGGCGCGAGAAGGCAGCACTATACGTCGGGTGGTTCGGAAACTGTGCTAATTTATATACATATCTCTGCCCAAGAAGTCGTCGCCGCATGGCTAACGGCGGTTCATTCGCTTCCACGAGCAGTCTAGATATCGGAGTGGTGCGGAACGCACCTGTGCAAATTCGAATAGCACTGTGGTAGATCATGTTGAGGCAACGCTTTACGGGTTCGTTTGCTGAATCATAAACAAAGCAAGCGTAGTCCATCTTGGACCTAATAAGAGCTCTGTAGAGGATGAGTAATGTTTTACGATCAGCCCCATATGATGTCCGAGAAACGCATTTAAGACAGTTCAAGGACTTAAAACACCTATCTCGCAGGTTCTGTAAGTGAGCGTGATACGTTAAACGTTTGTCGAATATAATACCAAGGAACTTAGCTGAAGTCTGGAATGGAATAGGGCTACCATTCAATGTTATGTTCGGTTCTGGGCACAAACGACGCTTTCGGCAAAAATGAATGCTCACTGTTTTAGAAGTTGAGAAGCGCAGACCGTTTTGAGAAGACCATCGATCCAAGCTATTTACAGCGAGCTGAAGCTGGCGAGAGAGTGAGGACGAACCAGACGCTGTTGTCCAGATTCTAATATCATCCACGAACAGAGAACACTTTATCGTCGGAGGTATAGCGGCAGTAGCATCATTGATAGCTAAAGCGAAGAGCCCAATACTGAGGACGCTCCCCTGAGGGATGTCGTCCTCCTGGAAGAACAAATTAGAATATGTGCCACCAACTCTAACCCTAAATGTTTGCTGAGTCAAGAAGTTATTAATGAAAAATCCCATCTGGCCGCGAATCCCATACTGAAAGGCCTTTAAAACAACGCCGTGTCGCCACACAGTGTCAGATGCCGAAACTACGTCAAAGAATACAGCACCGACATGACGACTTTCCTTGAAAGCGCAGCGAATAGAGGTGTCCAAGGAGACAAGATGATCAGACGTACTTCTACCTTTGCGAGAGCCAGAATGGTCATTGTTTAAAATGCCACGACTTTGTAAAAACCACGTAAACCGAACGTTGACCATCTTTTCAAACAGCTTACACAGACAGGATGTCAGAGAGATGGAACGAAAATGAGCCGGGTCAGATCCTTCTTTACCCGGTTTCAAAAGCCGCACTATGATGGCGTTTCGCCATTCGGTAGGAAATTCACCACTTTCCCACAAGGAGTTGAATGATGTCAACAGGGCATCCAGCGCGCATCATCATCATCATGTTTGGGGATTAGGGGCGCTTAGTTAGTTATTTGGGCTTAAGGGGCGCACCAGCCTGGCAAGGCCATATAGCGCCCTGGGGGCGCACCGACATCGTAGGTCATACGGCGCCCATAACAATGAATTAAGAAATACACAGCGTGGTATTACTCGCTTCAGTCAGTGTTAAAATGGCAGGGGGAGACAGATAAAAACAGACAAACAAGTCGATGGTAAGACGAGTCACGGAGTCAGAGATACCAGCTATCCGTGCATTTCAGGGACGGCTACCTACGGGAGAGTAAATAACATTGAAGTTAGCCTTGTTCAGAAATGAGACAATATTTGAAGTGTCAACAGTGCGGAATTCTCCCAGCAGATCCTCCAGTGAAGGGGCACCCGGCAGATATCGCGCCCTCTCAACCTCGTAGTCGCGACAATCCACCAACACGTGTGTCACCGTGAGTCGCCCATCGCAGCGCGGGCACGCCGGCGGGCCATCACCGCAGAGGAGGTACGAGTGTGTCGCATGAGTGTGCCCTATGCGCAGCCTGGTGAGAATCACCTCCTCTCTCCTACATTGTGCACTGGCCGACGACCACACCCATAATTTGGGCTTCAGCAGCCGCATCCAGCATACAGCGCGCACTGAGGAAGACATTTCAACATATCGTTATGGATTAAGTCAGGCCCCTCCGCTACGCTGCGTAGGTTCCCTATCCCTGACATGAGTTCTATTAGGGAAAAAGGCGAGTCATATGAAAGATTAACTGTTGTCTTGAAGTCAACTGGTCTTTGTTCCGACAGGACTTTAAGCCGCATGAACGGTCTTGCCTGCATCATCAAGAGCTTCAAGGATATCAAGTACCGGCATGTCTTTTATCTACTGTCGTCTTGGGTGGTTACTTGATTGAAAGGCACTGCGACCTCTCTTCCTCCAATAAAATAAGGTGGTAGAAGCTGGTGTTGGCATGCCCTAGGTTTTACGCTAACCTAACAACGGTCACGTTACAACTTCTGCTGGACCTGAACAGCTCAGTCTTCACGTTCGTCTCCGATAGATTCAAGGCTCTACGCAGGCAAACGCTTGGAGCCTGCCCTGCTATTGATTAAGGGGAACATGAACGATCTGGTCACAACCCTCAAGGTCCTGATCCCGAAACGGGCCCTGCCCCGGGCAACATGTTCCATTTCAGGAGCAATTTGGATGCCAGCTGTAATACCAAGGTTGTCGAAAATGGTCTGAAGAAGCCCATGTCTCTGCCGATTTAAAACGTGGATCCTGAAAATAGTGTAAATGCGATAATTATGAGCTGAAAATCGAGGGAGCAAACATTTGAAGGAGGCGAGCACCTAGCATGTGAAGAGAAGGCGGGGAGGCTAATTAAAGGCAGGGAAATGGATAGCCGGTTCATGAAGCTGATCATGAAGGCGGAGGTGAGCTACCCCAAAGAGTGAAACATTGGAAAGAGAAACAGAAGAAGCTCAAGAAGGAGATTCTGGAGTCAAAGGAGGTATAGAACATAGCTGCTGACTAGCAGAGAATATCTAACCTGGCCAAGCTCAAACACCAAGATGGACCATTCACCAGTCCTGAGGCTGTTGATGAATATCTTGCGCAAGAAGTCACTGATGTAAACAAAACACAGTGTACTTTGAGATTTTCCACGCCAAAAATGTTCTCTTGTTCCCAAAGTAACCTGGGTTGTTCAAACGGGAAAAAGGAGGGAAGAGCCTGATCAACTCTTACGACAGGATCCTGACTACCCACTTGAGACGGATCACTTGCCATGTCAAGTTCAGCTCAGGCGACTTCAGAGAGGCCCTCCTTCAGCTTTCCAAAAAATATGTTTAACGAAGTAATATTTGCTAGCTTTAATACAAAGATCTGACAAAACTGCAATGTTTTCCAAGCAATTGCTGAAATCAAATTACAATACAGGATTCCTGTAGTACTGCAGCATAGCGGCAAATAGCCCGTTACATACAAATTTTCAAGTGCTCGGTAGCAGGGGTAAGACGCCAGTTTCTACTCAAATCAAAGGTATATTCCGTTCATTTAGAGGCCATAGCATGGAAATCAGACCGAAAACCAATACTTTTAGGAATGGTCCCACCCCTAATATGGTCAATGAGTTTGATCCCGGCTGCATAGAAATTTCTTTAAAATATGGGATTTATATTAACATTGAGCTGGTCGTTATGCCACAAAGGTTGTAACCGGATTTCGGTTCCACCAGTAGTGCCAAACTTGTTCAACATTTGGGAGGTTCGAATCGCTTCTTTATAGAACTTCGGTATTCGCTACTTTTCAAGGAAAGACTAACATTTATGAATCCGTAAAAGGTCATTTAAATCAAAATTTCCCCTAAAATTTTATCACACCCCAATGTCATAATCAAAATATTACCCTATGGTGTCGACTGGAAAGAAGTGGGTAAAAGGTCAATGGTGCCCCCCTCAAATTTGGATGTTCCACTGTCACTGATGTAAGCACATTATAAGAAAATAGTGTTGAGTCAACTCAACCCTACTCATGGCTTGGAGACTGACTCAGGTTCTGACCAACTCAACCAGTCAAGCAGTTGAGTTGGCTCTGCCTTAACCTGTCTGTTCTTAACTGGTGTACAGTGGCGGATCCAAGGGGGGGCAAAAAGGCAATTGCCCCTCCCAAACGGAAAAGCTCGGGGCAAAACTATGTTTTGCCCCCCCCAAATCGATCGACCTCCTTTTTCCCCGACTCCTTTTTAGCTTGTAAGCAAGATTTTGGTGCTTCAACTCTCAACTTCAAACAGAATTAGTGAAGTTCAGTGTAAATATTGGGGCTTGGATAGAAAAAAAGTATCTTGAGTCCATATTTCTCACCCCGTGTCGTTTTTTTTGCTTTTCGTCTCCAGTTCCCAAAATCCTACCGAAAAGGCATATTGTAACGCAATTTTCCACTGCGCGACGTTTTCTTTTTTTTGCTTTTTTGCTTTCCGACTTTGGTTTTCCCCTCCCAAACCACCCGGCTAGATCCGCCACTGCTGGTGTACTGTATTGTATTGAAATATATATGTATGGCTACAAATTCCAGAAGTGAGTCAACTCATTTCTGTCTCAAGTCAAGATGACTCTGAGTTGTGAAGTCCTGTGATGAACTTAATAAATGTGTACAGATTACATCTACCCCCATTCCCAACTAAGCTTAAAGGAATTTCTAGGTCTACATCCTTTGCCTAATTGTGGAATCGATTTTAGAAGCTAGCATAGAATTACCATATTTTGTGGGTTTGTTACAAGCCCTTGTTAGGACATTGATGATATTTTGAGATTTGGGTGAACACACCACTAAAAATTTCTGAACTCCCTTTCCATAGACATGCACATATTCTTTTTTACCTTAGGTCATCGATATAAAAATACCGGAACATATTTTAGAGAACTCGGTGGGCCCATTATGTGATATGAGTTTCAGTCGGATAAGTTCACCCTGTTCCCACTTATGCTATCTTAAACTTTTTTTGAGGTCAGGTCACTTGACCTGTACTGGTGACCTGACCTGAGATGACCTAACCTTAAAATTTTCACAGAAGTTGTAAAAACGATGAGGGAAAAGGTATGCCAAGTACGGTGGCGCTACGCGCCGCCGTTTTTCTACTATCTCCGAAAAACCCGTCAATGCGCGTGTTAATGAACGTGAAATATTTTCAAACTGGAAAATAAAAAATGCAAAGGCGAATCTGAAATTCCTTCGGGAATGAGGAGGAGGTAAGTCTCGCGGTACCCGCCGGGAAAGGGGCGCGCACAAATTTTATTTTATTGAGCGTTAACTATCTGCAAACTGAATCATTTGTGACTACTTATTAATTTAATATGTTAGGGGCCGCGAAACCAACTATTGGGGGCCCCGAGAACAATTCTGGGAGCCCTCGAGACCAGCTCTGGGGCCTCCGAGACTAATTCTGGGCGTTCCCAAGACCAAGGCTTGGGGCTCCCGGGACCAACTATTGGGCCCCTGAGACAAATTATGTGGGGTCCCCGGGACCAGTCCTTGGGGCCTACAGACAAACTCCTAAGGGCTCCAGGCTAACTCTTGGGGGCCCCAGACCTACTCTTGGGGCGCCCTAGACCAACATTGCGGTGGCATTTGGGTTTCCCGGGAACAGTCATCATACATCATTGGGGTCCCCTGCGGGAGGGGGCGGGTTGGGCTTTGCAGTGCTAAGCTCAGCCCACGGAGGTCGCCCCTATCGATCCCTCCCACTTGAATTTGCCTCTGAATGAGATAAAAACCCATAGACATGCGCCTCCGAGTAGGCACCTCCTTGCTTCCAGGTGCGTCACCTTCGGCAAACAAGCAAGAAAGCCAGCGCATCTTCAAACTACAACCGGCAAAAATGTGCTTTTTTTAGATCCAAACAATTTCCAAATGTGGTTTCTTTTTGCTTTTCGATAATCTTGTTTGCATAAATTCAGCTTTCCCCCACGGGGATGAGTACCCGTTGCCCTTCCCTCCCCCTTCTGCGTTTTCACAGGTGATAAAAAGGCGGAGTGCAGTGCCTTCGTCGCTAGCATACCTGTTACGTATTCTGTTTTGCAACTTGAAACGCAGCTTTAGGCCCATGATATCGTGTACTACTTTCAGTTTTCCTCACGTTATGAAAATAATGCATATTTTGATTGAACAGCAAGGAGAGGACCGGACAGGCCACACCCGGCCCCTGCCCTTATTCTTATACTGGCTCCTGGCTATGCTTGGCATGGCAAGAAGTACCCAGGTAGGCTACGTGGCTACCGTGCTATCCTTTCGTTGACGATTTCGGTATATCTCAAGCGGCCTGCCGATCAGTTAGGAGACCGAAACTGAGCTGGATCAGCTTCTACACTATGCATCGAAAGTAATTCGGCTATTCAGCAACTGAACTATTGAATTTTCAAATTCCCTGGATAGTTTGCAAATTAACTAGTGAGTTTGCAAACTAACTAGTTAGTACTAACTGTAACACACACACACACACACACACACACACGCACATATATATATATATATATATATATATATATATATATATATATATATATATATATATATATATATATATATATATATATATAGATGTTAGGCGGCGAATGTTTGCGCCACTGATCGAACCAAGCGCGCAGGTTTTGAGACCACACGGATTGTGGGTAGTGCATGAGAAAGTGAAGTCACACGGATTGTGGGTAGCGAAGTTGTTTACTGAGATGTGGGCCACTGGTGGTGCGGTCCGGCAGCCATCAGCTGGCGTGACGCAGGTCCAATAATGGGGCGACAATTGGCATCAGTTTTGAGAGCTACCAACGGATTGGAGACGGTGATGAATGCCCCTGGTTCAGCGAAGAGTTCGTCTTGGCTAGTTTTCTGTTTTCGTGTTCGCAGATTCGTATAAGTTTTTTCACTCTGTTGTCGTTGATGGAAGATAATATAAGTCCTAAATCGGTAGGCATTACAAAGGTGTACTAATCACGGCATTTACAGGTACAGCCGACGTTTCGAAGGCTTTCAGCGATCATTATCGAGACATTAAAGACACAACCACATAATAACATTACATACAAAAACACATATTATATAAAAGTCGTGGCAGGGTCGAGCGGATTTCAAAAGATGATCGGTTGTATGAAGAATGAAGCTCACAATATGTATGAATACATGATAACGTGACTAAAGCTTTTAACTTCCTCTTTTTGAGCACACACAAAAAACATGAGGCCTAAAGTCTTTCACAATTGTCCCTTTTTTTCTTTGGTTACAGTTGTCATGTATTCCACAGATGGAGCTTCTCAGTTTGATCGATTTGTGTGTTTAGTTCTGGGTTGTGTTCGCGGATGTAGAGTGCTTCTGTGATCCATATTCTGAGATGATCATTGATATCCTTGTGCGTACATGTGTTGTCGGTGAGGAGTTTTCTGGTGAGCTGTGTTTGGTGCTGTTGTTCTCCGTGGCTCTTGGTGGAGCTGGTGTGGCCTGGTGCTTTGTGTAGAGTGAGGCGTCGTGAGAGGGATGTTGCCGTGGCACCAGTGTACTTAGCGGCAAGGAGCCTACAGTCTCCTAAGGGACAGTTAAATTGATAAAGTACATTGGTGCGTGACAGAGGGGTAGTCTTGTCTGATGTTTTGTTGCGAATGATGAAGTTGGAAGTTTTGCTATTTGTGTAATAGATAGTGAGATGCAGCTGGGTGTCAGAATTTGTGCACTATAAGTTATCGCGAATGATATGCTGCAGGATTCTTTCGTCATCTTTATGGGCACTGCTCATAAAGTTGCGGTAGTAGAGGCTAATGGATTTCGCTTCTGGCGCCTTGTCATTTCTGGTCTTTTTTAGATGTTTTTTGAAAGTCTCATCAACAACCTTGTTAGAGTATCCGCTGTTGACAAGAATCTGACGGATTCGTAATTAGCTCACAGTGAAGAGCAGTTTGCGAAGAGCAGTTACGAACTGCTCGCCGGACAAACGCAGTTATAACGCTGCGTTTGTACCTCTCCGGGCACTCACTCTCTCCGTTGAGTACTCGGCCTTCGTTCGTGGCTTTGCGGTAGACATCTGTCCCAAATTGTCATCAATATCGGACACCATTACGTCTAGAAAGGGGATCTTCTGATCAATACTTGACTCGTGTGTGAACTTGAGCACACTGTTGTGTTCGAGTTTAGAAATCAGGATTTTTAGATGATCCTCATCTCTCACATCACAGAATATACCATCTACATACCTGCAATTTGCATAGATGTTAGGGCGCACATCAGGGTCACAAAGGACAAGGTTCTCAACCGCCGACATGTAAGCGTTAGCAAAGAGGGGGCCCAGGGGGAGCCCATCGCGACACCTTCTCGCTGTCGGTATAAGGTACAGTCTGGTCCTCTGAAAGGGGCCTCACTGGTACAGGCTTGAAGCAGCTGCTCAAGGATGGTGGCAGGCATTTTCAGAGGGTGTTTTGTCGGATCTGGGTGGTGGTACACGTAGTCGAGAAGCTCAACCCAGAACTAAACACACAACCCAAAACTAAACACACAACCCAGAACTAAACACACAAATCGATCCAACTGAGAAGCTCCATCTGTGGAATACATGAAATTGTAAACAAAGAAAAAAGGAAAAAAATTGTGAAAGACCTTAGGCCTCATGTTTTTTTGTGTATGTTCAACAAGAGGAAGTTAAAAGCTTTAGTCACGTTATCATGTATTCATACAAATTGTGAGCTTCATTCTTCATACAACCGATCATCTTTTGAAATCCGCTCGACCCTGCCACGACTTTTATATAATATGTGTTTTTGTATGTAATGTTATTATGTGGATATGTCTTTAATGTCTCGATAATGATCGCTGAAAAACTTCGAAACGTCGGCTGTACCTGTAAATGCCGTGATTAATATAACTTTGTAATGCCTACCGATTTAGGACTTATATTATCTTCCATCAACGACAACAGAGTGAAAAACTTAAACGAACCTGCGAACACGAAAACAGAAAAGTAGCCAAAACGAACTCTTCGCTGAAGTTTAATCGACAGTGCTTGAGAGAATATATATATATATATATATATATATATATATATATATATATATATTGATGAGAAACGACTATGTATGTGTATGTATATATATATATATATATATATATATATATATATGATAAATATATATATATATATATATATATATATATATATATATATATATATATATATATATATATATATATATATATATATATATATATATAGATAGATAGTCGTTTCTCATCAATCTTCATTGAAAAATATCAGCAAAAAGTTTTCAATTGCCTTTTTACACTGATCAGCAAATATTGGGTCACAGGTGGAAAAGCAACTAGTTGCCTTTCCCATAGCACTCGCCCCGGTGGGCCTCCGAACCACCTTCGCTCTGGTGGGGGCGGAGTTCAAACACCCTCGATCCACCCTATGCGGGATAGCAAAAAAAAGTGATATAAGAAAATAGTAAAAATAGTAATGGCAATAGACAGTGAGGTCACTTGACATGCACTGGTGACCTGACCCGAGATAACCTAACCCTAAAACTTTACGAAAAGTCCACAATTGATTAAGAATTTGTGTGCCGAGTACGGCGGTGCATGGCCTCGCCGTTTTTATGGAACCGGAAAATCCCACGGGGGCGAACAAACACCCCCACCGAGGCGAGGGTTAAAGCTAGCAGAAATGTTCGTCTTTATTTTTTCCATTCATTTCTTCTCTTTCAGTTTCATCACAAATCAAGCACTGAAAGATTGGTTGGAGAGGAGACAATGTAGGATCCAAGTGCAGGTGTCCAATGTGAGATTTTTGGCCTGGGGTCACTTATGGGACCGAGATTGCACTAGAGCAGCGCTGGTCAGCTGAGAATGTCTTGCAGGATTTGCCCATCTGTTACTGACGATGGAGGGCATCCCGGATCAAGAGTCCTGGAGGTGCTCCTACATGAAGGGTAACACGACTTTTGTTCGACATTCTCCGACCAGGAGTGTTGCATACTCTGAAAGAATGGAGAACCGAGCAAAAGGATAGGATTTACGCACAGTTAGAAGTGTTATCAGAAATGTTTAATGAGAGGAATTGCGAGACTTAGTCGAGTGTTCGTTATTATCGTTACTCGTTATTCGTTAGTTTTGAAGGTCACCCTTTCACATGCTTGATATTTTATACTTCCTATATTTCAAGCTGCTTTTATACACGATATCTTCATAATAAAACACATTATTAACACGTGAGAAGTTACCTTAATGATGACAGCGATTTATCCAAGCTGCTTCAAGCGCCGTAAAAGCCAAACACACACCTTCACACGTCAAAGCATATTTACGCAATATTGTAGTTTTTTTAATGTTGCATTAAAGAATATTGACTTTCATGAAACAATAACATGGACTGGGTCAGGAATACATTTCCTGTGAAATTTCCTGTTTGATCCACACCTTCGATTATTGGCCAGACCGTACAATGCCTGTTCCTGTGATGCAGTCACTTTTCCCAGCCTGAAAGAAAATATCGTGGCAATTTTGACTGTATTCTTCCAAACAATGCAAGACATGATTGTTTCCGGCGTCGCAGCTGAGACGACTTTCCACCTACCTGACATCCACCACCATACCGGTACCGTCGACTTTAAAGCACCGCGCGTTGGATCTTACGCCGACCAGCGCGCTGCCTGTGCTGGAGAGCTGGCCAGGTCAGTACCAGTTCGAAGTGTCTGCCTGCACGCCGCGGACGGACGGCCGCCAGGCGACCTACGTCGTCTCTGCCGACTCGCGCAAGCTCTACGCCGACATGATGGTGGCAGTGCCACTTTCCACGCGGACACTGCCGGTGCCGACACGGACTCGCTACAGATCCGCGCGCTGCCCGTGTTTATGGACAGCCACCAGCAGCAGGGGCCGGTGCGCCGGTGCCCCACGCACCGGGAGAGCTCCCAACCCTCCCACCAGGGCGAGACCCAGCTGCTACACGTGGTCCGGGCTCAGCACCCGCAGGCAAGGTTTGAGTCGGCGGAGGAACGCCACAGTGTCGTCGTGCCCTTCGGTCCTTTTGAGGTTGGCTCAAAGGGCTCCATGATGCCGTACAAGTTCACGTGCATGGGCACCTGCGTGTGGGGGGCATCAACCCACGCCGCCTGGCCGTCATCTCCACGCTGGAGAACGCTGGCACCGGCGAGATACTGGGTCGGCAGTCGCTGGAGGTCAAGGTGTGCCGCTGCCCTCATCGCGACCGGCGCAACGAGAAACGCAGCGGCTCGGCCGACAGCAATCATCGCGCCACCAAACGTCGCCTGGAGCTGGTGGCGGACGATGACGAAATCTCGTTCTTGCAGGAACAGCGGCGCCTATATTGGCGCATGCTACAACGCAGGGCTGTCGCCTCGAGCTCTTCCCCTCCGCGGCAGCCAGCCATGTCCATCAAATGAGGGACAGCAACCGGGGCTTGAGAGGAGCATTGTGTCAGTTACCGGCCTCCGGGTGAGATGGTCAGCTTCGATTGCAAAGCTAGTTGGAGTTGGCTAGTTCAAAGATGTCGCAAGTAAGCTTTTTTATTTATCTTATCGGATATGTGAAGCTGACTGTGGGCACATCACCATTGTTGGGGTTTTTGGGCGCACCGACAGCTGGGTCATATGGCGCCCATAACATTAAATGAAGTACTGTGAGGGCTGCAACAGGTCAGGTGCTAATAAAAAGGAGGTTTATACCTAAAAAGTACTAACCCTGTGGTGTTACCAATTGTGTGTGTCTGCTACATAAATGGAGTGAGAAAAAACTACGAGGGTGAATAAATGACATTGAATGCGATACTCTTTAAAAAAGCTGATATTGTTGCCACATCGACTGACGGCGACTCACCAATAAGGGACCCGAGTGAAAAATCTGCTGGGAAGTGAGCCCTCCTCTCAATCTCAAAGTCCCGGCAGTCAGTGAGAACATGCTTAACAGAGAGGTGTTCCCCACATCGCGGGCACTCCGGTGGCTCCTCTCAGAAGGAACGAGTGAGTGGAGTGTGTGTGTCCTATACGCAATCTGGCTAAAACAACCTCGTCCGTTCTGCACCTGGCATTGGCCGATGACCACGCACCGATCCTGGGCTTCATAAGGCGCAATTTGGAGCCCTTGGGATCATTGTCCCATCTCCGTTGCCAAGACTCGAATGCATACTGCCTGATGGCAGGGAAACAGTCAGAGTAAGGTACTTTTACTCCTGACGGCACGATACCCCGTGACGCATCCTTCGCCGCGGTGTCACATTGCTCATTGCCAGGCACTCCCACGTGGCTGGGCACCCATGCCAGTGTTAATTGTTTTTGTTGGCAGTGTGGTCTGTGCATCTTATTCCGAATAAGTTCCAGAATATATGACGATGAGGGGTGAAAATCAAATGATGTTAGTGCTTGCAAAGACGACAGTGAGTCAGTAAATACAACGTATTTGCGTCTCCTCGACCGTAACACCTGGTCTAAAACTCGGAAGATAGCGTAAAGTTCAGCAGTAAAAACTGATGCTGTCACAGGGAGTGTATAACGTTGTTCAATTCCATCACTTACATACGCACATCCGACACCGCTCTCCGTCTTAGATCCGTCTGTATAATATATCTCAAAACCTGAATACATGTCATTTACGTGTTCCCAGAAAATCTGCCGGACCGCAACAGGCGGCAGATCCTTGGTCTTAACAAGCAAACTGGTGTCCACCTGAGGCTCTGGGAGAGTCCATGGTCCTAATAAGGGATTCTGGAAAGTCTCAACCTGTTCACAGTCAACTCCTGCTTCCCTCAGCCACGCTCCAATTCTGAGACCAGGGTGTCTGTTTCGGGATAGATTTTCTTCCGAGTGTCTGATGTCATCAGAGAATAGCTTACTGTATGTTGGATGGTTTGGAGACTGTTTTATTTTTAGAGCGTATTTCATCGCAAGGACACGACGTCGCAAGTCTAACGGCATCTCGTTTGCCTCGACGAGTATGCTGGCGGTAGGCGATGTGCGGAATGCACCGATGATAATTCGAATGACATGGTGATGTATGGTATTTAGCATAGATTCTGCTGTCTCCGTGGCTGAATCGTATACCATCCAGCCATATTCAATTTTTGATCGGATTAGTGATCGGTACAGCATCAAAAGTGTTTTTCTGTCTGCGCCATACTTTAACTTAGTTATAACCTTCAGAATGTTCAGATCCTTGAAGCACCTTTCCCTTACAACCTTAAAGTGGTTTATATACGTCAACTTAGAGTCAAAAGTCAGGCCCAGGAACCGTGCATGTGCGACTACCTGGATTCTTTCTCCATACATAGTTAATGTGGGATCATCACACGGACTGCGTCTGCGGCAAAAATGTATACATTTCGTTTTTGTCGTTGAAAATTGTAGACCATTTTTGGAGCTCCACCGCTGCAACTTTGTGAGTCCGAGCTGTAGCTGCCTTTCTGCAGCGGCTGTGGACGACGCCGTTACCCACATGCTGAAATCGTCTACGAATAGAGCTGTGTTGATATTACGTGGTATGTTATGTGATATGTCGTTGATTGCGATAGCGAACATGGTCACGGAGATCACGCTACCTTGGGCCGTTCCGCTTCCCTGCGCTCGCTGCTCTGACTGCACGCTACCTATCCTGAATCTAAACCGACGGCTTCGCAAGAAATTTGAGAGAAACCAGCCCATATGACTCCGTATGCCCAATCCGAACACCTTTTTCAGGATGCCATGCCTCCATACCGAATCATAGGCCTGCTTTACGTCGAAGAAAATAGCTACTGTGTGTTGTTTTTCAGAGAAGCCTTTACGGATATCAGCATCCAGAGAAAGAAGATGGTCGACAGTACTTCTGCCTCGGCGAAAACCACACTGGACGTTCGAAAGCATTTGATTGGTCTCCAAGAACCACACGAGCCTAGTATTAACCATTCTTTCAAGCAGCTTACACACACAGGAGGTGAGAGATATCGGGCGGAAGTCATCAGGAGACACTCCTGGCTTTCCTGGCTTGAGGATTGGTATTATGGTGGCCTCGCGCCACTGGTCTGGAAAGTCATCCTGCGTCCATATATAGTTAAATATATCAAGCAGTGATATAAGAGAGCAGTCAGGGGCGTGCCGCAACATCTCGTAGGTAATTGTGTCAGGTCTCGGAGATACGTTTTTTGTATTGTTTAGTGCAGCCCGGAGTTCACGCATTGAAAAAGGAATGCTGTATGCAGCCGAACTGTCGTTACCAAACTTAATCGGTGTTCTCTCTTCTCGCTCCCGAAAGCGAACAAACTCGAGATCCTGGGACTCCCTGCTACATCTTGCCTCGAATGCTGCAGCCATACGGTCAGCCACTGCCTGTGGATTGCTAATTTTGACGCCGTTTTCCTCTAATACTGTGGCAGGTGTTGATCGATGCTTTCCTTGTATACTTTGAATACGAGACCAGATCTGTGTAGATGGAGTAAAACGGTTGATTGTATTGACATATGTAACTCACCATCTCCTTTTAGAGTTAACAACTATACGTCGCGCCAACGCTCTCGCGCGCCTAAACGTTATTATGTTAGGCGTCGTTGTGTGTCTTTTAAGTACTCTGTAAGCCCGTTTCCTTTCTAAAATCGCTTGTCGGCATTCGTGGTTCCACCAGGGGACAGGAGTTCGTTTGGGTTTGCCGGAAGTCATTGGGATAAAACGTTTGGCTGCTGAAAGAATCATGTCATTAAAATGCTTTGCTGCTGTCGTTGCCGAACCCCCCAGCACTTACATCTAAGGGGTCGCATGCGCCCCGGAAGCCCTCCCAGTCAGCCCTTCGGAGGTTCCACCGGGATGGCAGAACCAGCGGTGCAGCCGACCGGGCTGAACGGATGTTTATTGGAAAGTGGTCACTCCCATGGAGGTCTTCAAGGGTGCACCAGCTGAGCTGGGTAAAGAGTGAAGGTGAGCAGACAGAGAGGTCTATAGCCGAGAGCGAGCCAGAGGGCAGGGTAAAGTGAGTGGGACGACCAGTGTTCAGCAGGCAGAGAGAGTTGAGATGGAGGAAACGTTCCACTGTTCGGCCTCGGGGAACAGTGGGGAACAGCGGCGCTCTGGTCGCTGTCTTTTTATTACCTCGGAAAAGCCCGAGCGGGGGGTGTTCAAACACATTTTACTTGATTCAGGATGACGGTTAGCCTAACTGCATGAAGGAACTGGGGTAAATTAGAAAATGTTTTATTTGTGTTCTGGTCACATTTAGCTCGTATTGCTCAAAACCCGCTCGTGAAACTGTAGGCTGCTCATTTGAGTTTACGGAACGCCAGCTGCTAAGGCTATATGTGAAAAATCGCATCGAGTCGTTCATATGGAACGTTGGAACATAACTTAAGCAAAAACATTAAACGTGTACTACTACGGAACATTTTGTTTGTGATATGCATGCTCACGTGCCATATGTTCGTGCCTTTTAAAGTGCTCACAGTCCGGTGTTCTCGAACGTAAGCTGAAATATATTTCTTGCATCATTTTTTCCTAGTGCATTTAAGACGAGAAAAACGACTTGATCAAGGAGGCCAAGGCCAAGGAGGTCAAGGAGGCGGCGCCGCATCGCCAAGGAAGCGGCGCCGCATCGCCAAAGTAGGTTCATTCGCCTCAACAAGCAGGCTACTTGTCGGTGTGGTGCGGAATGTACCTGTAGCGATAGGAATAGCGCTGTGGTGGATGGTGTCTAAGCAGCGCTTCGCAGAGTCAGACGCCGAATCGTACACGAAACAGGCATAGTCCATTTTCGAACGGATGAGTGAGCGATATAGAACGAGCAGAGTTTTCCTATCCGCCCCATATGATGTCCTGGATACGCATTTGAGAGTATTCAAGCATCTGAAGCACCTGTCTTTAAGTTGTTTAAGGTGTGAAACATAAGTCAGGCGCCTGTCGAGAGAAATTCCGAGGAATCTAGCTGACGTTTTAAACGGGATCTGACTGTCCCCTAGAATCACTCTTGGATCAGGGCAGGGTCGACGTTTTCGGCAGAAGTGTACACCGACCGTTTTCGTCGTCGAGAAGTATAACCCGTTCTGTCCACTACAGGACTTCAACTGATTAACGGCTAGCTGAAGCTGCCGCGAGAGGGATGGAGATGTAGACGACGTGGTCCATATAGCAAGGTCGTCTACGAAGAGCGAGCTTTTTATACACTGCGGTAGATAGTCTGTGATGTCATTAATAGCGAGCGCAAACAGTCCTACACTCATAACACTTCCCTGGGGATTACCGTCCTCCTGGTAAAATACCCTCTAGTAGGCCCCTCCAACACGCACTCGGAAAGTCCAGTCAATTAAGAAGTTCTTAATAAAAAACCCAAGTGGCTGCGAATTCCACACTGGAATACTTTCATGAGAATTCCATGGCGCCAAGCAGTGTCATAGGCGGCTACAACGTCAAAGAAAACCGCCCCTACATGCCGTCTTTCAGAGGCAGTCGTATCGGATTCGGATGCGGACTCAGACGGTGACGAGCATATACCAGACATCGAGGAGCATTTCCCTGGACTGGTGCCCCTGCAACAAGCGGGTTCCGCGCAGTCCAGAGAAAAGGTAGCCCCTGCAGAAGCAGCCCATACCAGTAATTCTGAAGAGGATATGGGACCGTAAAAATGTATGCTTCTTCTGCGGGAAGATGCAGTCGAAGATCGCCCGCCACCTGCAGCGCTGCCACTCAACAGAGCACGCGGTGAAAAGTGCGATGGCGCACGGGAAGCCCTCCAATGGGAGGCGGGAGGCATTTCTTTCGATACGCCAGCGTGGAAACTACGCCTACAACATCCAGATTCGCTGCGGGGACGGATAAGGGCCGATTATACCTAGAAGAAGGCAAAACCGCTCTGGAAAGTACAAGGCTCACGAGCTCCTCGCTTACGACTTGTGCAGCGGGGTTTTCTCCAGGAAAACCCTGTGGAGACACAGGCGATCCTGCACCAAGAAGAGGAGGGCAGGCTGTCGGAGGTAGGGTTCAGAACAAAGCACTGGCCCAAATGCCTACCCCGAAGAACACACCACAAGGATATCAGGAGGTGCTAGACAAGATGAATATGGATGACGTATCTCTGATATGCAGGACGGACAACCTGATCACCCAGTTCGGCATTCGCCTCTACGAGAAGGTTGGGAAAGATCAACATCAGCACATCAGCGCCAAGCTTCGGGAGCTCGGCCGCGTTGTGAAAGAGCTTCAACGCACTGACAAGAACGCCACACTGGTATCTTACCTGGCTCCTTCCAAGTTCGAAGCAGTTACCTCGGCAGTCCGAAGCATCGCTGGCTACAACACAGATACCAACAAGTATGGAATCGCTTCGCTGGCGTTAAAGCTTGGTCAAAACCTGTTGGTCACAATTAGAAGGATCCAATCGTCAGCCACACGAGCCGGAGGCCCACATACACCCAGACCATCCAGGAATCATAGGCACGTACGGGGACGCCCATGACACTGGAAAAAGGTGGGTAACTAGGAAGTTATGGGTTGGAAAAGGAAACGGGTCGGTCTGCGCTGTCTAGCCCAGTCGCGCGTCGCACGCGACCGAGGTGTGCACACTCAAGACGAGCAAGAGTGCACACATCCCCGCCACCCGTGGAGACACGCCGGGCCAGACATCGCAGACAGTGGATAGGAGGGGTATTCAGGAGTGTACAGAAAGGATACGGGTGGAAAGCCATGGAGAGACAAGGAAATAAGGAAAGAAGAGGAAAAGGAACAAGGAGTTGGTGGGATTTGAAGTTAGGATGGCTGAGAGAGGATGAGGATGGCAGTCTTGATTTGGCCCATCACCCGAAGGCGGGGGGCGAAACCCATCCTGCCAACTGGGTTCGCGGGTGTCGTCACATCCCGTACCCAATTATCCATGTGCCGGACCAGTCAGCAGGTGCCAACAAGTCCGGCAGATGAAAATCGGTCCCCTGCGGGGTGTATGTCACTTCTGAAGCGAATACGACTGCTAGAAAACCCGGTCCTCGGTTGACCGTGCTACGTCACGGTACTTGGTACACATGAAAAACATGGTGTGTGTGTGTGTGTGTGTGTGTGTGTGTGTGTGTGTGTGTGTGTGTGTGTGTGTGTGTGTGTGTGTGTGTGTGTGTGTGTGTGTGTGTGTGTGTGTGTGTGTGTGTGTGTGTATGTGTGTGTGTGTGTGTGTGTGTGTGCGCGCACTTGTTTATGCTGCGAAGCGAGGACCCTCACCGAATAAACACTCACGAAGAGAGGTCCGAAATCAATGCGAGGTCCGATTTTCCGGACCTCGCATTGCTGAATCCAGGAAGTTGTTGCTTGGCATGAGAGTAAACTGTACTTGAGATTTAAGGTCGGCCCTCGGAATGGACCAAACATCGGAAATATGTGTATGAAATGTGTATATTTCATCAGCGACGAGGCGCGGCTTTCGACTGTCATACACAATTCCACGTGTGACGTCAATAATCAGGATGATTAAATACGTTCATGTTTGCATTTTTGAGGATGCGAGATTTTAAGCTTGCATATACTTTTTGGATTATATTGTTTTGTTTTTTAAGATATTAAAGAAAACGAGAAGCGAGGTATCAGCAAAAATAAGTCAACTTTGGGAAGAACTTATGCGTGGATTTGATTGGCAGTGCTATCAACGAACAACTGTGCATCGTCCAATGATAAGGTTGACTCATTAGTGGAACATCTTCGCCAATATGACGTCACATAACGATATGGCTGCGATAACTAGTGCTGAATCTTAGCTAGGTTGCAGAGCTACATTTAGGGGCACATATCTGTAATAAATCGTAGTAATATCTTCTTGAAAGGAGCAGTTTTGGGAAAAAGAATTTGAAATTATGAGAAACGAAACATTGAATATTTATTAGGCATTCTTTACAAGTTAAAGACATTTGAATTTGATCAATTTTAGGATGATACCGTACGAGGACAGGAAATTCCTTGGCCAGCGGGACGTCACAGTAAAGGTGGTTTTGTATTGGTGGTTGGGGGCTGATGGTGAGGCTTTTGAATAATCCCCAGAGGAGTGGTTAGGTATTGTGTTTGGAGGATGAAGTGACAAGCTTCAATTACTATTTTATAAGAAATGTATTGAAGACATGCTATTATCAGTTTTTAACAGTACTAAATGTTAATAAGCAACGTGTTTGAGCCTCAACATGGTTGAACTTGAACACCGTCTGAAATCCATACCACATCATCATTATGCTGCAAGGTTGAATCCAGGATTTCATTGAGTGTGTGACTTAAGCTAAGGGCACACCTTCTGAAGATTCTTCTTCTTCTGATTGGGGTTATCAATTTTTCGTTTGCTTATGTTATTTCTTTGTACATTCCATTCAGTGTTCCAAATCCTGGGGTGCTGGGTGGAGAGCGACACCCGGGTAAGCTGCATTTTCCTCTCACTTCTGTGTTATTTTTACTTATTTTTCCACTCACTTTTTAAGAAGATTAAATGTGCTATATATATATATATATATATATAGCAGTGTTAACACAACATGACTGTTTTGTCACTTCTGTGCATGACACAACTGTTGTTGTTCTATGCCATGATGGTGTAGACATTTCTTAACATTTCAAAATAATAAAGAAATTGGTGACTCTTAGCCATTTCACCCTGATTTACCCTCACTTTCTCAGGATATAGTCTCCTGTAATAATTTTTGGGATGAAATATTCACTACATGTTGAAGCATGCAACGTTTAATAGTCGTAGTGTGCCAATATAGTCTATGCCATAAATCAGATGTTCCTTTCAAAATTATTTGATATTTTATGTCATGGCCTTCTATGATCGTTAGATACCTTGGCATGGTGTTGTCATTTCTCAGCATGAAATAACTGATGTTTGTTTCTTTGCATGACAAGACTACTAGTAGTTTAATAGTCTTAGTTTCTGAATACAGTCTATGCTGTATCAATGCCATACATCAGGTATTATTACTTCCAAAACTGAATGACTTGACTACCAGTGGCTCCATGCTGCAACACTGTTGATTTCTTAGATTGGGAAAGGTGCTATTCGTTAAATAAATTCTCATTTTAAATTAAGGAAATGTGTACACTTTTCATATAAAATCATTTATATTAATATCCCTTCAGCGCTGAATAATTGAATAAGTATTTTGAGATGTATTATTGAAGCATATTAGTCATTGCATTGCACTGCTGCCCCTACCAGTTGCATTGCATATAGTATTAGTTTTGTTCCAATAATGTTACTTTGGTAGGAGCCTGCTAGTGCTACTTTGTCATTCATCATTTTGGAAATACCCTTCCATTATTGCATGGACATGCTTCTATTAAAATTGTTATATTTGAATGCTATTTGTATATGCCATCCAACGACGTGTATTATGGGTGAGTGCAAAGGTTGTTGCATATTTCTGCTGCATACATTATGACTCTCCAGGGGTTTGTTTTCTGACATTCCCAGAGGTTCCTGATATTATGCAATGAATTGTTCTAAATACATAGAAATGCACGTGCCCATGACAGGACTGTTTTTCGCTTCTGTGCATGGCAAAACTGAAAATTGTTCCTAAGGTGGGTATTTGCGGCCATCACCAATATTCTGTTAAGCTGTAGGGGAAGCTCAGTGGCACCACCACTCCAGCATTTCCAACACCAAATAGTTCAAATGGCCCATGTTGGACAACGAGTAGACGGGCCAACCTCCACCTCCTCCAGAAATGACCGCGCTGTCGGCACCAACTCGTCCCTTTCGTATATTTTGGCGACACTTGCGGCGCTATTTTTGTGTTAAGCGATTGAAGGTGGAAATGAAATGCGGTTTCCTGATTATCAGACCTATTGTGTCCATTAACACGCGCCCCGCTGGGGTCCCCAGCCTGACGCGCCTCGCTGGGGGGGCGTTTTTCGGCCCCCCTCCGTATCTCATTTCCTTGTATAGCTAAAGCAAAATTACAGGGATCGTTCGAAAGCTCTTGACGAGACGAAGAGAAATTATACGGACTATTTTTATTTCAGGTCAATATTGAGGTCACCAGAGGTCGAGGAAGGTTCCATAGGCTTACAACAAGGCATTGTAGACTTACCCCTGTGGATTTGTACTGAGCGGAGCTAGAGCAAATATTTGGGCATCATTGGAGTCCTCTTATCGTGGCGAATCGAATGATGTATAATATGACCATGTTAGGTCAAATAGTAAGAATGACCTGATCTCAAGCTAGGTCAAGGTCGCATGGTGACCTGGTATGGTCATGTTGCATATCAATCGACTCCCCGTGACATTATAAGCACAATGAAAGCAAAATGGAAGCTCTATCTCAATTCAGTGCGAAGTTATTGGTGAAACAATCACTGTATGTCCATGTGACCTCACATGACCTTTGAGAGATCAGATGCTCAAAACCTCGACTTCATGGTCAGAATCGTGCTAAGAGTACATGGTATGAGGACTTTCAATTTTATTTATCCAATATTCACTGAAAAGGAGCCCTTTCTATTTTTCTCCATAGACTTACAATGGGCCGACCAAAAAATTGACCCAATCTTGGTTCAACAAAATGAAAAATCCCGGATAGTAGACTTTTAGACCCTAATAACCTCATTATATGACGAAAGTTTGGAACTGATCGGTTCACAGGTGTTGGTTTGGCGCCGCTTCAAACTCGTGATTTTGGGTTTTGAGGTCGGGTCGCTTGACCTTGAATAGCTCCTTGACCTGATGTGACCTGACCTAAAAATTTGGTCAGACGCGTGGAATCGATCAGGGATAAGGTACTGTAAGTTTCGTTGTTCTGCGTCTCTTCTTTTCTGCGTTATTTGGGAAAAACCGAGAGGGGGGCGAATTTCGCCCCCGCAGCGGGGAGCGTGTTAAGAGTATTTCTTACAATTTCGACAAGTAGTCCATTTCCTTTGATTGTGCAGTTTGCACGTTCAACTAGACCGCATGTCTGGGGAGAGTATGGGGAACTGAAAACGTGTCGTACCCCCAGCCGTCAAGTCACGCAGTCAGCACCGCAGAACGAAAGTGGGTTGTTACAGATTAACTCCTCGGGCATTCCCCCCGGGAGAACATTGCCTCCAGAAAATTAATCACCGCGTTGGCAGTGATGTCACCGCACAGTATGACCTCCGGCCGGCCACTGTACAGGTCACATATCACCATTCCGTACCTCTGTCTGGGGTCCGTTCATCGGCCCAATAATGTCGATCATTGACATACTGCCAGACTGCGGAAGAGGTATCGCCTGCAAAGGCGGCTTCTCGACCTTTGCGTGTTCTTCATGGCGAGAGCACTCACTGCAATCTCTCAGATGGGAACGCACATCAGCGTCCATTTCTGGCCACCAGAAACGTTCGCGCAGACGCTGCTTGGTACGTGTTATTCCCTGGTGCCCACTGTGAGCGTTGGCCAGGATCCGCTCCCTCAGAGCCGTCGGCACAACCAGCTGCTCCCCACGGAACAGCAGCGGACCCTGGTTGGACAGCTCACCGCGTACATGACAGAACGCTGCTGCGGTCTTTCAGGCAAACGCAGAATCTCTGTATATGTAAGGAATACAATTCAGTCATCATGGATATCGATTCGCAGTGCCGGTTTCATTGAACACATTTTGATTCGAGTTGGGCTCCACACGAATGGTTTCCTCCTACTAGTCTGCTTTGCTCTTGGTTCAAGCAAGAAAACGGTGAGTGTAACTCCAGTTTTGGTCCATGGTGGTTAAAATGTTTGGGTCCAACCTCTTCTTGCTTTGGAAGAGAACTTGGTAGGATTTCCTGCGGATCCACCCCTGGCTGCTTGTCTCACTGTCCCATACAGATTTTACCTGCGAAACATGGTTCTTTTTCAGAAATGTCAGGATTGCTTTGTCAGAAAATATTGCTTGCATTGCGTCAGTCTGTTTTCTATGACCTTGTCCAAGCCGTTTAGGATCCATACATCAACGCCGAGCTGTCTAAGGCTGAGGGAGAATGTGGGGCTCTACTTGCCGATGGAAGGCGAGGAGAAACTCTTGAAAAAATAGGGAATATATCCACCTATCGGGCAAATGACATCCTTCACTACATCCTGAGCAAGAGTTTAGCAGGAAACGTAGCCATTCCTACTGATAACATAAGGTTTAATGACGGCGCAACTATCAGGGTCATATCGAGGGTTCCCAGCAAGAAGAACCTAAGTGTTAATTTTACCGAAATGGAGATTTTTATACCATTCGAATCAGCTCGACAAGACGCGTAGAATGCAAAAACAACCGTACCGCTATCTGTCACCGTTGCTAAGATATGGAGTGTAAGAACAACCTAAATGGTATTTTTGGCCAAAACTGTGAAGGCAAGAACACCCGAACCGTCCCCATATACTCAAGCGTCTGCCTCCACATTCGTGTTTACGCGTGTTTCGCGCCAAAAATCAGCGCGTGCTTGGCGACATTAGCCGTATGTTTCATTCTTGATTCAGACTGCATCTAGAACGGACATGTCCCGGCGCATTCTGGATATAAGTGACGCTATAAATATATTGCAAGAGCTGGACTCAGATCCTGATGGCTCCGGTTTGGAAGACTCTGATTCAGATTGGAATGAGTCTGGCCGTGATGACCTGGATCAGCCAACGCGTCGTTCAATGCCTATAATTACAAGACGTCACCAGTATGGAATTCCGCATGGGAACGAGAGGCAGTTGGCGAATGCGCAGGAGCCTGGAGAACAGAGCCGTGCTCCGGCCCAACAAACCGAAGAGTCCATGCAGGACAATGTGCCAGGTACCCAGACAACTGGAGAAGAAAGCTGTGTTCCAGACCAACAACCAGTTGAAGAATCCATACCGGACAATCTTCAGAATGACGAGAAGACTAGCGAAGAGTGTTGTGCTACGGACAAAAAAGAAGACAGGGTTGGCCCTCCGCGACCCGGCCCTCGCCGTAACGAAGAGGCGTGGGTACGGAACCAGAGGAAAACTCGTCGTTTGTCGGGAAAGGAGTACACGGCCACCACTGGTCGCCAAGTTCGCGCCTGTCGGGTGAAACCACGCACCTGCAAGTTCAATTGCCCCAACGCGTGTTGGCAGTGGTCCGAAGAAGAGCGTCGAGTGTGCTTTGACGCTTATTGGACAATCAATCAAGACCGTGCCAAGAGACAGGCTATCATCCTCAGTCTCGTCACGACCGGAGAGAAGAAGAAGCGCGGGTCCAAAAACCGGAATGACTTCTTCTTGATGAAGGGAGATAAGAAAATGAAAGTCAGCCGAAATTTTTTCCTCGAAACCTTGGACATCGGTGAGACTTACGTTCGAGGAATCCTGTCGAAGCAAAAAGCAAACATTTCCCTTGGCGACCGGCGAGGGAAGCATGGTCATCAGAAGGAGAAGTGGTAACATCACCAGATCCAAGTCGCGAGAGCGTTCATCAGCAACCTGCCCGCTGTACCCTCTCACTATTCGCGCAAGGACTCCACTAAGAAGTACATCCCTGTCGAATGGAGGAACATTTCCTTTATATATCGCCAGTATGCCCGTGTGACCAGCGATCCCGTTTCAGCGAGCAAGTTTCGAAAAATATTCAACACTGAGTTTCACATTGGTCTGCACTTGCCAAAAAAGGACAAGTGCGCGATTTGCTTTCAAAAGGAGAGCAACGATGCCCACTGCGCTCTAAAGCAGCTGACTAAAACCCGGCACGACGAGGCGATGGCACGCGCAAGAGAGGACCCAAGCTTCCACTGCACCAGTTTTGATCTAGAGAAGGTCTTAACGACTCCTCACGGAGAATCTGTGCTGTTCTTCTACGCCAGGAAATTAGCCGTTTACAACTTCACCCTGTATGAGACTGGAAGCAGGCGTGGATTTTGTCACGTGTGGAACGAAACTCACGGAAAGCGCGGCTGCGCGGAAGTTGCAACAATCCTCCACGATTATGTCAAGGCTGTTGACAAGACCAACGGGAGAGCGAGGACTTTGGAGCTGTTCTGTGATAACTGTCCGGGACAGAACAAGAACAGGACTCTCATCGTGAGTCTATACTTTGCACTGCAGTCGTGCGAACACCTGAACAGAATCACTCTGAACTACTTGCTGAAAGGGCATACGTACCTACCCTGTGATTCCATGCACGCCGCCGTCGAGGCCAGGGTTCGACATCACCTCGTGTACGCTCCAAGTGAGTGGTGCACCCTCATTCGGACATCGCGACACGATCCCTTCCCATATGAGGTCACAGAGCATCAATTCACATACTGGAGAGATTGGCAGTCAATCCAGCGGAGCTGTCTCACAGAAGGTGGCCCCTGGGCCAAGATGAGCAGAGTGAACATCTTTCGTGGGGAACCAACGATCGCCGTGGAGGTTGACTACAACAATGAAGAGAAGGTCATCCGAATCCAATTTCCACGAAACGTTGGCCGACACCCTGGCGCTGGTGCTGCGTCGCCTGCCCTTCCGCCACAGCAGCTCTACAGCAAGAGGATGACCATCAGTGCAGAAAAATATCGGGACCTAATGAAGCTCTGCGACGACGGGAACATTCCGCATCATTTCCAACATGAGTACCGCAGCCTGCCTCACTCGGCTCGCCAGTTGGACATCCTCCCGGAGAGTGACATCGAGGATCCGGATGAGGAAGTAGACGTGTGAAAAAGAAAAGCTGGTGTGTTCTGGCTGAACCGTCTGGGATAGCACTTGTTTGGTGCATATGAACGTAGAACTTTGTACAGATGCGGACGGTTAGGTTGTTTTTCCCTACAAGTTATGTGGTGGAAGACGAAGTTCTCTCAAGCAAGAAGGCCTTACATGCATCGCATTCATTTTGTAGTTAATGCTTCATCATGTGAACAGTACTATGATAATGCCCATTTACTACTTGTATCCTACACCAAGTATCGTTGCTTTATCCAAATATACAGAATAAGAAATCAGTTTTTTTGTGTCCCCTGTAAAATTGAAAAAAACAGCACCTAGGTTGTTCTTGCTGGGAACCCCTGATATGGTTCCGTTAACTTCTTGGATCATCCAACTATTCAGGAGACCCGCCGGGACTTAAATCCAGGAAACTTGTCATGGCAAGCAGGTTCTTTCACCACACGGACACCAGTGACCAACTAATGCTAACTACAATGATGTTTTATTATAATCAGGATTGTTTTGCAAGCAGGGAGATCGGTAAAACTATATTTCCTGATTTTTTCAGGTCGCAAGTCCTGAAGATGTCACAACCAAGGGACATTTTTGAGATCGATTTAAACAGGAACCAAGCAAAGGTTGCCATCGGATTACTAAGGTAAAAAGTATCTTTTGGTAGCCATGTCAGGATGGGATGATAGGAATATTTCAAAGTGGAAGTTACATTGAACTTACATGTTTTTAATGTGCACCGCACCATGCTTCTTGTTATACTGCTCTCATGTCTTGCGAATTTAAGAGTTGTTCAACTGACTTGAATAATTAAAGCAGTTGCAGCTAAAAAGAGTAGCGTTGTAAAACCTGTGCAATATTAACGTAAGCGTGCTCCATACATGAAAATTAATTTACCATTTAATATTCCATACTATTTGATATACATTTAATATTAATATCCAAACATCTCCACGTATGGTTGCAATGAGTGATGTAGTTAGATGACCTGTATCATGATAATTATGTGTATGACCAGAAACTCATGTTTAGAGTGTTGGATATGTGTGATTCGATGAGTGTTTTTGTGTCAGTGAAAACCAATACATATATGTATATCTCTATTAACCTGCAGATTCATGTTTAAGCATAAAATATTTGTCTTATAATTGTATACATTTTTTCTCGAAATGAACCTGTATCGGCTTAATTTTGAATGGGTGTCTTCTGCGTTTCAGAACTCCGATATGGCATCCACTAGAAAAAAATAAAAAAAGACTCTTCTAGCCGCGTTCTGTCGACAATGTAAGTATTACAGTCCGTTCGTGTAAAAATATTAACTCTGTATTACAATGGTACGAGATTATCATTTTAACTTTCATTTAACTTTTAATGTTTTCTGCTTGCGCCTTCTTAGCTCTACGGGGGCTGCTGTGAACTCCCCGCTCCCGAAATAGCTTCACATGCATGATTGACTCATATTTTTGCCCATGAGCCTTTGGTCTATGCTCATGTTGATTGCATAAAGTCACCGGTCAGATATAAAAAAACTTTAACAGATCAGCGTCTAAATATTTGAATGCCGGAATCCCCAATTGTATTTGAGGTGAAAGGAGGGGATGGCACCGGGTAGCATACCTGTAATTAAATGAGAAACTTAAGCCCTACGGCGTTGACTGAATAGAAGGGTTAAAAAGCAATTGACGCTCCCTCCCTCTCTCCCTCCCCTTAAGTTCACCCTCTTTCGCTACTGCTTCATGTTTGCATGGCACAGCATGCCTTATATACGATGAGAAGGGATCAAAGGCCCAAGATTGCCTTAACCCTCGCCCCACCGGGGGGGCCATCGATGGCCCCCTCCTAAGGTTTTTCCGGGATAGCAGAAAAACGCCGAGGCGCAGCACCGCGGTTGAGGGCTCTACCTCTCACTGCATCATTTTCCCATCATCCCTGAAATTTTTTACCCCGGGTCACCCAAGGTCAGGTCACCAGACGAGGTCAACCAAGGTCACCTCACTTCACCTTTAGAGCTCTGTAAGAGCTACATTTCGAAATCGATCAATTTGAAACTTCGTACACTTCATGACCCCTCCAGGGTCTACAAGGTGTATATCCGGGATTTTTCGATTTCGTGCCCTGAGGTCAGGTCACGAGGCGACCTCTCCCATTGGAAAAGCATGGGGAAAAGCTATTTCATGATATAAAAGCCACAAAAATGATTGCAAATACTCAGACTGCTCAGAAAAACGTTTTTGGACACCCTTTCACGGATACCAGGGGTCATATTTGCCCTTTGACTTTTCCAAGGTCATGCAAGGTCACCAGAGGTCAAAAACAGTATTTTGACAATAACTTTTGACCTAATTGCACTAGAGCGGTGAAACAAACACCATCGTGTTTGCCTTGTCACTGGCTTTCATTTGATATACGGCAAGGTCACTTTTGACCTTTCGTGACCTCGGGTCATATTAGGTCACGAGGTGACCTCTGGCGGTCAAACCACTGGCGGGAGGTCTTTACGTTCCACATAGCGGAAAAAGTACTGGCAATTTGCTATCAAATGTACTTTACCAGGCCTCAATAGCTCTTATGACATAAGAGTTATGCCCAGTTGGCTTACTCATTGCATATTTGAGTGAAAATAGCCGATCTTGACCTAATTTGGCCTCTGGAGGTCAAACCATTGACCTGAGCACTAAAACATGCTAAGTAATTTCTTACTGAATTCACGCGAGCTTTCTATTGCACTTTGCAGATTTGCGCTAACGCCCAAATTTTCGGAGTTAGAGGGGGGCCATCGATGGCCCCCGGTGGGGCGAAGGTGGCGCCGGACCCCCGGTGGGGCGCGGGTTAATTGTTGTGTGCAATTTCGTGTTAGCTCAGTTGTCTGACGTGATCCGGGCGTGTTTTGTTTCTGTCGTTGTAGTGTAAGAAACAGCATACATTAATTCAGGTTCTGTCATAGCCAATCGTATGAAATATCCATCCTATACATATGCCGTTTAGAATCCGTAGAGTTACCCATGTTTGCTCCTCCCTGATTGCATCGTTCCATATCCTTCCCTATTTTTCAGCCCGCTTCCATCCGTCATCTAAACTATCCAAGGTACGTTGGTATTCTAACAGCGTCGTTCATATACGTCTGAGCAATTTCAGGTAGGTTTGACGACTTGTTCATAAAATAGTTCATCACATCCCCAATTTTGATCAGATTTTAAACAAGCCTGCCTATAGGTCCTATGGATATGTTTCTTTTCATCAGCTGTGGTCTGTATATAATCCCACCCAAATCGTTGGATGCATCTGATGTGTATCAAATTCGTTGGGTCATGCCATGTCAATGGCCATGGCCAAATCTGTTCGCATTCGCCTGATCTGCAACGCTCATGATAACAAATGCACTCAGATCCTTACGAGCTTTAAATTTATACCCATGTCGAACATGATCTCGAGATGTCACCGACCAGCTTTTCAAATGGCAACACGACCTACTTCCTGACCTTGTTGACGTAATCGCGAGTTCTTATCTCCTGACCAAACGTTTAAAGTTCAGACTCGCAACCTAACCAATCAGTATTAAAAAATAAAACTGAATATATGATTTTTTAAATAATATTTAAAGAAAACAATTAAATGTGACGAGGTCAAATATGGACCTGAGCTCCAGAATTATATTTTGATCGAATAGTTATATGCATGAGCTTTCTAATGAAATAAATCATGATCAGTTTTACAAATTAATATAAAAAGAAAGGTAAAAGTATGTCAAGCTCTGAGTGTGACTTCAAAATTTCTGTGATCTGTATTTCATTGCATAGCTTATCTTAGAAAACAAATATAGAGTTCTCAATAGGACCCATAGGCGTGCTTGTGTGCAAAATTTGAGTCAAATCCAAGGGATGATGGTGAACTGTATTTACATTGGTATATGATTGTAACAGGTTAACACGACGACTTGTTCATGGGCTTTGCCTGTTGGAGATTCATATCAGTAAAATAATGGTTGGTAGATCCGTCCTGGAGTTGCCCCTCTTAATATCACGGCTCATACTGAAGCGGTCTCTGTCATCGACACCTGACGTTGATTGGACGGTTGTTTTGGCATTTACGAGTTTTTGTATGGATTTTCCGATCTGATGGTAGTAGAGTAAAGCCTTTTTGAAACTCGAATGATATTATGTTGTATCTCCTATTGTTGTACCTCCTCCCATACCTCCCATTGTATTACACGTTTTTGTTGTTTCGACGTTTTTTGTTGTTGCGTTGTGATCCCTCAATCCCTCTGGCAGCCATGATCTATTTCGATTATTTATTGATCGCCTTCTAATTCGCCGGGATCTAATTGGAGCCCACCGAAAGTCACGAGTTATGGTGCCAGGGTAGAAGGCTGGAATTCGTAGCAGTAGTTATTTTAGTATAATTATTAGCATAGATGTGACTGGAAGGATCAGATTATGTATAAATTTGCAGGGGAAATGAGATTATTTTGAAATTACCTGTTGTTGCTAACGATTTCCAAATACATTTCCGATACATTTTTGTATTCCTTACCCCAAAAAACTTTGCCACCTCATCAGCTTCAAGAAATTATTAGTTCAATATTTCGAGCAAGCTAACAAGCCACACATTTCCACGACCTGCGGAGTCTGCTTCTCCAGCGTTCTTTTCCTGAACTGCAAAGTCCGGACCAGAGCCCAAAGTCCTACTTCGAGGACGCCACCAGATCGCAAGGTATTTCAATGTCAAATGATCGTATGGCCTTTGTGTAGAATTACGTTTTCATGAGCCATGGCAGTGTTTATAACATTTGAGGGAGCCGTTTGGCTCTTGACTTATACGCCATGTCTGTGACATCAATTTTAATGCACCCGTATTTTTAGACTCAGTCTGCTTTATTTGTATATACAGTCTTTTATCGGGCAGCTATTACAGGGGCGCTGTATACCTTAACAGGTCATGCGCCCTGAAGTTCGAATAACTTGCTAGCTAACTAGGGCAGAGAACTGGTGCACCATGTCCAGGTGTAACATCACAATGGACCCTTCCCTTCCCGCCCACCCACCCACCCACCCTTCCCATGTGGCGAGTAGTGTTTGAACACGTCTGTGTTGCTAATGTGTGCACACCTAGATCTTGATACTTTGCGAGACTTCCCTCAAAGGTTCACGCCTGGTATATTTCCGTCATATCATTCATAGGATGAGGCGTATAATTTAACTGTGTTTGTTTTTATCAGTTCCACCGTCCACTGAAGACGGATCGGCCCACAGCTCCTTTAGCCAGCTGAAGATATCAGACTATCACCGGCTGAATGTCCAGGTCGTGCGGCCAGTGCAGCATCTACATGCGTCCTTCTACCTGCGTACGTATTTTTGCCTGCCGACATTGGGCAAATATTGGCCAATGGTCGTAAGGGGACAGGGCACCCCTTTCCTTTGAATTTATGGAATATGGAGTTAAACAAATATCACCATTTATTGTGAAATACACTGATGAACACCATAGTATTTGAAATTGTCATATTTGTCGAAAAATGAACGCATTGGAACGATTTAACAGTTTTTGACTGTCCTGAAAAGCTGCACTTTGCGAGATACGTCCTTTTATCTTCCGACGGCAGAATTTTGTCCTTTTTCAGCATCGATTTCGCAGTTTTGACCAAATTTTCAGGTCTGGGTAATCTTAGGTCAGGTCACCTGACTGACTTAACACGCGCCCCGCTGGGGGGCGAAATTCGCCCCTCTCTCGGTTTTCCCCAAATAACGCAGAAACGAAGAGACGCAGAACAACGAAACTTACAGTACCTTATCCCTGATCAATTCCACGCGTCTGACCAATTTTTTTAGGTCAGGTCACATCAGGTCAAGGAGCTATTTAAGGTCAAGCGACCCGATCTCAAAACCCAAAATCAGGAGTTTGAAGCGGCGCCAAACCAACACCTGTGAACCGATCAGTTCCAAACTTTCGTCATATAATGAGGTTATTAGGGTCTACAAGTCTACTATCCGGGATTTTTCATTTTGTTGACCTAAGATGGGGTCAATTTTTTGGTCACCCCATTGTAAGTCTATGGAGAAAAATAGAAAGGGCTCCTCTTCAGTGACTATTCGATAAATAAACTTGAAAGTCCTCATACCATGTATTCTTAGCACGATTCTGACCATGAAGTCGATTTTTTGAGCATCTGATCTCTCAAAGGTCATGTGAGGTCACATGAACATACAGTGTTGTTTCACTAATAACTTCGCACTGAATTGAGATAGAGCTTCCACTTTGCTTTCATTGTGCTTATAATGTCACGGGGAGTCGATTGATATGCAACATGACCATACCAGGTCACCATGCGACCATGACCTAGCTTGAGATCAGGTCATTTTTATTATTTGACCTAACATGGTCATATTATACATCATTAGATTCGCCACGATGAGAGGACTCCAATGATGCCCAAATATTTTCTCTAGCTCCGCTCAGTACAAATCCACAGGGGTAAATCTACAATTCCTTGTTGTAGGCCTATGGAACCTTCCTTGACCTCTGGTGACCTCAATATTGACCTGACATAAAAATAGTACTTATAATCTATCTTCGTCTCGTCAAGAGCTTTCGAACGCCCCCTGTAATTTTGCTTTAGCTATACAAGGAAATGAGATACAGAGGGGGCGAAAAACGCCCCCTCCCAGCGGGGCGCGTCATGCTGGGGACCCCAGCTGGGCGCGTGTTATGTTAATATTGAAAGGGCATGAGAACAAGTAGACGTAGTATATCGATTTGAGGTTCATATTACATTATAAACTCACGGAGTACTACAACATATATTTCAGCACTTTCGATGTCGTTGCCTTGAGGTACGGGTCATGACCTCTGCTTTGGAAATACATGAGGACACAGGTTGAAGCTCAATTATCCCGTTACAAACAAATTAGAGCTTCATTGTAATTGCATTGCTTTGTTTTGTCACTGCATTTGGAACGCTATATGATATGACCCATTAGGACATGCCCTGATCTTTGGTCAGGTGAGTTCTAAGATTTTACACTAGCGAGGTCATATGATACATCAACTGATCAGGTTCGAAGCGAGGATTCCAACGGTGCAGATAATTTGTTTCAGCTTTGCTAAGCCAGCCGTAATGAAGGAAAAGTGAAAGCGATAGTCGTTAGTCCATAAAAATAATATAGGTACGTATATATGTATACTTGTAACCTACAAACTTTTCCGTGCAAGCTAAGCCAAATTGATTGTGTCCCTCAGATGACTCATCAGGCGACCCAGGAGGCTCATCAGGCGACCCAGGCGGCTCATCAGGCGACCCAGGCGGCTCATCAGGCGACCCAGGCGGCTCATCAGGCGACCCAGATGACTCATCAGGCGACCCAGGCGGCGCAGATGACCCAGGAGGCTCATCAGGCGACCCAGATGACTCATCAGGCGACCCAGGCGGCTCATTAGGCGACCCAGGCGGCTCATCAGGCGACCCAGATGACTCATCAGGCGACCCAGGCGGCGCAGCAGATGACCCAGGCGGCTCATCAGGCGACCCAGGCGGCTCATCAGGCGACCCAGGCGGCGCAGCAGATGACCCAGGCGGCTCATCAGGCGACCCAGGCGGCTCATCAGGCGACCCAGGCGGCTCATCAGGCGACCCAGATGACTCATCAGGCGACCCAGGCGGCGCAGCAGATGACCCAGGAGGCTCATCAGGCGACCCAGGCGGCGCAGCAGATGACCCAGGAGGCTCATCAGGCGACCCAGGCGGCGCAGCAGATGACCCAGGCGGCTCATCAGGCGACCCAGGCGGCTCATCAGGTGACACAGGCGCTGCATCAGAAGACTCAAACGGCTCATCAGACGATTCAAATGACTCATCAGACGACCCAGGTGGCGCATCAGGCGACCGCATTAGGCGTCTCAGGGGGCACATCAAGCGGCCGCATCAGCCGGCGCATCAGGTGACAGCACCAGGTGACCAAGGCAACCGCCTCCGACGACCCAGGAGGTGCTTCGGGAAGCCACATCAGGCGACCCAGGCGGTGCACCAGGCGGATGTATCAGGCGACCCAGGTGGCGCTTCGGGTGATCCAGACAGGGCATCAGGCGACCGCATCATGCGAGCCAGGCGACCGCATCAGCTGACCCAGGAGGCACATTAGATGACTGCATCAGGTGGCCCAGGCGGCGCATCAGGCGACCAAGAAGAATCGGGTGATTTGGACTATGCTTGGGAATCGGATGATAGTAACGACCCGGACTATGCCTTGGAATCGTGTGATACTGATGACCCGGACTATGTATTGAAAACGGATTATGGAAGTGACCCGAAACGCGCCCGGGGATCGCATCCAGACTACGCCCCAGGATTTTCCGCCGGGAGTGAACCGGACCCCGCTTCAGCATCGTCTGACGTGTCATCATCATCATCGTTGGTGTTTAAGGGCGCGCCGACAACACGGGTCATGTGGCGCCCATAACACTAGACAAGATATATACAATATAGTTTCAGCGTCTCACAGGGCTAAAAGTGTGTCAAAGGTAAAATGTAAATACACCGCACATGCTTCCACAAGTCAACGAGTGAAAACGCAGGTGATCACGTCCTAAGATGGTGAGTAAATGACATTAAATGAGGCACTCTTCAAAAAGCAGCAATAGCAGTGAACTCCACGGTTGGATGCTCTCCGAGTAGCGAATCCAGTGAGGGAGACCCGCGAAAGTAGCGTTGTCTCTCAACCTCAAAATCTCGGCAATCCACGAAAACATGACGCACAGACAGGCGCTCCCCACAGCGAGCACACTCCGGCGGGACATCTCTACAAAGTAAAAAGGAATGTGTTGCGTGGGTGTGACCAATGCGGAGCCTAGAGAGGATCACCTCCTCCCTTCTTGAACTCGCAGAACCTGAAAAACGCTTAACGATCAGCGGTTTCAGAGCCCGAAGCCTTTGACCCTTTGGGTCCGTATCCCACCTGTCCTGCCATAATTTAGTAACGTGTTTTCGAATATGTGGGAACCAATCCGAACACGGAATCCGAAGGCCCGATGGTACAGTGCCCTGTGCTGCCTGCTTCGCAGCTATATCAGCGCGCTCGTTTCCAACGATGCCCGAGTGACTGGGGACCCAGGCTAGTATTACTTGTTTTTTCTTGACATGTGTTCGGTGAATTCTGTGTCTGATTTCATCTAAATAATATGACGATGGCGACTTAGTACCGAAAGACTCGAGGGCCTGTAGCGAGGATAAAGAGTCAGTGAATATAACACATCGGCGCTGTCTCGATAAAAGAATGGCGTCCAGGCAGCGTAGAATGGCATACAACTCCGCAGTGAAAACTGAAGCAGCGGGCGGAAGAGTGAAACACCTCACAACATTCTCACTTACAAAGGCACATCCGACACCGTCCTGACCCTTGGAGCCATCCGTATAAAAGAGCTTGTGGTTTGGATAAGAAGTCTGACAGTGCTCCAGAAAAACCTGTTGTGAGGCTACCGGAGTCAAATCTCTGGTTTTTGAGACCATGCTTGTGTCTATCGTTGGCTCAGCTATCATCCAAGGTTCGATGGACGGGGCCTGAAAAAGCTCCACCTGTTCCAAGTTAACTTGGGCGTCATCAAGCCAGCTAGCTATCCTGTAATCTGCGTGCCGGGCATATTGAGCAGAGTGATCAATTTGACGCCGATGTTCACCTGAGAAAAGCCTTTGGGAGGTTGGGTGATTTGGGAACTGAAAAAGTTTTAGGGCATATTGCATGCCATGCATTCTGCGCCTTAGGTCCAACGGCATCTCGCTTGCCTCCACGAGCATACTGGAGGTGGGAGATGTGCGAAAAGCACCGATTATTGTCCTGATGGCGTGATGATGAACTGTGTCCAGCATGTGCTTAGAGCTTTCTGTTGCAGCATCATATGCTATGGCCCCATATTCTATTTTAGATCGGACCAAAAATCTATATAGCATAAGGAGCGTTTTCTGATCCGCGCCATACTTGAGCTTGGTCAGCACCTTAAAGATATTCAGTGCTTTGAAACATCTATCCCTTAGATCCTTGAAATGTGGTACGTATGTTAATTTCCTATCAATGATTACACCGAGAAAGCGAGTTTGTTCTACTACAGCTATGGCTTGTTTATACAATGTTAGGACAGGGTCGGTGCAATCATTTCGTTTACGACAAAAATGCATACATTTGGTTTTTTCCGTTGAAAACTTCAAGCCATTTTGTCCGCTCCATCGCTCTAATTTGTCCAGAGCAATCTGCAATTGCCTAACGGCAGATGGTGTGGATGATGCAGTGACCCAAATAGTGAAATCATCGACAAAGAGGGCTGTGTTTATATTCCGAGGGATGCCATCTGCTATGTCGTTGATAGCGATTGCGAACAGAGCGACAGAGAGAACGCTGCCCTGCGGTGTTCCATTCTCTTGCGTGTATTCATCAGATTCTGATATGCCAACCCGGTATCGAAAACGTCTGTCTTTAAGAAAATTAGACAGAAACCATCCCAGGTGACCTCGCACACCTAGATCAAAGACCTTCTGCAGGATACCGTGCCTCCAGGTGAGGTCGAAAGCTCGCTCAATGTCAAAAAAGACGGCAATTGTATGCTGCTTTCTGCTAAAGCCTTTCCGGATCGACAAGTCTAGAGCTAAAAGGTGGTCAATGGTGCTTCGACCCCTCCGGAATCCACATTGAATGTTTGACAATAGATTATTGGTCTCCAAAAACGACATGAGGCGGACGTTAACCATCTTCTCCAGCAGCTTGCAGACGCAAGAGGTCAGTGAAATTGGGCGGTAATCCCCAGGTGAGCTACCCTCCTTACCAGGCTTCAGTATAGGAACAACAACCGCGTCTCTCCACTGCTCGGGGAAATCATGCTCTACCCAGATGCGGTTAAAGATCTGAAGTAGAGATGCCAATGAGCCGTCAGGAAGATGGGACAGCATTTCATTTCGAATAGTGTCAGGCCCAGGCGAAACTGGCCTAACAGAACGAAGTGCACCTTTCAGTTCAAGCATTGTAAATGGAACATTATATGAGGCAGAATGGTTATTTCCGAAGTTTACAATTGTTTGCTCTGCTCGTTCGCGTAAGCGCCTGAAGCTAGCATCCTGGACGTGGGAGCTACATCGCATACTGAAGGCTGCCGCCATACGGTTCGATACTTCTTTTGTGTCAGTTATTTTGATGCCGTTATCATCTAATACGGGTGTGGATGTATATTGTGATCTAGCCTGGAGTTGTTTAACTCTGGTCCAAACCTGTGTAATTGGTGTGAATCTATTCACGGTACAAACATACTCCACCCACCATCTCCGCTTCGCATTTAACACAATGCGGCGGGCGAGTGCTCGGGCACGCTTAAACGCTACTAGGGTCGTGGTTGTCGTACTCCTCCTAAGAACTCTAAAAGCCCGCTTCCTACTTAAAATGGCCTGTTTGCACGCAGGGTTCCACCACGGAACAGGTGTTCGCTTGAGTTTGCCAGAGGTCTTTGGTATAAAGATCTTTGCAGCCTCCAGGATCATGTTGTTAAATTCCCTTATGCAGTCGGTTGCCGAGGTCTCCGGAGAATGGTCTACCAGGCTGCACGCACTCTCAAAACCAGTCCAGTCCGCGCGCCGCGTGTTCCATCGTGGAACATTTGTTCCGCGGACAGATGCCCGGGTTTGGGAGATGATAATAGGGAAATGGTCGCTACCGTGTGGGTCATCTAGAGGTTCCCATCGGAGCTGGGCTAGGAGAGACGGTGTGCAAATTGAAAGATCTATAGCAGAAGAATTTCCGGATGGAAGAGATATGTGGGTGGGGCTGCCGGTGTTCAAAAGGCATAGAGAGTTTAGGTGGAGAAAACGTTCAAGTGTTCGACCTCGGGCACACGTACGGCCTCCAGTCTCTCCCCATGCAGCGTTGTGGGCGTTGAAGTCACCCAATAGCATGTAAGGAGTTGGGAGCTGATCAACAAGGTTGTTTAAACTGCTGATGTCTGTGTTGCCTCCTGGTGGTAAATAGATGGAACAAACGGTTAGCTTCATAAAACCCAAGTCGGCCCGGGCTGCTACAGCCTGCAAGGTACTTCTTAAAGTGATTTGATGACATGGTATGGATGTGTGGACAGCTAACATCACTCCACCGTATGCTATTGTGGTGCTAAATACGTCTTTTCGGAATGTATTATACTGTCGAACTGAAAACTTACCACCTGGACGCAGCTTAGTCTCCTGGAGGCAAACAACAGACGGATTGTGAGCAGATAAGAGGCTCTGCAGGTCCGAGAGGTTTGAACGAAGGCCTCGGCAGTTCCATTGTAGAAATTGTGTCATTTATTTAAAAGAGAACGGGCCAAGATTTACTGCGGGCGACGACGGGTCTGTCTAACCTTTCCACGGGGGCCAGAGCCCCCGGGTGGACCCTTAGCTGGTCCTCCTCCCGGGCCACCGAGCCGGTTCCGAACCGGACCGCGGCCCCGTCCACTCTCCAATGAAGTGCCTCGGGCACGCGAAGCTTGAGGATGGCCGGGAGGGCTCTCAGCCGGGCGCTTCACTGGGGACCTACCCCGTGAAGAGCTCTCAAAGTTCCTCCGCACAGCAGCCACTGTGGAGGACGGAGTTTGGGAGGGGAGATGCGATGGCGGTGGAACCGTCTCTGCTGTAGACGATGGCGGCGGCGCAGATGCAACCGGAGGCGCTGGAACAGCGCCCCCAGTGGGTGGTTCGATGGGGGACGGCGGGCGGCGCCTCCCTGTGGGGGAATGCTTGCCTCCCCGTCCCACAACTGTCCAGCTCTCTAAGTCCGCCGAAGGCTCGCGGCTGGACGAGTCATCAACAGGCGCTGCCTGCTGGTGCTCAGTGGTGGGGCCATGGCCCCGCTCCACACCCCAGGCAGGAGCCGGGGGCGGGGGGATGGAGTCGGGAGCGTCGCTCCGCTCCCGCCCCCCTCCCCGTAAGGAGGGAGGTTGTGGAGGATGCGCCGCCTCCGGCACGGGAGACGGAGATGCGGGCTGGCGCGAAAACACCAGCCCCATCCTCCCCGCCATGCGAACAAAGTCCGCCACGGTCAAGGAGCGGATGACCTCCTCCGGGGTCATCCTGGGAGAGGGCCAAGGCCCCGGTACCGACAGCTTGAGCGTATGATTTCCGGGGGTGGGTGGCCTCGTAGGCGTCCCGAGCCTCCCGGAAGCTCATACGCCCCTTCACTTTGATGTTAATTATTTCTTTTTCTTTTTTAAGAGTGGGGCAGTTGCGATCATATGCAGCGTGTGCGACTTGGCCTTGGCCACAGTTGGTACAGAATGGGGTTTCAGCGTTACAGGATGTCGACTCGTGCTCCTTGGAACCACAACGTCCGCAGGTTCGGGTACCTCTGCAGGATGAAGTAGTGTGTCCGTACCGGTGGCACGTAAAACATCGCATTGGATTGGGAACGTACGCTCTGACTCTCTCCTTAACATATCCTACCGTCACCGACTCAGGCAGATCGACTCCATCAAAGGTAAGTATTATTGAGTTTGTGTCTTGCATTTCTCCTGCCTTCTTAATCCTGATCCTTTTCGCTGTCACAACACCAAAACAACTCAGTCCCTCTACAATCTCCTCATCACAAACTCCGGCCAAGTCGAAGCAGTTGATCACTCCTTTGACAAAGTTCTTTGTTTTGTGCGCTTCGATGCAAACATTTACAGTGACATTTTTCTTTGTACCTTGATCGTGTTTCGTGAAAGTAAGGGTGGATGTGCTCAGTGCGCGTTCTGCATCACGGTGGTCAAGGAACTCGACCTCAAGAGTTCCATCTCGCAAGCGGTCACAGCGGCTGACTTTACCTAGGCGGTCACACGCCTCCTTTCTTTGGAAAGGGGACAGGCGAGACAGGGAGCAGCTCACTCCTCTTATGAGGAGGACGCGGGGGCGCGATGGCTTCGATTGGGAAGGGTTTTGGGAGGTGGCTACCTCCTGCTGGAGGTGGTGAGGGGGGGTTTGTGGAGTTTGAGGAATCCATGGAAAGATCATAAGGTTCGACCAGCCACGTGCGCCCCCCTTCCAACGAGGGTGCTACAAGGCGAGACGACGCACGGGCTGGCTATACGGGGGAGACGCCGCCGTTACAGAGGGGGAGAGAGACTCACCAAGCCCCCTGCCCCGACGACGGTCCCCCCTTGCACCTAGCCTAGACGACCCCGGGCGGGGGGCACGGACACCCCTCCCTCCCCGGGTGAAATCGGGACCTCACCAAGGGAGGGAGGGACAGCCGAGCCCCACCAAAGGTCGACAGACTTTTACAATGCTGCTACTCTTGTCGATGCCTTCAAGAGTTCCCCGCCCTTGCGGAAATCCAGACCAAAGTAGAGTGTTGCTAGAGGCACACGAACAAACACAGCGCCTACCTCAGCTCAGCTACCAGGACTCCTTCATCCCGGGGTACGGGTCGGTGCGCAGCTCACCTTAAAAAGACAGGCGCCCCCACACGGCCTCATCGGAGCAGGCGACTACCACCTGCTCGTCACAACTGATTCCCGGCTGGTCCGAGAGAAGCGAGCCCCCCGGCCCGCAGGGCCGGCGATTAGAGGGATCCAATCGCCAGCCACACGAGCCGGAGGCCCACATACACCCAGACCATCCAGGAATCATAGGCACGTGCAAGGACGCCCATGATACTGGGAAAAGGTGGATAACTGGGAAGTTATGAGTTGGAAAAGGAAGCGGCTCGGTCTGCGCTGTCCAGCCCAGCCGCGCGCCACACGCGACCGAGATGTCCACACTCAAGACGAGCAAGAGTGCACACATCCCCGCCACACACGAAGACACGCCGGGCTAGACATCGCGGACAGTGGATAGGAGCGGTATTTAGGAGTGGACAGAAAGGATACGGGTGGAAAGGCATGGATACACAAGGAAATAAGGAAAGAGGAAAAGGAACAAGGAGTGGGTGGGATTTGAAGTTAGGAGGGCCAAGAAGGGATGAGGATGGCAGTTTCGATTTGGCCTCTCGCCCGAAAGCGAGGGGCGAAACCCATCCTGCCAACTGGGGTCGCGGGTGTCGTCACATCCCGTACCCAATTATTCATGTGCCGGACCAGTCAGCAGGTGCCAACAAGTCCGGCAGATGAAAATTGGTCCCCTGCGGGGCATCGTCTGACGTGGCGGATTCGGATTGCGTCCCAGAATTTCTTGACTTGGAGACCCCGGGCGACGCTGCTGACTACGCTCCGAACTCTGCCGACGGCGGTGATTCGGATTCCGCCACAGGAAAAAATGGCAATGGCGTGGAGCACGCCCAAAATGAGGAGGGCTCCCGAAAATGGGATAAGAGAAACGTGTGTGTATATTGCAGCAAAATGCAGACAAAGCTTTCACGACACCTCCTGAGAAAGCACCGCGGAGAGAAAGAGGTCATTCAAGCAAAAAAACCTCAAAAAAGGTTCAAAGGAGCGCCGTGTTGCATTCAACCAGATCACGAACAAAGGTAACTTCCATCACAACAGAGCTGCACTTAAAAGAGGCAAAGGAAACATAATCCCCTGGAGGAGACCATCGCGTACAGGAAAGGCAAACAAGACTGATTACCTACCATGTAACAAATGTTTCGGATTCTTCAGTCGGAAAAACCTGTTTCGGCACAGGTGCCATGCCAATGTCAGGACTTATCCAGAGAACAGTGTGCAGGCGGCGTTTCGCCTTCTCTTGGCGGAGGGTGATCCCGAGGCCAAGGAGACTCGCAAGCTCCTGGCATCAATGAGGGATGATGAGGTGGGTCTCATCTGCAAGACGGATTCCCTAATTTTGAGTTCGGCGCAAGAAAGGTGGGGAAGCTCGGTCATGAAAAACACCAGCACGAGCATATCCGGTAAAAGATGCGTGAGCTGGGGAGACTTGTCATCGAGCTACGAAAAGAGAAGGAGGCAGCGTCTTTGGAGACATGCCTCGATCCGGCAAATTTCGAAGAATGACTCAGGCGGTGCACAGAGTGGCAGGTTTGAGCGGGCTGCAGTATGGAACTCCATCATCATCATCATTGGGTTTTAAGGGCGCGCCGACAACGAAGGTCATGTGGCGCCCATAACACTCAATAAAATGCATACAGAATGGCTTCAACAATCAACGTGGCTAAAAGTCTGTCCACAGTAAAAGGACGGCTAAAACGAAAAAAATATAGCACACACACACACTTAGGTCGGCGAGTAAATAACATTAAAGTCGATGCTTTTCAAAAACGATAAAATACTAGACAGTCCCACGGTTGGAAACTCGCCAAGAAGGGACTCCAAGGAGGGTGACCCTCCCAGGTGTCTAAACCGTTCAATTTCATAATCGCGGCAGTCAACAAGGACATGCTTGACACTCAGCGAGTCGCCACAGCGCGGACAGAGCGGAGGATCCTCTCCACTCAAGCGGAAAGAGTGGGTTGCGTGAGTGTGGCCAATTCGCAACCGCGACAAAACCACCTCCTCTCTCCTGGATCCAGCGCTGCTAGAAAGCCATTTCCCTAGTTTTGGTTTGACACTCCTCAACTTAGCCCCCCTGGGGTCCTCGTCCCATCGCCGCTGCCAGCTTCTCATTAAAAACTTCTTAACAGGCGCATACAGGTCAAAGAATGGAATATGAAGACCAGGGGGGACATCACGTTCTACTGCAGCCTTTGCAGCTGAATCGGCCCGCTCATTGCCGCTGATGCCACAGTGGCTTGGGATCCATACAAAATCGACATGTTTCCCCTTTTCCTTTAGAACGTGCAGCTTCTGTCTAATGAGAACTAAGAGAAAGGATGATGATGCGTTATAAAAATAAAAAAGACCTCAATGCCTGTAGAGAGGACAGTGAATCGGTAAAAATAACGAATTGTCTCGCCCTCGACCTGGATACCTGATCTAAACAACGAAAAAGCGCATACAACTCGGAGGTAAAAACAGATGCCTCACGCGGCAAGCTAAAACACCTCTCGACACCCTCACCAACAAACGCACAACCCGTGCCACTGCCACTCTTAGAGCCATCTGTGTAAAAGCGGACGTGGTTTTCAAAAGACTCAGAGCAGAGATCCATAAACAACTGACGAATCAATTCAGGTGGCAAATCTTTGCACTGTTCGAGTAAATTCGTGTTTGTGTTGACTGCCGACACAATCCATGGTTCAACAGAAGCTATGTCATAATGTTCAACAAGGTCAGTATCAATGCCAGCCTCCGTCAACCAAGCCCGAACCCGTACCCCGGGGTGGCGGGCTGAAGTACGCGAGCCATTATCGATTTGACGAAGCTGGGCGTCACCAAAAAAGGTTTGATAAGTGGGGTGTTGTGCTGACTGTTTAATTTTTATTGCATAACGCATAGCGAGCATTCTTCGGCGGGTTTCAAGCGGCATCTCATCGGTGTCAACCAGCATACTAATTACTGGAGATGTACGAAACGCCCCAGTAATTATTCTAATGGCTTGGTGGTGAACAACATCGAGCATCCTTTTAGCGGACTGGGAGGCAGCCTCATAGACAACACAACCATACTCGATCTTGGAGCGGACGAGCGCCCTATATAACATGATTAACATTTTTCTGTCAGCGCCATATCTCATCTTCGTCAATACCTTGAACATATTGAGCGAATCGAAACACTTTTTACGCAGATCTTTCAGATGCGGCACATATGTGAGTTTTTTGTCGAGCGTTAAGCCGAGGAATCTTGTTTCTGCTACAACTTCAATCTGATTACCATAGATGAACAATGTTGGATCTTCACAATAACCCCGTCTGTTACAAAAATGCATACACTTGGTTTTAGTACTTGAGAAGGTCAGACCGTTGCGTGTGCTCCACTGCTGCAGGCGGTCGAGGCCTAGTTGGAGCCGCCTCTGCGCAGCAGCAGTGCTGGATGCCGTCACCCATATCGTAAAATCATCAACAAAAAGCGCGTGCTTTATACCGGTCGGGAGATCGTCTGCAATGTCATTAATCATGACTGCGAAGAGGGCTATGGAGCTCACCGAACCTTGAGCTATGCCGCTCTGTTGTTCGTACCGATTCGATAGAGTAGAGTTCAAGCGGAACCGAAAATATCTATTTTTCAAAAAGTTCGAAATAAACCAACCCATGCGTCCTCGCACGCCCAGTTCAAAAAGCTTCCGCAGAATACCATGCCTCCATGTGCAATCGTAGGCACGCTCCACGTCAAAGAACACTGCGATAGTGTGGGCTTTCCGTAAAAACCCCTCCCGCACAGAAGCGTCGAGCCGAACAAGGTGGTCGATTGTGGAGCGGCCCTGGCGAAAACCACACTGGCTGCTACAAAGCAGCCGGTTGGATTCCAGGAACCAAACAAGACGCAGGTTAACCATTTTTTCGAACAGCTTGCCAACACATGAAGTCAGTGAAATGGGACGAAAGTCGGTGGGTGATAAACCAGTTTTTCCGGGCTTCAAAATAGGTACAATATGTGCCTCGCGCCACTGATCTGGGAAGTCATTATTATTCCAGATGTGGTCAAATATATTAAGCAGAGACGATAAAGATGAATCAGGTAACTGACGAAGCATACCGTTAGTGATTTTGTCAGGGCCAGGTGACACCGGCCTAACAGTAGAGAGTGCGGCTCTGAGCTCAGCCACTGAGAAAGGTGCATTGTAATGAGCGGAGTTATCATGGCCAAAATCGACCGGTTTTCTCTCTGCAATTTCACGAATTCGGGTAAAATGAGGATTTTGAGAAAAAACACGGCAACGGTCATAAAAAGCCTTCGCCATGTGCTCTGCCACGTCCTGGGGATTGGTTATCTTAATCCCGTTGGCCTCCAAAACTGGTGCAGACGGGGGACGATTCTTTCCTTGCATTCTTCGGATTTGGAACCAGACCTGAGTTGAAGGAGTGAAACGATTCACCCTGGACACATATTCTACGAACCACCTTCTCTTAGAGTTTAGAACAACACGACGCGCAAATGCCCTAGTACGCTTAAAATTCACGTGGTTTGTTCCTGTCGAGTGCCTGTTAAAAACTCTAAAAGCCCGTTTTCTGCTTAAAATCGCTGACTTGCAGTCCTGGTTCCACCATGGAACAGGCGTGCGTTTTTGATTCCCAAGTGTCATGGGGATAAAATTTTTCGCAGCTGTAAGGATCATGCAATTAAAATTCTCAATAGCCTGAGTGGCTGAGGCCTCCGAGGTGGGGTCCACTGCACTGCACGCAGCCCCGAAACCTGCCCAGTCTGCCCGCCTTTCGTTCCAGCGCGGGAGGTTTGGTCCTGGAGTGCGAGGACGGTTCGGAGAGATAAGAATAGGGGAAATGGTCACTTCCGTGAGGATCATCCAGGGTGCTCCAGTTTAGCTGGAAAAGAAGAGACGGAGAGCAGATGGAAAGGTCAATAGAAGAGAGGGAACCAGAGGGTAGAGTGATGTGAGTAGGACAACCGGAGTTGAGGACGCATAGGGAATTAAGATGAAGAAAACTCTCGACTGTGCGGCCTCGGGGACACGTGCAGCCGTCAGCTCCACCCCACACTGAGTTGTGGGCGTTAAAATCACCAAGCAAGAGAAATGGGGTGGGTAGCTGGTCGACTAAATTATGCAGATCATTTAAATTTAGATTGGTGCCCGGTGGTAGGTAAACGGAACAAACTGTCAAATTGATAAAACCAAGATCTACCCGGGCAGCTACCGCCTGCAGCGCTGTATTTAAAGGGATACTGTAGCAGGGAGTGGCATGGTGCACAGCAACCATCACCCCTCCATATGCTATTGTTGAACTAAAAATATCCTTTCTAAAACTCTGGTAATTCCGAATGCTCAAAGCAGCTCCAGGGGACAACTTTGTCTCCTGAAGACAAAAAAACAGATGGGTTATATTCGGATAAGATATGCTGCAAGTCACTAAAATTTGAACGGAGTCCTCGGCAGTTCCACTGTAAAAATGTCATTTAAGCTAAAAGAAAACGGGCTTACTAAAAGGAAACGGTTCGACCTAACCTTTCCAAGGGGGCCCAGTGCCCCCGTATGAGCCCTTGGCTGGCCCCACGCTGGGGCCACCGATACGGTAGCGGACCGGACCGCGGCCTCGTGCGCCTTCTACAGAATGAGCACGGGCTCGTGTGGTTTGTGGTTGGCTGGGAGGGCTCACAGCGGGGCGCTTCGTCGGAGACCTGCTCCGCGGCACCTCAAAAATTTCTCCGCATTGCTGTTACGGTAGAGGAGCGGATCTGGGCTGGAGGCTGTGCCGGTGGCGTCTCAGTCTCTGGTAGGGTCGGCGGCGGCGGTGGCACAGAATCATCGCCGCCGGTGGGTGGTTGGACGGGCGGCGGCCGGAAGCGCCTCCCCGAGGGGGAATGCTTACCACCCCGTCCCACAACTGTCCATCCCTCCGTCTCAGTCGGTGCCTGGCTCGGAGTGGCACCGGGTGCCGACTCCCGGGACTCAACAGCAGGCGCTGCCTGCTGGTGCTGTGGCACGGGGGAGGACCCCGTCTCCCATTCCCGGCAGTGGCCGGGGAATGGGAGCTAGGAGCGGGAACAGCGTCCCGCCCTCTGCCCCCCACAGAGGGGGGCCGAGGAGGAGGTGCCGCCGTCGGCTCAGGAGCCGGGGCGGCGGGCCGGCGTGAAAACACCAGCCCCATCTTCCTGCCAGGCGGACAAAGTCCGCCACGGTTAGGGAAAGGATGACCTCCTCCGCGGTCATCCTTGGGGGCCCGCTACACTTGAGGCAGCTGCCAGGGCGTAAGCCTTTTTGGGATGGGAGGCCTCATAGGCCTCCCGAGCCTCACGGAAGCTGATCTGCTTTGATGTCTTAATGGAGATGATTTCCTTTTCACGAATTAACTCTGGACATGAACGGTCAGTAACCTCGTGGCAGCCTTCGCAGTTGACACATTTCAGTGTTTGAGCGTCACAATCATTAGTGCTATGGAGATCTGATGCACACTTCCCACACACCCGCTTGCCCTTGCAAGTTCGGGCAGTATGTCCGTATTTTGACACACGAAGCACCGCATAGGTGACGGCACGTAAGGCCTGACACCAACCCGCGAGTAGCCAACATAAATGTGATCAGGCAGTTCTGTCGTGTCAAAGGTTAAGATGACCGTGTCAGTGTCCAACATCTCGTCTCCACTCCTCCTCCGAATCCTCCGAACCTCCACCACTCCGACTTCCTCCAGACCTTCGAAGATCTCATCCTCAGAAAGTCCCCTAAGTTCCTGGCTACTGACTACTCCCTTCCTAAAGTTCTTTGTCCGATGGGCCTCTACCGAGATGGCGATTTCATCATCATCATCATTGGGTTTTAAGGGCGCGCCGACAACGAAGGTCATGTGGCGCCCATAACACTCAATAAAATGCATACAGAATGGCTTCAACAATCAACGTGGCTAAAAGTCTGTCCACAGTAAAAGGACGGCTAAAACGAAAAAAAATATAGCACACACACACACACACTTAGGTCGGCGAGTAAATAACATTAAAGTCGATGCTTTTCAAAAACGATAAAATACTAGACAGTCCCACGGTTGGAAACTCGCCAAGAAGGGGACTCCAAGGAGGGTGACCCTCCCAGGTGTCTAAACCGTTCAATTTCATAATCGCGGCAGTCAACAAGGACATGCTTGACACTCAGCGAGTCGCCACAGCGCGGACAGAGCGGAGGATCCTCTCCACTCAAGCGGAAAGAGTGGGTTGCGTGAGTGTGGCCAATTCGCAACCGCGACAAAACCACCTCCTCTCTCCTGGATCCAGCGCTGCTAGAAAGCCATTTCCCTAGTTTGGGTTTGACACTCCTCAACTTAGCCCCCCTGGGGTCCTCGTCCCATCGCCGCTGCCAGCTTCTCATTAAAAACTTCTTAACAGGCGCATACAGGTCAAAGAATGGAATATGAAGACCAGGGGGGACATCACGTTCTACTGCAGCCTTTGCAGCTGAATCGGCCCGCTCATTGCCGCTGATGCCACAGTGGCTTGGGATCCATACAAAATCGACATGTTTCCCCTTTTCCTTTAGAACGTGCAGCTTCTGTCTAATGAGAACTAAGAGAAAGGATGATGATGCGTTATAAAAATAAAAAGACCTCAATGCCTGTAGAGAGGACAGTGAATCGGTAAAAATAACGAATTGTCTCGCCCTCGACCTGGATACCTGATCTAAACAACGAAAAAGCGCATACAACTCGGAGGTAAAAACAGATGCCTCATGCGGCAAGCTAAAACACCTCTCGACACCCTCACCAACAAACGCACAACCCGTGCCACTGCCACTCTTAGAGCCATCTGTGTAAAAGCGGACGTGGTTTTCAAAAGACTCAGAGCAGAGATCCATAAACAACTGACGAATCAATTCAGGTGGCAAATCTTTGCACTGTTCGAGTAAATTCGTGTTTGTGTTGACTGCCGACACAATCCATGGTTCAACAGAAGCTATGTCATAATGTTCAACAAGGTCAGTATCAATGCCCGCCTCCGTCAACCAAGCCCGAACCCGTACCCCGGGGTGGCGGGCTGAAGTACGCGAGCCATTATCGATTTGACGAAGCTGGGCGTCACCAAAAAAGGTTTGATAAGTGGGGTGTTGTGCTGACTGTTTAATTTTTATTGCATAACGCATAGCGAGCATTCTTCGGCGGGTTTCAAGCGGCATCTCATCGGTGTCAACCAGCATACTAATTACTGGAGATGTACGAAACGCCCCAGTAATTATTCTAATGGCTTGGTGGTGAACAACATCGAGCATCCTTTTAGCGGACTGGGAGGCAGCCTCATAGACAACACAACCATACTCGATCTTGGAGCGGACGAGCGCCCTATATAACATGATTAACATTTTTCTGTCAGCGCCATATCTCATCTTCGTCAATACCTTGAACATATTGAGCGAATCGAAACACTTTTACGCAGATCTTTCAGATGCGGCACATATGTGAGTTTTTTGTCGAGCGTTAAGCCGAGGAATCTTGTTTCTGCTACAACTTCAATCTGATTACCGTAGATGAACAATGTTGGATCTTCACAATAACCCCGTCTGTTACAAAAATGCATACACTTGGTTTTAGTACTTGAGAAGGTCAGACCGTTGCGTATGCTCCACTGCTGCAGGCGGTCGAGGCCTAGTTGGAGCCGTCTCTGCGCAGCAGCAGTACTGGATGCCGTCACCCATATCGTAAAATCATCAACAAAAAGCGCGTGCTTTATACCGGTCGGGAGATCGTCTGCAATGTCATTAATCATGACTGCGAAGAGGGCTATGGAGCTCACCGAACCTTGAGCTATGCCGCTCTGTTGTTCGTACCGATTCGATAGAGTAGAGTTCACGCGATTTTTTAGAGATGGCGATTTTACAAGTCTTTTTGAGTCCAGATTCCTTTTTTGTGAACGTCAGTTCTGACACAGAGAGTGCACGCTCGGCATCCACTGTCTTTGCGAATTCGACTTCTAACGCTCCATCACGCAATTTCTCACATCTCACAACCTTTCCAAGATGGTCAAGGGCCTCCCTCCGCTTGAAGGGCGACAGAACCGCAAGAGATGCATCTTGTCCCCGCATTACCAGAACTCGGGGGCAAGTGGGTCGGATGTTCGGGTGTTGCGAACCGGATCTCGGTGTTCGCTCGGTCCCCTCCCCACTAGGGGGCTGGGAGGTGTCTACCTCCTGTGGAGGGTAAGGAGTGGGATTTATGGTGTCTGTGGAATCCATGGGAGTATGATTAATTTCGGCCAGCCACGTGCGCCCCCCTTCCAACGAGGGTGCTACAAGGCGAGACGACGCACGGGCTGGCTATACGGGGGAGACGCCGCCGTTACAGAGGGGGGAGAGAGACTCACCAAGCCCCCCTGCCCCGACGACGGTCCCCCCTTGCACCTAGCCTAGACGACCCCGGGCGGGGCGCGGACACCCCACCCTCCCCGGGTGAAGTTGGGACTTCACCCAAGGAGGGAGGGACAGCCGAGCCCCACCAAAGGTCGACAGACTTTTACAATGCTGCTACTCTTGTCGATGCCTTCAAGAGTTCCCCGCCCTTGCGGAAATCCAGACCAGAGTAGAGTGTTGCTAGAGGCACACGAACCAAAACAGCGCCTACCTCAGCTCAGCTACCAGGACTCCTTCATCCCTGGGGTACGGGTCGGTGCGCAGCTCACCTTAAAAAGACAGGCGCCCCCATACGGCCTCATCGGAGCAGGCGACTACCACCTGCTCGTCACAACTGATTCCCGGCTGGTCCGAGAGAAGCGAGCCCCCGGCCCGCAGGGCCGGCGAATAGAGGGGATCCAATCGCCAGTCACACGAGCCGGAGGCCCACATACACCCAGACCATCCAGGAATCATAGGCACGTGCAAGGACGCCCATGATACTGGGATAATGTGGGTAACTGGGAAGTTATGAGTTGGAAAAGGAGGAGGGTCGGTCTGCGCTGTCCAGCCCAGACGCGCGCCGCACGCGACCGAGGTGCCCACACTCAAGACGAGCCAGAGTGCACACACCCCCGCCACCCGCGGAGACACGCGGGGCCAGACAACGCAGACAGTGGGCAGGAGAGGTGTTTAGGAGTGGACAGAAAGGATACGGGTGGAAAGACATGGAGAGATAAGGAAATAAGGAAAGAAGAGGAAAAGGAACAAGGAGTTGGTGGGATTTGAATTTAGGAAGGCCAAGAAAGGATGAGGATGGCAGTTTCGATTTGGCCTCTCGCCCGAAGACGAGGGGCGAAACCCATCCTGCCAACTGGGGTCGCGGGTGTCGTCACATCCCGTGCCCAATTATCCATGTGCCGGACCAGTCAGCAGGTGCCAACAAGTCCAGCAGATGAAAATCGGTCCCCTGCGGGGGTATGGAACTCCATCGCTTGCACTGAAGATTGGGCACTCACTGAGCGTATGTGCCCGAATTCTGCACTCGCGTGCTATCATGACTGAGGACATGGCGCTGAAGCAAAGGGCTTTGGACTTTCTAACGCTCTACACAAATGACTGGAATGTGTTCGTGTCCTCCCGAGCCCTGGGAACGCTTCATGAGAGGAAATGGAATAAGGCAGTGTGCCTGCCCTCACTGAAGACGTCCAACGAGTACAGGAGCACCTGAGGGAAACTGCCGAAAAAAGCAAAGGAAATACTCGAGCACAACCCATGCATTCAGCATTACGCTGCATACGCACGAGCTCTCCTCGCCTCTCTTATCCTATTCATACAGGAGGAGACCGGGCGAGACGTCACGGCTCACACTACAATCGTACCAACAAAAAAGTAAGGAAAAGAATCCGGACATCGTTCCCACTCTGTCCAAATTCGAACAAGAGCTCTGTGACACCCTCTCCCATGTGGTCGTTCGTGGTAAATGTGGGAGACCTGTCCCGATCTTACTAAGGACAGACATGACCTCGTCGTTGGACCTTCTGATCCGGATGAGGGCGGAGGTGGGCATATCCCCCTCAGTCCGTACATCTTCATTGACTCCACGCAAGGAGAGAAGCCTCTTAACGGTAGCCTGTGCGTCCGCACCTTTGCTTTGCAGGTGAATGCCGTTAACGTGTCGGCGACGTCGTATCGCAAACACGTTGCAACCATGATGCAGCTCCTTGTTTTAAGCGACGAGGAGATGGATGTTGTAACGGGGTTCCTGGGACATAACCTGGCTGTCCACCGGCGGTTTTACCGACTTCCGGAGAAAACACTCCACGTGGCGAAAGTGAGCAAAGTGCTCATGGCAATGGAGGCTGGCATCACAAACTTTGCGGGGAAAACTCTGGATGACATAAATCCATCCGTTCGAGATGACATAGATGTGCATGGGGGGCCACAGGAAGACGTTGAGCAGCAAGAAGAATCAGAGAACATGGAAACTGAAGAAGTTCAGAATTACGAAATAGAAAACGCGAGCGCGGACGATGGTGGAAGCAATAGCAAACCAGACCTTGACGTGATGCCAAAGGAAAGAAGTAGCAGAAAAAAGAGAGGGACGTCGAACAAGAAGCCGTGCATGAAAAGACCGTGGGGACAGGAAGAGAAATACGCAGTAGAAAGACAGCTGGACCGCTTCGTCCGGACCCTTCAATGCCCCGGGAAAAGTGAATGCAAAGTTGCCATAAAAAAGAGCTGGCACTGCGCTCTCGCTCCTGGCGAGAAGTAAAATACTGTGTTTATAACATCATAAAAAAGGCTAAACTCTTAAAATGAAGCAGTTTTATGAGAGGACTCCCTGTACCGCACATTTCTCGATTTTTCTCATGGCTCGATTTTGATGATGATTTTTAGAGATGACAGGAAGGAGACGCAGAAGAAAAACCAACCAGTTTCTGAAGCAGCGAGCACGAGTCGCCTTTTGTGTGTTTTGATCACACTAAAAAAGATATATAAATACATGAAGTGATTCTATCAACATTGTCTTACGTTGATTGGTTATAGTACGTATGTTGATTTGACCAGAGCCGTGCGGTCCGCCTTTTTAGTCCGCCACTCCGCTACTGACGGACTCTCCAAATGGTAGCGAAGTAGTAGTAACAGTTTATATTACCAACAGGTAGTGAGGTAATGGTCAGCGGACTGAAAATAATTCAAACCCACCCCCGCCCCGCAGGCTGAAAACGTATAATTTGCATTCTTACTCCTCCTGCAGCCGGTTCGCCCACAAATTGTAAATAACCTAGAAACTGAGAAAAGCATGACAAATCTGAGGAAAAGCAGCATTTGTCGTTGCCCACTGCAGAAGATTGCAGTGGGCAACGTCGGAGCCGCAGCCTCACAGCCGCAGCACGTCGGAGCCGCAGCCTCACAGCTGCAGGACGTCGGAGCCGCAGCCTCACAGCCGCAGAACGTCGGAGCCGCAGCCTCACAGCTGCAGGACTTCGGAGCCGGAGCCTCACAGCCGCAGCACGTCGGAGCCGCAGCCTCACAGCTGTAACACGTCGAAGCCGCAGCCTCTGAGATTCCCAGGGATTCACCAACAGGTACTCAGGGTGCAGCTCCCAGTAGGGGTACACGGCCTAGGCCCGGTGGCTGGCACACTGTGATGGGGCGTGGCAAGAGAAGACACCAAGGGGGACCTGTTGTGGGGAGAGGGAATGCAGATGGGGTGTCCCAAAGTCCTGCTCCAACACCAGGGTCTACTGTTGATAGAAGTGCTCATCCACTGCTTCCCCCCAAGGCTAAGACCCTTGCCACCTCCTGTCTTGCAGACTCACCAAAGTCATGTCTTGGGTAAAATCACAATTTTTGATCATCCAAATTTGGGAATAGGTAGAATAATTATTTTCATCAGTTCATCCTCGGTGGACGATGTCATTTGAATGCTCCGCATGACTGGGCTCCCTGAGCTATGCCTGTTTATGAATTGGTTCCAACGGATTACAGCTAAAAATGCATTCCATTCTTTAAAAAGCAGGATGGTGGCTTGAATGACATTTGGAGATCACAGTGATTTCATGAAGAGCAGTATGGGAGGAAACAATGAGGAATAGAAAACTGTCAAAGTCGAATCGGCAAGCACCCTCATATGTTTCTAAGTCTTTTATTGCAGGGACTGCGCGCCTACCTATTCCCGAGTGGGCTCAGCGCCGAGGCAGCGTCAGAGCCGCAACACGTCGGAGCCGCAGCCTCACAGCTGCAGCACGTCGGAGCCGCAGCCTCACAGCCGCAACACGTCGGAGCCGCAGCCTCACAGCTGCAACACGTCGGAGCCGCAGCCTCACAGCCGCAACACGTCGCCGTGTGTGTACTCAGCGTTGAGCTGGGGTGCTGCAGTACGCCGTGTATTGTGACTCAGTGTTGAGGAAAGCTGTGGTGCTGCAGTGCGCCCGCCGTGTGTGTACTCAGTGTTGAGGAGAGCTGTGTTGATGTTGATCGGGAGTTAACACAGATACCTCAGGGCCTCTCTGGGTGGGGCGGGCCACTGGATCACGCTTGTTTGTAGATGTGCATTGATTTGAACTGATTGGTTGTGATTGGTTTAACGCATATTGGAAATTCAGTGAGCACCTGGAAACATGGACATGACCAACAAAGGATGCTTTTACCTGGCTCGTAATAAACACCACATGAGCTTGTTTTGTGTTGTTTTCAAATTGATTCGGGAGTGAAATACTACGATACGATACGATACTGCTACGTAAATACTACGTAATCTTGATATTCGTTCTCATTCTTAAGCCCAAAATTTAATATGAGGAGAGGACCAACAGTCCTCATATCTTCGCCTAAATGCAACTACCTACACCTAGTTGCATTTTTTTCAAATCTTATTGACACTTAACTCCATGTGTTAAGGTTTTTTTAATATTTGGTAAACACGCGAATTGACAGGGGTCTGAGCCACCTTCGTTTTGACGAGGGCAGCGGGTACCCGCCCCCCACGATCTCGGTAACAATGATAGATAGAATAAAGCAGTAAACGGTGTTAGATAGCCCATCTCAATTTCTACCAAAAAATATTTGGAACATGTTTTATCCGGCCAAATTCAAGGTCACCAGATGTTAAAGTATGTTACCTAGGGATACAATGAAAATTTATGTTTTGTATTCAAGCAACTGACAGTGCAGAACTATATAAAAATAAGGAAATATTTAGAATCCTCCTGTCAAGCCGGATCAAATGAGGCAGGATTTCACCTTGTCAGGTCAAATCAACATTAAACGTGACCTAAGGTCAGGTTAAGGGCAGGTCAAGGTCAACATAGGTCAAAATGCACATCATTCGAACTGCACGGTGGTCAAACACGATGGTGCTAAAATAGGCTATCGATCTTCCCTATCTGCGAAGTTATCACTAATTTACTGTTTTCCATATATCTGTAATCAAGAGGTACCGGCTTGTACCTGACCTTACGTCATCGATATACAAATCCCGGGCATATTTTGTAGCACACGTTGGGGTACCATTATATGATATGGATTTCAGATAACTAGCTGCTGTTCCTGTTCCTGCTTATGGGATCTTAATACATTTTTTAGGTGAGGTCACTTGATCTGGTCTAGTGACCTGACCTTGAATGACCTTGACCTAAAATTTTGACGAGTTGCGAAGAAATTGATCAGGTATTTTTAATTTCATTTTGAAGATTTTTGTGGGTATCTTTTATTCAGAATTGCTCTCAATAAAAAACAAGTCAGTGACTCAACCCCGACAAACTGTTCAATTTTTCTTGGGGTTCTGTAAGAAATATTTGGCACCAACTTTAAAATAATCCATGAAAACCGTTTATTTCACGTAGAGAAACTTAAGTGGTATTTACCGCCGGTCAGAGGCATTTCCGACAGTAAACATCACGGAATATGGTTACCGAATACAACAGCTTTGGAAACGGAATTTCTTATTTTGATCACCTGGGGTCAAGTCATCATCATCATTGTTGGGTTTTTTGGGCGCACCGACAGCTGGGTCATATGGCGCCCATAACATTAAATGAAGTACTGTGAGGGCTGCAACAGGTCAGGTGCTAATAAAAAGGAGGTTTATACGTAAAAAGTACTAACCCTGTGGTGTTACCATTTGTGTGTGTCTGCTACAGAAATGAAGTGAGAAAAAAAAAACTACGAGGGTGAATAAATGACATTGAATGCGATACTCTTTAAAAAAGCCGATATTGTTGCCACATCGACTGACGGCGACTCACCAATAAGGGACCCGAGTGAAAAATCTGCGGGGAAGTGAGCCCTCCTCTCAATCTCAAAGTCCCGGCAGTCAGTGAGAACATGCTTAACAGAGAGGTGTTCCCCACATCGCGGGCACTCCGGTGGCTCCTCTCCTCTCAGAAGGAACGAGTGAGTGGAGTGAGTGTGTCCTATACGCAATCTGGCTAAAACAACCTCGTCCGTTCTGCACCTGGCATTGGCCGATGACCACGCGCCGATCCTGGGCTTCATAAGGCGCAATTTGGAGCCCTTGGGATCATTGTCCCATCTCCGTTGCCAAGACTCGAATGCATACTGCCTGATGGCAGGGAAACAGTCAGAGTAAGGCACTTTTATTCCTGACGGCACGATACCCCGTGACGCATCCTTCGCCGCAGTGTCACATTGCTCATTGCCAGGCACTCCCACGTGGCTGGGCACCCATGCCAGTGTTAATTGTTTTTGTTGGCAGTGTGCTCTGTGCATCTTATTCCGAATAAGTTCCAGAATATATGACGATGAGGGGTGAAAATCAAATGATGTTAGTGCTTGCAAAGACGACAATGAGTCAGTAAATACAACGTATTTGCGTCTCCTCGACCGTAACACCTGGTCTAAAACTCGGAAGATAGCGTAAAGTTCAGCAGTAAAAACTGATGCTGTCACAGGGAGTGTATAACGTTGTTCAATTCCATCACTTACATACGCACATCCGACACCGCTCTCCGTCTTAGATCCGTCTGTATAATATATCTCAAAACCTGAATACATGTCATTTACGTGTTCCCAGAAAATCTGCCGGACCGCAACAGGCGGCAGATTCTTGGTCTTAACAAGCAAACTGGTGTCCACCTGAGGCTCTGGGAGAGTCCATGGTTCTAATAAGGGATTCTGGAAAGTCTCAACCTGTTCACAGTCAACTCCTGCTTCCCTCAGCCACGCTCCAATTCTGAGACCAGGGTGTCTGTTTCGGGATAGATTTTCTTCCGAGTGTCTGATGTCATCAGAGAATAGCTTACTGTATGTTGGATGGTTTGGAGACTGTTTTATTTTTAGAGCGTATTTCATCGCAAGGACACGACGTCGCAAGTCTAACGGCATCTCGTTTGCCTCGACGAGTATGCTGGCGGTAGGCGATGTGCGGAATGCACCGATGATAATTCGAATGGCATGGTGATGAATGGTATTTAGCATAGATTTTGCTGTCTCCGTGGCTGAATCGTATACCATGCAGCCATATTCAATTTTTGATCGGATTAGCGATCGGTACAACATCAAAAGTGTTTTTCTGTCTGCGCCATACTTTAACTTAGTTATAACCTTCAGAATGTTCAGATCCTTGAAGCACCTTTCCCTTACAACCTTAAAGTGGTTTATATAAGTCAACTTAGAGTCAAAAGTCAGGCCCAGGAACCGTGCATGTGCGACTACCTGGATTCTTTCTCCATACATAGTTAATGTGGGATCATCACACGGACTGCGTCTGCGGCAAAAATGTATACATTTCGTTTTTGTCGTTGAGAATTGTAGACCATTTTTGGAGCTCCACCGCTGCAACTTTGTGAGTCCGAGCTGTAGCTGCCTTTCTGCAGCGGCTGTGGACGACGCCGTTACCCACATGCTGAAATCGTCTACGAATAGAGCTGTGTTGATATTACGTGGTAGGTTATGTGATATGTCGTTGATTGCGATAGCGAACATGGTCACAGAGATCACACTACCTTGGGCCGTTCCGCTTCCCTGCGCTCGCTCCTCTGACTGCACGCTACCTATCCTGAATCTAAACCGACGGCTTCGCAAGAAATTTGAGAGAAACCAGCCCATATGACCCCGTATGCCCAATCCGAACACCTTTTTCAGGATGCCATGCCTCCATACCGAATCATAGGCCTGCTTTACGTCGTAGAAAATAGCTATTGTGTGTTGTTTTTCAGAGAACCCTTTACGGATATCAGCATCGAGAGAAAGAAGATGGTCGACAGTACTTCTGCCTCGGCGAAAACCACACTGGACGTTCGAAAGCAGTTGATTGGTCTCCAAGAACCACACGAGCCTAGTATTAACCATTCTTTCAAGCAGTTTACACACACAGGAGGTGAGAGATATCGGGCGAAAGTCATCAGGAGACACTCCTGGCTTTCCTGGCTTAAGGATTGGTATTATGGTGGCCTCGCGCCACTGGTCTGGGAAGTCATCCTGCGTCCATATATAGTTAAATATGTCAAGCAGTGATACAAGAGAGCAGTCAGGGGCGTGCCGCAACATCTCGTAGGTAATTGTGTCAGGTCCCGGAGATACGTTTTTGTATTGTTTAGTGCAGCCCGGAGTTCACGCATTGAAAAAGGAATGTTGTATGTAGCCGAACTGTCGTTACCAAAATTAATCGGTGTTCTCTCTTCTCGCTCCCGAAAGCGAACAAACTCGAGATCCTGGGACTCCCTGCTACATCTTGCCTCGAATGCTGCAGCCATACGGTCAGCCACTGCCTGTGGATTGCTAATTTTGACGCCGTTTTCCTCTAATACTGTGGCAGGTGTTGATCGATGCTTTCCTTGTATACTTTGAATACGAGACCAGACCTGTGTAGATGGAGTAAAACGGTTGATTGTATTGACATATGCCACCCACCATCTCCTTTTAGAGTTAACAACTATACGTCGCGCCAACGCTCTCGCGCGCCTAAACGTTATTATGTTAGGCGTCGTTGTGTGTCTTTTAAGTACTCTGTAAGCCCGTTTCCTTTCTAAAATCGCTTGTCGGCATTCGTGGTTCCACCAGGGGACAGGAGTTCGTTTGGGTTTGCCGGAAGTCATTGGGATAAAACGTTTGGCTGCTGAGAGAATCATGTCATTAAAATGCTTTACTGCTGCCGTTGCCGAACCCTCAGCACTTACATCCAAGGGGCCACATGCGCCCCGGAAGCCCTCCCAGTCAGCCCTTCGGAGGTTCCACCGGGATGGCAGAACCAGCGGTGCAGCCGACCGGGCTGAACGGATGTTTATTGGAAAGTGGTCACTCCCATGGAGGTCTTCAAGGGTGCACCAGCTGAGCTGGGTAAAGAGTGAAGGTGAGCAGACAGAGAGGTCTATAGCCGAGAGCGATCCAGAAGGCAGGGTAAAGTGAGTGGGACGACCAGTGTTCAGCAGGCAGAGAGAGTTGAGATGGAGGAAACGTTCCACTGTTCGGCCTCGGGGACACGAGCGGTCCGAGGACGCTCCCCATGATGGGTTGTGAGCATTAAAGTCGCCCAATAGAACAAAAGGGGTTGGCAGTTGGTCAACAAGAGCATTAAGACTATGCAGATCAATGTTGCCACCAGGGGGAGGTAAATAGAACAAACTGTGATTTTCACAAATCCTAAATCTACCCGGGCGGCCACTGCCTGCAGAACCGTGTTCAAGCGAACAGGGAAGCACGGGGTGCAGTGGTGAACTGCCACCATAACACCACCGTAGGCAATGGTGCTACTGAAAACGTCCTTTCTGAACGTCTGGAACTGTCGCAGGTTAAAAAGGCTTCCAGGCGACAGTTTTGTCTCTTGAAGGCAAAGCACACTAGGGTTATACTGTGATATAATGTGTTGCAGGTCAGAAAGATTCGCGCGAATACCACGGCAGTTCCACTGAACAATAGTCATTTAAATAAAGGGAAACGGGCTTAGTGAGTAAAAGAAAAAGAACTGGCCTACGGTAACTGACCCTAGCCCTTCCAAGGGGGCCGGAACCCCCGTATGGCCCTCTGGCTAGTCCCACGTTTGAACCACCCAGCCGGTTGCGAACCGGTCCGCGGCCTCGCCCGCTTTCGGTGGAATTACCGCGGGCGCGCGAGGTCTGGGGCTGGCTGAGAGGACTGCCCGCCGGACGTTTTGTCGGAGACCTACCGCGCGGCACTTCCTCAAAATTTTTTCGCATTGTTGCGACAGTGGACGAGGCAGTGTCGGTAGGAAGCTGTGCTGGCTGCGTCTCGGTACCCAAAACGGGTGGTGGCTGTGGCGCTGCAGCAGCGCCGCCAACGGGTGGAATGACAGGGGACGGCGGGCGGCGCCCTCCCGCGGGAGAGGCTTTTCCCCCTCGTCCCACGACTACCCATCCCTCTGAAACCGGCGGGAATCCACCGGGAGGCGCATTTTTAAAAAAAAATGTATTGAGAGGTCACGATCCTTACTTGACCTGGGGTCAAGTAAGGATCGTGACCTCTCAATACATTTTTTAACTACGACCGATAATGATATTACAAGTACGAGACAACACAATCTCATGTGTCTCAGGTGGCTCTGGTTTTGACTCTGGGCACCTGGCTGCACAGGTCTGTGTGCAGGTAGAAGAAGACATATCCGTTCCACTGGTGTCCCTCACCGAACACGTCCTGATCCAGGACACAGGTAACGCTGCGGTCGTCATAATGGAACCACCGCCGCCGGCCCAGACTGTACACGTCGGCCACGTAGTGGCCGGCCTGGGTGCCGCCGCCGTATTGGCTCACCAGGCCCACCAGGTCGGTAGCTGTGGGCGCCGACCGGGTCCACTGTCTTACACTCAGGCTTTGAGCGGTCGCCTTCCACGAAGGGCTGGGACAGCCGCGTCTGCTCGGCAGCGATGTCGGCCAGCTCGCCCTCCTCTAGCGAGCGTCGGGTGGCCTCCTGCAGCTGGCTCTCCTTGCCTTCAGCGGCGCGCGCGGGCTGCTCCAAGGCTCCGTCCAGATCCACCGGTTCTACAGAATCGGCGGCAGCCGCCGCCGGTCGCTCCGGCTCAGCCGAGTCTTTCCACTCTCAATTGGAAATGCATTAATTGTTCGAGAAGTTTGGTCCACATTCTTCTTTCAAAAAGGGATCACATCTCCGCTACCCACAGATTTCTGGTGTCAACGTCATTCGCTACACATTTTCAGAGCCATGTCTATAGTATAGACGTTCAGTAGAGACTATACTGAACGTCATTTAGGGATTGCGGTGCTTTTACAAGCTGATCATGCTGTTCACCACGCTTTCAAATATCCCGATGAGATTTTAAGCTGTATTACTTTATTTATGAACAATGAACATGTTTATGTATTTGCCTTCTTCACATAGTAGATTTCAATGAGAGTATGACTGATCAGTACAAGAGAATTCAGTGGCTGAAACAGATTACCCCCTGGTAACAGTAGTACAAGCCGTAAACCATGAATCAGCGCCGCCATCTAATATTAATTTTTTTCCCAAGAAGGCAAAAATCGGGCTGGATTAACATATTTACGGTTTGGGTGCCCAAATTAGAAATAATGTCAATAGCATGCATATCGATACAGCTAGCACAAAATTAGCTGTGTGCTAGCCTTCTCACTGATCTGGTGGACTATATTCAATTATTTTGCAGTCACTTACATGAAAAATGGGAAAATTAAAGGGTTTTTAGCATTGCGTTCAACTTACGCCGGGGGAGCCCGGAACCCCTAAAGAGATATAAACCCACATCCCTGCTTTAGGCTGAAGGAAATAACAAAGTGCATCAACCCAAACTTGTCAGCGAGTCAACCACCTTTTTGTTTGTCTTCTGGTCAAACTTGTTTGTGTAACTCATGTCGTCATCATTGAGCGTGAGCGCTTCGCAGCTCGCTCATCTGACTGCTTTGTAGCTCCATAGCACATGCCTCGTGCCAGACGTCAGGAGCCGTGGATAACGTTTTGATGACTTCTAATTTGCTGGGATGGCCTGGTTCCACTGGTTGAGCATGCAAAGGTCCTCAGCATCTGGAGGAGAGGACACGTATATAAAGGAGTTGGAAGAGGATGGGAATTGTGTGGGAAAACCGCCTGAAGAATTCATTGATATCATACATATTGAAATATCATACATCGGGAAGAGGGAGAGGGGCGCGAGCGAATATTTAATTGCTCAACGGGCCTACTATAAACTGATTTTTTTCAAAAATTTCCCTGACCTTTGGGAGAGGGATAGCCCCTCAACCTGATAGCCTCTAGAGGCCATGGCCCCCAAAGGCCTCCTGGGACCGCGCCTAAATCTGTGCGGATTTCTACTGTAGAAAATACAGTTAATGGCCCCTTAATTTTGATGTGACGATTCAACACCGAAGTCCTCTAAATGCACAAAGAACAGACCTTGATGATGATGATTATTAGAGTTTTAGGGCACCGCAGCTACAAAGGCTATATGTGCCCGTCAGAGTTGTGCTACATCATTCTGGGGTTGTCCCTATTAACTAAAGTGGCCTAAACAGAGGGTGTGAAATCTAAGAATATGTGATGAGGGTATATACTACGTCAAAATGTATTTCTCTCAGATATGATAACACTTTCCCAATGTCTATGGACGCGTCATTGCCTAGAATCTGTCCCAGCGGAACCGGTGGGAAGAATCGCCGCTGACTTCGCCTCAGTTGGTCGCAGCTGTCAGTAACAGATAAAACATGTTGTACAGTGAGGCGGCTGCCGCAGTGTGGACAGAGTTTGGGTACGGTATTAGTCAGATAATGCCCGTGTGTACAGTAACAATGACCGATCCTGAGCCTGGTAAGGCTCACTTCCTCCCTTCTATTTCGTCTGTTGCATGATTCCCAGTGCCCGACTGACGGACGTAGACGTTTCAAGAAACAATCTGGTTCTGTTGTCCACCTATTCTGCCACTCAGTGTCTAAGAGCATTTTGAAGCCTGCCTTCAGGTCTGTGGCCGGGACTCTAAATCGTCGCGACGGGGGCAACTGTGAGGCCTCTTTGGCAACTCGGTCTACTTTTTTCGTTTCCTGAGATACCGACGTGACTCGGCACCCATAGGAAACGCACATCTGTTCCTCTGGAGGAAATCTTCGTCAGAAGCCTCCGAACTGCCGGTATAAGCCAGCACTGTTGTGGGTGGTAAGACTGGAGTGCAGAGAGAGAACTAGCAGAGTCAGTAATAATAAGACATCGCTCCTCAGGGAAGCGTCTGATATGTCTTCGAACCCGGAGTATAGCGTAAAGTTCTGTTGTAAAAACTGACACGCTCAGTGGCAGGCTAAAACCTTTGCTTAGTCCTTCACCCACAAAGGCACTACCTGCACCGCTTGCACACTTCGAACCGTCGGTATAGAACCTTGTATAATTTACATACGATTCGATTTCTCGCATAGAAAAGTCCAAGAATTCAGAAGGCAGCGTTGACGCTTTATTGTGACGCAGTAAACCGAGGTTACATTTAATTGGGATGAGGCGCCATGGTTCTATGCGCTGTGGTCGCCTTTCGGCGATAGTTTCAAAGTTAATGTCGGAGCCCTCTAACCACTGTGATACCCTCACACAAAGTGCCAGAGAGGACGAGGGCCGCGCCATTCTGAGAGGAGATGTCAGTGCATCGTCAAAAATCCACTTGTAGGTTGGGTGGGACGGATATTGTCGGATTTTGCTGCAGTATGTGATGGCCAGTCGCTTACGTCTCAGGTCTAGCGGCGGTTCATTCGCGTCTACAAGAAGACTGGCTCTGCGGGAGGTACGGAAAGCTCCTGTGGCGATCCTCACACACGCATGGTGAACGGCGTCCAGTGACTGTTTAACGCTGCTCAGGGCACTGTCGTAAGCAACCGAGCCGTAATCTAAGACAGACCTGATGAGAGCGCGATACAGTCGGAGGAGTGATACCCTGTCAGCACCGTAAGACGTACGGGATATCATCTTCAGAACATTCATACGTTTAAAGCATTTGTCTCGTAGCAGTGATATATGAGGGGCGTATGTGAGGCGTTTATCTAGTGTCATACCTAAGAACTTGGCCTGTTGCACAACCGGTACCCTTCTACCATATAAACGGAGGTTAATGTCAGGGCACGATCTACGTCGACAGAAATGCATGCACACGGTTTTTTCGGTCGAAAATCTAAAACCGTTCTTCAGACTCCAAGTGGTTAGCCGGTCAATACATATTTGTAGCTGTCTTTGGGCTGAAATAGACGTGGAGGTACTCAACCAAACGGCAAAGTCGTCTACGAACAGAGACTTCTCGACTGTAGGGGGCAGGATGTCGCAAATGTCGTTTATCAAAATGCCGAATAGTGTCACGCTTAAAACGCCTCCTTGGACCACCCCGCTCTCCTGGCAGAAGTTGTCAGACAAGGTGTTGCCAACTCTGACTCTAAAGTTACGTCGTTTCATAAAATTGTCTATAAAATATCCCATGTGACCCTTGATACCGGCTTTCCGTACTTTCACTAAAATTGCGTGGCGCCAGGCCGTGTCGTAGGCCTTTTCAATGTCAAATAACAGAGCAAAAACGTGCTGTCGCAAGGCGAAAGAGCGCCGCACTGATGTGTCCAAAGATATAAGATGGTCAGTGGTGGGACGGCCCGCACGAAATCCACACTGAGCGTTAGAGAAAAAGCCGGTGTTCTCCAAAAACCACACCAAGCGCGCGTTCACCATGCGTTCCAACAATTTACATACAGAAGATGTCAGGGAGATAGGTCTGAAGTGTAAAGGGTCACTGCCATCTTTGTTAGGTTTTAAAACCGGAATAATGGTGGCGTCTCTCCAGGCACTTGGAAAGTCATGTGTAGCCCATATCGAGTTAAAGGAAGACAGCAAAGTAGAAGCAGAACGTTCGCTGAGGTTTTTCAACATATTAATGTGAATTTTATCTGGGCCAGCAGCTGTGCTCCTCGCTCGTGAGAGTGCAGTCCGAAACTCCGTCATCGTAAAGGGTTCATTGAAAGAGAGGTTATCAGATGAGCTAAAATTCACTGGACATCGCTCACTCTGCCGTCTATGACGAGTAAACCTCGGATCGTCGCATCCTATCCGCCATCGAGCTACCCAGGTCCTACCGAAAATATTTGCTACTTCGACCGGATTCGTAACGGGGCCGTTGGGTCCAGCTAACACGGGCACAGGTATAGGACAACTGCGACCTGACAGTCGGTGAACCCGCCGCCAAATGGTTGTTAATGGTGTAAGCCTGTTAATGGTGTTGATGTATGTTTGCCATGACTGCCGCTTGGCATCTCTTACGGTACGTCTCGCTAAGGCCTTGGCGCGTCTGTATTGTATCAAATTGGTTGTTGTAGGTCTTCTTTTAAACGTCTTAAAACACCGCCGCCGTTCTTTGATTGTACGTTGGCACTCCCCGTCCACCACGGCACGGGGATACGTCGGGGCAGCGAGCTCGTCTTGGGGATGAACGCATTAGCAGATTCGATAACAAGAGCACTAATTTCCTCGTAGAACGTGGCTGCAGGTCTGCCTGCCTCCTGTACAGTGTCGAGGGAGCAATCGGCGGTGAAACACTCCCAGTCCGCTCTACAGAGGTTCCATTGAGGGGTCCTTATCCCTGGGTGAGGGATCTCCGACCAGAGCCAAATCGGGTAGTGGTCGCTCCCGCATGGGTTCGAGTGAGTGCGCCACTTGAAGCGATCACCTAAGGATGAGCGGCAAAGTGATAAATCAATCGCGGATGTGGCTCCGGAGGGCAGAGCAATATGTGTGGGATCACCAGTGTTAAGAATACATAATTCATTGCGTAAAACTACTTCCGCTAGGCGTCTACCACGCAGGTTCGTGCGTGGGCAGCCCCAGACGGTATTGTATGAATTAAAATCGCCTAAAATGATGTTGTTCCGTGGAAGCTGGCGCAACAGATCCTCAAAAGTGTCGGTTGGGAACTCCTCTGTGGGTGGAGCGTAAAGAGATACAATTGTTGTTTTTATATGTCCCAGGTCTACTGTTGCAGCTACTGCTTGTAGATTTGTATGAATGTGAAATGGCGATGACGGAACGCTATAGTGAACAAATAGAGCCACTCCGCCATGTGCTATCGTGACAGTGGGAAAATCATATCGGTATGTTTTGTAGTGAGGTAGATTGCAAGCTTGTTCTTGTTTTAGTTTGGTTTCTTGGATAGCTATGACTGCTGGGCTCTTTGAGGCTATTAGCGCCTGGAGGTCCGTTATGTTGGCCCTGAAGCCACGCATGTTCCATTGTAAAACGTAAGTCATTGAATAGAGTACTAGTAGGGTGTGTAAAAGCTGTCCTGATTTAAAGCCCGGGGGGTTCATCATGTCTCCCAACTTCTCCCGTCATACATCTCAGGCTCTCTCCAGGCAGCGCGGGAGTTCCAGTTTCGTGCCTCCCGGGGAGGAACATTGCCATCTCTTGGAGGTGAGCGTCTCGTGAAGATCGGCCTCTCCACCATATATGCATCGCCTGCATATGCAGGCCTCCCGTCGTCTAAAGGGGTGGGCCTACGTATCCGCTGCCTAAGGTCCGCAGCATTTCTCAGGTCTGCTTGCGCAGGCCCTAAGTTCTCCATGGATCGTGCACGCTCACTGAGGTTTTGCTTGATTGGTTGGTGGGTTGTTTTCATTGTTGCCCGAGGAATTTCTAGTGTGACACCTTTACTGGATCGGAACGGGTGTCCCGGTCGTTTTTCTATTGTTTCTGTAGTGTCTTGTTTTGTTTTGTTGCTTGTCGGGGACGCGAGCTTGCGTTTTTTACTTTGAGTTGTATACGTTGTTTCTTGTTTATTTGTTTTGTTGCTTGTTGTTTCTACTTTCTTTTCTGTGTGAGCTCTTTGTTTTGTAGAACCTCCGGACGGAGGAGGCATCAAATCAGAATCCTCTGTTGCCTCCGTGTTTCCGACCCTGGGTGTGGATTCAGCGCTCTCCGTCGGCTGCGGTGATGCAGCTGGAGCTTCAGATCGGCCTGACGCGGGTGTTGGGGGCATCATCATCATGAGTGGGGTTTAAGGGCGCGTCGACGGCGACGGTCATTTTGCGCCCATATCTATGTCCTTGTTCCTAGTTTAAAAGCAAGCAGCATCGGGGAGCAGTGTCAGCAACGTCATCTAAAACACCAAAAGTGGTACGTAAAACATCGGCTTAGCCCCTGCACATATACAACGGTAGGTCGGAAGTGAGTGAATCCACGCGCGAACAGATACAAACACTTGTCAGAAGTAAAACGTAGAGAAACGAAATATAAAACACAAACGTAGGTTCTCTAAAACATTTCGACACCAGGTGTTAGCTGCTCACACGGTGGGGCCACTTGGAGAGTATATGACGTTAAAGTTCACACTGTTCAGGAATAAGACGATGTTGCAGATATCCACTGATCGGGATTCTCCACAGAGCGCCTCCATAGTGTGGGCACCCGGCAGATAACGTGCTCTTTCGATCTCATAATCGCGACAGTCAATCAGCACATGCCTGGTCGTCAGTCGGTCACCGCAACGCCGACACGTCGGCGGGCCGTCACCGCCAAGGTGGTGTGAGTGTGTGGCGTGCGTATGACCAATGCGCAGCCTGGTCAGAATCACCTCGTCCCTCCTACAGCCAGCACCTGCCGACTGCCATATCCCTATTTTGGGTTTCAGCATCCGCAGCTTGGAGCCTTTCGGGTCTTCGTCCCAGGTGCGCTGCCATATTTCGTTAACATGTTCGCCGATATTTTGATAAAAATCCGAGAACGGCACGCCTAAGCCAGTCGGTACGACACCCTGGGATGCCGCTTTGGCACATCTGTCAGCACGTTCATTTCCAGGTATCCCGACATGGCTAGGCACCCAGGCGATTGTAACGCTTTTCCCATGGCAGTGTGCTCTGTAGAGTCTGAGTCTAATAAGTTCTAAAACATATGAAGATGCTGGGTGAGTTTCAAACGCACTCAGCGCTTGTAACGATGAAAGCGAATCTGAGAAGATTACGTGGCGACATGTTCTAGAACGTAAAATGTAGTCCATGCAACGAAATAAAGCGTAAAGTTCGGCGGTAAAAACCGATGCACTCCCAGGTAATGTGAATGATCTTTCCACATTCTCGCTTACAAACGCGCATCCAGTGCCGTTTCCACTCTTGGACCCATCTGTGTAATAGGCGCAATGCCCCGGGTATGTGCTGTGGAGATGGTCCCAGAAAACCTGTAGAACTGCTGGAGGCGGTAAATCTTTCGTAATAGCGAGCAAGGTTGTGTCAATTTTGACCTCCGGTAGCACCCATGGCTCTACCGACGGGACATGGTAGGTCTCAATCTGGCCAAGGTCGATGCCAGCTTCGTTTAGCCACCCACACACCCTAAGCCCAGGGAGCCGCGCCGAAGCTGGGATGGCGCCGGCGCGGCGCCGCGGCACTTCCGCAAAAAGTTTCGGATAGGCTGGGTGGTTTGGAAACTGTTTGATCTTTAAGGCATATTTCATTGATGATAGACGTCGGCGTAGCGCAAGGGGCATCTCGTTTGCATCAACCAGCAGGCTACAAATCGGTGACGTGCGAAAGGCACCCGTTATGATCCTGATACCGTGGTGGTGAATCGCGTCTAGCATCCGTTTGGCACTCTCCGTTGCTGACTCATACACAATAGACCCGTATTCGATCTTCGATCTAACCAATGATCTATAGAGCATTAGGAGGGTTTTGCGGTCAGCTCCAAATCGCATCCTAGTCAAGACTTTGAAAATGTTCAGGACTTTAAAGCAGCTCTCCCTCAGCTTTTTGAAATGAGCTATGTACGTCAGTCTCCGGTCAAACAGTACACCTAAAAAACGCGCTTCTTCAACAACATTAATCCTTTGACCATAGAGAGTGAGGTGGGGATCGTCACAGCCATTCCTTTTCCTGCAAAAGTGGAGACATTTTGTTTTCTCGGTAGAAAACTGCAGCCCATTTTTGTCACTCCACCGTTGGAGTTTGTCAATTCCAATCTGCAGTTGTCTCTGTGCTGCAGCAGTGGAGGACGATGTGGTCCACATAGCAAGGTCGTCAACAAACAAGGCGCACTTAACGTTTGAAGGCAGACCGTCTGAAACATCATTAATGGCATCATCATCATCATCATTAGTGGAGTTTAGGGGCGCGTCGACAGCGACGGTCATTTTGCGCCCATATCTATGTCCTTGTTCTTAGTTTAAAAGCAAGCGGCGTCGGATGATGATTATTGGTGTTTAAGGGCACTTCAGCTTCTTTGGCTATATGTGCCCAGCATTGTCAGGTTAGGTCAGTTCAAAATGATCTTGGTTAGCTATGAATTTTCTATGCCGGAGGTGTCACCGCTAAAAAGTGCTGTGAGGGCTATAAACGATGTCAAACTTTATTTCTTTCAGGTAAGATAAAACGTCTTTGATGTCTACGACGGGATCGTTTCCAAGACACTGCTCTAAAGAGACCGATGGGAAGAATCGACGCATTTGCCTTTTGAGATTGTCACAGCAGTCTACCTCGGATAAAACATGCTGGACAGTAAGGCGGTTGCCACAATGTAAACACAGGTTAGGAGTAGAGCTATTCAGGTGGTAGGCATGAGTGGCATAACAGTGCCCGATGCGGAGTCTAGAGAGGGCCACCTCCTCTCTTCTGCTTTTTCTGTTGCTCGACTCCCATCTCTCAATGGAGGTGCGCAGGCGTTTCATAAAGCACTCTGGCTCTGCAGCCCACCTTGACTGCCATTCAGTCTCCTGTAGTGTTCTGAACGATGCTTTGAGGTCTGAAGCCGGAATCCTAAACTGACGCGAAGGGGGTAGTACGGACGCCTCTTTCGCAACCTTATCGACTTTTTCGTTCCCTGAAATTCCAATATGGCTCGGTACCCAAAGAAAGCGCACATCAGTCCCTCTGGAGGAGATCGCTGACAGAAGCCTTCTTATAGATGGTATAAGCCAGTTTTGCTGTGGGTGATGAGATTGGAGTGCTGTCAGTGAGCTAGCAGAGTCCGTTATGATAAGACATCGATCCTCTTGAGAACGCTTGATGTGTCTTAAAACTCGGAGAATGGCATATAGTTCTGTGGTAAAAACCGAAACAGACCCTGGTAGGCTAAACCCCTGACTCAGTCCCTCCCCTAAAAAGGCGCTTCCAGCACCGCCGGTAGACTTTGAGCCGTCGGTGTAGAACCGGGCATGAGCTGCATAGGAGCCGATTTTGCGCAGCGCTAAGGCCAGAAATTCTGAGGGTAGTGTTGCTGCTTTTTTATGGCGCATCAGATCGAGATCGCATTGTGCAGGGATGAGTCGCCATGGTTCCGTACGTTCTGGTCGCGTTTCAGCAATTACTACCAGGTCAACGCCGCTGCCTTCTAACCACAGAGATACACGCAAACAGAGAGCTCGTGAAGATGTCTGTCGCACCATTCTGAGGGGCATAGTCAAATTTTCGTCGAAAATCCACCTGTATGTTGGATGGGACGGATCCTGCCTGATTTTGCTAGCGTATGATAATGCCAACCGCTTCCTTCTCAGGTCTAGTGGAGGTTCATTGGCGTCTACTAGAAGGCTTGCCCTGCGGGACGTGCGAAAAGCGCCCGTCGCCACTCTAACACAGGCGTGGTGTACAGCGTCCAGAGGCTGCTTAACGTTGCTCAAAGCACCATCATATACTACTGAGCCATAATCTAGTACGGACCTAATGAGAGCACGGTACAAACGGAGGAGTGTTAACCTATCGGCACCATAAGATGTGCGAGAAATCACCTTTAGCACATCCATCCGTTTGAAACAGCGGCGTCGGGGAGCAGCGTCGGCAACGTCATCTAAAACACCAAAAATGGTATGTAAAACATCGGCTTAGCCCCTGCATATACACACCGGTAGGTCGAAAGTGAGTGAAATTATGCGCGAACAGAGATACAAACATTTGTCAGAAGTAAAACGTAGAGATACGGAACATAAAACACGAACATAGGTTCCCTAAATCATTTCGGCACTAGGTGTCTACTGCTCACACGGTGTGACCACCTGGAGAGTATATGACGTTAAAATTCACACTGTTCAAGAATAAGACGATGTCGCAGATATCTACCGATCGAGATTCTCCACAGAGCGCCTCCATAGTGGGGGCACCGGGCAGATAACGAGCTCTTTCGATCTCGTAATCGCAACATTCAATCAGCACATGCCTGGTCGTCAGTCGGTCACCGCAACGTTGACACGTCGGCGGGCCGTCACCGCCAAGGTGGTGTGAGTGTGTGGCGTGCGTATGACCAATGCGCAGCCTGGTCAGAATCACCTCGTCCCTCCTACAGCCAGCACCTGCCGACTGCCATATCCCTATTTTGGGTTTCAGCGCCCGCAACTTGGAGCCTTTCGGGTCTTCGTCCCAGGTGCGCTGCCATATTTGGTTAACATGATCACCGATATTTTGGTAAAAATCCGAGAACGGCACACCTAAGCCAGTCGGTACGACACCCTGGGATGCCGCTTTTGCACACCTGTCAGCACGTTCATTTCCAGGTATCCCCACATGGCTAGGCACCCAAGCAATTGTGACGCTTTTCCCATGGCAGTGTGCTCTGTAGAGTCTGAGTCTAATAAGTTCTAAAACATATGAAGATGTTGGGTGAGTTTCGAACGCACTCAGCGCTTGTAGCGATGAAAGCGAATCTGAGAAGATTATGTGGCGGCGTGTTTTAGAACGTAAAATGTAGTCCATGCAACGAAATAAAGCGTACAGTTCGGCAGTAAAAACCGATGCACTCCCAGGTAATGTGAATGACCTTTCCACATTCTCGGTTACGAACGCGCATCCAGTGCCATTTCCACTCCTGGAGCCATCTGTGTAGAGTACGCTATGCTCCGGGTATGTGCTGTGGAGATGGTCCCGGAAAACCTGTTGAACTGCTTGAGGCGGTAAATCTTTCGTAATAGCGAGCAAGGTTGTGTCAATTTTGACCTCCGGTAGCACCCATGGCTCTACCGACGGGACATGGTAGGTCTCAATCTGGCCAAGGTCGATGCCAGCTTCATTTAGCCACTCACACACCCTAAGCCCAGGGAGCCGTGCCGAAGCTGGGATGGCGCCGGCGCGGCGCTGCGGCACTTCCGAAAAAAGTTTCGGATAGGCTGGGTGGTTTGGAAACTGTTTGATCTTTAAGGCATATTTCATTGATGATAGACGTCGGCGTAGCGCAAGGGGCATCTCGTTTGCATCAACCAGCAGGCTACAAATCGGTGACGTGCGAAAGGCACCCGTTATGATCCTGAGAGCATGGTGGTGGATGGTGTCTAGCATCCGTTTGGCACTCTCCGTTGCTGACTCATATACAATAGACCCGTATTCGATCTTCGATCTAACCAATGATCTATAGAGCATTAGGAGGGTTTTGCGGTCAGCTCCAAATCGCATCCTAGTCAAGACTTTGAAAATGTTCAGGACTTTAAAGCAGCTCTCCCTCAGCTTTTTGAAATGAGCAATGTACGTCAGTCTCCGGTCAAACAGTACACCTAAAAAACGCGCCTCTTCAACAACATTAATCCTTTGTCCATAGAGAGTGAGGTGGGGATCGTCACAGCCATTCCTTTTCCTGCAAAAGTGGAGACATTTTGTTTTCTCGGTAGAAAATTGCAGCCCATTTTTGTCACTCCACCGTTGGAGCTTGTCAATTCCAATCTGCAGTTGTCTCTGTGCTGCAGCAGTGGAGGACGATGTGGTCCACATAGCAAGGTCGTCAACAAACAAGGCACACTTAACGTTTGAAGGCAGACCGTCTGAAACATCATTAATGGCGACTGCAAAGAGTGTCACAGATAAAACAGATCCCTGGGCCGTGCCATTTTCCTGAGTGTGCTGTGCTGACAGTATGTCACCGATTCTAAAGCGGAAGCGACGGTCTTTAAGGAAGTTGGAGAGAAACCAGCCCATGCGGCCCCGTATTCCAAGTCCTGACAGCTTCTGCAAAATGCCATGCATCCAAGCTGAGTCATAGGCATGCTTAATGTCGTAAAATATAGCAACGGTATGATGTTTTCTTGCAAAGCCTTCGCGAACGCTGGCGTCAAGTGTCAGTAAATGGTCGATTGTACTACGGGTTTGCCGAAAACCACATTGTATGTTCGTGAGAAGGTCATTGTTTTCAAGAAACCAAATTAGTCGAGTATTTACCATTCTTTCAAACAGCTTTCCTACGCATGATGTGAGCGAGATTGGGCGGAAGTCGTCAGGAGCGTTGCCGTCTTTTCCCGGCTTCAGGATAGGGATGACTATGGCCTCGCGCCACTGTTCCGGGAAATCGCAGTTAATCCACATCGTATTGAAGATGTCCAGGAGGCAGACAAGAGAGCGATCAGGGAGGTGGTGCAACATTGAGTTAGTTATCAGATCCGGTCCTGGTGAAACTGATTTGCATTTATTGAGAGCATTTTTAAGTTCAGGCATGGTAAATGGTGTATTATACGAGTCAGTGTTGTTGGTGCCGAAATGGACAGCTTTCGCCTCCTCTCGTCTGCGAAAACGTTGAAACTCGGCGTTCTGGTTTGCTGTGCTACATCTAGTATTGAAAGCAGACGCCATTCGGTTCGCGACCGTCACTGGGTCAGTGATCCTCGCATTGTTTTCTACCAAGACCGGAGCGGGTGTAGATCTGCGCTTCCCCTGGATACTCTGGATTCGGTTCCAGACCTGTGTTGTGGGAGTGAAACGATTTACTATGGTTACGTATGATATCCACCACCTTCGTTTGGAGTTCAACACGACTCGGCGAGCAAATGCTCTAGCCTGTTTAAAAAGTATCAGATTGGAATTAGTAACACGCTTCTTGAAAATACGCAAAGCCCGTTTCCTTTTCAAAATGACATTTTTACATTCCAAGTTCCACCACGGAACAGGAATATGCCTAAGCCTTTTGATGTCATGGGTATAAAAACCTTAGCGGCCGTGATAACCATGTCGTTGAACTTACTAACTGCCTGAGTTGCCGAGGCCCCCTCTATGGGGAGGTCCACCGGACCGCATGCACCCTCAAAGCCAGCCCAGTCTGCGCAACGCATGTTCCAGCGGATCGGTAGGCTTGTTGGAGCACGTGGCCGGACTGGTTTAAGAACGATAGGATAGTGATCGCTGCCGAAAGTATCATCGAGAGTGTTCCATTGGAACTGGCTGAGGAGGGAAGGGGAACAGACAGAAAGGTCTATGGCCGGGCACGAGCCAGATGGAAAAGTTATATGAGTGGGGCGACCAGTGTTTAGGATACAAAGGGAATTTAGGTGAAGAAAACGCTCTACAGTTCGGCCCCGAGGGCCCGAGCGACCGGCGGGTTCACCCAAGCAGGGCTATGAGCATTAAAATCACCCATTAGTATAAATGGGGCTGGAAGCTGATCTACTATGTTGTTTAGGTCATTGATGTTTAGACTGCAGCCCGGTGGAAGGTAAATTGAGCAAATTGTCAATTTTAAAAATCCAAAGTCCACTCGGGCAGCTACTGCCTGCAGCCCTGTGATTAAGGCTATACGGTGACATGGGGTGGAATGGTGCACCGCAACCATAACACCACCGTACGCGATTGTAGAACTAAAAATGTCTTTTCTAAATGTTTGATAATTTCTAATGTCAACGGCAGCCACAGGAGGCAGCTTCGTCTCCTGGAGGCATATAACTGAGGGGTTATACTCCGATAAAATGTGTTGTAGGTCTGAAAAGTTAGCTCGGAGACCTCGGCAGTTCCATTGTATGATTGATGTCATAAAGATTAAAAGAAACGGGCTTGTTAAATAGTACATAAGTCGGCCTAACCCTACCAAAGGGGGACCGCAGCCCCCGTATGAGCCCCTAGATGGTGCCGGGGAGGGGCCGCCGAGCCGGTTACGGACCGGACCACGACCTCGTCCGGTATCCAGCGAGTTTCCGCGTGCCCTCGAGGTTTGCGGTTGGCTGGGGGGCTCTCAGCCGGACGCTTAACCGGGGACCTTCCCCGGGAACAAGCTTCAAAATTCTTGCGGACTGCTGCCACAGTGGACGACTGAGTCTGGGAGAGAGGTTGTGTGGGCGCTAGGTCTGTGTCGGACGTGGAAGGGGGCAGCGGCGCTGAGCCAGTGCCTCCGGCAGGTGGTTTGATGGGCGACAGTGGGCGGCGCCTCCCCGTGGGAGAGGGTTTGCCTCTTCGTCCCACCACTGTCCAGCCCTCCAAGTCTGGCGGGGATTCGCCGCTGGGAGACTGGCCAGCAGCCGTCGTCGGCTGGTGTTCAAGGGCAGGGTCAGATCCCCGCCCCCGCCCCCAGCGGGAGCTGGAGGTGGAGAAATAAAAGCGGGAGTGTTGTTCCGCTCCCGGTCCCCGTCCCGTAGGGAGGGGGGTTTTGGAGGAGGTGCCGCCGTCGGCTCAGGTGCCGGGGCGACGGGCTGGCCAGAGATGACCAGCCCCATCTTACCTGCCAGGCGGACGAAGTCCGCCATGGTCAGGGATCGGATGACCTCCTCCGGGGTCATCCGTGATGGTGGTGGGGGTCCCACCGAAGCTGCATCAGAGTACTTTTTCCGCGGGTGGCGGGCCTCGTAGGCTTCACGGGCTTCTCGGAAATTCAGGCGACCTTTAACCTTAATTGCCATGATCTCTTTTTCCTTTTGAAGTGAAGGGCAGTCGCGGTCAGTGGCAGAGTGAGGGAGCTGACCCTCGCCGCAGTTAACACAGTATTTATTGGCTGAGCAGTCATCGGCAACGTGATCGCTGGATCCACATCTGGCACATACGCGCTTGCCCCTACATGTGGTGGTGGTGTGGCCGTAGCGCTGGCATCTAAAGCATCTCATGGGTGACGGGATGAACAATCGGACGCCAATTCGGAGGTATCCTACATATATATGGTCGGGAATGTCGGGCTTGTCAAATGTCAGAACAATTGTATCGCTTTCCTCTATCTCAGAACCTCTCCTTGTCTTCATGCGTCGCGCATCAACAACATCAAAATCAGCAAGGCCATCGACAATCTCATCATCACACACGCCTCTCAGCTCTGGACACCGGATAACACCTTTCGAGAAGTTCTTTGTTTTGTGTGGTTCGCAAGTGACTTTGAATGAGACTGATGTTTTCTTGCCGTTTACTCGCTTAGAGAATGATATTTGCGTCGTGTGTAGTGCCCGTTCTGCCTCCTTTGGGTCCGCAAACTCCAGCTCCAACGCACCATCCCTCAGACTATCGCAGCGTACAATATTTCCAAGACGGTCACATGCTTCCTTTTTCTGGAACGGGGATAGTGCGCCGAGACTGGATTCCAGTCCCTTCATGACCAGCACGCGTGGATTCGTCGGGTGAAGAGCTTTCGGTGCAGTACCTCCTCCTGGTGGAGGTCGGAGAGGTCCGGCTCTGGACTGATCTGGTACAGACGAGGATGTGAGGGGAGGGGGGTTTTCGAGGTTAGAGGTATCCATGGAAGTATTGTTTGAATTCAGCCAGCCACGTGCGCCCCCCTTCCGACGAGGGTGCTACTAGGCGAGACGACACACGGGCTGGCTATACGGGGGAGACGCCGCCGTTACAGAGGGGGAGAGAGACTCACCAAACCCCCTGCCCCGACGACGGTCCCCCCTTGCACCTAGCCTGGACGACCCCGGGCGGGGCGCGGACACCCCTCCCTCTCCGGGTGAAGTCGGGACCTCACCCAAGGAGGGAGGGGCAGCCGAGCCCCACCAAAAGCCGACAGACTTTTACAATGCTGCTACTCTTGTCGATGCCTTCAAGAGTTCCCCGCCCTTGCGGAAATCCAGACCAAAGTAGAGTGTTGCTAGAGGCACACGAACCATAACAGCGCCTACCTCAGCTCAGCTACCAGGACTCCTTCATCCCGGGGTACGGGTCGGTGCGCAGCTCACCTTAAAAGACAGGCGCCCTCGCACGGCCTCATCGGAGCAGGCGACTACCACCTGCTCGTCACAACTGATTCCCGGCTGGTCCGAGAGAAGCGAGCCCCCCGGCCCGCAGGGCCGGCGATTAGAGGAATCCAATCGCCCGCCATACGAGCCAGAGGCCCACATACACCCAGACCATCCAGGAATCATAGGCACGTGCAAGGACGCCCATGATACTGGGATAATGTGGGTAACTGGGAAGTTATGAGTTGGAAAAGGAAGAGGGTCGGTCTGTGCTGTCCAGCCCAGACACGCGCCGCACGCGACCGAGGTGTCCACACTCAAGACGAGCAAGAGTGCACACACCCCCGCCACCCGCGGAGACACGCCGGGCCAGACAACGCAGACAGTGGGCAGGAGGGGTGTTTAGGAGTGGACAGAAAGGATACGGGTGGAAAGGCATGGAGAGACAAGGAAATAAGGAAAGAAGAGGAAAAGGAACAAGGAGTTGGTGAGGTTTGAATTTAGGAGGGCCAAGAAAGGATGAGGATGGCAGTTTTGATTTAGCCTCTCGCCCGAAGGCGAGGGGCGAAACCCATCCTGCCAACTGGGGTCGCGGGTGTCGTCACATCCCGTACCCAATTATCCATGTGCCGGACCAGTCAGCAGGTGCCAACAAGTCCGGCAGATGAAAATTGGTCCCCTGCGGGGGAATAGCCCATCAGCCCATCACCTGGTCGACGATCGCCGAAGCATCCCGCGAGGACGCCCCGATCCGCTCCGTCGTACGCCTGCTGCAGTCGCCAACCGCCTCTCCCGACGTGCTTGACCCCGCCACGCAGGACCTCTGGTGCCTCCGTCGCGACCTGTCTACGGCTGGTCCTGTCCTCCTGTACCGCGGACGCGCTGTTATCCCCTCCGCGCTCCGTAGCCGCGTCCTGGCGGCCCTCCATTCGGCTCATCAAGGCGTCACTGGCATGCGCCTCCGGGCGGAGCGCGGCTTCTTCTGGCTCGCCATGGCTCAGGACATTGAGCTAACTCGACGCCGCTGCCCAACCTGCAACCGTCACGCCCCCTCGCAGTCGAATCTGCCTCCCGTACCGCCAATCATCCCTGAATATCCTTTTCAGCACGTTGCCGCTGACTTCTTTAGCTACATGGGTCACAACTACGGTGTTGTGGTCGACCGATTTAGTCACTGGTTCCAGGTCTGGGAGGGACGAAACCTCAGTCTTGAGCAAGTGCTCACATACCTCTGCCGGGATTTTGGTGTTCCCGAGACGCTAACAAGCGACGGTGGGCCTCAGTTCATGGCTGGCCCGATGCAGGACTTTATGCGGCAACATGGGATATCTCACCGGCTGACCTCTGTGGCCTTCCCACACGCAAACTGCCGCGCGGAGGTTGCGGTGAAATCGGCCAAACGGTTGATCAGAGACAACGTCAGCCCCGACGGCCGCCTGGATTCCGTAAAGCTCACCCGAGCCCTGCTTCAGTACCGGAACACACCAGACCGGGCTACTGGTATGTCCCCAGCCGAGCTCCTTCTGGGTCGCCAGCTCCGAGACTTCCTCCCTGGTAGCACACTGTCGCCTCCGCTGCGCACCTTTGCCGATCTTCGACCGACGTGGCATGACGTCGCCTCATGGCGGGAGCAGGCTCTCCAAAGGCGCTCCACGAAGGACCATGAGCGTCTGTCCCTCCGCACTGCTGATCTCCCGCCTCTTCGGGTCGGGCAGACTGTGCTGGTGCAAAACCAAGCCGGTAACCACCCGCGTCAGTGGGACCGGCGTGGCACGATCGTCGCTGCCCTACCCTTCCGCCAATACCAGGTTAGACTGGACGGCTCCCGCCGGCTCACCCTCCGAAACCGGAAGTTCCTCCGGGTCTTTACTCCGGTGTCCCCCGCAGCGCCGTTTCCTGCAGGGGCCCCTCCTACCGTGCAGCCATCTGGCTCGACGCTACCGGCATCCACGCCGCTGATACCCTGGCCTCTCACGCCTCCTCCGTCGGTGGGCTATCAGCCAGCGGCTCCGCAGCCGGCCGCCTCAACGATACCAGACCCACCGCCTGCGCCCTCGCTGCCAGCTTCTCACGGGTCAGTGGTCCTGCCATCGGCGCCCCCGCCGTCGGTGACTCTGGAGCCTGTGCCCCCTCCAGCCCCGCTCTCGCAGTCGGTGCCTCTGGAGCCAGTGTCCCCTCAAGCTGGGATACCTCGGCAGCCGGGACCGCCTCGGGACCCCAGTTCCGCGGGAGCCCCCGTTGATGCACCGCTACCCCGCCGTTCCTCTCGCATACGCCGTGGTTGCACCACACGCTACCGCGACTTTGAAATGTGACCCTCCTGTGTGCGTCCCTTGTGATTTGCCTGTGCCACTCGTTATTGCATTAGCTCCCGCGACAGGTCTCCGGACTAAAGTCCTCTGGGGAGGGGGGCATAGCTGGGCTTGACTCATGGCACATGTGCGCCACCAACTGAACAGAACCCAGCGCAACCATTGTCTGGCGTGCGTCATTTGTGTATCCTGATATTTAGGCGCCATTTGTAATCACCGAAACGCATCAGTTCTGTCGCTGGCATCATTGAATAAACAGGTTCTCGACTAATGCTGTTTTTATACAAATGCTGCTCAGCTAAAAATTTAGAGTAGTCTGAGTATAGACTTATCTTTTCCAAGGCTAGTTGTAAGAGTTCTGACGGGGCTGTTGTTGTTTTTCCGTGTTGCATCAGTTCCAAATCGCATTCAACAGTAATTCGGCGCCATGGTTCCAACCTCTCGGGTCGTTTCTTTGCTATGGTTCCAAAGTCGATACTAGATTCCTGTAGCAAGTCATCATCATCATCTTTGGGGTTTTCGGGCGCGCCGACAGCCAAGGTCACATGGCGCCCATAACATCGCGAACAAACACTCCGGGAGGCTCAAGCCGGGAAAAACACACACAACAACGTAGTCCTCCTAAAACATGTTAAACATGTGATCCATCCACCAACGTCTGGCTAATCAGTAGATAAAAGGGAGAAAAAACTCCTCTTGGTCACTTGAATAGACAGCTACATCAATGAGGTTACTTCATAAAACTGTACAGACACCCAGCTACGTAGGAGAGTATATCACCTTAAAATTTACTGCTCTCAGATACATTTCTATATCTGAACAATTAACAGAGGGGGATTCCCCCAGAAGCGACTCTAGCGACGGTGAGCCGGGCAAATAGCGCCTCATCATCATCATCGTTGGTGTTTAAGGGCGCACCGACAACACGGGTCATGTGGCGCCCATAACACTAGACAAGATATATACAGTATAGTTTCAGCGTCTCACAGGGCTAACAGTGTGTCAAAGGTAAAAGCAGCAAGTCAACAACATTTCAACAAGTAAGGTGTAAAACAGGTTAAGTTTTTAAAACAGAATCAAAAGGTCATACGCAAAAAACAGAACAATAATACAACAATAATATAAATAAAAACAAAATGAATAGAATAAAAAGTAAAAACTGACCAGAGTCGCAGACATTTTAACATCACATACCAAGGTCAGCGAAAAGGTAAAATGAACTTATACACCATGTAAAACCTGAAAAACTACGAGGGTGAATATATGACATTAAAACCAACGCTCCTCAGATATAACATAATGGTAGCAATATCCACAGCACGATGCTCGCCCAAAAGAGAATTCATTGTCGGAGATCCCTGCAGAAAGCGGTTTCTCTCTATCTCAAAGTCACGGCAATCTAAAAGGATATGTTTGACTGTGAGCCTGTCGCCACAGCGTGGACACTCCGGCGGGTCACGACGAGATAAAAGATATGAATGGGTTGAATGAGTGTGTCCCAGTCGCAATCTACACAGGACAACCTCCTCCCTTCTGGAGCCTGCACTACTTGAGGTCCACGATCCTAAGCGTGGTTTCAGCTCGCGGAGCATCCTACCCTTAAAATCACAATCCCATCGACGTTGCCAGTCGCTAAAAACATACATTTTAACTTGCGCGTACATGTCAAAAAATGGAACACGAAGACCTGGGGGGCAGCATGTTCTGCCCCCGTCTTTGCACATCGATCTGCCCGCTCATTTCCGGCGATTCCGCAGTGACTTGGCACCCAAACTAAATCTACACATTTTCCCTTTCCCCTCAGGCTATGCAGTTTCTGCCTAATAAGGGTCAAGAGATAAGATGCTGACATATTATAAAAGTAAAAAGACTCCAATGCCTGTACAGAAGACAAAGAATCTGTAAAAATAACAAACTTTCTCGCCCTTAACTTCGAAACATGGTCCAGACAACGGAATATTGCGTACAGCTCAGCGGTAAACACAGATGCCTCGCGCGGTAAACTAAAACACTTTTCAACGCCGTCGCTGACAAATGCACATCCCGTGCCACCATCACCCTTCGAACCATCAGTGTAAAAGTGGATGTGATTATTATAAGATTCAGAACAGAACTCCCTAAATAACTGGCGCATAACTTCAGGAGGCATATTTCTACATTGATCCAGTAAGCTCTTGTTTGTGTCCACTGCAGAGATAAGCCAAGGTTCAACCAAACACGCGTCACACGGTTCAATGAGATCTGTGTCTATCCCAGCCTCCACAAGCCAGGCGCGGACCCTTACTCCTGGATGACGGGCTGCCGCGCGGGATCCATTATCAATCTGGCGGAGCTGGGCGTCACCAAAAAATATTGAGTATGTGGGATGCGTCGGGGATTGTTTGAGTTTCAATACATAGCGCATGGCAAGTGTTTTTCGGCGCAACTCTAATGGCATTTCATCGACGTCCACTAACATGCTTGATATTGGGGATGTACGGAATGCTCCCGTTATAACTCTAACGGCTTGATGGTGCACAGTATCCAGCATGGTTTTTGCTGATTGGGGAGCGGCTTCATATACCAGGCTACCATACTCAATTTTTGAGCGTACTAATGACCTATAGAGCATGACAAGCGTTTTCCTGTCAGCCCCGTACCTCATTTTTGTTAGGACTTTGAGTATATTTAATGTATCAAAACACTTTGCGCGGAGCTGCTTCAGATGTGGTATGTATGAGAGCCTTTTGTCCAGTGTGAGCCCTAGAAATCTCATTTCCGGTACAACATCGATCAAATTTCCATAGATATACAACTTTGGGTCCTCACAATCTCCACGTCTGTTGCAAAAGTGCATGCACTTGGTTTTTACACTTGAGAAGCTTAAGCCGTTTCGTGTGCTCCACTCCTGCAAATGATCAAGACCGAGCTGCAGTCGCCTCTGTGCAGCGGCAGTGGTGGACGCCGTCACCCATATCGTAAAGTCGTCTACAAAAAGTGCGTGGTGAATATTCGTGGGTAAAGTGCCTGCTATGTCGTTAATCATAACTGCAAACAGGGCGATAGAGCTCACAGAACCTTGAGCAATTCCCCTCTGTTGTTGGTATCGATTTGATAAGACAGAGTTAACGCGATAACGAAAAAACCTATTTCTAAGAAAATTGGAAATGAACCATCCCATGTGCCCTCGCACACCGAGCTCGAAAAGTTTGTGTAGGATGCCGTGTCTCCAAGTACAATCATACGCGCGCTCAACGTCAAAGAACACCGCAATTGTGTGACATTTACGTACAAAACCCTCGCGCACAGAGGCATCTAAACAAACTAGGTGGTCTATTGTGGAGCGGCCCTGGCGAAAACCACACTGGCTATTACAAAGGAGCTGGTTGGATTCCAGATACCAAACAAGACGCATGTTGACCATTTTTTCGAGCAGTTTACACACACACGAAGTCAATGAGATGGGACGAAAGTCGTTGGGTGATGAGCCAGTTTTGCCGGGCTTCAAAATAGGTACGATATGTGCCTCGCGCCACTGATCTGGGAAATCATTGTTACTCCAGATGTGATTATATATGTTTAGCAGAGACGATAGAGATGCATCAGGTAACTGGCGAAGCATATTGTTAGTGATGTTATCAGGGCCAGGTGACACCGGCCTCACAGTGGACAGTGCTGCTCTGAGCTCAGCTATTGAAAAAGGCACATTGTAATGAGCCGAGTTATCCCGCCCAAAGTCGACCGGTTTTCTCTCCGCGATTTCACGAATTCGAGTAAAATGAGGATTTTCAGAGGAGACACTGCAACGATCATGGAAAGCTCTCGCCATGTGCTCAGCCACCTCTTGCGAGTCGGTTATCTTAAACCCGTTGGCTTCCAAAACTGGAGCAGACGGGGGACGATTTTTTCCCTGCATTCTTCGTATTTGGAACCAGACCTCAGCTGACGCAGTGAAACGATTTACCCTAGACACATATTCTACAAACCACCTTCTCTTCGAGTTCAGCACAACGCGACGCGCAAACGCCCTAGCACGCTTGAAATTCGCGTGGTTTGTTGCTGTTGAGTGTCTGTTAAAAATTCTAAAAGCCCGTTTTCTGCTTAAAATGGCTGACTTGCACTCCTGGTTCCACCACGGCACAGGAGTGCGTTTTGGCTGCCCACGTGTCATCGGAATAAAATGTTTCGCTGCTGTCAAGATCACACAATTAAAATTCTCGACAGCCTGCGTGGCCGAGGCCTCCGGGGTGGGGTCCACCGCACCACAAGCAGCCCCGAAACCTGCCCAGTCTGCCCGCCTTTCGTTCCAGCGCGGGGGGTATGCTCCCCGCAGGGCGAGGACGGTTCGGAGAGATAAGAATAGGGAAATGGTCACTTCCGTGAGGATCATCCAGGGTGATCCAATTTAACTGGATGAGAAGAGACGGAGAACAAATGGAAAGGTCAATAGAAGAGAGAGAACCAGAGGGTACAGTAATATGAGTAGCACAACCGGAATTGAGGAGGCAGAGGGAATTAAGGTGAAGAAATCTCTCGACCGTGCGGCCCCGGGGACACGTGCAGCCGGCAGCTCCACCCCACGCTGAGTTGTGAGCGTTAAAATCACCAAGTAACAGGAAAGGTGTGGACAGCTGGTCGACTAAATTATGCAGATCATTTAAATTTAGATTGGCGCCCGGTGGTAGGTAGATAGAACACACAGTCAATTTAATATAACCAAGGTCTACCCGGGCGGCTACCGCCTGCAGCGCTGTATTTAGAGGTATACTGTAGCAGGGAGTGGCATGGTGCACAGCAACCATCACCCCTCCGTATGCTATTGTTGAACTAAAAATATCTTTTCTAAAACTCTGATAATTTCGAATATTATAAGCAGCTCCAGGGGACAATTTTGTCTCCTGAAGACATAAGACAGAAGGGTTATAATCGGACAAAATCTGCTGCAGGTCGCTAAAATTCGAACGGAGGCCTCGGCAATTCCACTGTAGAAATGTCATTTTAAGCTAAAAGAAAACGGGCTTACTAAAAATAGACGGCTTAACCTAACCTTTCCAAGGGGGCCCAGTACCCCCGTATGGCCCCTTGCCTGGCCCCACGCTGGGGCCACCGATTCGGTAGCGGACCGGACCACGACTTCGTGCGCCTTCATCAGAATGAGCACGCGCTCGTGTTGTTTGGGGCTCGCTGGGAGGGCTCACAGCAGGACGCTTTGTCGGAGACCTGCTCCGCGGCCCCTCAAAATTTCTCCGCATTGCCGTGACGGTGGAAGAGCGGATCTGGGCTGGAGGCTGTGCTGCCGGCGTCTGGGTCACTGGCAAGGTCGGCGGCGGCGGTGGAGGCGCTGAATTATCGCCGCATCATCATCATCATCATTGGGTTTTAAGGGCGCGCCGACAACGAAGGTCATGTGGCGCCCATAACACTCAATAAAATGCATACAGAATGGCTTCAACAATCAACGTGGCTAAAAGTCCGTCCACAGTAAAAGGACGGCTAAAACGAAAAAAATAATATAGCACACACACACACACTTAGGTCGGCGAGTAAATAACATTAAAGTCGATGCTTTTCAAAAACGATAAAATACTAGACAGTCCCACGGTTGGAAACTCGCCAAGAAGGGACTCCAAGGAGGGTGACCCTCCCAGGTGTCTAAACCGTTCAATTTCATAATCGCGGCAGTCAACAAGGACATGCTTGACACTCAGCGAGTCGCCACAGCGCGGACAGAGCGGAGGAGCCTCTCCACTCAAGCGGAAAGAGTGGGTTGCGTGAGTGTGGCCAATTCGCAACCGCGACAAAACCACCTCCTCTCTCCTGGATCCAGCGCTGCTAGAAAGCCATTTCCCTAGTTTGGGTTTGACACTCCTCAACTTAGCCCCCCTGGGGTCCTCGTCCCATCGCCGCTGCCAGCTTCTCATTAAAAACTTCTTAACAGGCGCATACAGGTCAAAGAATGGAATATGAAGACCGAGGGGGGACATCACGTTCTACTGCAGCCTTTGCAGCTGAATCGGCCCGCTCATTGCCGCTGATGCCACAGTGGCTTGGGATCCATACAAAATCGACATGTTTCCCCTTTTCCTTTAGAACGTGCAGCTTCTGTCTAATGAGAACTAAGAGAAAGGATGATGATGCGTTATAAAAATAAAACGACCTCAATGCCTGTAGAGAGGACAGTGAATCGGTAAAAATAACGAATTGTCTCGCCCTCGACCTGGATACCTGATCTAAACAACGAAAAAGCGCATACAACTCGGAGGTAAAAACAGATGCCTCACGCGGCAAGCTAAAACACCTCTCGACACCCTCACCAACAAACGCACAACCCGTGCCACTGCCACTCTTAGAGCCATCTGTGTAAAAGCGGACGTGGTTTTCAAAAGACTCAGAGCAGAGATCCATAAACAACTGACGAATCAATTCAGGTGGCAAATCTTTGCACTGTTCGAGTAAATTCGTGTTTGTGTTGACTGCCGACACAATCCATGGTTCAACAGAAGCTATGTCATAATGTTCAACAAGGTCAGTATCAATGCCAGCCTCCGTCAACCAAGCCCGAACCCGTACCCCGGGGTGGCGGGCTGAAGTACGCGAGCCATTATCGATTTGACGAAGCTCGGCGTCACCAAAAAAGGTTTGATAAGTGGGGTGTTGTGCTGACTGTTTAATTTTTATTGCATAACGCATAGCGAGCATTCTTCGGCGGGTTTCAAGCGGCATCTCATCGGTGTCAACCAGCATACTAATTACTGGAGATGTACGAAACGCCCCAGTAATTATTCTAATGGCTTGGTGGTGAACAACATCGAGCATCCTTTTAGCGGACTGGGAGGCAGCCTCATAGACAACACAACCATACTCGATCTTGGAGCGGACGAGCGCCCTATATAACATGATTAACATTTTTCTGTCAGCGCCATATCTCATCTTCGTCAATACCTTGAACAAATTGAGCGAATCGAAACACTTTTTACGCAGATCTTTCAGATGCGGCACATATGTGAGTTTTTGTCGAACGTTAAGCCGAGGAATCTTGTTTCTGCTACAACTTCAATCTGATTACCGTAGATGAACAATGTTGGATCTTCACAATAACCCCGTCTGTTACAAAAATGCATACACTTGGTTTTAGTACTTGAGAAGGTCAGACCGTTGCGTGTGCTCCACTTCTGCAAGCGGTCGAGGCCTAGTTGGAGCCGCCTCTGCGCAGCAGCAGTACTGGATGCCGTCACCCATATCGTAAAATCATCAACAAAAAGCGCGTGCTTTATACCGGTCGGGAGATCGTCTGCAATGTCATTAATCATGACTGCGAAGAGGGCTATGGAGCTCACCGAACCTTGAGCTATGCCGCTCTGTTGTTCGTACCGATTCGATAGAGTAGAGTTCACGCGGAACCGAAAATATCTATTTTTCAAAAAGTTCGAAATAAACCAACCCATGCGTCCTCGCACGCCCAGTTCAAAAAGCTTCCGCAGAATACCATGCCTCCATGTGCAATCGTAGGCACGCTCCACGTCAAAGAACACTGCGATAGTGTGGGCTTTCCGTAAAAACCCCTCCCGCACAGAAGCGTCGAGCCGAACAAGGTGGTCGATTGTGGAGCGGCCCTGGCGAAAACCACACTGGCTGCTACAAAGCAGCCGGTTGGATTCCAGGAACCAAACAAGACGCAGGTTAACCATTTTTTCGAACAGCTTTCCAACACATGAAGTCAGTGAAATGGGACGAAAGTCGGTGGGTGATAAACCAGTTTTTCCGGGCTTCAAAATAGGTACAATATGTGCCTCGCGCCACTGGTCTGGGAAGTCATTATTATTCCAGATGTGGTTAAATATATTAAGCAGAGACGATAAAGATGAATCAGGTAACTGACGAAGCATACCGTTAGTAATTTTGTCAGGGCCAGGTGACACCGGCCTAACAGTAGAGAGTGCGGCTCTGAGCTCAGCCACTGAGAAAGGTGCATTGTAATGAGCGGAGTTATCATGGCCAAAATCGACCGGTTTTCTCTCTGCAATTTCACGAATTCGGGTAAAATGAGGATTTTGAGAAAAAACACGGCAACGGTCATAAAAAGCCTTCGCCATGTGCTCTGCCACGTCCTGGGGATTGGTTATCTTAATCCCGTTGGCCTCCAAAACTGGTGCAGACGGGGGACGATTCTTTCCTTGCATTCTTCGGATTTGGAACCAGACCTGAGTTGAAGGAGTGAAACGATTCACCCTGGACACATATTCTACGAACCACCTTCTCTTAGAGTTTAGAACAACACGACGCGCAAATGCCCTAGTACGCTTAAAATTCACGTGGTTTGTTCCTGTCGAGTGCCTGTTAAAAACTCTAAAAGCCCGTTTTCTGCTTAAAATCGCTGACTTGCAGTCCTGGTTCCACCATGGAACAGGCGTGCGTTTTTGATTCCCAAGTGTCATGGGGATAAAATTTTTCGCAGCTGTAAGGATCATGCAATTAAAATTCTCAATAGCCTGAGTGGCTGAGGCCTCCGAGGTGGGGTCCACTGCACTGCACGCAGCCCCGAAACCTGCCCAGTCTGCCCGCCTTTCGTTCCAGCGCGGGAGGTTTGGTCCTGGAGTGCGAGGACGGTTCGGAGAGATAAGAATAGGGGAAATGGTCACTTCCGTGAGGATCATCCAGGGTGCTCCAGTTTAGCTGGAAAAAGAAGAGACGGAGAGCAGATGGAAAGGTCAATAGAAGAGAGGGATCCAGAGGGTAGAGTGATGTGAGTAGGACAACCGGAGTTGAGGACGCATAGGGAATTAAGATGAAGAAAACTCTCGACTGTGCGGCCTCGGGGACACGTGCAGCCGTCAGCTCCACCCCACACTGAGTTGTGGGCGTTAAAATCACCAAGCAAGAGAAATGGGGTGGGTAGCTGGTCGACTAAATTATGCAGATCATTTAAATTTAGATTGGTGCCCGGTGGTAGATAAACGGAACAAACTGTCAAATTGATAAAACCAAGATCTACCCGGGCAGCTACCGCCTGCAGCGCTGTATTTAAAGGGATACTGTAGCAGGGAGTGGCATGGTGCACAGCAACCATCACCCCTCCATATGCTATTGTTGAACTAAAAATATCCTTTCTAAAACTCTGGTAATTCCGAATGCTCAAAGCAGCTCCAGGGGACAACTTTGTCTCCTGAAGACAAAAAACAGATGGGTTATATTCGGATAAGATATGCTGCAAGTCACTAAAATTTGAACGGAGTCCTCGGCAGTTCCACTGTAAAAATGTCATTTAAGCTAAAAGAAAACGGGCTTACTAAAAGAAACGGTTCGACCTAACCTTTCCAAGGGGGCCCAGTGCCCCCGTATGAGCCCTTGGCTGGCCCCACGCTGGGGCCACCGATACGGTAGCGGACCGGACCGCGGCCTCGTGCGCCTTCTACAGAATGAGCACGGGCTCGTGTGGTTTGTGGTTGGCTGGGAGGGCTCACAGCGGGGCGCTTCGTCGGAGACCTGCTCCGCGGCACCTCAAAATTTCTCCGCATTGCTGTTACGGTAGAGGAGCGGATCTGGGCTGGAGGCTGTGCCGGTGGCGTCTCAGTCTCTGGTAGGGTCGGCGGCGGCGGTGGCACAGAATCATCGCCGCCGGTGGGTGGTTGGACGGGCGGCGGCCGGAAGCGCCTCCCCGAGGGGGAATGCTTACCACCCCGTCCCACAACTGTCCATCCCTCCGTCTCAGTCGGTGCCTGGCTCGGAGTGGCACCGGGTGCCGACTCCCGGGACTCAACAGCAGGCGCTGCCTGCTGGTGCTGTGGCACGGGGAGGACCCCGTCTCCCATTCCCGGCAGTGGCCGGGGAATGGGAGCTAGGAGCGGGAACAGCGTCCCGCCCTCTGCCCCCCACAGAGGGGGGCCGAGGAGGAGGTGCCGCCGTCGGCTCAGGAGCCGGGGCGGCGGGCCGGCGTGAAAACACCAGCCCCATCCTCCCTGCCAGGCGGACGAAGTCCGCCACGGTTAGGAGCGGATGACCTCCTCCGCGGTCATCCTTGGGGGGCCCGCTACACTTGAGGCAGCTGCCAGGGCGTAAGCCTTTTTTGGGATGGGAGGCCTCATAGGCCTCCCGAGCCTCACGGAAGCTGATCTGCTTTGATGTCTTAATGGAGATGATTTCCTTTTCACGAATTAACTCTGGACATGAACGGTTAGTAACCTCGTGGCAGCCTTCGCAGTTGGCACATTTCAGTGTTTGAGCGTCACAATCATTAGTGCTATGGAGATCTGATGCACACTTCCCACACACCCGCTTGCCCTTGCAAGTTCGGGCAGTATGTCCGTACTTTTGACACACGAAGCACCGCATAGGTGACGGCACGTAAGGCCTGACACCAACCCGCGAGTAGCCAACATAAATGTGATCAGGCAGTTCTGTCGTGTCAAAGGTTAAGATGACCGTGTCAGTGTCCAACATCTCGTCTCCGCTCCTCCTCCGAATCCTCCGAACCTCCACCACTCCGACTTCCTCCAGACCTTCGAAGATCTCATCCTCAGAAAGTCCCCTAAGTTCCTGGCTACTGACTACTCCCTTCCTAAAGTTCTTTGTCCGATGGGCCTCTACCGAGATGGCGATTTTACAAGTCTTTTTGAGTCCAGATTCCTTTTTTGTGAACGTCAGTTCTGACACAGAGAGTGCACGCTCGGCATCCACTGTCTTTGCGAATTCGACTTCTAACGCTCCATCACGCAATTTCTCACATCTCACAACCTTTCCAAGATGGTCAAGGGCCTCCCTCCGCTTGAAGGGCGACAGAACTGCAAGAGATGCATCTTGTCCCCGCATTACCAGAACTCGGGGGCAAGTGGGTCGGATGTTCGGGTGTTGCGAACCGGATCTCGGTGTTCGCTCGGTCCCCTCCCCACTAGGGGGCTGGGAGGTGTCTACCTCCTGTGGAGGGTAAGGAGTGGGATTTATGGTGTCTGTGGAATCCATGGGAGTATGATTAATTTCGGCCAGCCACGTGCGCCCCCCTTCCAACGAGGGTGCTACAAGGCGAGACGACGCACGGGCTGGCTATACGGGGGAAACGCCGCCGTTACAGAGGGGGGAGAGAGACTCACCAAACCCCCTGCCCCAACGACGGTCCCCCTTGCACCTAGCCTAGACGACCCCGGGCGGGGCCCGGACACCCCACCCTCCCCGGGTGAAGTTGGGACCTCACCCAAGGAGGGAGGAGCAGCCGAGCCCCACCAAAGGCCGACAGACTTTTACAATGCTGCTTCTCTTGTCGATGCCCTCAAGAGTTCCCCGCCCTTGCGGAAATCCAGACCAAAGTAGAGTGTTGCTAGAGGACGACGAACGAACACAGCGCCTCCCTCAGCTCAGCTACCAGGACTCCTTCATCCCGGGGTACGGGTCGGTGCGCAGCTCACCTTAAAAGACAGGCGCCCTCGCACGGCCTCATCGGAGCAGGCGACTACCACCTGCTCGTCACAACTGATTCCCGGCTGGTCCGAGAGAAGCGAGCCCCCGGCTTGCAGGGCCGGCGATTAGAGGGATCCAATCGCCAGCCACACGAGCCGGAGGCCCACATACACCCAGACCATCCAGGAATCATAGGCACGTGCAAGGACGCCCATGATACTGGGATAATGTGAGTAACTGGGAAGTTATGAGTTGGAAAAGGAAGAGGGTCGGTCTGTGCTGTCCAGCCCAGACACGCGCCGCGTGCGACCGAGGTGCCCACACTCAAGACGAGCAAGAGTGCACACACCCCCGCCACCCGCGGAGACACGCCGGGCCAGACAACACAGACAGTGGGCAGGAGGGGTGTTTAGGAGTGGACAGAAAGGATACGGGTGGAAAGGCATGGAGAGACAAGGAAATAAGGAAAGAAGAGGAAAAGGAACAAGGAGTTGGTGGGATTTGAATTTAGGAAGGCCAGGAAAGGATGAGGATGGCAGTTTCGATTTAGCCTCTCGCCCGAAGGCGGGAGGCGAAACCCATCCTGCCAACTGGGGTCGCGGGTGTCGTCACATCCCGTACCCAATTATCCATGTGCCGGACCAGTCAGCAGGTGCCAACAAGTCCAGCAGATGAAAATCGGTCCCCTGCGGGGGAATTATCGCCGCCGGTGGGTGGTTGGACGGCAGGCGGCCGGAAACGCCTCCCCGTGGTGGAGTGCTTACCACCCCGTCCTACAACCGCCCATCCCTCCGTCTCAGTCGGTGCTTGGCTCGGAGTGGCACCGGGTGCCGACTCCAGGGAGTCACCAGCAGGAGCCGCCTGCTGGTGCTGTGGCGCGAGGGGAGGGCCCTGTCCTCCATCACCGGCGAGGGCCGGGGGGGGGGAGGTAGGAGCAGGAACAGCGACCCGCCCCCTTCCCCCACGGAGGGGGTCGCGGAGGAGGTGCCACCGCCGGCTCAGGAGCCGGGGTGGCGGGCTGGTGTGAAAAAACCAGCCCCATCCTCCCCGCCAGGCGAACAAAGTCTGCCACGGTCAGGGAACGGATGACCTCCTCCGCGGTCATCTTTGGGGTACCCGAACTGCTGGTAGATGCTACTTGGGAGTAGCGCTTTTGGGGGTGGGAGGCCATGTAAACATCCCTAGCCTGGCGGAAGCTAACCTTTTGTGTGATCATTATGGTAAGTATTTCTTTTTCTTTGCTTAATTCGGGACATGCACGATCAACAACTTCATGACATCCATGACAATTCGCACACTTTAGGGTTTCTGAGTCGCATTCTGTGGTACTGTGGACCTCTGAAGAACATTTCCCGCATACACGCTTGCCTTTGCAAGCTCGGGCGGTGTGGCCAAACTTCTGGCAGGTGAAGCATCGCATGGGTGATGGCACATATGGTCTCACGCCGACCCTCGTGTAACCGACATAGATGTGATCCGGCAGCTCTGGTTTGTCGAATGTAAGTATGACTGTGTCTGTGTCCAGCATGTTGTCGCCACTTCTCCTCCTGATTCTGCGCACCTCCACCACTCCAAGTTCATCAAGCCCTTCAGCAATTTCCTCCTCCGAGAGTCCCCTGAGTTCCTGACTGGTGACGACTCCTTTCGTGAAATTCTTTGTTCTGTGCGGTTCTACGGAAACATGTACTTTGTGTGTTGTTTGCTGTCCAGACTCCTTCCTTGTGAATTTGAGTTCTGATACGGAAAGTGCACGCTCTGCGTCCTCTACTCGCGCAAACTCAACCTCCAGTGAACCATCGCGGAGCTTTACACATCGGACAACTTTGCCGAGACGATCGAGGGCCTCCTTTCGCTTGAAAGGCGACAGGGCCGCAAGAGATGAGTCGAGTCCCCGTATTACTAAAACACGGGGACAGGACGGCTGGATGGTCGGTTTTTGCGAACCGGATCTAGGTGTTCGCTCAATCCCTTCCCCCAAAGGGGGATGGGAGATGTCAACCTCCGGTGGAGGGTGAAGAGAAGGGTTCGAGGGGTTAGAAGTGTCCATAGGAAGATCATAAGGTTCGACCAGCCACGTGCGCCCCCCTTCCAACGAGGGTGCTACAAGGCGAGACGACGCACGGGCTGGCTATACGGGGGAGACGCCGCCGTTACAGAGGGGGAGAGAGACTCACCAAGCCCCCCTGCCCCGACGACGGTCCCCCCTTGCACCTAGCCTAGACGACCCCGGGCGGGGCGCGGACACCCCACCCTCCCCGGGTGAAGTTGGGACTTCACCCAAGGAGGGAGGGGCAGCCGAGCCCCACGAAAGGCCGACAGACTTTTACAATGCTGCTACTCTTGTCGATGCCCTCAAGAGTTCCCCGCCCTTGCGGAAATCCAGACCAAAGTAGAGTGTTGCTAGAGGCACACGAACCACAACAGCGCCTACCTCAGCTCAGCTACCAGGACTCCTTCATCCCGGGGTACGGGTCGGTGCGCAGCTCACCTTAAAAAGACAGGCGCCCTCGCACGGCCTCATCGGAGCAGGCGACTACCACCTGCTCGTCACAACTGATTCCCGGCTGGTCCGAGAGAAGTGAGCCCCCGGCCCGCAGGGCCGGCTATTAGAGGGATCCAATCGCCAGCCACACGAGCCGGAGGCCCACATACACCCAGACCATCCAGGAATCATAGGCACGTGCAAGGACGCCCATGATACTGGGATAATGTGGGTAACTGGGAAGTTATGAGTTGGAAAAGGAGGAGGGTCGGTCTGCGCTGTCCAGCCCAGACGCGCGCCGCACGCGACCGAGGTGTCCACACTCAAGACGAGCCAGAGTGCACACACCCCCGCCACCCGCGGAGACACGCCGGGCCAGACAACGCAGACAGTGGGCAGGAGGGGTGTTTAGGAGTGGACAGAAAGGATACGGGTGGAAAGGCATGGAGAGATAAGGAAATAAGGAAAGAAGAGGAAAAGGAACAAGGAGTTGGTGGGATTTGAATTTAGGAAGGCCAAGAAAGGATGAGGATGGCAGTTTCGATTTGGACTCTCGCCCGAAGACGAGGGGCGAAACCCATCCTGCCAACTGGGGTCGCGGGTGTCGTCACATCCCGTACTCAATTATCCATGTGCCGAACCAGTCAGCAGTTGCCAACAAGTCCAGCAGATGAAAATCGGTCCCCTGCGGGGTAATAGCGCCTCCTCTCCAGCTCAAAGTCACGGCACTCCACCAGTACGTGCTTCACCGTCATCCTATCGCCGCATCGCGGACATTCCGGCGGGCGGTCGCCAGTCAAGAGATAAGAGTGCGTGGAGTACGTGTGCCCTATTCTTAGTCTGGAGATAACAACCTCGTCCCTTCTGTTGCCTGCATTGGCAGATGACCACGGTCCTATCCGGGGCTTCAGCTCCCTCAGCTTGCCACCCTTGGGGTCCGCGTCCCATCGTTGCTGCCAGATTCCGGAGGTAGCTCCTAACACACGGGAACATATCAAAGTACGGAACACGGATTCCACGGGAAGGCTCGCTGCTCGCTGCTTCTTTAGCTGCCCCATCGGCCAGTTCGTTTCCCTTGATGCCACTGTGACTAGGTACCCACGCAAGAGTCACGGACTTCCCTCGACTCACAGCCTGGTGTATCTTGTGTCTGATGAGAGGTAAAAGATATGAGTTTGATGCGTTGTACGTAAGTGACTGGAGTGATTGTAATGACGAAAGAGAATCACTGAAAATTACAAATCGGTTGGTTCTCGACCGCAGAACCTGATCCAAGCACCGAAAGATGGCGTATAATTCCGCTGTGAACACTGAGGCAGCCCGTGGGAGTGAATATCGTCGCTGAATATTGCTACCTACAAACGCGCATCCCGCACCAATAACACACTTCGATCCATCCGTATAGAAGGCTGCATGATTTGGAAACCTGGACGAGCAGTATTCCAGAAAGGTTTGACGCACGGCTTCCGGCATCAGGCCCTTAGTCAGCTCTAGTAGCCGTGTATCAACCTCGACCTTGGACGTCCGCCACGGCTCGGCAGCTGGCAGCTGCGCGGTTTCGACACTTTCAGGATTGATGTCAGCCTCGCTCAGCCATGCACGGATTCTAATTCCAGGGTGTCGAGCAGATGTGCGAGAACCATTGTCGATTCGCCTCAGTCTACTGTTGTAAAAAAAGTGTCATATGTAGGATGGTCGGAGTCCTGTTTAAGCTTCAACGCATATCGCATGGCAACATATCTCCGTCGCAAAGCAAGTGGCATCTCGTGTATATCCACGTGCAGGCTTGAAACAGGTGAGGTACGAAAAGCACCGGTTATAATTCGAAGGGCCTGGTTTTGGACAGTGTCCAACATTCTTTTGGATGTTTCTGTCGCAGAGTCATATACCACACTTCCATATTCTAGTTTTGATCTTATTAAGGATCTGTACAATGTTAAGAGTGTTTTTCTATCCGAGCCGTATGTCATGCGGGTTAAGACCTTAAGAATATTAAGGCAACTAAAACAGCTCTCTCTAAGCTTTCTGAAGTGAGCGGCGTATGTTAGTCTGCGGTCAAGTATTAATCCTAGGAAGCGTGTCTGGTCCACTACTTCTATCTCATGGCCCGCGATGTTCAGAATAGGATGCTCACATACCCTCCGTCGGGTGCAAAAATGCATGCATTTGGTTTTAGATGTTGAAAAGCGTAGACCATTTATTTCACTCCACCGCTGCAGTCTGTCGAGGCAAAGCTGCAGTTGCCTTTGGGCTGTGGTGGTCGAAGACGTTGGTACCCATATGGTAAAGTCATCTACGAACATGGCACGGGAGACATTGGGCGGTAAGGTATCGCCTATGTCATTAATCATGACGGCGAACAGGGCCACAGATAAAACGCTACCCTGTGCCGTGCCGTTCTCCTGTGTGTGCTCCTCGGACAAAGAATTTCCAATTCGAAATCTGAAACGCCTGTCCCTCAGGAAATTGAACAGAAACCAACCAAGGCGACCTCGCACTCCCATGTCAAAAAGCTTTTTTAGGATGCCATGCCTCCAAGTCAAGTCATAAGCGCGCTCTACGTCAAAAAACACTGCGATTGTGTGCTGTTTGTTTATAAAACCTTCCCTAACGGCTGCGTCGAGTGCGATAAGGTGGTCGAGTGTGCTTCTGCCTCGGCGAAAACCACATTGTGCGTTAGATAAAAGACCATTGCTTTCAAGAAACCACATCAGGCGTGTATTAATCATCCTCTCAAACAGTTTGCAGACACTAGAGGTCAGCGAGATAGGCCGGAAGTCCTCAGGCGAGTCTCCCGGTTTCCCCGGCTTCTGGATAGGGACAACAATCGATTTCCGCCACTGCTCCGGAAAGTCGTTGTTTTCCCACATGCCATTGAAAATGTCAAGGAGTGATGAGATAGATTGTGCAGGAAGATGTAAGAGCATTTGATTGGTAATTTGCTCACTGCCAGGCGCCACACTCTTAAGGTTTTTTAGTGCCTCTTCCATCTCTTCAATGGAGAAAATGACATTGTAGGAGGCTGAGTTGTCGTTCCCGAAATTTATTGGACAGCGCTCTTGGATTTGTCGGTGTCTTAGAAAATGTTGGCTTTGAGAGGAGTTGCTACAGCGGTCTCGGAAGGCCTTTGCCATGAGGTCAGCTACGTTTTTTGGGTCCGTGATTTTTGCTCCGTTCGAACTGAGGACAGGTGTGGGTGTAGATCGCCGCTTGCCCTGGATACTCTGGACGCGGCTCCAGACCTGTGCAGATGGTGTGAAACGGTTTACGGTGCTGACATAATTAACCCACCATCTTCTTTTCGAGTTAAGTACAGTGCGTCGAGCCAAAGCTCTCGCACGCCTGTATCTGACGAGATTTCTATTGATAGTGTGTTTGTTGAAAATCCGGAAAAACCGCTTCCGTTTTAAGATTGCAGCTTTACATTCCATGGACCACCAGGGCACTGGGGTGTGCTTTGGCCGCCCACGAGTGGTAGGAATAGAACATTTTGCGGCTGTTAAAATCATTCTGTTGAATTCTTCAATGGCTTCAGTAGCCGAGGCCTCCGGGGAGGAGTCACCGTACCGCATGCAGCCTCAAAGCCCACCCAGTTTGCTCGCTTGTGGTTCCATCTTGGAATCGTGGATGCCGGTGCACCTCGCAGGGTCAGGTTGGTGAGAATAGGAAAATGGTCGCTACCGCAGGGCTCGTCAAGAACACTCCAATGAAGCTGGGTGAGGAGAGAGGGAGAACAGATAGAAAGGTCAATGGAGGAGAGGGCGCCAGAGGGTAAAGTTATATGAGTGGCTCTGCCTGAATTTAAAAGACAAAGAGAGAGTTTAGATGGAGGAAGCGCTCGAGGGTACGGCCCCGGGGACAGGTGCGGTCGGTAGCTCCCCCCAAGCAGCATTATGAGCGTTGAAGTCGCCCAATAGCACAACAGGGGTGGGAAGCTGATCATAAATATCGTTGAGAGATGATATATCAATAATGCCACCTGGTGGTAGGTATATGGAACAAACTGTTAGTTTTGTTCGGCCGAGATCAACCCGGGCGGCAACTGCTTGTAGTGAGGTGTTTAATGGAATACTATAGCAGGGGGCGGAGTGATGTACCGCCACCAGTACTCCTCCGTATGCTGTTTCTTGTTATGGGACATTAGAATATACCTACCTATCCTGGAGCAGTGACTTTGCTTTGCATTGCTTGAAATGATTTTTTGTATCCCACAAGTAATGTATATAAGTGGCTGCTCCCTTAGCTATATTGGCCTTGTACTGCACTAGTTATGTGTTGATTATACAGACTTGTCCAAATAGTTCAAAATGGTGGCTGGTGGCTGACCTGAACCCACATTGCCAAATCTCACCTAATTCAGCCAGAACCTCTCTTCTCCTCACTGGCGGATCCAGAGGGGGGGGGCACGGGGCCATGGCCACCCCCAAAATGAGCATAATTTGGCCGATTTTCTTCAAAAACACTGTTTTTACGATTTTTCCAGGGTTGCCCCCAACCGGCCGTCTGGATCCGCCCCTGCTTCTCCTCACTCAATGACACCATCAAGCTGCCCAGAGTTAGGACCGAGGCGGCAAGGCAAAGTTTTCAGTTCCAGGCCGTCAGCACATGGAATGACACGATGGGTAGAGGTGATGAACGTGTGAATGAGTAGTTTTTAGCTCTTACCTGTGTTTATCTTCAGGTTCTTATATCGTGTTTACTTTTACCATGTTATGCTCTTTTATTCTTTTGTCATTGACGTGAGGGCTGAAAGGCCATTTAATGGAGACCTCAATACAGTACTATGACTACTATGACTATGGCCATGTCTGGGCTAAGCACATCTGGTTGAAGATCCTGGTCGGCAGTAGTATGCGTAACACCCTGTGCCGCAACAGGCAGCAGCAGTCACACCACGGTCCTGCATGTTGGTTGCTGGGTTGGTAACCAGTATTTGTGAAATTGGATAATAACTACATATAATCTTTTTTTGTCTTTCAGACTTTGATACGCAAACAGAGCTTCTTATCGAGGCTGTGCGCAGCGAGCCTTGCCTGTGGGATAAGAGGGACAAACAGTTCGCCGTACGCCGCAGTGAGAAGGAGGGTGCCTGGGCGCGGGTGGCTGCCGAAGCCAGAATGGACTGTAAGTTTTGCGGCTGTATAATAATTAAATAGACATCATTGCTGAATGGATGTATATCCGTATATTGGGCTATTTCCTGCATCATGGCGTATTGTTTCGGGTTACTATTAAACGCATGGAAAGAACGCTAAAGGCGATGACAGCTTGTGTGTGTGTGTTGGGTTTTTTTAGGGCGCTTTCAGCATCTAGGCTATATCGCGCCCAGGCGATGACAGCTTCTCCTCGTGTGTTTCGTGAAGTAGAAAACTAGAGCTACCATTGTTTTTGGCGTTAGAAGGGGGCATCGATGCCCCCCTCCCGATGGGGCAAAGGTGGTGCCGGACCCCCGGTAGGGCGCGGGTTTCCTTAAATATGTGCCTAGATAGATAGCTGTCAGACGCGTGAGATGCCAGTGACATCTGGTGTGAGATATCGCATGTCCATGCAGGTGAAAGTGCGAAGAAGCTATGGACAATGACCAGAAATTACTATATGAGTAGGTTCCGGCTCATCGATCCCAGCGGCAGCGCTGCGACGCCAGACGTCGACAAGCTGGGCACTTACGGCCGGCAGCTGGCATTTTTAGCGCCCATCGTCAAGCGTGGAAGGTAAGCGATGGGATATTCTCTGCGCCCCATTCTTGCCACGGCGCGTTCTGACATTTTCCGTAACGTAGCATTGTATTCTTGTCTTCATTTTTCACCACCAACAGGTCATTTTTCACCACCAACAGGCAAAGCCCAGTTGCTAAGGGGGTCGAAGAACACTTTAAGAGGCATCCTATTTTGATATTGTCACATAGTTAGCTACATAGGTACCTTGCATAATTCACAGGAACGTTACATGTATTAAACCTTGGTCATAAGCTGATGTCCGACGTGTCATGTCTCATATTCTGTGACGGAATTAAAAGCTCCTATATTTGTTTTTAAGTCGGATACTTGTGATGTAAATCATGGCCTGTTTCCAGAATTCAGCGCTTGGACCAAACAAGTCAGAAGCAAGTATCGATGCTTACTTATCGTAAACTTGTCTGGACTGTCGCCAAAACGTGGTGTTTTTCTACATTAAATATGGCTACGTATATAGCTCTAGTCCGCTAGTGTATACCTGTCTCCAGGGGGCATCGTCCCAAAACTGGTTTTACGCTAGGGTGTCGAGGGGAAAATTAGCCTTGGAATAAAGGAAGCTACAACCATTGAGTATGCAAAGATGGCTGCTTTATTTTATGCCGATCTCTCCATTGTAGACACATTAGGAAAACTGAAACTGGTGGACAGATTTGTAGAACCATCTCAGAGGGACTTTTTATACATTTTGACTCAGTCTTGCAAGCTCGGCTTTTGGGATCAAGGTTCCACTGGGTCATTCCACCGTAAATCGACCAAAAAAATCGTAAAATAATCCTCTTCGATTTTATAATGTCTTCAAAACTGGTGTATAGGGGGTTTGAGATGCGTAGAATGCTCCCATCGGGTCAAAAAATTATTTAAAAATTATTTTGGCAGATATAGCCTCCGGCAACTTTCAAGTGTCACAATGTAAGTCTTTCTTTGAATTTGTATAGCTCCATCAGTTTTCATGTAATTCTATTTTTTATATATCATCATCATTATTGGTGTTTAGGGGCGCGCCGACTACTAAGGTCATTTTGCGCCCATAACAAAGGAGAGGTTAAAAAAACCTAAAAGGTACACAGACTTACAGCGTGGTTCATATCAGACTACGACCGTGCTAGCAGTCGTCCAACCAAAACTAGAATAGAAAGATGGTCTGTAGAATAAAAGGTGGATGAAGAACTTTATAAAAAGGGGTCAGCCCTAGCAATTTCAAGCAGGTCAAGTCATACAAAACCTAAACAATTACGAAGGCGAGTAGATGGTATTAAACCCGATGCTTTTCAGATAGCGCATTATGTTGCTAATATCAACGGAGGGTTGCTCTCCTAAGAGACAGTCTAGCGTGGGAAATCTCGGTAGACAGCGGGCTCTCTCGATCTCAAAGTCCCGGCATTCTATTAGCACATGTTTAACTGTTAGTCTTTCACCACAGCGCGGGCACTCTGGCGGGACGTGACTGGCTAAAAGGTAAGAGTGTGTAGAGTGGGTGTGCCCAATTCGCAGTCTACAAAGTATCACTTCTTCCCTTCTGCAACCCACGTTGCTAGACGACCACAGTCCCAGCCGGGGTTTAAGTTCTCTGAGCTTCCTGCCCTTGGGATCGCCGTCCCATCGACGCTGCCAAACCTCGGTCAGGTGATTCCTAACGCATGGAAACAAGTCAAAAAAGGGGACTTTAATTCCCCGCGGGGGCTCTCCTTTCGCCGCGTCTTTGGCTGCACCGTCCGCCGTCTCGTTACCAGAGATCCCACAGTGGCTCGGCACCCACACAAGCGTTATATGCTTTCCCCGGCTCATAGCTTTATGTATCTTCTCTCTAATGAGGGGTACAAGGTATGAGCTCGATGGGCCATGGTTACAAGCTTGAAGTGATTGTAAGGATGACAGTGAGTCACTAAAAATTACGCATCGGTTCGTTCTCAAGCGTAAAACCTGGTCCATACATCGAAATATCGCATATAACTCCGCTGTAAAAACTGAGGCCATCGGCGGCAGAGTGAAACGTCTTTCAACATCAGCACTGACGAATGCGCATCCAGTTCCATCAACACTCTTCGATCCATCCGTAAAAAATAATGTGTGATTTGGGTACGTATCCGAGCAGTATTCCAGAAAACTTTGTCGAACTGCCTCTGGCATCAGGCCCCTGGTCAGCCCCAGGAGCTGCGTGTCTATAAAGACCCTGGAAGTCCGCCATGGCTCAGCAGCAGGCAGCTGCATCGACTCAACGTCTTCAGGATCGACACCAGCCTCCTGAAGCCACGCACGGACTCTAATTCCGGGGTGTCGAGTGGATGCACGAGAGCCATTATCTATTTGCCTCAGGTTAGCGTTGTTAAAGAAAGTGTCGTAAGCAGGGTGTTCCGGATTCTGTTTGAGTTTTAATGCATATCGCATTGAGACGTACCTGCGGCGTAAATCCAGCGGCATTTCGTGCATTTCTGTGAGCATACTTGAAGCGGGTGAAGTGCGGAATGCACCACTTATAATTCTCAGGGCCTGATTTTGGATCATATCCAGCATTCGCTTTGATGCTTCTGTCGCACCATCATATACCGCACTCGCATATTCTAGCTTCGATCTAATTAGGGATCGATACAGTGTCAACAGTGTTTTTCTATCGGAACCATACGTCATGCGAGTTAAAACCTTGAGAATATTGAGGCAGCTAAAGCATCTCTCCCTTAGCTCCCTGAAATGTGGAACATAGGTAAGTCGGCGATCAAGTACTAAACCGAGGAAGCGTGTCTGTTCAACTACTTCTATTTGCTGTCCTCCGATCTTTAAAACAGGATCCTCACAGACTCTCCGCCGGGTACAGAAATGCATGCACTTTGTTTTTGCTGTCGAAAAGGTCAGTCCGTTCTTTTCGCTCCAACACTGCAGTCGGTCAAGGCATAGTTGTAGCTGCCTCTGTGCTGTGGGAGTGGAAGACGTGGTGACCCATATAGAAAAATCGTCTACAAAGATAGCACGGGATACATTGGGCGGCAGAGTGTCCCCTATATCATTTATCATCACCGCAAACAATGCTACGGACAAAACGCTGCCTTGTGTGGTACCGTTCTCCTGCATGTGCTGCTCCGACAGAAAGGGTCCGACCCGAAATCTGAAACGCCTGTCCTTCAAAAAGTTAAGAATAAACCAGCCCAGATGGCCTCGAACTCCCATTCCAAAGAGCTTTTTTAAAATTCCGTACCTCCAAGTCAAATCATACGCTCGCTCAACGTCAAAGAAAACAGCGACTGTGTGTTGTTTGTTCACTAAGCCTTCCCTAACTGCTGCATCGAGTCTAATGAGGTGGTCGAGGGTGCTTCTACCCTGGCGGAAGCCACACTGCACGTCGGATAGGAGACCATTACTTTCGAGGAACCACATGAGCCGCGCACTTACCATTCTCTCAAATAATTTGGAAACACTTGACGTCAGTGAGACAGGACGGAAGTCCTCGGGCGAGTCTCCCGGTTTTCCCGGCTTCTGGATAGGGACAACAATCGATTCCTGCCACTGTTCTGGAAAATCGTTGTTCTCCCACATACTATTGAAAATATCCAGCAGAGATGAAAGTGATTGTGCAGGAAGATGTAATATCATTTGATTGGTTATTCTATCACTGCCAGGGGCCACACTCTTGAGCTTTTTTAATGCCGCTTCCAGCTCCTCCATGGAGAAAGTGAGATTGTAAGGTGCTGAATTGTTGGTTCCGAAGTTTATTGGCTTGCGCTCTTGAATTTGTCGGTGTCGTAAGAAATGTTGACTTTGGGAGGCGTTGCTACAACGGTCTCGAAAGATGATGATGATGATTGGGGTTTTAGGGCACGTCAGCTTCTGAGGCTATATGTGCCCATCGTTATCTAATTAAATCATTTCCAGTGCGCTGTTGGGTGAGTTAGGGCTAAGGGTGTGTAATAATAATAATAATAACTAAAGAAGTGTAATGAAGTAGTAGAGCATGTCTACATGTAAAGCTGGGTTAACGTGGGTTGTAGATGATCTGGAACTTGATGTATTTTAAAAACTGTAGGATGCTACGGATGTCTACAGCTGCACTGTCACCGAGTAAGTCATTCAACGGTGTTGGTGGGAAGAACCTGGTGCGGATTCTGCGAATCTGTTCGCAGCCAGCGGCAGCATCGAGCACATGTTCCATGGTCAGCCGGTTTCCACAGTGAGAGCAGAGGTTTGGGTCGGAGCCACACAAATAATGAGCATGCGTTGCATATGTGTGGCCTATTCGCAGCCTAGTTAATGATACTTCCTCTTGTCTGTTCCTCCGATTACTGGACTCCCACTTCCCTATTCTACACCGCAGACGTTTAAGTGTGCAGCTTGGTTCCGCATCCCACCTGGCCTGCCATTCTACCTTCAGGAGCTCGTTAAATTCAGCTTTCAGGTCACTGGCAGGAACTTTAAACCGATGCATCGGAGGCTGCGTGCACGCTACTTTAGCAGCTTGGTCTGCCCTCTCATTTCCTGGGACCCCGACATGGCTTGGAACCCAGAGGAATCTGATTGTCATATCTCGCGTAAAAGCAGCTGTCAGTAGCCTTCTGATAGCTGGAACGAGCCAGGATGATGCTGGATAGTGTGATTGAAGTGCGTTCAACGAGCTGGCAGAGTCTGTCACTATGAGAGATCGGGTCTGAGGGCTGTGGTGCAAGTATCGTAAAACTCTGAAGATTGCGTAAAGTTCTGTAGTAAAAACTGAGACTGTTCGTGGGAGGCTAAAACTCTGGCACGATCCCATGCCTGTGAAGGCACATCCGGCTCCGTCCGACCCCTTAGAGCCGTCAGTGTAGTAGACAGCGTATCCCGCATATGTTTCAATTACTTCCAGTGCAAGTTGTTGCAGCTCTACTGGTGGTGTTGTGTTTTTATTGAATCGCAGCAGGTTCGTGTTGCACTCAACAGGAGCGAGTCGCCAGGGTTCGTGACGTTCGGGACGCCTCTTTGCTACCGCGCTGAAGTCTATGTTTGATTGTTTTGTCCATTCTGAGATCCGGGTGCATAGCGCTTTAGAGGAGCTGGCCCGACCCTGCAAAAACGACTCGATTAGTGAAGGCTCAAATAGCCATTTGAATGTTGGGTGGTCTGGGTATTGTCTGATTTTGGCGGCATACGCAAGGCTGAGGCGCTTCCTTCTCAGGTCCAGAGGGGGCTCGTCTGCATCTACCAGTAGGCTGGCTCTACGGGAGGTGCGAAATGCACCTGTGGCGACACGCACACACGCATGGTGGACAGCGTCAAGGAGTTGTTTCACGCTGCTCAGGGCGCTGTCATATACGGGTGATCCGTAGTCTAAAACTGATCGAACGAGGGCGCGATATAGCCTGAGAAGGGTGGTTCTGTCAGCTCCATATGAAGTGCGGGACATTACTTTTAGAATGTTCATGCGCTTAAAACACTTGTCTCGGAGCAGTGATATGTGAGTGGCGTATGTAAGGCGTTTGTCCAGTGTCATCCCTAAAAACTTTGTCTCCATTACGACAGGTACTCTCCTGCCGTACAGCCGGAGGCTAATATCAGGACATGAGCGGCGGCGGCAAAAGTGCACACATACAGTTTTCTCCGTTGAGAACTTAAAACCGTTTCTCAGGCTCCACTCAGATAGCTGGTCAAGGCAAATCTGAAGCTGTCGTTGCGCTGAAACAGACGTGGATGTGCTGATCCACACCGCGAAGTCATCAACAAATAGGGATTTCTCGACTGTCGGAGGTAAGGCGCTACAAATGTCATTGATTAAAATACCGAACAGGGTCACGCTTAACACCCCACCTTGGACTACGCCGCCCTTCTGACAGTAGCTGTCTGACAGGGAGTTGCCTACTCTCACTCTGAAGTTCCGTTCTTTCATAAAATTGTCTATGAAATAACCCATGTGACCTTTGATACCGGCTTTTCTGGTTTTCTCTAAAATTGCATGTCGCCAAGCCGTGTCATAAGCTTTCTCAATATCGAAGAAGACAGCGAAAACATGTTGTTTGAAAGAAAAAGAACGGCGGACTGAGGTGTCTAACGAGACAAGGTGATCCGTTGTGCATCGACCTGCACGGAACCCACACTGATCATTTGAGAAAAAGTAGGAGCTTTCCAAATACCACACCAGACGTGCGTTTACCATGCGTTCCATAAGCTTGCACACACTTGAGGTCAGGGCGATGGGTCGATAGTGTAGAGGGTCGTTACCGTCCTTGTCCGGTTTTAAGACTGGGATGATAGTGGCCTCTCTCCATGAACTAGGGAAGTCATGCGAGACCCATATCCAGTTGAAGAAGGCCAGTAATGCCTCGAGCGACCTTTCATTAAGATGCTTGACCATGTCAATGTGTATGGCGTCTGGACCGGGAGCTGTACTCCTTGCCCGTGAGAGAGCTATTCGAAGCTCTTCATGAGAGAAGGGTTCATTATATTTTATGTCTTCAGCTGAGCTAAAATTTACTGGCACGCGTTCCTTCTGCTGTTTGTACCGTTTAAACCTGGGATCGGTACAGCCGGACTGCCAGCGGGCAGTCCAGGTCCTTCCAAAAACATTTCCGACATCGGCAGGGTTGGTGATGATGCTACTAGGTCCAGAGAGCACAGGCAGCGATATAGCAGAGCTACGACCAGATAGGCGATGTACTCGGCGCCAGATTGTACTCAGAGGTGTAAGCCTATTTATGGTGTCAATGTATGCTCTCCATGATTTGCGCTTCGCGCCTCGAACAGCCTGTCTCGCAAGAGCCTTGGCGCGCCGGAATCGTATCAAGTTATCTGTTGTTGGGCGTACTGTGAAAATTTTGAAGCATCGTTGTCGTCCTTTGATAGCTTTTTTACATTCGTCAGTCCACCAAGGTACAGGGATACGGCGGGGAAGTGGACTGGTTTTGGGAATAAAAGTATTAGCCGCGTCGACTAATCGGGAACGTATTACATCGTAAAAACTCGTTGCTGTTTCGTCCTCATCCGGGGTAAAATCGAAATCACAGTCGGCAGTGAAACCCTCCCAGTCTGCACGTTTAAGGTTCCACTGTGGCGTCCTCAGTCCTGGGTGAGGAGTCTGGGACCAGAGCCAGATCGGGTAGTGGTCGCTCCCGCACGGGTTCGAGTGTGTTCGCCAACTAAAACGATCGCCTACTGATGAAGAGCAAAAAGACAAATCGATCGCGGATGTTGCTCCTGACGGAAGTGTAATGTGGGTGGGGTGGCCAGTGTTAAGAATGCATAAGTCGTGGCGTAACACTACATCCTCTAGGCGCCTTCCGCGTCGGTTGGAGCGTAGGCAGCCCCAAACGGTGTTATGTGCATTAAAATCACCTAAAATCACATTGTGTCTCGGTAACTGTCGCACCAAATTCTCAAACGCACCGACTGGAAACTCTTCCGCAGGAGGAATGTACACAGAAACAATTGTTAATTTGATGTCGTTGAGGTCGACAGTCACCGCTACTGCCTGTAGATCGGTTTGTAAGTGAAAAACGATTGAGGGGGTACAGTAATGAACAAGAAGGGCTACTCCTCCGTGGGCGACAGAGGTGGTGGGAACGTCGTAGCGATATGTTTTGTAATGGTGTATGTTACATGTGTGGTTTTGTTTTAATTTTGTTTCTTGCAGTGCGACTACAACGGGGGTTTTGGCGGCTATCAGCGCCTGGAGGTCGCTCGTGTTTGCTCGGAATCCCCGCATATTCCACTGCAGGAGAGTTGTCAGCAGAGTGAGAGTGGTGAGTAAAAGGAGTCCGTAATTAATATTTGTCATGTTCATTGTGGGTGACTGGGTGCCTGAAACGGCACGCCCCCGCTCAGCATCTCTGTGTGGGAGTGGCTAGTGCGTCGCTCCTGCAGCCTTTCCCTTGAAATAGAGCGCCTTGCATGCTCTCTTGATTGGGAGCGGTGCCTATCCCCGCGGTCTAGTGTTGCCGAATTCGAGCGACCTCGCTCGCAGCCCTGTCTTTGGCCTGAGGGGTTCACTTGTTTGTGCTGAGGTAGAGTGGGGTTAACATTTAGGTAGCTGCGATAAACTTCCTCAGTCTGAGGGCTACACCGTGATGGTGTCTTCGTGGTGGCTGGAATTTCCGGCCGTGGAGGAGGGGTTGGCGGCGGAGGCATGCCTGTGCCTTCGTCCTTTTGAGTCTGTACTTTTCCAATTGTTGCAGTGGCCACGAGTTTACGTTTTTTACTTTGTTGCTGTTGTTCTTTGTTTGTAGTTTCCTTTACAACTTGTGTCTGTGCTTTTGTCGATTCTCTGGCTTCGGTTGCCTGAGGAGGGTCAGCTCGACCGAGCGTGGGCGCGGTGCGCTCCGTCGTTGCAGGTGGTGGTGCTGCCGGACCTTTGGGAGGATGTGGTTGGGTTGGCGAGTCCTCTCGAGCTCGTTTACCAGAGACTTCCTGTGTGTGCTCGCTGTCAGGGCTGTCAGTCTGCATGGTTGTCTTAGCGCTGGGGACCTCACATTCAAGGGGGTCCGTGCCAGCATCGCGGCGCTCCAGCAGTGGAGTTTGTGTTCCCTTTTCAGATGTGTCTGTGCTGCCCGTCGATGTGGTGCGGGGCTCAGCCGATCTGTTTGAGAGAAGATCAGAGATTAGTGAGAGGAATTGACGGAGGGAAAGGTTTGTTAGCTGGCACATGTTTATGTCGAGGTTGAGTGCAGTTTCGGACTGTGTGGGGTTCTCAGCTGGTGAGGCGCCGGACTGACCTCCCACCAGGGCGTCTCTGTACGGCGTGCTAGTTGGGGCAGCAGACCTCGGGACCTGGGGTGTCTGAGTTGGTGCTACTTTGGTGGGAGGTGACACCTTCCTTTTTGTGCCTCCTTTGCCTCGGCGAGCCTGGGACACGATCGGCTCCACGCCTCGTGATCACCTCCGCACCCTACGCATTTAGGAGTGTGGGCCTCACAGTTGGCAGAGTTGTGCTCAGTCGCAGAGCATCGCCCGCATCGCACTAGACCCTTACAGCTGCTGGCGACGTGTCCGAACTTCTGGCACTTGAAGCATCGAGTGGGGTTGGGCACAAATGCACGTACTTTTACGGCTATCCAGCCGACTCGTACCTTCTCGGGCAGATCTGTTCCAGAGAACGTTAGCAGGAAGGTACCAGTGTTTGAGTTTTGGCCGTCAACTCTCCTAAGCATTCTTTTCGCCTCAATGACTCCTTGGTCCTTCAGTCCTGCGAGCACATCCTCGTCAGTAGCGTCAGATAGGTCGGCACAGCTGATTACACCGCGAGAGTGATTTTTGGTGTAGTGTGGAGATACAGTGACTGGGACAGATAGTGTTCTGTTCGCCGTACGGATTTGTAGAGAGGTGGCATTCAGAAGTTTGCTGGCGCTAAGCTTGCTTCCCATTTCTACTTCGATCCTACCGTCTCTGTATCGGTAGGTGCGCTTAGGTTTGTAGACCTCAAGAGCGCCGTGCAGTTGAAATGGGTTCAACTTCATTGACCTATCCTCGACCTTTATGACAAGAGTCAAAGGGGTTGGCTGGTCAGGGGTCGTTCGCGCAGGGGGTCGGTCAACGGTAGGATCCATCGTATCAGCGGTATCAGGAGCAGTAACAGCGGTGGTCGAGGTCGGAGCGGGGGTCGTAGTGCCTGAGGTCAATCCGGTAGAGCGTGGGGTAGGTGCAGCCATGGAAAAGGAATTTACCTTCGGCCCCCCGGGTTGCCAGCTGTCAGTAGCTGGGCCCGGGGGCTGGTACAGTGCCTACGGGGGCAGGTGCGCCCGTCTCAGAGGGGCGAGAGGTACTCACACAACCCCTCCGATCAGAACGCACCCACCCCCTTGACGCCATCAGCCCAGTGTGCCGGCAGGGCCATGAGTCGGGACGAAGCAAAACGCGGCAGCCCTCACGCAGCGGAGACTGCGGTCTACCAGGCGCGCGCAACAAGCCGGAGTCTCGCAAATCGACGGTTTCCGAAACCCCGGCCCGCGTCGCGCCCGGCAAGAGCTATCACAGTCCCCACCGCGAAGGGCGCCGCGCCGCACGCCCGAAACATAATCCCCCCTGCTCAGCTGGACCGAGCGACAGTGCTCGTAGACACTGCCGCGTAGCTAGGCCGCCCGCGGCAGCCTACGGACGGCTTACCCCCGGTTGGATCGAGATATCTGGGCCAAAGGGGGCATGTTGGAGCCCTCGGGACTGACCCGCCCGAGGGGGACCTCAACCCCCCAGGATCCCGTCAACCTCGTCGCCGGGGCTCGAGATAGGCCTCGAGTGGGCGCCTTACACCCATTAAAATGCCGAAGAAGGCAAATAACTGTGGGACCGATAACTGAAGCATAAAAAGAGGACAGGAACTAAAAAAAATCAACAAAATAAGAAAACAAAAACAAACAGGAGCTACATACTGGGAGGTGCAGGACAGATCTGACCCGATCCAATACGGTTACCGACCAGGTAACAGAGGGCCCGTAAGGCAATCATCAGCATCGCCGCGGACCTCATCACCAGAGCCACCGACGACAGACGCCGACTCTAACCGAGGGAAGTCGGAAGAGGCAGCGGCCGTCGGAGGGCTAGAAAAGATGTATCCGCGGCGATGCGATAAAGTGCCTCCCAAGGCTGACTGGGGCCCCGGGCGCGTCACACCCCGTTGCTCCATCTTTACTTGCCGGACGAATCCGGCAAGTGAAGATCGGTCCCCTGAGGGGAACGGTCTCGAAAGGCTTTTGCCATCAGGTCAGCTACATTCTTTGGGTGAGTGATTTTTCCCCCGTTCAAAGTGAGGACTGGCGTAGGTACAGATCGTCGCTTGCCCTGGATACACTGGACGCGGCTCCACACCTGTGTAGATGGTGTGAAACGATTTACTGTGGTTACATAATTGACCCACCACCTTCGTTTTGAGTTGAGGACAGTCCGCCGAGCCATTGCTCTCGCCCGCCTGTAACTGATGAGATTTGTGTTTGTGGTGTGTTTGTTAAAAATCCGGAAAAACCGCTTCCGTTTTAGAATCGCAGCTTTACATTCCATGGACCACCAAGGCACTATTTTTTATATATCTACACAACATAAACTGGAGAATATGTTGGCTATATCAAATTTTCGAATTGGAAAATTTTTGACCTCGTGACCTCGTGACCTAGTTTTTGAACGGTGACCTTGACCCGCAGTGCAGTGATTGATTGATTGATTATTGGGTTTTAGGGGCGCGCCAACCTGCGAGGTCATATAGCGCCCATAACACTTCTCTGCAGTCAAAGCTTATAAATTTGTCTGTCTTTAGGGGAAAGTAAATTCTCGTCTACAGTGAACTAATATTTACATTAAAGAGTGATTCTTTCACATCGTAGTTATGATTCTCACTGCACGGATGCATGGTCACAGATTCAAACAGGTTTACCGCGCCGGCAGGCGCTCGGCGCGGGGCGCCGGGGCATCACTTCCGGCGCCCACCCCGCGCCAACGGACCCAGGGGCCCGGGGGCGCGGGGCAGCCTAGACGCCGGACCCAAGCCCGACGTCTAACGGAGGCTCCTTCCCCGTCGCTCCGAGACTTGAAAGGCCCCGGAGCGAAAGGGAGGACCCGCCAAATCGGCGCCAGGCGCCTATCAGCGCGGTTGACTACCACAACACACGCGTTTAACCAGGATCAAATATTATCGTAAAGTCAATGTCTCTAAGATAGGACAGCACCCGTTCAACCATACTGGAGTCACGGCCGATCAATTCTAAAAGTGTGGACTCCTGCCGGTGCACGCCAAAATGTAAAGACCTGCGTCTAGCATATTCCGGGCATGAGACCAGCACGTGTCGGACCGACAGGGGCGCCGCACATCGCTGACATTGTGGTCGAGGTTCGCCGCATAACAGATATCGGTGAGTGGCCAGCGTGTGGCCAGTCCGCAATCGACACAACGCCACCTCCTCACGGCGGTTAGGCCGCAGCGAGGATGGCCACTCACCGATCTCAGGTTTGATAACTTTCAACTTGCTATTTATTATATTATTCCATTGTTCTTGCCATACACTGCGAAGGTGGGTACATATATATGGGTACAAATCTCTAGCGGGGATTCGTTGCGCACGCCTGCAGGGCCTACGGGAAGCACGTCGGGCCGCTGCGTCTGCCACTTCATTCAATTGTATTCCAACATGACTTGGGATCCAGCAGAGTGTTACATACTTTCCCAGTCTGGCAAGGCGAGTTAAGCGCAGGACAATGTTTAAAACAAGTCCATCACTTGGGTTGAAACCACTCACAGCTTGAATGCTGCTAAGGCTATCGGTGAAAATAACGTATTTCGTGGCATCACTAACTTCGATAAAGCATAGAGCCTTATCCAAGGCGGTGAGTTCAGAGGTGAAAACCGATGCAAAAGATGAAAGTGAGAAATTTCTTGTTACTGTATCCGTAACAAAAGCGCATCCCACTCCAACATCAGTTTTTGATCCGTCAGTGTAGAACGACACATGATCTGCATACTGTGCAATGTGTTCGAGCGCCAATTGTTTAAATTCAGTAGGGATAGTATCGGATTTGGTTTTCCCTGCGAGAGTCATGTCGGTTTTTGGGCAGATAAGTTCCCAAGGAGGGATGTCTGAAAGCTCGCTATGAGTCACAACACTCGGCTGGATACCACTTTCGGCCGAGAAACGTTGGACGCGTACGCCCAGTGGGATTCCTCTTTGCACGTTCACAAACAGCCGTAGCATGTTCCGCGAAAAAACTGCGTTATATGTTGGGTGTGACGGAGACTGAGCCAGCTTACAGGCGTAACGCTGCCCGAGCAGGCGCCGTCGCAATGCGAGAGGTGGTTCATTTGCTTCCACCAACAAGCTGGAGCACGGTGTTGTCCTAAACGCACCTGTGGCCACTCGGAGTGCACTATGGTGAATCGTATCTAAACAGCGTTTAGCTGATTCCGACGCAGAATCGTATACAAAACAGGCGTAATCCATCTTGGAACGAACAAGAGACCGATAGAGAATGAGAAGTGTCTTCCTGTCCGCTCCGTACGATAGACGAGATGCACATTTCAAGGCATTCAATGATTTAAAACACTTGTCACGTATATTCCTAATGTGTGCGTTGTATGTCAGCCGTTTATCAAACGTTACTCCGAGAAACTTTGCTGTCGGTTGGAAAGTGACAGTTTTACCGCGCAACGATACCATAGGTTCCGGACAGGTCCTGCGCCTGCGACAGAAATGAACACCAGCGGTTTTTTCGGTCGAAAAATATAATCCATTTTTACTACTCCAGCGTTCCAGATGGTTCACGGCCAGCTGGAGCTGACGGGAAAGTGCCGGCGTTGTTGAAGCCTTTGCCCATACTGCGATGTCGTCCACGAAAATGGATGCCTGAATGGAAGGTGGGAGTGAATGTGTGACGTCATTTATGGCCAGAGCGAAGAGGCAGATACTAGAGACGCTCCCCTGCGGAATGCCTTCTTCTTGATAAAAGGTGTTTGAGTATGTACCACCTACTCTGACACGGAACGTCCTATCAGTCAAAAAATTTTTCATAAAGAACCCCATCTGACCTCTGATACCACACTTATGCAACTTTAAAAGGATACCATGTCGCCACGCTGTATCATAAGCGGCAATGGCGTCAAAGAAGACGGCTCCCAGCTGACGCCTCTCTTTAAATGCAATTCGCACTGAGGTGTCAAGTGATACCAAGTGGTCCACCGTACTGCGGCCTCTACGAAACCCACACTGGTTGTTATTGATGATGCCCCGGCTTTCCAAATACCAAACGAGTCTTACATTCACCATTTTTTCGAACAACTTGCACATGCACGAGGTAAGCGAGATCGGCCTAAAGTGCAAAGGGTCCAATCCAGATTTACCAGGTTTAAGGATTGGTATCACTATAGCCTCCCGCCACGCCGGTATAAATTCGCCGGACTCCCACATCATATTGAATGAGGCCAGCAGTACCCTGAGTGCGCTCTGCGATAGTGCTTTAAACATATCATTGTGAATTAAATCCGGGCCCTCGGCCACAGGGTGGAGCCCACGAATGGCTGCCGCTAGCTCATGCAAGGTAAAGGGCTTATTGTATGACAGTGTGCTGGTGGTTCCAAAATGTATACTTTTCTGTTCAGCTAGGGTTTTATATCGCATAAATGAGACATCCTCCCTAACTGAACTACAGCGCTGTGCAATCGCATTTCCTATACAGTCGGCTACTTCTGTTGGATTGAATATATTCCTACCACCAATCTGCAGAGTTGGTAGTGGTGTGGAGACCGACCTACCTTCGATACGGCGGATTTGACCAAACACTTGAGACAATGGCGTAAATCGATTCAGTTTACCTACGTATTCTCTCCAACATTTTCTCTTAGCTTGTTTTATTGTGAGCCTGCAGGCGGCTCGAGATTTCCGATACATATTTAAGTTTTGCTGAGTGGAATTTCGTTTAAACTGTCTGTAAGCGCGCCGCCGCTCTCGGACAGCGTCACGGCATTCCATGCTCCACCACGGTACCGGTGGTCGCCGAGGGTTTTTTGATGTTCGCGGTATAGAAGCATAAGCAGCGTCTCGGAGGATAGCTGTAAATTGGTCGACTGTGAACGGTGTTTGGGTTGAAAAGGTTTCCAAATAGTCATCCACGAGGGAGCTAAATAAGGACATATCAGCATTTTTCATCTTCCAACGTTGCGGTCTCGTGCCTAAAACAGATGTGTTGTCACAAGTCACTAAAACAGGGAAATGGTCACTTCCCATGGGGTCACTGCACACAGCCCAGCTAAACAGAGCAGATAGCTCTGGGCTGCAAAGGCTAAGATCCAATGCCGATTCCCGACCGGATGGAATGGTAAGATGTGTTGGTGCTCCGGTGTTTAAAATACAAAGGCTCACACCCTGGATAAAATGATCGAGGTGCCGACCCCGAGAGTTAATATCTTCACACCCCCAAGCGGTGTGGTGAGCATTAAAGTCTCCCAAGAGAAGGATGGGCGGTGGTAGCTCAGATATAAGCAAATTTAGTTCACGAGTGGGCATGTCTACCCCAGGGGGTAGGTATATAGAGCAGAGCGAAATCTGCCTTCGAGCGATATATATACGTGCTGCCACGGCTTGCAGCCGTGTTTGGAGTGATATTTGCTTTGCTGGTATATAATTATTGATTGCGAGAAGAACACCACCGTGGGCGACTGGGTTACGTTGTAAATCCTTTCGAAATATTGAAAAACCTGTAAGGGAGAATGGGATCTCAGCTGAGAGTTTAGTTTCTTGCAGGCATATAGCTGCCAGTCCCCTGGATCTCATAAAAGCCTGGAGATCCCCGGCGCTGGTGCGAATTCCACGACAGTTCCACTGCAAAAACGTGTTAATGATGGGGGTGGAAGTTAGGGTGAGCCCCTACCAGAGGAGCTACTTGCTATTTCCAGTATGGGCCTCCTGGCCCATAGGTTTTCTTTGGGGGCCCAGAGGGCGCCCCACTTTGCCTGGGTCGAGACGATGCCCCAGGCCTAGATGTCCCTATTGATGCTGCTCGGGCTTTAGAAGGTTGTGGCTGGCCTGGAGGAGTCCCGGATGCCACACGTTTGGTGGGAGATCTTCCCCTAGTGCTATCCTCCCTCCGTGACCCCTCAAACTGCCTCCTGACAGCCGCAACCGACGTCGGCGGCGGTGGGGGAGGCGGAGGGGGCTGATTATCGGACAGAGGAGAAAAGGCAGGAGTAGAGGTAGAGGGCTCACCGTCAACAGAGATTTCAACGGGGGGCTGGACTGGGGACGGCAGTTGACGTCGCTTCCCACCCTTGCCCACCGTCGTCCAACCCTCGGTCGCTTGAGGGGGTCAGGCTCCGGTGCCACCAAGGGCACCCTTTGCCTCGGAGTGGCGGGAGTCTCAGACGGGGTGTTGGGGGCAGGAGTGGTCCCCTGCTCCCCGCCCCCACCCCCAGCCGGGGCCACAGGCGGCGGGGGAGGGGTGGGAGGGATGGGTGGAGGAGGTGCCGCCTCCGGCTGCGATGTCGGGGCGGCGGGCTGGCCAGAAATGACCAGCCCCATCCTTCCCTGCCAGGCGGATAAAGTCCGCCAGGGTCAGGGAACGGATGACCTCCTCCGGGGTCATCCGCGGTGTCGCTGGCGTCCTTGAGGGCGCCGCTACGGCGGTCGCTATTCCGCCCACTGTCTCTGCATATGATCTCTGAGGGTAGGAGGTCTCATAGGCTTCCCTCGCAGCCCTAAATGGAATACGTTTCGCGACCATGATAGAAAGAATCTCCTTTTCTGTCTTCATACGTGGGCAGTTTTTATCATTTGCAGAGTGTGATCCTTTACAGTTTATGCAGTGAAGTGCTCGTGCGTCACAGTCCCTTCCGTCATGCTTGTTTGATCCACATCGCTCACACACTTTCTCTCCCTTACAAAATCTGGCTGTATGACCATAGCGTTGGCAGGAAAAGCACCGCATCGGGTTGGGAACATAGGGCCTGACCCGAATCTTCACATATCCGACATTCACGTCCGCCGGCAAATCTACACTATCAAAGGTCAGTATCACAGTGTCAGTCTCCTCGAGAATCCCTCCTACTTTTCGCCGCACTCTCCTCGCCTCCACTACACCGCTCTCCATGAGTCCATCAACTATCTCCTCATCCGGAACCCCTTTCAGATCAAAACATGTAATGACACCCTTCGAAAAATTTTTTGTCTTGTGTGGTACAATCGTGACTTTCACCTTTACTACTTTCCTCTGCTCCGCTTCTCGCTTCGTGTATCGCAGTTCTGTCGTTTCGAGTGCACGCTGTGCATCTGCTGGGCTACTGAGCTCCACCTCCAGGACGCCGTCCCGAAGGCAGCTGCACCTCATCACCTTGCCAAGTCGGTCACATGCCTCCTTGCGTTGAAACGGCGAAAGTGATGATAGGGGGCTGTCTACACCCCGAATCATTACAACACGCGGGCGGGAGGGCTTTAAAGTGGCCCTTTGAGAGCCGGCAGTTTCGTTCCCACCACCCTGAAGGGGGAGGGGAGGGGAGGGGTTTGCGGTGTTGAGTGTATCCATGAAAAGTTCTTAAATTCAACCAGCCACGTGCGCCCCCCTTCCGACGAGGGTGCTACGAGGCGAGACGACGCACGGGCTGGCTATACGGGGGAGACGCCGCCGTTACAGAGGGAGGAGAGAGACTCACCAAACCCCCCTGCCCCGACGACGGTCCCCCTTGCACCTAGCCTAGACGACCCCGGGCGGGGCCTGACACCCCACCCTCCCCGGGTGAAGTTGGGACCTCACCCAAGGAGGGAGGGGCAGCCGAGCCCCACCAAAGGCCGACAGACTTTTACAATGCTGCTACTCTTGTCGATGCCCTCAAGAGTTCCCCGCCCTTGCGGAAATCCAGACCAAAGTAGAGTGTTGCTAGAGGACGACGAACGAACACAGCGCCTCCCTCAGCTCAGCTACCAGGACTCCTTCATCCCGGGGTACGGGTCGGTGCGCAGCTCACCTTAAAAAGACAGGCGCCCTCGCACGGCCTCATCGGAGCAAGCGACTACCACCTGCTCGTCACAACTGATTCCCGGCTGGTCCGAGAGAAGCGAGCCCCCGGCCCGCAGGGCCGGCGAATGGAGGGATCCAATCGCCAGTCACACGAGCCGGAGGCCCACATACACCCAGACCATCCAGGAATCATAGGCACGTGCAAGGACGCCCATGATACTGGGATAATGTGGGTAACTGGGAAGTTATGAGTTGGAAAAGGAGGAGGGTCGGTCTGCGCTGTCCAGCCCAGACGCGCGCCGCACGCGACCGAGGTGTCCACACTCAAGACGAGCCAGAGTGCACACACCCCCGCCACCCGCGGAGACACGCCGGGCCAGACAACGCAGACAGTGGGCAGGAGAGGTGTTTAGGAGTGGACAGAAAGGATACGGGTGGAAAGACATGGAGAGATAAGGAAATAAGGAAAGAAGAGGAAAAGGAACAAGGAGTTGGTGGGATTTGAATTTAGGAAGGCCAAGAAAGGATGAGGATGGCAGTTTCGATTTGGCCTCTCGCCCGAAGACGAGGGGCGAAACCCATCCTGCCAACTGGGGTCGCGGGTGTCGTCACATCCCGTGCCCAATTATCCATGTGCCGGACCAGTCAGCAGGTGCCAACAAGTCCAGCAGATGAAAATCGGTCCCCTGCGGGGCCGCAGTGCAGTGAAATTGATAAACATTGCTTATAGCGTTTTGAGATTTGGCAATGCTCTATCAGATAAAACAATGAAAAATGACTTTCGAGCTGCATATCCCGCGCCCCACCGGGATCGGGCGCCACCTTTGACCCACCAGGGGGGGCCATCGATGGCTCCCCTCTAACTCCAAAAATAATGGGTTTAGCGTAAATCTGCAAAGTGCATTAGAAAGCTTGCGTCAATTCAGTGTGGGTCTACTTCGGAGGTTTAAGCACTCCGGTCAATGGTTTGACCTCCAGAGGTCAACTTGGGTCGAAATATACTGTTATCACCAATGCCAAAGAATCCAGGGCATAGGTCCCATACCATTTGAGCTTTTGAGGTTTTGAAAGGTGCACTGTAAAGGCAAAGGCTTGGGCTTTCTTCGCTATGTACATCATAATGACCTCACGCCAGTGCTTTGACATCCAGAGATCACCCTTTGACCTGTTTTGACCTGAGGTCACCAAAGGTCACAATAAGCTCATGCCGTATATCAAATGAAAGCTAGCGATAAAGCAAACGCAATGAAGCTTGTTTCAGTGTGTTCAGATGGTATATTCGGGCACAGCCCTTCGTCAGAATAAGTAGCAAAATAGCATTAAGAAATGATATGATAGGTCATAGTAGGAACTAGGCTTGCTTTCGATTAATCGTTGTTCGAACAATTTTTGACGGCATTGTTCGAACATTATATTATCTGTTTCGGTTAATCGATGATCATCCTTGAGGAGTTGCTTACTGCCCCGATCGAGCATCCAGTCCATTGGTGTGCCCTCAGACCATAGCAGAGCCTTGCAGATATTGGGAATTGGAATTTCCCGCGCCGTGCACGCCCTTCCTTACGCCGCAGCCGTACCTTACCCTTCGGTAAAGCCAGCTTACGTTCTGCGCGCGCCCCCTCCAAACGTTGGCGGGGGCGAAAGAGGCCAATATAAATTTGTTTGAAATTGTTCGATTATTCGTTCGAAAAAAATATGTTTTGTTCCTTGTTCGACTTTTCAACTTGTTTGAACTATTAAGCAACTCTAGTAGGAACCGAGACCTAGCATCTACCATAGCATTTCTTAATGCTATTTTGCTACATATTCTGACGAAGGGCTGTGCCCGAATATACAGTATTATCTACCTATCATCAATTTCAAGTTTAGACATCGAGGAGAAGGCCAAACAACAGCTCTAGTAATTATTGCTGGATTATGATCGCATACTCGCACTACCATACCGTGGCTACGACCCAAATAAGTGTTCTAATCTGTGTTGTGTCTTTTAGGTCTGTATCATCAGCTAGTTTCCGGCCTTCCTCTTCTGAAACAGCTCATCCGCCTCCAACTGCCCATCAGCCTAAGCCCTCAACTTCCCGTCAGCCTCAGCCCTCAACTTCCCGTCAGCCTCAGCCCTCAACTGCCCATCAGCCTCAGCCCTCAACTTCCCATCAGCCTCAGCCCTCAACTTCCCGTCAGCCTCCGCCCTCTGCTGCTCGTCCGCCCTCTCCGCCCACTCACTTATCCACTGAACTACTCACCACAGACCTCATTGAATTCGTTGACGATGATAACACTCTTTATTTTGACACCATGGACGAAATGAATTCACACATTGCAAATCACCCCAATGCCATCAATACCACATCCACTGCATCACCGACTCCCAGTACAGCCTCATCAACCAACACTACGTCACAAGCACGCGCAGCACCATCGTCACAAGTACCAGCACAGAACACGCAGTCCCACGCACACATCAGCACACCACCACTACAAGCAGCTACACCAACCAGCAGGGGGCGGAAGCGAAAGCCGTCGTCAGACGAGCTGGAGCTAGAGCTTCTGAAAGAGCTCCGTGAGATGAGGACGGAAAGCGCGCCAGACCCAAACGCGACTTTCGGACAGTACGTGACATCTGTGTTGAGACAGCTTGGTCCGGAGGTGGCGACACAGAAGCGGCATGCTTTATATAAAGTGCATCATCATCATAGTTGGAGTTTAAGGGCGCGTCGACTGCAGTGGTCATATTGCGCCCATAACTTAGCATATTGCGCACATAGGAGACGTGTAGATACGCAACGAGTAGTAGTAGTCAGTACGGGTTTCTACAGGTCAAGTACTAAAACTAAAAGGTAGTGTCGCGTCCTAAAATGTGCTAAATCTCTAATCTCTACATTATAAGATCCGGGCTAGAAATGGACGTTTCACATCACGGGACTAGGTCGACGAATAAATTATATTGAAGTCGATACTTTTCAAAAAAGCCACGATACCTGATAACTCAACAGAAGGGGACTGTCCCAAAAGACATTCCAATGATGGAGACCCCCAAGTGTCGCATTCTTTCGATCTGGTAATCTGGACAATCCACAAGAACATGCCTAACGCTAAGCGGGTCACCGCATCGCGGGCACTCAGGTCGCTCTCCTCTGCTCAAGAGGTACGAATGGGTGGCGTGCGTGTGACCAATCCGCAGCCTAGAGAGAATAACCTCTTCTCTCCTAGATCCCAAACTACTCGACTGCCACTCCCCTATCTTAGGCTTAACCCGTCTGAGCTTGGAGCCTCTGGCGTCCTCGTCCCATCTCTGCTGCCAATTCTCTAAAACACACTTCTTGACCAGAGCGTAGAGGTCAAAAAATGGGACACGAAGACCAGGGAGAGCGGCACGCTCTCCAGCAGTCTTTGCAGCTCTGTCAGCTCGCTCGTTTCCAGTGATGCCACAGTGACTCGGAACAAAGACAATCTCTACACTTTTCCCCTTCTCCTTTAGGTTGTGCAGCTTGCGTCTTATAAGGGCCAAGAGATAAGATGATGATGCTTTGTAAAAGTAAAAAGACTGCAAAGCCTGCAAAGAGGACAATGAGTCGGTAAAAATTGCAAACTTCCTCGCCCTGGACTTAGACACCTGGTCTAAGCAACGAAAGATCGCATACAGTTCTGAGGTAAAAACAGATGATTCGCGAGGTATACTGAAGCCGTTCTCAACATCGTCACCGACGAATGCACATCCTACGCCGCTATCACTCTTAGAGCCGTCCGTATAGAAACGGGTATGATTTTCAAATGATTCAGAGCAGAATTCCAGAAACAGCTGACATGTTGCTTCAGGGGGTACATTTTTGCAAAGTTCAAGCAAATCTGTATTTGTGTGAACTGCTGAGATGCGCCATGGTTCGACATCGAGTGTCTCATACGGTTCTACGAGCCTTGTGTTAATATCTGCTTCCGTCAGCCAGGTACGAACTCTGACCCCAGGATGGCGGGATGCTAAGCGCGAGCCATCGTCAATCTGGCGGAGGTGGGCGTCCGCAAAAAAGGTTTGATATGTGGGATGTGCTGGTGATTGTTTGATTTTAACGGCGTATCGCATAGCGAGCATCTTACGGCGCAACTCAAGCGGCATTTCGTTAATGTCAACCAGCATGCTCATAATCGGTGAAGTGCGAAACGCTCCTGTAATTATCCTGATGGCCTGATGATGAACAATGTCAAGAATCTTTTTCGCAGACTGGGATGCGGCCTCATACACAAGGCTACCGTATTCGATCTTCGAGCGAACAAGTGACCTATAAAGCATAATAAGCGTTTTTCGATCAGCACCATATCTCATCTTTGTCAGCACCTTGAGTATATTCAGCGATTCAAAGCATTTTTTTGCGGAGTTCCTTTATGTGTGGTACATATGATAATTTTTTGTCGAGTGTGAGTCCAAGGAATTTAGTTTCATTTACGACTTCGATTCGATTCCCGTAAATGTGTAGTGTCGGATCTTCACAATCTCTACGTCTGTTGCAAAAGTGCATACACTTTGTTTTTGTGCTGGAAAAGTTCAATCCATTGTGCTTACTCCACTGTTCTAGGCGATCGAGGCCAAGCTGCAGTCGCCTTTGTGCTGCGGCGGTAGTAGAGGCTGTCACCCATATAGTGAAATCATCAACGAAAAGAGCATGACGTATGTTTGTAGGAAGAGTGTCTGCGACATCATTAATCATGACGGCGAACAAGGCAATAGACATCACGGATCCCTGGGCTATACCGCTCTGTTGTTGGTAGCGGTTCGATAATGCAGTGTTGACGCGGAATCGGAAATGTCTATCTTTCAGGAAATTCGAAATAAACCATCCCATGTGGCCTCGAATGCCGAGTTCAAAGAGTTTGCGTAAAATTCCGTGCCTTCACGTGCAATCATAGGCGCGCTCGACGTCAAAGAACACTGCTATTGTGTGGAATTTCCGTAGAAATCCTTCTCGTATTGATGCGTCTATGGAAACTAGATGATCAAGCGTAGAGCGACCTTGACGAAAACCACACTGACTCTTGCAGAGTAACTGGTTGCTCTCGAGGTACCATACAAGACGTGTATTTACCATTTTTTCAAACACCTTACCAACACATGACGTTAAGGAGATCGGACGAAAGTCGGTAGGCAGGGAACCAGCCTTGCCGGGTTTCAAAATCGGTATAATAGTTGCTTCACGCCACTGGTCCGGAAAATCATTATTACTCCACATGTTGTTAAGAATATTTAACAATGACAAGAGAGACAACTCAGGCAAATGACAAAGCATACTGTTTGTGATGGTATCTGGACCGGGCGACACCGGTCTAACGGTGGAGAGTGCCGCCCTGAGTTCAGCTGTAGAAAAAGGGGCATTGTAACAGGCGGAATTATTTTGTCCAAAATCCACGGGCCTTCGCTCGGCTCTCTCACGGATTCATGTGAACTCCCTACTTTGCAAAGAAATGCTACACCGGTCCGAAAAGGCCGCCGCCATACACTCCGCCACATCATGCGCGTCGGTGATTTTAATCCCATTTACTTCAAGGACAGGGGCAGACGGGGGACGGTTTTTTCCCTGCATGCTCCTTATGCGGGTCCAGACCTGGGTTGACGGTGTAAAACGATTCACAGTGGAAACGTAGTCTATCCACCACCTCCTCTTGGCGTTCAGTATCACACGGCGCGCAAACGCCCGGGCGCGTTTGAAGTTTATGAGATGCAGCTCCGTGGAGTGCCTATTAAAAACCCGGAAAGTCCGTTTCTTTTTTAAAATAGCTGTTTTACATTCGTGGTTCCACCACGGTACCGGAGTGCGCTTTGGCTGGCCGCGTGTCATAGGTATAAAAGCTTTCGCGGCTGTCAGAATCATACTGTTAAACTCTCCGATAGCTTGAGTAGCCGAGGCCTCCGGGGGAGGCTCTACCGTACCACACGCAGCCTCAAAGCCCGCCCAGTTCGCACGCCTCTGGTTCCAACGGACTCGGCGGGGACTCCCCTCCCATGGCCTCGTTGGATAAATAAGGATGGGGAAATGGTCGCTACCAAAGGGTTCGTCTAGGATGTTCCAATGGAGTTGAGTAAGGAGAGACGGAGAGCAAACAGAAAGGTCAATAGATGATAAGGAGCCAGAGGGGAGAGTGATATGAGTAGCGCGGCCTGAGTTTAGGAGACAGAGGGAGTTAAGGTGAAGGAAACGCTCGACTGTGCGGCCCCGGGGGCACGTGCGGCCGGCAGATCCCCCCAAGCTGAGTTATGGGCGTTAAAATCGCCAAGTATAAGAAACGGAGTTGGTAACTGGTCAGACAGATTATTAAGATCATTTAAATTCAGATGCCCACCGGGTGGGAGGTAAAGCGAGCAAACTGTCAGTTTAGTAAAACCAAGGTCTACCCGGGCTGCCACCGCCTGCAGCACTGTAATTAAAGGAATACTGTAACAAGGAGTAGCATGGTGCACCGCAACGATGACCCCTCCATATGGTACCGTGTTACTAAAAATATCTTTTCTAAAACTCTGATAGTTTCGAATCTTAAAAGTAACACCAGGAGACAGCTTTGTCTCCTGGAGGCATAAAACAGAGGGTGTGTATTCGGATAAAATTTGCTGCAGGTCAATAGAGTTCGCACGGAGGCCTCGGCAGTTCCACTGTAAAAAAGTCATTTAGGTTAAAAGAAACGGACTTTGTACAACACAGCCCCAAGTCCGTTTAACCCTTCCACGGGGGACCAGAAGCACCGTGCGGAGCCTTAGTTGGTGCCGCACTAGAGCCACCCAGCCGGTTACGAACGGGACCGCGGCCTCGCCCGCTTTCTACCGAGTTCCCACGGGCGCGCGAGGTTTGGGGCTGGTCTGGAGGGCTACCAGCCGGGCGCTTAACAGGAGATCTGGCTCGTGACGCAGACTCAAAGTTCCTCCGCACTGCGGCTACAGTAGAGGAGGAAGCCTGGGCAGCGGGAGGAGTTGGCGACGGCTCCATTCCGGACATGTCCGGTGGCAGCGACGATGGGAGAGTGCCGACAGAAGGTGGTAGGACAGGGGACGGCGGGCGGCGCCTCCCCGTGGGGGGAGGGTTTGCCCCCTCGTCCCACGACCGTCCACCCCTCCGAATCACGCAGTGATTCCGCGCGAGAGGCACTAAGTGCCGAATCCGAGGCACCAGCAGGCATCGCTGGCTGGGGCTCATGGTCAGGGGCAGACACCCGACTCTCGCCCCCAGCGGGAGGCGGAGAGGTGGGGGCGGAAGCGGCGTCCGGCTCCCGTCCCCTGACCCCCTTGGAGGGGGGTCGCGGAGGAGGCGCCGCCTCCGGCTCAGGTGCCGGGGCGGCGGGCTGGCGCGCGAACACCAGCCCCATCTTCCCTGCCAGGCGGATAAAGTCCGCCACGGTCAGGGAGCGGATGACCTCCTCCGCGGTCATCCTCACAGTGTTCGATGCGTTTGTGGATGCAGCTTGAGCATAACTCTTACGGGGGTGGGAAGCTTCATATGCTTCCCGGGCTTCACGAAAGCTTATCTGTTGTGTTGTTTGTATTTGAATTATTTCTTTTTCTCTGAGGAATTCCGGACATGAACGATCCGCCACCTCGTGGCAGCCCTTGCAGTTCGCACATTTGAGATAGTCGGCATCACAGTCAGTGGTAGTGTGTTTCTCTGACGAGCATTTACCACACACACGCCTACCTTTGCATGATCGGGAGGCATGACCGTACTTCTGACACGTGAAACAACGCATAGGCGAGGGTACGTAAGGCCTAACTCCGACCCTCGAGTACCCAACATAGATGTGATTTGGTAGTTCTGTGGTGTCAAAAGTGAGTATGACCGTATCAGTGTCTAACATGTCCTCTCCACTTCTCCTTCGAATTCTCCTCACCTCCACCACTCCGAGTTCCTCAAGGCCTTCAACGATCTCCTCCTCTGACAATCCCCTAAGTTCCTGGCTGCTCACCACGCCCTTACGGAAGTTCTTTGTCCGATGAGCCTCTACTGATATTGCAATCTTGCACGTCTTTTTAATCCGCCCTCCTTTCTAGTAAATGACAGTTCGGAGACCGAAAGTGCTCGCTCAGCATCCGTTGTGTACGAAAACTCAACCTCCAATGCGCCATCACGTAGTTTCTGACATCTTTTGACTTTGCCCAGATGATCAAGTGCCTCTTTTAGTTTGAACGGTGACAGGGATGTAATAGGCGTGTCCAGTCCCCGCATCACTAGGACACGAGGACAGGATGGTTGAGCGACTGTTTTCCGAGAACCAGGTGGCAGTGTTCGCGCGTTCCCTTCCCCACAAGGGGGCTGGGAGGTGTCGACCTCCTGTGGAGGGTAAGAAGTGGGATTTATGGTGTCTGTGGTATCCATGGGAGTATGATTAATTTCGGCCAGCCACGTGCGCCCCCCTTCCGACGAGGGTGCTACGAGGCGAAACGACGCACGGGCTGGCTATACGGGGGGAGACGCCGCCGTTACAGAGGGGGAGAGAGACTCACCAAACCCCCACTGCCCCGACGACGGTCCCCCCTTGCACCTAGCCTGGACGACCCCGGGCGGGGCGCGGACACCCCACCCTCTCCGGGTGAAGTCGGGACCTCACCCAAGGAGGGAGGGGCAGCCGAGCCCCACCAAAAGCCGACAGACTTTTACAATGCTGCTACTCTTGTCGATGCCTTCAAGAGTTCCCCGCCCTTGCGGAAATCCAGACCAAAGTAGAGTGTTGCTAGAGGCACACGAACCATAACAGCGCCTACCTCAGCTCAGCCACCAGGACTCCTTCATCCCGGGGTACGGGTCGGTGCGCAGCTCACCTTAAAAAGACAGGCGCCCCCACACGGCCTCATCGGAGCAGGCGACTACCACCTGCTCGTCACAACTGATTCCCGGCTGGTCCGAGAGAAGCGAGCCCCCCGGCTCGCAGGGCCGGTGATTAGAGGGATCCAATCGTCAGCCACACGAGCCGGAGGCCCACATACACCCAGACCATCCAGGAATCATAGGCACGTGCGGGGACGCCCATGACACTGGGAAAAAGTGGGTAACTGGGAAGTTATGGGTTGGAAAAGGAAGAGGGTCGGTCTGCGCTGTCCAGCCCAGACACGCGCCGCACGCGACCGAGATGCCCACACTCAAGACGAGCAAGAGTGCACACACCCCCGCCACCCGCGGAGACACGCCGGGCCAGACAACGCAGACAGTGGGCAGGAGGGGTGTTTAGGAGTGGACAGAAAGGATATGGGTGGAAAGGCATGGAGAGACAAGGAAATAAGGAAAGAAGAGGAAAAGGAACAAGGAGTTGGAGGGATTTGAATTTAGGAAGGCCAAGAAAGGATGAGGATGGCAGTTTCGATTTAGCCTCTCGCCCGAAGGCGGGAGGCGAAACCCATCCTGCCAACTGGGGTCGCGGGTGTCGTCACATCCCGTACCCAATTATCCATGTGCCGGACCAGTCAGCAGGTGCCAACAAGTCCAGCAGATGAAAATCGGTCCCCTGCGGGGTTATATAAAGTGCTACACGATCTGTGAGGCGTTAACGTTGTCTAAAATGTCTGTCAAATTGTCTGAAAAACATTCGAAACGTACCATCTCTGTATACAATCACACATTTAGCATGTTCAGAGACATGATTGGCTGTTCATAACGTTTTGAAAATGTAGTATCGCATGTCAAAATAAGCCAAATTCGGTAAAATGTTGCCCGGCATTAAGCATGGGATTGGAAAGGCAACCGTGGCTTATCTATATAACAAGATAAGTTGTTATATTTCACATTTGAGCCAAATGCTATGTTTTTCTGACGTGTTGTGCAGATACCTGCCTGGACACCCCGATTGACGTGGTGTCCTTAGCTCCCCCTCCCCTCGCGATCTCGCCTCGTGTTGTGTAGATACCTGCCTGTTCTGACCCGATTGACGTGGTGTCCTTAGCTCCTCCTCCCCTCGCGATCTCGCCTCGTGTTGTGTAGATACCTGCCTGTTCTGACCCGATTGACGTGGTGTCCTTAGCTCCCCCTCCCCTCGCGATCTCGCCTCGTGTTGTGCAGATACCTGCCTGTTCTGACCCGATTGACGAGGTGTCCTTAGCTCCCCCTCCCCTCGCGATCTCGCCCTCTGGTTGATCGCACCTTGCGTAGGAGTGGGACTCGCGCTTATTACCAAACGTCGATATTGTACCTAGTCCAGCATCTAATCTAAATACTCCCAACCCTGTGATTCGTGGATTCTGTCATTATTAGGGCAAAAACCTACTAAATGTCATGTGAATTCTGATTCGGAAACGAGAATTTGTGTTTTGTGTTGCGATGTGTGTTTTGACGGATGCCGTGTCTGTCTCTCTCTCTCTCTCTCTCTCTCTCTCTCTCTCTCTCTCTCTCTCTCTCTCTCTCTCTCTCTCTCTCTCTCTCTCTCTCTCTCTCTCTCTCTCTCTCTCTCTCTCTCTCTCTCTCTCTCTCTCTCTCTCTCTCTCTCTCTCTCTCTCTCTCTCTCTCTCTCTCTCTCTCTCTCTCTCTCTCTCTCTCTCTCTCTCTCTCTCTCTCTCTCTCTCTCTCTCTCTCTCTCTCTCTCTCTCTCTCTCTCTCTCTCTCTCTCTCTCTCTCTCTCTCTCTCTCTCTCTCTCTCTCTCTCTCTCTCTCTCTCTCTCTCTCTCTCTCTCTCTCTCTCTCTCTCTCTCTCTCTCTCTCTCTCTCTCTCTCTCTCTCTCTCTCTCTCTCTCTCTCTCTCGTGGTATATGAGAGCTCACAAAATAGTCTGTTGCAAATGCGATACCACGGAATACACAAAAAAATCGGTATTTGTTCTCAGAGGGGAGGCGTGGGAGCACTCAGTTCTAAAAGTAAAGTGATGTTTGGTCTCGAAAATTATGTGCTGAGCAAAACAGAATACACTACATGGAATTTTTTGTCATGCTCTATGCGACCGAAGACTCAGTCCATAACTCAACGCCGGCACCGACAGGGATCCGATATGCAGCTAACGGCCATCTTGCCACGGAACTCTTCCGACACCAGAAAAGTAGTCAGTGAACTTCTCCCGCACCCGAGCTGCCTCCCTGGTGAAGTTGCGGGATTCACCGCTGTGAATGTCGACTAGTCCGGCAACGTCGCCACGCTCGTCGGCTGTGACACAGCTGTAACAGCCGGGAGACAGGTCGTTTCGCGCGATGTCTTTGCTGCGCAGAAAATTGTGCAGCACACACGTAGCCTGCACAATCAGTTTGGCTGTTGGCACGGTGCACCCGATGGCGCCGCCATACACGCGCCACCGCTGCGCCAGGATGCCGAACGCATTCTCGCATGTTAACCTGGCTCTACTCATCCTGTAATTAGCTACGCGACGCTGGGGGCTGGTGAGGGTTAGTTAGTTAGTTATTTGGGCTTAAGGGGCGCACCAGCCTGGCAAGGCCATATAGCGCCCAGAACAGTACAGTCGCTAAAAGTGTTCCATCTGGAACAAGAAGAACGCCTGATTCAGAGACTCATTTCCCCTTTCGGTGTCAATACTTCGCTGTGCGGGTGAATGGCAAAGCAAACAGAGAAGTGCACACACTACTAACATCAGTCCCTCCTGTACTGAAAAAACCGACACCCCACAAGATCCACCAGGTAACGCCGCGCAGAGAGCGCCCGGCACGAGGCGCCGGGGCGTCAGTTCCGACGCCCACTCCGTACCCCCGGACCCAGGGGGCCCGGGAGTACGGGGAGTCCCTGAGTCCGGCCTGGCGCCCAGCAAACAGCTGGGCACCCAGGCGGACTCCCCCTGCGCTGCCCCCCACATTTTCATGTGATCCACGCCCGCCCCCCGCCGGACGGCAGTGTAGTCCCAGCACGGGGCGTGAGACTCCACAGGGGGAGTCGGGCGCTCCGCGCCAGGCAGCCCTCCGCGCAGCGTCACCCGGAGGACCCCCAGGGTATGTGCACAAGGCATTAGGCTACAGTGTGCCAAACAGTGTTCATCTGAGATCCTCACAGAGCATGTTGTGCTTAACCAGGGTCATAGATGATTCTAAAATTGATGGCCTTCAGGAAAGTCAGCACTTGTTCGATCAAACGGGAGTCGCGACCAACCATCTCTGACATAGCAAAAGGCTCCTGTCTCTCGCCAAAGTGTGTGGTTCTCTCTCCGTTATACCCAGGGCAGGACATCAGCACGTGCCTGACTGACAAGGGTGCACCGCAACGCAGGCAGGGCGGCCTCGCTTCCCCACAAAGGAGGTAACGATGGGTGGCCAATGTATGGCCGGTACGTAATCTGCAGAGGGGCCACCTCCTCTCGCCGACATCGGCGCGATGCACACTGCCACTCACCGAGTTCAGGCTTTATCTCGAACAGCTTGTTGCTCGCAAGCATCTCCCATGACTGCTGCCAGGCCTTGCGGAGGTGATACAATAGATGGGTGAATAAGTCCCTGGCCGGGATTGGAAGTCGACGTGAACATGTTCTTTCCGCTGCACGCTTTGCCGCTGCATCTGCTGCCTCATTACCTCCTATTCCTACATGGCTGGGTATCCAACACACCTGAATCTTCTTTTGATTTTTCCCTAATCGTGAGATGTGTAGGCGTATCTTACGCACAAGACCATCGCTCGGGTTGAAGATTTTTAATGCCTGCACGCTGCTGAGTGAGTCGGTAAAAATTACGAAACGATTCTCTTCACACGTTTCAATATAACATAGAGCTTTTGAAATCGCGATCAATTCAGATGTGAACACCGATGCATACGATGGAAGCGAAAAGGTTCTGGTCGTGGGGCCTACAACGAAAGGGCATCCTACCCCAGCTCTCGTCTTCGACCCATCTGTGAATATTTTTACATATTCACTGTAATGTGAAATGTGCTCTAAGGCTAGAGCATTCATTTCTACCGGGGGGACACTAGATTTCGCGTAACCTGCAAGAGATGAGTCTGTCTCAGTTTCCGCAATCTGCCAAGGTGGGATTTCGGACGGTTCGTCAAGGGCAATCATTCGCCGTTGGACTCCACTTTCCAATGCTAAATTTCGCGCACGAACACAGAAAGGCAATCCCCTGCGAAGGTCATCAAAAAGCTGCACAACTCGGCGCGAAAAAGACCATCTTATATGTTGGGTGGCTCGGAAGTTGTGCCAGCTTGTATGCGTACCTCTGGCCAAGAAGGCGACGCCGCATCGCCAGTGGAGGTTCATTCGCTTCGACAAGCAGGCTGCTTGTCGGTGTGGTGCGAAAGGCACCTGTAGCGATACGAACAGCACTATGGTGGATGGTATCCAAGCAGCGCTTCGCGGAGTCAGACGCCGAATCGTACACAAAACAAGCATAGTCTATTTTGGAGCGAATGAGTGAGCGATATAGAACGAGCAGATTGATTGATTGATTATTTGGTTTTAGGGGCGCGCCAACCTGCAAGGTCATATAGCGCCCATAACACTTCTCTGCAGTCAAAGTTTATAAATTTGTCTGTCTTTAGGGGAAAGTAAAGTCTCGTCTACAGTGAACTAATATTTACATTAAAGAGTGACTCTTTCACATCGTAGTTATGATTCTCACTGCACGGATGCATGGTCACAGATTCAAACAGGTTTACCGCGCCGGCAGGCGCTCGGCGCGGGGCGCCGGGGCATCACTTCCGGCGCCCACCCCGCGCCAACGGACCCAGGGGCCCGAGGGCGCGGGGGCAGCCTAGACGCCGGACCCAAGCCCGACGTCTAACGGAGGCCCTCCCCGTCGCTCCGAGACTTGAAAGGCCCCGGAGCGAAAGGGAGGACCCGCCAAATCGGCGCCAGGCGCCTATCAGCGCGGTTGACTACCACAACACACGCTTTTAACCAGGATCAAATATTATCGTAAAGTCAATGTCTCTAAGATAGGACAGCACCCGTTCAACCATACTGGAGTCACGGCCGATCAATTCTAAGAGTGTGGACTCCTGCCGGTGCACGCCAAAATGCAAAGACCTGCGTCTAGCATATTCCGGACATGAGACCAGCACGTGTCGGACCGAAAGGGGCGCCGCACATCGCTGACATTGTGGTCGAGGTTCGCCGCATAACAGATATCGGTGAGTGTCCAGCGTGTGGCCAGTCCGCAATCGACACAACGCCACCTCCTCACGGCGGTTAGGCCGCAGCGAGGATGGCCACTCACCGATCTCAGGTTTGATAACTTTCAACTTGTTATTTATTATATTATTCCATTGTTCTTGCCATACACTGCGAAGGTGGGTACATATATATGGGTACAAATCTCTAGCGGGGATTCGTTGCGCACGCCTGCAGGGCCTACGGGAAGCACGTCGGGCCGCTGCGTCTGCCACTTCATTCAATTGTATTCCAACATGACTTGGGATCCAGCAGAGTGTTACATACTTTCCCAGTCTGGCAAGGCGGGTTAAGCGCAGGACAATGTTTAAAACAAGTCCATCACTTGGGTTGAAACCACTCACAGCTTGAATGCTGCTAAGGCTATCGGTGAAAATAACGTATTTCGTGGCATCACTAACTTCGATAAAGCATAGAGCCTTATCCAAGGCGGTGAGTTCAGAGGTGGAAACCGATGCAAAAGATGAAAGTGAGAAATTTCTTGTTACTGTATCCGTAACAAAAGCGCATCCCACTCCAATATCAGTTTTTGATCCGTCAGTGTAGAACGACACATGATCTGCATACTGTGCAATGTGTTCGAGCGCCAATTGTTTAAATTCAGTAGGGATAGTATCGGATTTGGTTTTCCCTGCGAGAGTCATGTCGGTTTTTGGGCAGATAAGTTCCCAAGGAGGGATGTCTGAAAGCTCGCTATGAGTCACAACACTCGGCTGGATACCACTTTCGGCCGAGAAACGTTGGACGCGTACGCCCAGTGGGATTCCTCTTTGCACGTTCACAAACAGCCGTAGCATGTTCCGCGAAAAAACTGCGTTATATGTTGGGTGTGACGGAGACTGAGCCAGCTTACAGGCGTAACGCTGCCCGAGCAGGCGCCGTCGCAATGCGAGAGGTGGTTCATTTGCTTCCACCAACAAGCTGGAGCACGGTGTTGTCCTAAACGCACCTGTGGCCACTCGGAGTGCACTATGGTGAATCGTATCTAAACAGCGTTTAGCTGATTCCGACGCAGAATCGTATACAAAACAGGCGTAATCCATCTTGGAACGAACAAGAGACCGATAGAGAATGAGAAGTGTCTTCCTGTCCGCTCCGTACGATAGACGAGATACACATTTCAAGGCATTCAATGATTTAAAACACTTGTCACGTATATTCCTAATGTGTGCGTTGTATGTCAGCCGTTTATCAAACGTTACTCCGAGAAACTTTGCTGTCGGTTGGAAAGTGATAGTTTTACCGCGCAACGATACCATAGGTTCCGGACAGGTCCTGCGCCTGCGACAGAAATGAACACCAGCGGTTTTTTCGGTCGAAAAATATAATCCATTTTTACTACTCCAGCGTTCCAGATGGTTCACGGCTAGCTGGAGCTGACGGGAAAGTGCCGGCGTTGTTGAAGCCTTTACCCATACTGCGATGTCGTCCACGAAAATGGATGCCTGAATGGAAGGTGGGAGTGAATGTGTGACGTCATTTATGGCCAGAGCGAAGAGGCAGATACTAGAGACGCTCCCCTGCGGAATGCCTTCTTCTTGATAAAAGGTGTTTGAGTATGTACCACCTACTCTGACACGGAACGTCCTATCAGTCAAAAAATTTTTCATAAAGAGCCCCATCTGACCTCTGATACCACACTTATGCAACTTTAAAAGGATACCATGTCGCCACGCTGTATCATAAGCGGCAATGGCGTCAAAGAAGACGGCTCCCAGGTGACGCCTCTCTTTAAATGCAATTCGCACTGAGGTGTCAAGTGATACCAAGTGGTCCACCGTACTGCGGCCTCTACGAAACCCACACTGGTTGTTATTGATGATGCCCCGGCTTTCCAAATACCAAACGAGTCTTACATTCACCATTTTTTCGAACAACTTGCACATGCACGAGGTAAGCGAGATCGGCCTAAAGTGCAAAGGGTCCAATCCAGATTTACCAGGTTTAAGGATTGGTATCACTATAGCCTCCCGCCACGCCGGTATAAATTCGCCGGACTCCCACATCATATTGAATGAGGCCAGCAGTACCCTGAGTGCGCTCTGCGATAGTGCTTTAAACATATCATTGTGAATTAAATCCGGGCCCTCGGCCACAGGGTGGAGCCCACGAATGGCTGCCGCTAGCTCATGCAAGGTAAAGGGCTTATTGTATGACAGTGTGCTGGTGGTTCCAAAATGTATACTTTTCTGTTCAGCTAGGGTTTTATATCGCATAAATGAGACATCCTCCCTAACTGAACTACAGCGCTGTGCAATCGCATTTCCTATACAGTCGGCTACTTCTGTTGGATTGAATATATTCCTACCACCAATCTGCAGAGTTGGTAGTGGTGTTGAGACCGACCTACCTTCGATACGGCGGATTTGACCAAACACTTGAGACAATGGCGTAAATCGATTCAGTTTACCTACGTATTCTCTCCAACATTTTCTCTTAGCTTGTTTTATTGTGCGCCTGCAGGCGGCTCGAGATTTCCGATACATATTTAAGTTTTGCTGAGTGGAATTTCGTTTAAACTGTCTGTAAGCGCGCCGCCGCTCTCGGACAGCGTCACGGCATTCCATGCTCCACCACGGTACCGGTGGTCGCCGAGGGTTTTTTGATGTTCGCGGTATAGAAGCATAAGCAGCGTCTCGGAGGATAGCTGTAAATTGGTCGACTGTGAACGGTGTTTGGGTTGAAAAGGTTTCCAAATAGTCATCCACGAGGGAGCTAAATAAGGACATATCAGCATTTTTCATCTTCCAACGTTGCGGTCTCGTGCCTAAAACAGATGTGTTGTCACAAGTCACTAAAACAGGGAAATGGTCACTTCCCATGGGGTCACTGCACACAGCCCAGCTAAACAGAGCAGATAGCTCTGGGCTGCAAAGGCTAAGATCCAATGCCGATTCCCGACCGGATGGAATAGTAAGATGTGTTGGTGCTCCGGTGTTTAAAATACAAAGGCTCACACCCTGGATAAAATGATCGAGGTGCCGACCCCGAGAGTTAATATCTTCACACCCCCAAGCGGTGTGGTGAGCATTAAAGTCTCCCAAGAGAAGGATGGGCGGTGGTAGCTCAGATATAAGCAAATTTAGTTCACGCGTGGGCATGTCTACCCCAGGGGGTAGGTATATAGAGCAGAGCGAAATCTGCCTTCGAGCGATATATATACGTGCTGCCACGGCTTGCAGCCGTGTTTGGAGTGATATTTGCTTTGCTGGTATATAATTATTGATTGCGAGAAGAACACCACCGTGGGCGACTGGGTTACGTTCTAAATCCTTTCGAAATATTGAAAAACCTGTAAGGGAGAAAGGGAACTCAGCTGAGAGTTTAGTTTCTTGCAGGCATATAGCTGCCAGTCCCCTGGATCTTATAAAAGCCTGGAGATCCCCGGCGCTAGTGCGAATTCCACGACAGTTCCACTGCAGAAACGTGTTAATGATGGGGGGTGGAAGTTAGGGTGAGCGCCTACCAGAGCAGCTACTTGCTATTTCCAGTATGGGCCTCCTTGCCCATAGGTTTTCTTTGGGGGCGCAGAGGGCACCCCACTTTGCCTGGGTCGAGACGATGCCCCAGGCCTAGATGTCCCTATTGATGCTGCTCGGGCTTTAGAAGGTTGTGGCTGGCCTGGAGGAGTCCCGGATGCCACACGTTTGGTGGGAGATCTTCCCCTAGTGCTATCCTCCCTCCGTGACCCCTCAAACTGCTTCCTGACAGCCGCAACCGACGTCGGCGGCGGTGGGGGTGGCGGAGGTGGCTGATTATCGGACAGAGGAGAAAAGGCAGGAGTAGAGGGCTGACCGTCAACAGAGATTTCAACGGGGGGCTGGACTGGGGACGGCAGTTGACGTCGCTTCCCACCCCTGCCCACCGTCGTCCAGCCCTCAGTCGCAGGAGGGGGTCAGGCTCCGGTGTCGCGAAGGGCACCCTTTGCCTCGGAGTGGCGGGAGTCTCAGACGGGGTGTTGGGGGCAGGAGTGGTCCCCTGCTCTCCGCCCCCACCCCCAGCCGGGGCCACGGGCGGCGGGGAGGGGCGGGAGGGATGGGTGGAGGAGGTGCCGCCTCCGGCTGTGATGTCGGGGCGGCGGGCTGGCCAGAAATGACCAGCCCCATCCTCCCTGCCAGGCGGATAAAGTCCGCCAGGGTCAGGGAACGGATGACCTCCTCCGGGGTCATCCGCGGTGTCGGCGTCCTTGAAGACGCCGCTACGGTGGGTGCTGTACTACGTACTGCCTCCGCATAAGAACTCCGAGGGTGGGAGGCCTCGTAGGTATCCTTTGCAGCTCTGAATGGGATGCGCTTTGTAACCATAATGGAAAGTATTTCTTTTTCTGTCTTCATACGTGGACAATTTTTGTCGCCTGCTGAATGGGGTCCCTCACAGTTTATGCAAAACAGTTCTCGTGCATCGCATTCCCTTCCATCGTGCTCGCTTGTTCCGCATCGTTCACACACTTTCTTTCCTTTGCAGAATTTGGCTGTGTGTCCGTAGCGCTGGCAGGAGAAGCATCGCATTGGGTTGGGGACATAGGGTCTAACTCGGACTTTAACATAACCTACATTCACATCTGTTGGTAGGTCCACACTATCGAACGTCAATATCAAAGTATCTGTCTCCTCAAGGATCCCTCCTACTTTTCGTCGTACTCTTCTCGCTTCCACTACCCCGCTTTCCGTGAGTCCATCTACTATCTCCTCTTCAGAAACTCCTTTCAGATCAAAACATGTAATGACACCCTTTGAAAAGTTCTTAGTCTTGTGTGGTACGATAGTGACATACACAGTTACTACTTTCCTCTGGCCAGCCTCTCGCTTTGTGTATCTGAGTTCGGTTATATCAAGTGCACGCTGTGCGTCTGCAGAACTACTGAGCTCCACCTCCAGGACACCGTCCCGAAGGCAGCTACATCGCATCACCTTACCCAGTCGGTCGCATGCCTCCTTGCGTTGGAATGGTGAAAGTGACGATAGGGTGGAGTCCACACCCCGAATCATCACAACTCGTGGATGGGAGGGCTTCGGAGTGACCCTTTGAGAGCCGGCAGTTTCGTTCTCACCACCCCGATGGGGGGAGGGGAGGGGAAGGGTTTGCGGTGTTGAGTGTATCCATGAGAAAGTTATTAAATTCAGCCAGCCACGTGCGCCCCCCTTCCGACGAGGGTGCTACGAGGCGAGACGACGCACGGGCTGGCTATACGGGGGAAACGCCGCCGTTACAGAGGGGGAGAGAGACTCACCAAACCCCCCTGCCCCAACGACGGTCCCCCCTTGCACCTAGCCTAGACGACCCCGGGCGGGGCCCGGACACCCCACCCTCCCCGGGTGAAGTTGGGACCTCACCCAAGGAGGGAGGGGCAGCCGAGCCCCACCAAAGGCCGACAGACTTTTACAATGCTGCTTCTCTTGTCGATGCCCTCAAGAGTTCCCCGCCCTTGCGGAAATCCAGACCAAAGTAGAGTGTTGCTAGAGGACGACGAACGAACACAGCGCCTCCCTCAGCTCAGCTACCAGGACTCCTTCATCCCGGGGTACGGGTCGGTGCGCAGCTCACCTTAAAAAGACAGGCGCCCTCGCACGGCCTCATCGGAGCAGGCGACTACCACCTGTTCGTCACAACTGATTCCCGGCTGGTCCGAGAGAAGCGAGCCCCCGGCCCGCAGGGCCGGCGATTAGAGGGATCCAATCGCCAGCCACACGAGCCGGAGGCCCACATACACCCAGACCATCCAGGAATCATAGGCACGTGCAAGGACGCCCATGATACATCATCATCATCATTGGGGTTTTCGGGCGCGCCGACAGCCAAGGTCACATGGCGCCCATAACATCGCGAACAAACACTCCGGGAGGCTCAAGCAGGGAAAAACACACACAACAACGTAGTCCTCCTAAAACATTTTAAACATGTGATCCATCCACCAACGTCTGGCTAATCAGTAGATAAAAGGGAGAAAAAACTCCTCTTGGTCACTTGAATAGACAGCTACATCAATGAGGTTACTTCATAAAACTGTACAGACACCCAGCTACGTAGGAGAGTATATCACCTTAAAATTTACTGCTCTCAGATACATTTCTATATCTGAACAATTAACAGAGGGGATTCCCCAGAAGCGACTCTAGCGACGGTGAGCCGGGCAAATAGCGCCTCCTCTCCAGCTCAAAGTCACGGCACTCCACCAGTACGTGCTTCACCGTCAGCCTATCGCCGCATCGCGGACATTCCGGCGGGCGGTCGCCAGTCAAGAGATAAGAGTGCGTGGAGTACGTGTGCCCTATTCTTAGTCTAGAGATAACAACCTCGTCCCTTCTGTTGCCTGCATTGGCAGATGACCACGGTCCTATCCGGGGCTTCAGCTCCCTCAGCTTGCCACCCTTGGGGTCCGCGTCCCATCGTTGCTGCCAGATTCCGGAGAGGTAGCTCCTAACACACGGGAACATATCAAAGTACGGAACACGGATTCCACGGGAAGGCTCGCTGCTCGCTGCTTCTTTAGCTGCCCCATCGGCCAGTTCGTTTCCCTTGATGCCACTGTGACTAGGTACCCACGCAAGAGTCACGGACTTCCCTCGACTCACAGCCCGGTGTATCTTGTGTCTGATGAGAGGTAAAAGATATGAGTTTGATGCGTTGTACGTAAGTGATTGGAGTGATTGTAATGACGAAAGAGAATCACTGAAAATTACAAATCGGTTGGTTCTCGACCGCAGAACCTGATCCAAGCACCGAAAGATGGCGTATAATTCCGCTGTGAACACTGAGGCAGCCCGTGGGAGTGAATATCGTCGCTGAATATTGCTACCTACAAACGCGCATCCCGCACCAATAACACACTTCGATCCATCCGTATAGAAGGCTGCATGATTTGGAAACCTGGACGAGCAGTATTCCAGAAAGGTTTGACGCACGGCTTCCGGCATCAGGCCCTTAGTCAGCTCTAGTAGCCGTGTGTCAACCTCGACCTTGGACGTCCGCCACGGCTCGGCAGCTGGCAGCTGCGCGGTTTCGACACTTTCATGATTGATGTCAGCCTCGCTCAGCCATGCACGGATTCTAATTCCAGGGTGTCGAGCAGATGTGCGAGAACCATTGTCGATTCGCCTCAGTCTACTGTTGTCAAAAAAAGTGTCATATGTAGGATGGTCGGAGTCCTGTTTAAGCTTCAACGCATATCGCATGGCAACATATCTCCGTCGCAAAGCAAGTGGCATCTCGTGTATATCCACGTGCAGGCTTGAAACAGGTGAGGTACGAAAAGCACCGGTTATAATTCGAAGGGCCTGGTTTTGGACAGTGTCCAACATTCTTTTGGATGTTTCTGTCGCAGAGTCATATACCACACTTCCATATTCTAGTTTTGATCTTATTAAGGATCTGTACAATGTTAAGAGTGTTTTTCTATCCGAGCCGTATGTCATGCGGGTTAAGACCTTAAGAATATTAAGGCAACTAAAACAGCTCTCTCTAAGCTTTCTGAAGTGAGCGGCGTATGTTAGTCTGCGGTCAAGTATTAATCCTAGGAAGCGTGTCTGGTCCACTACTTCTATCTCATGGCCCGCGATGTTCAGAATAGGATGTTCACATACCCTCCGTCGGGTGCAAAAATGCATGCATTTGGTTTTAGAGGTTGAAAAGCGTAGACCATTTATTTCACTCCACCGCTGCAGTCTGTCGAGGCAAAGCTGCAGTTGCCTTTGGGCTGTGGTGGTCGAAGACGTTGTTACCCATATGGTAAAGTCATCTACGAACATGGCACGGGAGACATTGGGCGGTAAGGTATCGCCTATGTCATTAATCATGACGGCGAACAGGGCCACAGATAAAACGCTACCCTGTGCCGTGCCGTTCTCCTGTGTGTGCTCCTCGGACAAAGAATTTCCAATTCGAAATCTGAAACGCCTGTCCCTCAGGAAATTGAACAGAAACCAACCAAGGCGACCTCGCACTCCCATGTCAAAAAGCTTTTTTAGGATGCCATGCCTCCAAGTCAAGTCATAAGCGCGCTCTACGTCAAAAAATACTGCGATTGTGTGCTGTTTGTTTATAAAACCTTCCCTAACGGCTGCGTCGAGTGCGATAAGGTGGTCGAGTGTGCTTCTGCCTCGGCGAAAACCACATTGTGCGTTAGATAAAAGACCATTGCTTTCAAGAAACCACATCAGGCGTGTATTAATCATCCTCTCAAACAGTTTGCAGACACTAGAGGTCAGCGAGATAGGCCGGAAGTCCTCAGGCGAGTCTCCCGGTTTCCCCGGCTTCTGGATAGGGACAACAATCGATTTCCGCCACTGCTCCGGAAAGTCGTTGTTTTCCCACATGCCATTGAAAATGTCAAGGAGTGATGAGATAGATTGTGCAGGAAGATGTAAGAGCATTTGATTGGTAATTTGATCACTGCCAGGCGCCACACTCTTGAGGTTTTTTAGTGCCTCTTCCATCTCTTCAATGGAGAAAATGACATTGTAGGAGGCTGAGTTGTCGTTCCCGAAATTTATTGGAAAGCGCTCTTGGATTTGTCGGTGTCTTAGAAAATGTTGGCTTTGAGAGGAGTTGCTACAGCGGTCTCGGAAGGCCTTTGCCATGAGGTCAGCTACGTCTTTTGGGTCCGTGATTTTTGCTCCGTTCGAACTGAGGACAGGTGTGGGTGTAGATCGCCGCCTGCCCTGGATACTCTGGACGCGGCTCCAGACCTGTGCAGATGGTGTGAAACGGTTCACGGTGCTGACATAATTAACCCACCATCTTCTTTTCGAGTTAAGTACAGTGCGTCGAGCCAAAGCTCTCGCACGCCTGTATCTGACGAGATTTCTATTTGTAGTGTGTTTGTTGAAAATCCGGAAAAACCGCTTCCGTTTTAAGATTGCAGCTTTACATTCCATGGACCACCAGGGCACTGGGGTGTGCTTTGGCCGCCCACGAGTGGTAGGAATAGAACATTTTGCGGCTGTTAAAATCATTCTGTTGAATTCTTCAATGGCTTCAGTAGCCGAGGCCTCCGGGGGAGGAGTCACCGTACCGCATGCAGCCTCAAAGCCCACCCAGTTTGCTCGCTTGTGGTTCCATCTTGGAATCGTGGATGCCGGTGCACCTCGCAGGGTCAGGTTGGTGAGAATAGGAAAATGGTCGCTACCGTAGGGCTCGTCAAGAACACTCCAATGAAGCTGGGTGAGGAGAGAGGGAGAACAGATAGAAAGGTCAATGGAGGAGAGGGCGCCAGAGGGTAAAGTTATATGAGTGGCTCTGCCTGAGTTTAAAAGACAGAGAGAGTTTAGATGGAGGAAGCGCTCGAGGGTACGGCCCCGGGGACAGGTGCGGTCGGTAGCTCCCCCCAAGCAGCATTATGAGCGTTGAAGTCGCCCAATAGCACAACAGGGGTGGGAAGCTGATCATAAATATTGTTGAGAGATGATATATCAATAATGCCACCTGGTGGTAGGTATATGGAACAAACTGTTAGTTTTGTTCGGCCGAGATCAACCCGGGCGGCAACTGCTTGTAATGAGGTGTTTAATGGAATACTATAGCAGGGGGCGGAGTGGTGTACCGCCACCAGTACTCCTCCGTATGCAATTGTTGTACTGAAAACTTCTTTTCTAAAGGTGTTATAGTTCTTGATATTTATACTTGAGTTAGGAGAAAGTTTTGTTTCTTGTAGGCATATTATTACTGGTTTATATTCCGCCAGCATATATTGGAAATCTGAGAAATTTGCACGGAGGCCTCGGCAATTCCATTGCATTATTGTGTTTGCGTTCATTGTGTATTATTTATGGAAGCGGTCTTTTCGGGTTAGTGGGAAGGCTTAAAGACCCTACCTCCAGTGGGTGATAGTCACCCCTTGGCCCCTTTTGACCGTTCCAGGGGTGGGCCCAGCGTGTTTTGGGCGTGAGTGGCTTCCTCCTCTGGAGGTCTCCAGGGAGGATCCACGCGCTCTGGATGTCTGGGGCTGATCCGGAGGGGTACCAGTAGCCGGGCGCTTAGTGGGCGATCGCCCCCGCGCTACCGGCTCGAAGTTTCTACGCACAGCCGCCACTGATGGTGTCGGGTTTGGCGGCTGCGAGGCTGGTGTGGTCGGGGAGGCTGCAAGAGCATCACCCGTAGGAGGTACGATAGGGGACGGTGGGCGGCGCCTCCCCGTGGGAGAGTGTTTGCCCCCTCTTCCCACAACTGTCCACCCCTCAGCATCGGAAAGGGGTTCAGATTCGGGAGGGGCACCAGGTGCCGTCTCTGGTTCACCAGCAGGAGCAACCGGCTGGTGGTCGGGAGCGGGGACTTTGCCCCGCTCCCCACCCCCAGCAGGTGCCAGGGGCGGGGGGATGGAAGCGGGAGCAGCGCCCCGCTCCCGCGACCCAGCCCCCATAGGAGGGGGCTGTGGAGGAGGCGCCGTCACTGGCCCAGGAGCCGGGGCGGCGGGCTGGCCAGAGATAACCAGCCCCATACTACCTGCCAAGCGGACGAAGTCCGCAATGGTCAGGCGTCGAATGACTTCCTCCGGGGTCATCCGTGGTGATGGTGAGGAACTTCCTGCGGCAGCTGCCTGGGAGTACGTTTTCCGCGGGCAGCGGGCCTCGTATGCCTCCCGGGCCTCACGGAAACTCATACGACCTTTTACCTTGATCGCCATGATCTCCTTCTCCTTTTCAAGCATGGGGCAGTCACGGTCGGCAGCTGAGTGAGGGGTCTGACCTTTCCCGCAGTTAACACAAAACTTATTTGCTAAGCAATCATCGACTACATGATCTGTTGATCCGCATCTCGCACATACTTGCTTCCCCTTACACGTGGTTGTGGTGTGACCGTATCGCTGGCACCGAAAACATCTCATAGGTGATGGGATGAAGAGTCGGACACCGATTCTGACATATCCTACAAATACGTGATCGGGAACGTCCGTCTTATCGAAGGTGAGAACAATTGTGTCACTTTCCTCTACTTCGGCACCTCTCCTAGTTTTCATACGCCGCGCCTCAACTACACCAAAGCCGGCAAGGCCGTCAACAATTTCCTCCTCACAAACACCCCTCAGGTCCGGACAACGGATGACACCTTTCGAGAAGTTTTTTGTACGATGCGCTTCAACAGAAATGAAAATTTTGCACGTCTTTTGGAAACCAGAATCCTTCCTCGTGAAAGTCAGTTCCGACACAGAAAGTGCGCGCTCTGCGTCCTCGGTTTTCGCGAACTCTACCTCCAAAGCTCCATCACGCAAACGCTCACAACGCACTACCTTGCCAAGATGATCAAGCGCCTCTTTTCGTTTGAAGGGTGACAGTGACCCAAGGGATGTGTTCCGTCCTCGCATCGCTAGGACACGGGGACAGGACGGTTTCGCAGCTGGTTTTTGCGGACCAGGTGGCACGGCTCGGTCTGTCCCTCCCCCTCTAGGGGGGGTGGAGGTGTCGACCTCCTGTGGAGGGTGAGGAGAGAGGTTTGTGGTGTTAGTATCCATGAGAATGTGTTTAGTTTCAGCCAGCAACGTGTGCCCCCCTTCGAACGAGGGTGCTACTAGGCGAGACGACACACGGGCTGGCTATACGGGGGAGACGCTGCCGTTACAGAGGGGGAGAGAGACTCACCAAACCCCCCTGCCCCGACAACGGTCCCCCCTTGCACCTAGCCTAGACGACCCCGGGCGGGGCCGGACACCCCACCCTCCCCAGGTGAAGTTGGGACCTCACCCAAGGAGGGAGGGGCAGCCGAGCCCCACCAAAGGCCGACAGACTTTTACAATGCTGCTACTCTTGTCGATGCCCTCAAGAGTTCCCCGCCCTTGCGGAAATCCAGACCAAAGTAGAGTGTTGCTAGAGGACGACGAACGAACACAGCGCCTCCCTCAGCTCAGCTACCAGGACTCCTTCATCCCGGGGTACGGGTCGGTGCGCAGCACACCTTAAAAAGACAGGCGCCCTCGCACGGCCTCATCGGAGCAGGCGACTACCACCTGCTCGTCACAACTGATTCCCGGCTGGTCCGAGAGAAGCGAGCCCCCGGCCTGCAGGGCCGGCGATTAGAGGGATCCAATCGTCAGCCACACGAGCCGGAGGCCCACATACACCCAGACCATCCAGGAATCATAGGCACGTGCGGGGACGCCCATAACACTGGGAAAAAATGGGTAACTGGGAAGTTATGAGTTGGGAAAGGAGGAGGGTCGGTATGCGCTGTCCAGCCCAGACGCGCGCCGCACGCGACCAAGGTGTCCACACTCAAGACAAGCCAGAATGCACACACCCCCGCCACCCGCGGAGACACGCCGGGCCAGCAACGCAGACAGTGGTCAGGAGAGGTGTTTAGGAGTGGACAGAAAGGATACGGGTGGAAAGACATGGAGAGATAAGGAAATAAGGAAAGAAGAGGAAAAGGAACAATGAGTTGGTGGGATTTGAATTTAGGAAGGCCAAGAAAGGATGAGGATGGCAGTTTCGATTTGGCCTCTCGCCCGAAGACGAGGGGCGAAACCCATCCTGCCAACTGGGGTCGCGGGTGTCGTCACATCCCGTGCCCAATTATCCATGTGCCGGACCAGTCAGCAGGTGCCAACAAGTCCAGCAGATGAAAATCGGTCCCCTGCGGGGGACGCCCATGATACTGGGATAATGTGGGTAACTGGGAAGTTATGATTTGGGAAAGGAAGAGGGTCGGTCTGTGCTGTCCAGCCCAGACACGCGCCGCATGCGACCGAGGTGTCCACACTCAAGACGAGCAAGAGTGCACACACCCCCGCCACCCGCGGAGACACGCCGGGCCAGACAACGCAGACAGTGGGCAGGAGGGGTGTTTAGGAGTGGGCAGAAAGGATACGGGTGGAAAGGCATGGAGAGACAAGGAAATAAGGAAAGAAGAGGAAAAGGAACAAGGAGTTGGTGGGATTTGAATTTAGGAAGGCCAAGAAAGGATGAGGATGGCAGTTTCGATTTAGCCTCTCGCCCGAAGGCGGGAGGCGAAACCCATCCTGCCAACTGGGGTCGCGGGTGTCGTCACATCCCGTACCCAATTATCCATGTGCCGGACCAGTCAGCAGGTGCCAACTAGTCCAGCAGATGAAAATCGGTCCCCTGCGGGGCAGAACGAGCAGAGTTTTCCTATCCGCCCCATATGATGTCCTGGATACGCATTTGAGGGTATTTAAGGATCTAAAGCACCTGTCTCGAAGTTTTCTAAGGTGAAAGGTATAGGTCAGGCGCCTGTCGAGAAAGATTCCAAGAAATCTAGCAACCGGTTTAAACGGAATTTGGCTGTCTCCTAGCATTACTCTGGGATCAGGGCAGGGTCGACGTTTTCGACAGAAGTGCACGCCGACCGTTTTCGTCGTCGAGAAATATAGCCCGTTCCGTCCACTCCAGGACTTTAGCTGGTTAACGGTCAGCTGGAGCTGGCGCGCGAGGGATGATGATGTAGACGACGTGGTCCATACAGCAAGGTCGTCTACAAAGAGCGAGCTTTTTATAGACTGTGGTAGATGGTCTGTAATGTCATTAATGGCAAGCGCGAATAATCCTACGCTCATAACACTTCCCTGGGGAATACCGTCCTCCTGATAAAATACCCTGGAGTAGGTTCCTCCAACACGCACTCGGAAAGTCCTGTCAGTTAAGAAGTTCTTAATGAAAAATCCCAAGTGACCGCGAATTCCACACTGGAATACCTTCACGAGAATTCCATGGCGCCAAGCAGTATCGTAGGCGGCTACGACGTCAAAGAATACAGCCCCTACATGCCGTCTTTCTTTGAAAGCACTTCGAACAGCAGTGTCAAGAGACACGAGGTGGTCAACAGTGCTCCGACCCTTGCGAAAACCACACTGGTTGTTATTGAGAATACCTCTGGATTCTAAGAACCATGTGAAGCGAACATTTACCATTTTTTCAAAGAGTTTACACAAACATGAGGTCAATGAGATAGGCCGGAAATGAAGTGGATCTGAACCGGATTTGCCTGGTTTTAGAACCGGAATAATAACTGCCTCCCGCCATGCACCAGGAAATTCTCCCGATTCCCATAGTGCATTGAAAGTGTTCAACAGGGCATCCAGTGTACACTTCGGAAACATCTTAAACATGTTGTTATGGAAGAGATCTGGGCCCTCCGCTACGCTGCGAAGACCACTAATTGCTGAGGTAAGCTCTTTTAGTGAGAATGGTGCGTTGTACGAGAGATTATCAGCTGTAGTGGGGCTGGTGAGGGCTGTTCCTGGGAATGGACGCATCATGAAGGGACGCAGCGGAAATGCTTCGTCCCCCACGAGGACGTGAGGCAGGGCAGCGTCTGTGCCGGGCAGCGGCTCAGGACCTAGGAACACCTGAGGTCCACCTTGGAGCTGGGCTTCCAACATCCTGCCTAAGTCACAAGCAGACCAGACGCCCCCATCGCTCTCTTGGCCATTGCCTCCTACGCTAATGAATGTGAAACGATACATCGCATCAACCACCGCCATCAGAACAATGCTACAAAACCCTTTGTAGTTGAAGTTGATGCTGCCACTATGCGCCGGCTTCTTAATCATGACGTGCTTGCCATCAACTGAACCAACGCAGTTCGGAAACTGCCATCTCCGGCCGAAGTCTTGGGCGAGTTGTCGCCACCCCGTTACGGTTGGGAAAGCCATGACATCTGGGCCAACCTCCGACCAGATGGCCTCGCAGACTTCCTTTACAATTAACCGGACTGTGGCGTACCCCACGCGGTAGGACTCTGCCACCGACTTCATCGCGCCACCAGCTGCCAGGTACCTGCAGCGACAATCGTTTTCATGAGATTAGTTGCACATTGTGTTCATGCAAGCTGACCGGACCTCCAACTCGGGAGGGGAGGGGGTGGCTGTCATTTGTCGTCATTTGACGGGCACCCGTATTCTGTCTGTCTGTTATTTGGGTTTAGGGGCGCGCCAACTATTGTGGTCACATAGCGCCAAAGTATTCTGTCTGTCTAATCAGTTGTTTCCTGGAGCAAGTTTATGGCATTAGCCAGCACTGTCAATGCAGCATCTAAACAGAGAAATGGAATGAGGCACACTTTCCGCTCCAAACCCAGGAAAACATTTTGCAATGTATAAATGAATGCAACATGGTGACCCGATCTAATCCAATTGAACCTCGTACATACGGAAGGGGGGGTTGCTGTAACCACCCTCTCCCTAAGGTATGTTGGATATATGAAAGAAAATGGCGTAGGTACTTGACACAGCTTATGGGAAGTGACAACAGCTCAATGTCAAGTAGGGGTCAATCGTGAGGGGTCACAACAACTCAAGGTAACGTGCGTGCGAAGGTTAACATAACTAATCCCCAAAAATTGCAGCATGGAAACGGGTCAAATACAATTAAATGAAAACCGATTTGATGGAATGAAAGCTAAACCGCACAAATAAGACCCAAGCATGAGGCCCCGGAGTACGGTACTAGAATACATACCTGAGGGTGATGGCCAGCCGCTCCGCGGGCTCGATAGGATCACGAAGGTGCGTGCAGGCTTTTGCGATCTGCGGGGCGACCTTTCCCAAAATTTCGTCAAACTCCTCCACGCTCATCCTAAAGTAGCGCTGATGGGCTTGGGGGTCCGACTCTCACATCTCCTGCACGAGGGTGTGGAACTCCCCACACTGCTCCCGTCGGAGCAGAATGGGGCGGACCCAGCAGGACCGCCTGCTCTGCTGCCGCCTCCGCCTGCGCTTTCGGAGCCATAAGAGCTGCAGCACCAGGACTCTGCGTTTCTGCGCGTCGAACGGATTCATAACGGACCTGAAAACAAAAATATTATGGTAATTTAATATTCTTTTATTGTTAATATTCTGTCTGATTGTGTGTGAAATATAGGTACGGATTCAAGGGCGGATCCAGGATTGGACATCACTGGGTCCCGGCGGGGGCCATTTCTTTACAGTGCTTAAGCTCAGTCCAAAGGGGGAGCGCCCCCATAGTCCCCCATGGATCCAGCCAGTGGCGGATCCAGGAAAAAGTTTGGGGGACCAAAAAATAGTTTCGGGGGGGAATTGAGCAAGAATCGCGAAAAGCATAGGATTTTAAAGAATAATGACAAAAAAGTCGGTCGTTTTGGGGAAGCCCAAAAGATACTATTTCGGGCTTGGGGGGTATGGCACCCAGTGGCGGATCCAGGATCGCCGATCGGGGGGGCACATTGCTGAGGGGGCGCCATTTTTGTCCGAGGGGGCGCCATTTTTGGCCCAGGTGGGCGCCAAATCCTATTGTGGGGCCGCCGATTTTCGCATCCTGGGGGGGGGGTGGGAGCTGAAAATTTTGGGCCTCACAGACCTAGTGTAAAGCGACCTTTCAGGGGGGGCGCCATCACCTTTCAGGGGGCGCCGAGGGTCGATGGGGGGGGGCACATGCCCCATGTGCCCCTCCCCTGGATCCGCCCCTGATGGCACCGTTGCCCAGCCCCTGGATCCGCCAGTGGATCCACCCTTATACGGAAATACGTCCGTTCTCATTTAAATTCACATAACCTTTGCTAAAATAAACCCAAGAGAAGATGTGATGCGTGAATATGCAAAGGCGGGAATCCAAACAATAACAAAAAACAACAACAAAACGAAAAAACGAAAAAACGAGAAAACGATAAAACGAAAAAACGAGAAAACGATAAAACGAAAAAACGAGAAAACGATAAAACGAAAAAACGTAAAAACGAGAAAACGATAAAACAAAAAAACGAAAAAAACGAAACGAAAAAACGAGTAGTGTAGCTTAGCCTTTAGGCAGCGGATACGCAGGCCCACTCCTGCAGACGACGGGAGACCGTCATATGCAGGCGATGCATATATGGCGGAGAGGCCTGTCTTCACCAGGCGCTCACCTCCACGAGATTCCAATGTCCCTCCACGGGAGGTGCGAAATTGGAAGTCGCGTGTGGGCTGGAGGGAGCCGGAGATGTTTGACGGGAGAAGTTGGGAGACGTAATGAACCGCGTGGGTTTTAAACAAGGACAGCTTTTACACACCTTACAAGTACTTTACGCAATGACATACATTTTACAGTGGAACATGAGAGGTTTCAGGGCAAACCACACAGAGCTCCATGCGTTGGTAGCTCTGAAGACCCCCGCTGTAGTCGCGTTGCAAGAAACCAAACTTAAACAAGATCTGCCTTGCCAGCTACATCACTATAAAACTTACCGCAATGATGTTCCTTCGATGACAATTGCCCATGGTGGAGTGGCACTGTTCGTTCATTACAGCGTTCCATCTCACTCGTTTGGCCTGAGAACCAGCCTCCAGGCGGTAGCAGCAACCATAGACTTAGGACAATTCAAAGCAACTATTGTATCCATATATCTTCCTCCCGGTGAGACTTTCCCAGAGGATGCACTCATACATTTAATACAACAATTGCCGGCGAATTATATCATTCTAGGCGACTTCAACACATATAATACAATGTGGGGCTGCTCCCGAACAAACAGGCGGGGTCGACGCCTGGAAGAAATAATACACCGCTTCGATATATGCATTCTAAATACAGGACAACCCACACACATTTCAATGCCGTCAGGCACAACATCGGCAATCGATTTATCTATTTGCTTATCATCACTGGTGGACCGTTTTAGATGGCGAACACCCTCTTATCCGTGCAACAGTGACCACTACCCCATTTGGCTGCTGTCCGAGATCCCACATCCAGGTAGGAGAACACCGCAATGGAATCTGCGTAGGGCGGACTGGGAAGGTTTTGCCTCAGACTGTGTCCTTGATTTTGCTCTAGAGGAAGGCAAAACTGCAACAGCATACGAGGAGGAAATGCGTGGTCTGATAACTAACTCTGCAGATATTTTTATCCCTAAGACGTCCCCACTCCCACGACGCATCCCTTCCCGTGGTGGACGGCGGGTTGTAAACGATCTATTAAAGAGCGACGGCTCCGTTTTAAGATTTTCTCCAGACAGCCGACGACAACTAATTTAATACAGTTTCGACGCGCTAAGGCCGTGGCGAGACGCACAGTTAGAGATGCAAAGCAAACATCATGGATCACATACATCAATACAATAAATAGGCTTACTCCTCTGACAACGATCTGGCGACAAATACACCGACTCTCTGGCCGCAGCACGGCAATATCCCCGCCAGTGCTATCGGTTCCAGGCGGTACCATAACTAATCCTACGGAGGTGGCTAACGCTCTTGGAAGAGCTTGGGCTGATCGTTGGCGCTTAGGATGCACTGACCCAAGGTTTGTTCGACACAAACGCCAGAAGGAGCGTGTCGCTGTGAATTTTAGCTCAGCTGACGAACGTTCTTTCAACGAACCTTTTACAATGATAGAACTACAATCAGCGCTCTCACGAGCGAAGAGTACTGCGGCAGGTCCCGACGGTATCCACATCGACATGCTTAAAAATCTCAGCGAAAGGTCAGCCACTGGTCTTCTGGCTTTCTTTAATTCGATGTGGATTACACACGACTTTCCCGACGCGTGGAGAGATGCCACAATCATTCCAGTTTTAAAACCTAACAAGGATGGTAGCGATCCCTTACATTACCGACCTATCTCACTGACATCGTGCGTCTGCAAGCTTTTTGGAACGTATGGTGAACTCTCGACTCGTATGGTACTTGGAAACCACTGGTTTTTTCTCTAACACTCAGTGTGGCTTCCGTGCGGGGCATTCAACCACCAACCACCTAGTATCTCTGGACACATCAGTACGTCGCTCTTTCGCCTTAAAGCAGCATGTGTTTTCATTGTTTCTTGACATAGAGAAGGCGTATGATACAGCCTGGCGCCACGCAATTTTAGAGAAAACACGGAAAGCTGGTATCAAGGGCCGCATGGGCTACTTTATCGACAATTTTATGAAGAGACGAAACTTCAGAGTGAGGGTGGGTAACTGCCTCTCAGAGGAATACTGTCAGGAGAGCGGAGTAGTCCAAGGTGGCGTTTTAAGTGTGACCTTGTTTGGGATCCTAATTAATGACATTTTCAGTGTTCTGCCTCCCACAATAGAAAAATCACTGTTTGTCGATGATTTCGCGGTGTGGCTGAGCACCTCTACCTCGATATCAGCTCAGAGACAGCTCCAGATGTGCATTGACCAGTTGTCTTCATGGTGTCTGACGAATGGTTTTAGATTCTCGCATGCATGCATGAAAACTCTTATGCATGCACTTCTGTCGACGTAGATCGTGTCCTGACGTTTATCTCCGCTTGTATGGCAGGAGGATACCGGTTGTGCAACAGGCTAAGTTCCTAGGTATGACACTAGATAAACGCCTCACATATGCCCCTCATATATCATTGTTACGAGACAAATGCTCTAAACGTATGAATGTTCTGAAGATGATTTCCCGTACGTCTTATGGTGCTGACAGAGTATCACTCCTCCGATTGTATCGCGCTCTCATCAGATCTGTCTTAGATTACGGCTCGGCTGCTTATGACAGTGCCCTGAGCAGCGTTAAACAGTCACTGGACGCCGTTCACCACGCGTGTGTGAGGATAGCCACAGGAGCTTTCCGTTCCTCCCGCAGAGCCAGTTTGCTTGTAGACGCGGACGAACCACCGCTAGACCTGAGACGTAAGCGACTGGCCATCACATACTGCAGCAAAATCCGACAATATCCGTCCCACCCAACCTACAAATGGATTTTTGACGATACACTGACAGCTCCTCTCAGAGGGGCGCGGCCCTCGTCTTCTCTGGCACTTTGTGTGAGGGTATCACAGTGGTTGGAGGGCTCTGACATTAATTTTGAAACCATTGCGGAAAGGCGACCACAGCGCATAGCACCATGGCGCCTCACACCGGTCAAGTGTGACCTCAATTTGCTGCGCCACAAAAAGTCATCAATCCTGCCCGCAGAATTCTTAGAATTAGCCCTACGAAAAATTCAAAGCTACACAGGACATACAAGGTTTTACACCGATGGTTCTAAGGGTGCCAGCGGCGCCGGCAGTGCGTTTATGGGGGACGGGCTCAGCAAAGCCCTAATGTTTGTTACCAACACAAATGTTCATACAACACTCCGACATGATATTACTGTTGTCCATACAAGATGGCACTGTAACGAAAATATCTGTTCTATTCTCTTCCTTCTCTTTTGGCCGTCTGTGCAGTTTCTTATTGGGGAACAAATAGAACTTGTCTCAATCTGTTGTACTGATTGTTCCCAACTCAACTCAGCCATAACCCGTGTGCTTTTGATATTGATATGTTCCAGTATGTCTTAAGCCTGATTATCCTTGGTCTTGTTTCTCCTCATTCCTCCGGTCCCGGTACTCGAACAACGTCCGCCGCGCCGCTACCGACCTGCTCCCGCGTCCCCGCGGGCCGGCCGCGTCGGAATCTTAAATCCGTTGCTTTGCGCGAACGCGTGCCCCGTGGCATCCCGGCGAGCTCGCCTGCGTCCCCCCCCCACACCCCGCCGCTGCGGACCCGTCGCCGCCGCGTTGCTCGCTTCGCCGCCCGAGCTGGTTTTCTCTGGCCTCGCAGCCCGACACGGTATTGCGTCTCTCTCACCGTCTCACTGTCTCATCGGTACCTCACATCTCTTGACACTTCCTTTGCCTTCTTCCCGTCACTTTCCCTTTGTTACTTTACTCGGCCTGTGCTCATGTTTGATCTAACGAGTTTCGTGCGGCGCCTGCCGCTGGACTTAAACGCTGATCTGTTGTGCGTTTTAACCATACTTGTGTGTGTGTGTGTGTGTGTGTGTGTGTGTGTGTGTGTGTGTGTGTGTGTGTGTGTGTGTGTGTTGTGTGTGTGTGTTGTGTGTGTGTGTGTGTGTGTGTGTGTGTGTGTGTGTGTGTGTGTGTGTGTGTGTGTGTGTGTGTGTGTGTGTGTGTGTGTGTGTGTGTGTGTGTGTGTGTGTGTGTGTGTGTGTGTGTGTGTGTGTGCGTGCGTGCGCGCTAAATACATGTCATGGCTACAAAGGCTTCAGTTTACCTGTGACTGTCTCAGTTTTTACCACAGAACTATACGCTATTTTGCGGGTTTTACGACACATCAGGCGCACTGCTGAGGAACGATGTATTATTATAACTGACTCAGCAAGCTCTCTGACACCCCTCCAGTCGCACCACACACAGCAGAACTGGCTTGTTCCAACGATCCGAAATCTTCTGACAGCGATTGCCTTCCGAGGTACTGACGTGTGTTTTCTATGGGTGCCGAGCCATGTTGGCATTTTAGGAAATGAACAAGTTGACAAATTAGCCAAAGACGCATGTCAGTTGCCCCCTTCGCGCAGGTTTAAAATTCCAGCCACAGACATAAAACCATCACTTAAGATGTTAGTAGATGCTGAGTGGCAGGCCAGGTGGACTGCGGAGCCAGATTAATTTATGAAACGGCTGCGTCCAACGATTAAACCCTGGGAGTCGAGCTGCAGGAAAAACAGAAGGGAGGAGATAAGCCTAACTAGGCTTCGAATAGGCCACTGCTACGCGACACACGCCCATTACCTAATAAACGCCGCCCCCAAACAATGTTCGCACTGTGGTAGCCGCCTCACTGTGCAGCATGTTTTATCTGCTACTGACAGCTGCGATCAGCTGAAACGAAGTCAGCTCCGATTCTTTCAACCGGTTCTGCTGGAACAGATCCTAGGCGATGATGCACTCGTAGACATTGGAAAAGTATTATCTTATTTAAGAGAAGAAGATTTTGACGTAGTTTACACACCAGTTAGAGATTCGTAGATTTCACACACATTCTGTATAGCTCACTGTAGCTAATAATGACAATCTTAGGATAATGTAATACAATACTGACGGGCACGTATAGCCTCTGCAGCTGCAGTGCCCTAAAACTCTAATAATCATCATCATCAGAGAAAAAATGTCATTTTTTATTTGCTGTATAAAATGTTCTGCAACTCCTTAAAGCGTGTGTTGTAACTTACTAGCATTATTTCATTATATATAAAAATAATAAAATAATGTGTTCATCATTAATAAGTCATGTGTTCATCATTATCATTATAATAGTGTTCATTTATCGACCAAAAACCAACCAGTTTAAATATATTGTATTGTCTACTACAAGGCAAGGCAGCATTCCATTGTAGTCTCAATGAAAACATAAAGGGTGTTCATTTACTTCCGTTCTTTGCGATAGGTTTGGTAAATTCACTGGACACGGCACAGGCTCAAGAACCCTCAACAGCCAACGATCATGTAAGACGGTGCACACATGCACTGCCCACATGCGACTAATCAGCTGTGGTGGGCTGGGAGTGACGGCAAAGTTCAGTCCTCTGTAGCTAATAATGACTGTAGCTAATAATGACAATCTTAGGATAATGTAAAACAATACTGACGGGCACGTATAGCCTCTGCAGCTGCAGTGCCAATGTCATTTTTTATTTGCTGTATAAAATGTTCTGCAACTCCTTAAAGCGTGTGTTGTAACTTACTAGCCTTATTTCATTATATATAAAAATAATAAAATAATGTGTTCATCATTAATAAGTCATGTGTTCATCATTATCATTATAATAGTGTTCATTTATCGACCAAAAACCAACCAGTTTAAATATATTGTATTGTCTACTACAAGGCAAGGCAGCATTCCATTGTAGTCTCAATGAAAACATAAAGGGTGTTCATTTACTTCCGTTCTTTGCGATAGGTTTGGTAAATTCACTGGACACGGCACAGGCTCAAGAACCCTCAACAGCCAACGATCATGTAAGACGGTGCACACATGCACTGCCCACATGCGACTAATCAGCTGTGGTGGGCTGGGAGTGACGGCAAAGTTCAGTCCTCTGTAGCTAATAATGACTGTAGCTAATAATGACAATCTTAGGATAATGTAAAACAATACTGACGGGCACGTATAGCCTCTGCAGCTGCAGTGCCAATGTCATTTTTTATTTGCTGTATAAAATGTTCTGCAACTCCTTAAAGCGTGTGTTGTAACTTACTAGCCTTATTTCATTATATATAAAAATAATAAAATAATGTGTTCATCATTAATAAGTCATGTGTTCATCATTATCATTATAATAGTGTTCATTTATCGACCAAAAACCAACCAGTTTAAATATATTGTATTGTCTACTACAAGGCAAGGCAGCATTCCATTGTAGTCTCAATGAAAACATAAAGGGTGTTCATTTACTTCCGTTCTTTGCGATAGGTTTGGTAAATTCACTGGACACGGCACAGGCTCAAGAACCCTCAACAGCCAACGATCATGTAAGACGGTGCACACATGCACTGCCCACATGCGACTAATCAGCTGTGGTGGGCTGGGAGTGACGGCAAAGTTCAGTCCTCTGTAGCTAATAATGACTGTAGCTAATAATGACAATCTTAGGATAATGTAATACAATACTGACGGGCACGTATAGCCTCTGCAGCTGCAGTGCCCTAAAACTCTAATAATCATCATCATCAGAGAAAAAATGTCATTTTTTATTTGCTGTATAAAATGTTCTGCAACTCCTTAAAGCGTGTGTTGTAACTTACTAGCATTATTTCATTATATATAAAAATAATAAAATAATGTGTTCATCATTAATAAGTCATGTGTTCATCATTATCATTATAATAGTGTTCATTTATCGACCAAAAACCAACCAGTTTAAATATATTGTATTGTCTACTACAAGGCAAGGCAGCATTCCATTGTAGTCTCAATGAAAACATAAAGGGTGTTCATTTACTTCCGTTCTTTGCGATAGGTTTGGTAAATTCACTGGACACGGCACAGGCTCAAGAACCCTCAACAGCCAACGATCATGTAAGACGGTGCACACATGCACTGCCCACATGCGACTAATCAGCTGTGGTGGGCTGGGAGTGACGGCAAAGTTCAGTCCTCTGTAGCTAATAATGACTGTAGCTAATAATGACAATCTTAGGATAATGTAAAACAATACTGACGGGCACGTATAGCCTCTGCAGCTGCAGTGCCAATGTCATTTTTTATTTGCTGTATAAAATGTTCTGCAACTCCTTAAAGCGTGTGTTGTAACTGATTATTGGGTTTTAGGGGCGCGCCAACCTGCGAGGTCATATAGCGCCCATAACACTTCTCTGCAGTCAAAGCTTATAAATTTGTCTGTCTTTAGGGGAAAGTAAATTCTCGTCTACAGTGAACTAATATTTACATTAAAGAGTGATTCTTTCACATCGTAGTTATGATTCTCACTGCACGGATGCATGGTCACAGATTCAAACAGGTTTACCGCGCCGGCAGGCGCGCGGGGCGCCGGGGCATCACTTCCGGCGCCCACCCCGCGCCAACGGACCCAGGGGCCCGGGGGCGCGGGGCAGCCTAGACGCCGGACCCAAGCCCGACGTCTAACGGAGGTCCTCCCCGTCGCTCCGAGACTTGAAAGGCCCCGGAGCGAAAGGGAGGACCCGCCAAATCGGCGCCAGGCGCCTATCAGCGCGGTTGACTACCACAACACACGCGTTTAACCAGGATCAAATATTATCGTAAAGTCAATGTCTCTAAGATAGGACAGCACCCGTTCAACCATACTGGAGTCACGGCCGATCAATTCTAAAAGTGTGGACTCCTGCCGGTGCACGCCAAAATGTAAAGACCTGCGTCTAGCATATTCCGGGCATGAGACCAGCACGTGTCGGACCGACAGGGGCGCCGCACATCGCTGACATTGTGGTCGAGGTTCGCCGCATAACAGATATCGGTGAGTGGCCAGCGTGTGGCCAGTCCGCAATCGACACAACGCCACCTCCTCACGGCGGTTAGGCCGCAGCGAGGATGGCCACTCACCGATCTCAGGTTTGATAACTTTCAACTTGCTATTTATTATATTATTCCATTGTTCTTGCCATACACTGCGAAGGTGGGTACATATATATGGGTACAAATCTCTAGCGGGGATTCGTTGCGCACGCCTGCAGGGCCTACGGGAAGCACGTCGGGCCGCTGCGTCTGCCACTTCATTCAATTGTATTCCAACATGACTTGGGATCCAGCAGAGTGTTACATACTTTCCCAGTCTGGCAAGGCGAGTTAAGCGCAGGACAATGTTTAAAACAAGTCCATCACTTGGGTTGAAACCACTCACAGCTTGAATGCTGCTAAGGCTATCGGTGAAAATAACGTATTTCGTGGCATCACTAACTTCGATAAAGCATAGAGCCTTATCCAAGGCGGTGAGTTCAGAGGTGAAAACCGATGCAAAAGATGAAAGTGAGAAATTTCTTGTTACTGTATCCGTAACAAAAGCGCATCCCACTCCAACATCAGTTTTTGATCCGTCAGTGTAGAACGACACATGATCTGCATACTGTGCAATGTGTTCGAGCGCCAATTGTTTAAATTCAGTAGGGATAGTATCGGATTTGGTTTTCCCTGCGAGAGTCATGTCGGTTTTTGGGCAGATAAGTTCCCAAGGAGGGATGTCTGAAAGCTCGCTATGAGTCACAACACTCGGCTGGATACCACTTTCGGCCGAGAAACGTTGGACGCGTACGCCCAGTGGGATTCCTCTTTGCACGTTCACAAACAGCCGTAGCATGTTCCGCGAAAAAACTGCGTTATATGTTGGGTGTGACGGAGACTGAGCCAGCTTACAGGCGTAACGCTGCCCGAGCAGGCGCCGTCGCAATGCGAGAGGTGGTTCATTTGCTTCCACCAACAAGCTGGAGCACGGTGTTGTCCTAAACGCACCTGTGGCCACTCGGAGTGCACTATGGTGAATCGTATCTAAACAGCGTTTAGCTGATTCCGACGCAGAATCGTATACAAAACAGGCGTAATCCATCTTGGAACGAACAAGAGACCGATAGAGAATGAGAAGTGTCTTCCTGTCCGCTCCGTACGATAGACGAGATGCACATTTCAAGGCATTCAATGATTTAAAACACTTGTCACGTATATTCCTAATGTGTGCGTTGTATGTCAGCCGTTTATCAAACGTTACTCCGAGAAACTTTGCTGTCGGTTGGAAAGTGACAGTTTTACCGCGCAACGATACCATAGGTTCCGGACAGGTCCTGCGCCTGCGACAGAAATGAACACCAGCGGTTTTTTCGGTCGAAAAATATAATCCATTTTTACTACTCCAGCGTTCCAGATGGTTCACGGCCAGCTGGAGCTGACGGGAAAGTGCCGGCGTTGTTGAAGCCTTTGCCCATACTGCGATGTCGTCCACGAAAATGGATGCCTGAATGGAAGGTGGGAGTGAATGTGTGACGTCATTTATGGCCAGAGCGAAGAGGCAGATACTAGAGACGCTCCCCTGCGGAATGCCTTCTTCTTGATAAAAGGTGTTTGAGTATGTACCACCTACTCTGACACGGAACGTCCTATCAGTCAAAAAATTTTTCATAAAGAACCCCATCTGACCTCTGATACCACACTTATGCAACTTTAAAAGGATACCATGTCGCCACGCTGTATCATAAGCGGCAATGGCGTCAAAGAAGACAGCTCCCAGCTGACGCCTCTCTTTAAATGCAATTCGCACTGAGGTGTCAAGTGATACCAAGTGGTCCACCGTACTGCGGCCTCTACGAAACCCACACTGGTTGTTATTGATGATGCCCCGGCTTTCCAAATACCAAACGAGTCTTACATTCACCATTTTTTCGAACAACTTGCACATGCACGAGGTAAGCGAGATCGGCCTAAAGTGCAAAGGGTCCAATCCAGATTTACCAGGTTTAAGGATTGGTATCACTATAGCCTCCCGCCACGCCGGTATAAATTCGCCTGACTCCCACATCATATTGAATGAGGCCAGCAGTACCCTGAGTGCGCTCTGCGATAGTGCTTTAAACATATCATTGTGAATTAAATCCGGGCCCTCGGCCACAGGGTGGAGCCCACGAATGGCTGCCGCTAGCTCATGCAAGGTAAAGGGCTTATTGTATGACAGTGTGCTGGTGGTTCCAAAATGTATACTTTTCTGTTCAGCTAGGGTTTTATATCGCATAAATGAGACATCCTCCCTAACTGAACTACAGCGCTGTGCAATCGCATTTCCTATACAGTCGGCTACTTCTGTTGGATTGAATATATTCCTACCACCAATCTGCAGAGTTGGTAGTGGTGTGGAGACCGACCTACCTTCGATACGGCGGATTTGACCAAACACTTGAGACAATGGCGTAAATCGATTCAGTTTACCTACGTATTTTCTCCAACATTTTCTCTTAGCTTGTTTTATTGTGCGCCTGCAGGCGGCTCGAGATTTCCGATACATATTTAAGTTTTGCTGAGTTGAATTTCGTTTAAACTGTCTGTAAGCGCGCCGCCGCTCTCGGACAGCGTCTCGGCATTCCATGCTCCACCACGGTACCGGTGGTCGCCGAGGGTTTTTTGATGTTCGCGGTATAGAAGCATAAGCAGCGTCTCGGAGGATAGCTGTAAATTGGTCGACTGTGAACGGTGTTTGGGTTGAAAAGGTTTCCAAATAGTCATCCACGAGGGAGCTAAATAAGGACATATCAGCATTTTTCATCTTCCAACGTTGCGGTCTCGTGCCTAAAACAGATGTGTTGTCACAAGTCACTAAAACAGGGAAATGGTCACTTCCCATGGGGTCACTGCACACAGCCCAGCTAAACAGAGCAGATAGCTCTGGGCTGCAAAGGCTAAGATCCAATGCCGATTCCCGACCGGATGGAATGGTAAGATGTGTTGGTGCTCCGGTGTTTAAAATACAAAGGTTCACACCCTGGATAAAATGATCGAGGTGCCGACCCCGAGAGTTAATATCTTCACACCCCCAAGCGGTGTGGTGAGCATTAAAGTCTCCCAAGAGAAGGATGGGCGGTGGTAGCTCAGATATAAGCAAATTTAGTTCACGAGTGGGCATGTCTACCCCAGGGTGTAGGTATATAGAGCAGAGCGAAATCTGCCTTCGAGCGATATATATACGTGCTGCCACGGCTTGCAGCCGTGTTTGGAGTGATATTTGCTTTGCTGGTATATAATTATTGATTGCGAGAAGAACACCACCGTGGGCGACTGGGTTACGTTGTAAATCCTTTCGAAATATTGAAAAACCTGTAAGGGAGAATGGGATCTCAGCTGAGAGTTTAGTTTCTTGCAGGCATATAGCTGCCAGTCCCCTGGATCTCATAAAAGCCTGGAGATCCCCGGCGCTGGTGCGAATTCCACGACAGTTCCACTGCAAAAACGTGTTAATGATGGGGGTGGAAGTTAGGGTGAGCGCCTACCAGAGGAGCTACTTGCTATTTCCAGTATGGGCCTCCTGGCCCATAGGTTTTCTTTGGGGGCCCAGAGGGCGCCCCACTTTGCCTGGGTCGAGACGATGCCCCAGGCCTAGATGTCCCTATTGATGCTGCTCGGGCTTTAGAAGGTTGTGGCTGGCCTGGAGGAGTCCCGGATGCCACACGTTTGGTGGGAGATCTTCCCCTAGTGCTATCCTCCCTCCGTGACCCCTCAAACTGCCTCCTGACAGCCGCAACCGACGTCGGCGGCGGTGGGGGAGGCGGAGGGGGCTGATTATCGGACAGAGGAGAAAAGGCAGGAGTAGAGGTAGAGGGCTCACCGTCAACAGAGATTTCAACGGGGGGCTGGACTGGGGACGGCAGTTGACGTCGCTTCCCACCCTTGCCCACCGTCGTCCAACCCTCGGTCGCTTGAGGGGGTCAGGGTCCGGTGCCACCAAGGGCACCCTTTGCCTCGGAGTGGCGGGAGTCTCAGACGGGGTGTTGGGGGCAGGAGTGGTCCCCTGCTCCCCGCCCCCACCCCAGCCGGGGCCACAGGCGGCGGGGGAGGGGTGGGAGGGATGGGTGGAGGAGGTGCCGCCTCCGGCTGCGATGTCGGGGCGGCGGGCTGGCCAGAAATGACCAGCCCCATCCTCCCTGCCAGGCGGATAAAGTCCGCCAGGGTCAGGGAACGGATGACCTCCTCCGGGGTCATCCGCGGTGTCGCTGGCGTCCTTGAGGGCGCCGCTACGGCGGTCGCTATTCCGCCCACTGTCTCTGCATATGATCTCTGAGGGTAGGAGGTCTCATAGGCTTCCCTCGCAGCCCTAAATGGAATACGTTTCGCAACCATGATAGAAAGAATCTCCTTTTCTGTCTTCATACGTGGGCAGTTTTTATCATTTGCAGAGTGTGATCCTTTACAGTTTATGCAGCGAAGTGCTCGTGCGTCACAGTCCCTTCCGTCATGCTTGTTTGATCCACATCGCTCACACACTTTCTCTCCCTTACAAAATCTGGCTGTATGACCATAGCGTTGGCAGGAAAAGCACCGCATCGGGTTGGGAACATAGGGCCTGACCCGAATCTTCACATATCCGACATTCACGTCCGCCGGCAAATCTACACTATCAAAGGTCAGTATCACAGTGTCAGTCTCCTCGAGAATCCCTCCTACTTTTCGCCGCACTCTCCTCGCCTCCACTACACCGCTCTCCATGAGTCCATCAACTATCTCCTCATCCGGAACCCCTTTCAGATCAAAACATGTAATGACACCCTTCGAAAAATTTTTTGTCTTGTGTGGTACAATCGTGACTTTCACCTTTACTACTTTCCTCTGCTCCGCTTCTCGCTTCGTGTATCGCAGTTCTGTCGTTTCGAGTGCACGCTGTGCATCTGCTGGGCTACTGAGCTCCACCTCCAGGACGCCGTCCCGAAGGCAGCTGCACCTCATCACCTTGCCAAGTCGGTCACATGCCTCCTTGCGTTGAAACGGCGAAAGTGATGATAGGGGGCTGTCTACACCCCGAATCATTACAACACGCGGGCGGGAGGGCTTTAAAGTGGCCCTTTGAGAGCCGGCAGTTTCGTTCCCACCACCCTGAAGGGGGAGGGGAGGGGAGGGGTTTGCGGTGTTGAGTGTATCCATGAAAAGTTCTTAAATTCAACCAGCCACGTGCGCCCCCCCTTCCGACGAGGGTGCTACGAGGCGAGACGACGCACGGGCTGGCTATACGGGGGGAGACGCCGCCGTTACAGAGGGAGGAGAGAGACTCACCAAACCCCCCTGCCCCGACGACGGTCCCCCTTGCACCTAGCCTAGACGACCCCGGGCGGGGCCTGGACACCCCACCCTCCCCGGGTGAAGTTGGGACCTCACCCGAGGAGGGAGGGGCAGCCGAGCCCCACCAAAGGCCGACAGACTTTTACAATGCTGCTACTCTTGTCGATGCCCTCAAGAGTTCCCCGCCCTTGCGGAAATCCAGACCAAAGTAGAGTGTTGCTAGAGGACGACGAACGAACACAGCGCCTCCCTCAGCTCAGCTACCAGGACTCCTTCATCCCGGGGTACGGGTCGGTGCGCAGCTCACCTTAAAAAGACAGGCGCCCTCGCACGGCCTCATCGGAGCAAGCGACTACCACCTGCTCGTCACAACTGATTCCCGGCTGGTCCAAGAGAAGCGAGCCCCCGGCCCGCAGGGCCGGCGAATGGAGGGATCCAATCGCCAGTCACACGAGCCGGAGGCCCACATACACCCAGACCATCCAGGAATCATAGGCACGTGCAAGGACGCCCATGATACTGGGATAATGTGGGTAACTGGGAAGTTATGAGTTGGAAAAGGAGGAGGGTCGGTCTGCGCTGTCCAGCCCAGACGCGCGCCGCACGCGACCGAGGTGTCCACACTCAAGACGAGCCAGAGTGCACACACCCCCGCCACCCGCGGAGACACGCCGGGCCAGACAACGCAGACAGTGGGCAGGAGGGGTGTTTAGGAGTGGACAGAAAGGATACGGGTGGAAAGACATGGAGAGATAAGGAAGTAAGGAAAGAAGAGGAAAAGGAACAAGGAGTTGGTGGGATTTGAATTTAGGAAGGCCAAGAAAGGATGAGGATGGCAGTTTCGATTTGGCCTCTCGCCCGAAGACGAGGGGCGAAACCCATCCTGCCAACTGGGGTCGCGGGTGTCGTCACATCCCGTGCCCAATTATCCATGTGCCGGACCAGTCAGCAGGTGCCAACAAGTCCAGCAGATGAAAATCGGTCCCCTGCGGGGTGTGTTGTAACTTACTAGCCTTATTTCATTATATATAAAAATAATAAAATAATGTGTTCATCATTAATAAGTCATGTGTTCATCATTATCATTATAATAGTGTTCATTTATCGACCAAAAACCAACCAGTTTAAATATATTGTATTGTCTACTACAAGGCAAGGCAGCATTCCATTGTAGTCTCAATGAAAACATAAAGGGTGTTCATTTACTTCCGTTCTTTGCGATAGGTTTGGTAAATTCACTGGACACGGCACAGGCTCAAGAACCCTCAACAGCCAACGATCATGTAAGACGGTGCACACATGCACTGCCCACATGCGACTAATCAGCTGTGGTGGGCTGGGAGTGACGGCAAAGTTCAGTCCTCTGTAGCTAATAATGACTGTAGCTAATAATGACAATCTTAGGATAATGTAATACAATACTGACGGGCACGTATAGCCTCTGCAGCTGCAGTGCCCTAAAACTCTAATAATCATCATCATCAGAGAAAAAATGTCATTTTTTATTTGCTGTATAAAATGTTCTGCAACTCCTTAAAGCGTGTGTTGTAACTTACTAGCATTATTTCATTATATATAAAAATAATAAAATAATGTGTTCATCATTAATAAGTCATGTGTTCATCATTATCATTATAATAGTGTTCATTTATCGACCAAAAACCAACCAGTTTAAATATATTGTATTGTCTACTACAAGGCAAGGCAGCATTCCATTGTAGTCTCAATGAAAACATAAAGGGTGTTCATTTACTTCCGTTCTTTGCGATAGGTTTGGTAAATTCACTGGACACGGCACAGGCTCAAGAACCCTCAACAGCCAACGATCATGTAAGACGGTGCACACATGCACTGCCCACATGCGACTAATCAGCTGTGGTGGGCTGGGAGTGACGGCAAAGTTCAGTCCTCAGCACTACAAGCACGAATACCTCCAGTATTACTCCAGATTCAGCTTCAGCTCAAGCTGGAGATAATGGGTAATTTCTCCTTTAACAGCGTCGGCGGATCGGCACACAATTTCAGGCCAAATACCTGGTAATTATCTTTATCTTTATTTTCGTTGAATACGCTATGTTTGAATTGTGAAATTACTTCAACATTGATGCGTAGCCACAAAAAATCAAACTTGATATTCATTGCAAACCGGCAGTACTAAATGTGAAATCATCTAGACGGTTTCAGCACTAGTATGTGCTTAGGTGAATTGCGAAATGTGGCCAAGCCACGAATACCAAATGCCTCCAAAGGACGTCCCCGGCTTGTGGATCCACAAGTGGCGTGAAAGTGCAAATGGACCATCAACCAAGCGGTCCCACCAAAAGAGATCTTGTGCGTTCGTCTGACATTAGAAACACCCTCTGCGTCTCTCCCTGGCCATAGAACTGGCGGGTACGTGGAGGACGTCACGCGCACACTTCAGCAATGGAAGAATAATGAAGAGGTTGGTGAACTTTTCATTTACCTTCAATTCAAATATTAAAATAAGTCGTAAAGGCAACCATCACAACCATTTCGTAAAGTACATGAGACTTGTTTAACCCACATCCATGAGTGTTCACCGACTTATCGAGGAAGTGCACTAGCAGGTAAAACTTGTAAAATATTTGCTTAGTCTCCGCTCCTTTTCTTTAAATGGTAGTATGCGCATTGTATGGACGGCTGTCGATTGTATGAGCAATTGGAAACATTGCCACTTTGCTTCTATGTTATCTTTTTATGTATTTTTCCGAAACTTCCAACACATCGCTGCTATAATTAGTTTTTCAGCCTTACACGCTAGACCTGTAGTTGGGCCTGCAATCGGTCATTACTGTTAGTCATTATCACCACAATTTTCTCAAGCCCTCCTGATTCCAACAAACAAGCCTAACCTACACCGTGCCTAAATCCTAAATCTGTTCTATCTCGTTTCATTGCGTCATAAGCAAAGAAGTCAAACTTGCGAATCATGATGTTATGTTTCAGGTGCAGTAAGGTGAGAGGTCCCCATGGAAGCCTGAAATTCCTTCTTTGTTCGCACGGCGTTGATTCCTGAATGCCTTTCTTCCTCCATAGAGAATTGATACTGGAGCTTTTGAACCACAAACATTTTGTAAGAAATGAATCAAATGTTCATCAATAAAAAGTAGTAATCTACATGTTGATGCCATCGGTTGTCAGTGGACCTCCGCTGCGATCGGACCTAGGACGCGGCGTCAGTGATTGGTCGGTGGGGCTTGGGTGACGCGGTGACCACGTGACCCGACCCGTGCCTGAGGCGGCCGGGCCGGCTCGCGTTTGTTGCCGGGGCTGGCGCCTGGCAATCCCTAGGTCGCCGCCGCACTGGACATTTCGTCTGTACGTAATGCCGTGAATTTTACTTTGTTTAAAGTTATGCCCATTCATGTACTTTCGATTCGGGTCCACCCATTGTCCAGTCTCTGATTTGTTTTTCCTGCTGTCGTCTTGTAGGTAATGTGACACGCATTTTGTTTGGCTCATTTTGTAACTTCCATGTTTATTTCCAGTAACCAGCGACAGAAAAATAGAAGGCGAAAGAAAGGCTGTGTTTTTTCGACACAAGGACGACGATGACAGTTACAATACAATAAAAAGTGGAACCAGCAGATCACAATTGAACATGACAAACTTATAGTGCCCGCTTCCAGTTAAACCGCCCAAAAGGCTTTTTCAATAAAGGCGTTATGTCTATATCGCTATTTCCAGGCGTCCAGGTGACAAGCGGCCACCCATGTCCCTCGACGAGCTCGTTCTGGCGTGGACAACGCCGTTCATGCTGGAGATGTTCTCCAAGTTCAGCGGAAACGTGTGTATGGATAATATGCGCAACATGTCAGGTGATTTCTGCCGAATCAATTGCTGGGTGTCCAAGACAAATTAAGCTCTCCAAGCTCTTCCGCAGGATCATTAAGGCAACAGCTACACGTTTTCAATCACTCTGGGTCTTAGGAAGTCACTTGTAGTTAACTTCTCACTATGTAACTGCCATTTCAACATGAAACGGGCACTAAGGTGAAATATTCAGTACCCAAGCGTCATAAGAAATTATGAATCATGTAGTCTTCTGGAACGGATGCAATGCTCAAGAACCCTGAAGAGCCAAGGACATGTAAGACGGGGCATACATGCACTGCCCACACCCTCAAGGCTAACATAGTCGCATTATCTAGTACATTACTGAAACAGAAGCTTGAAACATGTGAATAACGCCCGAACGTTCAAACAAGGCTTGGTGAGTGGGAACACTGCTCTTCTGAACTAAGGTGAGACCGTTGCCTTTTCCAGGCCACAATCTTATACTCACTACAGTCTTGGAAATCCACAATGTGGGCAAAGGTTGTCCCATAGCATGGCTCCTATCCTCAAGGGAAAACGGCGATACTATAACGGCGTTTTTGAAAACGCTGTATACGTAAACGTGGCTGTATCTTGATCCCCGCAGCATATATGACGAGAAGCTTTCGCTATAGACATTTAGAATGTACTCACAATCCATCTTGACTTATTGTTTTACATGCATTAATTTTCAATGAAAATATTAGTCTGACCTTTTCCGTCGTAACTCGCACTGTCATCCAGGAACGGGATGCACGCGAGCGCGTGGCAGCTCACCTAGAAGCACTCATTACGGCATCAGGTCACGAACTGCCATCCAGGAACGGGATGTACGCGAGCGCGAGGCAGCTCACCTAGAAGCACTCCTTACGGCATCAGGTCACGAACTGTCATCCAGGAGCGGGATGTTCGCGAGCGCGTCGCAGCTCACCTAGAAGCACTCATTACGGCATCAGGTCACAAGTTAGCCGGAGCGAGATCACAGGCGGAGGCGCTGAGACTGGCGAGAGAAGCCCTTGAGACTTTCTCTCGAAAGCCTGCTCTTCCCAGTGCCTCAAAGGCTTACGGCAGCTACTTCGCAAAGGAATGGATGACTAAAGCCGACAAGTGGGTGGCTGCGTATCGTGCACATGCGTGCATTACTACCCACAACGCGCTCCAGGGCTGGCACTCCATGTTCAAGCGGATATTTCTCCAGAACAAAACTCTTGGCGGGTGAGACATAACGATGGTATACAGAATTTCGGTCTAACCACGTTCAAGGTAAACAAATTGCAATCATAGGATCATTCTGGTATTGCCTTGAACTAGTCGTTGTACCCTACAAAATGCCTTTGCAGTATTTGTAACATTTCAGTATGTGCTGTTGAAATGTTAAAGCTAGAACTATACATTTTCCAAATATGTTTTTTCCAAAAGTGTCTACCCAATCTAAGACTAATTACATCTATTTATTCATAGTTTCACTAGGAAATCATGCATAGTTGTATGTCTTGGTTGTGCAATTTGTATGTATTCAGCGTACCGTATTCAGGTTTCGAACAATCAAACGATTCCTTCACCGGACCACCACGACGCGGACAATCAAACGGCTAGCAAATTATCGCAGATAAATAACATTTGTGCATCCTTCAAAATTGTTTTAAAACGTCTTGCTTTGTATGCATCGGTGAGGGTAAATTTTCATATCCGTGGTATAAGTGTTTTATTTTTCCAAATCTGGCTGTGCTTTCTCCTCAGTTGCCTCCTAGCACTCATGAGCTACCAAACAGAGCAAATCCTTCCACGCTCCCAATGCCTTGCCTTTCATCATAAGAGGAATGCGGCGAAAATCGCGGATGAACACCACTCCCGTGCCGTTGCGGTGCGAGACCAGGCACGGGCACCACGCAGGGGGGGGGTGTCGCTTCCCGATGATAAAGACACCCGCCGTGGTGCCGACGTGGTGCGGGAGGCCTCGTGCCCCTTAGTCACGTGCCTCCAGCAGTCTCAGGAGTGTGGTGTTTGCATACATCGCTACCATTGCACCTGCCCAGAAGGCCTTGCGAGATATTTCCCATTGAAATATTTCGGTTCGTAACGCCGATTTTGTTTCATCCAAGCATAATGCCAACTTTTTCCCACTGTCCAGTTTATTCCAGGTGAAGCAACTATTATACAAAGCTTGCGCTCAAATATTGATTTGTGGCAAATATCAAAATGATTGTAATCAAATCAGATTTATCGAACAGGATCTGCCGTGAAATACATTACACATATTATCCGTCTCATTCTACGTCATTGTAACTGCAGTAAGGCATGAGTACCCTCTCCTCTGAAAAATAACTGCAAAACTGACAGGTTCTTATCACAAATGACTGAAGCTTTATGGCCTTTAAATACCTATCTGCTAATAGGATAAGAAAACAAGTACGAAATGCAGCTACCGTTGTTTGCCACCGACAAAGCTCTAGCCAGCATTATTTCATTATTGTAATAAGCACGCAGCGGTACCAGCGCATGTGTCTGCACATACACCTCCAACAGCTAGAGCACCCATCCGAACTCACGGAGCGGGGGCTGGTCGTTGACCACCGTAAGAAGCTGGAAGATAGAGGAAAGTACAAGCGAAAAGGTGCAAATTAAGGCAGAAAAGGCGTTAAAAAGAGGGGGGTTGTCACTGAGCTGAGCTCAGAGGTGCTCGCGTGGGTGCTTCAGGATTGAAAAGGAGGCGATGTGTAGTAGTTTTCGTGGCGAATATTTTGATTAAGAGAGGGAAGGACAGTTAAGAGCCCGTTAATATTAGTTTCTTTCATTATTCTGTGCTGTTTTCACCAAATTACGCTCGTGAGTGAAGGACGCCACTTCGGTGCGCCATTTTCGTAGTAGCTTGCCCACAATAGAAAGACAAAATTAAAATAGAAAAATAAAGGTAGGTGTTTCATAGTCTGGCGTGAGCTGTTCAGAAATTCAAACCTGCAATATGATTTTGACTCTTAAACTCCAATTTGGTTGTCCTTGTCACCATCTTGGATGCTACGTTCAGATCTAATTTTGTTTGAGCAGAGATCAGTGGTAGTCCTCACGCGAGTTTTGGGGGATTAGCGTGGATGTGAATAGAGATTGCTTGAAAATAGTTTGAGGTGTAGAGTTTAAACCTTGCAGGTATTGTTTCAATCTGACAGGGTTGCCTGTATACTTGAATGACTGAATTTGTGTTGCTGTAAAATGTTGAAAAACAAAACCAAAACAAATATTAATTGATAAAAACAATTTTTAGAGCAGTAGATTCTACTGCACTAGGATGGTTTGGTGGCTGAATCTAGGTGCACTGTGCTGGTTAAGCATCTGCTTTAAAAACTATTTATGTATATGTTACAGTTAGTATGCGAAATCCGTTAGTTTGCAAACTAACTAGTTAGTTTGCAAACTCCCGGCCAGGTCAGTGAGTTTGCGACGACCCTAGTTAGTTTGCAAACTAACTAGGTAGTTTGCAAACTCCCTGACTGATCCGGGAGTTTGCAAACTAACTAGTTAGTTTGCAAACTCACTAGTTAATTTGCAAACTAACTAGGGACTTTGCAAACTCACTAGTTAATTTACGACATAGATGATTTCATTTCGATTCACATTGCATAAGACAAACATGTTCAGGTCCTAACACCTGAATATGCTCACCGCTGGATTTGGAGGCAGTGTAACGTAGACTGCGGCACAGGCTAACTCAGGGGCAGACCTCGCCAATCTCTTGTTGGTGAAACATTAAGGGCACTCAAAACACACCAAGGTCGTCATCTACAGGCGAGGGAGATTTTCCGATGTTTTTTGCCCCTCTCAGCACAAGACCCCACGTGACCTAAACTGTTGACATGGCAAACCGCACGATCGGGTCAGCTGGTGCAGGGGGCTACGTGAGACGTTTCATTTTCGGTTAACTTGCGCAATCCCAGTCGGAATGTCACGTGAGCTATTTAGTAACAAACTGAAAGAGTTAGAGCTTGAGCAAAAGGGTCAGAACTCGCGATCGCTTTCCAATGCTGAGCATGTGGAAATAGTCCAATTTTTGTTAAAATTCCAAGACGGCAGTGCTCAACCGACCAACTCCAAACATCGCAGACGGATCGCGAACTTCTCGGTGATGGACTACGGTGTGGCCGTAAAGCTGGTAAGAAAAGGGACGGACCTTGAAGTTGTCAAAAATTCTGAAATATTCGACAAGATTCACGAGCTTCATATTGCCAATTCTCATTGCGGGAGGGACAAAATTATCCCTGAGCTAAACAAGAAGATTTACAACATCGCACAGAAGCATGTCACCACTTACCTAGGAACTTGCGGCAACTGTGAAGAAAAGAGGAGACGCCCCAAAAAAGGAGTTGTTGTGAAGCCCATCATATCCGAGGACATGAGCGCCCGAGCTCAAGTGGATCTGATCTCATTTGAAAGCGAGAAAGATGGCGAGTTTTCCTATATATTGAACTATCAGGACCATCTCACAAAATTTGCGACTCTGAAGGCCTTGAGGTCGAAACGTGCTGAGGAGGTACCTATCATCTCCTGGATATATTTTGCACATTTGGTGCACCTCAGATTCTTCAAAGTGACAATGGCAGGGAGTTTACCAGTTCTCTGATCGAAGAGTGCACCAACATGTGGCAACAACTGAAGATAGTGCACGGGAAGCCTCGGCACTCACAATCTCAGGTTTGTGCGACATTAGTATTTCCTCTCCGAATTTGTTGCGGTAGTTTTTCATGTTTGCCTTCGGTACGCTAGCTATATTAATGCTGCTTGGTGAATAACTTTTTACTCTTTTCATTGTCTTGTCTGTGGTCAGGTCTTTTCCCGTTTGTCCCCACTCAAGGAGTTCTTTCCCTCCCACATACCCCAATTCACCCTCCCCCCACCCTTAAAGTTGATATATTTTAGGATACCGCAATAGTACTGCTGACTGGAATTAGCATTGAGCTTGAAATGGAAGATTGTAGTACTTTTCCGATGTTTTTCATGAGACGTGATTTCAAACGGATCTGCTTTTCACAGGGGTCCGTTGAGAGAGCCAACCGGACTGCAGGAAAAGCTGGCGGCCTGGATGAAGGACAACTCCACCAAGCACTGGCCAGAGGGCCTCCGGTTCATTCAATGGCAGCTAAATACGCAAGTAAGGCAAACATTGGTGATATAAAATAATCCAACTAAACGTTTAGTGAAAGCAAAGTATTAGCAGGAAACCTCATTACTACAAATACATCGTTTCCGTCCGGCTTCTTGGTGACTACTCAATTCCCTTACGGCTGTATAATGTATATGGTGCTTATTTTCAAACATGCGTAATTGAACTCGTGTGGACATCATATGTAAGGATGATACTTTATACTTTTTTGAAAAGAAACATTGCATAATAAGTGATATTTCCGCTGTTCAGTTCGTCCAATTCAACACAGTTACAAAATGTTTTGCTAAAACGGCCGCGACCTAATACATACCACTCAGTATGGAACCGGGTGCGGCACGAACCATCACTCGTGTCTGTGTACGCGTACACCCGGCTCCATACTGATTGCTAGTTATCAGGCCGCAGCCGTTCTAGCGAAACATCTCTCGGGTGATGGTTCGTGCCAGCACCGTTTTATACTTGCCTGTCGTGTTTTAGCCGGATGTTGTAACCGACACTATCATGCAAAAATATTTTATCGGGGTTAATATTCGTTAGTAATTGAGAATACAGAAAATCATGGGGATAGGGGAAATTAGTTTTTGTATATCATTTTCAAAATTGACTTCTCATCCAGTTGGCAAGGCCTTACATTTAAGGAGTTCATCAAAATACACTACTAGAGACGCAACCTTTTGTAAGACATGCAATGGGTTTTTATGAAATTTATTCATACAACTGAGCCAAATGCCTTCCAAAAAAGTTTGGGACCAGCTGCACATGGTTTTAATGATTATCGCTGGTCTTAACTCCAGGTCAACGATGGTATCGGCCGGTCTCCCTACATGGCGATGTTCGGCATGGAGCCAAGGCTTGGACTGAAAGCGACCACTCTACCGGCCAGCATCGCTGCGGTCTTGCATACGGAGGATGACCTGCTCGACGTTCTTCAGACTCCAACTACCAGTTCGACGCAGCTGTGCCTGCTCTGTGCCCGACCTGTTCCTGAAGGAGTGGAGTGCGAGTGCCAAGCCGCCGAGCCGCGAACAGCCGCCGAGCGGCAGGAGGCACGCGCCCACCAGAGCGCTCAAGCCGACCGCATGCTAAAGAGGTCGCACTCTGCACTCTCGGTGCTCGGCGTGGGAGACGACGTGACAGTCGGCATCCCAGACGTGGATCGCTCCCGCGTTGAACATCGAAATCTCATCTGTGTCGTATTAGAGGTAATATCCCCATTTCATGACTATTTCTCACTCCGCCGCCACCATGCTCATGCCACGTCAGTAACAAACACATTTTAGAAAATCATTCTTAGGTTTATAGTAAAAGAAACGCCCCCCACAATTTTGTCTTGAAATAGGTTCTATAAACATGCTTTGGTTTTGGCTAAACTGTTCATCGTACGTGTTTGAAATGCATTCAATAATCTTTTTAATTCCATTTAAAGAAACCAGACTCAGGACATACATTTTGGTTTCCGAGCTTCAAAATTTAGTTTTAAATTTACCAAACTACTAAGAGGGAGGCCTAGGTTACTGCATGACTCTAGCACTTTTCAAGAGTATTAAGGGGAATAGATCACTTTGTCAAAATTCTTAAAGGCTGGTGATTGGTAGAATCGGTCTGAAAATTGGGAAACCACATTGTTTCCACCTACAATCGCTCAAAACAGCGACATCACCTTGTCTTTCCTAGGTTGACCAAAGCATGGCGTGCAATCACTAATTTAGCGTGGCAATGCCATTTGTTAACATTTATCACGTGACATGCGCTGCCAGTTGGAAAGAAATTCTTTAATAATTCGAAACGAGTTGACAACCCCCACTAAAGAGAGAGAGCCTTCAGCTACTGGATTGGACCGACAGTAGGGTGGCACTCTGTGAAATAGCAAACGAGGCAAACAGTTTCCACATATTTGTGGCCAACAGGACCACGCTTTTTCAGGAACACGCATATTTGTGGCCAACATCCGAGACCACGTTTCGCCCGACGAGTGGATGTACATTAACACTAGCCGACTATGCATCACGGGGTTTCAGCGCTCAACAGCTGATGGGAAACCAGCTGTGGCCGAACGGCCCACGATTTCTGAACTCAGCATCTGAATCATAGCCGGACGACTCATGGGCGTATCACGTTGCTCCGGAAGTCAGAAAGCAGAAGGAAAAAGCAGTCACAACTCTGGCAACTACCAGTGACAAGAAAGCCGAGGGCCCGCCTCTCCTGGTTGAAAGAGTGACATACTTTTCAACCTGGCATCGCGGTAATAGTGCTATCGCTAACTGTCAGCGGTACAAGTGCATCCTCCGGGGACGCCGTAGCCGACCTCTAGACGACACAACTGATTCAGCAGCTCCCGCAGGAAAGAGTGTAGCTGTGCAGGAGATGTGTAATTTTTTTATAAATTTTGTTCAAGTTGTTCCCAGTTCGGCTGTTGGAGTCGGAGTCTCACTAAAGGCATCAATGGACTTGTCACGGAGACCCCGACCCCACCATCCGAATAAGTAACTCCCACATTGAAGGGTTGATTTAGAAGCCAAAGTTTAATGTCCCACAAAGCACAGGGACGAAAGGCTGATCATAAAGGATCTAAAGCATCAACATTTTGCAAGAGAAATGAAAACTCTGCCAGGGACTCAGCTTCCCTTGGAGACTCGACGTAACAAAAAAGTGTACCGAACGCAAAATACTGATGTGATCGGCGGACAGGTGTTTTGCACCTCTCCGCCACTCAGGTCACAGTTCTGCACCTGATCGGGCTGCGGTGGTGCAGACCCGGATTCAGCAGTGGCTATGGAGGGGCGACTTCATCTACCACCAGTGAAACCATTCAGGCGCGGGGACGATTTTGAGCGCTGATTAGCAGCGATGGGGAGATAAATGTGCACCATCACCGCCAGAGACACGGATAGGAAATGCCCAGTTCTGCCGCATCTCTTGGGAGAGGAGGTGGGCGAAGTGTACGACACTTTGGCAGACCCGGGGCCACCTGTGCAGGGAGACAGCTTCGTGCAGTGCAAGGCACGACTCATCACGTATCTCACACCGGCACGGAACGTTATAGCGGAGCGGATGCGCTTCCATGCGATGACACAGCAGGCGGTGGAGGATTTTGAAGCCTTCCTGGCCCGTCTGCGGGCGCAGCTGCGTCGCTGCGGATACAGTGACGCCGAGCGTGACCGAGAGCTGCGGCACCGGTGTGTGGGAGGCTGTGTGAGGGGGCTGCAGGAGAGGTTTCTCGCGCAATGCTGCGGAGAAGGGTGACACTCTGACTCTGGAGAATGTGCGGTCTGTGACACGCGTTTATCGGGACGTCCGGGAGCTGTCCGCCCAGTTTACTGGTGTGGGTGTCTAAGCTCACGCTGCAGCGTGAGCTAGCCTCCAGCGCTGGCGAGGACGCCTCATCGGCTGCGCGTGTGGATTGGATACAGGCGGTCTCGAGGGAGCCAGGGCATCGGGGTGTCCGTGAGAGTCTGGCGGAGGCGTGCTTCACTGCGATTCCTTGGCACGCTGGGAGCGGCTCTCATCACCGCTTGGTGTTTTTGTGCGGTCCGACTGCTAACGTCATTTTGCGCCCACATCGAGAGTAAAGGGTAAAATAAAAAAGGGTCGAGCAGATTAACTGCCTGAACATTCGTCAAGTTCTGACTCGTATGACTTACGGATCAGACCGGAAAACACTTCTAACACTGCACAGATCTCTGATCAGATCAAAGTTGGAATATGAGTGTGCAGTATACGACTCTGCACCAGAGACTTCTAAGCGAATGCTGGACACACCCGAAACCAGGCATTAAGAATCATAAGTGGTGCGTTCTGCACATAACCCGCAGCAAGCTTGCACGTAGATATGCACGAAACGCCGCTTGACCAACACGTATCAATGCGCTACGCCTTGAAACTGAAACAAACGCCGGAGCACCCTACTTACAAAACGTTTTTCGACAACCGTTATTTAAGCCGTATCAATACTGGTTCCCGCACCTAATCCCGACACCCTGGAGTCAGATTTCGGACATGGCTGAACGAGGCCGGCATCGACCTAGACATGGTTGCCGTTCAAGGTGTGGCCGCTGGACGAAGGGCGGGAAAACACTTTACCCACAAACTGCATAGAGATGTGTTGTCATGAGTGGTACAACGGACGCATGGTAAGAGCAGACGAAGAGATGTTGAGTAGTTGCAATGGGGGCGTGTTTGTTGTGCATTTGAGCCAGAGTACACCGGGCAACTTCAGCGTCAGCGTAAAGGTTGGGGTGGCGTGCGACACTACAAGATATTCTGCGGCGCCAGCATCGACTGTTTTACCTTCTCGCAAATTAAGTTCAGATCGCTCAACGCACTCGTGGAGTACTGCCGGTCTGTCATCTCAGTTACAGCAAAGGCCTGAAACTGCGTGACATGGTGCGTGACCGCATTATCGCTATGCGCAACTTCACAACCACGGAGGAGAATACGCTGACGCTGAACCCTGGCGACATCATCACGGTTTTGACCCGACCCAGTGTGTGCTGGTGGTTGGGAAAAATTGGAGAGGGTCGGCCTCTTTCCCAGCAACTACGTCTTTTAAATATCGCTCGTAGCCGCCACGCGATAACGTCCGTAAACCGGGACGCCATAGAAAAACGCGAGTGACTACTGAGGTCCAATAATAGATGAGCCGCATTAGCCGACCCAGGAAACGCATCAGGCGACTGCATCAGTCAGCGCATCAGGTGACCGCACCAAGCGATCAAGGCGACCTCATCACGCGACCCAGACTACGGCGGATCAGGCGATCCAGGCGGAGCTTCAGCCGACAGAGGCGGTACATAAGGCAAGCAGACAATGAGAGCAGAGCGCCAGTGCAGTGACAAACGAAACAGTGCCGTTCATTTGAGTGACCAGCGGCACTGAGTGGTACTTATCACTTAAGATATAGACTCACAATGCCTATCCAAAGTGCAACTTGTTGAAGGATGTACTAATTGCATGCTTGTACTGCATGCATGCTATCAATGCGAGTAATCAAACGCTACCTTCAAAGGGATTGTGCATATTTTCCGTGCTGATATATCATGAAAGCGCTAAAATATTCCTATTTAAATAATCAAACTACAAACCACTGAATCATTTTCAGTGAAAAAACCCACAGAACGATTGCTTGTGGTCCCTTAACAGTCTGCAATGCTTGGGGACACCACGCAAAAGTAATTCAATTTCTCTCCACTAGATGTCGCCGAAGTCCTGGCTGGAGCTGGAGCAGCTGAGAGCCGCTCGGACACGGAGGCCGGCTGGTGTCGGTCGGTCCGGCTGTACTGCTTCTCCTCGTCAGCTGAGCCGTCGTAGCCGTTATCCCAGCTGCTTAAACTGCTAGATGAAGTCGTTCAGCGACCACAGCTGGTGCAGTGGCGTCAAATCTAGCAGGAGGGGGTCCGCCGTTTGCGTCGCAGCCGCTCCAGCTGCTTTTCCAGAGCAGAGCGACGCGCCGCCGGCCGGGGCAGAGGTGCCTCCGGCGCGGCGTGCGCTCGGACCGCTGCTGCCGGACGGGGAAGCGCGGCTGCCGGAGGAGCCGCGCCCGGCCGACAACGGCAACAGCGGCCGCGGTGCCGGCACGTTACTGTAGGTCGGCACGTTCATGTAGGTGGGTTGGCTGAGAGCGTCCGGAGAGGGCCGGGCGGAGGCAGCCAAGTGTCTTCAAGCGTCGCCGGTGGCCTGGTGGCGAGTGAGGGCGGCAGCGGAGGCAGCTCCTGAAGAGACGACATGGCCAGCTGGAGCTATAATATTTCACTCTAACATTTGCCTCTACCTTGCCCATCATTCCCTGGCCACAAAGTTGAGTTAATGTTTGCGCTCGGTGTCCAGTGCAGGCGGTGGAGCTGGTGGCCAACGTGCTCAGCGAGGAGTGGTTGCAGGTGGAGTGCACCGATCGCGGCTGCATTCCACAGCCCGGGAACATCCCGTGCGGAGCCTGCTTGCAATGATGAAGTGCGTGATGCATGTTGTCGGCTGTTTGGTAGTTTTGTTAACAGTTTTTTTTAATGGAAATGTCTGAGGGAGGCAAAAACCGACCGAGAGCATGGGGGTGAGTACCTGTTTCCCGGCGGGAAACAGATCTGGACTAGAGTTAGGAGAATATTACAGAGCGACGTGTTAACCTGAGTACGCGGGTTAACACGTTTTTTTAGATGTGGGAGCGGCGCAGACAACAAAGGATTCTGTGCCAGCAAGTAATCCCTATGGACTCGGCTGATGCGTGTGACAGCGTGGATGCACAGATTCTGTCACAACAGCAGAGCTGACGGAACTCAGCGGCGATCTGGGCCGTGAACTGTGGAGGAGTTAAAAACGGCGGAAACAACGTGGATACGAAAGACTCAGACTGACACCTTTTCTGCTGTGCTACACGTGATTCAAGCGGGCCGGCGCCCTCCCAGCGGCAGTCGGCTGCTTCCACTAACACCTTTGTTGACGAAACCGGTCACATCAGAGTCGGCGACAGACTTCACCACGCAGCGTCAGTGCCCTATGAAACCCGGCACCAGGTAGTGTTTACCGGCACGACACGACGTCTCCAGACTGCAGGTGGTAGACGAACACCGACGCCAGGACCATGCTACCACCGGACACGTGTCGAACTTCACCCGTCAGAGATTCTGGATTCCGCGCGGCAGGGCAGCGGTGAAAAGGTACACGTTTAAATGCCCGCTCTGTGTCCACAGACGGGTCGTTCCGAGACCACCGGTGATGGCCGACCTTCCGAGTGCCCGTGTATCGGCACATAACCCTCCCTTTACATCCACTGCATCATCATCATCATCATTATTGGGGTTTTAGGGCGCGCCGACTGCGACGGTCACCTTGCACCCATATCTAGGTCACTTAAAACATGTTCATATTGTACTGGTGTAACGAAATTAACATCGGCAGACGAGAAACGGCAAGCTCATATGACACATTCTATCCTATCTCTGCAGGTTGGAAAGCAAATCCTGCCTTACGTCGGAAAAAGAACAGTAAAAACCGCAAAGACACGGAAAAATAAACAAACATCTCAGCCCAATATTGCCATTTCGGCGGCAGGTTTCCGCTTTTCACACGTTGTCACCAACAGGACAGTAAATCACATCAAAACCAACACTGTTCAAGCATAATAGCACGATGGATATTTCAACGGTTGGAAACTCCCCAGAGAGCCTCCAGATTGGGGGTACCTGGGAAATTTCGTGTTCTCTCTATATCGCAGTCACGACAATCAGCCAGCACGTGCCTGACATTTAATGAGACTCCGCAGCGTGGACAAGCCGGGGGACCGCCCCTACCACGATGGTATGAGTATGTGGCATGCGTGTGGCCTATAGGTAGTCTCAGAAATCAGAGAGAGCGGAGGATGAACTTCTCACCTGATATTGCCGAGTGGTTCAGGCGGGCAGAACTTTGGTGTGAGCACCGGCGAGCCCCTCGCATCTGTACTTCCAATGAGGCTCACTGGCGTAGCGTTTGCAGTGTGGTCCCCCTTCCCCCTGCCGGCCGTGATTCAGCGCAGGACGTGCAAGCTCATGATACTGATGACGGACTTGGCGACGTGCATGTTACAGCTGGGCATCCAGGAGTCCGGCGCATGCTATACTTTGCGAGACGTGACATTTCCCGTTGGGTGACACGATACCAAGTTCGCGCTGTGATGTGTGTCGCTCCGTGGACCCAGCAGCATTGAAGTGGAAACACGGATCGCTTGGGATGTCAGAAACATGTGGAGGCTGGCACTTGACATCACACACCATGGAAGCCTGACATTGTTGACTATTATCGACTGTGGACCGTCCCGGTTCAGCCTGTGGATTCCGCTGCGGCGTTCTGACGCAGCTTCCGCCGTGGCTGAGTTAGAGAAGGTGGTTCATAAGCATGGTGCGCCAGTGGAGATATTGATGGACAATGGTACGACATTCCGCTGCCGAGAATTTGCAGTTTTCGCTGCATCATATCACCATGTTTGGCATTTTAGGACGCACCAACATATGAGGTCATACAGCGCCCATAACACTAAATAAAATGCATACATAACACATACGCGCAACAAGTCACTAACATTTCAACAAGTAACGTGTAAAACAGGTAAGTTTCTAAAATTGTATCAAAAGGTCACACGTAAACACATTAAAAACAATAATAAGAATGAAAACAAAATGAATAGAATAAAGTGTAAAAAACTGAATAAAATTACAGACATTTTCACATCACATACCAAGGTCAGCGCAAGGTAACATGAACTTAGACCATGTACCATGAACCATGTAAAACCTGAAAAGCTACGAGGGTGAATATATGACATTAAAACCAACGCTCCTCAGATATAACATGATGCTAGCAATATCCACAGAAGGATGCTCGCCCAGAAGAGAATCCAGTGATGGAGACCCCTGCAGATGTCGGTTCCTCTCTATCTCATAGTCACGACATTCTAAAGGGATATGTTTGAATGTGAGCCTGCCGCCACAGCGCGGACACTGCCAGTTTTCGCCGCGCGCTGGGATAAGCAGCGTCGGTCCCGTGTTGTGCATAGGCCAAGCGGCTGTGGAATTCTTGAATGAAATCAACGCACTGTAAAAGCGATTGCTTTACGGAAGATGTGTTCAATCCCTGAAGCGGTGCACTCTACAACATCGCACCTAGCGGTGGTGACGTGCTATACAACGCGCCGGTTAGCGTGTTTGTCGTTACACTGTGCACGACCGTGTAGGGGCGACTACAGAACAGCCTGTGAGCCCGGTGCCGAAAGGGTGCCAGTTTTGGGCGTACGCTGTGGGAGACGAGGTGTGGGCATTCGGCGCTGACGTGACTAGTGCGAATTTCGCTGGTTCTCCCATAACAGGGGTATCTGAGTTGGCACTGTCCGGACCCAGTCCTAATTTCGGGTCCGGACTGAGGCGAGACAGTGACCAAGGCGTCATCTATGGTCCTGAGGTTGATGCTGGCGAGGCGCCGCTGGTGCAACTTCGACAAAGTCAGCGAAGTCAACGCCCCCTGACCGCTAAGGTTACGTGTGATCTTGAGGATCCGCAGGAGGTGTAGTTAGAAGCGATGAATGTGTTTGGCCAGTGAGGTGGGGAGCTGCTGCCCGGGTCAGGTTACTGGCGACGGTCGGCAGCGGGCAGCGCTGCGCCAGGTGTGCTTTTGGTGTGGTTGGAAACTACGAGGGGTGAATACATAGGCATCACGGCTGAACACACGTTTCCATCTACAGTCTTACCGCTGCGAAAATATTAATCAACATTCATTTAGGCGCGGGGTGGGTTGTGTATTGGCGGATCTCACCTGCATAATGCATATGTCAGTACCAGCCGGTTCCGCCTTAGGTCGAGAGGAGACTGGTTGGCGTCTACCAACAAGCCTGCTCTTTGCGAGGTACAAAAATCGCCAGTTACCATTCTTAAACATGTGTAGTGGACCGCGTCTAATGGTTGTTTTATACTTGATAGATTGGTTATTTGGGCTTAGGGGGCGCACCAGCCTGGCAAGGCCATATAGCGCCCAAAACAGTACAGTCGCTAAAAGTGTTCCATCTGGAACAAGAAGAACGCGTGATTCACAAACTCATTACCCCTTTCGGTGTCAATACCTCGCTGTGCGGGTGAATGGCAAAGCAAACAGAGAAGTGCACACACTACTAACATCAGTCCCTCCTGTACTGAAAAAACCGACACCCCACAAGATCCACCAGGTAACGCCGCGCAGAGAGCGCCCGGCACAAGGCGTCGGGGCGTCAGTTCCGACGCCCACTCCGTACCCCGGACCCAGGGGGCCCGGGAGTACGGAGGAAAGTCCCTGAGTCCGCCCGGGCGCCCAGCAAACAGCTGGGCACCCAGGCGGACTCCCCCTCTCCCTCCTACGGAAGACGAGCGCAAGCCACATTTTCATGTGATCCACGCTCGCCCTGCCGTTATATGCCACTGATGCCTAATCTAAAACACACTTTATCAGTGCGTGGTATAAACGTAGAATTGTGGCTGACTCCACTATCAGACGTGCGAAAAGTCGTCTTTAGGATGTTGGAGCGTCTCAGACATTTATTTTGCACAGCCAAAATGTGCTGGGAATATGTATGCAGCCCGTCGATAAACACCAAGGAACTTCACTTGGTGAGTGGCCGGAATGAGTCTTCCATACAGACGTAGTGTAGGTTCCAGACAAAAACAGGTTCTGCGGCAAAAGTACACACACGCAGTTTTTCGGTCGAGGTCTAAAATCATTCCGCAAAGTCCCCTCAGTGCAGCAGTCGACACATACTGGCAGTTGACGTTGTTCAGAGATTGTGTTCAATGTGGTCGCCCAGATGGAAAAATCAACAAAAAGCGATCTGTATACAGGCGGGGAAATTGCATCGCAAACGTCATTGATCAAAACACCGAAGATGGTCACACTTAACACACTTTCCTGTGACACTCCGCTCAACTGTCCGAACTTTCTAGATACGGTATTCCCTACTTAAACTCTGAAGTATGGGCTCTTGACACTTTACCAGAAAATGGCCTATATGGCCCCTCACTCCTGCGTTGTAAAGTAACGTATGCTTGCGGGAAGAGTGTCTGCAATAACATAATCCTAAAAGCGAATAATGTTTCAAGAGATCCTTGGAGTGTGTCGCTCTGTTGCTGGTATCGATCCGATAGAGCCGAGATAATGCGAGGCGAGACCGAAAATACCTCTTTCAGAAATTAGAAACAAACCATCCCTTGTGGCATCGCACACCGAGCTGAGTTGCTGTGAAACCACATGCCTCCATGTGCAATCATAGCCGCGCTTACAGCTTGTCGAAAAACACAAGCTGCGACAGTAGCGTCATCTAAAACACCAAAAAGGGGTACATAAAACAACGGCTTAGCTCTCACACTCAGAAAAGAACATACAGGAAGCCTGGTCGGACAAAGACACAGAAGTCCAAATCGTAAACACCGCAAAGAGACGGAGCACAATAAACAAACATCGGTACACTATACCATTTCGGTAACAGGTCTCCACCTTCATGCGGTGTGACCACCCGGGGAGTAAATGGCATCACAACTAACACTTCCAGAGTAAGGCGGCATCGGGGATGTCCACAGATCGGCAAACTCCCAAGAGCGCGTCTAGACCAGGAGTGCCAGGCGCACACATCAACCTCAAAATCGCGGCAATCAGTCACAACACGTGTCTAACCATCAGTAGTTCCCCGCAGCATGGACACGCAGGCGGCTCATCACCGCAAGACGGTATGAGTGGGTGGCGAGCGTATGACCTATACGCAACCTCGTGAGAATAACTTCTTCCCTCACACAGCTAGCACCAGCCGACTGTCGTGCCCCTATTCTGGGCTCCAGCGCCAGCAACTGAGAGCCCTTGGTCCTCGTTCCAGGCGGTCTGCCACATCTCCATGATATGTTAGAGAATCCTAAAGTATACATCTGAAAACGGCACGCCCTAGGCCAGTTGGAACGTCACCATGGTTTGTTTCCTTGACACATCGGTCAGCAGGTTCATTGCCAGGTATGCCCACGATGGTGACTCTGTCCATGGCAGTGCGCTCTGTCGGGCCTGCGTCTAATGAGTTCTGAAACGTGTGAAGATGTCGGGTGAGTTTCAAATCCACTCTGTGTCTATGGGGATGAAAGCGAGTCTGAAAAAGACTACATGGTGGCTTGTTCTGAAATGTCAATCATGGTCCGTGCAGAGATGACGATATTTGAGCTTTAGGGCACCGCAGCTGTTGAGGTTATGTAGAGCCCAACATAGTAAGATCACACCAGCTATGGTGCGTTCTGCTCAGGTCAGTGGGCTGTTTCGGCGGCAGCTAGGTCTAGAAAGCTCTACCAGAATTGTGAACCGTATCAAACCCTATGTGTGCCAAGTATGATAAAACGCGTCCAATGTCCACCAGGGTTGTTGCCTAAAATTTGATGAAGAGGAGACGGTGGGAAAAAATCGGCGCAGGCATCGCTTCAGGTTGTCACATTTATCCGTCTCCGATAAAACGTGTTGAACAGCAAGGCGACAGCCGCAGTGTGTACACAGTATCGGAGCGAAATCATTCAGATGGTGCGCGTGTTTATCCTAGCAGTGTCAATACGGAGCCTAGTGCGGCTCACTTCTTCGCTTCTGCTCTGCCTATCACTCCATTCCCACGGCTTGACGGATGAGCGTGCGCGTTTTAAGAAGCAGTGCGGCTCTGAAGCCCAGATGTTTGTCGACCTTTCCATTAACTGAAACACGATCATGACTCGGCACCCATAAGGTCCACGTAACGAAACAAAGGTTAAAACAAACGAAGTGTAAAGACACAATGTGCAGTAGTAAAGACCGATGCAATGACAAGATTCTGTGAGGGGATTTCCAAAATCTCACCATCATCATGAGTGGGGTTTAAGGGCGCGTCGACGGCGACGGACATTTTGCGCCCATATCTATGTCCTTGTTCCTAGTTTAAAAGCAAGCAGCATCGGGGAGCAGTGTCAGCAACGTCATCTAAAACACCAAAAATGGTACGTAAAACATCGGCTTAGCCCCTGCACATACACATCGGTAGGTCGGAAGAGAGTGAATCCACGCGCGAACAGATACAAACACTTGTCAGAAGTAAGACGTAGAGAAACGAAATATAAAACACAAACATAGGTTCCCTAAATCATTTCCACACCAGGTGTTAGCTGCTCACACGGTGGGGCCACTTGGAGAGTATATGACGTTAAAGTTCACACTGTTCAGGAATAAGACGATGTTGCAGATATCCACTGATCGGGATTCTCCACAGAGCGCCTCCATAGTGGGGGCACCCGGCAGATAACGCGCTCTTTCGATCTCATAATCGCGACAGTCAATCAGCACATGCCTGGTCGTCAGTCGGTCACCGCAACGCCGACACGTCGGCGGGCCATCACCGCCAAGGTGGTGTGAGTGTGTGGCGTGCGTATGACCAATGCGCAGCCTGGTCAGAATCACCTCGTCCCTCCTACAGCCAGCACCTGCCGACTGCCATATCCCTATTTTGGGTTTCAGCATCCGAGGCTTGGAGCCTTTCGGGTCTTCGTCCCAGGTGCGCTGCCATATTTCGTTAACATGTTCGCCGATATTTTGATAAAAATCCGAGAACGGCACGCCTAAGCCAGTCGGTACGAAACCCTGGGATGCCGCTTTGGCACATCTGTCAGCACGTTCATTTCCAGGTATCCCCACATGGCTAGGCACCCAGACGATTGTAACGCTTTTACCATGGCAGTGTGCTCTGTAGAGTCTGAGTCTAATAAGTTCTAAAACATATGAAGATGTTGGGTGAGTTTCAAACGCACTCAGCGCTTGTAACGATGAAAGCGAATCTGAGAAGATTACGTGGTGACAAGTTCTAAAAAGTAAAATGTAGTCCATGCAACGAAATAAGGCGTTAAGTTCGGCGGTAAAAACCGATGCACTCCCAGGTAATGTAAATGATCTTTCCACATTCTCGCTTACAAACGCGCATCCAGTGCCGTTTCCACTCTTGGACCCATCTGTGTAATAGGCACAATGCCCCGGGTATGTGCTGTTGAGATGGTCCCAGAAAACATGTAGAACCGCTGGAGGCGGTAAATCTTTCGTTTTAGCGAGCAAGGTTGTGTCAATTTTGACCTCCGGTAGCACCCATGGCTCTACCGACGGGACATGGTAGGTCTCAATCTGGCCAAGATCGATGTCAGCTTCGTTTAGCCACTCACACACTCAGCCACTCCAAAATCTCACCGACAGACCATCCAGTGCCATTTCCACTCTTTGACGCATCGGTGTAAGAAGTGTCGTGCTCTGCGTAGGTGTCGGGGAGGTGCAAACGGCATACTGCATCATGCGGTAAATCTTTCGTTTTAGGAAGAACACTCGTACTAATTTTAGCAGCCGGTAGCACCCATGGTTCTGCCGATGGGGCTTGATTTTTTATTTTTTTGGGGTGAAGGCTATATTTAAAGCCATACATGTATTCATGCATTCATACACAAAGAGAAATATATGCTGCAACAAAAAGAGATAACTGATGTGTAGAGGAGGATGGCGCCGAGGTATGGAGCGATGAGTGCAGACGGTGATGGGGGGGACGCAAACGGACGAGCACGCGGGACCGTGCTCGTGCATCTGGTCAAGATCGACGTCAGATTTACTGAGCCACGCCACGCCCTAAGCCCAGGGTACCACACTGGAGCTGGGATACTTGAGGCAAAGCGTTGCCGCGCTTCGGGGAATAGTTTCCAGTATGGCCGGGAAACTGTTGGTCTTTGAGCGTACTTCGTCGACAGTAGACGCCGGCGCAGCGACGAAGCCGCCTCGTTAGCATCCACCAGGCTACTAGTAGGTGATGTACGAAAAGTACCTGGTGTCATCCTAACTGCATAGTGGTGAATAGTGTTCAGTAGACGTTTGACACTGTCCGTGGCTGATAAGAAGACGATAGACCTGTATTTCGGTTTCAACCCGACTAATGATCTGTAAATTGTCAAAAGAGTTTTGTGGTCAGCTCCAAAACCTCATTCCAGTCAAGGCTTATAGATATACAGTTTTTGTCCTTTATTTCCCTTATTAAGCGGCTAACCCAGATGCTGGCTAGCCTCGTTATAATGCCTCAGAGGACGGCTTCGAAGTAAACACCACATATTCAGGGCATGCAAGCTCCTCCACCGAGCTGATTAAAACGCGCAACATAGGTATCTCTGGTCAAAAATTGAGGCTGGGTGATCCAGACGCGCGGTAGACAGCGCGCAGCTGCGCGTGGGAGTAAGTTGGCGCAAAGCGGCTTTTGGGGATCCATCGGCGCGCAGCTCAGTTGTGAAGGAAGTAGTGCAAACTGTCCGCGTTTTCATAAGCGCAGAAGCCTCTGTAATCTTTTTAAAGCGACAAAAAGGCATTGGAACTGTCAGTAAACCCAAGTTATATGACTTGCGTTGGACAGTACATGTACTAATAATAATAATCCAAGACCCCAGACTCCCATCATCTCGCAGGACATGTCGCACATTTCATAGCAGTCCCCGTCCCTGAGCGATCTCGACGGGGATGGAATGGAACACCTCCGACAACACAGTGAACCCTGAGAGCTGTGGGCGTGATGACTCTTCAATATCCCGTGGTTGTTTCTATGGTAGAAAAATGAAAAAAACGAACCAAATTTTCTGAATATCTACAAATCAAAACTGATTGATCTTATGAATGACTTTACGGATATCGCAACGTAGCGAAGTAGCGGAGCGACATGACGTAAAACAAATAAAGCGATAAACGAAGGCATGAGAAGATATAGGTGAGGCTTTCAACCTTGACCCTCGTGTCTTTAGAAGGTCACCCACGCAGCCGCAGTATCTTTGGCGTGACTTGAAAGCCCCTGCCAATAGGCCTGACGGGCTGAAGACAGGGGTGGACCACCACCGGAGCCGATAGAGAACAGTCAGGCAGTTATGGCCTTGTTACCAGCGGAATTACAGTCAATTCCTGGAATCATCGATGACGATGGAACAATACTTAGTAAGCACTGACATGGATTTAACCTCATGAAGTACAATTACCTGCGGTGAAGTGCTAATATAAGCCGCTAATGTTCTTACATAAAGACCCAGGGACACGTAATACTGCATGGTCTCGGAAAGTGTTATGCTTTTCTGCTTTAAAATATATGACAGCGAACAATCTAACCATCATTTACGTTTGTTGGTGAATATGTGCCATCTGACAAAAAAGGCATTCTTTCTTGATCACTAACTACGATTGTTCGAAATATTTCTGTATTATCAGCCGACCTGGAAGAGACCTCAGAGGCCCTTCCACCTGTTTTTTTTTCATTTAGCGGGAGAACTGTCCGCAGCCGCAAAACATGACTAGGCCAAGTTGGAGAAAATGTGACTGCGGTTCGGTTGGTACAGAACTTTTAAAACATTGGCCGGGTCAGGCTCCCTGCGGCCTGACCCGGCTATCTATCTATCTATCTATCTATCTATCTATCTATCTATCTATCTATCTATCTATCTATCTATCTATCTATCTATCTATCTATCTATCTATCTATCTATCTATCTATCTATCTATCTATCTATCTATCTATCTATCTATCTATCTCTCTCCCTCTCTAATATTGTATGGATTGGGAAGCCGAAGCCAGCATCACACTCATGCGTGGTCGGGAAGGGCAGTTGGGGGGGGGCACCCTGTGCCAGATCTTGGAAAGTGTGGGGATTGTCCGCGAGTGCGGAAGAATGAGAACAAATACATCGTGATTGTTGAGGGTGAGGAGGTCGGGGAGAGTGATAATCTAAGAGACATCGTACTTCTCTGGGCCGGCACGTTTACCGTGCTGGCCCAGGCCATCCTAAGGGATCGACGCAAGGCAGTAGTTCTCTTCATACAGAGGTTCATCTTGAAAGTGGAATATGGGTCGAGGGTGCCGCCAGAGGCATGGCGCCTGGCAAAGGCGTGCGGCGCGGATCGTGAGTAGTTGCTGAAGGCAGTTGATGCAGTTGCGATGGTTTACGCAGTTGATGCAGTTGCGATGGTTTCAATGATGATAAAAAGTGTTTTCGTACTTATTTAATTTGTGTGCTGTATACAAAATACAATACTGCTGAAGCTCGATGGTGATATTTATCGTCTGCCAGTTTTGTCTTACTCTTCGATCTCGAAGATCGAAAATGAGTTTGCACAATATTTCTTCCAGATCTAGAAAATCACACTAAAGTCTTAAAATACTTCTCCACCTGGAAACAAAAGGTCTCGAAGATTGAAGAGACCTGAAAACAATCTCTACATTGAAGGGCCATTTGCCAGGTTAACGATAAAATCACTCTTCAAACATACGCTGAAGAAGTTAATATATCCAAAAATATCATCGATGGATAAGTCCCTACTTTCTTGCTTGCCACTCTGTCATTACGCAAAGCCGCCCCCCGACGAAGCCCTACAAGGACCAAACGTTATGGACTTTCTCACTTGCGATCAAAACATTCCGAACGTTTATTGGCATCGTGGAACATTGCAAGCGCCGCAGTAAATAGGGCCGGATGTCAGTAAATAGGGCCGGATGTAGAGAGCAACGGTATCGTCACTACGATGGAACTTCACACAAAGTTTCCTTCTAATGAAAAATTTTCGACTGACTTTACCAACCATCGATTTCATCTTCACATCTACGCTGTCACTCCTCGGCGTGTGTCTTGCTGCTGTCCCGTTCTGGCCTTCTTTTGATGAGGTGCGTGAAAATATGCTGACGTGCTTTCAAAAGTTTGGAAGACCCGTGCTGTGATCGACTGCACCCAGTTTCCGGTAGACTGCAGTGTCTGTGCTGTCGAATTCTGACGTATTCCAACTATAATGGTCAAAACACATGCAAAGTTATGCTGGGTGTGTCACCACCGGGTTTGATAACCTTCGTTAGCGTGCCATGGGAGAATAAGCCGCCGGACAAGAAAGTGTTGTGTAACTCCACGCTGCCTGAATTGTTGAGACCTTATGTATATGCCGGTTATGGTGGATAAGTGGTTCCCATTGAGGTGGAGAATCGTTGACTCGAACCGTATCGACCCCCGTTTTTGCTTAACAAAAAGCAGTTCTCAAAATTAGAGTCACAGGGAACGGCAGAAATTGCAGGTGCTCGAGTGCATGTCGAACGTCTTATCGGAAGCCTGAGGTTGTGCTTGCGCGCTTGTGCATCGATGTCGTTCAGCGTCTGTTCAAAGTCAACGCTGGTCTGGGGGCCTTGATGCCTCAATCATTTTCGATGAGTGCCCGTAGAATCCCGGGCCGGAAGTTATTTCTGGCATGGGGGGAAGGGCGGTCACCGCCCCACCTCTCCCTAGCAACGCCCATGCGGTGTGCCAGTGTCAGTCGGCCCACCGATGCCCTGAGGCGTAAAGGACGAGCGGGTCACTCACATCCGGGCAGTGCGAGACGGGACGAGCCGGTCTCTGGGCGTGAGTAAGGCGAGAGGGATCGGTTAGTTTTCTTCTTGGTAGCCTGACAGGGTTCCCGGCACGGCGTTGGACACGTAACTGAACGTCTTAGACGCTAGTGGGAAGGCTAAATGTGCGTGCAGTGTAAAATAAGGAAGATAAATTCTCGCTTCTGATGGAGAGGAGCAATGAAGAGCCGCGGGCCGCTGGCGGTCACTGTCCTACAAATGTTGGTCGCGTTGCAGGTTCATAACTGAATTCATCAGTTCTCGTTCTATCGTCTCAAACGTGTCGTGGCCTGGTATAAGCGCTTCATTCATTGTCTAAAAAGCTGTGAGTTTCGGTGATATTATCTGGTGTCGCGCAAAGTGCACTCCTGGGTATGTGCGAATGTCAGAGCGAGCAATGTTGATGTTAGAGAAGTGTGACATTGCTGGTGCTTCTCAAACAGATGTGCTCGGAGTTATGATTCCATAACTCCGAGCACATCGGGTATTATTAGTTTCAATCTTTAATTCAAATCCAGTGAGACTCACATTAAAAGGTACCAAACTAAACCTCACCTTCTGTGAGCAGGGGCCGACGTCAGGCTCCCGGTCTTCCCGTCTCCTGTACACTGCACCACCGTCTTTCTCAGTACCTTTCGCCAACAAGACTAACAATTCCCTGCAAACTAACCCACCTGCGCCATCCATGCCGGCCTCGCGTACCCTGTTATTACCAATAGCTCCTCCCGCTTCCAGGATGTCTGGACTGCTGGTGGGCGGCGCCGGACCTTCCGGGCTGCTGACGGTTTGCGGGCCCGGTTGGCGCATTGATGATGCCGTCGTGGCGCCTGGCGGCGTCCGGGGTGCTGCGTAGGGGCGCCGGCCCGGCCGCCCGTGCTGCCGTTCCGGGGGGCCGCGGCGGCGGCGGTGCGGCGCCCGGGCGGTCTCCCGGCTGAAAGACTGTGTGCCGCAACGCCCGCTGGTGACTCACCTTCCTTCGAGTGACTCACCTTTTAAAATTAAAAAAACAGTACCTGAGCCCGCGCGAAACGATAACTTTCTGGACTTGGTGCTTTCGAAGTCCGCTCCCGTGAACTCAAACGTATGAAGGTGTGTTCTTCTCTGGATCATATAGTAAGCTAAGTAAATGTTTAGCACTTCACTATCAGGGGCCCAGGGCATACCGGGAGCTGCACAATACGTTTTCATTGCCCAGCCCACGACTCCTGCAGAAAAAGATAGAGCATATACAGCTTCAGCCTGGCTTCGATGATGATGATGATCATGACGTTGCAGTGTCTAATCCTGAAGCAGAAGTTTCAGGATGCACCAGAGAGACAAATTCGTCGTTTTGTCGTTTGAAGCAATGAGCATCAAACACGACCTGATTTATGTACGTGACCAAGACCGTATCGAGGGTTTCGAGGACCAGGGGAGTATGAGCCGAACGCAGCGTGAAGCCGACCACGCCGTTATTTTTAATGGTCCGAGGACGGACACAGCGCTGGAAACAGACATTGGCTACTTCTTCACCAGCCCAGCGAAAGTGATTCAGCCATCGGTGGTGGAAATCATCGGCAAGCAGCGAGAGACCAGGCTAGAGTGGCAGCCACCGTGTGTAATATGGGAACCCCTAATCAGGACTTGTATAAGCGCTTGGGTGTGACACCAGCAAATCCAAACTTTTCAGATTCATGATGATGAGATCGCCGCTCTCCAGTTGACATTCTTCATTTGTTCAAGTGCGTATGGAACGCGCTGAATAAACACCAAATCAGCGCTGACGGTAGGGTCGCTGAGTGGAGCCACATCGCCGGACTGTTCTAGTTGGATCGGCAGCGATCAATCAGAGTGGCTCCGAGGCTAACAGCCTCCCACATCCACCTCAAACCCTTCAAGAAGATGCGGGTTCGTCTAGCCACACAGGTCCTGAGCCATTCAGTAGCAGCTGGTCTGCTGCTCTAAAGCTATGTGATATTTTTATCGTTTTTCTTTTTGCCATTCAGTGATTTACACACTTGACATGCATACCTCCTTATACAAATTTTATAAATTTTGAACTCGTTTAAAACCAGTGATATCCGCTATCTATGCTCAGCTTGGATGTTACATTAAAACATGCTCTCTTTAAAGCCCGGAAAGATCTTATGATTAGTTTGATCGAACCTATTCGTGTTTGCGTATGGCCCTAGATGTCGGCGCGCCCTAAAACTCACACGCGCGTATCTGTGCTTGTATTGAATATCGATGTTTTTAGGCATCATTTTACCACATAATTTAACCACTTACAGCCATGTCTGGGCGATAAGACAACAAATAATATGAAGCGTGCCGTATTTAACGGCATTTGTGTGCCCAAAATGGATTACATTTATATCTTGCTGTGTCGGTAATATTGCTCTATTTTTCCGCCAGCCTTCTGCGGGACGCAATTCGCGGGATGGGTGACTTTGTCGAGAGACTCAGTTGTCTCTTCAACATTCTAAACAGCAGCCAGCTTTACGCCAAGAATCCGCACCAGTGATCTGTGCGGAGACAGAAGACGGGCACCTTAGTCTTCTACGAGCGGCTTCGTCGTGGATCGGTAGGTGGTCTATCGACGTAAACTCTGAATTCGGTTTATAGGAGGATTCCAGCTAACGATCGGTGGCATAATGAAACTCTGGTAGGGTAACCACGATACACTTAGATTAAGAACGCCACGTCTGCAGCAGGACAGCATAGAAAACGCGTCTTGTGTTATCCGTCAAAAGGGGGGACTGCGTGACCACCCGAACGCCTCTCAATTTTCTGACGCTTACAGGCATGTATGTGTGAACGGCCTGTTGTCGGACTCAGACGGAGCCAACTGTGAGGAGGTTTGTGGTTCATACGTTTGGGCCCCTAAAACTGTCGGCCTGCAGTACCGACAGACCTGTGCAGAAAACTACAGCAGTGGTTGTACCTGCGCCCAATGATGTGGCGGATGACGTTGCCATCGATGTGGTCGGAGAGAATGTGCTAGCCTATGTGGCCGGATACCTCGCTGGCGTAGGGCTGATATCTCACCCATGTGGTAAATGTGAAAGGGTGCTCTGCAAGGAGGAGCCTGTAGTTCTGCCCAGGGAGGCACTCATTGTTCTTGGAAGCTACACGTCAAATTTAGGCAGTCTGCGTGTACCAACCGACCTTTTCTACGGCCTGGTGTCTGTTGTGTACTTTTTCGTCCAAACCAATGCAAAACCATGGCCAGCGACCAGGGTATCGCAAGCCACCTAACAGGGTATGTCGGAACGACATCAGAGTTTCTCGCTCTGAAGGGTCTGGTTTGTTCAGATGATCTCCTCCATGTTGACGGTGTCTTCACACTAATGTAACTGCATCAGCTGTGTAGACAGCTCAGCATCAATTCTTGTAACGGAGGCAGGAAGGACAATAACGTCTCAAGCTGCTTTCTAGCCGCGGTAAGTAAGAAATTTGCAGCTAAACAACTTCGAACCGCGCGTACCTATTATGCCATTATGCTGGTTTATTGTGTAGATAAAAAATTGTAGGAGCAAAAAACTGGTGAGTCAGAAAGTTTTGCCTGGAGAGGCGCCTCACACGTCACAATTCGAGAGGAGGAAGGGGTGCTCTTACTTTTCGATGTGTTCGTGTCTCTCCGGACGTTAGCAGGTTCGTAAGCGCCACTTCACTCAGTGAGATCATTCTCGGGGGATGGAATGCAACGGCTCAGAGTCATGGTACGCAGCACGGACAAATGCTCGAGGGGCAGTTGGAATGGACACGAATTGTTCATGTACATGCCAATAAACTCATGTGCGGGCAGTTCTTTCAGTCAATTCAGGGACGTTGCCATGAAATGCAGGGTGGTACCAGTCCGTATGCACGTCACCGCCAATCCGCCTCCTTCACTTCAAAGCCCCTATTTTACAAGTTCCTTGAAAGTTTTGCTCCAAAAATATAACCAAACGCATCGGCTATCTCTCTTCTCCGGATTAAACACGAAGTAATCCCTGTATTCACCCCTGTCGTCAGTACGGGGTGCTTTTGCTGGAGTGGAGGCAGCAATCCCTATACCGTCCGCCCTGGGCCGGGCGCCTTTCACTAGCTGGCGTCCGCCGGCGCGCGTTAAATTGGGAGAGAGGGGAGGGGGACACGTGGTTGCGGAATACCATTACCCCGGATACATGGGCAGGAAATTCAGGGGATGGACCGTACGTGGTGTTTCCTTTTAGTGGTGTTGTGCAACCGTGTTGTGGACCATGGAACACTAACGACTTTCTGGGTAAATGGGGGCGGAGGTTAACCCGGCCCCACCGGGGTCCGGCGCCACCTTCGCCCCACCGGGGGCCATCGATGGCCCCCTCTAACTCCGAAAATATGGGCGTTAGCGCAAATCTGCAAAGTGCAATAGAAAGCTCGCGTGAATTCAGTAAGAAATTACTTTGCATGTTTTAGTGCTCAGGTCAATGGTTTGACCTCAGAGGTCAAATTAGGTCAAAATCGGCTATTTTCACTCAAATATGCAATGATTAAGCAAACTGGTCATAACTCTTATGTCATTAGAGCTATTGAGGCCTGGTAAAGTTCATTTGATAGGAAATTGGCAGTACTTTTTCCGCTATGTGGAACGTAAAGACCTCCCGCCAGTGGTTTAACCTCCAGAGGTCACCTCGTGACCTAATATGACCTGAGGTCACGAAGGTCACCAAGTGACTTCGCTATATATCAAATGAAAGCCAGTGACAAGACAAACACGATGGTGTTTGTTTCACCGCTCTAGCTTAATTAGGTCAAAGTTATTGTCAAAATACTGTTTTTGACCTCTGGTGACCTTGGATGACCTTGGAAAAGTCAAAGGGTAAATATGACCCCTGGGATCCGTGAAAGGGTGTCAAAAACGCTGTTCTGAGCAGTCTGAGTATTTACTATCATTTTTGTGGCTTTTATATCATGAAATAGCTTTTCCCATGCTTTTCCAATGGGACAGGTCGCCTCGTGACCTGACCTCAGGGCACGAAATCGAAAATCCCGGATATACACCTTGTAGACCCTGGAGGGGTCATGAAGTGTAGGAAGTTTCAAATCGATCGACTTTGAAATGTAGCTCTTACAGAGCTCTAAAGTTGAAGTGAGGTGACCTTGGTTGACCTCGTCTGGTGGCCTGACCTTGGGTGACCCGGGGTAAAAATTTCAGGGATGATGGGAAAATGATGCAGTGAGAGGTAGAGCCCTCAACCGCGGTGCTGCGCCTCGTCGTTTTCTGCTATCCCGGAAAATCTTAGGGGGCATCGATGGCCCGGTGGGCGAGGGTTAATTCTGCAGCCGAATTGGCCATCCTCTTTGCAGCAGCCCACGTGTTAGCCTGCTAGGCTGGCCTAGCGCAAAGCATGGCAATAGTAAGAAGAATAAAAAGTAAGCAAGAGTGCTTGATTCAGGCAAACCCTGACAGCGATCTTAGTTTTGCATTTACCAAGAGAGCGCTGGATGCTGCCAATAATGCAACATCAGTGTTTTTTAAGGACATTCTGGCTGTATGGGAGATTGGTAGATGGATCAAGAACTTCGCATGACCAAGGCTTCCTTCTATAATCTTTGCAGTAGGTAGAGTTAAGAATAGCAAACATGTGATTTCGTCGATTGCCTAATGCCTCTTGTAACAACGTGTTCCCATCTGTTTTCAGCTTCTCCAGTCATGCCCAAATGCGGAACATTTACCTACATTGTTAGCTGTGCAGCTAGAAGGAAACTGGTCAGCGTGGATAGGAAGGCTGAGGTTCTTCAGAAAGCAAAGGCTGCGCTTGACATCAGTTGTGAGTAAAATGTGGAGCACTACTACAAGCCCTGTGATGAATACGTGCTGGTGCGGGCCTTAGATGAACTTTCAGACGAGGGAAAGTTCAGGATTATTCGGGCCGCCGTCGGCTCGGAGTTGGTTCCGTGTGCGGAGAGCGCGGCAACGGCGGACACTGCGGCGCTCTGGTCGAACACCCATGCCGCACTGCTGGACGACTCCAGCCCGCGGCGCACCAAGCCGGCGCCCCTTGCTCTCAGTTTTGAGTGAGTAATCCATTCCCCTCGGGGAGGGGGATAATTGTGTGTGCATCGCCAATGGGTTTACTGTTCCATGCGGATCGTGAAATAGGCGCACGGAATTGGCTGGCTCCGCATTCGCAAGGTGTTGGCGTGTTTCATCTTGTGACCAAAGTATGGCGGCCAAGAATGCTTAATCTTATTCTATTATGCAAAATCAGGCAAGGTGTAGGCTCTGGCCTTCCACTCGAAAATCTGTGACGACACCCTTGCCTCTTACTATGTCAGTACTATGGACAATCAGAAATTTCGGGGAGGGCTCAAGTCCCGCCGGCCCTCCCCCTGCATCCGCAACTGACCATGGAAGAAGGAAAGTTGGGTCAGGACACTCTCAGAGCCTAACAAAAAACTCCCGGTTTTGCCTAAATTAGCCTCTCCGCTCACAACCAGCAGCGTCGTAGTGTCTGGACTTGCGGGGGGACGGGCTGTCATTTTGTTTCTTACCACTAGAGGCCCGAAGATTAGTGATAATTGTTCCTTTCAAGAGGGAGTGCAGTTCGTCCCCCCCTTTCCCGGTGGAACCGCCCATGGTCAGATTAAGGCTCAATATTTTTACCGCTCTGCCCTGCCCCAAACCGAAGCATATGGGACCGCTCCTAAGAAAAGGAGCGTGAATATAGAAGTAGAAAAGAACATTGTGCATTATGTTTAGTTCGGGCTCCAATGCTCTCTTTTCAGATCGTACCACATTGGAAACCGGGGGGGATGAGGGGGCAGAGCATCTAACTTCTCGTTATACTATATCTTACTTAGTATCACAATTTTATATAAATCGGCTAATATTGAGGGCCAGGCAATAACTTTGGAGGGAAGGAGGGCGCATTATCCAAAGTTCTTTTGAACTGAGCTTTAATCTGAAAATTTCAGTCTACACATCTAGAACCATTCGTCTCTTGACGCAAGGAACTGCTTAAAGGTAGGAGCCTGGCAGTGTGCAAAGTAATAACAACAATTGTTGAGGTTCAATGACGCATTAACTGCCAAGGTTAAAGGGCATCGCCAGCTTTGCCCGGTTGGAAAAATTTCTGAGGATCGGATTGTAATTGTTCAGAAAACCCGGCGAGTTTAACACGCGCCCCGCTGGGATCCCTGGCATGACACGCTCCGCTGGGGGCCTATTTCGTCCCTATTGGTTCAGAAATAAAGAGGCGAAATAGGCCCCTACATTTGTTGGAAAACTAGGCGGGGGAAATTTCACTGCCATCCCTCCCCTCAGTGGGGCGCGTGTTAGGAATCTGCGGGAATAGAAGAAAATATATTTTCGATCCGAATAAAAAATATCATTAGGATCATCCCTATTGAGTCCCAACTCAATTGCAAAATATAGGTTAAGACGTGCAACATCATCCACACTGTTGGACATGTTTAAGACCACGTGCTTCATTTAATTTTGGGCACATTGTGTTTTGAGTTAAGGGCCTTTCTAATTTGGCAGACTTGTTCAGGGGAGGGACACCAGCTACAGGCACAGTCTTGGGTAAGCCTCGGCGCCAGATACGGTGCAGTGGATCTCCGAGAGGAGAGCATCCTGCCATCCCGGAGAACTGTGCGCAACTCAGTGCTCTGCATCGCCCAGGAACAGAGCCAGAAGCTGACCGTCGAGCTCTTAGGTGTGACATACTTGGTTCTTTTACATAACTAGCGGGAAAATAGATGAAGGACCTGGCGATGGGCTGGGGCAGCAGGAGACGCAACGCAAACGTTATTCTGATTTGGAAGACGCTATCGAGGCAGCTCGCCACCACTAAGGCTGTAAAATTTGGAACACCCTATTTGGCTCCTCACGCTGGGAAGAGGCAGGGAGAGAAATATGTTTCAATGCTGTGCCACACTTTGCGGGTCCTCTCTGCATCTCCTCGGCTGGAGGATACATGTTTCCCGTGTTGGGATTTTTACTATGAAACTGATGTGGTGCATTAAGCAGTATTTGAAATTGCCCCTTTCCGAAAATTCCAACGGATCCGTTCATATTCCTATTGATCGGCGCCATGGCTTTCCCCACGTACGCCCGATTATTTCTAAAATAGCCAGCATTTCTTATTCCAGTAGCCATCTATAGCGGTCACGGTCCACCACTGGACCGACGGCAACACCAGTAACAACTACACTGCCTGCACGGTCCAGTACCCAACGTCCGACCTCCAGACGAGGGACCGCTACTGACCATGAGCGTCGACAAGGAGCGCCATACAGCAGTAAACATCTACCACGAGACCTCCGAAATCCTCAAGGTAAAATATTTCATTTGAATATCAGACTTTGTGTATCGAAGAATCCCGTTGTAACTGTTTAGGAATTGGATGTTCCTTTTCCAGAGACAATTAACAACAATTAACGGAACAATTAACGATTCTGCCGAACCATTGGCTTCGGTGTGGTGAGCACGACCCTGCACGGACACCCGATACGAGGGAGACATAGAGGTCTCTGCCATGCGGCGCTGATGGCGGTACCCTGGGATGCTGGGCGGTCGGCGTGGGGCGGCTCCGGCGGGCTGTTGTCGTCTGGTGTGTGCCTTTGCAGAGGCTGCAATGGTCGTCTGGTATGTGCCTGCGTGGAGGCTGAAATGGTCGTCTGGTGTGTGCCTGCGTGGAGGCTGAAATGGTCGTCTGGTGTGTGCCTGCGCGGAGGACGAACGAAACTCAGTGTCTACAAGCGGAGGTCTCCTATAGTTCGGAACAGCAGTGAGAGTCTGGGTCCACTAAGGTCCCGCGGCTCCCGCCAGCCGGTGTTGCGGCGATATGCTGGGGTGGCGCGAGCATTGCGAGCTCTGGTGACCGCTCAAATAATAGGCGGCGCTTCTCTTCCTTCTCAGGCGCTGTGTTGTCTGGTGGCCTGACCCCCGATGAACTTATCTGCGCACCCAGTGGTGCCCACGTGGTCAATAGCTTTTTGCCGACCCCACGGGATCGGCGGGTCATGGCGAGTAGTAATCCCTGGCCGATGGCCTGCCTCCTGATCGTCCTATTTGCGGGTTAAGTGTGGCGGCCTCTGGGATGGTGGAGAGGGCTGGCCGCTGTGCGTTCTGCTGTCAATGCTTAGGGCTCGTGGTCTGCACGTTCCCCGTCGAGGGGTGGGCCTCTGCTGCCCCCCCTCCACCGCCGGTGGGCCGCTGACTTCGGGCCGGCGATAGCCTTGCATCATTGTTGTGTTTTTGTCATCATCACCGTTGGCCCTTATCATGGGGATCCCTGTCATTCTGCTGCATCACCTTTTCATAAGTGTCCCCGTACGTGGGCTATATCACATGTTACCGAGGTGATGAGATAGGTGAGCCCGGCATCATGGCCGCTTGGCAGCGTGTGACATTGGGTGCGGTCGCTCCTGTCTTATAATTGCTCTGTTATAACCCAAATACTATGGCTATTTAGCGGTCTGTCATGCTGAGTCATATTTCTGTTGCCGCCAACCTCGGTGTGTCCGCCTGCCTTTGCTCTCCTGCAGTCCCTTATGGTTCAGTGTGACACGTCCAACCACGTACGGCCTTCACCAGTCGCTGAGCTGTTGAGCCGTCGGCCGCTGGCCTGTCGATATAAACATGTTCCCTAAAAAACTCTGATAATCATCACGAAACTTCATGACACTGCACCGTGTTACGGTTCGTTTGTTTTCTCGCGCTGCCACCTGAGATGGTTCAATTTTACTCTGACGCATGGTCTTCTGAATGGCGCCACTAGTCCCCAATCTGCCACCGCGATGTGTGGCCCCTCGTTCCCTCGCCCCTGGGCTGTTCCACTTTCCACGTAGCGGCCGGCTTGAGCGCTGGGCGTTATCAGTGGTGGCTCCGATGCCCGGAGGCGACGCTGGTCAGCCTAGCTACCTGCGATGCGCTCTCCTACATTTTCCGGCCGCGCACCTTCCTAGAGGAGGGTGGAGTTAGCTTTTTAACTCTTCAGAGTAAATCTGCCCCCCCTCCTAAGTCTCTGCCAGTGACGACTTGCTGGCTGTGGAGTGAAATACACGTTTATGGCTGTAACTACTCCTGTACAGTTGCATCGTTCCCGATAAAGTCGTGGAGGGAAGAATATTATCAGCCTCCAGAGAAGTCAATAAACGCTACAGAACATGCATAGGATTTGCTCCAGTCATTGCTACCGTTTGTTGAATACCAATTATTCAGATTTCTTTCCTCATTAGAATATGTCCGAGCATTCAGATTTCATAAGATCGGAAGCCATCGGACGATAAGGTGATATGATTCCTTTGTCTTTCGCCGCTTCTTATCCCCATGAAAATTTCAAGGCGACTCGGTTCTCTTTTGGACAGTTCAAAAGTCCGGCAAATCAGACCGAAATCAGATTCGTACACGACCGAAATATTTCATTGCGGGAACATGTGCAGAAGTCAATAAAGAGGTAAAACACGAACATGTTTGAGCAAATCATAAGCAGGAATGCTTTCGAAAAAAATGATACATATTCTTTATGTTACAACCAATGGTGCGGGATTCTTACAGACCTCAACTCATAGATTACATTGTCAGGAATCTGTTCAAATATCTCCTTATAACCGATTTATGTAACTACAGCTGCCGATTGTGATTATTACAGGATTTGGAGTACCGCAGGGAGGCTTGGTACGTGACCGCGCCCACAACATGCGGGCAGTCTTCCGATCCTGTGTCTGGGCTGGCTGCTCCTGCCATGCCATCAACCTGGCCGTCAGGGCAGCGACAGAGGAAGATGTTGAGCAGTGCCCAGTTAAGTCCGAGCTCGACGACGCCAAGTGGCTTGTCCAGTTCATGAAAAAGTGTGGGTAATTATTTGGATGGGGCCATCGACACTCATTTTCAATTCTGAGGGCACTACCAAAGCAATAGTTCAAACAAAAGTAAGACATGCTGCAGCTGTGCTCAAGCTGTGGTCCACCCATTCAATGTGAATGTCCCATCTCGAGAACACTTTGCTTATGGTGAGGGGAAATGCGGACAGAGGAGAAATAAAAATTATAGAAGCACCGTTAAAACAACAGTTGAAAAAACTGGCGATGCACCCGAAAAAAACATTTTCAGGCTGAACCAAGAGCTCCCTACTGGTCTCAAGCAATCGTGCCCCACCAGGTGGAGCGCTGATTTCAACATGCTTCAGTCTATCCTTGATGTCTACGACAGCCTCCAGGTCATCGATCGACGAGAGGTAAAATGCTCGAACACATTTGTCACCGAATTCGAGCGCGCAAAATCCTTTCCAGCAGGGAAAGAGAGTTGGCGATTCTGTATGATCTAACTAGTTGTTTTCTCACGGTTCCAATAAAAACCGACCCATTTTTTTCTTCGTCGGCAGTACTTTAACGCCCTGGACGTGGTGACCAGTGAGGTGAAGCGCCGATTCACCCAGCCAGGCCTGAAACGCCTCAAAGAGATGGAGGAGGTATTGCTTGGACCGGAGTGCGCCTCTCCAGATCTGTGCACTGCGCTGTTTGGGTCCGACATTAACCCCGGAAAGCATGATTCCCAACTCCGCTCTGTCAAGGCCATCAGACAAGACGGAGCAGCCAACACCGTCACAGAGCTGGCAGTGCACCTGTTCAGTGGGGATGGAGGGAAGAGCAACCGAATCTTCTGTGAGGAAGTGGCCAACCTCTGCCAACTTGTGAACTTGTGAGCGAGAACGACGGGCTCCCCTCCGTCGTTCTCGCTCCGTCCGCTGCCGTGGCCGGGTGGCGCTCCCGTCCGTGATTCGTTGCGCGGCCGCGGCGCTTCCGTCGCGGGGGTCTCGGGGGGGGGGTTCGTGAGCTGCACCGCTAGCGTTCTCTCCCTCATGTGTGGGACTACTCCTGGGATAACTTCATCACCTCCTCTCTGTTCCTTCATCAAGTACTGTTACGCTATTACCGTTATGCAGAGTACCCGTGTCTGTCATTATGTGATGCCGCTGAATAAACGTGTCATGGTTTCAACTGATTCTGACAGTGCCTGTATCGGCGGCATCTGGAGAGCGGATGTTCTCCGCACTTCGGCACATCAAGACCGATGCCCAACAACATGGCTCGGGCCCGGCTGTCGCACCTCATGCTGCTGAACGTGCACCAGGAGCGTGTCCTTCGCCTGGCCCTGCGTGAATTTGTCGACCATCACCCGGCGAAAAGGATACCGGTGTTCGGTCATCCGTGATGTCCCCAAAACCAATCCGCCCGGCGCGAAAATCTCCTCATGAGAGCTTCCTGGACTCGCCCTTGACTGCCAGTGGTCGGCAGTGAACGCGGCTGAGCTCCCACCTTTGGATTTTTCGAGGGATTGCAAAGTACAGTGACTAGAAAGTAAATACTATTCCGTGTTCAGCAAGTTACCAAAATCATATTTCAAATATTTGTCTCGGTTAAAACGCGTCACTTTTTCATTAGAAATGCAATAGCGAAATTTATACTCCTTAGTGAGCGGTTCTAAAGCTCAGTTTTAAATGTTAGGTGCGACCCTGTATCAAGCGGTAGTAGATCCGTATATCAAATTTTCTTCAGCAAAATTTTTTTCAGAATGTGCACTATTATCGTAGGTTATGTTGTATTTAGATGTAACGGTTCGACGAATCCAACCGTTACATAGATCATGGTCGGTGGGTCACTCCGTGTGTATTGGGGTTTATAGGGCGCATTCAGCGTCTAGGCTATATCGCGCCCATCATTATTTAACCTACTTAGTTTCTAATGCTATGTAATTTAAACCTGCCCTGGGTTGTTGCGAGCTCTACATGCCACCTAATTAGGTGGGATGGGATTGTAGATGATGTCAAACTTGATCTCCCGCAGGTATGGTAGAACCTGACATATGTCTATGACTGTGTTGTCGCCTAAAATCTGTTCCAGTGGAAACGGCGGGAAGAACCGGCGCTGAATTCGTTTAAGCTGTTCACAGGAGTCAGTGACAGATAAAACGTGTTGAACAGTGAGGCGGCTGCCACGGTGAGAACACATGTTGGGGTTCGTGCTGTTGAGATAGTGCGAGTGTGTGGCATAGCAGTGGCCAATGCGGAGTCGAGTGAGGCAGACCTCCTCCCTCCTATTGCGTCTGCAACTCGACTCCCATTGGCCAATGCGTGACCTTAAGCGCTTCAACGCACAGTCTGGCTCCGCCTCCCATCTCGACTGCCATTGTGAACGTATATTCTGGTCAATTAGGGCCTTGATGTCACCAGCTGGCACCCGAAATCGTTGCGGGGGAGCCAGCGAACACGCCGTCTTGGCAGCTTCGTCCGCTAATTCGTTGCCAGTCACACCCACATGACTTGGAACCCATAGAAACTGGACGTCAAAGCCACGAGAAGCCATTGCAGTCAATAGTTTTAGAATAGCAGCTACAAGCCACGATGTCTGTAAATGACTAGATTGGAGCGCTGCCAGCGAGCTGGCTGAGTCAGTGATAATAAGATGTCGTGTCCCAGAAAGGTGTCTGATGTGTCGTAAAACTTGCAAGATGGCAAACAGTTCGGTTGTAAAGACCGACACAACATTCGGCAGCCCGAAACAGCGGCGGGTTCCTTCGCTAACAAAGGCACAGCCGGCTCCAGCTGCTCCCTTGGAGCCGTCAGTGTAAAACTTTGTGCGGTCGGTGTATGAATGGATTCTTTCAGCAGCGAGTTGCGCAAAGTCTGGTGGAAGTGTGTGCGCCTTTCCGTACTGCATCAACCTTGTGTCACATTTGGCGGATACTTTACGCCATGGTTCTAGGGTCCCTGGGCGTTGTTTTGCGATCATGGTGATATTAATGTTAGATTCGCCAAGCCAGTGTGAAATCCGGCTACACAGGGCCGAAGATGAGCTTTGCCTCCCCACAGCGAATAAGTCTATTAGCGAATGGTCAAAGATCCACTTGTACGTTGGGTGGGTTGGGTATTGCCGGATCTTAGTGGCATACATAAGTGCGAGTCGCTTCCTCCTAAGGTCAAGCGGGGCCTCGTCAGCGTCAGCCAGAAGGCTTGCTCTACGTGAGGTGCGGAAAGCACCAGTGGCCACTCTTATACAGGCGTGGTGGACTGCGTCCAGGGGCTGCTTAGTGCTCGTTAGAGAACCGTCATAAACCACGGAAGCATAATCCAGGACCGATCTTACCAGCGCTCGATATAGGCGTAAAAGTGTGATTCTGTCCGCTCCGTAGGATGTGCGTGATACCATCTTTAATACATTTGCGCGTTTCATGCATTTGTCTCTTGTCAATATAATGTGCTGTGTGTAGGTAAGACGTTTGTCGATGGTTAAACCAAGAAATTTGGCATGGTCAGAGACTGGGATTTGCCTCCCGTACAGCCTCAGCATCGGCTCTGGGCAGTAGCGGGTCCGGCGGCAGAAATGCACACAAACCGTTTTCTCAGTAGAAAACTTAAAACCATTCACGAGGCTCCACTCGGTCAGGCCGTCAATACATAGCTGTAGCTGTCGCTGTGCAGAGAGTGTGGTCGAGGTGCTTATCCATACAGCTAGGTCGTCGACAAAAAGCGATCTCTCAACAGTGGGAGGGATTGCACTGCAAATGTCATTGATTAAAACCCCGAAGAGGGTCACACTCAGGACACTTCCCTGTGGTACACCGCTCAGCTGCTCAAACCTCCTTGACACGGCATTTCCTACCTTTACCCTAAAATATCGATTCCTGAGAAAATTGGCCAGAAAATGGCCCATGTGCCCTCTCACTCCCGCAGCATGGAGCTTCCGGAGAATCGCATGTCTCCAGGCCGTATCATAGGCTTTCTCGATATCATAGAAGACCGCGATGGTGTGCTGTTTCCGCGTGAAAGAGCGGCGGACGGCTGTGTCAAGTGAAACTAAATGATCAGTGGTGGACCGACCGGCGCGGAAACCACACTGTGCGTTGGACAGAAAGCCGATGCTTTCCAGAAACCACGTGAGGCGACGGTTAATCATTCTTTCGAACAGCTTGCACGCACTAGAAGTCAGGGCGATGGGGCGGTAGTGGAGAGGGTCACTACCGTCTTTGTCCTGTTTTAAAACAGGGACTACCATGGCCTCCTGCCAAGCGTCCGGGAATTCGTGCGTGGTCCAGACATGGTTGTAGAATGATAAAAGCACCCGAAGTGATGGCTCGTCCAAGTTCCTAATCATGGTGTAGTGAATGTTGTCGGGCCCGGCTGCGGTGTTTTTGGTGAGCGAGAGTGCTGTACTCAGTTCATCAAAGCTGAAACAATCATTAAAAGGCAGTGCGGTGGTGGTGTTGAAGTCGACCGGCGTCCCTTCACTGATTCCTTTGTGACGGATAAAGCGAGGGTCGGTCGTTCCCAGCTGCCAGCGCTCGGCCCACACCGCTCCGAAGGTGTTAGCGACTTCCATGGGGTCAGTGATCAAATTGTGGTTGTAGGATAAAACCGGGAGGGGTGTCGGGGCGGTACGACCGGAGATGCGGTTTATATGTTTCCAAACAGCCGTGAGTGGTGTGAGCCTATTAATTGTGTTAATGTAAGCGTGCCATGATTTCCTTTTCGCATCTCTAACAGTTCTTCTCGCTAATGCTTTTGCGCGTCGGAACGCGACTAGGTTGTCGGTTGTAGGGCGCCTTTGGAACTTCCTAAAACAGCGTCGCCGTTCCCTGATGGCGCATCTGCAAGCCTTGTTCCACCAGGGGACTGGTACTCGGCGGGGAGTGGGCTAGTTTTTGGAATAAAACTGTCAGCAGATTGCAGGATGCGAGAGCGTATCTCTTCGTACAAGGTGGTAGCGGTTTTACCATTCTCTGGTCTGAATGCTAAAACGCAGTCAGAGGTAAAACTGTCCCAGTCCGCCTTTACAAAGTTCCACCTAGGAATCCGTGTTCCCGGATGGGGCCTATCCGACCACACCCACAGCGGGAAGTGGTCACTTCCGCAGGGGTTGCTGTGGGTGCGCCAGTGAAACCGATTTGCTATAGAGGAAGAACAGAGCGATAAGTCGATGGCCGACGTCGCGCCTGAGGGTAAAGAGATGTATGTTTGTTGGCCTGTGTTCATAATGCATAAGTCGTTGTAGTTTATTATATTTTCGAGACGCCTTCCTCGGCTGTTGGATCCGGAGCAGCCCCATAGTGTGTTATGTGAATTGAAATCGCCTAATATTATGTGATGTGGGGGCAGCTGCCGTAACAGGCTCTGAAATTGAGCGTCAGGGAAGGCCTCCCCGGGAGGCAGATAGAGCGATACTAGTGTGATTTTTATATCCCCAAGATCAGCAGTCGCAGCTACTGCCTGCAGTTCAGTGCGGAGCGTAAGTGCTACAGAAGGTACGCTGTAGTGAATAAGAAGAGCGACGCCTCCATGGGCAATTGTAGTGTTCGGTAAGTTATATTGATATGTTTTATAGTGGTGAATATTGCAGCCTTGGCTGTCCCTGAGCTTCGTCTCTTGAAGTGCGACTGCTATGGGATTGCCTGCTGACACCAAGGCCTGGAGATCAGGGAGGTTGGATCGGAAACCACGCATGTTCCATTGAAGAAAACTAGTCATGGTCATGAGAGTGATAAGGAATGATATAAAGCACTGATCACGGCTAAAAGAGAAACCAATCATCGTGGCTGACTAGGCCCCTGGAAGGGGATTCCTCCTGTTCCACTCAGCTGAGGAGCTGTTCCTCGCTCCCATACCGGACATGGCCGGTCTCTTGAGCGTGCACGCCTATAGCTGTCAGACTCCCGAGAGTGAGAACGCGGTCTCTCCGGTCGGTCAGAAAACGAATATGCTCTATCCCTGGCCCGAAAGCCAGGTGGCACTCTGGGAGGGGGATGGGGAGGCATGAAACCATCCTGTTTGTGTGTCTATGTTCATGTTAACTGTATTTACTGTGTTTACTATATATGTGTTGTCTTTGTTTTGGCATGTAGCGCTAACTCTTTTGTTTATGCTTTCTACTAGTTCATTTACTCGCCCCGGGGGCCCTATGTGCGGTGGCGGCGGAGTGGGCATCAAGGGTTTGGGTGGTGATGGTGGCGATGGCACCCTATGACTGCACTCGTCTGTGGTTGGGAGGTGGTCAGAGTCAGTCTCTCTCTGTTCTGAGCTGGGAGGGGCAGTTCCAGGTGTGCTTGAGGTTACACACGGCGTGTGTCCTCTCTCGGTGACAAGGAGGGGGTTTTCCATCCGGGACAGCACCACTCGCGCCTTTTTAGAGAAGGACTTAGGGTTTGAAGCACTTCTGACTGGGGTGGGAGGGCTGGGGTCATTCACGGCTCCTGGGGGGGAGGTTGGGGAGTCTTCCCTAGCTCTCTTTCCGCAGGGCTCACTGTTCGTTGTTTCGTCTGTGTTTGTTGTTTCAGTTGTGTTTGTTTCGTTTGTGTTTGTTGTTACATTTGTGTTTGTTCTTTCAGTTGTGTTTGTTGTTCCTGAGCTCGCTCTGCAGGGTTCTATGACACCCAGCTCAGCGTTCAGCTGGGCCGGGAAACGTTGGTTTCAGTGTCACAGACCCCTGTGTTGTCTGGGTGGATTTGCTCTCCAAAGGAGGGGCTGTCGATGTGGTGGTCGAGGTGGTTCCTACGTCACGGAATTCAAGTGAGGTTTGCACCGCTTTCTCGCTTGTACTTCGGTGGGTCACTCCAAGCGTACCCACCGACCATGATCTAAATATAACATAATTTATGATAGTTGCGCAACTACGTCTCTGTGCAGTGTTCGCCTTTTCATGCATGATGCTAGAGGTTCCCTAATCAATTCATGTCCATCATCTCTTTGTATTGTCAGTTAGACAGACTACAAACATACTGAGCTATGGCTCTGGATTATTTTGAACCTGGCCTACATTCAGAACTCCTTCTACTGCTTGCTATTTCGCGGAGAATCACGCCCCTTGTTTAGATACCTTGAAATATATATTTCAGTTTGTTTTTCTATCATCAGTCTCATAAATGAGTCTGCGCCCGACCGTTGGAGTGTCAAGGTCATGGCCGGGTGCGCTCGCCGGGTGGTGTGAGGCAGGCGAGCCGGGGCGCGGGCAGACAGTGATGCAAATATGACTGTGGCAGCGTGGCTTACAAGCACAGAGTGAAGGCTTTATGGATTTTTCGTGAGGAAAGAAGGCAGTGATAAGTGAATTTAAGGCATCACAGGAAGGTGAGAACAAATAATCTTAATTGGCGCCGTAGCCAAGATGAGTGAATACGAGAGTGATCGAGCTTTTGCACAGGATTCTGTTTTCGTTGATGCTGCCTCGGGAACTGACAGTCAGTCCCAAACGCGAAAACGGCAATTATCTGTGGCTGAGATGGCCAAAAGGTTAGAGATGAAGCGCAACAAAAATATGCCAGAGGGAAACAGGTCCCCGTCAGATGAAAGCCCAGTGACACTCGAAGCTATCGAGAGACTGATAGAGGCGGGGAACAATCGTGTCATAAAAGTGCTTGAAGCAGAGTTTGAACACCTGGAACGGCGGATCGAAATCCTGGAGTCGGAATTTTTAAAAGGATGAAATAATCCAAAAGCTTAGCACAGAGTTATCACTCAGAGAAACCGATAACCAGAAGCTTCAGGAACGCGTGGAGTCGATTGATTCGAATCGTCGACTGTCCTCGTTGATTCTCATCTCACCTCCAACTACTTCGGACAGCGAAAGCAGAATGAGAACATTCCAGACGCGGCGGCGAAGGTGTTAAATGACCGCTTTCAAGGTCTGGGGCTTCAGGATGACAACAAAGTGATTGTGAAGTTCCTCAGGCGTCCAGTTCGCGATCTCGTCTACGAGCGACGATTCGCACTGTTCCCGCAGAAGAACGGGAGTGGAGGGAGTGCAGCACGTACCACATCTGGCAAGACACCGCTTTACATCACGGAATCTCTCTCTTCGGAAAAGCAGCAAATCTTCTAGCATCTCCTTGCTGCTAGGAAACTGGAGCACGGGGCAAAGGTGGCACAAGTGTTTACGCGACGGGGGCAGGTTATGTGCCGGACCTCTGTTCGCGGCACCCACATTCGCGTGAGGGACTTGGCCCACGTCCAACCCAACAGCTGGCAGGGGGTACTTTACCTCCTTTACCAGAACGGCGGCAGAGGAACCAGGGTCAATGCCCACTCGCACGACGAGACGAGTGAGTTCGTTCTTGCTACGGTTATGGCATCGACCACAACACCATAATAATTTAAAACCATTTGGTATTTTTTTGCAATAATTATTCGTGGCAAAATTTTATACTGGAATGCTTGACCCAGTCAATTTCTTCCTCGAATTCAGTTTCCATGCACTACCCTATGAGTTTCGTACATCCTGTGTGTTACCATTCGGTAGTATGTTGTATACATGCTTGTTTCCTTTATTCTCTGCAAGATTGCCAGTATATTCGGACTTATTACTAGGCCACACGTTTTTCTTTGCGGAGGCAATCTCCACAGACCTGCAAAATGCCGCTAACTCGCGTGCCATGGCACGGGCCACTTTACCAGCTAGTCATTGTGGAAATGGCCCATTTTTTCCACAAATCACCATGGTCTTTTTTCCACAAAATACAGAAAAGTTAATTTTACCTTAAAACAGCTCTGCTCTCAACCAGAAACTTTAGGGGCACCAAGTCCCAAAAAGTGGCATCTCTACTTGGACGGCTAGTGAGCTGCAAAAAGTCGCGATTGCTTAAGGATAGGAAATGGTTTGCGCATACTCTCCGTCGTACTTCGAGGCCGTTCAGTGGGCCGTCTGGGCCGTTTTCAAGTTGTTTTTTATCTTTCTGAATAGTTTTTTTCTGGAAAGAGATGTGTACAGAGCTGTCTCATTTATTTTTAAATTAATCATCAGATTTTTGAACGTTAAAAACTGTAACACATAGTAAAACTTAAAAAGAATAATGACATGTACGAGGTAAATTTTAATTTAGCAGCATTAGTTTACCTGCTCTAGTAATTGAGACGAGGAACAGCACCGTCACTGAGGTTAAATGCCGCTTTGGCTTTGAATTTGAAAGTGGAGTGGATTGACTTGTATTTTGAATATTTGGAAACTGACGTGGTGGCGTGGAAAGGCGAAGACATCTACACAGGACCTGCGCACAGCTACGGTAAAGCATGCGTGTTTTGCGAGGGCGTGGTAAGCCGGGCCGTGACTATCCAGGCTGCAAATGGAACGGGGAATACAGGAAGGTAGGTCGTCACATGAAGGCGAAGCACCCAGGCCAACCAATCAAGCTAAAAATGAGGCTGCGAAGGGCAGCCCGCTACACTTGTTTCATATAATCTGTAAAAAATTGGTCATCGGCGGGTGGATCTAGCTTTAGCCACTAAAGCGCCCTAACACAATGCCATCCGCGCGCACCCGCACCCCCCACACACATTTACACATATTCCAAACGAATACGGGCAGAAACGATCGTCAAAGTTTGCTAATGCTGTCAATACTTCTTTCCAAAAGGCATTATGGGTCGTTTCAGCCATTTTACGCAGTGAGTTGGCGTTCCTCTCCCACATACAACTTCCTCGTCCAATAGTATCTTTAAAGAGAGAGCACCAATCATTTCCGCTCAATATTTCCCTCTTCACCCAGCTGACTGAGCGCAGAAATATAAACATATACATCGACCATGCTCTGTCCAGCGGGAACTGGCCGGTAAATGCTGTTGCGCTTTATCTTATCAGTCTTACCATTCTACAAAGATTTGAAAAGTTATTTCTTGAGACTCCTTACTGTTCTTCAGCCGTAGTTACTGGACTGGCCGCTGCAGTGCGTTGGTGGCGCGCTCACCTAGAGCTCGCACCCGCAGCCTGTGCCAGTACTCCGCACTAGAAGGTGACAGCCGCTGGTATTAAAGGCGAGCTAGTTTACCATCTTCTCGATGGATCTCGAAGCAGCGGTTTCAAAGCTTACGGACGGATTTCAAAATTTGGAGCAAAGCCTAGTCTCAGCTAGTGAATCGCGACTTCAGCGATTGGAGGAAGCTGTTTCTTCCCTCAGTGAGAGATTCGGCGCCACAGACACCGCCGGTCGTCGGCGAGTCACAGAGGGCGCCGATACTGTGGTAAGTGGGTCAGCAGAGCCCCAGTTAGGTGTAGATTTCGGCACTTACTCCCATCTGCAAGCCGAATATCGAGCGATCCGTGTAAGCATATCGAAGATCAATCTCCCATAGGACTTGACTGTGGGAGACGCTAAGGTCGGTATAAGCAAAGCCGATCTTCACAAACTGAAAGTAGTACAGAGATGTGCCTGTCATTTGCCTTATTTTCTGTGCCGATATAGACGACAGCATCAAAGCGCCCCAACTCCTCATTCCGCGGGAGACGGAATATTCTGCAAATCATCACACTCATGAGAATATAATATTTCGCGTCGGTGTTACCTAACATGCTATATTACGTAGATGCATATGAACAAACATCGTTCACTTTTAAGAAATAAGAACTATTTGGCCTCCGAAGGCCCTTGTTGTACCGTTATTATATTTTTGCTAAACTCCTAACATGACGCTGGAGCTTAAAGCTTTGACGTTCAATGTCCGAGGCTTACGTGAACCTATACAACGCAGATCCATATTTCGACTACGTGTTAAATACGCTGATTATTTTGCTGTAATACAGGAAACATACTCCAGCTTAGAATTCAAGATCGTACGGAAAAACGAATGGGGAGGCAAAACCATTTTTTACACAGGCAAACTAAACAACAGGGAGGAATAGTCATTTTTGCAGCGGGCAAAAAAACTTACTATTTGTGATGCTTATGCAGGAGCGGAATCAGGATTTTGCTAGGGGGTGGCTGAACTTTAAAAAAATGGCGAAAAAGGGGGAAAGGGGAGAACGATGGCGAGAAATGGCGCAAAGGAGGGCTGAAGCCCCCTCAGGAAATATTTCGTCCATAGGCAGATCACGGAGACAAGAGCATACGGAATGTGTTACCAATGACGGAAAACTGGAAGTATTTGAGGGGGTAACATAACATTTTCAAAATATATCTTCCCAGCCAGTATCACCGCCGCGACTCAATATCGTCGTATATTGAAAATGTGTTTCCAATCACCCCCACCCCACGACGAGAGTCCTTGATCCGCCTACGTCACCCGCTTTCCCAGAGCTGACATGGGAGGGTAAAAATTATCCGAAATAAATTTCAACTAGCCGAGAGACTTATATACTCATGCATACCACTCGCATATTATTGGTATGTATTTTGCTCCACTATTATTTCTTACTGCATCCGCCCCTGATGAGTTTTTCGTTTTTTTCATTTATGTATGTGTCAAAGATGCCAAGCAATATATGACGGCTTCTAATCCGCGTAACAAAAACTTTTTAGATCGTATATATTTCCCCTCATAACCCGAATCTGCCCATAGTCTATATATAGATGCTCCAATTTCCGTAAGTTCTGTCGTCCTCAAGTGACGAGCACCATTCGTGCCGGTTGTATCCGGTTATAACCAGTTTTTGACCTGTCGAAACAAGAATCGCCGCCGTCTGCCCAGTGTATGAGTCAGTCGTGCTAGGTCAGTGAATCCGGACGGTTGCGATTCACGATGGAACATGATCAAAGGTGAGCTACGGGATATTATGATAGAATCGCGATAGGGGGATAAAACTTTCAGGGAACAATTGTCATATAATGGTTATTGACTTATGTGATTGTAGTGATGATTCGCCCTGACGTATTTCCTCAATGTATTATTTTTTTACAAAACATCTATATATAGACTATGGGCGTCTATGGATACAAAATTCAATGACATTGGAACCTGTGGGAGGCTAGCGAGGGATGAGACCCCTCAATCTTTTGGCTGGGCGAGCTTGCAAAACAAACGCCAAAATCAATCGCAAACTGTCAGTTGAGCAAGGCAGGTGTGTCCCCAGTTTTTTGAGCGACCCCCTCCCCTTCGTCCGCAAACATTTTTTTTGCATGAGTGGCCTTAGTTTTCCAATATAAAGTGGCCGAAATTCGAGAAGCATGAATTTGGGGGTTAGGCGAGTTTCGACACCATTTCAGGTGATACCCAAGCCAAAAAGTTCAAACTCCTCTGACAAAATATGACGGTTTTTAGGGGCGCCAGATCGGCGCTGGATGTCCTCGATGCAATCGAAGATGAAGACGCAGCTGTGGATACAATCTTCATTGCTCCCCCGCGGTCAGTGTGGAGTCTGACGAAGACAGCGGCGAGGAAGACGGCGGAGGAACTATCGATAATCTCTCGTGACGGCAGCTTTGTGCTCCCGCCGTGGCGGTCCTCGCCGACGGACGTGTGATCGGAGATGATGATGGCGACACGGAGGAAGAAGAGGAACCCCAACAGGTCTCCACCTCGAAGAAACGCTCGCAAAAAGATGGGGTGGACTACAAATGGACCAACGGTACGAAGCGCCTCGCAAAATTCCCGGACGCCAGGCCTCTCGCCGCCCCCACCATTGTCGTCGGAAAGAGCGCAATTCAGAAGCTGGACTTCTTCCTTGCCGATGTATATCCACACCTTGTTCGAGAGGCCATCAAGTATGCGGCGGTGACTGACTCCAACTTCCAGCTCACCATCGCAGAGTTGAAGCGCGTGCTGGGGATCTTGCTGCTCTCGGGTTACCACTCTCTCCCCAGTCGCCGACACTACTGGAGCACAGATGAAGATCTCCAGTGCGCCCTCGTCGCTGGGGCCATATCACGCAACAGGTTCGAGGAGATCATCCGCTACCTTCACTGCGCCGACAACGCGCACCTGAACCTCAGCGACCGGATGACAAAACTGCGTCCGATGATGGACATCCTCAACGCTCGGTTCGGGGAGGCGTATCCGATGGACTGCAATGTTGATCTAGACGAGGCAATGATTGAATATTTTGGAAGACACGGATGCAAACAAGCAATCCAGCTCCCACCGGACTTGACTGTGGGGGACGCTAATGTCGGTAAAAGAAAAGCCGATCTTCACAAGCTACAAGTAGTACAGAGATGTGCCTTTCATTTGCCTTATTTTCTGTGCCGATATAGACGACAGCATCAAAGCGCCCCAAGTCCTCATTCTGCGGGAGACGGAATATTCTGCAAATCATCACACTCATGAGAATATAATATTTCGCGTCGGTGTTACCTAACATGCTATATTACGTAGATGCATATGAACAAACATCGTTCACTTTTAAGAAATAAGAACTATTTGGCCTCCGAAGGCCGTTGTTGTACCGTTATTATATTTTTGCTAAACTCATAACATGACGCTAGAGCTTAAAGCTTTGACGTTCAATGTCCGAGGCTTACGTGAGCCTATACAACGCAGATCCATATTTCGACTAGGTGTTAAATACGCTGATTATTTTGCTGTAATACAGGAAACATACTCCAGCTTAGAATTCAAGATCGTACGGAAAAACGAATGGGGAGGCAAAACCATTTTTTACACAGGCAAACTAAACAACAGGGAGGAATAGTCATTTTTGCAGCGGGCAAAAAAAACTTACTATTTGTGATGCTTATGCAGGAGCGGAATCAGGATTTTGTTAGAGGGTGGCTGAACTTTAAAAAAATGGCGAAAAAGGGGGAAAGGGGAGAACGATGGCGAGAAATGGCGCAAAGGAGGGCTGAAGCCCCCTCAGGAAATATTTCGTCCATAGGCAGATCACGGAGACAAGAGCATATGGAATGTGTTACCAATGACGGAAAACTGGAAGTATTTGAGGGGGTAACATAACATTTTCAAAATATATCTTCCCAGCCAGTATCACCGCCGCGACTCAATATCGTCGTATATTGAAAATGTGTTTCCAATCACCCCCACCCCACGACGAGAGTCCTTGATCCGCCTACGTCACCCGCTTTCCCAGAGCTGACATGGGAGGGTAAAAATTATCCGAAATAAATTTCAACTAGCCGAGAGACTTATATACTCATGCATACCACTCGCATATTATTGGTATGTATTTTGCTCCACTATTATATCTTACTGCATCCGCCCCTGATGAGTTTTTTGTTTTTTTCATTTATGTATGTGTCAAAGATGCCAAGCAATATATGACGGCTTCTAATCCGCGTAACAAAAACTTTTTAGATCGTATATATTTCCCCTCATAATCCTGGTCCTGGAACTGCCATTGAATTTCGAATTTTTGCGTAACTCGAGTATATGACAATTTTGAGCCAATTATTTGTAAATCCGAACTAGTTTTGTGAAAATCATACAACAGAGACAATGGTTATGGACTATCTAAAAAGAAAATTGTATATTTTGCACGACCTTCCCCTCAAAAATCAAAATTTTGAAGTTTTCTTTTTTCAAAATAAAGTTTAGCGTCAGGGGAATCTGTAGCACTTTGAATTTTCAAAATCGGCCGGATAGATTACGAGATCTTAGGGGGCCGATATTGCCCCCCTTGCCGGAAATAGGGGTAGCCGGGAGCCTGACGGAAATAGGGTTAACCTGTGAAAACAAAAAAACTCCACAAACACAAGAAAACCTCTGTTTTCCGCTGCACTTCTGTTTGCTGCCTCAGACTGTCTCAGTGCTGCTCACTCTGTTCCCAAAAATCTCAATCTAGTAATCCAGTAAGGCGGATCTTGCGAAAGCCTATATCCATGTTTTACAGACTACAGGTACTTAGCAAATCGATGAGTTATCATAGGAATTAGGTTGCTCTCAGCAATGAACATTCTAACTGGGCTCTTCTTTCAATGTTCTGACAAAATGATGTGGTATTGGGTCGCTTGTTTCAGGCACCATCACCGCTGGAACCCAAGAGGTTCCGTCAGAACAACATGATGCAGCAAACCCCCTTCCAGAAAATGACGCTGTTGAGGCGGCGGGCGACCAAAATAGTCCTGCTGAAGCTGAGCGGCTCGCAGCTAGCCCAGCGGAAATATTGCAACAAGAGAGCAATGAATCGACTCTCCCCAGTGCATCAGCTAACGAAGGACTATGTAAAGGTGGCTGTTTGGCGTGCGGGTTACCTTTCATGGTTGACAGGCAGCTCGAAGCAGATCTTCAGAATATGCAAGAAAGGTTGAGAATGCTGAAAGTAGCGCTGATGTCGCGGTCGGCTGTCCCGATTTGACACTAGTGTCGGCGCGGCTGTGCTGGTGTGGCGCTCGTGTCGGGCGCGGCCGTGTCGGTCTGGCGTTGGTGGTGCGCATGATAATGGCTCGTGCATCTTTTTAACACTGTTTGATTCCGCGTTTTTTGCGGTGTGTAGTGACGCTTTTAATTCTGCCGTTGGCTTTTAATGCCGAGCTGTGCTGCGCCGATGCCCCCGGCGTTATCTAGGGGCCCCGCGCCGGGGGTATCATGGTTGCGCGTTCTGATGAGTGTATGCTTTTTGTCTTGCCTAGTGAAATATACCATGTATGGACGTAAGACTAGTGGCCGTGAAACAAGAGAGACTTGATGCGTCGGAAAAAAACGTTTTCTGCTGGGTTTGAAACAGAAGTGTGACCGCGTGTAGGACGTTATAAGATAGCCATCGACATAACTGAATTGTGCGGACACAAATCCAGAAGTCGAGCACAGTGATGTGCTCTTTCGGTCTGGAAAGAGCATTGTTACTCTGAAAGCAGCAACCAGAGGGGAACTTCAGTCGGATGAGGAGAACGGATTTGTTTACTGTGCGACATGTGCTCCCAAGCCAAATTTTCAAAAGAAGTCTCAAGCAGGTACTTTTAGGTACGATTTTGCGTTAGGATTTTCGTTCCGAGTCCCTAGAGACGATGCCGGACTGCTTCAGAGCCCTGCGAGAAAGCCTGGAAAAACACTTCACAGCGCCGGCACACAAACCAGCTGCGAGGGAAAAAATATTTCGTGTAATTATTAATCTTTCGAGCAATTATTACGACAAAAGGCCATCACATCGACTTATAATTTATCATGCCGTACACCCAAACAGTTCTCCAACAACTAGCGGAATTAGGGTCATTCAATCCGGACCAAATGAACGAAGCTGGAGCATGAAGTTTTTTTCCGACCTAGTTATTGCGAAATATTATTGTGTTGATTACCGTTTCACTCAAACGTATTCTCTTTTTGAAAGACATGGAGCAACTGTCGGAAAATTCAATTATTTTCTCAACGTAAGTCTGGCCGCCATAGACGAGGAGGAAGCTTCAAGGGGAGTCCACAGCTGCTTGGTACCATGCCGAGAAAGGAGACTGCGCAAATTTGGCAAAGCTGCTGCATCCGGTGAACCAGCAAATTGACGAAATTCAAAGGAATTACATCGAAATTGATGGACAGATTGCTAAGTTTACGTTAAATCTGTGTGCCGATTATAAAGTCCTACGGCTTACATGTGGTTTCAAGGAGGTTCACAGCAAGCATGCTTGCATTTATTTTGAGTCCGATAAGAGCGAGTTTCATTCCAAAGGGCAAACGCGACGCCAAGCTCTGACGAAGGGTAAGCTGGGTATCTTGTGTGCCCCTCTTCTTTCAGCGATATCCTTAGAACGGGTTTGCATTTAAGTGCTGCGCTTAATTTTGAGAGAAACAGAGATGTTGAAAAACTGTCACGCCTGACGGTTCATGGACCTTGGTTTCATTGAAGAACGTCTCATTCGGTACTCCCAGCTGTTCATTCACCCGGTACGACAAAAATCCGTAGCCTGTACATCAATATCATGTTCCAGCTTTGACTCCTGATGAAGTAACCCATGGCATGTGTTGCCTTTCTTGATACATTTATTGGTTGACTATTGATCTGCTGTACGTACATCACGACCATGTTCGATCTTTGACTCCTGGTGAAATAACCCTCGGCATGTGTCATCATCATCATCATAGTTGGGGTTTAAGGGCGCGTCGACTGCAGTGGTCATATTGCGCCCATAACTTGCATATTGCGCACAGAGGAAAGACATGTAGATATATAACGAGACTTTTCGAGCTAGGTAGTAAGATAGGTCACGTGTCTTGAAAGGTGCTGTACTTGTAGACACCTTGAAAGTGCTGTACCTCGGCATGTGTGGCTGTGACACAAAGTCTTGCTACTCTCCTCATTAATTATATTTCAGTTTTTACTGTCATTATAAAATGTTTGCTAACAGTTCATCCAGCCGATCGGCATTCTTCACAGCCTACCGGCCCTGCGAAGTTTATTCCGGCAGGACGCTTTAAGAAATGCACGACAATGTGTCGTATGCCGAGCGGACATCGTGGCTTCCTTGATGACAGTCTGCCGCACGGCTTCCCGAATGTGCACTGGCCGATTCATCCAGCATTCCTATCCATGAGTTACTGCGTGACACCGTACTCTTGCAGTGCACGGAAGATAAGTTCACATAAGACTGGACGTGGGACCAAGAACTCGGTACGAAATCCTAGAGTTGTTTCAGAGCTAAGCACGATAGCAAACTGAACGGCAACTGCCCACCCTACCGGGAGGCATCACACGTCTGGAGCGATAAGGGGAAGATCACTGCGAGAGCAGGGGAGCTGTTTTGCCGTGAGATGTGGGAAGGTTCTGGGTGCACAGGTCTTAGATAGAAGGTTCTGTAACACGCCCTTGACGACCTGGTGCTGTATCGATGGTAAGTCCAGCAGAGCGTTGGGATAAAACCGTTGTGTGACGTGCTGTCATGTGGGGTATGAGACGTATCATGATGTGTATTTTTGTAAAACTTTTAAGCACAAAATTATGTTGACATTTATAGTGATATCGTTAATATGGGCTTCCGGCGTCGGTCGTTGTGCCAATCTGCACGTGTTTAGTCGTAGTCATTGCTCTCGCATTAGTCCATCGAAGCACTTACAATGATATCTTTGAACTGGCTTTATGTGGGCATGGAATGATGTGCATTGTATTCTCATTTCTGGAAAACTAATTCAATATTCCTCTAATCAAGCCTCAGCGCTCCCCGGAATGCGATCGGCATCTTCTTGAAATGACTTCAGTGCCACTGAAACGTTTGCAGCGCCTCCTCAAACATCGCTAGCCAAGAACACTGGAGGTGCTATGTCCAGCTTTAAAACGAAAAACTGGAAATGCCGGGACTGAGAAAAATCTTCCGGGACGGTTTTCTTGTAAACGAGAAATGTTTTCGAGTGCAGTAAAATATACAACACAGCAAAATCGCTGTGTTTTGTCCCCAAAACTAGGCAGCGAGTCTGGAAGTGGTTTGGCTGCCCCGACTGCTGTTTTCCACGTCCCTCCGCTTTGCCTTCCCCTATGATGCGGCTATAGGAGCCCTGTTATATTATTCATTATCAATCATTTACTAGGGTGCATACCCCAACAGTGGTGCTGCTCTGGTCAAGGTCCTTTATTCTTTATCCTTAACATCTGAAGTGAGAGTAACTGCGAAAGTTTCATTCGGGGAGCAATAATTAAAGAATGCTTCAAATACCTTCGTCACAGGTAAACCGGATCAAAAGCTCCTGGAGCAACCGACTCCACACAAAGACGCTGAAAGGCCGCCTTTTGGCCAAACAACACGTCCGGAGGGGCGCAGCGGGCTGCCACTCCTTTGAGCCCTCTGCGAGGCTCACCGCAGATGTGGTGGGAGGTGGGCCTCATCGACGATACGAAATGGCGGCGGGAAAGGAGGGCCTGACAGTGACCGCCGGGCACGCTACATAAGCCGGAGGTGCTCCGAGTGCACCCAAAACGCAGTATTCAAGAGCTAAGTGTCGGGTGGTGGTTAGTGGATTTAGCAACCACACTGAGAACGTGACAGGGCTGAAGGCTGTTTCAACGTCCTTTAGTAAACCTGCCCCCCATTGTATGGTGCCATCTGGTCAGGTAGCTAAAGATATCCGCTTTCATTTCCTCGATGGCGGCCCTTTGCCCCGCCGCATGCTCCCATACTTCGTACAAGTGACTGCGGACCGTGCTAGTGAGAGAATCTCAGCATTTGAAGTGATAAAAGTGAGCCGAAAATAAGCTCAGGCGAGCACCTAGGCCATGGAGGAATTGCACCCGTCCTTTCTCCAGAAGCTGAAAATTCCAGCCGTGACAGCCTTCACCCGCGACCAGCTTATGCTTCCGGCAGTCAATGAGGCCCTCAAATTACAAAAAAGGTGAGAAAAAGTAATGAAGTCGTGATTCAGGACATTATCATCCAAACTTTCTGAAGATGAACGAACTAGAACAGAAAAACTGTTTGATTTTGAATGGAGTACCGGAATCCAGTGAAGAGTGTGTCGGGCCTGATCATGGAGATTGAGAGTTTGGTCGGGGTGGACATCACAGTGTCTGACATTCGACCACTGAAATCGCATCGGAAAGACAGCAAACAAAACGAGGCCAATAATCGCTGAATTCCTAAGATTCAGGGAGAGAAGAACTCAACGATGAGAGAAAGATGGTTCGTAAGGCTACTGTCGACGGCGCATCATATTTCACTGGTAACAGCTAATACATATATACGTACCGGACTGTCTCACACGATAAAACTCCGTGATGTATATCGCACGTCAGGGGAAAAGAAACAACAACTAGCCGCTGCATGGAGTGGTGTCGGGCCAATGAAGATTCGCCAGGAGCACAGTGGGCCAACTGAGATCATTAGATCACTGGAAGAACTAAGGACCGCGGTCGACGACCATCCCGTGTTCGAGCAATTCAAGACCAGCTTGAAGAACAATTCATCTAGTATCCCCCAAGCCGCGGGAGCTGGCGCAGCCCCTGGACAACATTCCAGCCAGGGAGCGGAGGGACAGGAAACGGAGCCAGCGGCGGGGCAGAGGAAGGCACCAGAAGCCGGGACACCGACGTCAGGCGGCGCCTCTATTCGTACCAGGGCGGCAGGCTCCGGCCCTGCCAGTAGCGCCTCGACTCGTGTCACGCCGCAGGGCATACACAGCTCTGGCAGGTCAGGCAGGAGCCGCAGCTGCAGCAGACAGCAGTGAGCTTAAGCATGATGAGAATGACGGCAGGATCGTGATTAAGGACATCAATTTCTTACCCGTAACTCACTTTCGCCTTGTACCAATCCGATAAAATAAGCATGCATGGACTGAGTTGTTCCTAATAATATGTGAGTGTCACGAATCCATTCCGACTCTAACCAGACATAGCGTGTGAATAATTGTCAAATGATGATTCTAGCACATAGCGTAGTGGTCGCACATCCGTTCAAGTAATTATATATTTATAAAATAGGTATTGTAACAACTTCAAAGCTTTGAAAACATTGTACGGACTTCGAGTCAGAACGTTGCGTATCTGGGGAAGCAGTATCCGACGAAGCCGCTTCTGCAAGCAGCGTCGCACAGCGCCCGTTCTGAACAGCAAGATGATCTGGTGAACATCCTTCAAACAGCCGTGGTTTCTCCTGCAAGACCTTAAAAAATGAGACGAACCCTTAGGGAGGTTTCAACGTCAAAACCAGAATAAGCTGCCCCACAAAAAGCGCTGGCGATGTGTGTTTCGGCGGCTCTAACCAGAGACGGCTACAGAAAACTTCGGCATATGGCCAACGACCATGCCAAGCACAAACCATTTCCGTATCACACGGCGGCAGTGGTATAGTAAAGGAATAGTACACGGTACTGCACAGCTGGGGGCGATGCGAGGAAATGACGGGGAGATTTGAGTCCACCAGTCTCCTCCCTCAAATCAAGTTCCGGATCCACCACTGGATTTGAGGATCTGTGATGAAACTTAGTAGGGTCTTAAACTTTTATGAATGAGTTTCAAAAGTTGCGCGATTGATTTCCACGAAGACCTGCTGAACACCAAAACTTGCACGGGCCGATATTCTGATACACTTTGAGGAAACACGTGGGAGGGGTCGATTCTAGCCCCTGCCTCTACAGTGCGTGTTGATAAGTCACTCGATGGCTGAATGTTACGGAACATTCCCCTACAATAAAGGTGTTACAATTATACCAAAAAAAGTTGGCTTAGAAAGAAAAACTAACCTCAAATATACCTTTCCAGTGCCTCCTGTTTTGTGTGTGTTTGTGTGTTTTGTTTTGTCGTGCGTGGTGACGCTTATGAATATATGGCAGAGAAATATTGTTGTATCGTTGTTTATGGATTAAATGTATATTGTGTGAAATGTTTCAAACTACATTTCCACCACATTTCATGGCACTATAGCAATATCAGAAAAAATATGTAGCGGACGTTTTGGGTTGGATTGACTGGCTCCAAATGCCCCCATTTGCACTGCCGTGATTACAACTATGCAAAATAAAACGTATATTTCTTATGCACTTTTTGTGCGCTGTTCGATTATATCAAATGAGCTCCTTTGTACAAAAATCGGATGGAGTTTGCAGTACTGCGAAGATATTGGCCACGGGTGGAGGCGTTTAGGACCTATGTGCGGATATGCCTGGGGAACCGGGATCCGACTCACGAAAAGTTAAGGGTGCCCCCCCCCACTTTGCCGTAAATAGCATCGAAAATCACCATTGATAGGGGTTCTGGGGGACTGAGTCCTCACATCGTGGCACCCCCCCTTTACCCCTAGAAAATCCGCGGTAAATCCTCTGATTGCAGGTAGGTAAACCTAAGTTTTTAGGTTTAAGGTTACCCAAAAACACAAACCTTGTCAAACCAGTCTTTTCAATATCAACGCAAAGTCGGCGAAAATCGAGAATCTCGAGCCATCCTCGGCGATTGGCTCGGAAAGCGACGGCTACATATCGTCGGCGAATATTTGGCTACAACACGACGGTGGAACAGGAGGGAACAGTGGAAATTCAGAGCCCTGCTGGCTCCGCTTCACACCCGGGCCCATTGCATGCCCCCGACGATGCTGGTTGCATCTATTCAGACGCAGACGATAGCAATGAAAGCGATAAATCCGACCCTCCTCGGTCGGCACACTTCTAAGCTTTCTCTGGTAGCTCTAAACAGGATGGGGTGACGAGATGGCGCATGCAGAAAGCTCTCGACGAGAGCCGGGCAGAAAAGGTACGTTTGGTGGGCGTGCAGGCGGAACAGTGTAACGCAGTGTTCTGCGATGGCCGTGATGATTGTAAACGGTGCCACCCAGTTCCCAGTTTCGACCCGCCACCCAAGGGAGGAGGTGCCTGCGGGGAGTTCGGCCGCGGCCGCCGGCGCGCAACCACGCCGGACTAGCGTGGGGGAGAGGATACGTCAGGGTAGGGGGGATAGTCCGCTGCTCTTAGGCGGGACAGGCGCGGAGAGCGCAATTAATGTGAGTGGCGTGAGATATGTACTATCTAAATTGTATGTGAACACATATTTACAGGTTCCGAGATTCAGAGGTTTAATATCTGGGGCTGGCAGACACTGTGGTGTGCTGTGTGGCGAGTGCTGATTGGTACACGTCATCCTTGCTGTAGGCTTGTCGCTGATTGGCTGGCGGCGAGAGGTTTCTCGCTCAGCTGGTATCGCAACAAAATAGTACCACCCTTTAGGACACAATGCTGTAAATTACCATTATTACGTATTGAATTTCTCCATCGTATCGTAGCAGTGAAATGTCAACTTCGGATTGGTGGATCGCGAGTGCGCTCAGTGTGGCAGGCAGAAATGTGCATAGTTTAGAGTCGGCGGAAGAACAGCCCATTGTTGAATGTTTTGTTTATTAGTCGGGCTAAAAATTCAGTAGGGCTGCATAGGGAGAGCAGTATGGCTGGTTGAGGTCATCACCAAAACTATCCGGTATGAACCTGTAGCAACATCAATTGTGTGGTTTGTAGTAGCTTGGGGGCGGGTTTTTTCATTGGGATTTTAACGAGGTTTTAACAGTCGATGGTTGGAGATTGTTGAGGTTGAGTTAGCCTGAGAGCGGGTGTTGTGAGTGTTGTAGCTGCAGTGTGGTGGGGGGGGCGTTGTCAGGAGGTCATCCTCGTGAATGTGCCTGACATTGTGACCCTCGGCAGAAACGGTAGGAAGGAGGTAGGAGGTAGGATGGAGAGGTGGGCCACAAGAGGGGGTGACGGTGGTCACCTAAATACAGCTACCCGTTTTTCGGACGTCACTCGTTTTCTTCAACCGGCCAGTGCAGAGCGGCAGCGGTAGCCGCTACAATGATAACACGAGGGTGTTATCTGCTTCTGGGTCATGTGGCTTCAAACATGTACACAATGCTTCTGTCAACATGCAACCTACAGTTGGGTCACTTCTCAGCATGTGCAGTTGGGTCACTTCTCTTGTGAGGAGCGGTTAACTGGTCAGGTTGTGGCGCAGAAGTGGCTTGCATTTCTTCAGAAAAGGGGTGTTGATGTCACAAAGATAATGTACCTGGGTGGTGATGTTACCAATCAGGCCGTGGGATGGAAGGGAGGGTGGATGTCGTGGTTCGAACGCCTAATAGGGCGACCTATGACACGAGTTGTGTGTTTCAGAAGTCACGCAGAACTCTGCCATGCAAAGAAAGAACCCACCACTGCTACAGCGCCAGTAAAGGATCGGGAGCTAATTTGAAGTTCTTCCGACTTCCTCGCCTCTGGCGTGCAGAGGTTTTGCACCTCATGCTGATGTGTTGCTGCCAGTCGGCTACTTTTGTGAATTTTGTTTTTGGAGGGACCGCATTGCACTTGTATAATTGGAACGATGGGATAATGAAACTTAGAGAAAAATATTGTAGATCACATTTGAACGATACTGAACGATCACAATTTTCAGACCTGAAAATACCTGTATTATGAAGCGTGGTCTGGTTGACTTGATGCTTGCCTTTTCTGATCAGCGTCTGCGCCTTCCTATTTGTATTTGTGTTATTGCTTTGCTTTGCGGCATCATTAACACCACCTTTTAGTCCTGGCGCTTTTTGTGTGAGTTACATTTTCTCCCCCTTTTTTGTAGTAACGAGCAGATTCTGGGAAGATTTTGTGGAAACAAGCGTCAGGCTCAAGAAATTACCCAAATACACCGGATACTCGGGATCCTTAAGCTTTTTTTCATTTTTGATGTTCCGGCCGTAATAGTTACTGAAAATTAATGACTCCAAGTTATCTCTCTGCAACATATGATGACATGAAGCAGCTGAGATTAAATGAAGATAGCAAGTTTAAGTGATCATAAAGACTTGTGATTTAATTTATGATTTTCTACACAAGTGAAAGTTTCATCAGCCTGCTAGTGCTGCAAGAAACAAGGGCTCCAGTTCTCAAGATCGGCTCAAGAGTTCGCAAGATTTTCTGGCCGAATTTGGCGAGGTGTTTGCTAAACTAATGTCGGTCTGGGGTGTGATAATCATGATACTGTTACTGAACCCTCTGCAGTACCTATGGTATCCCCTCCTCGCACAGTCCACGTGCACGTCCGCGAGAAGTTAAAGCAAAGGCTGGACAAATTGGAGGCTCTCGGGATGGTCTCGCGTATCACGGAACCGACAGAGTGGGTGTCCCACCCAGTAATTGTGGAAAAGCCTAATGGGGATATCAGGGTGTGCCTCGATCCCTTACATTTGAACCAGGCCATTCGCCGTGAACATTATCCCATGCCCACCGTCGACGAGTGTGTGTGTTGGGGTTTTTAAGGGCGCTCCAGCTGCTGAGGCCATTTAGCGCACCTACTATACACTATAATCAATTCTTAAAAGCCACTTAGATCTTCCGCGTTATTCTATAGGTAGATAGCTAAAAGTAAGGCTACTTGATTCCTTCGTGTTTAATTCTATTGCGTTTGTGTCATTCGGTGAGGGTTATATACAATATCAAATCCAATCTCTGTCAAATACCGCAGGACTATGGGGAGCTCAACAGCTGGCTTGTCTCCTAACACACTCGCAAGGGGCATGGGAGGAAAATAACGGGCGCGCAGAGTTCTCAATACATTACATCCTGTGTCAGCCAATACATGCTGTACAGTAAGCCTGCTTTGACAGTGGCTACACCGGCTTGGTACTGAAGCAGAGAAATGGTGTCCGTGGGTTGCAAATGTGTGACCAATACGAAGTCGTGTAAGGCATATTTCCTCCCTTCTACTCCGCCTGTTACTCGACTCCCATGGTTCTATGGCTGGCTTGAGCTGCTTTAAGGCGCAGGTCGACTCAGTGTCCCATTTCGCTTGCCATTCAGATTTGAGAAGGCTGTTAATTTCTGCTTTCACATCAGATGCTGGAATTCTAAAAGCTCCTGCTCGAGTAGTCTCAGAAGCCGATCTGGCAGCCAAATCAGCTCTCTCGTTACCAGGTATTCCCACATGACTAGGGACCCATAAAAACTGTATCCTGGCCCCGGCAGAAAAGGCGGTATTAAGAAGCCTCCGGATGGTAGGCACTAACCAGGATTTTGGTGGGTGACTAGACTAGTGTCTACTAGGACTTTGTGTCTACTAGGGTGACTACTAGATTTTGGTGGGTGACTAGGATTTTGGTAACTGACTGGTGAGGGGGTGACCTGAGGTATACGGTCGTCGTTATGCCTGATGGGACTTTCAACTTTGGTTCCTTCATTACCACTTCATCGTGGGAGCTGCTCGTTTGGGTGGTGGGGTCGGGGTCTCCGTAAAAACTCCATTGATGACTCTAGTGGGACACCTAATCCTAAAACTGAACTGGCAACAACTTGGACAATATTTATAAAAATAAAAATTGCAGCCATTAACAGTGATAGAAAGGGATCCATTGTTTCGAGGGAGATGAGGGCAAATGAACTTATTAATAATGGACCTTTCAGCCTTAAACGGACATTTACAAAGATGTCGTGACTTTATCCATAATTGAAACAAGTATCACTTATCCTATGAGCACCACTAACTCACACAATACACCGTTCCCGGAGATGGAAAAATAGTATCGATACAAGGTGACCCAGTGCAGCACAGCATACGTTTGAGAGGATTCATGCAATGTTTATTGTTTATTGTTTATTGCATGCGAATCATTAACGGACGTGGTGCCCATTTACAGATGAAGTCAATCTGATAAAAATATATACAATGAAGGATCAACGCCGCGAGACGATTGTTAAAAGTTGATGGAACAAGTGAGCTTGAAATGGTTCCAAAAGGTAAAAAATGCACTGCTACCCATAAAAATATAGATAAATACATTTATAAATTCATTTCAAAATAAAAATAGCCTAAGATAGACGTAAAATATAAAAATATGAATGGTATACAAACCTAAACACGTAAAAGAGTCTTAAGACCTACTTAAAGTGTGTGTGTGTGTGTATTGGGGTTTATAGGGCGCCTTCAGCGTCTAGGCTATATCGCGCCCAGAGACCTACTTAAAATATAGATGTAAAACCTATACACACAAAACCTAATCCCTCACACCCAGCACAAAGCGAAGCACCTGCTTTTTGTACTCTGCTTTCCCAAGCTGCCAAATATCTGCCTCCCGACATGTATCCAGGAACCTATTGCACAGTTTGGGAATCCTGGTAAACAAACCCCTTTTCACCGTGTTGACTCTCGCGTAGGGCATGTGAAATAAAACCATACGGCGCAGCATTCGGGGAGGAACAGCAAGTGGAAACTTATTCAGAAGAAATGATGAATCCACTAAATTTTTGTGGATACCTCTGATGAACATAAGATCATACTGTTTTCGTCTGGCCTCAAGAGATGCGACACCAAAATGCAAAGTGGGACTATCATAGTCAAATGCTATGTTTTGAATATTGCAACGTCCACAGAGCCAAATTAAAAATTTATGCTGGGTTCTTTCCAGCCTTTGCGAGTGACTGTCAGCTGCTCCTCCCCAAATCACGCAACAATATTCCAGCACAGACCTTACATTCGCGTAATATGTAGACAACATAGCTCTGCTATTGCACTGATGTATCGGCCTACCTCTTTTACCCGTTTGAAAAGATCTCATCATCAATCCTAATGCCCTATTTGCTTTTGAAACAATGTTGTCTATATGTGCTCCGAACGTTAATTTTTCATCAATAAGAACCCCCAGATCTCGCATTACAGTGACTCTTTCGATGGCTGTGCCACCTATAGTATAAAGAGCATGAACGGGAGAACGACGTAGCGTCAGAGATAGTCAATTGATGTCAGAGAGATGGTCACTTGAACAGGTTGCCTCATGATATTTTTACAAGGTGATCATTTCATAGCTGACACAGATCCCAGAATCTTAGATGAATAATGACACAGTGCACTGGGAGCGATGCCGCTAAATAGTCAGTTTTAATCACTACAGAATATGTTACATACAATCGTTTGGTCGTGTCACCTTTGTGGTTGCTCGAGGGCACATGTCTTACAGGAACTAGGTGGAAACCTAAATGTTGTGGCATAATAGGTGGCAGAGGAGAGCCGTAGAAAGAAATGTTCAGCACCATTCGAACACTCTTGTTGAGCCCAAACGGATTATGTATCTTATAATATTGCCTAGTCAAATGCCAAAATTAACACACTTTGACCTATAGCCAGGCTTAGGTCTGTATGGTAAAAAGAGGTATCCATCGAGGTGTTCTCTCGAGTACAATGCGAGGAGCTGAATATGTGCATCCGAGTGTATGAAATTACTTTCGCCCATGATAAACTTATAGTACTAGGGTTGTGCCAGCCTGCATGAATTCTAAGAAAAAAACGTTTCCTGTCGCAGGTATCTGGCGGGAGGTGGCGCGATGAAGTCTGTGGCCGAATCGTACCGGGTGGGGTTTGCTACCATCCGGTTAATCATCCGAGAGGTCTGTGGGGCTATCTGGTCCATGGTTGGCCCCGAAGAAATGTCCTTTCCTTCTGTAGAAGGGTGGCGACAGCTGGCCAACGAGTTCGCCGACATCTGGCAATTCCCGAACTGTGTAGGGTCTGTCGACGGCAAACATGTCATGGTCCAGAAGCCGGCCAACAGCGGTAGTATTAACTAGAACTATAAGGGTTTCTGCAGCATTGTGCTCATGGCAGTGGTTGACGCCAGATATCGGTTCTCATTTATCAGCGTGGGGGAAATGGACAGGAGAGTGACGGGGCGTGTGGTCCGCCTGTGACCTGGGAGCCATGCTCGAGGCCCACCTCAAGGGCGGCCCACAGATCTTCCCAGGACCCGAGCCGCTGCCCGGCACGGACACTCCCCTGCCTCACGTACTGGTGGGCGACAAAGCATTCCCTCTGCGCCCTTACATGATGCGGCCTTTCCCAGGCACCGCCCTCATCGGTCCCGAGCGTCGCGTTGCCAACTACAGGATGAGTCGGGCGAGGCTGACCTGTGAAAATGCATTTGGGATTCTTGCCCAGAGGTGGCGGGTGTATCGCGGCGCCATTGGCTGCTGCGTGGCGACTAGCAAAGCAATCGTCCAAGCTACATGCGTGCTTCACAACTTCCTGCGAAACAAAGACATCGCTCGACAGGACTCTCCTCCAGGATGCTACAGCTGTGTCGCGCCCGACGAGCGTGGCGAAGTTGCGGGCATTCAGGAATTACGCAACGGTGGCGAATCCCGCAACTTCACCAGGGAAGCAGCGCGGGTGAGGGACAGCTTCACCCAGTACTTCGCTGGAGTCGGCAGTGTTCCATGGCAGGAGGGTCGTTAGGTACGAAGTACGTGACACCATTTTGAGAATGTTGATACGTTTCATACACTTGTTTCGAACACTGCGAATGTGGGAGGTATAGGTCAGACGGTTGTCAAAAGTAACGCCTAAGAACTTAGTCTCCGCTACCACGGGAATTCGTTTGCCATACAGGTGAAGGTTGATCTCTGGACAGTACTTATTTCGCCTGCAGAAGTGAACACAGGTACTTTTATTTGTTGAAAACTTAAACCCGTTCAAAATGCTCCATTCAGTGGGGCGGTCAATGCTCAGCTGCAACAGCCTTTGAGCGGATATCGAGGTAGAAGTCGAGATCCAAACGCAAAGTCGTCAACGAATAATGAACGCTCGATATTATGTGGTAAGACACTGCAGATTTCATTGATTAACACGCCGAACATGGTCACGCTTAAAATACTACCTTGTGGTGTGCCACTCACTTGTCGAAACTTGTCGGAGTGCGAGTTTCCAACTTAAACGTTAAAGAACCTTTCCTTAATGAAGTTATTGAGAAAGTGGCCCATGTGGCCCACAATGCCTGCTTCTCGAAGTTTTTTCAAGATTGCGTATCGCCACGCCGTGTCATACGCTTTTTCTATGTCGAAAAAACTGCCACTGTGTGCTGCTTTGCTCCGAAAGAGCAACGAATTGATGTAACGAGTGATATCAAGTGGTCCGTGGTGCTGCGTCCAGCTCGAAACCCACACTGGTACTCAGAAAAGAATCCTGTGCTCTCAAGATACCAAACAAGACGCTTGTTAATCATTCGCTCGAAAAGCTTGCATAGACATGATGTGAGGGCAATAGGTCGGTAGTGCAGTGGGTCATGGCCTTCTTTATCCGGTTTCAAAACTGGGACTACGGTCGCCTGTTTCCATCCCTCCGGGAAGTCGTGTGACGTCCAGATGTGATTGTAAAAAGCTAAGCAGTGACTTCATACGGTGTATACTGAGGTTTTTCAGCATAGCATTGTGGATGAGGTCTGGTCCTGGTGCAGTGTTTTTGGTTTGAGCCAAAGCGTCTTTAAGCTCATCAAATGTGAAGCAGTCGTTGAAAGGGAGAATTTCCGACGAGTCGAAGCATATAAGAGTTAATTCACTTGTTTGCTTATGTCTAATAAATCGCCTATCGTTCGTGCCAAGTTGCCATCGGTTTGCCCAAGTTGTTCCTATTGTGTTTGCTACTTTTGTGGGATCGGTTAAAATGGTATTCCCTACAGTCAAAACAGGAGATGGCATTGCTACGCTACGTCCGGACAACCTATTAATCCGTCGCCATATCGTGCTGAGAGGTGTCAGACGGCTTATAGTGCTTATGTAGGCATTCCAAGAACTTCTTTTGGCCTCCTTAATTGTTCGCTTGACTTGGGCCTTTGCTTTGCGGTACTGGATTAAATTGTTGAGTGTTGGCCTTTTCTCAAAAATACGAAAACAGCGACGTCTTTTGCGAATAAAATGTTTGCAGTCCTCAGTCCACCAGGGGACTGGTATGTGTCGGGGTAGGGCAGAAGTCTTTGGAATGTAAGAACCAGCAGATTGCAATATACGATTACATATTTCATCGTCAAGCTCTGTCGCAGTGCTACCATCCCCTGGCTCAATGTCGAAGTGGCAATCGGCTGCAAAGCTTTCCCAGTCAGCTTTCTGGATGTTCCACTGGGGAATTCTCCTTCCTGGATGGGGCGTGTCAGTCCAAAGCCAGATAGGATAGTGATCACTGCCACACGGATGTGAATGGGTTCTCCACCTAAAACGATCAGCCAAGGTAGAAAAACATAAAGAAAGGTCGATAGCAGACGTGTTTCCTGACGGTAGCGCAATATGTGTAGGAAGTCCATTATTCAAGTTACATACATCATTACGTAATATAACATCCTCCAGTCGACGGCCTCGTCGGCCTCGATGAGTTCTCATCGAGACTTATCAATGTTCGTGTTTACAGTTTAGTTGATGCCGCTAATGCGTTTTGGCATGTGGGCCTTTAAGAGGCCTCCGCCCGTCTCACCTGCTTCCATACACCCTTTGGGAGATATATATGGCGGCGTCTGCCTTATGAGCTACGCTGTGGAGACTCCCTGAGTGACATACGAATGTGGTGTTTGACCATTGTCAGCGGGAATATACTGACATCGGCTGGTGTTGACTCGCTGTCGGGTGATGTCGCCACCGTCGTTGTTCCCAACGTGATGATCGAACCGTGGCGCCACCTATGTGATAGGTTCAATGTGCACACGTCATGGGCGCCTCACTGCTCAATCATTGTTGATGATATTGTATCGACTCCCAATCTCTGGTTAAGCTGGTAGCTGGTATGGTTAGCTGGTATGGAAACGCCGTGCTTATGCTTATACTTGCCGAGCATCAAGCTATTTCGAATTCTTACCTCGACATTGTTCTGGTAAATTTGCTGCAATTAAGCTCTCGCTTTCTGCTTTTGTAGTTCTCCCTCCCATCACAGCTGTTGTACCTGTGTATCTTGTGTGCCACTCTAAACCACTATGTAACTCAAATGTATCCCCTTTGCACAATGAGGTTTTTTGAACAACTAGCAACTTAGGTGTTCTATTTACGTATCCTAGAATATGAATCTGTACCCGACCTACTAAAACTTTTGCAGAATCTCCACTTCAGAGGCCGTTTGTATCGCAATTGTCTGAATGTTAATTTGATGATTTTCGGCGGTGTTGAACAGACGTAACCGGCTGGTATCAAAGCCATATTAAAATTTTGACAGCGCCACCTATGATCTCGATCTGACGAGTGATTTGTAGCGGCTCCTATGAGACCTGCATTGGATGTGCTGTGTACTTTCCTGCATAGCTAGTCTTGCTACTCTAGCTTCTGAATCCTAATCTTGATTTAAGCTTTGCAGCAGCCCTCCGTTGTTACCGTTATAAGCATACCCTTAGCTTGTCTCTTGTCAGTTTTTCTCACCTGACGCAGAAAGAACGGTGCTCGTATGTGTGCTTTACCCTATGTGTGCCCATCCAAACCAGCCAACATGCCTTGGAATAAAGTCCTCACCTTGCCTGTAACCTCACCTCGGGACACATCGTCGCTGCGTCGAGCGAGCCGTCCGTGGCTCGCTCTGTCCCACCCCGTCATCCGTCGCTGTTCGTCGCACGCCGCACTTAGCATAAAGCGTTCCCGTGGGCGCTCGCATTCGCCCGTCACGCGCGCGTATGACCCCTGATAGTAGCGGTACCGTCCGTACTTAATACCCTCCGTCACAACACCGACGCCGGTCCACTCAGTTGGCTCTATATCGCGTGCGAGCGCGTCCGTGCTCATTCGCTAGTGTCCCCCTTCCGCACTCATCGCTCCTTAACCCCGGTGCCATGGTCCTATACATCTCAATTCTTTCCTATTGTTGTGTCATATGTTTTCTCTTTGTGTATGAATGCGTGCGTGAATATATATGTTATGGCTCTAAAAGCGCGCCAGAAGTGTGGCAACGTATGATGCACGAGTTGATTGAAGGGCTTCATGGCGTGGAAGTCATCGCTGACGATTTCGTTCTCATTGGGTGCGGCAACACCCACGCTCAGGCTGAGGAGCATCATCAGCGGAACTTGATCGCGTTCCTTGGTAAATTCCGCGTTCAGGTGGAAGAGGTCACCTGGATGGGTCACCTGCTGACTAGCGGTGGTGGTATGAAGCCAGACCCTGCCGAAGTGTCTGCAGTCACTGACTCTCCGGTACCGGATGGTGTACCTGCGTTGAGACATTTTCTTGGAATGGTTAGCTTCTTATCAAAGTATTTCCCGCAGGTGGCGGATCTAACCGCTCCGCTACTGCAGCTCACTCAATCCAGGAGTGCCTGGCTCTGGAGTCCACCGTGCCAGAGGGCATTCGATGAGGTCAGGCGGCGTTTAGTTGTTGCGCCCGTTCTCACGTTTTACAACCCTGACGACGAGGCCGTCGTTCAGAGCGATGCATCTATGTTACATATTAGACATCGATATTACACAACATATTGGCGACCGGATTTCGGACTTATTTCCCATTACAATGGATCTTTTTTGCGGGGGCGCCTGCGCCGTTCTTGGCGTCGGCGGGAGTCGACCCGTCCGTTCCCTGGAATCGCTGGCTACCCATGTTTGAAAACTATCTTTTAGCTGTTGGTGGGGACCAGTTCAGCCCAGCTAGACAGAGTGCGGTACTCCTCACCTGCCTCGGAGCTGAGGGTCAGCGGGTTTTTATTCATTGCCCGCTGCGGTGAAGCTGGAGGTGGAGACTGAAATTGACTTTGCCAAGCGATGCCTAAGAGAGTTTTTCAGCCCCAAGCAGAATGTGTGTGCGGAGCGCTATCGCTTTCGCAGTAAGGCCCAGCAAGTAGGCGAGTCAACAGCCCAATGGGTTTCTGTCCTGCACCAGCTTGCCTCGTCATGCGACTATGAGCCAAGGACTGGGGAATTTATCCGAGACCAAGTTGTGGAACAGACTTCCTCCAACAAGCTTTGTCAGCGACTATTGATGCAGGGAAGCAGCCTTACCTTAGGGACAACCCTTACCATTGCTGAGACACAAGTCTGCGGAGCGGGAAGCCCAGGTCATGGGGATACCAGCAGCAGCTGGAGGTTCAGCCCAGATGCCCATCCAGGCAGTTCAACCGGGATGAAGTAGCAAGAAGTCAGGGAAGTTGTCTGGTGGCGCTATACCAAGACTGGTTGCTGAAGCGTCTCCTGCGGAGAAGTGTTATGGCTGTGGTCGCGAGCGCGACAGGTCCAACCGTGTGTATTGGGGGTTTATAGGGCACCTTCAGCATCTAGGCTATGCCACAGGTTCAACCATCCTGCCTGCCCAGCAAAGGGGTCCAGTGTCACCAGTGTGGGCGTTTCAACCATTTCGTCCGTTACTGCCGTGGGAAGAAGAGTGTGACAGGAGCAAAGACAGTACCTCACCTTACTGAAATGAGTGTCTGGCCTTAATTCTTCACAGAAGTCAGCGCTTACCTCCGATAATGTTATTTGTACCTATTGGCCTGTTAAGAGTGCCTCATTGCTGCACTTTCACCCTTTAATTAGATGTGGCGTCTACTGTGCGCTGCGGTCCGGAAAACCGGAAATATGCATCTTATTGTCAGTCTAGTTTTCTCGAGGAGCTGACGACGAAGGTTTTGAGTCGTCTCCACCCACTTGCTCGATGTATCTGCGAGCTATTTGTCGTTGTGTCTGGCCATTTACTCATTTGATGAATCACCGAGCTCGTTATTTGACATGTCCAGAAACCACGCTTGCATGTCGTCCCTGAGGCCTCCTGAATGGCTTGTGCATATGCTGCCCGGCCATACACGGTTCTGAGGGGTGGGGGTGACCTGACCTGCGTCACCTGGCGACTGGATGATTCTGCGCCATTGTCTGAGCTGTGATGTGCGATCTGCGGTGCGATCTGTATATTGTGGACACAGGGGATATGTGGGACAACTACTCATCAGCGACTGTACTATTAGAGTCTGGTCTCGTAATTCGTGCTCATGTTTAGCCCTGGCTATCATTATGACGCTATATATAAACTGTGCCACATGTTACTGGCTCCATGGAGATGTTTAGGATGTTAGCTAAAAGTGTCTGCCACTGTTTTCACTTCGCTATCCTTGCAGCTCTATTGAAGTCTAGTGCCATGTGTGTCGTCTGGTGTTGAGTCAAACATAGGTGGCGCTCGTCGCTCGGCGTCACTGGGGACGTGTGTGCTTGGTAGCTGGCCGCATGTCAGAATCTGCTGTTTTTTAAAAACTGTGTGGTGGTTTTTTCCCGCTGAAGTATCTTTTGAGAAGTAGTCATAAGTGCTTACCCCATTGGTTTCTTTGCTGTCACTGCTATTGTACCAAGTTCAACTTTTTACACTGTACTAAGCTAACTTTTCCATACTATGGTACCGCTGCTCCTTGTAAAGCCTGATGGTGACTCTCGAGTGCACGCTCAAGATAGGTGGCGCTTATCTACCGGCCAGCTTCTGCGAGGATAAGGGCGTTAGCTGACCGGCCGCACACTCCATTGAGTGGGTATGGGCGAAAATTAAACTGAAAGATATGCTCTTAATAGTATGTTGCACGTACATTCCTCCAAACTCAGACGCTCAAGCCCAAGAGCTATTTCTTGAATACTTAGCGGAAAGTGTAAATCAAGCAAAAGGATACAACCCAACATGCATAATAGTAATGGGGGATCTAAATGCTGGTAACATGTATTTAAAAAACAAAAATGTACCCCATTCTCCACTGACACATTTTGAACGGAAATTAGAGGCAACAGCTGACTCTCTAGGACTATCTCAAGTAATTGAAGAGCCCACCAGAGTACAGGGAGAAACTCAAAATTTACGCGATTTGTGTTATGTTGACAACAAGCAAATAATATCCAATGGTGGTGTCCTGTCATCTTTTTCTGCGCTTGATGATTTACCGGTCTATGTTTCAATTAAACAGAGAATTGCTGCCCCGCAGATACAGTATAAAACTATGTGGGATTATAGTAAGCTTGATGCACAACGACTGACCAACATTCTCACGACGACAGACTGGCAGGACATACTAGACAAAGACATGAACACTGCAGTGAACTTGTTCACAAACACCCTAAAAAACGCGGCAGCAGAAACAATTCCCTTAAAAACTATTACTTTCAAATCAAAAAGACAAACCATGGATGACTAAGTCCCTTAAATCTGCGATGAGAAAACGAGACCGACTATTTAAACAAGCAAAAACTATGCAGGCCTAGCATAAAGATCAAAATCATCCAGAGACAAAAATTGCCTGGCAAAGGTGGCGGTCGCAGAGAAACAAGGTCACAAACGACACACGCCAAATTAAAAACCATTATATCCTTTTGAAAACAAACCAACTCATTCAGTATAAAAGCAACCCTCACAAGTATCATTCTATCTTGCGAGAACTAACTGGCCGTAAAATTAAAAGTGAAATCCCCCTTTAGTGAGAGAAGATGGAACATTGATCAACGACGATGACCAGAAGGCCAACATGTTAAACAATTATTTTGCTTCCCAATCAACACTAGACATAGAAGAGCCCGAGACAATTATTACTCAGCCACCAGACTCCCCTGTCCCAGAAATTGCTCCCCTGGTGGTCACCGAACGCGAAGTACTACATGAATTAAATAAGTTACAGCCCCATAAATCAACCGGTCCCGACGAGATCCCAACTAAACTATTAAAACTTACCGCAATCCTCATAGCTGACCCACTTACGAAGCTTTTCAACAAATCTCTTCAACTCGGTATTTTCCCGTCAGCATGGAAACTCGCCAATGTAAAACCTATTTTAAAAAATAAGGGGTCCCCATCCGACATTTCTTGCTATAGACCGATCAGCCTTCTATGCTGCCTATCTAAAGTTTTTGAAAAAGTTGTCTTCCGAAAAATATACAAACACTTGTCAGAAAATAGCCTCCTTACTGACAGACAAAGTGGATACCGTCCAGGACACAGTACGCACATGCAAGTATTTTATTTGACACACAAACTAAACGAGTCATTAGATGAGGGACGAGACTTCACTGCAGTGTACCTTGACATCTCGCGCTACTTCGACAAAATTTGGCACAGAGGACTTTTAGAAAAATGCAAACGTGAATTCGGACTGACTGCGGCTTTAGACTGGCTCACATCTTATCTCACGGACAGAAGACAACGTGTTAGCTTGCAAAATTCCACTTCGTCTACACTCTCACTAAATGCAGGCTGTCCTCAGGGATCTGTTCTTGGCCCCCTCCTCGCCCTCCTCTACTTAAACTCCCTGACAAAACAAACGACCCACGACATACTTTGCTTCGCCGACGACACATCCTTGTATGCGGCTCATTCTACCGAAACATTCATCGCCACCCAAACCACACTTCAGGCAGACCTAGACAAAATATATAGTTACGGAAATAAATGGTTTATTACTTTTAATGCACTAAAGACAGTTCAGCAAACATTTTCTTTAAAAAACAAACCACAAGTCCCAAAACTCACCTTTGGTGGTGAACCAGTACCAGTGGTGGAAAAACACAAACACCTAGGAATTACTTTTTCTCATGATTTAAAATTCAAAGAACACATAAATCAAATTATCAAAAAGTAAATATAACATTAAGCCCAGTCTACCCTCTGGCAAAGTTTCTCCCAAGAACAATCTTAAATCAAATCTATACGACTTATGTAAGGCCCCACTTTGACTACTGCGACATTATTTATGACGGACACATCACAGCAAACGACAAACTTAGACTCGAACGACTACAGAATAGAGCCGCCAGACTAGTGACAGGGACTCTCCTACGAACACCAACGGATAAATTGACAAAAGACCTTGGATGGAGCTCACTTGAAACACGAAGGAAAATCAACAAAATTGTATTTTTTCATAATCTTCTAAATAGCCCCTCCGTACCTCAATTTATACGCAACGTCGTTCCCGAAACAAGAGAAAATCATATGCCCAGAGCTTAAGACATCCAGAAAGAATAAGAGTACCGCGGCACAGAACACTCGGCTTTAAAAAATCCTTTCTTCCGAACGCTATCGAACAATGGAACCTATTAACCCAAAATATACGAGATATTGCCTCTAAGAAGAAATTCACAAACAAAATCAGACATATTTTAGGAACACCTCCTCCTCCTCTCTATTACTCTCTGGGCCAAAAGAAAGAAAACTATATTTTGACTAGATTGAGGGTAGGAATGAGCAAATTAAACGCACACCAGTTTCAAATACAAGCAACCGATACTCCCCACTGCGCTTGCGGCCATACAAAAGAGGATACACCCCACTACTTGCTTAACTGTCAACTATTTAACCACGCGAGAATGGCTATGTTTCAAGAAATAGATTCTGTAACCGGTATGAACATGAGCAACATAGATAAACAATCAAAACTAAACATCATTCTTCATGGTTCTTTATTAAATAAGTCAAACTCTAGCAAAGTAACCCCAATCATATTCAAATATATTCATAAAACAAAACGCTTCGATTAACTGCTTCTGACCAGCCCGGGCCGGGCAGAGGTGGCGCTGCGTGGTCGGCACTCGGCGGCTTATGTACTTTGAGTGGCGGCACTGGGTGGTTCCCTCCGTGGTGGTGCGGCATGTCAGGAACCAAACCGTGCGAGCGGCGCCTTGTTTAAGCATTCGTGCTTTTGCGCCAATCGCGTACCATGTCTTATGTGTTTAAGTGTCAAATATGAAAATACACGTCTGTCTGTCTGTCTGTCCACACAGACATTTATACTTAATTTCGCAATGCTTGTTTTTAATTGAACTCTCGGCTGGAAACAAGTGTTGCTACTTAAAATGCCATATTTTCCGTCACTACTGCTGTACAAATTGCTCTTCTTCTAATACGTGACTGGCTGGAGAAGGTTCCGACTCTCTCATGAGTGACTGTGTCTACTGTATTTTTGGCCCGAAAGTAAGGTAGCAATTTCTAGTGTCGTACTGCCTGCCACCTGTCGTACTTGCTTAACGCCTGTTTGAAAGGTGTCGAAAGTCAAACTGTCAACGCTGTTAACCCATTCCTTGAAAAACAGCCTCCTACTGCCTTCCGCCTTATTTCACTTGGATGTATCCTAGCCGTTTGTTGTTTCCTTGTTCTCTCTAGTGACTCCTTCTCATGGCCAGTTTATCTAAAAGCAAGTGTCCAGACGATTCCATAGCGAGCACAGGGGCGATGGATGTGGCGATACGGTGGCGATCATCTGAGCGACTAAGGCGACGAGCTCAGAGGCGATGCGCGCGGCGTCCGGTGGCGTACATCCGAGTGACGAAGGTAGCGAGCACAAGCGATTGAAATGACTGCGCAATAGCGATCCCATCAACCATCTGAACCACTCTGCGCGTGGTTGTTCAGGGCCTTAGCTACGATGTGTGTCTGGCGGAACGCTGCGTCGTCGTGTCGCCCCCGCCCGCCTCCGCCGCCGTCCGTCGCGAGCACGCGAACCCGAGCCCGACGATGCGATGGCGCCTTGCTTCTCTGAACACCATACTCGCCCGCGTCGACGGCAGCGGTAAATTCGCGACACCAGCGGATAGGGAAATTATTGAATTAATGCGAGACACATCATGCCCTTTATCTCCCTTTCCATTTTTCAGCGACCTCCGTTCCCAAACAATTCCCCAATTCGATTCAAAACTACCATGTTATGAAAATACATAGTCGTAATGGGGATACAGTTGCAGAGAGAGGGGTGTTTGTGGGGTGTGTACAGCTAACTACTCTTTTTGCCCGTGTTCTAGATGTTTTTCTCTCGTGCATTATCATTAGATGCAAATATACAGGTACGGTTTCAAGGCTGGTTCGGTCCGCCGTCGGGTCGGAGTTGATTCAGCGCGCGGACAGTGTCGCTGGGCTCGAAAACCAATGCCGCAGCAGTGGACGACTCCAGCCCGCGTCGCAGCAACCGGGCGTCGCATGCCAATAGTTTTGAGTGAGAAGTCCATTCCCCTGGGGGGGAGATAATTGTGTGTGCATCGCCAATGGGTTTACTGCCCCATGCGGATCGTGAAATAGGCGCAGGTAATTGGCTGGCTCTGCATTCGCAAGGTGTTGAGGTGTTTCTTCTTGTGACCAAAGTATGGCGGCCAAGAATGCTGAACCTTATTTTGTTATGCAAAACCATGCAAAGTGTAGCTGAATGAATAGCTGGTAAATGTAAAAATGTGAAACTCTTCATCAGTTATGGAACACTTCAAACCTGATTCTGTCTAATATCCCCTTTGCCACATTTTTAATTTGTGTTGGAATATTGCCTACACAGAGAAGAAGCTAATTCAGGTTGGTTTTTGGTTCAGCCTGAAAAGGGACTACAGATAGATGTTATCTAACCGGATAACAGTCTTGTCATATTGGCGTGACGATTGATAACTCAGTGGCCGGGGAATGGGTTATGTCAGTTATAAATATAATTGTAAGTGCTTGTTTTCAGCCGTTTGATGATAATGGAGGACACAACGACCGAAATCTCGCGCACTGAAGACCCGTAAGGACACGTTACATTTACATTTTTAGTTATGTTCTTCATATTTCCTACAATGTAAGGTTTTCAAGCGGACACTCAAGCAGATTGAATTTTTTCGTTCTGGGCTATTTTTTCTCCCGGTCTTCAATCTGAAACCTTCATTAAAAACATGCTTGACCTTGAATAATCTGTTGACCTTTACGGGGGCGTTGCACGTTGTAACTTGTGCTCTTGATACTACGAACCAAAGGTGATTGCAACCGCAACCGATTGCAACCGCCCCACCCCTTTGTATCCGCACTGCCCTGAATAATTTGTCTTCATCTCCTACTTGGTAACTCATATGTCCAGCCCCGTTAGGTGTTGGAGGCTTCACCGGGATACAAACCCACGCCTGTTTTACTCCTTCAGCTTGAGGAAAATTATCCTTGTGTATGCACTGTTGCTATGTGGCGTGAACACTGTATCGGTTGGTTACCTTACACCGAGGTTTTCCAGCAGCCGGAGACGGTGACTAGCACGCCGGCTGCCGTGAAACATGGGGACGCAACTCATACATTTTGGAGGAGCTCATACATCTTGAAAACCGTAAGCCAAAATCTCAGTCGATTTTCAAACTTTTTTATACGCGTTGATCAAGTTCCAAAATGTTGACAAACCGAGGATAGGTGTGTTCTTTGGCTTCAAATGATATTCCGTTATCCTGGAAAAAGAGAGTAGCCGGCTGAGGGCCTGTAAGGACCAATGACAATCCCTTTCACCGAAGTTCATTCGGCGACTGTAAAAGTTATCGAATTGTATTTTTCAGGTGTTCCTGAGGACGGTAGGCGATACGAAGTCTCTGCGGGACCATATTCGTGTACAAGTGGATCATCGTCATACATCAGAAAGTACGGAAAACGAAACAGCTGCAAGTTCCGGGCCAAGAAGTCGCTGTTTTGTGGCACCGCTTGAAAACCGCGCATGCAGAAGAGGGAGAAGTACGAGACATCACGCAATGTATAGACACAACAGAGAAAACCAAAAAGCTGACGCTCCCGTGCTATAACAGAAACATCGAGAGCAACAAAAGAAGCAAGGCGCGTGGGTACGGGAAGATAATTGCCACGAGAAGATCTGTACCGTTCTCGTACGCTGCAGCAGATTTTATTCCTTGCTCATTTTGTCTAGCTTATGTGTTACGAGCCGATCAGCGGCAACACCGAGTGGAACACTGTCTGGTAGCTTCAGACAACAAAGAAAAACTTGGTCTAAAGGACTAAGTTCAGGAACGCATGGTACTGCTCGGTGAAATGGGACATAGTTATCATGTGTTATTGGGGTAGTTCTCCAGTCTTATGGAAAAAGGAGAAATCCGTTTACCCGGATTGTCATCTCATGTGAATACCTGTCCACACATCTGGGTGTGCGCCAGAGTGTGCCAACTCGTTTAGTCTATGATTATATTATGTTAATAGCGCCCGCCTGTTTTCTAGCTGTGGGACCGAGGGAGGTGCCAGACCCCGCCCACCAACCTTGGTTTGTCCTTTCCACCAGTTTCCCGTCCACGCCCTGCCTGGCTGATTGTGCGTCTTTAATCTGATTTGAAATCTGAGGAATGTGGCATCTCCAAATAGCGTTGGGATAAACGGCGTATTGGCAATATGTGAAGTAGTATTTGAGGCTGGTACATTTGGTAATATTACAATAGTTTTTTCTAAGGTGCAGAACATTCTCCTGTCCTACCTACGGACTTCTTGGTAGGCTCACAGCGAGGCGATCCTGCAGACTATGCTCTGTAGCCAGGATAGCAAAGAGAGAACCTTTGCAGTGACCGAGATACTGAAGATGCGGGGCAAGCAGGATATAGGGAAGACTCAGCCCAGGAAGAGAAAGCTGCCTGAGCTAAATGAGAAGGCAACCACCCTGCGGGATTTGATCAAGTGGGACAGGGTTCACGAGCCCCTGCTCACCAGCAGCATCACCAGGCAGGAGATCCAAGAGTTCAAGGATACACCCATGGAGGTCCCCTACCACTGTGGTTACACTCAGCCCATAGAGAGGGCTATCAAGGAAGTGAGAGCAGCCTCCAGTGCTGTGTATGGGGAGGAGAGGCGGGATGGCTGGATCCGGTCCCGGGCCAGCAACAGGGAGATTATGCCTGTCTGCAACACTAAGAAAGACCTGCTGGGCTCATTGCTTAGACTGAGCAGTGAGCATGACTAATGGCATCAATATTTAGATGTCCCTAATTTGTGAAATATATACCAATAATGTTGTGCAAAGTATCTTGTTTCATTAACCAAGATGTCATAGCCTTGTTAATACCCAGCACTTGGGCCAGCACAATGTACAAAACTATTATTTCCTTCCATTATGATTCACGGAAACGGCCATAACTCGGTTACTGGTCATGCTAAAGATCTGGGTCAAAGATCAAAATATGGCCAATTATCCCTGATAATTGTATTTCATTCCAAAAGGGCTATCTTTTGGACTTTAATTCAAATATGTACCATGACAATTACCAGAGGTATGGCCGTTTCCGTGAATCATGTTCGGTTATTGGCGCTATGCTGTAAAATGGACGAAATAGGCAAACGACTTTAAAAATTGCAGATTTTAAGCTCCATTTATGTCCCAAAATCAAATTTGAGGGTCACAAATACTAGATTTTCACTTTTTTATTTTAAGCCAAACCCAAGTGTCCAGCATTTTGGGTCACGGGAGGACCGTGATTCCAACGCGGCGGGTCGCTCAGTAGTTAGCGCAGGGATTTCCTTGAGAGGTGAATCGGGGACTCCTATGATGCCGGTGGTCCCTGTGCGCCTGCGTACGAGGGACGGAATAGAGGTTGTAATTAACGGGTTTTTGGATCAGGGCCCATCTGGCTGTTTCCTGACAAAGTGACTGGCTCATCAGCTAGGGTTAGATGAGCAGGAGAACCAATATTTGTAGACAATGTGACTTCTGAGGCTCATCAGATGAGGAGTTCCTCTGTGGAGGGTGTCGAGATCTCGCCACTGCAGGGGAGCGACTTCCACAGGCTGCCACCGTTGTTCACCTTGGATAGCTTGCCTATTTCTCTTGAAGATAAGTGCAGCCAGTCCCAGGCTGGTAAATTTAAGCATCTGAGAGATATCCGCCTGAACGACTTAATTCTCCAGTCGAGGTCATGATAGGTGGTAATGCTCCTCAGCTGCTAGTTCCCCGTGAGATCCGATCTCCGCCTGAAGGAGAGCAGGGGCCGGTGGCCTTCAGGACATGTCTTAGTTGCTTTGTGTTGGGATGTGGGGGACTTCGAACCGTGGATCCAGATATTTGGTAAACTTCGTAAGGTGTCAGGAGTCGTGTCGTACAGATCTTGATCCTGGATCAGAGGTCTATGAGAAAATTCATCAGCAGGAATTCAAGGATTTATCAGACGATAGGGAGGGGTTTTCGGTTGAAGATAGAAAATGGTTGAATCAGGTAGTCAAGTATCAAAATGATGAAGAGGGTCACTATGAAGTGACTATCCCTAAGATAGAGGTAGATAGGCTACCAGATAGTTGACCTACGGCTAGAAGGCGACTGAGCTCTCTTGGAAAGAGATTTGGGGTGCGTTCTTTGAAACATTCCCCATCGGGAATCCGGGGAATCCGGGGAATCGTGACGTCACAGAGCGTTCTTTGAAAATTCCCGCCGGAACCACGGGGAATATTCCCCGTCATTCCGTCGGAACGTGGGGAACGAAAAAGCCAGTCCCCGTCAAGATGGCGGCGCCCATAAATGAGACTGCGCAGCAGTAAGTTGCAAATTTACATTAAAATATATATATATATATATATATATATTTATATATATATATATATATATGTACCGTTATATGTGCATTGAAAGCTGTTTGCGTTCGAGTATGGGTTTGTTTCTGGAAAACAGGCACGATCTGGCATATTTTTAGCAGATACGGATGCTAGGGCATGCATTTCTTTGAAGAACAAGGCACCATAATCTTATTTTGGGTTTCTTGCTTAAGTTTTGGTATCGGGCGGCAATTTAGCTTTGAACAATGAGAGAGAACTATATTGGGGCTGGTTGGAATGTCTTTCTGCATTAATCAAAAAGGTGTTGCCAGTGTGATCCTGAAAATGAAAATCTTAAATGTACCTACTCATACTCAAACTTGTTTGCATTATTTTTCATGCTTTTTTTACCATCCCATTAGTACATTCTGCTTTATTTATAAAATTATTTTACATGCTATTGTTCCCGCGTTTGGTTAAGGCATCCACTGCCTCCTGAGTTCCGTAAACCTTAAGGTGCAAGGTTCTGTACGTACTTCAAACATGCTCTTTTTAGCTGTCTGGTCGTGGTTAGGTTTTCTGAGGCATGTTCTTCATTTTCTTTGTGTGCTCTTTTAGTTTGTTTCAACCAAGTTTACAATATACAATCAGAGGCAGTCTAGGGGTGACGTAGAGAGGGCACCAATCTCGTTGCACGGCGTTGCACTCTCTCTACATTATGTAAAATGAAATAAAATTGGTAGTGATTGATGGAAAGGTCAAACCTTTCCTGTTAGTCAGTGTAAAACAATGAAATGTGCAAGCTGTTGCCAGCTTTTTGGGGATATTTAGGGAAATATAAAAAAGTTGTGCTCATTTGCACAAGCCTCAAGTACCCCAGTAGCTTGCATGTGAGCAACACTTTCATTCAGACACTTGACTTACCACAGTATCTTCTCTTGCAGGCTTTTCATGTGTGGAACCTGCACCCAGATTTTCGACAACTACGATGTGGCCAGCAGGCCCTGTCCACACGAAGATGCAAGTGTGTCAAACCGGGCACAGCCAGGGAGGCTCGAATGGACTACAGCAGCAGTCAAGCTGCTAATCAACTCCTGTCAACAGCATCGTGTAAGTGAGAGCACAAGCTCTAAAAGAGAAGGCAAGGCCAGGTGGGACCGAGTCGTAGATGAGTTTGCCCAGCATGGGTATCCTGGCCTCAGCTGGGATACTCTCAGGAAGAAGTGGTACCGCCTGCTTGAAACCTACCGTAAGAAAAAGGACAAGGCAAACAAGAGTGGTGCTGGTGCTGTACAGTGGGAATGGTTCCAAGCTTTAGACCAAGTGCTTGGGAAGGATCCCAATATCACGCCGGTATCCACAGTATCAACCACACCCAGATCGCTGGACCCCATCCAGGTGACCTTCCCTGAGGCTTCAGGATCGGCTGCCACATCAGCAACACCTGCCTGCACGCCTGCAACAACACCCTGCAATCAACAGCTGCCACTGCTAGATTCACCTGTATCTTCCCAGCCAGTGAAGAGAAAACGACCCAGCGCGGAGCGAGGCCAGACACTGAAGGACCTGCTGATGGAGGAGAAGGAGAACAGGAAAAAGTACAGGGAAGAAAAGCAGATCTTCTCTGCAACCATCCTTTTTAATGTTGCACAACCAGTATTAAAGTCAACCAGCGCCCTGCAGGCACCCGAGCAGTTACACACCCTGCTGAGATGGCTGAAAAACCTCTTCTGGCTTGCCAGCTAAGAACTCTAGTTGTAGACAGAGGAATATGCCTAACTGGATCTCAAAATAAGTCAATCATTTGTACCTTGTACCTTTGGGTTTTTGGACCTCGGGAGGCATTTGCCTTACCTACCTACCTTGAATTTGTCAAAATTTAGAGGCCAACCTTGGCCTGCAGGTTTCGTTCTTGACGAGCTCATGGCCATCGTGCGTGTAGCTAGTCCTGGTCAGGTATAGTGTACCTGACGTGTGCCCAGTGGGTGTCCAGTCTGTTCTTGAACTCATTCAAGAACAGACTGGACACCCACTGGGCACATTTGCATTCCGGACAGCTCATTAGCAGTAGCTATTTGCAGGGAACTAGCAGGAGGAGGAATAAATAGCATTGCAGGCAGGGCGCTGGTTAAGGGTTTAAGAAAGTCAGAGTAAAGAGTCTCAAAGTAAAGGTAGATTATAGATAGACATTTGATGAGATAGTATAGATAGAGTAAACATGGATTTTATGCAAATGAAGAATTTCAGTCTCCAACCGGTGCACAGTGGGCTAAAAGCCCAGTCTAGCATGACAAAATTGGAAATTTTGACTGCAGCTTTTTGCTGAATAAGGCATCATGTTCTACGCTAATTTGTCCCTTTTTTCTTGTACCATGATTATTTATAACAATGTAGGCCCATAGATGCATGAAATTAACATGCTCAACATAAGCATGTATCCACATGCAGATGCACCAGCCATACATGAACCTCTCATGAGGATGTAAAGGTGCTAGTTGTGTTCCACAAGCTGTAAGACCTTTTGGTTGTGTCAATGATGATGATATGATGTAATAAAAAAGATGATATCTATGTAAGTTGATACAACTTTTCTAGCTCTTATATGGTCCAACATTTGTGGCTTTTTGGTAACATTTATTGTGTTTTAGCTTTTGTGTATGTGCCTGTACTAACAATGTGACTAATCAGATATAGAACACAACTTACATGGTGTTTCTGATTTTTCAGGAGGAGGCATGTTCGTGTGGAGGCGTTTGTCGAAGACACTGTAGCTCGCTACACACCGGACACCTTTGCATCACACTTCAGGATGTCTCATGAAAAAGTGGACGAAGTTACCCAGCTGTTTGGCCGGGAGCTCACACGCGATGGACAGGTACCGGCATACCACCAGATCCTGCTAAGTGTATGGCTCCTGGCAAACCATGTTTCATTCCGGGCTGTGGCAGACAGATTCAACGTGACAAAATCATGTGCATGGAACCTGTTCATGAACTTCTGCGCAACCTGTGCCAGAAGAGCCAACGAGTTTATCACCTGGCCAGTGAGTTTGGATGCGGTAAACGAGGGATTTAGAAGGACTGCAGGATTTCCTGATGTTGTTGGATGTGTTGATGGCACACATGTGCCCATAACCATGCCTGTGCATCACGGCCACCAGTACATTAACAGGAAGGGGGTACCCTCTATCATCCTTCTGGCAGTGTGTGACCATGAACTGAAGTTTACATGGGTGAATGCGGGGTGGGCTGGCTCTGTGCATGACGCCAGGGTATACAGGAACGAGCTACAGCCCATCCTTGAGGGTGCTGGAGCACACGCCCTTATTGGCGAGGGACATGTGCTTGGAGACGCCGCCTTCCCCCTCTCCACCTGGATGATGGTTCCCTTCAGAGACAATGGCCACTTAAGTGAGGCTCAAACAAGCTTCAATACCCGTCTGTCTTCCACCCGCATGGCCATAGAGAGAGCCTTTGGTCGTCTGAAAGGAAAATTTAGACGCCTGAAGATGCTGGACATGCTGCGGGTGGACCTCATCCCAAATGTGATCGTGACGGCCTGCGTGCTGCACAACATAACGCTCAGTGAAGGGGATGATGATGATGGAGAGGCAGACAATCGTGTAGTGGCTGGCAATGGCGAGATAGAGCATGGCGCAGGTGAACAGAGGCCGGGTGGTGCCGCTGTAGGTAAAAGAAATGAGCTAGTTGCTATGTTGTGGGGAGAGAGAGGGCCTTGAGGCCGCGGCTGTGATCCCACTCTCGTGTGGCGAGTTCTGGATCTCGAGTGGCTTCTGATTGTGGGACTGCAAGATGCACCCAGTTATCGCTGCCATTTTTTTCAATCGTACTGGTGCACGAGTGCGACCGTCCGGCGGACGATTGCGGCCTGCGGCGCGAGCAATTGATATTGTATTGTTTCGTCTTTTATGCATTTTCAAGAGCCGGCCGGCCGGCAAAACGTTTTTAGGGTGCGCACCCACCATCTAGTGCTTTTATCTCATTTATTTCATTAAACGTTTGTACCTGTATCAGCGTTGTATGCGTGCGGTGTGTATTGTGTTGGATAGTGCTAATATATGTATGTTTGGAACTCGATTTCTCTACTTTCGGTGTGAATACATGTGGACGAGTTCCTGTCTTGTCGTGATTTATGTGATTGGGGTCATATTTTGCATAATTAGGTCGAACGCAGAGAACTAGGCATCAGTACAGCAGACCCAGGTAGACAGAGGTGGAGCAAATGATTAGGCTGAACACGCAATTTTTACGCTCGCTTATCACTGACCAGCAATTGCAATGCCGCAAATACTCGATGGTGTCGCAGATGCATAGTCAAACAAAGACATCAAACATCTTTGAGATCATGTATTTCCATTGTTTATTACCAGATCGCATCCAATGAAATAACTTACAGCACAGTTACTTTATGCATAAACATCTCAAAACAGAAGGGTTACAAGCTTCCTCATATCCTCAAAAGGCCTTGCCTTGATTAAATATCACAAATGGAACATGCGGGCGAAGAACACATCAGAGCTTCTATGGTAAATATCACCTATGCTGAATAAATACAAATGGAACATGCGGGCGAAGAATACATCAGAGCTTCTATAGTAAATATCACTAATGCTGAATAAATACAAACGAAACAAGCATGTCTGGGCAGGTAAAATACAGGTAGACAAGTAAGCAAGTAAGCAACTCTGCCGCACAAGCCGCAAACACCAGACAACTATCTATGCACATTTTTGGACAGGGATACCTGAATACTCTTAAGCACCGCCAGCTTTTCTCTCGAGATCATTAACTTTTCTTCCCTGTACTTTTTCCTGTTCTCCTTCTCCTCCATCAGCAGGTCCTTCAGTGTCTGGCCTCGCTCCGCGCTGGGTCGTTTTCTCTTCACTGGCTGGGAAGATACAGGTGAATCTAGCAGTGGCAGCTGTTGATTGCAGGGTGTTGTTGCAGGCGTGCAGGCAGGTGTTGCTGATGTGGCAGCCGATCCTGAAGCCTCAGGGAAGGTCACCTGGATGGGGTCCAGCGATCTGGGTGTGGTTGATACTGTGGATACCGGCGTGATATTGGGATCCTTCCCAAGCACTTGGTCTAAAGCTTGGAACCATTCCCACTGTACAGCACCAGCACCACTCTTGTTTGCCTTGTCCTTTTTCTTACGGTAGGTTTCAAGCAGGCGGTACCACTTCTTCCTGAGAGTATCCCAGCTGAGGCCAGGATACCCATGCTGGGCAAACTCATCTACGACTCGGTCCCACCTGGCCTTGCCTTCTCTTTTAGAGCTTGTGCTCTCACTTACACGATGCTGTTGACAGGAGTTGATTAGCAGCTTGACTGCTGCTGTAGTCCATTCGAGCCTCCCTGGCTGTGCCCGGTTTGACACACTTGCATCTTCGTGTGGACAGGGCCTGCTGGCCACATCGTAGTTGTCGAAAATCTGGGTGCAGGTTCCACACATGAAAAGCCTGCAAGAGAAGATACTGTGGTAAGTCAAGTGTCTGAATGAAAGTGTTGCTCACATGCAAGCTACTGGGGTACTTGAGGCTTGTGCAAATGAGCACAACTTTTTTATATTTCCCTAAATATCCCCAAAAAGCTGGCAACAGCTTGCACATTTCATTGTTTTACACTGACTAACAGGAAAGGTTTGACCTTTCCATCAATCACTACCAATTTTATTTCATTTTACATAATGTAGAGAGAGTGCAGCGCCGTGCAACGAGATTGGTGCCCTCTCTACGTCACCCCCTAGACTGCCTCTGATTGTATATTGTAAACTTGGTTGAAACAAACTAAAAGAGCACACAAAGAAAATGAAGAACATGCCTCAGAAAACCTAACCACGACCAGACAGCTAAAAAGAGCATGTTTGAAGTACGTACAGAACCTTGCAAACTAGCACCTTTACATCCTCATGACAGGTTCATGTATGGCTGGTGCATCTGCATGTGGATACATGCTTATGTTGAGCATGTTAATTTCATGCATCTATGGGCCTACATTGTTATAAATAATCATGGTACAAGAAAAAAGGGACAAATTAGCGTAGAACATGATGCCTTATTCAGCAAAAAGCTGCAGTCAAAATTTCCAATTTTGTTATGCTAGACTGGGCTTTTTGCCCACTGTGCACCGGTTGGAGACTGAAATTCTTCATTTGCATAAAATCCATGTTTACTCTATCTATACTATCTCATCAAATGTCTATCTATAATCTACCTTTACTTTGAGACTCTTTACTCTGACTTTCTTAAACCCTTAACCAGCGCCCTGCCTGCAATGCTATTTCTTCCTCCTCCTGCTAGTTCCCTGCAAATAGCTACTGCTAATGAGCTGTCCGGAATGCAAATGTGCCCAGTGGGTGTCCAGTCTGTTCTTGAATGAGTTCAAGAACAGACTGGACACCCACTGGGCACACGTCAGGTACACTATACCTGACCAGGACTAGCTACACGCACGATGGCCATGAGCTCGTCAAGAACGAAACCTGCAGGCCAAGGTTGGCCTCTAAATTTTGACAAATTCAAGGTAGGTAGGTAAGGCAAATGCCTCCCGAGGTCCAAAAACCCAAAGGTACAAGGTACAAATGATTGACTTATTTTGAGATCCAGTTAGGCATATTCCTCTGTCTACAACTAGAGTTCTTAGCTGGCAAGCCAGAAGAGGTTTTTCAGCCATCTCAGCAGGGTGTGTAACTGCTCGGGTGCCTGCAGGGCGCTGGTTGACTTTAATACTGGTTGTGCAACATTAAAAGGATGGTTGCAGAGAAGATCTGCTTGAAGTTTTTAGTGCTTTGGCAGAAGCTTTAAGCTGTCATCATGGAATTCGTCGTCACTAACCTCTGCCTCATATCCTCCTCCTGTTCCACAGCAAGGTGCCACTCTTCATCTTCGTCTGACGAGCTTGATGACTCACTGAGGAGGGCATCTAACACTGCAATATCTAGCCCGTCGAATTCCCCTGCCATCACAATACATACACTTTGCTATTTCTTGCACCGGACGCTCAAGACAGGCCAATATAACAACCACTCAAGGTATATAGAGACACCAGACACTGAGCTGTATAGTACACTTCAAAACCCTGCGCTGATTTGATTGTCGCGCCACGCCACTTACGCCGCATTCCGAGATTTCAAAGAACAGTCCGTCCCCGGAACACGGGGAATCTGACGTCACGACCCATGACGTCACAGGACGGGGATTCCCGGTGGGGAATGTTTCAAAGAACGCACCCTTAACACGCGCCCCGCTGGGATCACTGGCATGACGCGCCTCGCTGGGGGAACGTTTTTCGCCCCCCCTCCCCCTCCGTATCTCATTCCCCACGAAAGCTAAAGGAAAATTACTGGCGGCGTTCGAAAGCTCTTGACAAGACGAAGAGAAGTTATACGGAGTATTTTTATGTCAGGTCAATATTGAGGTCCGCACAGGTCAAAGAAGGTTCCATAGGCTTACAACAGAGCTGTGTACGTTCCTGCCTCTAGATCTGTACTCAGGGGAGCCATAGCAAATATTTATGCATCATTGGATTCCTCTCATCGCGGCGAATCGAATGATGTATAATATGACCTTGTTGAGTCAAATAGTGAAAATGACCTGAGCTTGAGCTAGGTCAGGGTCACGGAGTGACCTGGTATGGTCATGTCGTATATCAATCGACTCCCCGTGACAATATAAGCGCAATGCAAGCAAAATGGGAGCTTTATCTCAATTCAGTGAGAAGTTTTTGGCAAAACAATCACTCTATGCTTCCGTGACCTGAAATGACCTTTGAGACGTCAGATTCCCAAAAAATCAACTTTATGATCAAGAACGTGGTAAGAATAGACGGTTTGAGGATTTTCAGCTTTATCTATCCAGTATTTACGGAAAACGAGACCGTTCTAGTTTTCCCCGTAGACTTATAATGGGGTGACCAAAAAATTGGCCCCAACTTAGGTCAACAATATCGAAATTCCAAGATAGCAGCTTCGTAGACCCTAATAGCCTCATCGTATTGTGAAAGTTTCAAACACATCAGTTCACTGATGTTTCCTGAGCGCCCCTTCAAACTCGTGATTTTAGGTTTTAAGGTCGGGTCACTTGACCTTAAATAGCTTCCTGACCTGACATGACCTTAACTCAAAAGGTTGGTCAGATGTGTAGAATTGATCAGGAATGACGTACGGTAAGTTTCGTTGTTCTGCGTCTCTTCGTTTTTGAGCTATCTGGGAAAAACTAGGAGGGGGGCGAATTTCGCCCCACCCCAGCGGGGCGCGTGTTAAGCGTGATCCCGTGTACTTTGAAGTCTATAAAAAGGTTATGAATGCGTTAGTGGAAGATGGCTATGCAGTCCCGGAGTCAGATCCCGAGACTAGTGACGGTATGACCTGGGTTTTACCCCAGCACGGGGTTGTAGAGGAAGGCAAGGGTAAGATCAGGGTAGTATCTGACTTTGCCAGTATAACCGATGGTGTCTGCTTGAGTGATGTCCTGAAGAGGGGGCCGGTGCTGTCGACACTGAGAGTGTGGCGAGCTTTGCTCTGCGACACTGCGCTGAGGAGGGTAGGGAACGCTTCTCTGAGGCTGCTGACGCTTTATTGCGCCGGGTGTACGTCGACGATGGGCTATTAGCCAAGGACAGTTTGTCTGAAGCTGTACAGCTAGCTAAGGACCTTCAGCAACTCTGTAGACGGGGGCGTTTAATATGACAAAGTTCACTAGCAACCACGTAGAATGCCTGAGACAGATCCCAGTAGAGGACAGGGATAAGAACTCGAGGAGCTTAGATCTAGACAGGGATGAGATGGGCTCAGAGCGGGTCTTGGGCTTCAAGTGCGACGTGGAGGAGGACAAATTCTAGTTCGAGCTCAAAACACCGACTAGGCGACCCACTAAACGCAAGATCCTTGCCACTGTGGCGAGTGTGTTCGATCGTGTGTGTGTGTGTTGGGGTTGTTAGGGCGCTCCAGCTGCTAGGGCCATTTAGCGCACCTACTATACACTTTAATCAATTCTTAAACGCCACTTAAGTCTTCCGCGTTATCCTATAGGTAGATAGCTAAAAGGAAGGCTACTTGATTCCTTCGTGTTTAATTCTATTGCGTTTGTGTCTTTCGGTGGGGATTATATACAATATCAAATCCAATATCGGTCAAATACCGTAGGACTATGGGGAACTCAACAGCGGGCTTGTCTCCTAACACACTCGCAAGGGGCATGGGAGGAAAATAATCTTGCGCGCAGAGTTCTCAGTTCGTTACATCCTGTGTCAGCCAATACATGCGGTACAGTAAGCCTGCTTTGACAGTGGCTACACCGGCTTGGTACTGAAGCAGAGAAATGGAGTCCGTGGGTTGCAAATGTGTGACCAATACGAAGTCGTGTACGAAGTCGTGGCAACTAAAACCGCCGAGTTTTGCGCTGGTGTACCTTAGGGGTAGGGAGTTACAAGTACGTTTTCATATATTTGGTGGTTTTTCGATGTGGCAATAAGCATTGAAGGTCAACGTATTATTTCTATGGTGTTTTATAGCAGAAATTCGTGCGAACTCAGCTCCTCTTTGTGTTGAGATCTTAAAACGAGCAAGCCCAGGCGACCTGACATGGCGCTTCGGGGTTGAAAGCTCTCGTTGGTGAATGACTGTTTTGGCAGCAAACCCCATGAGTGGGCCTAAATCTTCCTGTTGGAAATGTTGCGCTGTGTTTAGCTGCAATACCGGTAATTAATGCTCGATGCCATTATTTCATTGATAATATGTTAAACAGCTGCGTTCAGCTTGATTATATTGCCAGTTTTCATAGCTGCTTTATAGCATTGGCTGTAATTAACCTTATTGTGAACAGGTCACGTAGTAACCTTTATTGTTAGCCAGTTGACATGTAGTGCGTAGTTTAATTAAATTGCTTGTATTGCTAAAGAGAGGGCCATAATCGATCACCACTATTCGGACGGACAATTTCTGGTGTTTACGTGCTTTTGATTATGGCGTGTGGAAAAAGACTAAGTGCAAAGGTCTTACGGAAACGTAGGGAGCGGATACAACATAATTGGCAACCAAGGGGTATTTACTCACCTTTTCTGCTGTTTTTCACGCCACGGATGCTCTTTCTGCGGGCGCCCCGCTGCCTTTTCTTTTCGCGTCAGGTACGCCACACGCCATGGGGCACGTGGGTGCATATTTTTTCAGAACTACCTCGAAGCGGCCGGGGGTGATACATTCTCAGATAAGCGCCGTACTGCACTGTTACTTCACTGTCTCGGCTGGAAGGCCAGCTCGTGTTCTACTCCCTGCCTGTTGCAGACAAGGCTGAGGAAGAGACTGAGTTTGATTTCACCCTACGCCAACCGGGTGAGTTTTTCACGCCTCGTACAAAGGTGGTAGTAGAACGGTACCGCCTCCGGTGCCGTGTACAGGCCCCTACCGGAACCACTGCTCAGTGGGTGAGCGATCTACGCCACCCCGCTCGAACCTGCGATTACGGGGATAGACTTAAAGAAATGTTGAGGGATCAGGTGATGGAGAAGACTTGCTCTTCCCACCCAAGATACCTTTACTTAAAGGTACGTTCAAGAGGGATTCCTCCCCGCCCGAGTGACGTCACACGGGCGTGAAGGAATTCCTTCACCATTGAGCCGTATGTTTAACTGCTGCTAATGGCACTTCCCGCTTGCGAATTTGTGAGAATACACGATAATCAAGTTTATCCCAAATGCAATGAATAGGCATTTCGTTTTCGATTCTGGGCCTCTTTTTGCAAAAGTTTGGATATTTAATCATTTCATTTTCCCATATTATATGCTTCGAGGTGTGACGTCACATCCAGTGGTCTGCACTTGCTGTTGGAGGGGGGCTGCTTCCCACCTACGTCAACGCCTTCTCATGGAGGAGAACCTGACTCTAGCCAAGGTTCTCACCATTGCTGAAAATGTCGAAACAGCTCAGAGGAAAACACAAGAGCTGCAGGGCCGGATGGCTGCGGGACCAGGTACCCAAGAAGTCCAGGCAGTCGCTTCTCGGAAGCCGAAGAGCAAGTGCAAGCCGAAGCCGCAGCAAGGCGCTAGCGGATACCGACAAGTTCAGCAGACTCCTCAATCCCGCAGATGCTACATCCCGAGATCTTAAATCCCGCAGATGCTGATGGTGGACAGACAACAGCTTCCTCAAGTGGCTATGTGCAACATGTGCACAAACATACAAATATTGTGGGCATGGCTCTGTATTTTGTTCTGGACCTGATAAAGTATTGATTGGTACATGAATCGTGTTAAAAATAGCTTAGCATGGAAATAAAGCTTACTTGGTGGATGAAACCTGCTGCTTGTTCTAACTACTTATCATACATATCTAGGTCATATCTAAGTCATTCAAGGTTAAACCTTATAGCCTACATATAAACTTCAGTGGAAACATATAAACATGGGTAATATATATAGAACACAGTATTTCGAGAGCCAAATCAACTTGTCGAGAGCACATGTAAATACTGATATCAGTACGGCTCCTGTTTGAAAGGCTGGTTATGTTAAAAGTCGCCAAAAGGTTTCACACGCGCATTGACGGGGGCGGGTACACGCCCCCTCGGGTTTTTCGGACGGCAGAAAACGGCGGCGCGTAGCGCCGCCGTACTTGGCATACCTTTTCCTCATCATTTTTACAACTTTTGTGAAATTTTAGGTTGTTATCTTGGTCAGGTCACCAGTAGGTCAGTGACCCGACCTCAAAAAGTTTAGATGCATAGTCAGGGGGTGACTTATCCGATTGAAACTCATATCGCATAATGGCCCCACCGTTCTCTAAATGTTCGGTTTTTTGTATCGATGACCTTAGGTCGGTACGAGGCATGACCTTCCATTGAATACATGGGAAAATGGTTTTTACGGAATAACTGTACGGATGGTGATGAGCATTTATTTTGTTATTAGACTCGCCTGGGTTTCCGGTTCTATGATATGATTTTATATATTTGACCCTGACCTCCTGGTGGTAGTTGATTTGACCTGAGGTAATTATATATTCGATTCGGCTTGCTGAAGGATTCTATGTTGTCTTTTGCTCTATCTTACTTGTTCTATGAATGGCTGAAAACTGAATTTATGTTATCCTTGACGGCATGTTTTGACCCTCGTGACCTTAAAAGTGACCTGACAAAAAATGGTTCATTTTTCATGGGGTGGATGCCCACGCGTTCTTTTCCTACTCTTCTTAGGGGGCGGGTACCCGCCCTCCCCCGTCAATGCGAAGGTGGCTCAGACCCCCGTCAATGCGCGTGTTAAATATGCCAAAGACGTTGTTAATGTACGAGTAGTGGAAGCAAGCCAGATAAGGAATTTATGTTGAACCCTTTCAAGTCTTTCAAGGTTTGTTTGGGCAGCACCCCCAAATCACGCAACCGTATTCTAGAATTGCCCGAATGTTGCCAAAATAAGCTGCCAGGAGAGGTTCCGGTGACAATTCTCCCCCATTATGGCAAGACTGGAGGGTTTTAATCATCACGCCCACAGCTCTGTTTGCTTTAGTTACCGTGTTGTTGATGTGGTCGGCGAAGGTTGATTTGGTGTCCAGCCATACCCCGAGGTCCCGGATAGATCTGAACTGTCTAATCCACTGTTCATTTCCATGTTAAACCATTGTGAGCACATATTTCATTTACTAATGATTTCTCAGGTCCAGAAGAAAAAGACAGGAACATGTCCACTAGGGTGTCCCAAAATAACAAAGTTTTAAAAGTTGGTCTTTACCTTTCTTTTTCCCGTTGTGTGTGACCTGAAACGAAATTGTGCAAAACATCAGGCATTTAAATTAATATTTGACCCCAGCGCAAATCGCTTGAAGTTTAACCCATAGCTCCCGATGGAGACTGCAACGCTTGAACACGAACTATTTCGGTATTTCCATCGTAATGCAGGACTACAGCGTAGGGTGTCTAATATTTTCTTCTCTGTTTGGCTATGTTTTGTAAGAACTATCTTTTATATATTGTTTACATGGCATTCAGACTTATTTCCACTACAATTCCTTCACGTTTTTCGTTTTACATAGAACCATATTGTGTTACAAGGTACACAATCCTTATCAGAATAGCTGGTCGTTTTTCCTTGTATGGTCAGACAAAATACTGTTTTATAAACATTATCATTGATCCTCAGACTAGAAAGACACAGTGTCAAGACACCTACACATTATTCAATATGGAACAAAGGTCCATTGCTACATATAAACATCCTTCTGGAGGGTCCCTGGCCAGAGGTGTACGCCAGAACTGATTTCCTAGTGTCGAAAAACGGCTTATGGTAATGCTCTACAACTTGCAGTAGGTGCTGTTGGCCAGTGGTGGATGGGGAGGGGGAAATACATTGAAACAGAAAATCTAGGGACAATACTATGGTTGCACCCCTCCCCAAAGCTGTCGACCTCGTTTTTGGCCGGACTCATTTTTACTCTACAAGCAAGGTTTTGGTGCTTGAACTCTCAACTTCAAACACAGCCACTCAACTTCAGTGTAAAAATTGAGCCCTGGATAGCAAAACAAACATATTGTGGCTACAGCTTTGACTCGGCGACATTTTTTGTTGCTTATCGACTATTTAGCTTACCCCCACAGCTTACCGTCTAGTTAAATTGTGATATACTATCACCGCGTGACGTTTTTTCTCATCGACTTTGGCGTGTCCCCAAACCTGCCGGCTAAATCCGCCACTGCTGTCGGCTCTCCTCATTCTTAGTTAGGCAGCCGATATAGTCATTTGTCATAGTCATAGTCATTGATATAGTTATAGATGCCAAATTGGCAAACTGATAATTCTCTCAGTATCTTAATGCAACTCATTTTGTAATGAAGAGCCTGTTTCCACAGACTTAAAAATATTTTGTTTTTTTCGTTTGCATTTATTGTTCCCAACAATGTCATGTACAGCCTATGTTTGCAAATGCGACTGTTAATGATTGGTAGGTACCTACAACCTAAAATTTATGATTGCTAGTATTGGGTAACATGGGATGTGTGCTTCGCTTGGTAAAACTGCATACAAAGTACCCTTCATTTAGTTATTCAAATATATAAATTTTCAAAGCATGCTTCTTAAACCTGGAAGCAGTCATCTTGTACGTATATTAGGTATTACGATTCATATTTCCCTTTAAGGTAGGTAGGTAATTTGCAGGCTTGAATGATGTTGGCTTACTTTGGTGTCCTGATATTTTCTAAATTACTGTTTATTCGTTTTTCTTCTACCTATTTGCCACTTCTATGCATTCTTTTGTAATTTCAAATATAGTTAGAGGTATACTGAGATATGATTGGTCAAATATGGATGATTGGCAAATTAGTTGTTCTTTAAAAAATTCTTGAGTTCCTGTCATAGAGCTGGATGTTTTTGTCTGAAATGAAAGTGTGCTATTTACCTATGGAGGGCAAATCTGACAACATCCATTCAAGTTTGGCTAAGAATCATATAATATTTCAAAACAACATGACACTACTTGCTCACTTTGTGCTTATACTGTATGCATCTTGATCTCCAAAAGCCAGTATGGTGATAAAAACAAAGACAGAACATTAATTAAAAGGTAGTACTTACTTACAAACAAGTCAGGCAAACATAGTAGGTTTGGATGAGATCTTGTTGGGGCAGCATGGAGGCAGACCTATCAGTTCGGGGTAGCTTTTACTTGCGTTTTGGGGCATAGTGGAGCAGAAACTGGGCAGTAGCTACTGACCCACTAGGGCATGTAATTGAACACAGATAATTAAAAAATATGTTACAGGTGAAAATGTGTACCCAGAGGTAAAAAGTCTGGCCAGGTGACCACCTTTCTGCCTCAATTGGGCCAGAATTGGGTGCCTCAAACACCTCATTGAACCACTTGTTACATTCTGCAGATAGTCCACAACATAGTAATTAAAAACCTAATTCCATGCACTCAGGTGATCTTGCCATTATTTTCCAAAGTTTCCTCCCCCAAATACACATACATCAAGGGGAAAGTCAAAACCCAATTATTGAGCAAGGGAAGACATTGCAAATTGGAGGGTTGAGAGCAGATATGCATCTGTGCTCTTTCCTAAATTAAGCATTGGAGTGTATCGAAAATCAATATCTCAACAGTGAGTGGAGAATCAAACTTGCCAGGACATTGCTGTCCCTTCGAAACGGACATTAAGGATTACCTGAACAAGGATCTCAAAATCTCAATGTTCTTTTTTGTAATCGTGAAAAATGTGGAGAGAACAAGCTTAAAATATTTCCCATGCTGTTGGACATTTTGAAAAAGCATGGAATCTGACCAGAAATTAATTCGAGTCATGAAATTGGCAAATTAGAATTATTTGACCTTTCACTTTTACAGAGAACTTTTGTTGTGTGAATTGTCTTAAGCCCATATACGCTCAAGTACAATGTGTTTACTTTGCACGTTTCCAAGGCGGGTTCAGTGGCTGGCGCGAGTGCCACTACCAGCGTAGACGCCTCGTCTGCGCCTGCAGTAGATTCTCTCGTTACAACTTTGTCAACTGGAGTAGCGACTGCAACATCGGAGAATCATTCTGCTAGTGCTTCCAACGCGGAGATCGCGTCTGCAGTGCCCTGCGGCATAAATTATGTAAATACGGTCGGTGAACATCTGGGAGATGGGTCTGCCACTATCCGAAAATCAGCAACACTGGCCTCCAGTCTTACAGAAAGATCGGTTGATGAAAAGGGAATGTCGGTCACCACCAGCCTTCTGCAGGAAGTCATAGCTCGGCTGCAAACTGTGGAGAAGAAACACGACATACTGGTTCAACAGTCCACAGTAAGCAGGCGCAAAAACAAAACAAATGAGAGTGTAAGTACTCGCGACATTCTGCTGCGCTCCTGTCGTAGTATTGACAGCTTGCAGAGTGCCACAGAAGAACAGCTCATTGCTGTATCGGAATGCAACGTGCTATACTGTGAGATATGCGTTCCTGGCTTCAAACCCTCTGAACACATCCATGAAGGAGTGAAAGTCTCGGGCGTTTTTAAGTATGACTTCAGCTGTGGCAGTAGCTTTCTCTTCAAGGATCGCCTTCCCCAAAAGTTCCGGAAACTGAAACAATCAGTTGGATACCATTTCAGAGGACTTCACCACGAGAAGAACGCGAAGAGAGCTGCGACTGTGGCAACACAAGAAAAGGCACGCGCAGAGAAAGATCGCACCTCTGCTCTGCTTGTGGTTCGGACGGGCTACTTTTGCCTAAAGAAGTCGCTGCCCTACCAGACATTTGAAGAGCTGATCACTCTGCAACACATGAATGGGGCAAGAATGGACACTATCAACCATTCAAGCGGCTTGATGCCGCGACTGAGGGTTCAGTTCTGCGATGCCATGCGAATCATGCTGGCACAACACATCGCCCAGCAAGCATGTGTGTCAGTCTGTGCGGACAAGGTGACAGTGGCAGGGCGCACCGTAAATTTGATTGCTGTTGTGTGTAGTTCCTTACGCTCATCCGCAAGATACCCTTCAGGCATATGTGCTCGGGGCACCAGTGGTCAAAGCGCACGACGGCAAAGCTCTGGCTCAGGAGATCTCTCAGGACTCTCTCTCCCAAATTGGAATAACTCATCCGGACCAACTGGCGGCGGTTTGCATGGACGGCCAGTACCATAAAAACCACGTTCCAGAAAACATGATGAGGCTCATGTCATCTGCAGACCCACATAGGAGTTGGCAGCCCACCGTCGTCTGGCTGTGGGACGGAGCTCACCTCCTTAATCTAGCTGACCAGGACGCGCGACGATCGCCCGGATGTGTGTGGGTGGGAGCTACCATCGACGACGTGACCAGGATCACCAAGCACTTCTACCACGGGAAAGGACTTGAGGGGCTGCTGGATGCTGGTGAAGCGATCGGGACACCTGCTCTACGGCCGAAACTGTGGTCAGATACGCGGTTCGCTCCGTATGCAGCTACAACATTTACGGTGTTCCAGCGGAACGCCGGCGCCATGATCCACGCTCTGTCCGAGGAAGTGACCGCTGGAGAAGCTGATACATCGACGAGAAAAGATCAGAAGCTTCTCAAAGGTGGGCATTTTTTAGCTTGTAAATTTCATCTCTTGATATGAATGAAAATATTTATTAAACCGATGTCGTGTGACGCAGGACATGAACGAACAAAGTTAAAATTTGATCGCTCAGATTTGATTTCTATCCGAGATTAGGAAAATGCTGCTTCACTTATAACTGCGTTTCATTTTTACCATTTGAAATACCAGCATATTTGTCTTCGTGTTTTCCGGCATATTCACTTTCCTTTTAGGCGCAATCAAGTTAGTTCATCATGTGATTAAATCTGATATAGGCGGCTCGTCGGAGAAACGCCAGTTGTGTATGTACTTAATGTAGGTATGGATTTAAACTGCAACGTCTTGAATTCATCCATTGATCCTCACGAGACAGTCAGCCCATGCCTGGTTTTTATGGCTTTATCATACGGCTCAAACTGTCCAAACACACTACTCGCTTTTAAAGCACGTGTTTTCGTTTTTCGTTTTTGAACTGCCTTTTTGAGCTTGTGCACTGCAGCGTAGTTAGCACACCAAAAGCATTTTAATTGAGTAAACTTGACCTGTGAGGAAAGACGTAGTTAAAAAGCAAAAAAGAAAATCGTCTTTTAAAAATGGAGTTGTGTGCTGTCCTTAAAAGGTGCCCAATATGCTGAAGTGAAGATCCTTAGCATTGTGTAGGTAGAATTCCGTGCTTAGTTTTCATAAATGTGAAGGGACTGACTACTTATTTGAAAAAAACGGTTTATCGCCAGGCCAAGTCTTCCCAGCACGAGTTGCAGCCATCAATGACGTGTACACTGTCGTGGCTGAGGGCAGCAAAACTTTGCAAGATCTGAGCTCGCTGCCCTGGGAGCGCGAGGGCAAACTAGACGGCATGAGGTCGCGGCTCTACAACATGGCGGAGGACCTGGCTATCGACGAGGTCACACTGGAACTCTGGCCTCACCAAGCTGAAGGTGCTCCATACGTGGTAAGTGTTCCCTGGCCCTGCTAGTATTCAAGCAGATGTAATATTGAAGCGTGTATTTTAACAATATTTACGTTCGTGCTGTGAAAATATTTGATGAAAAAATTGTTTTAGAAAGGATGAAATGGTTCCATCGAATAACAAGAGCTTTAGTTTAATATTTGATAAAAAACATTTCATTCGGAAGAGCGACTTGAGAGTAGTTACGTTGCCAAACGTTTGCTTTAATTAAAATAGTTAGTTCCAAACAAACTTACAACCCAACTTGTACCTGTTTTCCATTGATAATAAAGGGAATATCCGAAATTTGGACAGGGAAAAATATAACTGAGTGAACAAACCAAAACTGAAGTAAGATAATGTGATATCAGAGTAAAAACTGTCAGTTGTTGAAACATAATGTAATACCTTACACTGCAAACGTTCTATAGAAGTGCTTGGGTAAAAAAACTGTAGTCATGCAGTGTTCATGTTTTGTTCTATGACTATGTGATTCACTTAACATTCGATTGTTCTAAATGATAAGAACGCTGTTCAATATGCTTGACAGGCGGATGACGGGAAGAAGTTTGTGCGGACGATGGACACCCGCTGCGGTGTACGGCATGGGGGAGTGCATGTGCGTGGACGCGCCCATGGTGCAATGAACACTGAGCTAAGTCGTCACATGCAAAACCTGAAGCAGGTAGGAGATCTCAAGGGCATCCAGAATGTGATGCATGTTGACTGCCTACGCTGCGTGCAGCGCAGTACAGATGCTCTCATCTGTGCGAAACTTGTGCCTCCATCTTGTGCTATCACGATGAGTGAAATCGAGGCAGCGTGGCAGGTACTCAGAAGTTTTAAGAGTTTGAAGTGTTGTAATGAGCGTGAAAGTCATGATGATAATGTTATAAAAATTTAACCGGCAATCGCTCATAGTATAATGAAATTGAAAATGCCAAATAGTATATTACCAATAAATACACTATTAATACCAATTAATACCAATTAATACCTATTAATACCAATTAATACCTATTAATACCAATTAATACCAATTAATATACTATTTGGCATTTTCAATTTCATTATACTATGAGCGATTGCCGGTTAAATTTTTATAACATTATCATCAGGTACTCAGAAAGCAGAGTCAGGGTGCGAGTAATCAAGAACTTATGAAAGTCCTCTCCAGCGCAGCTCAGTCGAGTGCGCCCATACATAGGTTCTGTATGCTGGTGACCCGAATGTGGTTGACATCGGCAGCTCGACCATTCAAACGCAGCTCCCGAGCTGGAAGTCAGATGGAATGGCCCGACAGTGTTCAAAGCGAATCGCATTGTTGAGTCAGTGCCAGGGATGCGGAGCCGGAGCCGGAGCCGGTCGGAGCCGACCATTCTGCCCGGAGCCGGAGCCGGAGCCGCCGAAACACTTTTGATCCGAGCCGGAGCCGTCAGAAAGGGTCCGGCTCCGGCTCCCAAAGGGCTTTAAAATTACCAAAAATCAAACGTGAAATGGTCACATTTTACCTCGTGAGATGTCGCATGGAAACACCTTTATTCACCTGAAAATTACATTTTCTCAATATGTTATGTATACCGAGATCAATGAAATATTACAACCAGGGTGTTCCGTAGACGGTCTCACTCTCGGGCAGGTAATGCGTCCCGGCCATTTAGCATGGGCAGAAATTGGCAACAAATGAAAACATTGGCGGACACTGGCAGATCCATGAGAGGGGAGCAAAAAAGGCATTTGCCCCCCAAACTGCCCAATTTTTGGCGATTTTCTTAAAAAACCATATGTTTTTCACGATTTACCCCATACCGTCGGCCTGCATCCGCCCCTGTTGACAGACGCGGGGGGACGCCATTCCGGTCATGTCCCCCCCAAAGCCCTGGAAGGGGGGCAGACTATCTTTTGGCCCCCAAAGGCCGCAGAAATTGTTCGAAAAAGGTGTTTACACTAGGTCTGTCGAGCAATAAAATCTTTGCTCCCACCTCCCCCCGCCCCAGGAGAGCTATCATGTACTCGGAGAAGTACTTTATACTAGGTCTGTTGAGAACCCAGGGCAAAAGGCGCAGAAAACAGCATCCCCGTCACTCGATGCGGCACTAGCCGACTTCAAAAACCTGGGTCGCCTAAACAGGGCAACCGTATGCGACATCTTAGATAGATATCCAGCCATCATCCAGCCGGCTAGCCTGGTAATGGCCGCGCTACCAGTTACTCAGGTGTCCGTGGAGAGGTTGTTCTCCGCGATGAAGCTACTGCTTACTGATTTCAGGTCCAGACTAAGAGCAGACATATTGGAGGCAATGTTGCTGCTCCGCTCCAACCGCGATTGGGTGGTGTAGTGAACGAACCAGGTGCTGGGCCCTGGGCAGTAGGGTGGTTGGTTCCGATTTTTCTCGAAAAGGAATTATGCCATCAGCCTATCTGATGTCTTTTTCGATGTTGAACACTGTTAGCTTAGGGTCGTTCAAACAAACTTATAGTAGATTTTAGTAGAAAGCTATTTCGAGAAAGTTGGGTAACGACCCTCGCGGTATGAAATGAGAACAGGTAAATATCGGCGCTAAAATCGTGAGACATTTTTTGGCAGTTATTCACTCAACCGACCTACTCTTCCTAAGGACACTTTCAAGAATTCTTTATCTGTGAAGGAGACAGTCCAGACATTTTTAGACCTCTGGGTGGAGAGAAGAATGAGGCTGTTCATTAAAGCACTCAAATGTCCAGGCATGGCAGACTGCGTCACGGTGCTTCAGAAAGAGCTGGTCCTGTCCAAATGATCACGGAAGGATGTAAAAAACAGCTTCGTGGGCTGGTTTTAAGATTGAAAAAATACTGCCTGACGTAAAGCCAGACTTCATGAACTGTATTACTAACGAGCACTATGTTTTTTATATGTTTGTTAGGCACAACATTGGAAAATCAACTAATAAATTCTCGTTAGCCGCTATTCCTTGCCAATCTGTGTACCAATAAAGTTGTCTCCTGTCTTCCCTGGTTCCCGAACAATCTGCACTCTCTCCCCCTGCCCCACCTCACGTCGCTGCCGGATAATTGGATTCTCACGAGTACCGTACTAAACCAAGTGCGCTTCCGTGCGATGCGATCGCTCCGGTCCGCCCCTCATCTGCCGTGATGCTTCGCCGCCGTCGCGTCGCCGCCGTGCCGCTGCCCCCATTCCGCGGATCCGTGTGCGGCGTGGTCGCCCCCGGCTCCGGTAAGGTCAAGAGAACTCTCGTGGTTACCTTCATGGCGCGCGAATTTTCCAATATCATCCACGAAAGTGAGGCGTCGCGCACTCGCGCGATTCCCCGGATGGCGTCGAAGACAGTCTCAACCCGCGGCGCTCCCCGGGCCGCGGCTTGCGGCGCTTCTTATTTTTCGTATTTCGAGCATGACTAACGGGCACTTAATTGCAGACCGAAACTTCGCCCATCCCCTTCATATTAGCTCGGCACTCCTATTTCCCTCCTCACGCTGACTCGTGTATTGGTTTATTGTATCGTGTACCTGCAACAAACCTATGGAATTTAAAAAAATACTGCACGTATAACCTCTTCCAGAAACATAAGCGCAGCATGCGACTGTAAGATCCAGTGTGATTACAGGTGCGCGGATTAGGGAGGGTTATGTTTATGCGAAACAGTCTCCCAGTTGAACCGTGCGTGGGCCGTCTCCTACTGGTGCATAAAGGGTGTTGTGTTCTTTTAAAAGAGCAATATCGTTGCCCCCTCGAGTTCTTCAGAAGCCAGCCTGCTGTAGCCATGAGGTTCACCTCGACGGTCAAATGCTGTTTTTCTGTGTACATATGTTTTGGTACTGTTTTAATTAGTCCACTGTTTTTTTTCTTTTACAATGTTGCGCCTGAATGGAATGGGTAACCGGGAATCGTTCCGGTTCAGTGCTCTTAAATAGAGGCCGTGTTATCATACCAGACAACTCAAGTCCGGCAACGGAAATGCGCCAAGGGAGCTAGGTGTCCTGCATATTAAAATATCCTTAAAAAACTACAGCCCTTGACTTCTCAGGTGCAATAAAATGCATTTGAACTGCAAGTGCTCTCAATTTGACGGCCGGGGCTGGAAAGAGGTTGTAATGATGATACAGACTTAATGAAAATCGGCTTAAATCGCTGATCAAAGCCGCCAATAGATGTTCAGACAAAACCAAGCCCACTTAACCCGCGGCTACCGGGAACTCCACGCCAATTTCGCCCCACCGCACTATGGGCCCGATGCAGAATCTGGCACGGCAACCGGAACACTGCCCCCTTAAATAAAAAAATGTTAACACTAACCCTCTGGGGTTGACTGGAAATAAAATGGGTTGAAAAGCCTATGGTGCCCCCTTAAATTCGGACGTTCGGCCGTCACTGCTGGTACACCCAAATTCGCGTAAACCCAAATTCGTAGCGAATCACGGCAGCTGCTAGGTCTTGGGAACATAATCCAAATTCGATATTGCATGAATCTGAAGGAATTTTGCACTTCCGTGTGATACATTGTATAGGCGGACCCAGGATTTCCGATCCTGGCCACATGCTTGAGAGGGGCGCCGATGCTTGCATCCTGGGGAGCGGAAGGGGGTGCTGCAGGGAAGTCAAGTTCAGGGAGGGGGCATCGCCGTTTCAGAGACCACTACGACTGATTCAGTGCACGCAGATGGGTAGATCGTAAAGTTGAGTGATCCCCTTGTCCCAGAATCTGCTCATGCTTCATTCGGTGTGTTAAGGTTAGGAATACTTCTCATAACCAACATGCGTGTTAAACCTGGAAGTATGCATTGCTGCTCACGGTGCCGCCGCTAATACATAAATATTTTCTAAATTACCCATCTCCAAATTTTATATCATTTTGATCAAAATTTTGTGGAGAACACGATGGTGGGGTCCATATATTCGGGAAAATCGGTGCTTTTTTGCTATTCACAATTTTAATGTATTTTTTAAGTTCTCCACTGAGAGCGTCTTGCACAAATATACAAAACAGGCTTTTTAGAGGAGTACCCAAAATCCCAAATAATATCGACAGCATTTTAGATCATTTCTCTTTCAAATGACACCAATTTTTCCATAAACGATCAACAATTGGCTGAAGCGGGGGAACTCAAAGTTTTCCCTACTAAACGGCTGGCATATTCGGCTAGTCCATAGGAAACGCATGTTAAAAGCTTGCAATTTAGAGCCACAGTAAGGGATCTTAGACCACATTTAGTTTCACAAATAGAAATTTAAATGAAAGCCAGAACATTTTATTTTCATTTCTAGGGTCGAAACCGCCAGCCGTGATAGTCATTGGCGATCTAGACGGCAAAAACCGGATACATGTTATGTCCTACTTTTAGGCGTGGGTTCGAATCATAGGAAGCGGCCAAACTTTTCATAGAATCAGAATGTGCAAAACTCGATGTATTCGCTTCTGCATTAGGCAAAAGCTTCCCTGCGAGCTAAAAGCATCAAGGGCGCATAGTGTCATAAACTCGAAGCGAACACATTGAGTTTTGCACATACTGATTCAATGAAAAGTTTGCCCGCTCCTAGGATTCGAACCCACGCCTGAAAATAAAACATAACATGTGTCCGGTTTCTGCCATCTAGCTCGCTGGTGAATGCCACGGTTGGCGGTTTCGGCCCTAAAAATGAAAATAAAAATGTTTTGGCTTTCATTTGAATTGCTTTTTGTGAAACTGAGTGTGGTCTAAAATCCCTTACCGTGGCTCTAAATTTCAAGCATTTAACATGTGTTTCCTATAGACTAGTCGAATATGCCAGCTGTTGAGTAGGAAAAACTTTGAGCTTCCCCGCTTCAGCCAATTGTTGATCGTTTATGGAAAAATTGGTGTCATTTGAAAAAGAAATTATCCAAAATTTTGCCGATATTATTAGGGTTTTTGGGTACTCCTCTAAAAAAGCCTGTTTTGTATATTTGTGCAAGACGCTTTCAGTAGAGAACTTTAAAAATAGGTTAAAATTGTGAATAACAAAAAAAGCACCGATTTTCTCGATTATATGGGCCACACCATCGTGTTCTCCCAAAAATTTTGATCAAGATGGTATAAAATTTGGAGATGGGTAATTTCAAAAATATTTATGTATTGGCGGCGGCAACGTGTGCTCCAGTCACGTGTGCGACATTTCTAAACTGTTTTCGAGCCCCAGGTTGTGAGATATTTTGAAGAAAAATATATTTCAGATGACCTTATTGCATTGTTGTTTTCCCTCTGTAGGTTTTATTCTCTATATTAGTAGAGTATCGTGACCACTTCATGGCTTAATGCGTACAACAATAAAGACACGATCTGAGAAGCAAAGTATTAACATCTCAAGAGCGAACAGATCCCAACCACAAAGTCGAAATGTTGTGTACACTGTCTCGAATTCAGCAGATAGTATTGACCCTTATCACACGACTGGAAGTCAGAGGACAACGAGTGATTACTCAGTTCAGAGAACAAATTCAGAGAACTGTGGCACATGCCTCCCTGTTTTTTTTATTTGCCTCCAGCAAGGTCCTTCAGCCACGAAAATTATATTTTCCAAAAAGCCTCTATCCATCCTGCGGCCGCCGAGCCTGATCCGCCTTCCACCACCGAGACTGAGTGCCAAACCGATTTCCCAGCATCCCTCACTCCATTCAAACCCGCCAGAGTAACTGGCACCGTTCCATCAGGTGGAGCTCCGAAACGCTGAACTAAAAACCTCTGTCTCGTTTGTTTGAAGGAGTGGAGCGAGGATGACGACCGGCTGTGGGCTGGGTGCCGTACGTTTCGCGTAGTGGACGTCTGACGCGTGGTCAGTGGGTGCACCAGTCCCGCATATGGCTGCTGAATTCCAAGAGTGCGTAAAAATATTACACACCTTTTTTGCTCATCGTCATGATTGCACCTTGGCATTGTTGTTCTAAACTAATGTCATGGTTCTTAATCAATTGTTACAAATGATTTTCTATTTTGATTCAGGACAGTAGCCATGGCAGAACCCCCGAACGAGTGTAGTGCGCGCTCCTCAGGCAGGCCTGCCCCGCGCACGGCCCCGGCGCGGCCGCCGCCACGCCGGGGCCTCGACCAGTGAGATGTGCCGCAGTCGGCCAGAGAGCCAGTGTGAGCGGCGCGCAGGAGATAAGTCTGAATTACGATACCGTGGCGTAGGTAGGTCTCCATATCTCTGTCTCTGTCAAGCTTCCTCAGCGTTTTCTGCACTTGTCTTTGATCCCTTTAGGCGCTTTTACAATTTACCAAATATATAACTAAATCGTTTTACAGTAATTTGTCGTAGGGAATAAGTGGAAAAGTCAGAGAGACCAACACGCACACACGGCGTGCGTCTACTCTGCTCAGCTGAGTAGGCCGTGCTGCTGTGGCCGCCCGCCGACTGAAGTCGCCACGTCCAGACCCCGGACGGGGTCCACTGCGACCCATGCGGCGGATGGTTGCGAGGGATGCGACGCATGATGTGTCGTGCGGATACGTGGCTTTTGGCCTGGGAATGATGTGAGCTTTTCCGACGGGAGAGGATGGTGCTTCTTACGTTGTATTATGCCTTGTGTGCACGTGGCTGCTGGATTTGTTTTAACGGTGTGTTTTGTTTGTATTATCGTCATGACGTGCTGCTCCCGCGTCCGTGCCTGCCTTGGCGTTATTTTAAGGGTACCGCGTTATAGGGCGGACGGGGATGCGGGAACGTCTGTGTACCTGGGAAGAGCTAATATACGTGTATGGATTCAAAGCACGCGACAAGTGGTGACCCCGACCTGTTCGCTGGGAAAGTGACTAGCGCTGCCGTCCCAGCGAGCACTGACTAGCAACTCCGAGACCTCGACTCGTGCACTGCCACCAAGACACGCCAGAGACTCTGCCGGGCAGCCGTCCTCAGTAACTGCCGTCGTCTTCACCGTCGCTACGCGTCAGTCAGACGACCGTTGCTTGATCGGTTCAGCGCGCCTGACCATCGGCCCATGCCTCGCTCAGCCGCGAGTTACCACCAGCCACACCGTTCACCCTCATCGGGCTGTGGTCGACGCCGCATACCTGTCTATTGTCCCCTCGCCGGACCTGTGCGCGCCGACCGGCGAGCCATCAGAGTCCGCGATTTCGCACGTTTGCGCACGGCTCGTTGCGCCTCAACGGTGCGTGACGTCAGAGGGACGACATTCCGACGGTCATGGACGCACACCGCGCTGATGACCCAGCAGAAGGCGCCGCAGGGGGCCGCCATCCCAGCCGCGAGCCGACAGGTCGCGGCCTTCAAGCTGCCTCTGTTTGCGGCAGAAGAGACTGAGCTGTGGCTCACCCAGTTTCACTGTGCTTGCCAGGTGGCTGGAATTCAATATTATATTTCTAAGTTTCATCTGCTGGTGGCAAACCTCCCACTCCCAGTGGCCGCTCAGACAAGGGACATTGTTACCAGCCTGACGCCCAGCTATTCGGCCTTAACAGCGGCACTGCGCACCCGGCTCGCACACTCCAGAGCCTCACGGCTGATATCGCTCCGGCGACACCAGCAGATGGGAGACCAGAAGCCGTCCCAGCTCCTCCTCGGATGCGTTCGGTGCTGGGCACCACCCCCGACGTGCCGCAGGACGGAGAGCTGCTGCGGACCCTCTTTCTGCAGCGGCTGCCGCAGACGGCGAGGGCGGCTCTGGCACTCCTGCCGGAGGAGACACCACTGGACCAGCTGGCCACAGCGGCAGACCGATTCCTGGCAGCGTCTGGGCCGTCGGTGGTGGCAGCCGTCAACGCCAACGAACTGCCACCCAACGCCGCTGCTACCGCCACTGGAGAGGCAGGTGCCATTGCCACACTACAAGGCATGGTAGCCTCACTGTCCGCGGCTTTCAGCCGGCTGTAAGCCTGTCTGGACCGGGCGGAAGGGGACCGCAGGTGGGGCCAGTTCCCATTGCAGAGGCGGGACTTCCGTCCTCGGTCCGGCTCCCGGCCGCACCAGCCGCCCCGCCAGCAGCCACAGCAGGAGCCACACCGGCCGGACAGCAGCGGTCTCTGCTATTACCACCGGCGGTTCGGCGCAGACGCGCGGCGCTGCACGTCTCCCTCCACCTGGCGTGGGGGAAACGCCCAGGCCTAAGAGAGCCCGCGGCAGCACTCACAGGCGTAACACAGCTCGCGCCGCTGCTCCACATCAGTAATGGTGAAATGAACTTGATGGTGGACACTGGGGCTGCCGCCGTGAGCGTGCTGCCGCCGACCCGAGTTCCCAGTGGCACAACTGTGAACAGTGATTCGCCCCCCCACATTAACGGCAGCCAACGGCAGCGTAATCAAAACGCAAGGTTACGCCGAATACACGCTGGTGCTAGAGGGGTGTAGCTACCCATGGAGGTTTTTGGTGGCCTCAGTAACCTGCCCAATTATCGGCGCGGACTTTCTCAGCCACTACCGGCTGGCCGTGGACATGGACGGCCGGGCACTGAAAACTGCCTCAGGCCAATTGTGCGTCGCCTAAGCCACGCCCCCTTCGGCACCAACGCAGGTGCTGCGCAGCCTCACTGTCGCGAGTGGAGGCTTTGAGGAGATGTGGCGGCAGTTTCCGGAAGTGACAAAAGAACGGGACCCAGCAGGCACCAGCCAGGCCGCCGCCACGCCGGGGCCTCGACCAGTGAGATGTGCCGCAGTCGGCCAGAGAGCCAGTGTGAGCGGCGCGCGGGAGATAAGTCTGAAATACGGTACCGTGGCGTAGGTATGTCTCCATTTTTTTTACTTTTTTTTTTGTACTTTTACAATTTACCAAATATATAACTTAATCGTTCTACAGTAATTTGTCGTGTGAAATAAGTGGAAAACTCAGAAAGACCAACACGCAGACAAAGAACGCGACACAAGTTACGGCGAATATGTCCCTTCAAGTCTAACTGTGGGAACACGCATCTTCAATCAGTGCTTCTCAGTCGCGTTAGCCATACCGATGAAGTTCAGAGACCGATACATACCAGGTCAACTCGAGCCTTGCCCTCGGTTAGAAATTTCCGGTTTGCGCAGCTGACACAAAGCCGATGGCTTTGTAAATACATATGCTCCATCTGTATCAGTCATGCAATGTTTTTGGGTCAGATTCTGGGAATGGGCCATCCAGCTCCCAAGGCGCCCTACCAGAACAAGGATCCAGACTATATTCAAGATTACGATACGGAAACTGAGGGCAAGGGTGAAGAAGGGACTGCGACTGAAAGAGTAAGAGAGCAAACAGTGCCCCAGAATAGACTGACAGAGACGTTGGTGACCCAAGATCTTACGCTTGGGGGAGATAATTCTTCTGGACTAGGGGAACCAGTGTCTGTAGAAGTCACATCAACAGAAGGGGACAGTGAAGCAAGTCGTTAAACACTTCTCCTTCAAGCCGGGAAGGTATCTGAAAGCTACTTGTAGAAGCTGGCGGCAGCCCTCGGAACAGCGCTTAATAACCAACTGTACCAAGAGAGTTCAAAGCTGTCTGCCGACCACAAGGACATACATCACATGTCAGAGCTGTCCCCATTGGAATGGCTTGGAGAAAGAAGCAGGCTCATCGTGGCGTTCATCGAGCAAGTTACGAACGTACGAAGACATTGGGACATCAGTCAGACTCCGCGGCGTGCACTTACGTTAGCACATGCCTACGAGCAACTTTTAAGCTATCGGAACCAAAGATTTGTTGGAGCTCTGGCTTTCAGTAAAATCTCTTGTCAAGAACACCTTCTGTCACAGTCATTCCATCGCAGAAATCGATTCGTCCGCCAGGTCATCGAGTTCAGTCACTACTCACCGAAATTTTCTGGCTTCAAATGCAGCAAAGGACAACAAGTTGCACGAAGGTGACGATATCGACGTCTTATTAGACAACAATCCGGTAAGTCTGCTTGCCTGACCGTGGATGGTCATAAGGTCAACCAATAATGAGCGGTTGCATCATGGTGATATCGCTGCAGTCAAGTGGTAGTGACACAAAAAACGACTTACTGAAGCCAGGGGCTTAAAAACAGCTCAAACCGGGGGCGAAATTAAGCGAGGCCCTGGAGCGGGTGGATAAGTTAGAAGTAGGACTGGCCGAAGACTTCAAGCCATACAGGAATCAGTTGACAGCCAAACACTTGCAGGAAGCGTTAGAAGAACAGCATTAGGAAAGCGCAAGCTCCATGGACTTCATAGATGCTCACTGCAGGCTGCTCAGATCCAGACCGGTTCAAATAATGTAAAAATATTTTTGCAGCATTCACACTCGCAGACCCCGATAGCTATAATGAAGTCCTGGAAAAGTGCGATGGATACTTGGAAGATGATGTTACGATGGATACAGCCCAAGAAGAACCTCCTGCGCCTGCGTCGCACAGGGCATCAGCTGGCTGGTGAAAGCATTAGGGTGTTAGCCCGAAACCTGTATATTTCGGCTGACGACTGTGAGTTCGGGTCCTCAAATGAGGAGAGAATCAGAAACCATATACTAAAATTCCCTGATCTAGTGAAAGCGTCTGAGATACCTGTATTACATAACTACTTAAACAATACTCTTCCTCGACCCCTGATTGTAAAATTCCGTCTAGAAGAAAATCGCAACCTCAAGAATCTCAAGGACAGTGAAACGTTTCGTAGAACCGTTTGTTCCCACATCATATCGGAAATTCTCGCTATTTCTGTCAGCTCCTCCTATCTGGAACTCTACAATTGCTTCAAGAATTAGACAGATCCAAGATGTGCCCTGTTCAAGAAACACGATGAAAATAGTGTCAAAGAAAATTTTCGTTGACGAGTATTGATGAATGCTATTTTGGAATGGTGCAATTACATGCTTTTCTCTTTTTTCTTTCTTTTCACTGGTTAATTATGTGGTAATTCTGCCGTCCAGAGGCAAAGGGCCGTAGCTCTCATTGCTCACACTGGGGCTACGTCCTTTTGTCTTTGGATGGCAAAACGATGGGGGGGGTCCTGGGATGCCTGGTTAAGCAAAACTCAAGTGACATAACAAAATTCGTATCAGACTCCATCATGAGTGGTATCAGAGGCCGGGACCGAGCCCTGCTCCTGGTCCCGTTTTGCCTCTCCATCATGACTAATATACAGCTAAAAACTTCCCACTGATCAACAGCTTTTCCAGGACACCTCCCCTGTTCCTTCTTCCGGTTTGTTAATTTTTCCCTCTCTCACCTTTACAGGATTGTGCTGCCTGCGACGAGCGGCATGTGGTGCCGAACTGCCAGAGCTGCCAGAATCGATATCCAGGTCCGTGATGGGGCGTAGGGGCGACTCGGATCGGACCCGCTACCTACGACTCCGAACTGTTCACGGGGACCTTTACTGCCGCTGCTCGCTCTGCGCTCACCCCCCCCCTCTTACTGACCTGGCCCTTTTCACGGCGCGTGGCCGCTGCTCACCGGGTGCCCGGACTCCGCTGTTCCCTAGCGTCGTCTCGGCTGGTGACCTCTGATCGGCTGGGGCCGCGTGCCGCCGCGCGGTGGCTTCACGGCTCCGCGCCCCTTGTGTCCGGAAGTCGGACTGTTGAACTGTTCGGCCTGGTGCGGGCTGTGGTTGCACTGTTCGGCCGAGTGCGGCACCGGGGCTGTGGCCGGGTCCCTCAGGTGTGTGGCCTTCGGCGGGGGGCGGCTATATGAAGCGACAATTTTGGATACGATCGCGAACTGTGAGTAGGTACCTGTTTTTAATATGAACATTGCGAGATGGTTAACCCGGGACTGGTGAGCACGAATCGCCTTGTGGACTGTGAATCAATGCAATGCAGCCAGTGCTAAAAAGAATTAGAGTGTAGGTTTTGGCCGTGTGCGGAGTGATCGGCTTGGGCCTGATGTTTAATTTTGTTAATTTTGCCGTATGTCGCTGAAGCGGCATACGGCTAACCACCGTGACATACTGTCAATGACAACAATATCATTCTTGCGCTCCGCTGGCCGGATGCCCTGTGTTTCTTTTTTTTGGTCACAGAAAGCGCCCCATTTTGCGTTCAGTTTACTATGATTCAAATAGCTTACACACGTTTAGCGTATTATTATTCAATCAGATCAGGCCATAAATCATACTGGTTCGATTCAGAAATGAACCCATTGCACTAACCTGTGATATACAGGTCATGTTTAACCAGGTCATGGTGACTCCAGACCATAGAGACCTGTTACGGTTCGTCTGGTGGCCAAATGGAGACATACTGCAAGAACCGAATGCCTTCAGAATGACTACACACTTATTTGGAGCCACGCCATCGCCTGCATGCGCTATCAGTGCCCTAACCAAGACGGCAGACACCTATGAGGACGAGTTCGGCTCTGCCGCCGCGAACTTCATCAGACGAGGCTTTCATGTTGAGGACGGAATCAACGCAGTAAATGATGCAGAAACCGCCTTTCAGCTGGTAGTCAACACAACAAAGATGTACGAGAAATGGGGTTTTCAACTCCACAAGTTCAGCTCTAACTGTCCACGGGTGACAGCAGCAGTTCCCATCGATCGCCGTTCAGCAAACGCTCATCACGCCGATATAACAGACACAGCGAGAGTCGAGCAAGCGCTAGGGAATGAAATGGGACATCGAAAATGGCTGCTTCTTGATCAATACTTCAGTACCGGGGCAGCCTACCACACGAGGAGGCATTCTGTCAATGGTAAGCAGTGTGTGTGATCCACATGGCTGGATATCACCATTCACTCTGACATGGAAACACCTAAAACAGCTCTGATGTGACGGTCATCAGTGAAAGAATCCTGTACCAGACAGCATCGGTCTGAACTGGGCAGATTGGAAAGCAAACCTCGGACTTTTACTGTAATAGCCACTTTACTATGTCAAACTAAAATAGGTTAGGAGCAGTTCTGTATTTCTCCCAGCTGATGTTGACTGTTGTTCACCACGTAAAAGCTGTCAGAAGACACATTAACTCTTATCAGTAACTAATCGTAGGTCAGGCGTTGGGGTAAACACCACAAATCATTGACGACGAGCATAGGCAAGTATCACAACATTTATGAGGTCTGAAGGACCAAAAGCAATGCAATATTGAAACCATTTGCCGCTTGGAATGTTTTTCCAATAAACATGATTCAACTTTTGTGTCTTTGATGCCGCAATATGAGGCTTATACGGTTCAACATAATGCAGAAGCTGTAACGAGGCATAGGTCATTCAAAATGCACATACTTCGTTCGCCTGATGTAGGGATGCTGTTGTACATGAACTGTCTCCAATGCTTCAATAGGTATGAGACTATGCAGGCTGTCAGCAGCCAATACAACTCATAAAACATTGATCATAACAATTAAACCCTCAATGTCACTGAGCCTCTTCAAGAACAATGCGCTTCTGCGATAGAATATGCCTCTGAAAAGCTAGTCACGATTGTCAACCTCGTGTCGGCAGCATGTATGTAAAATATTGCAATTATTTCATTATTCCACGAACTGGGTACTCGCCGTGAGTCTTACAAGCTTTTATAGCGCAACAGCCGATCTCGAAATCGTTCAAATGCAGCGTACTCGACAAGAGGAATCTAGATATTTAAAGTTCAATATCGAATTCAGAGTGATACAGGCATCAGAACATCTGAGCTGCACACATATCGCCACAGGCGGGGCGATATGTGTGCTTCATCTGACAAAAAGTTGTTAGCTGTCAACAGGTGTCTGGGTGCGCTCCTCGGCCAGAAAAGCTGCGGCATTACCTGGCAGCTGCCCTCGCTTCCCGGAACAATGATCTGGAGGATCTGTTCACAGAGTGCAAGCTTCTCTCCACCGAGAAGGTCACTGAGGTAAAGAAGGTTATAGAGGAGGTGGAGATGCTAGTTGTCATAGCGGATATCCCAGCACTCGTGACCTACCTGCTGGAAAGCCGAGACATCGATCCGGACCACCACCACCTCCAGCTCGGAACAGTCTGTCCTGAAGGTTTGTTTCATAAACTGCGAAGGTGTAGATGTGGAAAAGGAGACGTCCCGCAAGCGAGCTTGATAATCGACTTTTTTGGGGATTTGCGGTGAGACTGCTCGCTGCGCTTCGAGTCCTCATCCAGTAAGTGATACACCAGTAACGCAGCTAACTGAGCTGCTGGACCCCACAGTCAAGGTCACACTGCTCGATCCACTGGCGGAAATACAGCACCTGCAGGCGGAGGTACACCGCTTAAAGACCTTAGTCAGGTCCCAGAACGCCCGGGCTCGCCGACAGCGAGTGCGTGCAAGGCGAGAAGCTGTTTCGCTCCGCAAAAAAGGCTGCGGCCATGGATGCTCTGTTGAGAAAAGGCGTCCTCACAGAAGGTCCTCACGACACGACGGCGCCCTTGCTACACCAGAAAGGAGGTGAGTGTGGCACTTCGACTAAATGCTATCTCGCCCCAGGCTCATAAATACGTGGGAAAAATGATTGGGATTCCCCTGCCTTCCACGGCTACTCTGTCGCGGTGGACACGGGAATTTAAGGTGACACCAGGAATCATGGAAGCCGCCGTTGCTGTGCTGGAATCTGTGGTTCCCACCATGGAGCCCCTGAAGCGACTGTGTGGTGGCGTTCGACGAGATGGCCATAGACCGGCGATACTGCCACGACACCTCGCTCGATCAGGCATTGGCCGGAAGTAAGCTGCAGGTGGCGATGGCGCGCAGACTGTGCAGCTCATGGAAGCAGTCTGTATTTTACCAGTTGGACGCACCGATGACGGTCGCAACGCTGAACTTCGCCATCAGCACCCTGGAGGCTCTTCAGCTCCGCGGCGATGGCGGCTTTGCTCCCGCACAAGGACCAGGCGGCGGCTGTCCTGACAACTGACCGGTGGTTTGATGGGATGAACAGTCGTCGTCAGTTCGACGCCAATGGATGTGGATACGGCGTTACCCAGGACCATTCGCCAGACAGGAGGAGGCCGCCCTTACTGACATGGAGGTTTTGATCCCCTCCGTGCACAAAGCCTCAGACCACAACCCCGCCGGTAGCCGCCGGCTGCTGCCGTTTCAACGCGGGATGCTGCAGGGCATCTCGTCGGTGCGGGGCCTGTACGCGGACCTCCGACAGCAGGTGCCGGAGCTGCGCTTCCTGATGCCGTAGCCATCCCAACCAGGACTGCATCGACAACCTGCTCTCCCAGGTTGTGGCGGGGCGCCAATTAATAGTTGTATTATATAATAATACTCATACACGTTCTGGTCACGTTAAAACAAGGCATAGTTCCTGGGCTGGGTAGTTGACTTATCTATATTGTACTCGACCCCGATTCCGACTTATATTTTTATGTATTATTATGCATTTTATGTCTGACTTAAAAACCCGTAGAGTAAAAACAATAAGTTTGTCTTCTTTTGGCATTTGGTTAGCAATGTAACTCATATTTTGTCGAAATTTCACGCATTGTATTTAATTTGAGCGACTCTTACAGGGTGCGGCATAAATAATTACCGATCCAAAGAAATTGCATAGTGTCCTTATCGTTCATCAGAATTTCATTTGACGTTGTCACCATGTTCTCTAACGTGTCTTCTTCCGTCGTTTCAGTGATTTAGTTAGTAACTTTATATTAAGTATCAAAAATGAGCAGAACGACCGTGCGTGACGAAATCGTGGCTCTAAAAAAATGCTGGTGTCAGAGTCAAGGAGGTGATGAAGCAGCTCAAAATGTGCAGAAAAACTGTTTTCAATGTGATGAAACGGTACCAACGGACTAGTACAACTAAGAGCAAGCCGATCCCTGGCCGCAGCCGATCTGCTCGCACTAACGCCATCGTGAAGGCCATCAAGAAGAGGGTGCAACGGAATCCAAGCAGGAGCATGCGACAAACTGCCAAAAGCCTTCAGATTTCAGAAAGATCGGTGAGACGGGTCGCTAAAGAGGATCTGGGATTTAGGCCCCACAAAATGCAGCATCGGCACCTAATTTTGGCAGCTTCGAAGACTAAACGTCTAAACAGGACGAAGACGATGTTGGCGATGGATCGGGCCAGTGACCGAGCGTTCATCTGGTCCGACGAAAAATATTCACTGCCCAGGCCGTCACCAACTCCCAGAATGACAGGGTCTATGATGCTAGCCCACATGACCTTCCAGAGGGCAGTCGGGTGCATTTTCGCCGTCAGAAGCCTGCAGGAGTCATGGTGTGGGCTGCTGTTGCATCAGACGGCACCAAGTCCCCCCTGGTCTTCATCGAAGAAAGAGTGAAGGTCAACAGTGGGGTTTACCTGGAAATGCTGGAGGACAAAGTGCTCCCGTGGGTCAGGGAAACATTCGGCGACCGATACATCTTCACCCAAGACGGTGCACCGGCTCACACATCAAAAGTCACCCAGAAGTGGTGCAAGGAAAACTTCAGTGGCTTCTGGGACAAAGACTTGTGGCCTCCCTCCAGCCCAGATCTGAACCCGATGGACTTCGTCATATGGTCTATTCTTGAGACTGATGTCTCGAAGGTGTCCTACGGAAGCGTCCCGGCCCTCAAGGCCGCTCTGGCCCCGGCCTGGTCCAATCTGGACGAAGAAGTGGTGCGGCATTTCTGTGCATCATTGGCTTCACGTCTGAAGGCCGTGGTCCGGGCAAAAGGGGGCCACATTGAGGCTTAGTGTTTCAGAAGACACGAGTAAAGTGGCGAGAAATATATGTGCTGAAAAGGAATTGTGTGACTTGTAATTTTCTCAAAAAATGGAAAAATTCGATGGGTAAGTCTTTACGCCGCACCCTATAGAGTTCTGCCACCGTCGTGGCGACACATTCTAAAATGTAGGTAATAAGCTGTAAGTTACTGAGGTGAAAATGTTATCATTGATAGCATATGTATTGTATTCTATTTACGCATAAGTTCAGGGTTTCCCGATGCGTTCATCTGTGAAGACTTATCAGCTGGATGAACTGCCTTGTTTTCTCTGTGTATCAGGTGGAGAGGCTGCGTGACGTCGAGGCTGAGCACGAAGAGAAAGTGGAGCTTGCGCTCAACACGACGCAGGTCACCTGCACCCTCAGCGAGGAGGTTGGTGTGGAGCGGGAAGCCCTGGCCTACGCTGCCGGCTTTGTTGCCTACAAAGTAAAAGACTTCTGCCCAAACCTCGGCCAGTCCACTTGTTCTGCGGCTCCCAGTCGTGTGACAGACCGCTGGCTGCGGCTTCTGAGCCGAGGAGGCCTTGTGGTGCCGCCCCAAGCCTGGATGGAGGTGGTCAAAACGTTCGAGCTTACCTTCAGTCAGACTATGGGGTCTAAAGTCGAGCGCCACCCACGTATAGTTGCGCGATTGGTGGCAGCGTTGCTGCGTAAGGAGCCGAGCCTGGACCAGCGCGTGGCTCGCAAGCTAGTGGTGGCTCGGCTTCAGATTCACCAGCGGTGGCTAAACCTCAAGCTGAGTGAGAGAGCAGCTGAAAGGCGAGCAGCTAGGCAGGCTCGCCAACACCAGTGCGGCTCGTAACTGCTGGCGACGCACGCTGCTGTATGACTCGTCCGGAGGAATGTCTGTGTTGTTGATGTCGAGTCCCCTCGGCCGCCACTCGACTCTGGAGGGCTCTGAAGGCAGCCGCGAGGCCACCACGATGTGGCTGCTGTGAACCTGTCCGGGTCTCGGCAGGGTGTTGCCGGGGTGGGTGTCGTCTCGCTTCCGCAGCCTCTACACCTTTTAGTCATTTGTGTCAGTCACGCCTCAAAGTAAATCGAAACATATGAACCATGTGAACTATCTGAAATGAAGCATAAATGGGTTGTGGAAAGTGCTGAAACACACTATCTTTGGCTTCAGGTTTTGTTAGATAGCAGTGGGGTAAGATCAAAGGAGGGGCTGGACCCAATGTGGTATTGTAAAAGTTCCTGCATCACATGATGTCATTCTTCATAACACATGTGGTCGAACATGATACACCTCTTGCTGGTGTTTTGACTTCTGAGTCGAACCCGAATCATTCTCAAGTTGAACCTGACGCTACCCCTGGGCTTAAATGGATAAATTCAAGCTCGCTAAAGGGTCAGGTAGGTCACCCATTTTGAAGGACTTCAAGTTGAAGCATTTCATATGTGTTTATTCTATTGGAAGAGGCATATGCCTGATACGTCCATTCTCCGGGTGCGCTTATAACCAGGCATGTAGGAGTTACACACACGGCTAAGATAATTGCGACCATTTCCTGAGCATCTACTAGTTCACAAGAGCAAAGAAGAACGGCGGAGTGTTTGCTAGCCCTGTCTGGTTGGTACCTTTATCCGCCCCTGATTCAAGGCAGACTGGTCAAATATGATTTTGAAGCATTTTTGTTATTTGTCTCGTATTCAGCTTTCTGCACATTGGTCGAACCCCGGAATTTATTGTAATTAGGGGTATTTTTAGCCGAAAATCATGAAAACGTCCATGATTTCTCTGAAAAAAATAATGAGCTCGACATTTTGATTTTTAAAATGCTTCTCTATGGAGAGAAATAAACCTCTGCCTGTGGATGCCGCCATGATCTGGCCACTTCTACCATAATTAAGAGGCTTCAATGGCTTCAATTGGCTGATTACTCACCGTGACGTCAGCGCTGTCATCACACCAACGGCTGACAAGTGTGGCCACCTGACTGGGGTAGATTTGGGGTATATTTCAGGTAGGTTTTTAGCTTTCCTCCACGGAAATTTTTAGTTTCAAGACAAATGATACATCGAGTGCCGGGTGTTCTGGCATGCTTTACATCTTGGCATCTCATTTAAAGGGAATGTGGCACCTTCATAACGTGATTTTAACTGAGATAGCCAAGTTGTAGAGCAAGTTGGAAAACCCGGTACTCTATATATCATTTGTCTTGGAACTCGATATTTCCGTAGAAAAAGTTAAAACCTACCTGACACCGACCCCTCATCAACCCCTCGCCGGGCGGCCATTGTCGTGAGCTGCTGGTGTGACGACATATGCTGACGTCACGATGAGCATCAGTCAATCGAAGCCCTTGAAGCATTTCAAGTATGGTAGTGGTTGCCAGATCATGGCATCATCCACAGGCATATATTTATTTATTTTCCTAGAGGAATATTTTTAAAAACAAAATATTGAGCTTATTGAGCATTTTTGTGAGTCGTTTCATTATTTTTGGCTAAAAATACGCCTAATCTCACAAAATTCCAGGATTCGACCAAGCTGCCACATTCCCTTTAAAGGGAATGTGGCACCTTGGTCAAATCCTGGAATTTAGTGTATAGGGATATTTTTAGCCGAAAATCATGGAAGCGTCCATGATTTCTCTGAAAAAAATGTACAATAGGCAACCACTACCATATTCAATAAGCCTCAAGGGCTTCGATTGACTGATACTCACCGTGACATCAGCATATGTCGTTACACCAACAGCTGACAACTGTGGCCTCCTGCTAAGGGTACATGTGGGGTAATTTTCAGGTAGTTTTTAATTTTTCTCTACAGAAATTTTGAGTTTCAAAATAAATGATATATGGAGTAGGTACCGGATTTTCCAGCATGCTTTAAAACTTCGCTATCTCAGTTAAAATCACGTTACAAAGGTGCTACATTCCCTTTAAAATCGCGTTATAAACGTGCCACAGTCCCTTTAAACAGTGTGTAGAAAACAAAAATAAACTCACGACCAAAATGAACAAAATCTAAAATTCCTCTGTTCGATAAGCACCACTCGTACTTCCCCTGAAACTGCCTGTATACAATGGCGGATTCAGGACTTCATTTGAGGGAATGGTGTGAAATGAGGGAGAGCGGCAGGGGTCGAAAAAAGTTGCCATTTTGCCATTCTAAATGGTGACAGCTGGAGTTCCACCGGGTGACAAAAGTCACAAGTCGATTCACAAAAGTGGCACCTCTAATTCTCATACACTGCAAAATCTGGATTGACTTGGTTGGCACGGTTCCAATTTGGTTGGCCCATTTTAACCGTCTGCGCCATAAGCTTTGTTCGACTAACCATATGTTGTGTCCTCAGTTCAGAGGGTTTATACCTCTAGAAGTCCTCCGGCTTAGAGGACTTCGGTGTGTTTGTGGTCTCTGTTCGAGTGGCCAATTGACGGGGGCTTCTTAAAATAAACAGCATGGACGGCGGATGTGTTTATCTATCTTAGAGGATAGAACATGGCGACCAGTATGAGATACACGTGAATTACATTACATTTCAAGTATTTACATACACAATTACATTATTAACTACAAGTTACAGTTGCATTCTTCGCCGCCGCCCCTACTTTCGCTGTTCAAATGGACGGAATACATGCGCCCGCGCCATTTCTGCCGCATCCTGGGCGTCCGCCCATGCCTTTCTCGCAATGGAAGTTTTCATTTAATACATACATGATGGCAGTTGGAGGCAACACCTTTTCAGATGAAAGGCAGGTTGCTCTACTCCTCCACTGCCTGGGGCCGGAGGGTCAGAGAATCTTTCGCTCCTTACCTGAGACAGCCAAGCTGGATGGGGAATCCGCTTTCGACTACACTATGCGGAGACTAGACGGTCACTTTGCGCCACAAGTCAACCCCATAGCCTCACGCTTCAAGTTCCGCCAGCGTCGTCAGGAGGTAGGGGAGAGCACAGCCAACTACATAGCTGACCTACGGTCCCTCTCCACCTCCTGCCAGTTTGGTTCCCTGACTGATGAAATGATTCGAGACCAGGTGGTAGAGGCTACGGTACACCCCCACCTGCGTGAACGATTCCTTCAGGATCCCAAGCTCACTCTGGAGCAAGTCAGTTCTCTGTCAGAAGCTTATGAACGCTCTCATGAAGAAGCGAGAAGTATGACTGCCCCAATTTCAACTTCAAGTAACCTCGTCAGGAAGAATCCTGCACCCAAGCCTTCGTTCAAGGAGCGTCTGCGTACAGGCAGGCAGGCTAGTTCACATAAGGGATACAGCCCAAAGGTGAAGCCACATTCTGACACTACACGTGCCCCTCCAGGGCCAGGTTTTGTGTGTTATGGGTGCGGAGCCGTTGCTGATCATTATCCTAATGACAGTGCATGTCCAGCAAGAGGCAAGTCATGTGCTAAGTGTGGTAAAGTAAACCACTTTGCCAGAGTGTGTAAATCTACTAAAACTGTAAGTACAGTGACATTAATGTCTGTACGTGCTGCTGGCTCACACCTGACCAAAGACGTGAAGGTTCATGGTAAGACTGTGACCTTTGTTGTGGATACAGGTAGCCCTGTTACACTGCTACCATTGGATGTGTGGGGTGGAGACCCCGAGTTTCTTTGTCCCACTGATGTGAAGCTCCACAGTTACTCTGGTAACAAACTCTCAGTTCTTGGCATTGCTGATGTGAAAATAGAGGGCTGTACAAAGCCTGTGAAAGTGTACATAGTTCAGAAGGGTGTTCCCCTTATGGGACTTGATTTGATGGAGCTGTTACGTGTCAATGTTGTGGATGGACAAGTGTGTGCTGTGACTCCCCAGTGCCAGGGTCGAGTTCAGACCAGAGTGCTCCTACAGGGGGAGCCCCTTCTCCTACAGGGGCAGGGTTACGTAACCAGCCACAGGTACCTCAACCCTGCATCAAAGGGTACATGCATCAGGTGACTGTTGACCCTTCTGTGTGTCCTGTCCAACAGCCTCTGAGACGCCTTCCGTTTGCTGTCAGAGATGAGTTTGCAGCTAAGCTCTCTGAGATGGAGGCTGCAGGGATCATTGAGCGCGTGGATGCCAGTCCCTGGGTATCTCCTGTGGTGGTGGGGCGTAAGAAATCTGGTGACATCAGGTTTCTGTTAGACCTTAGACAGGTCAACCAAGCTGTGGTAACTGACGGGTACCCCATACCTCATATGGATGATGTGCTTCATTCCCTACAGGGGAGTTCTGTGTACACTGTTCTTGACCTTAAGGATGCTTATCATCAGGTCGAGCTGCATCCTGATTCGAGAAACCTCGTTGCGTTTCTGACACATGCAGGCCTGTTTCGTATGACTCGCATACCTCAGGGCCTGTGTAGTTCTGGACCATGCTTCCAGAGGATCATGATGGACATGTTGCAAGGTGTTCCCGGCGTGACTGTGTATCTTGATGATGTGGTAGTGCATGGTTCCTCTCGTAAGGAACATGACCAGTCGCTGGCCCAGGTTGAGGCCATCTTCAAAGCGCACAACGTACAGGTGAACGAGACTAAGTGTCTTCGAGCTCGGACTGAGATTCCGTTCCTCGGTCTAAGGATCTCTGCAGGACAGCTTGCTGTGGATCCTGAGCGTGTTCGCCCACTGCTTAACATGCCAGATCCCACTTCACAGAAGGAGCTGAAGTCCCTTCTTGGTGCTCTGGGCTACTACTCCCGCTTCATTGAGCACTTTTCTGACAAGACAGCCATCCTCAGAGATGCGCTGCTGGCAGAGCACTTTGAGTGGACTACGGTTCTCTCTCAGGCTTTGCGCTCTGTGATGAGTGAAATCTCTGCTTCCAAGGGACTTGCTTTCTTCAATCCTTCCCTCCGCACCATTGTGACATCCGATGCCTCCGATATTGGTTGTGGTGCAATCCTTAGCCAGGTAACTGCTTCAGGGATGGAGGAGGTCGTGGCGTACACCTCCAAGAAGTTCACTCCTGCTGAGCTCCGGTACTCAGTCGTGGAAAAGGAGGCTCTCGGCTGTGTCTACGCAGTTGAGAAGTGGAGACCCTTCCTCTGGGGAAGGAAGTTCCTCCTCCGTACTGACAATCAGGCACTTACAAGCGTATTTGGCCTGAAAGGCTCTACCCGTGTGGGCCGCCGTATTGCTCGATGGGAGGCTCGACTGCTAGCCTTTAACTTTGATGTTCTACATGTCCGTTCGCAGGACAATGCTGTTGCTGACGGCCTTTCACGGCTCCCAGTCGTTGACAGCTGGGAAGACGATGACAGTGTGGAGATTGCTGCTCTGGGTCTACAGACCGAGCTTTCTGCTGTAACAGAGGATGAGCTTTGCGCTGCCGCTGCCTCTGACCAGGTTCTGTCGCAAGTTCGCGACAGTGTTCTGTCTGGCCGATGGAACCGACGTGACCCACACATGTCGCCCTACTTCCAGGTACGCAATGAGCTTTCTGTTTCAGGCTCTTTGGTATTCCGCGGCGATCAGCTCGTTGCACCAGCTGATCTCCAGCGCCGACTCCTAGACGTGGCACATGAGTGTCATCCCGGTGCTGTGCGTACAAAACAGCGCCTTCGCGCCTGTTACTGGTGGCCAGGTATGGACCGCCAGGTGGAGACTTTGATTCGAAACTGTGCGCTTTGCAACACGCACAGCAAGTCTGCCACTGTTTCTCGCCCCCCTGTGCAACAGGTGGACTTACCTGCAGGACCGTGGACCAGGCTGGTGCTGGACGCGATTGGCCCTATGCCTGGACCAGTGTCCGAACGTTACGGTCTGGTGCTAGTCGACGCCTACAGTCGTTGGCCGGAGGTAGCTCTCATGCACGAGGTAACCTCCGGAACCGTTATTAGCTTTCTGGATGCCGTCTTTAGTCGTGAGGGTGTCTGTTCCGCACTGCTCACAGATAACGGCTCAGTGTTCACTTCACATGAGTTCAACAGGTACTGCCAAGTACATGGCATCAAGCTGATGCATAGCTCACCCCTACTCTCCACAGACATGCGGTCTTGTGGAACGGCATAATCGCCACGTTAAGGACTCTCTGGAGACCGCCCGTCTCCTGGGAGAGGAGCGCACTTGCTTCTTACGACGCTCCCTACAGGTGTACCGCGCCACTGTTCACCCAGCTACAGGAGTGACACCGTTCAAAGCTATGCGCGGCCGTGATATGCGCACTAAGCTGATCGTTCCTGATCCGTGTTCTGTTCAGCCAGACACGATCGCCGCTGGTGTGAAGGAGCACCACGCTCGTTACCAGGGCAAGTACCTCACCAGGTGCAACAGGAGCACCGGTCCGCTTCCTACTTGGCAGCCCGGTGACTGGGTACGTGTCCGTGTCCCCTTCGGGAAAAAGCGCCAGTACGGCCCGCCGCTGCAGATTTCTTCGCAGAAGGGCCCGGTGAGCTACAGACTGTCTGATGGACAGCGCGTACACGCGCGCCGACTCTCTCCAGTTCATGGTCAGTGTCTGCACCGGTTTGATCCAGAGCTCGAGGCTGAGCATCGTCCTTGGGTTCCTCCTGTTGGTAGTGATGTCGAGACTCCAGCTGAACATAACCCTGTTCTTGCGCCAGGTGTCCAGCGCCCGGTTCCGGAGCGCCTCCCTCATAGCCCACGTAGAGGTGCGCGTTTGCGTTACGCGCCTGAGCGTTACAGCCCTGAACCGTAGAGTGTTTAGGACTGCTTGTGTGTACTGTCGTGCTATTCACATTTCACTGCGTGTTGAGGGGAATGGGGTAGATGTAATATGTTCAGAGGGGGAAGGTGTTGTGTCCTCAGTTCAGAGGGTTTATACCTCTAGAAGTCCTCCGGCTTAGAGGACTTCGGGGTGTTTGTGGTCTCTGTTCGAGTGGCCAATTGACGGGGGCTTCTTAAAATAAACAGCATGGACGGCGGATGTGTTTATCTATCTTAGAGGATAGAACACCATATTTGGTAAATGCGGTGAATTATTCGAACCATATTCGATCCTGGGCTCGAAAAAGTTCGGGCCCTCGCCTATCTCTCAACATGGGCTGGTGACACGAATGGTGTTATAGTGCCATTGTCACCATTGCCCCCAGGCTATGTCACCAGCCGTATTCACTTCTTCTTCCGTGGTCGAACACATCACTGCTATAATCAGCTGAGCGGCTCGGCCTTCACCGCACTGCGCCAGTCGCCGCATTAGGCGCGCTGTAGATATTTATTTATAAATTAGGCGCTGTGGAAAAGTATAGAGAGCGGAAAGGCAAGGAAGAGGAAGGAAAATATCGGTTGCTATCTTTCTTCCGCATGTGGTGGCAAGGTGGTGAGAGTATAGGTGCTGATCAGTCAGGTATGTTGGTACTAAGTATGATATAGAAATAATGCTTAAACCTAATATATGTAAGTTCTGCAGTGAAGGTAGACTTTGCCGCTGTGCTTACTGGTATGCCGAGTCGGGGACTCAAGTGGGCACTTGTAACTGGGTACCTAGATACCTATCTCTCTAAGTCCATGCGTGGAAATCCTGGGGGTCGGACCCCTCATTGCCGGAATCAGGAGCAACTTTTGGGGGAACAAAATCAATGTTTGGAGGGAGCTCCATCAATAAATCCCGAAAATATAGTATTTTAAAAGGCCTAAATTTGGATCTTTTGGTAGGCAAAAGACACTATTTTGGGCTTTGTTGGGGGTAACAGTTCCTTTGGCCCCCCTTGGATCAACTCTCGGACCCCCTGAATTTGGGTCTCCCGTAGACTTTATATAGGGCTTGTAGTGCCGTGCCAGTATCAACTCACAGAGACCTCCAGGCCTGCCTCATGCAGTGCCTACCTTGCAAAAAGTTGTGGATTGGCACAATGACAAGAATAAGAACTTGTAGTTTGATTTGTTTAGGAGGTAGCTTTTGGGGGTGGCTATGACTAGTAGGGATGGGGGTCAAGACCAGTGTGGGGCAGTCTGTGGGGGAAGAACAGTAGGTAAGCAGATTGTGTCAGTTTTCAACATCTTATTAGGGTGGTTGTTGGGCATAGTGAGCAGTTTTAGTACCTGCTTGGCTCATGCATATATGATAAATCATGTGAAGCATTGATGTTCATATATGGATTCAGACCTACCATCTTGAGATAGTTTTTTCTGTCTGTGGGGCACCACTAGCACACTCTGGATGGTGAGCGGCACCGCGAACTCATGCAAGCATTACAAATATAAAATCATTTAAAGGTGACAATAATGATTTTTGAGGTATTTCCATGGTGAAGGTATGTATGTACATGGAAATATTTGTGCCATCAGTGTAAAATTTCAGCAGTCTGCCAAATTTTTTTTCAGATTGGGGTCAGCAAAAGAAACTGCAGCGCACAAACATACTTGGGGGCAGAACTTGTGGTGCTGGGGCAAGCAGGGATAAACCACCAGATGTATATTTTAACATAGTGGATAGGTGAAGTATGTTGGTGGTTGTGGGCATTTGAGGACGGCATATGTGATTTATCGTGGCTTTTCATTTGCAGGTAAACAGCAAATGTGTATTACTCCATATAGGAAAGGAAGGAAGGAGTGCCACTGCTTCAGTTAAAAAACATTTGCCTCCCCATTGTCCCTTGGCTTGATAATGCTAGTGAATAAAACATGATAGAAGTCTGGTTTGAAGAAGCGTTTTGGGAGATTAAGCAATGATTAGCATGATGTGCTTTTCTCTAGCAATGATTCAAAATGCTTCATAAATGTGAATAAACTATTGAATGAAATGTTTAAAGCCAACATAATGGTAACTGTTGCAAGTTTTGCTGTGTTCAATGATCAACAACCTGCAAAATGTATCTTGATACGAGTATTTATATTATTTTAAGCATTTAGAAAGAGAAAATCGATCTTGGCTGGCCAACTGTAGGGACCTTAAAATGTTTGACAAATCAAAGAGCTGCCATAACAAGATTTTTTCTAGACAAGCCATGTTCTTTCTGCCTGTGTCATACACAGACAGGATTGCTTGGAACTGTAGTGCATTCATCAGATTTTAAGTTAAAAGAGTCAGTGTAACTGGCTGATAAATGACAAAAAATATTTTCATTCAGCATACCTTTACAATCATACAACAAATCCTCTTAATGTTGCTCCTGCCTTGTCTGTGAAACATTGTAGGTGTTATTAGTTTTTGCTGAAGCAGTAGGTGTATAGGTTTGGAATGGGCTTAAAGCATTTGGGACTGTGGGAGAGGGGATTGGGGAAGTCACTTAAACTTTATCAAATACAGGCAAATTTTTATGACAGCTTTAAGAAAGCTGTCTAGATAGAAATATGAAGGGAATATTCATGATTGGATGGAAAGTAAGCTCACCCACTTATCTGGCTCAATTGAGGTGTATTGTGCAGGATGCAAAACTGTATACATGATTTTGCATATTTTTTGCACTCTTAAACTTTTGCACATTTTGGGAATGGTCAGGTACAATGTTATCCCTCAATATGCTATCGCACAATCTTTCACATGTAGAACTATTATTTTAGCGAAAAATTATGTTTGGCCTGGTGCCTATTGTGCTGGTCCTCATTTGGCACTCTTTGTACTCTGAGATGTTTTGGGACTTCTTGCTCTATTTTTTATGCCACTGCTATTTTAAAACTGACTTTAAAAGCTCTTAAAGTATGGAGCAAGTTTTCAGAAAGAGGATACAAAATGCTGTCAATTCAGTTACATAATCCCTTTCCTCTACGATGCCGACAACTAGAGAACATGGTTGCTTGGGCCTGCTTTGGTTTGATACAGGTGGGGCTGGGGCAATGGCGTAGCCTAGGGGGTCCGTGGACTCCTCTTGGGCTTACTGTTCACTGTAAAGCAGGAATATGGGTGTTGGTGCTCCCCCTCTCCAGCTTGGTCTCGGGGACCCCGATAATCAGTCTTGGAGGGCCCCAGAGAATCGCTCTCGGGGACCTCTGAGCATCTGTCTTTTGGGTTCCCGAAAATTCTTGGGGCTCCGAGCATCCTTCTCGGGGCCCCCGATCTTTGGCCCTCGGGAATCAGTTTCGGGAGCCCCTAAACATTGGTCTCGAACATCACTCCCGGGGGCCAGGGACATTGGTCTTGGGAGACCCGAATATCGGTCTTGGGAGCTCCCGAATATCACCCTTTGGGGGCCCCGAGACCACTGCTCGGGACCAAGATCGGAGGGTCTCGGAAAAGTGCTCGGGTAGATGTGCCTGTGTTGAGAATATGTTGCTCACTAAGGTGGATTTCCTGGGATTGATAGAGGTATACATTTTAGGGGCATCGAACATCTGTCTGAGGCCCCCGAGCATTGATCTTGACTTGGAGACCGTGATCATCGGTCTCCTGGACACCCCCACACCCAACATCATTCTTGCAGGCTCCCGAGCATCACTGGGTCCCTCTGAGCTTGGTCTTGGAATCCCTCGAGAATCTGTCTCGGGGTCCCCGAATATCGGTTCCGAGCATCGCTTTGGGGGAGGGAGGGGTGAGACCAGGTTTTGGGGGTCCCGGAGCGATTCTCGGGGCAGCGAGGCAGATGTTTGGGGCCCCCAAAGCGATGCTCGTGGAGTCCGAGACCGATGTTCGGGGGCCTCCGAGACTGATTCCCGGGGTCCCAGGAGGTCAAGTTTGGGAGCCCTGAGACCAATGCCTACGCTTTCAGGAATAAGGTCAGCTCAAAGCAAGTGAAGTGCTCGTTCAGTGAGCAAGGTCAGTTCGAGCATCGCGCTCATAAGCCACCGTGAATCGATCCCATGGACCCCTGAACACCGATTCCGAGCAATGCTCTCGTTGTGTCTCCCGAAACTGCTGCGCGAGAGCAAGCTGGGGGGGTTCTGAGAGATGTTTATGAACATCAAGTGTGCGAATTTGTTTGTTTTATAATGTCGTGACTGTATGACCTTTAAAATATCACAATCATATTAATGCGTGATAATATGTTTCTTCACGGCAAATATTCAGCGGTAACACTTAACTGCTACCCTCTCGCTGCGAGATTCTTTATCTATAATTTTCTAAGAATAATCACTGAAGTGACATTGGAATATTTCGCTGCTCAGCAGGCACAAGTGCATGTGGTGAGTGGTGAGAGCCGCCAACTGCGAACTCTGAAGATGATTCTCCACCAGCAAGTCTTTCCTCATCTGATCCCGTCCGTCCAGAGCGGTGAGCTTTTCTCCTTCCTTCCTTCCATGACATGTTCATAAGATATCCAGATATCACAATTATTTTTAAATATTAATAAAGTGCACCTTTTCCAATCCTTAAAATGGAAATCCTGGGTGAAGTTCACTGTGCTTATTGCAAGAAATATTTGCTCATTAAGAGCTGGGTATGGAGGGAGGCATTAAGCTATAAAGGGTCCATTCTGAAGGTTAGGCTCCAAGCCAAATCCTGGTAGCGCCACCTGCCTCCGCCATGAGGGGTCCGTCGGAGTTGGCTGCGGGCATGCTGGGATCGTGCGAGCCACAGCGCGCAGCTCCCTATCGATGGTGTCGACAGTGGCCGCGGGGAGCCATGCTGCAGCTGCGAACTCTGTCACTTCGCGGTTGTAGCCATTAGCCACTGTCCGCAGCTTTAGCTTCCGCTTACCATAGGATCTTTCGGTCAGCTGTGTAGCTGCGTTACCCCTGGCTTGACTTTCGTGCATGAACGATAAAATGCAAAATTTATCCTATGTGTGGTCCTGATTTCCAGGGGCGTATCCAAAGGGGGAGCGATCGGCCCCACCCCCTTGGGCTGACCTTAAGCACTGGAAAGAAACGCCTCACGCCGCAGCCGCTGGGCCACCACAGGGTGAGCCCTGCGACTTTAGCTAGGCCCCGCAGGCTTCGAAATCAGGGGAAATAAAAGTTGATTTACGCCGAGAAACCACAGCGTAAAATTTGGAAGCTCCGGCCATATGGGTACATTTACCACTCCAGAATACATACGCAAAGATGCGTACAGAACAGAGGGGTGGCAACGTCATCAAAACACACAGGGCGAACCAGTCGAAGCCCTCTACGTTTCCCCTAGATTTTTGGGTATAAAGTGTGCAAAAATTCGTAACGTAAGATGGGACTACTTTGAAATCGTGGAAAACTTCCAACAATGTTAAGAATTGATAAAAATATTCTTTGATTCGAAAATTGTTCAGTGGAAAGTGTTGCAGAATTATCAAGGAAAAATAAAAATCTATAAGGGAACCGTAGTTACTTAGTATTTACGAAAATGCACAAAAATTCCATGGATTTCTAACGCTGCATAAATGTTCTAGTATGGCGCACGGCGGAAAATTGATAATTGTCTGAAAGCCAACTGCGTAAGAATCCTCACCCAAGTATTATGTTGCCCCTGTTCCAAATGTCACCCGAATTCAGGTCTAGGGGCCCATTTTAATGTATTTCGGGGCCTCTGAAATCGATTTCAGGGCTCCGAATGGTTGTCGTTTTGGATATCCGAGGGTTGCTGTCGCAACCCCCCCTCCCTAATGCTGGTTTTCGGGTCTCCAGCTTTTGGCCTCTGAGGCTCCCCCGAGTGGTTCCTTTTTTACTTTTCGGCTCCTGGCCTTTGCCAACATCAGAAGGTACTGCCCAATTCCCCCCATATGCGGAAAAATTCCGGGAATTGATGACTTGTTTCTCTATGTCCCACCGTGCCGCACAAGGCGGTTGGCAGTCATTGCCAGGACAAGGCTACGGGGAGGCGTGAGAGCCAACCCTGCGCCCAGCGGGTCCCGGGATTTGAACGCGAGACCCTTATCTCAGAAGGCAGGCGCCTTACCCTGAGCTACACTGGTCTCTACACTGGGCCCCTGAAAAGCTTCTGGGCCTCCTTTGGTTCACTCGGAACCTCTGAGTCTGCGACCGGGGCCCTCACAATTATCCCAGGCCCACTGCTGCCCGAATTCGGGCCCCTATTCTCAGCAGTTGCAGATAATTTCCGTTTTCCACTCGGGCTCCCTGTGGTAGAAGCCGGGCCCCCAGCGGTTGAGCTGGGCCTCCTGTGGCTATCCGGGCAGCCTGACATGCTTCCGGGCGACCTTTAGTCCAATTGGAACATCTGAGTGAGCGACCGGGCTCCTCCGAATTACCCCCAGCCCACTGCTGCCAAAGCCGGGCCCTATTCTCCGCAGATGCAGATAATTCCCCTGTCATCTACCCGGGCCCTCAGTGGGTCCAGCCGGGCCCTTTGCGGTTCACCCGGACCTCCTGTTACTATCCGACCCCCTGAAGTGCTTCTGGACCCCTGTGGTCCACTTGCGACCTATGTGTTTGCGACCAGGTCCCTCACGATAATCTCAGACATGTTGTGGCCGAAGCCAGTCCCCTACTTCTAACATTCATGCCCTCCCCCATGGTCTACCTAGGCCTGACTGCAGTCGGCCTCTGCCTTGCTTGCGGTTACCCCTTTGGTATCGGCCCTCTGTGGCTGCAACCTCCGTCTTTGCTTGGGAGCAATAGGTAACTCTTTATTCAAACAGGCCACAGAATATTTGATGCGATTCGGGATGGTCCTGATCACTGATCCTAGCGGATATTTGGTCAATCCCTGTATTTGTGGAGATCCAACCCAATGTTGAGCGGACCTCATCGTAATTAGCGCCGGTGCATAGCTTTGTGACCCACCGGAGTTCCTAAAGTTGTCTGCCTCCCAAAACGGAAGTTAAGGTTTTTTTGCTCTTCGAAATATTATATGTATGTATATATATATATATATATATATATATATATATATATATATATATATATATAAATACACGTTTTTAAGGAAAATATATTCCTTGCATGGTCCAGCCCCCAAAGCTATTCCTGACCCCCTGTCAAGGCCCCCTTTGGTAATTCCTGGATCCGTCCCTGCTAATTGCTCACATACACTTCCTTCGGCTTCAAACGCTAGATAAATATATCAGAACTTTCAGCTCTGGTTTATATTGGGAGCATAATACACAAAAACAATGAAAAACGGTGTAACAACTCAAAGAAATAAGGGTTTTGGTAGCATTTTTTAGTTTGGTGACACATTCGTGATGTGGAATTTCAAATGGTGACACGCCAGCAACTTTTTTGACCCCTGGAGAGCGGGGGGTGGCTCGGGCCTCCCTGTCATTACCTTGGACAGCTTCCAGCTATGCAGTTGATATAGACACTGGCATTTTGTGGAGGGGGTCGAGACCCGTAGTACTCTGTATCCGGCACTGACGGATACAGATACTCTGATTACGGATACACTGACATCCGGCACAGCTATAATGATTTTCAGTGCCGGATCTCAGCAGGCGAATGGGGGGGGGGTAATGGACCAAAAATAGTAGAAGACATTGGTTGGAAGGCAACGGGAAAGTCCAAATGGTTTGGACAGGTAGGTGCCTTTTATGCCCCCACACCTGGACCTGCCCCTGGTTTATGTACCAATAAGCTTGGACAACTTCACTTACCAGCACAACATCCTAAGGACACATGACCTGAAATTTAAACTTACATGACTTAAAGCGAATGTGGCACCTTGGTCGAATCCCGGAATTTACCGGAATTTAGAGTAATTAAGATTGATTTACCCTGAATGAATCCGTGCCAAGAATCTTTTGCCCTGTGTTGCACCGCAACAGTTTCCCGCTCCTGAATCTGCCTATGACAAGTATGCTTTGTTTTGCAGGGTTCCGTTTGTATCACTTCGTGAAGACTAAGAATTTGCCTTATTCACTGGAGGAAGTCCGGAAAGTCTGTTTTGGATGTAGTGTCTGTGCCGAGCTGAAGCCTCACTTCTTTAAGCCTCCAGAATCGCATCTGATTCATGCCATGAGACCATTTGACCGTATGTCTGTAGATTTCATGGGACCAAAGCCATCGTGTAGTCAGAACAAGTACTTACTCGTCATAGTTGACGAATACTCTCGTTTCCCGTTCGCGTATCACTGTCGTGACATGTCCGCAGAAACTGTCATATCTTGTTTCCAGAAGCTGTTTTCTGTGTTTGGGTGCCCGCCTTCCATCTATTCGGATAGGGGAGCTCAGTTCATGTCCAAACAAGTGTCAAAGTTCCTGAGCGACCATGGTATCGTGATGACTCACTCTTCACCTTACCACCACTTAGGGAACAGTCAGTGTGAAAGGATGAACGGCGTCTTTGGAACGCGGTCCGTCTCACGCTCAAGTCCCGGAATCTGCCAGAAACCATGCGGGAGTCCGTACTTGACACTGTGCTGTACTCTCTTCGTTCCTTGCTCTGTACTGCCACTAACCAGACACCTCATGAGAGATTGTTTTCCTACTCTAGGAAATCCTTAAATGGATACTCGCTGCCCTCTTGGCTCTCGCTCCCGGGAAAATTTCTTCTAAGCAAGTTTGTGAGGCAGTCGAAATCAGACCCGCTAGTTGAGCCCGTGATACTGATCGAGGCCATATGCACATTCGCTCGTGTTCGGTACACTGACGGTCGAGAAAGCACCGTTTCGACTCGAGACCTAGCTCCTAGTGGTGACGTTCCTCCCTCTCAGTGTGGTGAGTTGTCTGACGATTATCGGGAGGTTTCTCTGACCGAACGTGTTCCAGTTCAGTCTAAGGGGTTGAGTAATGCTGATGCCTATATTACATCTGATGTCAGGAGAAAAAGAAAAGCTCTGGCACACCTATCAATTGACACAGCAGGGAAACGACTACATCAAATACTCACAAACCAACAACAGGCTGCGCAAGCTCACTCGCAAATTAAAGGCTGACCTGGAGCAACATATCGCAGAGTCCACCAAAACAAATGTCAAGCGTTTCTGGAACTATGCCAACAAGCAGCTTAAAGTGAGGTCAAATGTAGAAACTCTGAGGACGAAGACTGCAGCACTGGCTGAAACCGATCTTGAGAAGGCAGAAGTGCTAAATTCTTTCTTTCAGAGTGTATTCACAAAGGAAGACAGGACAAATATTCCACAGATGGTCTCTGTTCACCAGGGGGAAAATCTTACAGCCATCCAGATCTCGCGAGCCCAAATCCAGAAGAAGCTCAAAGCCCTCAATGAGGCAAAATCACCCGGTCCAGACGGAATCCATCCCCTGCTTCTAAAGAAGTGTGCAGATGTGCTCAGTGGAACTTTGGAAACTTTTTTCACCAGATCTCTGACAGCAGGGGAACTTCTAGGCAGTGGAAGGTAGCATTAGTGAAACCAATCTTCAAGAAAGGCTCAAGGGTGACCCCAGTAATTACCGGCCTATCAGCTTGACCTGTATAATTGGCAAAACGATGGAATATTTTGTCCAACAAGCTATACTGGAACATCTCCTGGTAAACAATCTGATTTCGCCCTACCAACATGGTTTCCTCCCAGGAAGATCTTGTGAATCGCAAATGCTGACTTGTTTGGAAAAGTGGACTGAGTCTCTTGACAAGGTGGCCAATTGACGTAATATACCTCGACTTTCGAAAGGCATTCGATGCAGTGCCACATGCCAGGCTGATTTCCAAACTGCATGCATATGGCATTTCAGGCAATGTTCTGAGCTGGGTACAGAACTTCCTCACCAACAGAAAGCAACAAGTGAGTGTCAACAGGCAGTGCTCGATGTGGACGGATATCTCCAGTGGGATACCTCAGGGATCTATCCTAGGCCCACTCTGTTCTTGGTGTTTATTAATGACCTCCCCAGGTTGTCCGGAACCATTCAATGCTGTTTGTAGATGATATGAAGTTGTTTGGATCTGTCAAACTTCAGACCAGTCTTTGGTGCTCCAAGCTGACCTGGATGCCATCTTCCAATGGACCCAGATCTGGCAGCCCCACTGAACTTGACGAAGTGTTCTGTCCTACACCTTGGTAACCAGAAAGAACCTAACAGATATACCATAGGTGGAGTCAACTTAAGAACATCCCAGGTCGAAAAGACCTGGGCATGCAAGTGGACAGTGAACTGAAATTCCATGTGCATGCAGCTGGAGTAGTAAAAGAGCCAGAGGTCTACTCGCTGTCATCAGAAGAACTTTCAGCTTTCTAGATGCAAACATGGTATCGAGACTGTACAAAGCAATTGTGAGGCCCTCCTAGAGTATGGAACTGTGTCTGGGGCCCATTCTTTGGGGCGACAAGAAAATGCTGGAGAGGGTACAGTGCCAAGCAACCAAGCTGGTTAAAGGCTTAAGGGACCTATCCTACCACGACAGACTGAGACAGCTCAAGATGCCAAGTCTAAAGTACCGTAGAATACGTGGTGACATGATCAGTATTTACAAGCTTGTTACTGGCAAAATCAAAGCTGAAGGCCTAGTGAAGCTACATGACTCAAGCTACGGAACAAGAGGACACGTCTATAGACTGAAAAACAACAAGCAAGGACGCTGGTGAGGCGATTCCACCTACCGATTCGTGCCTGCAACAATTGGAATAACCTGCCTGGACATATTGTGAGGCCAATTCAGTGGAGGTATTTAAGAAGAATCTGGATTCACTCTGGCAGAGTCAACAATATGATGTCCAGTATAAACCGTAGTATTTTGGGAGCTTTCAATGTTTTCCTGCGATCCAATGAAACATCCCACAGAAAATTCTCCGTTATTCGCTTTTTCCCTAACGAGCGGCTGGAAGTCCAGGCCTTGCGGGCCTCTTTCTTCTACCTACATCTCATCTCATCTCATGTCGCAGTACCCAACGCTGTGATTGACCATGTTGTGTGCAACTCAGACGCTGCCTCGCTACCTGATGCTACCCGCCCTGGTGCCAACGAGCCCGTTGTTTTAAGGCGTTCGTCAAGGCCTCGTAAGGCTGTTGATCGACTGAATCCGTGAGGCCATAGAAGCTCATGTCTTCCTGTCGTCTGTTGCAAGTAAAGCGTGAAAGTCAATCCTTCGAGATTGTTCCCAATGGGTTCATTTCTGGGATTTCTGGATTCTTCGCGGGGTGACGATTAAAGGCTGTCAATTGTTTGGAAAATCACTTATATACTTCTTTGGTTTGTTTGTTCATTGAGTTTGTTTATATGAGTTATATGATATGATATGAGTTATATGAGTTTAGTTATATGAGTTTTGTTATATCAGTTATATGAGTTTGTTTATTTATATCTCTATTGGTGTTGGTTTCGTTACTGGAATCGCCTGGCAACTAGTCGTTTTTGCTTGACAATGGCTTGTTTTGCTGTGCATAAATGAGGTAATTTTGTCCTGTTTTTGCCTCACCTGTGTTCACGTGGTATCGGTTCTGACTCAACCCGTAGTGTTGGTCAAGGCAACTACAGTTCGTCATGTGTTGCCAAGGCCTGAGTGCTTTGGAAAACTGCATGATAAATCCAATGTATTTGCGGTAAATTTACTAAAATTCGCCTCAATTACTGGTTTCCAGACCAGGGAACTCGAAGCCATGACGAGGGCGACCGTTTCCCTCTCCATTCGCCACCCATCATATGCATCGCACGGGCTGCCCCCTCCCCTCTGCAGAAGCAGCCAGCGCTGAGAGGCAATCCTTGCCAACAAAATTGCTGGCATCTACGGGGACGCAGACGGAGTCTCAGGCGGAGGCCCTCACCCCGTCGCCAGCCAAGGCAGTCAGAGTAACAGGGCGAGTCCCGGAGTCAGGAACAGGCAGTCGTGCGGAGCAGGCTCGCAACCAGTGTCGAGTCTGCTTGGAAAGGTTTAAACCGGAAGACCCCCGTCGATGGGTCGGGTGCTCGTATATCTCCAGGCGGGGCCGCCAAGTTTGTGACCAGTGGGTACATGAGGATTGTATCTGGCTGCAGTGTCGGTCCGATGCAGAGCTGTCACGGACGCCGGTATTCTGTGCCCGGCACAGGCAGCGGCGGCAGACAGAGTAGTGCCAGGCCGGAGGCCGAGTAGGCGCAGAGTAGCAGAGCCAAGACCTACATTACAGTCAAGAAAGCCGTTTACACGTTTCATCTCCCAGTGTCACGCAGGGACGTCGCCACTCCACTCGAGGCCGGGCCGGCCTCCACACTTTTAGTCAAAAAATTTCCCGATCTCACTGAAATCGGGACGTAACCGGAAAATTCTTAACGATCGATTGTTGAAGGTAACGAGAAGTACAAATCCTGGGAGTTGTCTGTCCTAGCATTGAAGTGTATTCTCGGCAGCAAGTTAAAGATTGGCTGTCCTTTTTCCTCCGGTGACGACGCTCATTGCGGCACGCTTTTGTTTAAGAATGAAAACAGACTTAATCTGAATTTTGGACCCTGAAGATTTTCCCGACTCGGCACCAGTTCGAAACTGTTTTGTCCCTAACACGAGTGATTAAATTCCATTTTGCAGGATCACTATTTTATCGATAAATGTGAGAGTAATATGACCTGCATTCAAGCATATCGCCATTTGTCTTCGTGCTGTTTACTTTCACTAATGATTATAAACTCTATTAAAGACAATCTCACTTCTTACTTTGGCTAACAGTTTCGCTTTCAAACTAGGCTAAAAAAGGAAAACCAGGTCAACACAGCACATACCTTAGACAATTCTTTGAAACATTTAAGAGATTTGCGTATTGTGTGTCCTGCGTTGCCTGCTTTTAAATTTTTATGTTATCATGGACTAAAACCTAACCCGCCAGGATAATAGTTAAATAATTTGTAAGTTCATAACTAATGTTAAAAGTCAAGAGCGCAGCTCCAAAGGGTTATAACTTTAAATGAATAAGAACACATTCTGAATAGTTAAATAATCTCGTCGCAAACATAAAACTCTTCTGCCAGCTCGTTGAAACTAAAGCAGTTATATTTGGTTCACCGCATTGCCGAGAGCACACTTTTTTCATCAGATTTAGTCTGGTTTGAGGCAATATCAGTCGTGACACTATCTCAGAATTATAGCGTAGTTATCTCGTTATCTCGTCTTTCATGGAACTACTGTATATTAAGCGGAGGAAACATAGAATGTTACGCATGCTCAAATAGTGGATGCAGCTCATACATAAGTCAAGATCTCCTGTGGTTTTTCGCCAGTGGGCATCAGAATACCGATACTATAGGGCATTTTATAACATATATATATATCTCATATATATATATATATATATATATATATATATATATATATATATATATATATATATACTATACTACGAATACCGAAGAGTGCTTTGTTTTGTCATAACCCAGATGTCTTTCAATGCAACGTTTTAGTACTGTTTTCTGTAGACTGTTACCACTTTACAGTGGGAAGATATAAGCCATCTAGCGATGTGTCATGAAGCCGTTCATTCAGTATATTTCTCTGCACGATTTATCTGAAATCCTGGGTTGTGTTTGTCAGTTGTGCGGCTCAGTGTTTGTTACCGTCACCAAGAACAGCCTGGTGATTCGAGTGGATTATTAATAAAAAGAAAAATCAGTCTTTGTATGTACTTTCTTTCGACGATGATAATTCCCATTAATATTGGAAAGCAAAAACAAAATCAAGAACAAAATAAACCACTTTTCTCGACCAAAAGCGTTAACGCACTTTTGCATTCCAGTGGATTGAAGCCTTTTTCGTTCGCGTAACTGCTTGGTGATGAAAAAGACAAACAGCCAGAGCCGATAATCAGCCGTTTATTTCTTTGCAGATCAGTATTGACGATGTCAGAACCACGTAGGAAATCCCGCAAGCTTGGACTATATGTGGGGTCTTGTGGTAACACAGCCCATCGGTCTGTTCCACTTGAGAGTGGTGCAGAAACGGTTAAATTGTTAAGGATCCGTACAAAGAAAGTACCGAAGGCAGCAATACGCTTTTGGTTCCCTCGTACCCAGCCGTCTGGTCTCCCCGTCTGTCTCTGCACTGCCTGCATTCAGTTCGGCCAGAAGTGTCTGGCTGGGAAGGATCCACGCGAGGGGCCGTCGACGCGAGGAGCATGGACGATGGAGGAGTTCTCTGGGAGGAGAACGTGTCGTGGCCTTTGCTTCAGCGACACTCTCAGCGGCACAACGTAAGTACAGTGTCACTGAGAGGGAGGCACTGGCTGCCAGATGGGCTGTGGAACATTGGCATCGCTACGTGTTCGGAGTGCACTTCACGCTTCGCACTGACCACCAGGCCCTGCTTTCCCTTCTGACCTCTAGGGATTGGGCGGGCCGGGATGAGGATGTCAAGGTGAGCTGTGAGGCTGATGAGCTACTCGTTTACCACCGAGCATATGAAGGGTGAAAGAAACGTTGCTGAAGGATTGTCGCGCCTGCCTGCTTCAACGATGTGTGCTACCCCTGATGATGAGCACTTGATGGTAGCCGCAGTGACTGGACGTGTGGAGCAGAAGTCGGCTGTCACCAGGACTGATCTGCAGGTGGCTTCAGCAGGTGACCAGGCGCTGTTTCAGCTTACTGACCAGATAGCTGTCGGCTGGCCGGCACGAGCAGACGCCTGCGCACCTGACATACGACCCTACTACAGGTTCCGTCACGAACTGAGCGTGGCAGAGGGGCTGGTCTTCAGAGTTGAGAGGGTGGTCGTCCCTACATCCCTGAAGACGCATCTCCTGGAGCAGGCCCACGAGGGACACCAGGGTATCGTCCGAACGAAGCAGCGCCTGCGCGAGCTTTTCTTCTGGCCCGGTATGGACGCCGCGGCAGAAGATAAGGTACGTGGATGCATCATATGTGATGCTTGCGACAAGAGCGCCAAGACGCGCAATGTGACCCTAACCCCTGTGCCCTTCCCTGAGCAGCCGTGGAGAAAAGTCGGGATCGATTTCATTGGGCCGTTAGAGGGGGAGGAGTCAACAGGAGATTTGCTGTAGTGCTGGTCGACTACCACTCCAAGTGGCCGGAGGTTGGGTTTTGTTCAGGCCCCACCTCCCAAGCAGAGATCGACTTCCTAGAGTCGATATCTAGCAGGGAGGGATTTCCCGAGGAAATTGTCTACCGTAGCCGCTACCGTAGGTTTTTCTGACGGTTTCTTTATTGCGCCTAAGAGGTATTTCGTTTTGTTGTTTCGTGGCATTTGGTAACTCTGCCACTTTCAGATGAGGGTCAACGCGGCCTAAATCAAACGGAATTGAACTGTTGTCACGGAAGCATGGCTGGCTGCAAAATGGTGGCATTACTGTAAAAGTACTGAGGTCATCGAACCTATAGTTGAGCCCTGAGACTGAAAGCATTGAGAAAGCGAGCTCAAGGGCTCAACTAGCCGGAGAAAGTAAGTTTTGGTAGTAGAAAGGCCGGGAGCTGATCGTAACAGCCCAGAACAGTTGCGTATTATGCGCCGCATCCGTCACATTAAGTTTCGTTGTCAGGTGGTCGGGAGCGTTGTTTTGCGCAATTGACTTGACTGATCCGATAGCCATTGAATATCTTTGATTTCCACTCCTTCAGAGTAGTTTCACAGCATCGTGATTGAAATATTGAGACATTACATTGTATTTTCGTTATATCTTCGTTGCAACTGACGTGTATGCCCATTGCCGTTTCAGGGTTTCACGTAGCGTCCCGACTGTAGCGTCCCGATTGTAGTGTTCCAGTTGTACTGTCCCTAACTTGATTCCTGAAATGATGTATGCCTAATATTGTTGTAGCATAGCTAATGGTCTACCTACCTTACAAATTCCTCGTTCAATGAACCTAATCTGAGGATGCATTGGTATTGAGTAGCAGTATTGCGCATACCATTTCCCTTGCTAATTCGTTTTCCCAGTTTGTTATGGCTAGTCTCGTGTGTTTGGAGTTGCAATATAAATTATGAAATTCAATTCACCATCTTTCCTTGGTTAAAGGCAGTTGGCTGCCACAGTGAAACCTTTTCCGTGCATGGAAAGTAAAACCCTTTATTTGCATGGAAAGTAAAATCTGTGGTACCAAGAGGTACCAAAGTCCAAACCTTTTGGTATTTGTGTGGAACGTGAACCCTTTCCTGAGATAGGTGCCTCTCCGTGCGTAGTTGAGCATTAATAATTGAACCAGTCTCATCCTTAACAGTGTTTCTTGCTAACATGTAGTTGTGTATAACCAGTGACAGAACACATCACAATACTGTTGCATACATTGAAGGTGGTCCACCTGCTCACATTTGGCTGTATCTCACTGAGACACATTGGGCTTCACTTGCCCATATATTATGGGCGAGTCTCTTTGCATTCATTGAGTGTGATCTACCTCGTACATTTGAGCACGTCAATGATGGAAGAGGAGAAGGCTGAAGGTGGCGCTAGGTCCAGGTACGGACGTCAGATTATTAGCACACCTGTTGGAGCTGAATATCAGTTAAGCCTAAATTAGAAGGAGTACAGTCGTCTCTACAGGCAGCTACAGTCTAGTGCCAAACAAATCACTGATATTGGATATGAATCAGGTGAGAAAACCGATAGTAAGGCGGTTCAAGAAATGGTGGCCAAATGGAAGTATGCGTACATCGCATTCAATCAAATCGAAATAGATATATGCACGCTCATGCCAGCAGAAGATGTCCAAGCACACAGAGTGTCTCACATCGAAAAGTTGGTCATCATGAATGAGCTGAAATGTGTGGTGGAGGGTGTTGAAGGCAAACTGAAGACTAGTAGAACAGGCATTCACACCTCGTCAGAGAAAAGTCACAGAACGCAGGCAAGCTCTGTCAAGACAAAGCTTAGTCTTCGTCACTTGGAAGAAGAACAAAAACAAGTTGAGCTGAATGCCAGGGCATTGCACCTGAAAAAGATGCAAGAAATTGAGCGCAAGAAGTTGGAACTGAAATATGAAGAGGAAGCACTAGCACTTCAGACCTAACTGGACATTTCTGTTGCTAAGAAACAGTCGCTGCAAAGAATGGAAGCAAGGTCCCAGTCTGATAGGCGCAGCGAAGCACCTGGCTTGGACACAACAGCCAACCAGCATTGTGCCAAACATTACACAATGGAGGTCTCAGCTCTAGCACCAGAACCAACCAGATGTGAAGGCCAGATCATGCAACCTGAAGGCACACAACCTCCAGTTAGAACAGCTGTCAGACAGGACTGGACCAGACCGGTCCATACACACAGTTGCAGTCGTCTCCCTATTTTGGAGCATTCTGTATTTTCTGGAGCGGACATCAGAGAGTTCCCGCTTTGGATTAAGTCCTTTGAAACTCATATAGAATCAAACACAGACTCATGTATTGAACGGCTTCATTATCTGAGCAAATACACAACAGGTGAAGCAAAACGAGCCATTCTTGGCTTCCTATCTCTAAGAAGCGAAGACGCCTATGAACAGGCAAAGCAGAAGCTCTTTGACAGGTATGGCAATGGGTTTAACATGTCAACAGCATACCGGGAGCGTATTCGTTCCTGGACATCCATCAGATCAGGAGACGGCAAGTCACTCCGAGAGTTTGCAGACTTTCTGGGTCACTGTAGAGCTGCCATGGAGTCTTTTCACCGTCTCTGTGTGCTTGATGACCCATAAGAGAACACCACAATGCTCAAGAAGCTGCCAAGATATTTGGTCGATCGCTGGAGAGGGATTGTTGATGACCAGCTGTATGGAGGCGGTCACCAACGTCCAGCAAGATATCCTCCCTTTGGCGAGTTTGTTGCCTTCCTGGAAAAGGAATCAAGGATTGCTTGCGGTCCAGTACAGGTTATGACCTCTGATGAGAGGCAGAGAGAAACTGTGTACCAGCCACGGAGCACAGGAAAAAGGAGAGCAGAAGTGAAAGCAAGGACATTTGTGTCAACTGCGGCTGCTGTGAATGCAGAACAGCAGCGCTTTTCAGAAGAAAGGGTCCAACCAGGACAAGAAGCAAGGAAGCCTGATGCAAAATGTGCTGCCTGCTCGATTCAACGCAGCATCCAGAGCTGCCCAAAGTTTGCCAAGATGAGCCTGCAAGACAGGTGGGAAATTGTACAGAAAGAGAGGCTCTGCAAGGCATGTTTAAGGAGAGGCCATACATGGAGAAGGTGTCTGACAAAGGACAAGTGTTCGAAGTGCGGGAGACGCCATCCAACGCCCTTACACGACGAATCGCTGCTGCCGATGGTCTTCAGTGCCAACAGAACAGAACAGAACAGCCAACAGAGCGACCCGATGCCTGCGCCCAGTGCGACATCTCTTCGAACCACCACAGACAGAGAAGCAGGCTCAACTGATTTGAGCTGCTCACACTCCCAGATAGTGCCAGTGTATCTGCATGCCAAGGAACGCCCAGATTGTAAAAAAGCTGACCTATGCATTACTGTATCCACAGTCTGATGCTTGCTTTGTCCCAGACTCAGCAGCTCAGTCCTTGGATATGAAGGGAGAAGGCGTGACTCTCCAGTTAAACACAATCACAGGACGGTCCATGGTGAAAACTATGGCTCTAAAGGGACTGGTTGTTTCATCGATTGACAACACGGCATCAGCAGATCTTCCAGTCACCTACACTAGAGAGGACATACCAGGAGATAAGCGACTTATCCCAAGACAGGAAACCGCCAGGGACTGGAAACATCTGACAAACATCGCCCGTGAGCTTCCTGGGTATTTCCCAGACGCAGAGATCGAACTGCTCATCGGTATGAACTGTCCAAAGGCCATCGAACCTCGCGACGTCATTCCAGGCGACGATAATGATCTCTGGGCTTTGAGAACGATTTTAGGATGGGGAATCGTAGGACTTGTTGGTGGTGACGTTGAAGGTCATGGTGGTCGTGGATGCAGTTACGTCAACACTGGGTGTGGAGCACAGAAACTCTACCACTTCTCATTTCGTACACAAGTGAAGGAAGTGGACCCAGGACAAGTGGCTCGTAGGTTCGAGCAATGCTGAATATGATGCTGTTTGTGAAGGAAATTTCTTTGCTTTTATTTCAGAATTTTTCATCTGGAAGAGTTTGCTGGAAAAAAAACAGCATCCAGCTTCTCACTGCATGGATCGTCCTATCCCAGATGACAGTGTGCAAAACAGCCTTAGTTAGGAGTCTCTTCATCGACGCATGCATGCCCCTGAGGCAGACTAGACACATCCGTGGCAGGATGTCGGCCCGTTCATTCCCGCAGAGGCTGCAGTGTCCGGGGATTCGCTGTATGAAGATCTCCTTCTTGTCTATGGTCGGCAGCAGCAGCAGCTAGAGCTCCACCTCCAGACGAAGGCGTGGGCGGCAGAGCCACTCGCCAGCAGGGACAGCGTGGCCCGAGAGCCGGCGCACACAACCATGGACTCCACACAGGTGACTTCTGGCGAATTTCAGATTACCTGTAAGGCTGCGCTCAGGGAGGAGAGCTCGGCTCAGCTGCTTGAGCAGATCTGACCGGCCGCTGCCTTCAGTTCACGTCCATCGCCGTTTTGAAACGTGCTCGGGGCACCACCATCTCCTTGGTAGACTCCGACCTCCATGGAGAATCATTTAACCACACTCAGTCGTAATTCGTGGTGGGAGTGTCATTAGGTGTGCCTCCTCTGCGGTGTTCCGGACAGATTCGAGGGCGTTACGTCATTCCTCAGGCCTACATCAAAGTTGAAGTGGACGCCGGCGCTTGCTCTCCAGAGTGGATGGTAACGGGGAGATTCGTCTCCAGGAGGATAGTATTGGCCCTGGAAAGCGTGAGCGTCTCTTCTCGGGTGCTACACCAGCTGGTGACGGTGGTGGCCAGCAGAGCGAAACTTTGGGAAAGTTTGGAATGGGTCATCGGGAATTTGACTCGAATCCTGCGGTTGCGATAGAATCAGAGCACCAAGCCGCGTTGCATCATAGAGGTTAAGCGCAAGAAAACGGTAAAAGTACATTGCCTATTCTTGTGGAATTCGGTGCTGTTACTTAGCAGATTATCGGCTCTGTACATGAACTCTTCTCCGGAAAAATCCATGTATTTTTTGTGGCAGGAAAGCACGGAGCCGACGACGCAGTGGTTTTTGCGGGTACATGTATCATGCAGTAGCTTTTGCGACTCATTTTTACCAGCATCCAGGGCAGCGCCAGGACACATGTGAAGAGTGGAGCGACCGCATTGCTGGCATGGACATTTGGGTACTGACCTTTATGTAATCCCTCCTGACGGGCGGTTACTGCATAGGAGCTGACAAAAACGTCACGATGAAAACCTAGTGAAATTGAGCCTTCTCCGCCTCCTACGTGTGTTTTGCAGGCAGCTTTTTGGCGCTTGACTGTGTGTAGCGCTCCATATGGTAGAGTAAGTCATCGCCAAGAAAGTTTACATTTAATCATACCATACCCGAAGTTGTCTGGAAAATTCGAAACAAATCCATTTGAAAACCACGATTACCAATCTACCTAAGCCCTATCCACAAACGAAAAATGCGAATAATACTATTGAATTGACGAAAGAAAGGACGACTCATACATATAGCCGTATACGAAAGCAACCAGGGTCATTCTAATTCCATCATTCCATAGATCTAATTGGACAGGATATCCCTTGTCATTTCCTATCCATGACATACTCTGCCATACAGGTCTGTCGTGTGGCGTAATCAAATAGGGTGAGAATGTGATAGAGAGGAAGTATAAACCAGTTAAAATGATAAAGCTGCTACCCTCGCGGACGACGCAAGGCAGCTTGAGCCAACATTCATAAGGCAGATGTTGTTTCCCGGGTGCGTCTTGTCTCTGTGTTAAGTTTTTTTAATACATCTCGGTTCGAAATAAGAAATACCTCGGTGATTTAAAGGCGAATTAATTTGGATCTTCAAGCGTAAACAGGTGAGGTAGTCCGAAAAACGCAATGATTTAATTATATGCTCCTGTCTTTAAACTATGACGAGTAAAAAGGACGGGGAAAATCTTACGTGGGTTCATAAAGGGGGCGACAGGGGCAGTCTCAGAACCGAGTTGCTGATTGTATACAACGTTACTGGCACGCCGATAAATGCAAAATAATCAGCATGAACACACGTTTATTGTTGATAACTAATATGATTTTGTAAACACTGCGCTTTGATAGTTATTCACGTTATAGGGCGGGGGGCTGTGGGGTGCCTCGCATCTTTAAACATATTGGCGGTGATAATAATCCGCAAGCTGTAGGTGGATCCAGGACTCGAGCTTTTTAGGGGGGGGGGGATATCTGACCCGCGATTCTGGCGAGTGAGGCAGGGTAGAGCGTGACGTCTATTTCTGAGTGGATAATACGCTTGACGAGGGGGGGTAAGTGAGGATGAAGAGTGCGATCGTTATAAGCGAAAAGTGATGACATTTGGTCAAATTCGCATGGCTTTCCCAGTTTCTACCCTGCATTCGATTTAAGTGCCGTATCATCCCTTGAAAAACCATCAGGATTTTCCTGATGGTCTGGTGGTTTCTCATGGTTTCTGGTGGTCGTCCTGATGGTCTGGTGGTCTGCCTGGTGGTTTCTGGTGGTCATCCTGATGGTCTGGTGGTATGCCTGGTAATCATCCTGATGGTCTGATGGTCTGCCTGATGGTTTCTGGTGGTTGTTTTCTGATGGTCTGGAGGTTTCTGGTGGTCATTGCCCGATATGCTGGTGGTCTGATGGTCATCCTGATGGTCTGGTGGATTCTGGTGGTCATCCTGATAGCCTGTAGTTTCTCTTCTGTGTTTGGTGATCGTATGATGTGATAGTTTCTGGTGGGCAGCTAGTCTGGTGGTTGAATGGTCATGGTGGTGGTATGCTCCTCTCATTTTGAGTGGGTATTCAGACAGCTGCGGTGAGATGTAGCAACAAGTGCCGGGGAACGGTCAGATTCAAAATAAAGCACACAAATTACAAATAGAAGTGTACCTGAAGTGTACCTGCTGGAAGTGTACCTGAAGCCCTAAGTGCAGATATTACAGCTTAAGCTGCTCAATGCCGAAGAGACCATGTGGGCTGAAGCCAGCTATGAACCTTGAACATATTCGCTTCCTTGGCATGGAATGCAAATTAATGTAAGTACCAATATGATATCCTATAACTGATATCAAGTAACAGTTAATCATAAGCAGTAAAATACCTTTCTTTGTCACCACTTAAATTATTCTCAAGTTTTGAATTCAGTTAGGTCTGACTGAAGACAATCAAAGATGCCACTGGGGATTTTCTTTTAGACAATGCAAGCTACATATTGAGAGCTTGAGATATAGGCCCACATCTAATCTTTGTTTCTCAACTTCAGGAGTCCCATGTGATTAAGAATGCCAGAGCCTTCTCGAAAGGGCGCCTTCATCCCAAGGAGTCACGGGCTAAAGCAGAACAGGATCGCCTCAAAGCCATCATTAGCCAGCACAAGTAGGGGGTGACAGAAATGACTTTTCTTGAAAGCTTGTGGTCTCCGCTTTTCAAAAGGTGCTCCGGACTGTGGGGAATCTAATGAGCATAAATTTATATGTATCCAAGGTCGGCTGACCCCCTGTACATGGGGTCTGAAGATAACCATACCATTTTTCAATGTTTTGGCTACCGAGCATGGTGCGTTGTGGTATTGTGCTCATTGAATTTGGTTTCCCTTTGCGAATGAATTGTCTCATGCTCGTAACTATATTACAAAAAATACATTTATTTCCTTGTATCCACTATTTTGCTTCCGCTTCCAGGATGTTTATAAATGAGCGATATAGCTTAGACCCTGAAGCGCCCCAAAACCGAAAACACAACACAACGATACTCATAAATGAAAGCATTTTGGATTAGCATTTCGTGGTTGACTAAAGACTGTAGTTTTTACTGCGAATGAAAATAAATCTTCCTAATAAAATGTTTGCTTTGCAGTACTGTCTCGCTTCCGTATCTGCCTCAATTTTGGATGTTTTAGAATAATCGGGGCTTGTAGTTAAAGGTAATACTTGTTTATGCCCAATCCCCAACGGGTTTTATCAGTTGGAGATCCAGGGTTGATTTTGTTCTTATTTACATCTAATTGAAGGTCCTGGCAAGAGTTATAGTCGCAAAAATACATAAACAATTGATTGTAGTAAATCAGAGGGCGGGATTTGGCTGGATCTATCCATCAGTTGAATATTGCAAACTGTGTTGCATTTGAATTTAATAACACCCAATTATAGTGAGAGAAGGCAGGAATAAAGTTCAAACCTGGATTCGATCGCATTGAAAGACAAATACGAGGTTTTACCTTTTTTTCGGAAGGGCTTCCCATGATAGCTCTTATAAATATTCAATTTTTTATCTTACTGATTACATGACAAAACCATTCGCGTCGGATCAACGTGACAACTAAGCCGCTGTTGGAACCTTTCGGTTTCTTTCGTACATCATTCGCTCTCTTCCTGGATCACGATGTCACCGATTTTTTTCGGTTTCAGTTATCACCAACCAGTTGGCTGGTGTTGTCAATGTTTCGAAGTGGGTTGTGGCACCTTGGCGCGGTGGGGTGGCGATTGGTGTGCATCGTTGTGCCTTTCGTTCTCTCGTCAGCGCTCCACTGACTACTCCACATTCTGGAAGTTTCCCCAACTGTATGTGGACCTGACACGACACAGCGAGGGCTACTGGACTTTTGGCCGGCCTTCTCTTCGTGAGCGAGGACAGGTTTCAACTGGCCCGTTGTCCCGGGGCTGTGAAGCTCGCACAAGGCGCGCTCGGGACGCACAAGCCTGAGAACTGCAAGTTTTGGCATACTTCCGGGCGATTTGCGCTGGATGGTTTAGACAGAGAGGGACGCCTTCCAGCTCGGCTAAGACCCAGACCCCGATGATCCCATCAGTTATTGAAGATTGATCACAAAAATGGCGTCTGCATCGATCAATATCTCATCCAGAAAGATCCGTTGGCGCAGTTTACTAAGGACTCAAGATAAAAGGCAAGAAAGCGCTAGGTGCAATCAACCTGGCACAAATGAAAAACAAATGAATACAGCTGATCGAAGCAGAATAAATGGACATAAGCCACTTCAAAGAACTCACCAAAAACAGGGAGAGGTTCCTTAGATTCTGAGTGAATGGGACCACAAACAGCAGAAACTAAGAAGAAAGGGTGGAAAGAAAAGAACGGGTCAATCTCGCTGCGAGAGACAAGGAACACAGATTAGGCGGCTCTAAAAGAGTTCGGTGGTCCTTTCGGACGTAGCTTAGTTGAGATATTCATGGCAGTGGCTCAATAAGACCGAAAAGAACAAAATGTTTCATTTAAAAATAACGAACGCAAAAATAATGTGTCACATATCCCAAGCAGGCAGACATATTCCGACTGAAAGTAACTAAAAATCTCTCGAAAGAAATGTGGCAGAAACCTGGAAGTGTTGCTAAGCGACTAAGTTGTCACTCGTATGAACCTGAGGATTTGTGTTATGCAATCAGTGAGATCAAATAAATGTTGATGGAGCTATCTGGAGCCACTTCCGAAATAAACACAGTTCCAACCTCGTATTTGTTTTTCAACGCGATCAAATCCAGGTTTGAATTTTATTCCTGCCTTTTTCACTGTTATTGGGTGTTATTAAACCGAAATGCCAAGTTTGCATATTCAATCGATGACTAGATGCAGCCAAATCCCACCCTCCTGATTTCCTATAATTAATTGTTTGTGTATTTTTGCAACTATAACTTTTGATAGAACCCTTAATTAGATGTAAATGATAACAAACCGACCGTGGGTTTCTCCAGGCATAAAACTGTCTTTGAGATAAAGTATAGCCGTAGTATTACCATTAATTGGAAACCGTTAAATATATAATTCCAAATATGAAGGAATTATTCAAAACATTCAAACTTGAGCGGAAACTGAAGCGCGAATTGTGAATGCGAAGCAAATATTTTGTTAGGAAGATTTGTTTGTGTCCCTAGTAAAAATACGGTCTTGGGACAGCCATGAATTGTTAATTTTTTCATTTATGAGTATCCTGAAACAGAAACAGAAGCGAGATAGTTGGATGCAAAATAAATCAACGTTAAACGATATTCTGTTTTTTTGTAAAACAATTACGAGCTTGAGACGGTCATTCACAACTGGAAACAAAATTCAATGAACGCAGCACCACAACCCCCATGCGTGGTAGCCAAACGTTGGAATGGCATTCTTATCTTCAGACCCCATGTACGGGGGTCAGCCGATCTTGGATACATACAAATTTATGCTCTTTAGATTCCCCACAGTCCGGCACCTTTTGACATGCGGAGATCACAAGTTTTTAGAAAAGTTTTCTGTCCCCTAGCACAAGAAGGCTAAGTGGTCTGATGATGAGGACGAGTTGGAAACTTCCGGTAGTGACTGCTCAGTGCCAGACAAAATCCATCAGGAAGTGATGCAGGATAAAAATAGGTAATATTTTTTTTGGTTCACATACAAAACATGTGTTACATCTGAACACACTTGAGATGAGAGAAGGTCTAAAATAGCCTTAAATCATGTTGATACATGTACAACAAAAACGTCACAGGATGGGGCCCAAGGGAGAGGCCAGGGGAAAGCTAGCACTACGCCAGGCAGAAAGTATTATGGGATTTCAAGGTTGTGGAAATCATGTTGTGCAGAGCCCAATTTCATATCAGTTTTAGAAAAGCTTCATGTCCTAGAGCAAATTCCCCACTTGTATAGCTTGAATTCCCTGTCCATACCTATCTCAAAACTAACTGGACATCTTGGCATTTACCTTGTTGAAGTTGAAGGATCAAGTGCATAACTGGTTTAAGATGAGTTTCAACTTAACCCGTGCCCCGGTGGGCCGCCTAGCCACCTTCGTCCTGGAGGGGGTGTTTGACCCCCCCTTGAACTCGCCCCATGCGGGATTGCAAAAAAAACGTGAACGCTGGTGGATGGCTAACACAAATTCATGAAGAAACTACCAGTCAGTTTTTGGCTCGGGTAGGGCCATTACATGTTACAAGTTTCAATCCCATAGATTCATCTATTTTTTTATTTATGCAACCTTAAAGGGAACGTGGCACTTTCCTGACATTATTTTAAAGGGAATGTGGCACCTTCACAACGTGATTTTAAGTGAGATAGCCAAGTTGTAAAGCAGGTCGGAAAACCCGGTACTCCATATTTCATTTGTCTTGGAACTCGATATTTCCGTAGAAAAAAAACTAAAAGCTACCTGACACCAGCCCCCTCAGCCCCCGTCGCCGGCGGCCATTTTTGTGAGCTACTGTTGTGACGACATATGCTGACGTCACGATGAGCATCAGCCAATCGAAGCCCTTGAAGCGTTTTAAGTATGGTAGTGGTTGCCAGATCGTGACATCATCCACAGGCTGATATTTATTTCTTTTTCTAGAGGAGTGTTTTTAAAAACCAAATATTGAGCTTATTGTACATTTTTCAGAGAAATCATGAGTGGTTTCATTATTTTTTAAATAAAAGTACGCCTAATTACACTAAATTCCAGGATTCGACCAAGGTGCCACATTCCCTTTAACTGACATAGCCAAGTTGTAAAGCAAGTCAGAAAACCCGGTACTCAATATATCATTTGTCTTGAAACTCAAGATTTCCGTAGAAAAGAGCTAAAACCTACCTGAAATGTATCTCTCATGTACCCTTAGCAGCAGGCCACAGTTGTCATGGCTGTTTGTGTGACGACATATACGGACGTCATAGTGAGCATCAGCCAATCAGAGCCCTTGAAGCGCATCGAATATGGTAGTGGTTGCCAGATCATATCATCCACAGGCAGATATTTCTTTCTTTCCTTAGAGGAGCATCTAAAAAATCAAAATATTGAGCTTTTTGTATATTTTTCAGAGAAATCATGGACGCTTCCATGATTTTCGGCTAAAAGTACGCCAAATCACACTGAATGCCAGGAGTCGACCAGGGTGCCACATTCTCTTTAATTTTTTTTTATTGGAGGCGGAGCGAGGTTTAAGTGGTGGTAGGCAGTTCACACATTGTATGATCTTGCTTGTTTTTCCCAGGTACAAGGCTAGGTCGCAGGAGCTCCAAAAGGAGCTGTCTGTATCAGCTCAGTATGCAAAAGAGATGGAGAAGACCTTGGATTACTACAAGACAGAAGTGCGAAACTGAGGGAACTTAACTACAGTTTACAGCACTGTTGTGGAAGCTGTGAAAGATATGGCTGGTAGGCATTATTTATTTCGTTTTATTTAGAAAAAACGCCAACTGTACTTGGTCATCTGGTGTTCAAACTAACTAAACACCCTATAGACGACAGCTCACTAGGAGTTGCCTATGAGTAGCTAATGACATGAATTAGATCCATACAGTGCATTTTTCCGCCCTTTTCAGTTTATTCACGTAAGTATTAGCAGTTCTTCATCGCGAGAACTAAACTACAGTTTCGCAGTACCGTAAACTGTAGTTAAGTACTCAAGGGAACCGAGGGAACTAAAGTGCAGTCTACAGCACTCTGTTTCTCAAACTGAAAACCATATGACTGGTAGGCATGATTTGTTTCGCTGTCTCCAGAAAAAATGCTAACTGTACTTAGTCTTCTTCTAATGTTAATACCAACTAAACTCCTATAGATGACAACTAAACTCCCTATAGATGACAACTCACCAAGAGTTGCCTATGAGTAGCTAATGGCATGAATTAGATCCATACAGTGCGTTTTTCCGCCCTTTTCAGTTTATTTACGTAAGTATTAGCAGTTCTCAATCGCGGGAACTAAACTACACTTTCGTAGTACCGTAAACTGTAGTTTAGTACTCTCGGGAACCGAGGGAACTAAAGTGCAGTCTACAGCACTCTGTTGTTCAAACTGAAAAAAATATGGCTGGCAGACATGATGTGTTTCGTTGCATTTAGAAAATACGCCAACTGTACTTTGTCTGAAAACTAACAAAACACCCTATACATGACAACTAAAAACTTAACACCCTATAGATGGCAGGTCACTTTAGGAGCTGCCTATGAGTAGTTAATTGCTTGAATAAGATCCATACAGTGCATTTTTCCGCCCCTTTCGATTATTCACACAATTTTTGGCGGTTCTCAACCGCGCGCCTGCACTCGTTCCGACAACGTTTTATTGCATTCAAACTCCTGCTTTTCGTCCGGCAAGTATTGTTAAAGTGAAATCAAATCACACAAGCTTACTACACCCCAGAATACACAGTTCCAGCGGGGATCAGGTAAGAAGGGGATGGTTTTTAGCATTGCTAGGGAGAAACACTGGTAAATATTAGAGGTAAGGCGGCCGGAACCGGATATTCAGGAACACAAAATCAGCAACTGAGTGGATTTAACCGCCGGTGACTGTTCACCGTCAACCACCTTGAATTCATCAGTTGCATAAAATGCGCCTCTCAATTCTCAAACATCAGTACAGAACACACAGCCCATGCATTTTAGTGCTCCCCCGGTAGCGGGATTTTCCAGAGTGCATCTGTGTACTTAGTTCTCAGTTTTTGTATAAATTCCAATTACAGAAGTGTTTTACGGTATTTGTATACCTCCTCCTCAGGTAAGACCCCAGCCTCAGCACCCAGTTTTCTGGCTACTGGAAGCCCTGACGTCCCATCTCCAGGGCTACCTCCCCGATGACAAGCCTCACTGGTCGAACATCTCAGTCTTCAGCTTCTGCGAGTCAGCAGGACATTCAAGTGGAGGTAAGGTTTTGGAAATATCAGCTTGATGACCGTGAGATTAGAGTTAATGTTTCCTTTAAGATTTTGCAGGCAAAGTCTGGATCCGTACCGTGATCCAAGGGGGGTATTTTGGGTTGCTTCAAATGCCATTTTAGAGCTGACAGTAAAAATGTAAAGATCCAGACGACCACTTTTCCTCACCGGTAAATTCGGTTCACTGAATGCTTACGGGGAAAATGGCACCTTAGTAATGTGATTTGAGCTGAAATAGTCATGTGGTTTCGTAGCTTGCAAATTAGAAATGGTTGGTATAGCGTATTTGTTCTACTGCGTGCTATTTGTTGGCCAATAACACTCAATTGTTTTCCCTCATGAATTGGTGAACTTTAATGAAAGCGTGCCTTTGCCAAAACTTAATGGCTAGCACTCGATGCACTGTTGATAATAATTTTTTTATTCCAGCTTTTCCAAGATCCAGTGGAGAGGACACCTGAAGCACCTGAGGCTCATCGGGCAACAGCATGGGTTAGTGAGGAAAGGCATCCTTAACACGCGCTGCGGAGGACTGAACACCCCCTTGGCTTTTTCCGGCGGCCTCCCCCAAAAAAACGGTGGTTCGAAGCGCCGCCGTACTTGGAACACCTGATCCTTGATCAATGTTACAACTTTCTCCAAAGTTTTAAGGTTGTGTCATCTCAGGTCAGGTCAGGTCACCAATTCAGGTTAAGTGACCTCAATTTCAAAATGTTTAAGGTGGCATAAGTAAGGAATGGGTAAATCTATCGGATTGAAACTTATACCCCGTAATGGGCCCACCGAGTGCTACAAAGTATATTCCGGCATTTTGCATATCGATGACCCAAGGTCAGGTGCGGACCATGACCTCCATTCGTAATATGTGGGAAAACAGAAATTGGGCTGCATTTGTGCAGGTACAGCGGAAACACTTTCATATTCTCCAAATCGTATTATCCTTGGCGCCTTTCCAGGTTCATTGCAAATTTTTACCTGTGATCTCTGAGGGGTCATCTGGGGCTACTTACGCAGTTTTCAGACTTGAGGAAATAACTTTGTATGAAATGATGATATGCTAGGTTCAAAAGTGACCTTGACCTGACCTGAGGTCGGGTCATTTTTGTGTTTTAACCTCGTATGGACATACACATCATTCGATTCACCGTGACGAGAAGAAGCGAATGGTGACTAAAAAGGATTCTAACTACTCCGTCAGATGCTAGAGTCCAAAAGCTCTACTCATAATGTCACCTTCTTTGACCTCAGCCAAAAAGTGACTGATACAGTACCTTCATGAATTGTTATAAGCTTTCCACCATCATTCGCTTTTTTCGCTATTCCGCATAGGGGCCGAGTTCGAGAGGCGTGTTCAAACACGCCATCCCCCACCAAGGCGAAGGTGGCTCGGAGGCCCACCGGGAAGCAAGTTAACACACACATTGACGGAGAATGGGTACCTGCCCTTCCCCTCGGGTATTTATAGATAAAATAAAAAACGGCGAAGATAACATCGCCTCCCACTCCGGCTAAATTGTTCGACTCCGCACCGACTCCGGCTCCAGAGCCTTGGTTTTTCTGGCTCCAGTGTCTGATCGAAAAGTTTCTGGTTTTTCGGCTCTAGCCTGTGGTCGAGTTGAATCACAATCATGATTTAGGCACCATTCACTTCACTATGGTTACCGCGAATCAAATAATTATGACCACGCTCTGACTTAAGGTCAGGTCAAGTTCATCGTCTGGTCGGACATATCAATCGACACAGAAGAGAATTCCTACGAAATGGCATATACATACATCCACCACTACCACCATCTTAGGAGTACCCAGTGAACCGTTTCCCGGCCTTTCTATCCATTTTAATGGAACTGTCTTGCCATATACCTGGTCATGGATATGGAAGCTCTTGTCAATTTTTAGGGCCATATTTTTGTAATGATGGATGGGTCCCCATCACATCACCTGAAGTGTAGATATATAGACCCCCGCTTGTTTACAGGGCCAGGTCAAGTATACGGCCTTCCGAACTCTTTTGTGAGTCAAGTGGACATGGGGTAGCTAAGGGAAAGCAGTGGTCACCACGTTAATTGTAATGCTTGTTTTCATGCGAAGCTCCCTGAAAAGCTAGCAATTTAAATATTCCTAAGCAAAGGCTTTTTAAGTACTACCATTAGAGTATTATGGGAAGCATTACTTGTTTGCTCTTTCCTTTTCAGCACCCCTCGGAGATCCGCGCAGATGTGATGCAGCACATCCGTGCTCAGCGGAGTGACTCGCTTTTCATTAAGTCACTCGCTATCGCCATTTGGGGCCTCGAAGGCCTGTCACGGAGGTCGGTTACTGGGAGCAGAAACAACCGCTTCGGCTCAGATCCGAAAAAGGCTCTCACACCCGAGAAGCTGGTGTACATAAAACGGTAAGGATGGAAGAGAATTAATTTGTATGGATGGCGTTTGTATTATCCGCATCATGCCTTAGATACCATAGTAGTCTCAAAAAGTGATGCCCCTTGCAAGGTTTGCGGTGTACTAAAATATTATGGCTACACCTGTCTGTAATGGTTTTATTGACATTTTTGTTTTTCATATCTGTGCTTCTCTCCTTGCGCAGATGAATACCGGGCGCACACGACGCGGAGGGGGAAGCTCCGGAAGTGATGGATCAGAATGTAAAGAAAATAAGAAAAATAATCAACGAAAAGATCCATGACATCACCAAGACAGCGCGGCGGAGGCTTTAGACTTCAGCCGCTGTGTCCTAAGTCGGTGTCGAGCAAAGCTGTGTCCTACGTGATCCATAAATTTGTATGTTGTCTATCGTGAGCAACATTGTGCCAAAGCAAAGAAACCTCGAAATTTAATCAGCTTTCGATGAATACAGATATGACGTAAACCTACCATTGTTTTGTTTATATTCTCCCCAACGTGGTCGTCTGAATTTGGTTCTTACTTTTGTTGGTTAAGGATGCTTCCTCCTGCCTATGGCGGCCTTCATTATCTAGTGGTTTTTGCCAGCATCAATATTGCCAGAAGCAAACCTCTAAAAGCAGGCAATGGAACGCCGAGAGCCGCCATATGTCACATGGGACAGATCGAGACCAGGAAGTCCGGAGAGACGACATCGTGGCGGCCCTGGCGGCCGCCAGCAGGTCCCTCCAGAGCCATCTGGCTACACCGCAGTAGCGGCTGGAGGGACATAACAACAAGACCTCTACATTCTCTAGATTCCACTTGGAGCCACCAGACAAAGCCCAACATCGCTAAAAGCTGCCAGAAACCGCTCCAGGCCACGAGACCACCAGAAACCATCAGAAAACGACCATCAGAAACCATCAGAAAATGACCACCAGAAACCATCCGAAAACGACCACCAGAAACCACCAGAAACCATCAGAAAACGATCCCGCCACCAGAAACCATCAGAAAACGACCACCAGAAACCATCAGAAAACGACCACCAGAAAACGACCACCAGAAACCACCAGAAAACGACCACCAGAAACCATCAGCAAACGACCACCAGAAACCATCAGAAAACGACCACCAGAAACCATCAGAAACCACCAGAAGACGACCACCAGAAACCATCAGCAAACGACCACCAGAAACCATCAGAAAACGACCACCAGAAACCATCGGAAAACGACCACCAGAAACCATCAGGAAAACGACCACCAGAAACCATCAGAAAACGACCACCAGAAACCATCAGAAAACACCACCAGAAACCATCAGAAAACGACCACCAGAAACCATCAGAAAACGACCACCAGAAACCATCAGAAACCACCAGAAAAACGACCACCAGAAACCGTCAGAAATCACCAGAAAAACGACCACCAGAAACCATCAGAAACCATCAGAAAACGACCACCAGAAACCATCAGAAACCACCAGAAAACGACCACCAAAACCATCAGGAAACGACCACCAGAAACCATCAGAAAACGACCACCAGAAACCATCAGAACTCGACCACCAGAAACCCTCAGACCACCAGGAAATGACTACCAGAAACCACCAGAAACCATCAGGGACCACCAGACCATCAGAAACCATCAGCCGATCTGTTTCAATTTCCCACAAAAACCATCAGACCACCAGACCATCAGGAAATCCTGATGGTTTTTTCAAGGGATAAGGAGGGGACAAATAATGCATCCGGACTGTAGTGGCATTGGCCCCGTTGCCCGCCCAGATCCGCCAATGCTTGGATTTCGACTTCTTATACCAAAGTTTGGAAACCATCGAAAGCTACGATCAGATCGGATCATCGCCTTTCTAAGAACCGTCCTTGCCCTCGCCCCCGACGTTTGCGACGACGCACCCGCACCAACAGCAGTGAGGCACGACCATTGTGCCCCCACTGCAGTGTGGTGTTACTCCAGCGCCCTCTCGGCCTCCAGGTGTGACACAAGCGCCCCGTCGGCGGATACCTTACCTTGGATTGCACATATTTTGGAAGTGGCACCTTTACTCTGAGAATGAGCGACTTCGGTTCATACAACTGGAACAAAGGCCAATCAACCACTTGAAACATTTTTTATCTATTTTATTGCAATTCATCATGTTTGATATCGATTAAGGTTTCTGAAAAATATTGAGTAAAAGATACACTGCAAGCAAATTCCAGGATTCCCTGGGCTATAAAACTGCATCTTTGCAAAATGCACCCACAGGGTACCTTTCTGGGCGCTATATGGCCTTGCCAGGCTGGTGCGCCCCTAAGCCCAAATAACTAACTAACAGGGGGTATTATCGCAATAGGCGGATCACATCTCGCGGTTCAAAATGATTATATCAGAAGGTTCACGGTTCAAAGGGTCTACCGCTCAAAATGTCTAACTTTCAAAAAGTGCAACGTTCAAAAGGCGCAAAGAGGTGTGCTCAGATGCATGAGTGGGGTGCATGATGCCGCAGAGACGTGCTAAGACACCTGATAATAGGAGGCAATGAGGGTTAAGTTAGGATAGGTTAGGTTAGGTTAGGTTAGGTTAGGTTAGGTTAGGTTAGGTTAGGTTAGGTTAGGTCAGGTCAGGTCAGGTCAGGTCAGGTGTGTATGCCCTTGGTCCCTATTCCCAAGTCTGGGGATATAACCCCTCTTTCCAGAGTCTGACTGCGCCTCTGGTCTGGGTACCACTTTGGGAAATGCTTTAGAAATATCCCCACATTCTGCCATAAAATCCTTAGAGGTGAAGGAGGGAGGGTTTGAGCAGTGTCAAGTGGTACCCAGACCAGAGGCACACTCAGATTCTGGAAAGAGGGGTTATATCCCAGACTAGGAAATAGGGACCAAGGGCATACACAACTGACCTGACCTGACCTGACCTGACCTAACCTAACCTAATGTAAAGGATACGGCTGGGGAGTGTTATGTAAGGACACGGCTTGGGGCGATGTTTCTATGCTATTGGTTGTTGGGATGGTTTGAGTGATTAGTTAGTTGTGATGCTGATATGTACATTTAGCGATGATTAGGTATTAAATAGTGGCAGTGACAGATAGTGGCAGTGGCATATTATAGTGACGGATAGTGGCAGATTAATAATAGATACATTTTGCGACATGTTAAAGCACCGTAACCCTATGATAAAAGCCAGCACGTAAAACCTTTTCGATCAGACGATGGAGTATATTCATCAAATTTGTACCAGCCCGTGGCACCTGGCGGATCCTTAAGACTCGGCGGCGCGAGGCAGCTGGCTTTCCTTCATAGTGTGTTACGGTGTTTCCAGGTCACCGGGCGACTAGACCCATAAATAGCTGCGTCGTCCGCGTATCTTGGATTCGGCTCGGCTCGGCTCTCGGCTCTCGGCGCTCTGGCTATCTATACCGTCCGCGGCTCCTGAACTAGGCTCCGCGATCTCGTCCTTCGCCTGTGCATGAGCTCGGTATATTCTCTGGCGTCCGCCGCAGTGCACTAGCTCTCCCTCACCGTGCCCGGTTCTTTGTTCTCGAAGTGTTTGGTGTAGTGGGTGCACAGATTGGCAACGATCGTCTGCCCGCAACATGTCGCTTGGGAATTCCGCATGCGCGAGGATTGGTGGTACCGCTTACGGGTGTGGTTGTATTGTAAACGTATGTTAAAGATCCTTTTGACCGTTTGACCATGTCTTTGGTCGTCTTTGCCTGGGTTTTGGGTATTGATTGTCTTTGTTTTGGTTTTGGGCCTTAATAATGACTGAAAACTGATCTCGCTGGTTTCATTGTGCTTTGAGCTGGAGACCGAGTTCATCCAACAATATCCCTAAAATACACCGAACAGGGTCGCGCCTACAAATCGTGGCAGAGCGTTGCATAATCGACCACTGAACCACCACCGTTGAGTTTCATTAATACGAGCCCCATCCCTCCGATTACGGGTGGCAGCCGTATAGCATTGATTCAGGACACCACTCCCTTCCTCCCCTGAAGTCGACCTGCAGGATCATCTGACTACTATAATGCCAATTCAAGATTACAGTGCCTAGTGCAGCTTTAGCTTGGATTAGGGTTGCCCCATGAGGTCTGTAGGGGGTCCTTGCCCTGGGGGACACGTTCCCCACAAGGATCATCTACTACTGTAATGCCATTCAACTATCGCGAACCCTAGTGCCACTTAATTGATTTTTGGTGGTCCCATGAGGTCTGTAGGGAGGTCCTTGCCTGGGGTGGTCGTCCCCTAAAGGGCGGCGGGTTATTCATCGGTCGAGCCTGCAACAGACTTCCCGTTGACGAACGGAAGAGTTTACCTCAGACGTGGAGACCTTTAACCTGTCAGTTAGTTAGGTGGATTTTCCGTGGCCGAGTGTTCTTTTCCTGAATTAAGCATCGGGGGGCCCTGGTTGAATCAACCTTCTTTCTAGCCTTTAAGGCGATTCTCTTGATAACACGCTTATTGAAGCGGTGGGGTGTTGGTTTGCTATAACGTAACCCATGCCCGATTTGCTATGGTGGGAGGCTGCTCCTCAGCCTGTTTTTCGGCAATCCATAAAGGGAGGTTCGTTTTGTGCCTGATTGGGTGGCGTTGCGTTTTGTGCTTGTGGTTTTACACTAACCTAACCTAACTTAACCCTCATTGCCTCCTATTATCAGGTGTCTTAGCACGCCTCTGCGGCATCATGCACCCCACTCATGCATCTGAGCACGCCTCTTTGGGCCTTTTGAACATTGCACTTTTTGAAAGTTAGACATTTTGAGCGGTAGACCCCTTTGAACTGTGGATCTTCTGATATAATCATTTTGAACCGCGAGATGTGATCTGCCTATTGCGATAATACCCTAACAGGGTACCTTTGATATCCGCTGTGCATGCATGAGTTGCCTTGCTCTTAGACTGAGCACCCCTAATACATACAACCCTGCTTTCAAATAAATTATCTATGGAGTTTTTACAAAAAAATTACAAATATCAATCACAATTCTGGCAATAATTAAATTGAAAAAATTATTTTTAGTGAAATCATTTTTCACAGTTCCAGAAAACTCTGAATGCTAGTTCCTGGTTTGTGTTTGCAAATGAGGCGGTTGCCGGAGGGTACAGTTATTTAATTTCCACACTGATTTGTGGGAGCATTCAAAGACAGATTTCCTAATTTAAAGTAGAACCCCCCTTAAAATTTTAAGAGGAGTTGAAAGTGACCATGTAGGAAGATTCCCCTTATCTTTTCTAGACTCCTGTTCTGTTTTCTGAAAACATTGTTCCAAGCGTTCCCATCTTTGGGAACATGTGTTTCCATTTATGGAACAAGCGTTCCCAAATATAGGTCAATATTCCCATTATTGGGAACATAGCCATTCTTGGGAATGCTGACCACATTTTCCCCCACTGACATGTTCCCTTTGTTTCAGACCATGCATATGTTTTGTCAAATAAGGCCTAAATCATGAAGGCTTGTTCCCATTATCAGCACAACTAGGTAAGTGCCACAAGCACAAGTGTTGCCAATTATGAATCATCTCTCAAAATGTTGGGAAAACAGCTACTATTGGGAACGACATCTGACCAGTTTCCCCAATTTTGATTTGCCTCATCCTGTCGCGCCTGGCTCCTTGCTAGCTAGGTACTCACCTTCTCTGGAGCAAGTGCAGGAATCAGAATAGCGGTGGATCCGAAGGTACAATCTATCCAGTGTCATCCAAACGCAGCCGCATCAAACCCACTTGAAGACAATCTTCTTAAACCCTGTTTTAAACCAATTAGACAGGTTTTCCTCTCGCCCACACCCGAGCGTTCCTTTTCACTTCAAGTTACATTACTGAAACGCAACAGTGTCTATTGCTTTGCGCAAACCGAATCAGACACTCCGGCTATCAGCGTTACACACTTAGGTACACACCCCACAACCACGGTCTCTCAAATCCCCACTGTCCACCACTACATGCATTGCACTCTCACTATACATTTCCTCGTGGCATTGTAGTACAGCTTGGTAGTACCTTATCTGACCTTCGAAACTACTTCACCATAACAACCCCGCCTCCCTCCGCGACTGCACCACCACGCGCCACGTGCTTCTTTGCACGCATGAAATTTGACCGCCAATTTTGAACCTCTTCCGTTCAAATTCATAATAGAACCTTCAAAAAACCTTCAATCAAAAACTCTATGCATTCCCCTGAGTCAGCTTGGATCCCTGCCACTGGTCCAGTGTCTCTATTGCTTTGGTCCACTCTCGTCTTTGCTCGGCACCAGACGATCAAGTATCTGATTAAAGCGCATGACGGGGTCTGAGCCACCTCGCATTGACGGGGGGGTACCGCCCCCCTAAGATCTCAAGAACCACGGTGGTGCGAAAACGGTAAACGGCGTTGGGCTGCCCATCCACTTCCATCGAAACATTTGAACATTTTTTGTAGGTCACATTTAGGTCACGAGAGGTCAAACATGCCCGTCATAGGGATAACATGTAAATTAGTTTTTGGGCATTACATCTGAAAGTAAGATAGAGCAAAACGACTTGAACTATATGAATCCTCTTGAGCCGAATCGAATGATATATAATTTGACCTTGTAGGTCAAATCGATTTGACCTGACCTGGGTCGGTCGGGTCAATTATATAAAATGTATATCATTGACCGCAAAGCCCAGGCCAGTCTAATGCGCTAAAATAAATGCTTATCCCATCCGTTACTGAGTTATTCCGTAAACCATTTTCCATGTATTTCAATGGAGAGGTCATGCGTCGTACCTGACCTTAGGTCATCGATATAAAAATACCGGAACATTTTTAGAGAACTCGTGGGGCCATTTGTGTATGAGTTTCATCGGATGTTCACCCTGCTCCGACTTATGCTATCTTAACTTTTTTGAGGTCGGTCCTTGACCTGTACTGGTCCTGACCTGAGATGACCTAACCTTAAAATTTTCACGAGTTGTAAAATGATGAGGGAAAGGTTGTAGGGCGCTCGCGCCGCTTTTTTCTCTATTCCGAAAACCCGAGGGGGCGGGTCCCCCTTTTTAAAAGACAGGGAAAGGATCAAGGCGAGCGGGGTGCGTGTGCGCTAACCCCTGAAAGCCTTTTGACTACAGTCTGAGACTCTCCCATTACAAAACCGTATAACCAATGCCACTCGCGGCGGAACTGGGGGGGGCACCTGGGCACGGTGCCCCTTTAAATCGGAAATTTTAACACTAACCCTGTGGCGCCGACTGGAAACAAATGGCTTGAAAGACCCCTGGTGCCCCCCTTGAATTCGAACGTTCCACCGTCATTGACCAACACCCAAAGACTGTGTGGTATCTGCAGTACCTCTCCAGGTCACGGCTACTCTCAGTCTGTTTTATCTTCCCTTATTACATAGGCGGATTAAGTCTCCGATGGTGGGGGGGGTAGGTTGGGGGTGCGCTATCTGAACCGGGGACGCCACTTTTTGACAGACAAAACCGATCACGTGGTCGCCAAATGCTGTCGGGGGACAGGGGGAAGTGGCCTTTCAGGGGTCGCCGAGGTTCAATAGGGAGGAGGAAAGAGCCTCCTTTGTATCAACCTTTGCCTGGTAGGCATTTTCTATTAAGCACACCCCAAGTTCAATAACCAGCGCTCACCAGCTGTTTTCACCGCCGCGCTGATGGGCAGAATAGAATGTCTTCTACTATCGTCACCTAATCTTCCAGGCAGATGCGCTCGACTGCGCACCGCAGTGACTTCACTGATCCATGCATGGGCGCTGAAAGCGGGTATGGGGTGCGTCCCCCAAAATTTGTGGTCTATCATCATTAATGCTGACAATGATCAAATACGCTCAAAATTCGCCTCCCCCGGTCAGCACCAGCCCAGGTCCGCCCCATCCCCCAGTAAAAATTCCGTGGCGGCGCTCCTGGATCCGTGCGCATCCAGTTCAGCAACGTCACAGATGCACAGATGCCCCCCAGATGCGACCGTCACAAATACGATCCCCGGGCGCCGTCGAACGCTGGTAAATCTTATATCAGTACATTCATGCGGATCCAGGGGGGCAAGGGGGGGGCACAGGCCCCCCGATCGACCATCGGCGCCTGAATGTCGCTCCCCCTGAAGGCTTCCCCCATCGGCAATCCTGGATCCACCTATGTATCAGTCGACTAAGATTTACGGGACACAGGGGTGGATCCAGAGAGCCACAAAGGGTTCGACGGAAGGCCTTCAGTCAGTTTTAGCCAGTTTTCTTCCCAACACGGTTTCTTTTACAAAGAGCGAGAGAGAGAGAGAGAGAGAGAGAGAGAGAGAGAGAGAGAGAGAGAGAGAGAGAGAGAGAGAGAGAGAGAGAGAGAGAGAGAGAGAGAGAGAGAGAGAGAGAGAGAGAGAGAGAGAGAGAAGAGAGAGAGAGAGAGAGAGAGAGAGAGAGAGAGAGAGAGAGAGAGAGAGAGAGAGAGAGAGAGAGAGAGAGAGAGACAGAGAGACAGAGAGACAGAGAGACAGAGAGACAGAGAGACAGAGAGACAGAGAGACAGAGAGACAGAGAGACAGAGAGACAGAGAGACAGAGAGACAGAGAGACAGAGAGACAGAGAGACAGAGAGACAGAGAGACAGAGAGACAGAGAGACAGAGAGACAGAGAGACAGAGAGACAGAGAGACAGAGAGACAGAGAGACAGAGAGACAGAGAGACAGAGAGACAGAGAGACAGAGAGACAGAGAGAGAGAGAGAGAGAGAGAGAGAGAGAGAGAGAGAGAGAGAGAGAGAGAGAGAGAGAGAGAGAGAGAGAGAGAGAGAGAGAGAGAGAGAGAGAGAGAGAGAGAGAGAGAGAGAGAGAGAGAGAGAGAGAGAGAGAGAGAGAGAGAGAGAGAGAGAGAGAGAGAGAGAGAGAGAGAGAGAGAGAGAGAGAGAGAGAGAGAGAGAGAGAGAGAGAGAGAGAGAGAGAGAGAGAGAGAGAGAGAGAGAGAGAGAGAGAGAGAATGCATCACAGAGGGACACATGAAGATTGAATCAGCACGCACGGGGTAATCGAAGAGTAAAATAAGCCCCAATTGAAATCACGCACGCGGACATATACGACTATTGTATGTATTTGGCAGCCATGGATAAAACAGGCGACAGATCAACAACACCAGCTACAAAATAACGGTACGGCACCGGCAGGCTGGACGGTTCAACCACGCCAAAAGTTCACACAATAACATGATTCAGCCCTCCTCAACTCGCGCTCTAACGTGTACACTTCGCAACAAAGGCACTGCGGGCGCCCCATGGCAGGGCAGAGGTATAAGAGCAAGTTCCCGTACACTGCTGCAATACCAGCAAATGCCATTGGCCTAAGTCTGGTAGAATCTGGAGCTCTAAAACAAGAAGGGTTGAGGAATGCACTATTATATCAAACAACAGTCATGGGTATCTACTAGTGCATCCTCGAAGCATCATGGCATCAACAGTTATTTTGCATTGATCATGATCCGATACTTAGGGATTCATGAGAACCCTGTTTGAAGACGACACCTCAGAACAGCTGGTTATAAAACACAACCCAGCGCCTGGCCGGGCGTCCGACCCACTCCGAGTCACCGCAGCGTCCTGCACCTCCAGCTGCGCTACATCAGGCCCTCTGCTGGGCCAGAGACTGCTCCTGAGCCGCGCCGTCCAAGAGACTAGAACATCCCACCTCACACGCATGCGCACCGACTCCTAACGCAAGAAAAGGCTACAAATTGCACTGGTTGCTAGAGATGACAAACGGGTGTTGTCACGACCCGTTGGTTTCCGCCTCAGCCTCTTGGTGTCTGTGAAACCGGCGCTGGCGTTAGCGACATAATCAGCGGAACTAGGGGGCATCGTGCCCCCTTGAATTCAGAATTTTAACGCTAGCCCTATGGTGAGTCGCCAGTTACACCTTTCAGCTCTTCTCCACAACACTCAGGGCCTGTGGAACAAGTTGGGGTCTCTGTGGGTGAGCGCAAAGGAGCTGAAGCTCTATTACATCAACGCCTTGACCAAGACGTGGCAAAATGACGGCGCGGGTGATGCGGAGCTTCTTTCCCGGAGGATGTTTTGTTTCGTCGCGACAGAGGAAGCGTGGGAAGCATGTGTGCTGTTCGCTACTCTCTCAAACTAACCAGGCGTGCTGAGCCAGACTTACATACAGAGTTCCTTCCAATCCACTTAAATGAACCCTATATCATCGTTGCCGTGTGCGATCGTCCCTCCAGCAACAATTCATCGCTGGAGAAGACGTGCCAGTGCCTCTTGACACTTTCTGGAGAAAAACCTCTCCTTGTGTTGGGATATTTAAATTTCCCCGAAATTCAGTCAAGGCCATAAGATGACGGGGCCCAACCAGTGCTCCTCAGAAACCCTACGAGAGCAACAACATTCATCGACCAGTGCGATTTATTCGAGCTCAACCAGGTCATGACGATACCCACGGCGCGCGTACAGCATGCTAGCTAGTCTTTCACGTCTGATCACGATGAGGTGGTAGTGTGTTCCAAGTAAGAGCAATACCAACGATACGAGGGGCGCGCTCCACTGCATTTAAATACCGTCGTGCTGACTTTGACGGGTTGCGACAGGCTCTGTGGCTCATACCATGGGGGTTTTGGACGGAATCGAAGAAGTGGATGAGGCTGTGTCCATGTTTTATGCTCTTGTCAACGCTGCTGTTCCTGCTGCTTTCAACGTTCCAAAGAAGCGTTTCCCACCCGGGTATGACGTAGATACCAAACGAGAGCGGGTAAACAAGCTGCTTTGGAGCGGACTTTAAGAGAGCGCGTCGAGAAATCACTCCTGATATATCTTTTTTGATAAAAGTCCCCAGGATTAAATTCCAAGTCCCCGGGGTTTAAATTTAACGCAATTTTACGTTAAAATGAAGGCACATGTTCGACTAGTTTTCAAATCTTGAAGGAATCAGTTCCATCTGGTTGCAGTGGTTCCAGCAAATTGATTGGTCTAAAGCCTAAGCCCCTCACACTGATGAAAAATGGCATGCTAGCGAGGAAGCCATTCTTCCGTGCTTGATGAGGTGTAACGTAAGTTTACACCAAATTTATTTGTTGTGGCGGCAATGTATTTTTTCTTAATTTCGTAGTCTGAATTTTTAGAAGCCGGTAGTTTATACTATGTAAGCAACGGCTGAAAATGTAAAACATCGGATGTAGAAACGTCGCCACTAAAATGACGACGGTGCGTCCCATGTGGGTGCCGCATGAGCAAGTGAGCGAGTTCATGTTCTGGCCCAGATCAAGGTTTGTATTTCACAAACTATGAAAACTATTTTTGATGACGTTAGAAACATTACGAAAAATGCAATATTCTAATTCTAACGCCGAAAGCCACCCCAAAATTTGTGGTTTCCTGACTTTCAGACTTATGCTGATCGTAAGTAGTACTTTTTGTAACTTCAATAAAACGGAACGCTCCCTTTAATTATATGAGCCTGTTGTTGACGCATTTATAGTTGGTCACCTATGAAGCTGCAAAAGGTTTCCAGCATCGAAGAGGACCTCCCTGAGTCCAGCGCAGGGCATCTCAAAATTCCATGGGGGCCAGACCCCATGGACTTATTTCCATGGGAGCCGTGGCCCCTCATGGCCCCCATGTTGGTAACACCCCTCATGTAGATGAAAGGCCATGACATGAGCGTTGTGGGAGGCTAGCCACACTCGTTTGTGAGAGCATTTGTGATGGCCATGACTACGTGGGGTTCAACCCAACTGCAGCCGATGCCGGCTCGTCGGGCTGTCTGTACCTAGCCCTGTTAACACACCGGTGTGGGAGACTGACACACACCCACCTGAAGCTGACGACGGGCTTGCCCACGGTGGCGCCACGCGACAGGTACTGCAGAGCGGCGTCGGCGTCCCGCCAGTCGAAGGTGAACTCCACCACGGCCTGCAGCTCGCGCGCGTCCACCAGCTGCGCCAGCTGCGACAGCACCTCCGGCGAGAAGGATACCGCGCCCCAGCTCTCCGGCAGGAACAGCACCTGACCAGCCGGCACTCATCAGACGCTGCTGATATGCAACTGAGGACGACGCCGTACCCCGCACAAACAGCTGACGAGCCAACACCGATCAGATACTGCTGATTAACTGAGGACGATGCCGTACCCCGCACAAACAGCTGACGAGCCAACACTGATCGATTACTGCTGATATGCAACTGAGGACGACGCTGTACCCTGCACAAACAGCTTCGAGCCAACATCGATAGTTCTGTTTACAGCTGAGGACGACGCCGTACCCGGCACAAACAACTCACGACCCAACGCTGATCAGACCCTGTGCATATAAAACTGGAGACGACGCCGTACCCGGCACAAACAGCTGATGAGCCAACACTGATCAGTTGATTAACTGAGGACGACGCCGTACCACGCAAATACAGCTGACGAACCAACATTGATCCGTTACTGCTGATTAACTGAGGACGACGCCGTACCCCGCTAACACAGCTGATGAGTCAACACTGATCGGTTGATTAACTGAGGACGACGCCGTACCCGGCACAAACAACTCACGACCCAACGCTGATCAGACCCTGTGCATATAAAACTGGAGACGACGCCGTACCCGGCACAAACAGCTGATGAGCCAACACTGATCAGTTGATTAACTGAGGACGACGCCGTACTCCAAATACAGCTGATGAGTCAACACCGATCAGTTACTGCTGATTAACTGAGGATGACGCCGTACCCCGCTAACACAGCTGATGAGTCAACACCGATCAGTTACTGCTGATTAACTGAGGATGACGCCGTACCCCGCTAACACAGCTGATGAGTCAACACTGATCAGTTACTGCTGATTAACTGAGGATGACGCCGTACCCCGCTAACACAGCTGATGAGTCAACACTGATCAGACCCTGTGCATATACAACTGGAAACGACGCCGTACCCCGCTTAAACAGCTGAAGAACCAATTCAATAAAGAGCATGTGCAATTTGCGTGAAAGGATGTACCGTGGTGTCAAAAGCAGCTGCCATGGCGTGAATTTTGCACCCAAATTTGTAATGAATGTTGGAATATTGGCACACGTGGCAGACAATATATGAAGCCTCGGAGCTCTACGACGCACCAGCTGCAGAGGTCATATGGCGGCGCCAACTCTGATCCCGCTGGTGAGGGTATATTGGGGATCAGATCGTCCTTATTCAGCACTCCCGCCGGGGATTTGAACCCGGGTCAGCGGCGTGGAAGCTCAACGCGCTACCACTGCGCCACCGCATCCTGAATCTACTAAAATTCTCGATAATGAACCCAAATATTCAGCTTCGTAAATACAGCACCCACCATTAAACTTCGAACATTTTGTAATGCAAAAAGTCATCGCAAAAAACGCCTGACACGCCCCACCGAAAAACCGAGCTATTAGAAAAAACCTATAAAAGTATCGATTCCCGCACGCCGACTTGGCACTGGTGCGGCGGTTACCTGGTGCGGTGGTTAGACTGGTGCGGTGGTTAGACTGGTGCGGTGGTTACACGGGTGCGGTGGTTACACGGGTGCGGAGGTTAGACTGGTGCGGTGGATAGACTGGTGCGCTGGTTAGACTGGTGCGGTGGTTAGACTGGTGCGGTGGTTAGACTGGTGCGGTGGTTACACGGTTGCGGGGGTTACATGGGTGCGGTGGATAGACTGGTGCGCTGGTTAGACTGGTGCGCTGGTTAGACTGGTGCGGTGGTTAGACTGGTGCGGTGGTTAGACTGGTGCGGTGGTTAGACTGGTGCGGTGGTTAGACTGGTGCGCTGGTTAGACTGGTGCAGTGGTTAGACTGGTGCGGTGGTTAGACTGGTGCGGTGGTTATACGGGTGCGGGGGTTACACGGGTGCGGTGGTTAGACTGGTGCGGTGGTTAGACTGGTGCGGTGGTTAAACTGGTGCGGTGGTTAGACTGGTGCGGTGGTTACACGGGTGCGGGGGTTACACGGGTGCGGTGGTTAGACTGGTGCGGTGGTTACACGGGTGCGGGGGTTACACGGGTGCGAGGTTAGACTGGTGCGGTGGTTACACGGGTGCGGTGGTTGACTGGTCGGTGGTTAGACTGGTGCGGTGGTTACCTGGTGCAGTGGTTACCTGGTGCGGTGGTTAGACTGGTGCGGTGGTTACACGGTTGCGGTGGTTAGACTGGTGCGGCGGTTAGACTGGTGCGGTGGTTAGACTGGTGCGGTGGTTAGACTGGTGCGGTGGTTACACGGGTGCGGGGGTTACCTGAGCGGCCAGCCGACTGAGCCGCACCCAGAGGCTGTAGAGGGTGCCGAAGAGGAGGCCGTACTGGTCCGACGGCAGGTCGGCCTCCACGGTGGAGACCACCAGGCCGTGGTCGGCGCAGCAGCGCTGGCTGGAGCCGTGCAGCGCCGCGCCCGCCGTGTTCAGCACCACGTCGAACCTGAACACGCGGCAAGGAGAACCTGTGTTCACCAGCACATCACGGAACCCGTGCAGACGTAGCACACTGGTACTGACCCCAACTTTAACCAGGAACGTACGAGGCAGCGGTGACCACCCGACAAAATATTTTACGGGCCATGTGGATGCAATTTAATGCAAGATAGACAATTTTTTAAGACTTTTGAAACAACACCCAGAAGTGCAGATCACGACGCCTTGGAAACACCGGTGACGCATCAAATGCATATATTTCTCATTTAACTTGTCTTGAGCTGTAGAGAGCTGCCATTCCTGTGACTCCATAAGATATGCAGAAAAATGCATACAAACAAAAGCAGCGACCTACTTGTCGCGCAGAGCCAGCTCCTTCTCCAGCTCCGCCGTGTCGTACTCGATCACGTCGTCGGCGCCCAGCATGCGCGCCAGGGGCACCAGCCGACGCGTCATGGTGGTGGTCACGTGACCGCCCCAGGCCTTCACCAGCTGGATGGCGATGATGCCCACCGCGCTAGCGCCGGCGTGGATCAGAACACTGCGGGGAGCAGCACCACAGCCGGAGCGTTAGATACTGGTGAAAAGCGAGTTCAACGGGAACGTGGCACCTGGCGTAATTCCACACTGGAGTGGCTTTAGGGGCATTTGTATCGAAGGTAAAGAATTTGACATTTTTCAGCTCAAAATGGCTCATAAACCCAATATTCATTTTTTTATTTTCCTTTGCCAGACGGTTAAAACTTAATTCCACAATGGAGTGAATTTAAGGGCATTTGTATTGAAAATATTGAATTTCACCTTTCCAGCAGAAAATAGCAGCCTGCAGTGCAATTTCACTGAAATCAAAGCAAGTAAGACCCATCCGCTCTGCTATGCGTAGACATTACATCACACTATCATGGTTACTTTTGGCCACCTCGTGCCATCTGACCACTCGGGGAAGACGGGGTGGATGGGTGAATTTTGATCGCTTTCCTCCGCGGACGGCGATTTTCAGGACAACGAAAATACCAATAAAGTTTTCTCGGCATGCTCTTTCACATGACTATGTCAGTGCAAAACCCATCATGGAAGTGCCACATTCCCTTTAAATTGATCATCGAATCGGTGTTCCCCTAAAAAAACAACCAAAAGGCAATCTTTGATAAAAAGAATATTCTCGCAAATAAAAAGTGTCACCGTTTCTGGCTGCGAAACTGTTATTACTGATGGAAGAATCGCCCTCGGATGAGTGACCGTTTGTCATGGGCCGTCTCCTGTGAGAGGCCGGCCCGTGCCACTGACCGTTTGTCGTGGGCGGTCTCCTTGAGAGGCCGGCCCGCGCCACTGACCGTTTGTCGTGGGCATTCCGTGGGAGGCCCTGTGCCACTGACCGTTTGTCGTGGGTGGTCTCCTGTGAGAGACCGGCCCGTGCCACTGACCGTTTGTCGTGGGCAGTCTCCTGTGAGAGGCCGGCCCGTGCCACTGACCGTTTGTCGTGGGCAGTCTCCTGTGAGAGGCCGGCACGTGCCACTGACCGTTTGCCGTGGGCAGTCAGTCTCCTGTGAGAGGCCGGCACGTGCCACTGACCGTTTGTCGTGGGCAGTCTCCTGTGGGAGGCCCTGTGCCACTGACCGTTTGTCGTGGGTGGTCTCCTGTGAGAGACCGGCCCGTGCCACTGACCGTTTGTCGTGGGCAGTCTCCTGTGAGAGGCCAGCCCGTGCCACTGACCGTTTGTCGTGGGCGGTCTCCTGTGAGAGGCCGGCCCGTGCCACTGACCGTTTGTCGTGGGCAGTCTCCTGTGAGAGACCAGCCTGTGCCACTGACCGTTTGTCTTGGGCGGTCTCCTGTGAGAGACCGGCCCGTGCCACTGACCGTTTGTCGTGGGCAGTCTCCTGTGAGAGACCAGCCTGTGCCACTGACCGTTTGTCGTGGGCAGTCTCCTGTGGGAGGCCCTGTGCCACTGACCGTTTTTCGTGGGTGGTCTCCTGTGAGAGACCGGCCCGTGCCACTGACCGTTTGTCGTGGGCAGTCTCCTGTGAGAGACCAGCCTGTGCCACTGACCGTTTGTCGTGGGCAGTCTCCTGAGAGAGGCCGGCCTGTGCCACTGACCGTTTGTCGTGGGCGGTCTCCTGTGGGAGGCCCTGTGCCACTGACCGTTTGTCGTGGGTGGTCTCCTGTGAGAGACCGGCCCGTGCCACTGACCGTTTGTCGTGGGCAGTCTCCTGTGAGAGACCAGCCTGTGCCACTGACCGTTTGTCGTGGGCAGTCTCCTGTGGGAGGCCCTGTGCCACTGACCGTTTGTCGTGGGTGGTCTCCTGTGAGAGACCGGCCCGTGCCACTGACCGTTTGTCGTGGGCAGTCTCCTGTGAGAGACCAGCCTGTGCCACTGACCGTTTGTCGTGGGCAGTCTCCTGAGAGGCCGGCCTGTGCCACTGACCGTTTGTCGTGGGCGGTCTCCTGTGGGAGGCCCTGTGCCACTGACCGTTTGTCGTGGGCGGTCTCCTGTGAGAGGCCGGCCTGTGCCACTGACCGTTTGTCTTGGGCGGTCTCCTGTGAGAGGCCGGCCCGTGCCACTGACCGTTTGTCTGGGCGGTCTCCTGTGGGAGGCCCTGTGCCACTGACCGTTTGTCGTGGGCAGTCTCCTGTGAGAGGCCGGCCCGTGCCACTGACCGTTTGTCCTGAGCGGTCTCCTGCGAGAGGCCGGCCTGTGCCACCAGCGCGTGCCACGCCACCGTGCCAGAGTAGGGCAGCGCCGCCGCCCGCTCGAAGGTCACTCCGTCCGGCTTCCGTGCCAGCTGCCGGTGTGTGCGGAGTCAGCCTCCAACGTCCGGACAGCACACTGATCTCACCACCCTGGGACGCTGACATACGGCGGTCTGGCTCAATGCGCCATGTTTCTAACATGCCCAAACAAATAGTGAGGTGGGGCTTCCTACTGGGACGCAGGAGTAAAACAAATATACACACAATGTCAAAACTGAGATAATGCTCCGAACTTGAAGGACAAAGACAGTGTTCAAGGCATTGGAAACATTACAGCTTCACCGGGGACACAGATTCACCGTTTCGCCAGATCACAGCACGCCGCAAACCCGTAACAGCGAGTCAGACCCTCACTGAGGGGGCACTTGGCAATGGGCGACAACGACGTGCTTCGTGTGCACCGCGTGGCAGGCTGGACATGTGCTATAAAATACAAGCGATGAGGAGTTATCTGGCTTTCTCGGATGAAGTGCCAAGAGTGAGAACGAGGGGTTAAGAGAAAGGTGGGCAGTTGAGCATTGCCAAAACTGAAATCACCGAGACGGGACACGCCTCCACGTGCCGGGAAAAGGAAAATAATTATATCCAATGTATTAGGAAACTGGAATCATAAATCACAGCGCAGACTGGTACTAATAACTATTGGGATTTAAATACACATCAGCTGCCAAGGTTATGCGGCGTCGACAACTCTCACCCTGTGGGGGGAAATAAGGGGATCAGATTGATTTATTCAGTGGCTTGCCAGGACTTTAACCCGGGACCCTGTGGCTTATGAGACTGATGCTTTCCACTAAGCGACACGTCCCCGAAGGCTGGGACTGACAAAAAACTACTAAAACTGGTTGCACCGGTCCCAGAGTAGCAGCTACCTTCTAAATCGCGCAGATGCTCTAGCTCTTAAAAATATCGACACAATAAAACAGCCGGCCATCGCAAAAATACAGCCAGGGTACTGACAGCGAATTCGGCCCATTTGGACAAAACAGCTCATGTTTCCCGTGCTTACCTCCTTCTCGTCCAGAACGACGTACTCGGCCAGGGTTCCCGGCTTCCAGAAGGGCACGGCCGCCCACACGGGGTCGCCCGGCTCCCAGAGCGTGACCTGAGGCCCCACCTCTTCCACCAGCCCGGCCAGGTCACGGCCCAGCGCGAACGGCAGCTCACCCGAGACGTGCTGACGATACACACAGATGGCGCGTCAGCCAAACAACTCCCCACCGGACCGGTAACGCATGTCCCGGACGAAATTCTCTGGATGTGCTTCCTTTGGGACATTAAGACGCACTTCTACACATTTATTACGGATTTGGGCGTTCTAACCTAAGCCATTCTGGCGGTCACCCCGCAGCCTAATTGAGAGCAAGTTTGGACAAACTTTGCAGAACACATGTATCGTCATTCAGGTTTTGATACTTACAACGTCCTTATTATATTTACTCGTAGAGAAGCTTTTATGAGAACGTTTTGGCATGTCATTTTTGCTTTTTTAAATCTTCTGGTGACAATTTTTTGCGCATGTTCATACTTCTTCGTCTGCGATTTTTGTCGGTAATCGAGTAAGTTTTTTCGTATACACTTCAGGTTGCGTTAGATCAGACCAGACCAGGCCAATCGGCAACAGGTACACTCGACAACAACGAACAACTGCGTCATGTACACTTTTCCATCGCTGAAACAAAATCAGACTTATCCGAACATAATCCTGCTGTAGGATAATTCAATTATGCACAGTTTCGTACCATAAATATGCGATGAAAAAATTCGTACAAGCAATGCATTTCGGGCAGCTGTTATGATGCTGCCGAGGAATACCCCGGCAGCCACAGAGCACCTGCCAGCCAGCCCCACTCTCTCTGTGCTGACCGGGTTGTACTTGGCGAGCTGCCTGCGCAGGGTGCGTCCGTAGCCGGCGGCCAGTCGGAGGTCGACCTGGTCGACAGACGCCGCCTTCACCCGCACCAGCACCTCCGTGGAGGAGCAGATCTCCGGCCGCGACTGGTCCTCCACAATCTCCACACCCTACAGACCGGGTCACCCAGATCAGACAACACAATCTCCACTCCCTACAGACCGGGTCACCCAGCTCAGACAACACAATCTCCACACACTACAGACCAGGTCACCCAGATCAGACAACACAATCTCCACACCCTACAGACCGGGTCACCCAGCTCAGACAACACAATCTGCACACCCTACAGACCGGGTCACCCAGATCAGACAACACAATCTCCACACCCTAAAGACCAGGTCACCCAGATCAGACAACACAATCTGCACACCCTACAGACCAGGTCACCCAGCTCAGACAACACAATCTGCACACCCTACAGACCGGGTCACCCAGATCAGACAACACAATCTGCACGCCCCTCTGACAGCTGGAGTCAGATGTAACAAACAGATCAGACAACGCATTCTGCACCTCCTGCCGACGGCTAGAGTCAGATGTAACAAACAGATCAGACAACGCATTCTGCACCTCCTGCCGACGGCTAGAGTCAGATGTAACAAACAGATCAGACAACGCATTCTGCACCTCCTGCCGACGGCTAGAGTCAGATGTAACAAACAGATCACGAACACACGTTCGCCGCACCCTGCAGACTGGGGTCGGATGACACGACCTGATCGAGCGGTGCTCGGACCTTCCACTAAAAGGAGTTAGCCACCTCCATCTGTACCTGATAGTGTGAACGGTAGGAAAATTTTTGTGTCCCACTTACGTTCGTTTCCCTTCACCACAGACCAGGCGGCGGAGACAGGGCCCCGTGCGGTGACCGCTGGTTCTACAGCCCGAGCTCGGGCAGCTCTCTGTCGGCGTGCAGCGGCCTCACCTCTGCGCCCAGGTAGCCGGTGACGATAACGGCGCGCATGCTGGGAGTGCGGCGCGGCGGCGACGCGCGGTGCCGCCGGCCCAGGTAGTAGCCGACCACCAGGCCGGCGCCGAACCCGACGCCCAGCAGACATAGGTGGATGGTGCTCACTGCCGACGCAGACGCGGTCAAACACCATCACATGTGGCATGGGAGAAGTCTGCACGTTACCCGCTGAACGAGATGGTGGTGCAATCAAAATACTCGTCGAAAGAGCGTGTGTGAGCAGGTGTATGTGCAGCATGCACTAACATCTAATAATCTATATGTAACATAAGCAGCCCAGAGAGCAGTTACCTGGCCACATTTCCCAAGGGTGTTCGATTGACACCATTGAAGTTAAGAAATTTACAATTCAGGCGAAGATCATCAACAACTAATACGCAGTACACAGTATTTCCCATACAGAGCAAGCCTTGTACAGCCCACAAACATCGGTTCCTCCAGCGTTTTTCCCACCGATATTTTCTAAACCTTGTAACGTAAAACAGCATCTCACACCGCTCTAAACCTCACTTCTACTCCTCACTCCATCTTTGACCAGTCTCACGCCCCAGCGCCGCTCACCATCCGTCAGCACAATCAGTTTGAACTTCTCGGCCAGTTCAGGCGGGTTGAAGTGGGCGGCCGTCTCGCGCAGGTGCTGCCAGCTGTCGGCCGCCGCCGCAGTCGCCGCCTGCCAGCGCTGGCGGGCGGTATCCGCCAGGTGGCCACTGCCCAGCTGGGCGCCGGCCGCGCGCAGGTGCGCGGCGCCCGCCTCCACCGAGCGCCGCGCGCCGGCAGACGCTGCCGCCAGGTGTACCTGACGGCGCCACCAGAGCCCACGTGCATCTCCAACGGCAGACGACGGTAGGAAGCGATATCAAACATTGAAGTTAGTAGAATTATGAGAGCAAGATTTCTGCTACTGTCTGATACATATTGCATAATACCATGCAATGTTTTTTTCAATACAATTACACCATTATATGCACGGGAAACAATCTGGCATGACGGAGATTATCCCAGAGAATCCAGGAAAACACTTAGACAGCAGTACCCAGGAGGCTGAGCGGTTCCAGTCACCTCTATTTGATACCATACCCGATTCAATACACACAAAATGCGCGCGAAAAACGGTTATGGGCATGTGACGAACCTGGATGATATCAATCTTCTCGCTCAGATGAAATAGGAGCTCCTCTGTGCTAGCCATGATCAAACAGTCGCCTTAGAGCATAAGATACTTGGTTCGCTTCATGTCTTGACTGGCATGATTCTGCTTAACTTGATCTTTTGGCACGCTTATCGTCCATACCACCGACTAACGGCTCCATGCAAGCTGCAAGTAACAAACTGTAAATTTCACAACCTTGCATCGGGAAGAAGTTAGAAATTGTTTCTTCAAAGAAAGAAGGTCAAAATCACACATTCATAAGACCTAGAGAAAAAACAAATGCAGAGTACCTACAGCGCCCGCAATAAAGTACCACCATTTCTCACAATACAAAATTTTTCATAAACTTCACCATAATAATATTTTCCCTTTGGGCTGAAATTATGCACCCTCTCTGGAGCTGTGGCACGACCCTTGCCTAGTAGCACGGGATACAGTGAAGCAAAAAAGAAAGCGAAATTGGGGCACACAAAACAAGACCCGGGCAACCCAAACGCATTTTTAACAAACCCACGAACCATATCGCATACAAAATTAGTAGCGTGGGGGGGGCACGACTGCACCTCTGTGCCTTGACACTCACCCACCCACCCAGCGCAGTAGTAGTCCCGCTGTGTACCTTGACACCCACCCGACCCAACATTAGTGCCACTGACCCAGTAGCCTAGTGGTAAACATCACTGAGTTTGCCGGGCACTGCGCGGAACGTGGGTTCACATCCCTCCATGCGCTCCCGTGTCCTGGCTAACCTGGTGGAGTCTCCGGAAAAGGCTGTTTCAATAACATATCTCCACGCCCTGTAAGTGGGAACTGGCCTGCGGGACATGAAGCAGAAAAGAAGCACATGAATAAAAACAAAAAGGATCTAGTTATTAACGACAAGCGTGTCGTTTCTGTTCGGGAGCTGAGAACCCACACCATACATAAATGGCGCCAGTTGGGAGCGATCAACAGCCACCCTCCTTCCTCTGTGGCCGTTGTCTCAACAAGTCTTCAGAGCCTAGCAGTGGCACCACCACCAGCCCGGCGCAGAAGTGTAGATGCCAATGGCGACGTCAGATTGTAGGTGGCCTGAGGACGCCGGGACGCCACCCAACTGCACGGAAAATGAGAGCAGGCATGCAAGGCACAATTCAGAAAGAAACGAAATACCCCACATGTCGGCCAGGTGAGATGAGTGATTCGCTGAAGTCCTTCAGTTGCTTTGCCACGCTACGGAGCAACCCGGAGGCGCCGGCGAGACAGGGCCTCGTGGACAACAACCATAGCAGGGGCGGATCCAAGAATTACCATAGGGGCAGGGGGCGAACCGTGACAGGAGGGTCCGGCCTCCTCTAAGGGACCCGGAATAGCTTTGGGGGCCACCGTGCAAGGTATACATTTTCATAAAAACGTAGGTACAAAAATATGACGATGCACCAAAAAAAAAAACGTGTAACGCCGTTCTCGGTGGACGAAATTCCAGGACCTCCTGTAGCCAAAAAAACTATGAAATGGCCCTAAAATAACTGAGGTCCACTCGAAATTGGACCTCCACAAATCCAGGGACTGGCAAAATTTCGGCAAGGATCACTGATCAGGACGATCTCAGATCACACACAATATTCTGTGGCCTGCTTGAATTAAGAGTTTAAGATATCATACCTACTACTCCCAAGCAGGGACAGATGTTGCAGCCACAGAGGGCTGAGACCAAAGAAGTCCCGCAAGCAAGGCAGAGGGCTGAGTCACAGGAGGCCCAGGTAAACCATCGGGGGGGGGGGGGGGGGAAGAGAGCATGACTGCTAAAAGTAGGGGACTGGCTTCGGCCACAATATGTCCGAGATTATCGTGAGGGGCCCGGTCGCTGACACAGAGGGCCCCCTAGAAGCATTTCAAGGGACCCGGATAGCCACAGAGGTTCCGGGTGAACCACAGGGGGCCTGACTGCGGTCACAGAGAGCCAAGGTGGATTACAGGGAAATTCTTAGAAACAGCTGGGGAATAGGGGCCCGGCTTTGGCAGCAGTGGGTCCAGGATAATTCGGAGGGGCCGGTGGCAGACTCAGCGGTTTCAAGTGAACTACAACAAGGGGCAAAGAATCATGTCAAGGAGCCCGGATGGCCAAAAGAGGCACAGGTGAACCGCTAGGGGTCCGGCTGCAGCCACAGGGGGCTGGGTGGAATATCAGAGACCTACAACTGCTGATAATTATCAGGGTTTTTGGATATTTTTGGAGTTTTGGAGCAAGAACCCACCCCTATCATATTAAAATAGAGGGCCCGGCTTGGGCAGCAGTGGGCCCCCGAGACGATTGTTAAGGGCCCGGTCGCTGGGCTCGTGGGACCTCCGAGGCAGGGGCCCGATAACAACTCCGGGGGCCAATGGAGCCAAATTCTTGTGGCCTACAAGAACAGCTCATTGGGGTCCCAAGGCCAACTCTGGGGGCTTCCAATCAATTTTAGGGGCCCTGGGTACATTAAAAGGGGTCCCTAAACCTACAATCGGGTGGCATTTAGAAAGCAGCTTGCGGGACAAGGGTACAGCCACAGACTCCGGGCTACGGGGGGCCCGGCGGCTGGGCCCCTTTGTGAATTTGGCATGTCACAAAGTAGTGATACGTTCACAGGGCGAACTTATCACTGTTTTGCCTAATTTACCGGGATTTTCCAGACCACAATTTAATTTGTGCTTGATATTTTTTAATCACCAACAGCCGTCAGATTAGAAGACCTTTATGTGTCCTAATTTATGGCTGCATAATCAGATGTGACTAGTTGTCTGGGCAGACATGATGTTCTGTGCATCGTGACAGTGCGACGTCCTCGCTGGAGGCGGGTCCTGTGCGGGGACCGCCAGTCCCTTGTGCGGCCCCCCGTTGGAAGTAGAGGCGTTCATGGCTGGTGGGAGCACAGCAACTGGCGGGTTGTGGTTTTTCTGCTAGCTGGTCGGCCGATTCAGCACGACATCTACTGAGCCTGTGGACTGTTCTAATTCATTAGCAGAATGTGATGTGGGCTGAGTTTGAGGTGGAGGCCCTGACATCTTATTGTGCAGCCTCTTTGTGCCTGGTTTTACCATCATTGCAGAAAGATACTTCAGTGTTTTGATCTTCTCAAATTTTAGGAGACCAATGACTTGTAATGATTCTTGGTAGGCAGGGTGCATGAAATATTTGGAGGGCCATCGATGGCCCCCGTGGGCTGAGGGTTAACCAGTCTCGTGTATATTGGGGTTTAAAGGGCACCTTCAGCATCTAGGCTATATCGCGGCCACAGTTAACTAGTCTCGTGACAGCCTATGAAACAGGATATGACAAGCAGTGTCTGATGCATTTGTATGCAGATTAACAGTAGAGAGGCACCATGTATCTAATGTGTATATCCCTTTCTGTTGCAGAGCTTCAACATTGTTCTGCGCCAAGAATACATTGTCGTACTGATAAATGGTTTCATACCTATCTATGTTGAACCTCTAAAACGAAGCAAGCCCAAAAGTTGGCAATGAAGCTCACATGAACGTGAAGCTAGCATCGCAAAGCAGCTTCTTCCGGTGAGCATGCCGTCCATTACGTGTGCGTACGCCCCTGCTTGTGCATTCACAACCCCGCAAGATGCATCATTCGACCAAGGCGTCCAGGCTATGCTAGCAAGAGCAGAGAGCTCGGTCTTCTGGCCGGGCATCACTACAGCCATTCAAGATGTGCGAGCGCGGTGCGGGCCGTGCAACAGAATGGCGCCTTCGCAGCCACGCGCGCCGCCTATGCCAGCTGAGGCCCCTGACTACCCGTTTCAGTGCGTACGCGCAGACTTCTTTCACTTCAAAGGGTCCTTCTACCTCGTCATTGTGGACCGTTACTCTAACTGGCCTATAGTATAACGGGGCTCTGATGGCAGTTCCGGCCTCATCACCAGCCTCCGACGGGTGTTCACTACCTACGGCATTCCCAGCGAGCTCGCCAGCGACGGCGGCCCTGAGTTTGCGGCTGCAGTACTAGAACTTCCTGCGGGACTGGGGGTGCACCACCGCCTGTCATCTGTGGCGTTCCCCCACTCTAACTGCAGAGCAGAAATCGGCGCTCAAGACTATCAAGAGAATGATCACCGGGAACACGGGGCCCAACGGCACGATCAACACTGACAAGTTTGCTATGGCCATGCTCCAGTACAGGAACACGCCGGACCCCGTGACGAAGATGTCTCCGGCGACCGTGTTGTTCGGCCGGCCTATTAGGGACTTCATTCCTATCCTGCCTGGCAAGTACCGTCCGCATCCGACGTGGCGTGAGACGTTGGTAGCAAGGGAAGAGCCTCTGCGCAATCGTCATATGAAGGATGCCGAACGCTGGAGCGAGCATACCCGTCGGCTCCCACCCCTCGTCATCGGTGACTGCGTGCGAATCCAAAATCAGATCGGGCCCAGCCCCAAGAGATCGGACAAGACTGGAATGGTCGTTGAGGTAAGACAGCATGACCAGTACGTTATCAGGATGGATGGCTCAGGGCGTGTGACCCTCCGTAACCGCCAGTTTCTCAGGCGGTACACCCCAGCAATCACCGTGCGCCCAAAGCCGCGACTGCTGGCCGACGACCTCCCATACCGACACCCCTGCCACACAACACCTCTGGCGTTGATGACGGCGCCGCCTCGCGATGAGGACGTCACCGGCGCCGAGACGAAGCCATCCAGCCCGGGGGTCCCTGCGCCGACGACAACGCCAACGCGGTCAACATCACCACCGACGACTCCACCGGCGTCATCTCCGCACCACCGGACTGCGCCACCGTCTGGTCCGCCTCCAGCCACCATCCACTCGCCGCCGGCTGCTGCAGCGCCGCCCGTACCGCAGCCGGCTGTGGTCCCTGGCGGGGAGGCGGGTGCCCCGCGGAGTTCACAGCGTCCAAAGTCACGCCCTAAGCGGCTTCGAGAATATGACAGCTGAAGATGTTTCTTGTGTCTGTGCCCGAGCCTAGATGTTAAGTAATGCAGGCATTACACCTTTAACCTCGCATACGTCGATGAACAAGCTCGTCATTCTGTGATGTTTGTTCAAAACAACTCCACTTTCTTACTGATGCTGCGGCCCATGTTCGTTATTTGACTGCCCGTGCTAGGTTACATGTCCCAAAATGTCAGCACTTATTTTGGCTGTGGCGCAGGCTTTGACCCGGCCAGGAACGGCATTTGGTTAATCTTTTTCTCTTGTTATTAGTGAATTCTTTCTACCCGAAAGTTGAGGGGAGATAGAGAGGCACCATGTATCTAATGTGCATATCCCTTTCTGTTGCAGAGCTTCAACATTGTTCTATGCCAAGAATACACTGTCATACTTATAAATGGTTTCATACCCATCTAAACAGTACCATCATCTGAAACCGCTATCCGTATACTCTAAGGTCACATGAGCCCAGCGAGTGTTTGGAATTTCATCCTGTTCTCTGGTTATGAGAGGGACCCTAGAATCTGGCATGACAGGATATATGGAACTCCTGCAGATGATAGACAGTATCACTTGTTTAATACTCAGCTTCAGAGAGAGTGATTTGTGATCAGCAAGTACTGTCCACTGGGAACAGCACCTAAGCCATTATTTTCCAAATGCAAACAGCATCTTCCACTGAAACTGATGCCAAAATCTTAAGGCTAGTCAATAAATAGTAGGAGCACTTACTGTGGGGACTCAGGCATAACATGTCCTGTCTTTTCTGTCCTGCACTTTGCCATGGTATCACATATGCAATTTCTATTCTGTATTGCTTCTCGTCTTTTATCAGGTTTGAAGAAGTGAGCATGTGTGAACACAGATGTGAAATGATTGACAAAAATAATGTGCCTGCAGTAGTAATTAAAAATATAAGGTATGGCACACAAAAACCTAGCCTACAAACCAAAATTCTGCTCAGCCCAACACTGATCTTTCTTAACCAGAGCTTTGGTCCCAGCCTAGTCCTGGACATGAAGGAAGCAGTCCCGCCCTGGTTTTGGCAGTCTTTTTCTCCTTTTATTGGCATTCAAGCTTTGTTCTTTCGTTCTTTAGATCTTTCGTTCACATCTTTTGTTCACATCTTTCGCTCACATCTTTCGTTCGTATCTTTCGTTCACATAGATCAACAGGTGCTCCCACTTTTGTACAAGGCCTTAGTGCGCCCACACTTGGAGTATGCCAATGTGGTGTGGGGTCCATTTAATAAGGCTGATCAGCTCCTGGTGGAGAGAGTGCAGCGCCGCGCAACAAGACTGGTGCCCTCTCTACAGAACCTCGATTATGAGCAGAGACTCTGTGCTCTGAAGCTTCCATCCCTCTGGTATAGAGGCAAGAGAGGTGACATGTTGTTTGTGTACAAACTCATGCACGGCCTGCTGGGGGTGACCAGAGAGGAGTTCTTCCTGGACCCTCCTGAAGTCTCCACTCGAGGGCACCGTTTCAAAGTGGGGAAGCCTCAAGCAGTCACAAGAGTAAGGAGGAACCACCTTGGAGTACGCACAATCTCGGACTGGAACAGCCTCCCGGCATGGGTGGTGGAGATCACCTTTTCGACGAACTCCTTCAAGAACAGTATCGATAGGTTCTGGGCAGAGCATATGTACACATTCCCAACCTAGCCTTCTGTAATGAAACACGTCCTGAGCTCGATGAGAACGGGCAAGACAGGCACCTGGTGTGCCTTATAAAGTCCCGACCATCTAAGGTATCTAAGGTAAGGTAAGGTTTTCTTGTGCACGAAGAGCCAAACGAAACGTATAACGCAATTCGAAACCATAAGTACGTACAAATACCAAGATATATCCGAATCATACCTTCAGAAAACCGTTAACGGAATCATGAAAAACTTGCCACAAGGACCTGACACCAGCAATCACCTATATTTTACTAAATAACTAACCCTACATACAACAAAACCGCACAGGACCACAAGCCGCTGCGGCCTACCTCGTCCTTCTTCCTACAGGAAAAATGCATGGCTTTCCAAACACGGAGGAGAGGACAAGTACAGGCCATCGTAATGTAAAACCAGTACCTCAAAATCTGTTCTCTGATTTGTGTAATAACGGAATTTTTTCAGCTGAAGCTAATCAAAGGTCACAATTTTTACAACTAGTAGCAGTATTTTCTGTTAATAGGCAGAATTTCAAAAGCAGCTGCAGACAGCGCACTGAAGACAAAAGAAGAATGACTATTTTCTGTACAAAACACATACAAAACTTTATGGATTATCACGTGGTTTTGTCCACTTTTTGAACCCTAGAGATACCGTAAAGTTACTTCTTCTTTTCTTCAAACAAATGTATCATTTTGTTTATTATTATTCTTGCGTGGACGTCGATGACGACAACAAGGTAGGTTTGTGGGTGGATGTGAGTGCTGGTGGTGGTAGTGGGGAAGTAATATTTATAACACGGATTACACCATAACGGATTATGTAGTCCGTGTTTATAATTATTGAGTATTTTTTGAGGCTTCAAATGCATTTTGCAGCCAGTTTGACCACTTTAAATGCGTGAGTCGTTGCCAGGGGTACGCAGGGTAATAGAGAACGCATTAGGTACGCATTACAATTGAAGCCATCACACGTTTATTACGTAAACATCACACTAAGGCTAAAAAATAAAAAGACAATAAAAACAGAGTCGTCTTCATACTACCAGCAGACACAGGCAGCGACAACCATTCAGCAACAGGGCGCCATCAGGCCCCATGGTCCGCGGACGATAACACTGACACTCAGTTCAGCGGAAACTGGATTCAGGACAGAGGGGGAGATATGTGGCCAGGAAGGCTCAATTACAGATATTAATCAGATCTCTAGATAGGGCAGATAGTAATCTGCCCAATTCTTTGTGTATATCTATTGCACCTAATATTTTTTTGGACCGGATGGGCTTCTAGAATAAAATGATAAGCAATTGCAACTTTGAACTATGCTGAACAATTTTAACTTGAAAAAAAACAAGTAAAATGTTTGAAGCATAGGAGGTGGGGACTGCCGTTTCTAGTCACCAGCACACTAATTTTCTCACCAATTCAAATTAAGTCATTGATTCAGGTGCTCAACTGTGCCTTTTTAAGCATGTTATACTAACTCGGGTGCCATCATGATAACTACCCAAAACAAAATGCCTCAGCACTCTTCCACCAGCTACCAATGTGTTTCGTGAAGCACTTAAAACATGTTTCTTATAGTATCATTTATAATGAGTTAAGACATTGGAATTCAGTAATTCTTTCCCTTAGCTAATGAGTGCTGTGTTTGTATTTCCCCCTCCCATACCTTCATGGGAAGCATTCATTTGTCCCAATCCCCAAATTTAAAGTTTTCCACTGTACATCCCTGTGCCTGACTGCCTATGATGGTGGGCTGCAGCATCAAATATTAATTGTGAAGTGATGGGACAAGTGTTACAGCCTTCAAAGTTTCGATTTAATCTCACTTTGTGTCTGTTACTGTCACACCTGAGGACACTAAGTTTGGTTGAGGGATATTTGCCATTCAGACTTTGGGTTTTGGGATGGAAATGGCATAAAGCAAGATAAATTTTTGTCATGGTATCTGAAACAATAAAGAGTGACAGATTTGTTCACACTCTTCTTCAGTATCTATTAAGGACAATTGTATACTGCCCCCAGATCTTGAAAATGCAATACACTGGGGAAGATACAGCAGCTCAACTTTAAGGTACATTTGATAATTTTCTGACTTGTAAAGATTATGAAGTGTGTTTTGATATTGAGAATGATTAGCATCATTTTGCCAGTCCACCAGATAAGACTATCTCAGGAGCGCATTGAAAATAATTGCAGCAAGTGTGATTACAACCACACATATATTCACACTACGGCGGTACATGAAACATACAGAGACCCTAAAAAAACAAAAAAACACGCCCCGTCCTTTCGATGCCCGATTCCCATTCGATTTCGAAACGATTTCTGTCCTTTCGTCAGTCTAGGAAAGTAGCTCAGGGGAGAGGCATTGATGTTTTTGATGATCCAAGGAGGAGAGAAGGAGGAGAGAAGTACTCATTTTAGATTTGAAAATTCAAGCCATACATTAACTCCACATGGATAATTGCCCCTAAAGAAGAGGTTTAGAAACCAGCTTCCAAACTCCAGCAGACATTAGGAGGATAAGTATGGAAAGATTAGTAGGGAAACAAAACTAAAATTTGTAATGAAAAAATGATGGGAATTTTCCATCTTCCTGTATTCCTATTTTCCAGTCATTTAGGATGCAGGAAATACTCTAGTGTGTGAACCTGTGTGAGGTGATATGGTTATTCTGTGGTTCATGTAATATAATGCTACAACATACGATAGCAGAAATAGGAACATGTGGTTTGTGACAAGTGCTGGGTTTGGAAGAAAAGCAAAACATATTCTACATTCACAGGTATTCTTGGTAAATTGGCAAGTCATTTGTTTAATGGTCTTGATGTTGCATGTTTAATGGTCTCTGGTCATGACGCCTATGTTTGGTACTGAATGTTGTATGAACAACAACCGTTTAGCATGGATTTTGATGCTTCATTAGCTAGTTCTGAATGTGGCTATTTTCTCCCTCTGCAAACGGGCAGGTTTTTCGATCTACGCTCTCTGTCACCATGCAATGTCTAACACTTTTTAAACGGCAACTTATGTGCAACAGAAGCAAAGAGACTTTTCAGATTGGTAAACAGGTTTAGTGTGTCCCTGACTTTCCACTCGTTCATCAACTATTGTCCTCAGGTCAAGTTCAGGGCGCATCAGGCAAGGGAAGAGGTGAGCGTGCACTGTGTACTGTGCTGGAAGGCATATACGGCTCTGGTTTTTCATACCTAGAAGCAAATACCCATAGTCTGGGGGATCCAGTTGCGCGTAGCTTCCGCCCGCGCTCTCCCTACGCCCGCGCTGATTTGGGCGGAAGTTTGCACGTAAGCGATTTGGAGGGATGCTCGGGAGAGAGCGATCGCGCGGAGCTCCGCGCCGGTGTAAGTTAGCGCGTAGGATCTGGGGCAATCCGAGGCGGCGGTGAATGCTGCTGGCGACCGTAGTAGATGGGCGCTAAGGCTAAAATTCCCATAGAATACGGTGCTTTTCTGCCCGTAGTAAACTCACGTCATAGGTTACAATTACAACCTGCTGACTGGTGTACCGTGTCGGAATTCCTGGCCGACTGTGGGGGGAGGGGATGAGAGGAAGACACGGCCTCGCGCTGGGAAGTGAGGTGATGATAAAAGTGCTCGGATCGGATAAAGGGAAAAGTCTTAACCGTAAACGACAATTTATAAGTGGTATTTTCTAATAAATGGGGCATACATGTGAAACCGATATGATTTTGCTTACTCCGAAAGCGTTTTTATGTTAAGCCTACCTCAAGTCAATTTATCTGGGCACGACACAGGCTTCACGCAACACACTTTTGCCTCGTTGTACTATGGTGCCATTGGATTAGTCGGAGCACTGGGGGAGAGATGAGCTGGGCAGGCCCCAAAAAGCCTGGCTCAACGAGTGAATTTAGTGCAGTTTTTGCATTCCGCCTATGAATTTGACCCCATTTTCCTTATCTTTCTGCCTTTGAAACAGCACCAGATATTAAAGAATCCTCACGCTCACAGTTCAGGGAGAACTGCTCGATCGCTGGCGTTACATGCCAGCTTCGACGAGACCGCTCGGGGACGGTGAGTAGTATGAAACGTGAGATACGTCCTGGGGCGAACAACAATGTTTATTGGAGGTGTTACTTTATGTTACTTTATGTTGGAGGTGTGTTTATGTTTATGTTACTTTAAAATAATCATACAAGCTTCCGCGCTGTCTTCCGCCCTGTTGAGAAGGCGCGGAAAGTTAGCGCGTAAGACGGCGAGTTACGACACTACTTCCGCCACAACTTAGCTGCGCGCCGATGGATCCCTCCAAAAGCCGCTGCACGCTAACTTACGCCCCCGCGCAGCTGCGCGCTGTCTACCACGCGTCCGGATCCCCCTGCCATTGTTTTTGTTTTTGATCTCAATACTCTGAGACGTTGTTTTTACACCGTTGTGTCTGTTTTGAAATAAACGATGAAGAAACATTTTTTAGAAAATTTACTGGTCGAACTCTTGTACGGAATAATGCCATCTGACCGGAATACGGGGGTTAATGAACTTGACCGGTAACCTGTGGCCCTGAACTTCATGTGGGTTGACCTTGACATATACCCCGATTATATGGGGTTATTGCGTCTGACCACTTGGTCTGCAATGCAGGCCAACTGGTGCGACGTGCGATTGCAACAGTCTCAAAAATAGGTCGGACTTTGAAAGCCTAGAAGTAAAATTTTTCACCGTTTTTCAAAATTTCTTCACCAATCGACGCGCTTATGAATTATCTCACACGTGGCCAAGTAGCGTTTTCCAGCGGCAAAGGGTTCTCCGGTCACCTCGGAAAGATAGGTGGGGGGCACTTTAGAGCCCCCTCCACTGGTACGTGTTAATCGAAATCTTAACCCCAGGCGACAGAAGCGCAACTCAAACGCGAGCACACCAGAACAGCAAACACGGGTGATACACACCAGCCAAACAGGGTCAGCGTTTGTCGCATCACGCATCAGAACCTAGCGGACGACAAATCTGTCAATTCGTCAAAGAGCATGCGCAGCCTCCGAGCAACAGAGGTGTAGACATGCGGAAACATTTCATTGGCACACCGATACGTCCGCACCACGGACTGGTGGTTCTTGGAAACGTCGGTCGGTTTTATACCACACCTCAGTTGTATGCAGGCTTTGACTTTTTCTGTCGTCACCGATTACTTCGGTCTGTGTGGCCCGGCAACCTGGCACACAGTGTAGGTGGCAGATAACTTTTATTTATCGGTATAAGTGGCGTATTACCGAGAGAAGCGAGGAGTGTGCTAGGAAGATGTAATTTGCGCAACCATGGAGGAGGAGGGTTTAAACGCAACACACACGACCAGAGCCTAAGAGCCCAAACAAGCAGTGTAAATGACATTACGCAGCAATTACATTAAACAAACGCCACAAACTGTATTTCATCCAGTAACAGTGTCACTGCTAGGTGCAACACTCAATATTTCCTACCAATTCAGCTCAGAATCCACTTGAGGGGATGAAATAATCGCCATGGTTGGGGTTTAACGGCGCACCAACTGCCAGGGTTATACGGCGTTGCCAACTGTCGCCCTGTTGGGAGGGATTTTGGGGTTCAAATGGACTCATTCAGAGACGTCGCCGGGACTGGAATCCGGGACCAGTGGTTTAGGAGACTTTTATTCTATCAACTAAGCCACCCCCTGCCCCTTAGGTGATGTATCCGCCGTTAATAATACGCTTAGCCGGGTCATGTGCTCACGTAAAAGCTGTTGAAGCACAACACACACACGAACGCACGCACTGGAACATTACACTCAGTATTTCGTTGATTGGGAAAATAATACCTCCAATTGATGCATAGAATACATACAAATCAACATATCGTGGGCTATGATTTACACATAATGGACCGTCCATTCATGCTATAAACTTCCAGTCAAATCAAGCATCCACACATTTTAGATAAACAACAAAATAATGAAGGAAAATCCACATGGACCCGGGTTGTAGGCATCAGAGCAATGATCTCTATTTATGCTCGCTGGATACTATGACGATATAGTCCCGGCTCTCTCAATTTCCTGTAGCCTGCGAGCAACTGAATCAATAGTTATATCAGGCTCTTATCGATGCCGTCATTACAGGCATACCAGGTTATATGTAAGGAAAATGCTTATGATTAGGCGAAGTTCACCAGTAAGTCTGCAGAACAATGCACAGGAACAGTTAAAAAAGCAAGCCAAATAATGGCTGCAAGAGGCGAAAGGGCGTGTTCTGAGCTCAACTCGGTGCTTATTTCTTCGGTGGCAAAGACATGCACTGTCCCATACGACTACTTAAGGAAATTCTCACATCCCAGTCTGGCCGTAGACGAGCGATGGTCAGAGTCGTGCCACCACCCCTGTAAGAAAAGGTCAGCTTGCCGTAACAGCCGCCGTTTGGCTGTGCAGGGCTTCCTTTGAGTTTATAGTCACGGCTCTCCTACATTTCGTGTTTGAGAACTTCGATATTGTAAGAGAAGCAGTAAGCTTTTTCGACAGAGGCGGATCTTAATTAAGCCTTGCGGGGAACAATGCGAGTAGAATCGGGGAAGTGTTTTTATCGGCTAAAAGCAGGTAAAATGTGAGTTATTTGAATGCCATATCTAGATGAGACCCATATCCGTCCCGGCTTGGCACAACAAATTGGTGATTTCAGGTACCACATCTCCTGGTAGGATTCGCCATCAGTCAAAAGGGGGGGGTATGGGGCTGCCAGTCCAATTTTAATTCTGTCCTGAGATGCTAAAAGGTGGGATGCTACCCGGAGGGTCGCTGCAGTCCAAGGCGCGTGCGCTCGCTGCCTAGCCAGGTTAAAAATAACAAGCCAAAGAAGATGGCGTTGAAATCGGCGATGTTCGGTCTCATGGTATTGTCGTCTACACTCGCTTGTCCAGTTATATGGTCCTCTACACTTCTAAATTATGGGACGTGTCCACGAATTTTTGTGTGGGGACTGTGGGAGGCGACTCGCTAGTGAGAGCTAAGAGGAAATAAGGGCTAAAGACTTAACATTTGTCCCATAGTTTGAGGACACCATCGCTCTCGACTTCCATGGTGCTCTGTTCAGCACTTGAAGGGCTCCGGGTTCAATGTAGGTACCTAATCTCCCCCGAGGATGCATCCAGCCCACAGCGAGAACCCTAGTCCTTATCCTGTCTGATTTTAGTTCCGAGGGCGCCAGCCTTGCAGGTTTTATTTATAGTTCTGGCACCCCAGTTTTAGTTTGAAAGGCCACACTCGCAAGGAGGCCACAACCTGGTTCTGAGGGCCCGGTATCTCCCATTGCTAATACATTGGAGATACCCCTTTCCTTTGCACGGCAGCGAGGCCCAACTCATGGGCTCCTAACTAACAGAATACAAAATCCTGTGGCCTATTCGTCTGTAAGTTTTGAGTTTCTTAGTCGCTCCGTCCTGAGTTCTGGTGTCTGGTTCAGGTTGGGAGAGTGGGGTAGTAGCTTCTGAACCACTAACTGTAGCACCAGCCGGACACCTTTATTAATCCTCAGTCGCTACAAGATGGAACAATTATGGGCCCAGTTGAAGTTTTCCATTTACGTACTCTGACTAACCATTGAACCCAATTTCCATTCATTTCCCTGTGTCAGGTTAGGCTCTGAAAAAGTACCGTTCCCCAAGAACCGAAAGTTGAGCTATTGGCTTCAGTGTTGCTTATAAGGTTCGTATCGCTCTCGTGATATAATTTTTTCGACGGCCGAAGCCCTGTGGTGGAATCAAGAACGCATGGCCTGTTGGCATGTGGCACAACACATCACAGTGCCAGTCTGGAGACTTCTCTTAATCACTCTTCGCCGCTATCCTCTCGCCCTCGCAAACTGTGACACGGAGGCTTATCGGTAGGAATATTCCCATTTATTTATTGATACCGTTTTCTTTCTTTTTATTTCTTACTTGTTTGCTGTTTCCTTCGTTATTGAAATAGTTTGACGTTTCCTTCCTTAAGCTCGGTTGGTTGCATCATCTCAGCTTGATTTGCACTTGACTGTATGCTTTTTTATTAAAAGCAGAATAGGCTTCGCTATCGGCGCGGTGTAATCGCGAAGCCTAACTGGGCTGTTTTCTAACTGTCGCTCTCCTGATACAGCGGGTGGACTCAGCTGTAACGTCGTGTTGTCCTGTTTTCAGGTACTGCGCAACATAGAAGTATTATTTCTGCATTGGCCAGCGCAGCATCATCTTTCTCCAACATGGGTGTGAGGGGCATGATAATGGCGCCCCTGATCTCCATTCTTCTGGGGTACGCCATCAACAATTTCCCTACCAAGCTGGTGACGGAGATCCCGTTCATTAAAGAGGACCGGTTCGGCCTGCGGAGCGCGGTGCAGGACGCGGCAGAGCACGTGCAGGGCTGCATCGGCAGCGTGGTGGACCGCGCCCTCCTCGTCAAAAACGCCGTCGTATACAGGATCACCGGCACGTCACCACCCAACGCTAAAACGGAATCAGGGGCCAAGGAGAAAACAACGTCGAAAGGAGAGGAGAAAAAGAAGAAAAGAAAGAAGGATAAACGATTCGGTGATGGGAAACCAAGTGGAACAGTAACACGGTTATTTACGCCCGAGGAGCTCCAAGAACACGACGGCTCGTCGCAGGGCCCTTCCGGTGTACCTCTCCCTGCTGGGCCGTGTGTTTGACGTCACCGCCGGACGCAAACACTACGGACCGGGCGGCGGATATGCCTTCTTCTCTGGCAAGGACGCCTCCCGCGCCTACGTGTCCGGCGACTTCACTGCCAAGGGACTCGTCGACGAGATATCGGGTCTTAGCGCGCAGGACTACATCGGTCTGGAGGACTGGCTGCAGTTCTACAAGAACGACTACCGCGAGGTGGGGCGCCTGATCGGCCGCTTCTACGACGAGAACGGCAAGGAGACCGAGTACTGGAACCAGTGGCAGAAGTGGCTGGCGGCGGCGCACCAGGAGAAGCGGCGCGATAACGCAGACAAAGAGATCTTCCCGCCGTGCAACTCGGAGTGGCGAGAGAAGACGGGCGGCCGGGTGTACTGCACGCCGCGCAGCGGCGGTGTGGCGCGCTCCTGGGCGGGCGTGCCGCGGGAGTACTTCTCGCGGGGCAAGAAGCGCTGCGCCTGCGTGCGGAACCGGGGAGCGCCGAGTCACGGCGCTGACCCGGGCACCGACCGCGGCGACTTGGACCACCCGCAGCTGCAGGAGTATCCAGGCTGCGCGCCGCGCGCCGAGGAGTGCAGGCTACAGAAGTGAGGTCGTGCAACTTTAGGCCTGTGTGGATCTGTTGAAGAGCAGGATCCTATGTGGAGCTGGCTCCACTGAGCTCCCACTGATCCGGAAATTTGAAATCGTATGCTTGATCAAGAGCCTAAGGAACAACCTTTTCACATCCAGGTGGTAATCCTAGAGATTGCAAAAGGAGACATCCCTACGTGATTGTTGCATTGATCATGATGTAAAACCTGGCGAATTTTACTAATTTATGTGATGGAGGGAGTGACGAGGTCCCCAACTGAGCTTGTAATTTGATACAATATTGCAGCTGATAATGCCAACTTATATCAGCGACGAGTTGTATTGTGAACCTGAGATAGAATGCAGCGTTGTCATTTGATTGTAAATGATAATTTTGAAATGTCCTTTAATCGCTATCTGGCCAAAGTAGGAAATCCATGCCTTGCTTCTGCTTTTTCCACCAACCACCCTTCACTACTTGTTTTCTTTTTTGTATTCTCGTTTGCCCAAGTGTGTGAAGAATTCAGTTCCATGTGAAAGTGTAATGTTAAACTGTAAGGACCTCGGGAGTGTTGGTTGTGGCTACCCTGTGATGTGTCATACCCATAATTGGGTATTTGGTTGTCCTAAGGCTGCCTTAGGTCGAATTATTTAAATTATTATTGTGCATGTCAGCTATTGTGCCTGTATAGCAATAACGCACGTATCGAATGACCGAAAGAACGCTTGCATTGATAAGGTATGACAATGTCAGCCGCCTCCAAACTACGGTCACGCCACATTGAGCTGCAGCGAGGTATATTTCGCCGTCAGGTGCCGCCCGCAAATTACGTAACGCAGCTTGAGCTGGATTTCGAGCCCCTCCCCAGTGACCCCTTGCTGCGGGTTTTGGTACTACGTTCTTAGACTGACAACGCCCAGTCCCTTCCGCCACGTGCACTTCAGCCTAACGAATTTTATGGACAGCTCTTGATTATTTATTTTATCTGTATTGCAACCAAGGATGTGACGTATTGCCTTCTGCTTATCGGGCGCTTTGGCATTATCAGTTTTTCCGTACATGGAGTATGTACTGGTTTTTTTGGGGGGGCATGACCAAGTTTTTGCTCGGCCCCAAACTGGTCTCATCCTCGTAATGGCAATATTATCGGTTTATTTTATAGAGTAATATTTATATGGGAGAGGTGTGCTGTGCGTCCCTGTGATAACATGCACGGTAATTTGTAGCTAGATGCGTTGTCGCCGCGGCTGACCTTGGCTGAGATAAATACACACTTTTAACAATACCTATCGGTTGGACAGTGTTTTTATCCCTGCCAGATGCGCAAGTCCAGAACAAGAACTTTTCATTTTAGCAACATTTTACATCATTGTAAGCAGTAGAAATTCACGTGACCAATCGAATTTTTCAAGCGCTGTGATTATCACCTGTGTGGTAATTCGTAATGACAAGAAAAGTAAAGGCCAAGACCATATAATCTAGCCAACATAAAGGTGATCACCTCGACGCTCAGCTACAGATGTGAGGTTTGTGGGCGGAAGCAAGGCGGTGGCTGCTGGAAAGTTCGACTATCCATTTCCAGCGTTCCATTACATGCAGTGTCACTTAAAACTTAATTTTGTGCTCTCCGGTCGCGCCGCGAACACTACAGACTGAGCGATTTTACCACGACGGAACTGCTAGCGTCGTCTGGGTGGCCGGTCGGCAGTGGCCCATCCCTCGGGGTTGACATGCTCCGGCGCAGTGTGCTCATCCTGGCCTCGACTCTGATTCTGGCCGACCGCGCACGGGGCATGGGACGCGACGATGTCAACCTGGACGAACTGGACCCGGACATGGACAAGGACATATTCCGGTGAGTCTTTGCTCTCGTTTTCTACGCGAGTGTAACACTAGTGAACACGTGCAATTACAACCTTGTGTTGCTTTGTGACTGGAAATGAATGATGCGCTAAACGGTCGTTGATATATCAACGTGTTCTTCACGTTCATTACGCATGTATGCCTAATGAACGTAAAAAATGGAATGTTCAATATACCCCCGTTCCTTCAAGTGGAGCAAGCTGTCATGTTCCGCCTAATTTTAATCTCCACGCAGGGTTACGGACCATCCATTGGTCATATTCACGATTATCCTTCGGTCATATGCATACACTCTGAGAATGTATCGTAATCCTGTGGACTTCCACTTGATTAAGTTACTGGGAATAATCGCTGCAATTTTGAGCTTAAATCGTCGTTGCCTCGTGGGCGCCGAGTTTATCGGACGGGCTGCCAGCAACATGACCATGAACAAATGTCCGTTGGGGTTTTATTGCCATGACGGTCCTTTAACCCGCGCCCTGCTGGGCCTCCGAGCCACCTTCGCCCTGTTGGGGGAGGGGGGTTGAACACGCCCCTCTAACTCGGCCCCTATGCGGGATAGCAAAAAACGCGAACCCTGGTGGATAGCTCATAAAAATTCATGAGGAAACTATATGAGACACTTTCTGGCTCAGGTCAATATTGAGGTCATAACAGGTCAAAGAAAGTGACATTTTGTGTACAGTTCTTAGGCTCTAGCGTCTGACAGAGTTACGTTAGAATCATTTTTAGGCACCATTCGCTTCCTCTCGTCACGGCCAATTGAATGATGTATAATATGGCCATAATAGGCCAAAATACAAATTACCTGACCTCATGTCAGGTCAAGGTCACTTTTGAACCTAGCATAGTCAATATGCATATCAATCTACTCACAATAACAAAAAAACTCTCAGAGGTCACAGGTCAAAAATTGCAACATGAACCTGGAAAGGGGCCCATGATACTACGATTTGGAGAATATGAGGGTATTCGCTGCTGTATCCTGGGTTGGCACTGCCCACTACCCACTGCCCGGGTTTTTGGTTTTTAGTGGGTTTTTAATGGATAAAACCCACCCGGGTTTTTGATAAATCATTTTCTAGATGCCCTGAGTAAAATTGTCGTCTTTTTGATATTACATCATTTTTAAGTACTAAGCCTTGGTATGTGTAGAATATGTCAAAGATTGGCAGAATTGGTACCATATGCCACCTCATACAACCCGCTGGAAAAGTGCATTTGGAAATTCTTGCCGTCTTACCAGGAAAATCATTCCTAAGAATCCACATGTCGGAATTGCAAATTGTGCAACACAAATTTCTATCTTGTTTTTGATATGTAAAGTCGCTGGATAACACCAATACTGTCTCTGAATATGACGTACGTTTTGGTCTGCACCATGCAGTTTTTCCAGAATTCAACCTATATATATCTTAATTTATAAACATCTCTGCAAAGTCAAAATATGCCAAAGTAACAGTGGTCTCAGATTGTGACTCTGACTGACTTTGACCTTAGTCACACAAAAGTTTCTTTGTCCAGCTCATGGAATGGAAAAATGGCTTATGGTGGTGGAGTCACATCGTGCTGTATTCCAGGCGCGCAGCCAGGTGGGGCGACCGCCTCTCCCCTTTGCTGAGCTTAAACACTGTAAAGAGATTCCTGCACGGCCTCCTGTCGTTTTCTGATTTATGCTCCCAAGTTGATTATAAGAACACTGACACCATCACAATGTTTGTCTCGGAGACTCTCAATAGAAGTCTCAGGGACCCAAGCGTTGGTCTGGTAGGGCCCACCAAAATTTTGAATTGGGGCCACAGATTCGGCTATCGGGACACCAGAGTTTATCTCTGGGCCTCAGACTTGGTATTTGGAGCAGCCCAAAGTTTTTCCGGGGTTTTCAGAGTTGGTCTGAAGGACCCTCAGAGTTTTTCACGGGGGTGGGCCAGAGCTGGTCTCTGAGGGCTCCCAAGTTGGTCTCGTGGGGCCCAATATTCTGACTTGGGGGATCCGAAAGTTTTCTGGAGAGCCCAGGGTTGCTCTCGGATGGCCTTTAAGAATTCGTCTCGGGGGCCTCGAGTTGGTCTCCAAGGCCTTCGAGGGTTTGTCTCGTCGGCCAATAGAGTTGGTCTTGAACCTGGCTGAAAGTTGGTTTCGGGGTCCCTAGATTCGTTCCTTGGGGTCCCCAGAGTTGGTTTCGGAGGACCCCAAGAATTGTTCTTGGGGCTCCCAGTGTTAGTCTCGAGGACCTTAGTTTCAAGAGTTTGTCTTGGTTCACGAGGCCCTCAGAGCTGGTCTCGGGGATCCCTAGACTCGTTCTTGGGCGACTCAATAGTTTTTTTTCTGGCGGGGGGGAGGTTGTGTCTCAAGGCACCGGTCAATTTTTCTATAACTGCCCAGAGAATTCGTGTTGGGGGCACGATGGTCCCCGAGTCACAAAATAATAAAAGGATACCACGCTTTATTTAGCTAGATAGACAAAGAAACAATGTAGGTAAAACAGCCAATAAAAGTCACGTGAACCACACCGATTCACTCCACCATCTCATCAGCCACCGCTGACGTTTTTTATTTTCATTAGCGATCTTTGCGCTCGGACCCCGTGCTTGCCCCGGAGCCTATATCAACGCCCCTTCCCCTGAGCAATAATGGATACGCCCTGCTGTGCTCTGAGAATTGTGATCTGGCCTTTATTGATGTACCCGACTAAGATTTTCAGCGCTAGCATTTGTCCATGAGGAATATGAGCTACTGATTTATAAAAAATGAATTCCTGTGGGGCGCAGTGGTGTGGTGCTTGTCGCACTTGTTTTAGGGGTCGTCGGGCTTACGTCCGGTGGATTTCTTGAGTACGGAGAATCCGACTCTAAGAGAAAACAGTCACAAGAGTCGACGACGCCGCATGACCATAGCAGTGGATGAGTTTATAAGCCCCAAAATTGTTATTCTGGTAAAAGTCGGTTCATTTTTCTTATCCATGGGTGCCCATAAAACTAGGGAAGGGTTCTGCACGCTGCCGTCAATCGGGTACTTCGAACAGCTTGGGGAATAGGAGCTTCTTCTCACCTCCACCACCTAAGGCAAAGACTGGTAGGCAACGATGATATTTAACACGCGCATTGACGGGGGTCTGAGCCACCTTCGATTGACGAGGGGGCGGGTACCCGCCCCCCTAAGATCTCGAGAACCACGGTAGGTAGCAAAAACGGTAAACGGCGTTGGGTAGCCCATCCGCTTCTCCATCGAAAATATTTGAACCATTTTTTGTCAGGTCACATTTAAGGTCACAGAGGTCAAAAACATGCCGTCACATGCCGTCATAGGGATAACATGTAAATTAAGTTTTTCGGCCATTACATCTGAACAAGTAAAGATAGAGCAAAACGACTTGAACTCTATGAATCCTCGCAGCAAGCCGAATCGAATGATATATGATTTGACCTGACCTGAGGTCAGGTCAGGGTCAATTATATAAAATGCATATCATTAGAACCGAAAGCCAAGGCAAGTCTAATGAAGCTAAAATAAACGCTCTATCACCATCTGTTACTGAGTTATTCAGTAAAAACCATATTTCCCATGTATTACCAATGGAGAGGTCATGCTTCGTACCTGACCTTAGGTCATCGATATCAAAAATACCGGAACATATTTTAGAGAACTCGGTGAGCCCATTATGTGATATAAGTTTCAATTGGATAAGTTCACCCTGCTCCGACTTATGCTATCTTAAACTTTTTTGAGGTCGGGTCACTTGACCTGTACTGGTGACCTGACCTGAGATGAGCTATCCTTAAAATTTTCACAGAAGTTGCAAAAATGATGAGGGAAAGGTATACCAGTACGGCGGCGCTGCGCGCCGCGTTTTCTGCTGTCTCCGAAAACCCGAGGGGGCGGGTACCCGCCCCCGTCAATGCGCGTGTTAAAGCGATGATATTGAAAGCATCACAGTCTGAATGCGTGCTCAAACAATGACATTAATCTAGAAACGGTGCGGTGAGAATGCTACAAAACAAAATTAAAAAACCCGGAAAAACCCACAAAAACCGCAAAAACCCAGACCCGTGGGCTTTTACAAAACCCGGGTTTTTCAACTGGCTGTATCCGCACAAAGGTGGGCCAATTATTTGGTATAAGTTTCAATCCGATAGATCATTTCTTACTTATGCCACCTTAAACATTTTTGGAGGTGAGGTCACGACCTGCACTGGTGACCTGACCTGAGATGATCCAAGCGTAAAATTTTAGAAAATTTGCGGAATTGATCAAAGATAAGGTGTGCCAAGTATGGTGGCGATTCGCGCCTCCGTTTTTCGTGCCGCCGGTTTGAACAAGAGGGGGTGTACAAACACCCCCATCGGGGCGGGGGTTAAGGGGGGCGTATTTCCTCTCCCATCATTTTCGTTTTGTAGAAAAGCTGGAATGGAATAATGTATCGGCAATGTGCTGTAAGTTGGGTTGTGCTGCATTTATGCGTTATTCTGAGAAAAAAACAAGGGAGGGAAGGGAGTGGAATTTTCCACTTCTCCAGCCAGGGGGTACTACATCACCCTGAATTCAGTCTTTACAACGACTGAATATTGCGCTCTAAACGTACTGCTCCGTCAAAACTAACCCAAAGCTAATATCAAGGCACGAAGCCAGCGCTGTTGAAATGTTAGCAACGTAGGTCTCCTGACCCCGCCTGCGGAGATGGGCCCTGCGGCTCATTGATGGTTGGTCGGGCACTGCAGTTGTTTGAGGAGGCCTCTGGCCACTGTCCTTGACCGGGGGCACTACAGCTGTTTGAGGAGGCCTCTGGCAATGTCCTTGACCGGAGGCACTGCAGTTGTTTGAGTTGGCTTCTGCCAATGTCTGGCGCCACACAATCAGGACACACAACATTGCACGGGGGTAGGATACTGCAGGGTTTGTGTGTCATTTTCACAATGCTGCAGGCATTCTCAGACGTGACCGGAGCTCCTCCCTGACCGCGGCGTCCGTTGACCGCCCCTGCGCAGGTTCTGCGTGGCCTGTCCGCTGCCGACCAAGACCTCGGCCGAGTACTGCCGACGCGTCTGCAGCAGGAAAAACGCGCCGCCGCCGGAGAACTTCGTAAGTAATCTCCCAACTTGTCCAAACTCGGGAGGCAACTCGTGTCAAGCACGAGAGAAAAGTTGTTTCAAATTCGACAGCACAGCGATGAAAGGTCAAATGCTCTTTGCCACCGCGCAACTTCTCTTCCGTGCTTATGGCCGACGTATGTAACGCGAGCAAACGGAACGCTGTCTGGTCATATTACATCTCCGCGTTGAGGCGTAGCTGATGTCCATGCCTTCCAGGGAGAGGGGGATAAATGAGAGCACCCCCATCATGCTTGATTGGGTTTTGGGGCACAAGGAAATCTGAGGTATTTTTGTTGCCAAATACCTTCAAATAAATATGGCGATAGTGTTGGAATATAATTTGATTTTTTTCATTGGTATGTATCATTTTGTTTTCATTTTTCGCACATTCATTTTCATTGCATTTCGAGGGAACACATGCTGTTGTAGTGGTGAGGAGAGTTATGGTGCTGTTAAGTTCTTTATAATATTATGATTATTTGAAACGGTAGAAGTTAGCGATTTTCCTGATTCGGGTAGCTACCCTGTCATTTTCATGCACGTGGTTGCCTGCGCACGTGGTCGCAGGGCTCGTACGTGGACTGGGCGGAGATGTGTGCGCACCTCTGCAAGTACAAACTGGGCGGTCCCAACTGCACCTGCGAGCTGCACCGGGTCTTCAGCTTTAGCGTGCACGACCTCTTCAACAACTGAGCGGCGACCACTGCTGCCCAGCGGTTGCACGCGGGGTATGGTCTTCCCAGCGCCGTCACAATTTCGACAGTGTCTTTTTGAGGCGGAAGTTCCGTAACACGTCGGCTCACCTAGAGTACTCAACAAATATGTACAGCTGTCTCGGAGTCTTCGCTTTTCTGAGATGAAGTTCGTTCTTGGATGAAACAGACATTGGTAAGAAGCGGATGAAGTGTACCTAGTTTGTATGTCCTATTGCTTTTAGAGTGTTTATCCTGCGGTGCCTGCGACCATATTCGGGAGCGGTAGTGAAAGTCGGAACTCCCACTACGAAAGCCAGAAGCAAGCTTGAGACTCAGAAGCGGCATCATTTCCTTAATTCCAGCGTCAGGTGCGTGACCCTTTGACCAACTGTAATAATCTACTGCTGGATCCGGAGAAATGCGGTGCGCCATTCTGAGATCCAGTAGCAATCAGCTGCTGTTGAGCTGAACTGTCCCACCGCGGTGCTGGAGAATATCCGCCGTGGAATGAGTGTTTTACAGGACTCAACCATACGAGGCTTTCCAGCGTGACGGCACGATCGCGAGAACAAGCGGTAGGCACCGGTGCAGAGTCCGTAACACGTGTGTGTCGTGGGTATCAGTGCGTGGCCAACGGAATTCGCCCTTGCGTCGAGCGCCATTCTGGTGATGTCGGCTAGGTCCACTTATGTGGGCGTTGTGCGTTACGGTGTGTATCAGTACTGCCGGAGTCCCAGATCTGTGAGCGGGAGTCGGACGTGTTTTTTCTACGTAGGTCAGGCAGCCGTGCGGCGCTTTTGGACGAGAGAGCGTCACTGACGGCCAAGTCTAAACAAACTGGTCTCGGAGACTCTGCTGCTTATAATACACTCACAGGAGACATAAAAATCGGTACAAAAATCATCGGCTTAACACAGATGCGGATCCAAGGGATACAAACCGGTCATGGACCCCGAAAGTGACCAAATTTCACCCAGTTTATGCTATTTTGGTCGCTATTCTTCAAAGCACACTTGTCAACATTATATCCGGGTCACCCCCTTAAGTTTGGCCAAGATCCGCCTCTGGCCTAACAAATAAATATATTGAGCTTCTCAGTGTAAAAATGCGGATGCGAGTGCAGGCTTGATCGTAAAAATCTAGTACCTCATTCTGTTGCTCACCCTAATGTATATGACGATAAAACGGAATAACTGGGTCGCTGCCCGCGTGAGATGGCACATCGGCCAGGTCAGCCGTTTGCTCCCGGGCCCCTTCAGTTGTTTTTGCCCAGCTCGATGGCCTTGTTGACAGCGGTCTCAATCGCTGACATGACACCAGATCTGTAGAAAAACACGACGGCCGTCAACACGCAAGTGTGCAGTGCCACCCATAGTGGCGCCAGGAAATTAACACCATATCCCAAAGTCGATACATCTTTCACAATACAAAGAGCCATACTTTATGAACAAGTGGTGGACAACTGTGCCGATCTCTTAGGGAAACGGCGGCCTCACCCGAACGCGGAAACAAACTCTGCCGAGGTGAAGCCCACTTTATCGCCCAGAGAGAGGCGAGTTGAGCCCGGCAGCGGCGCCGGCGGCGTAATTGGTAGTTACCGGAAGCCGCTGCTCTCCAGCACGTGCAGTCCAGCGATGGTGGTACCTCCCGGCGAGGAGACCTCGTCCCTCAGCTGACACGGGTGCTTACCGGTCTCCAGGGCCAGCTTTCCTGACCCCAGCACCTGTGTGAAAGGTCACGCCATCTGATCAGACCGAGTCCACGAAATCTGACCTTTACCTCGAGTGGGACTGTCCGTGATTATATTGACAGGTTCTGGCCGTGTAAAATTCTTCAGGTGCAGCGGTGTGATTATCACACTCAGGAAAAAGTGGCCAGGAATATAGGAATTGGCCAAAATCTATCGATAATGTTCTGCACAGGTACACCAATACGATAGGTTCGGCTAATGGATCATACTAACGCCATAGAAAAATGAGTAATGAAATGCACACTCTGGCCCCATATAGCATCAAGTTCGGGTATATTTTCCATATTAATTTTTTAACGTATACCCGAGCTAAGGAAAGCAAAAACAACCATTTTTACGCTCTGAGAACTTAAAACTAAGATAACGAGTAAAGTAACGTACTCCAACATCAAAGAAAACACGGAATATTCCACCAACACTTTTTCTCCGTCGCACTGCAAGTCAGTATATGCGATGAATAGGCTGCAGCATCCACCAGAGCCCCCGTGAATTATGCCGCGGAGGCTAGAGCACTAATTCTGAGGCCTATGGCGAGGCCACGGCCACATATCACCACCGAGTGGAAGCTACGTGACCGAGCGCTGCGGGGCTGGCTGACGGGAGCCGCGCTGTAAAGGGATCTGTGCCAGCGGCGAGAGAGAGAGAGAGAGAGAGAGAGAGAGAGAGAGAGAGAGAGAGAGAGAGAGGGGGGGAGAGAGAGAGAGAGAGAGAGAGAGAGGGAGAGGGGGAGAGAGGAGAGAGGGGGGGGGGGGGGGGGGGGGGGGGAGAGAGAGGGGGGGGGAGAGAGAGAGAGAGAGAGAGAGGGGGGAGGGGGGGGGGGAGAGAGAGAGAGAGGGGGGGGGGGGAGAGAGAGAGAGAGAGAGAGAGAGAGAGAGAGAGAGAGAGGAGAGAGAGAGAGAAAGAGAGAGAGAGAGAGAAAAAAAAAAAAAAAAAAAAAAAAAAAAAAAAAAAAAAAAAAAAAAAAAAAAAAAAAAAAAAAAAAAAAAAAAAGGGAGAGAGAGAGAGAGAGAGAGAGAGAGAGAGAGAGAGAGAGAGAGAGAGAGAGAGACCACCGTCCGTTGAAGGGCTTCGGTTTCGCAGGTCCCACACATGCATTTTAAGAGATGTGGAAACTAAAGACAAAAATTGGAATTGTTTCCTAACTTTTAAATGTTCCTTGTAAGCATTCCGATATAAATTTTCTTGGAATATGCCATACTAACAGTGGGGTTCCATCATGCGAGTAGCTTTCATATTGTAATTAATTGTCTCCAACGGAAATTTGGTCCAGCAGGGGGTCACTGATGATCACAAGCCGATGGTTTTTCGTAATTTCGTATATAAAATTGACTGAACATATGAAATTTCGCTTAAGAATGCAACGAAATAATAGAGTGCATTTGCGGCAGCCTCTTGGCTTCTCGGCTAGCAGCCAATCAAATCCCACGGGAGGGTAGCCGGCGTCCCGCTGAGCCCAGATTAGCTCAGTGGTACTGAGACTGCGGTGACATTTACGCCCGGGCGGTCACCACGCCCACACAGTTCGCCTGCGGGGGCGTTCCACTGCTGGCCCAGCGAACTCCCACGGACGCTTTTCTCGGTAGTTCCGTCTGTTTCTTACTCCTCCTGGCCGTCATACGGTGGAACAACGCCAATCGCACCGTATCAACGCTCTCATCGCTGCCTGTTCAGCCCAGGTGATTATCGCAGGCATGTCATCAAGCTGATGATTGTTGGAATTTAACGCCGCATCAGCTGCTAAGCTCACATGGTGTCGCCAGCTCTCACCCTGTTGAGCCCCCCAGTCAGAATAAAAGCCGTTATTGGTCATCTCAAGGCAGTTTGGGGGCCTTAAAGGGTAGCGTCCTTCCGCGAGCGCCTCCACGTTGCTGAAGGGGGCCTGCATGAACGTTGGGACTGACTCTCTCCGCCAAAAGTTAGGGGGACGCGTTCCCCTGTGGTGGAGCCTCTGTCATTTGGAGCACAATAAACAGTGGGCAGGATTAACCTCAGTTCAAAACTCACCGCCTGGGCGGCGAACTCGCGGGCGGCGGTCCAGGGCATGCCCATCTTCACGGCTCCGCTGGCCATTGCGTCAATCATTGTGAGAACCTGCCGACACCATCAACAGTCAGCTTCAAACAGTGCAGCGCCACAGAACGGGCATACACGCGTGCATGGTTGAGGCCCGGCCAGAGCTGCTAGTCTCATGAAGTAATCATGTAGAAGAGTATTTACAGATCTGCGCAGGAAACAGGCAATCGAGTGTCGATAGGGAACTTCATTGTGTTTATTCTTTAAAAGCACACTTTTACACAGTAACTGGGGCGATCAACCAACGGATCGTGGTTAAACAAGTTTATACACATATTTGTTGTTCCGGGGATTTATACATACATACATACATACATACATACATACATACATACATATATATATATATTTTTTTTTCTTTGGAGTTTTTTATTTTTCGTGCGTTGGTTTTGATTTCAATCGATAATTCGTTTAAAAGGTCACCAAAACTCATTAATTAGAACTAGTTTCCACTGTATTTTCAACAGCCATCTTCAGCATTAAATATTTGCCCATAGTTTTCATTCCACAATTCGAAAACATGTTTTTAAATATCGCGAGAACGAGCATTATAACAGTACCACTTCCTTATTAGCTACCTTACCTATTATACACGATGCATCTAGGTATTCCTATAAGAACATTAACATAGTTTGAGCGTATAACACTTACATTTACTACATTTCAATAAACGAATTACATAAATTAATTACATTTTACATCAGTTACATGTGGCATATATTCATTAATAAAGAACATTGATCATCATCTCATCCCCCAAAGCGTAAGTGTTCAGTGTGTATTTATCTGCATGTTGAGTGAGGGCTTTTGTTCGTGTATATGTATATATTGTTCGTGTACATATATATATATATATATATATATATATATATATATATATATATAGATACAAACATAAATCCACCACCACCACGGCCTTCCATTAAAGGGAATGTGGCACCTTCATAACGTGATTTTAACTGAGATAGCCAAGTTGTAGAGCAAGTCGGAAAACCCGGTACTCCTATATCATTTGTCTTGGAACTCGATATTTCCGTAGAAAAAGCTAAAACCTACCTGACACCTACCCTCATCTATCCTCGCCGGGCGGCCATCGTTGTGAGCTGCTGGTGTGACGACATATGCTGACGTCACGATGAGCATCAGCCAATCAGCCCTTGAAGCATTTCAGTATGGTAGTGGTTGCCAGATCATGACATCATCCACAGGCAGATATTTATCTATTTTCCTAGATGAGTATTTTTAAAAACAAAATATTGAGCTTATTGAACATTTTTTCAGAGAAATCATGAGTCGTTTCATTATTTTTGGCTAAAATTACCCCTAATTTCACTAAATTCAGGATTCGACCAAGGTGCCACATTCCCTTTAAAGATGCCCTATTTTGACAGTCTTCGGCTCAAGGATCATGTCATTACCGACACCATCTCACCACCGATACAAAAGTCCATCATCCAACACTGAGCGTTCCTTCCGCTCTGCACCTCGTTTCCATCAGAACAGCCTGGATGGCCCGGACGCCGGCTATTTCAGCGCTCTCCGGTTCCGTTCGTCCACCCCGAACCCCCACTCCGCCCCAGTGCTACCCACTCTGCCCCAGTGCGGGGCTGCAGCGGGCCAGTTCCCCGCGTCTCAGCCACAGAGGTGGTACGGCACTGAAATCACGTGCTGCGACTGTCAGCAGCTAATGAGACAGGTCCGGCCACACGGGGCACACACGCTGAGATACATCGGAGGAACGCTGCCGATTTCACGGACCAACTCGTATTGCCTTGTACCGGTACGGCAGTGTGCACCAGAAACCTGATTAGGATGCCCGTGGGAATTCATCCGAAAATATATGTTCAGGGAAACAAGGGATATTGAAAAGTAATAACTTGGAGTGGTGCAGGTATGTATGTACCTGTAACTCTTGATCGGCACAACAACGGCATTGGTAAAGACACTGTATTTTACTAGTTGAAAATGGTTGCTAAATTCAAATACATTTTCCATGTTCTCGAAAAATCATCCATGCGGTCATACATAAAGCCCCTATCACGCCGCACAAAAACCCCACGTGACGATACCACGAACGCCGGCGATCAGTGAAGTTGCTAATGAATCAAAACATGGCCCTCAATAATGGTCGTGGGTATGATTTTATGTTCGTCTGATGAACAAAAATCTATGCCGCAATAATACTCATAACCCTCGCGTAATATTTGTGAGTGGCTCTCGAGTTAAAGGAGCTGAGCCTCCAATAAAAAGCCCACAGGAAGAAGACAGTAACCACGCTTTCTGCCACCGTTTTTTCGACTGATACGCAAGCTTTCTTCGTTCTTAGTAAACAGTTCTAACATGACAAGCATGGCGCGGGTTAAGCAGAGCATGTGTGGGAAAATTGCACGACACTGTCACACTTGATGAAATCTCCAAATCTTCAAACGAAATAAAACGCAGTGGCGGCAGCTGCTGGGAAGTAATAAGCCGCCGCTGCAGTGGCTGGCAAGTCTGACCGACAGAGCACTGAAAGATTGAGCATAATTCGCTGAAGCCCGGGCTGGCTGCGCTAACTTTGTCTCCGGCGGCCGCCGAACCACTCCAGCAGAGCATTCCCTGAAGTCCGGCCAAGGCATGCGCGCTATAACGGACTGCATCGGCTGTGGACGGCGATAAATCCTCATCCACAGCAGACGGCAGAGCTCGCCCCGGGGCATCAACCGCGACCAAAAATTACAGGATACTGAAGACCGAACATGGGGTGTGTGGCTCGATCGTGAGCAGATGCAGCATTTTGAAATAACCCCGCATCTTCCAGCCCGCTCAAAACAAACGAGAGAGAAAATCCCGGCATTCACTCATTGGTTCCGTGCTCAAACATCTCAGCGGAAGTGGATCTGGAAAATTAGGGCGGACTGAACGAAGTAGAGGTACCGCCACTCAGACCCAACCAAACACTCCTCGTAGATCTGAGATCAAACAAAACACCGAGTCCAGTAGTGGGCGGTGGGTGGGTGCTGAGATCATTAATTCAGGCGGGCAGCAGCGCCGGGCTGCGTCCGACCTTGGCCGTGTGCGCGGCTGCAGCCGGCAGGCAGGGTCGATCCCGGCGCCGCCACTCCGCGCCGCTATTGATTCCAGTGCGCAACACGTCGCGGCTGCCGACCGCACCTGGCTGGCGGACAGTCCGCCGCCGTCGGCTCTCCCTAGCGCCGCCCAGTCGTCTGCGTTAGAGCAGTGGGTGAGAACACAGAGCTGGTCTGCGCAGCGGGACGGGGTAGCGGCACAGCAGCGCAGTGATACGCCCGGGACGGCGACGTAAAGGTCCGTGATTGGACACAGCAGCGACCAGTGTCGCGATGGACGGAGGCCTGATGCATCAGTACCGACCTCACTGGACGCTGCGTCAGAACTGGATGGCCCGTGAGCCACTGCCAGCCTGCGTGGCCCAGTCCGGCGAGCGGCGGCCGGTGCCGGAGGAGCCGGGTCGGCCGGCGCCGCCGCTGCTGGCGGCCAACTCCCGCCAGACGGCGCTGGCCACCGCCACCTCCCGTACCCGCGTCCGCAGCAGCTCCGCCGGACACTACGACAGGCCTGTGGGCTCGCCGCGGCGGCAGCATTCGGCCGACACGCCTCACGTGGCACGGAGACCCAGTCTGGCCCAGACGCTGGACTCGCTCCGGCAGAGTCTGCGCAGCGCGCGCTCCGAGCAGCAGCTGAACCTGCGGACCGAGGCAGCGGAGCGGAACCCGACCTCGACACGTGGTGCTGCGTCGGCTCAGCGCCGACCAGTCGTCGGAGATGCTGGACACGCCAACCTACACCGGCGACCCGCACGACTGCGTGCACATCAGCCAGGCCGACCAGCGGCGCGTGTTCGCCAAGTTCCTGGCGTTCCACCGCTGCTACGACGTGATGCCGCACTCGGGCAAGCTGGTGGTGCTGGACGTGGAGGTGGCCGCCGACTGCGCCTACCAGGTACTGACACAGAGCGGCGTGCGGGCGGCGCCGCTGTGGGACGGCCGGCGCCGCGCCATGGTGGGCATGCTGACCATGACGGACCTGCTGACGATGCTGGTGCAGTGCGGCGGCGGAGGCGCGGCGCCGGGCCGGCTGTCGGAGTGGCGGGCTGGCTGCAGCAGGGCCGCCGGCGCCGCTGGTCTGCCTCAGCCCCGACACCGACCTGCATGCGGCGGCTGTGTCGCTGCTGCACCACAGGGTGCACCGGCTGCCGGTGGTGGACCCGGCCAGCGGGGACCTGCTGCACCTGGTGACGCGGCAGCGGCTGCTGCGCTTCCTGCGTCTGCACCAGCACGAGCTGCCGCGGCCGGCGCTGCTGGACACGCCGCTGCACCAGCTGCCCGGCGTCGGCACCTTCTCCGACCTGGAGCTGGCCCGGCCGGAGACCAGCCTGCTGAGCGCCGCTCGGGCGCTGCTGCGGCGCGGCGTCTCGGCGCTGCCGGTGGTGGACTCGGCCGGCCGACTGGTGCGCGTCTGCACCAAGGCTGAGCTGCTGTGGCAGGCGGCGGCCGGCGGGCTGGAGCAGCTGCAGCAGCCGCTGTCGGCCGCCGGGCCGCCCGGCGCCGTGGTCACCTGCAGGCTGGACGACACCCTGGGCCAGCTGCTGGAGCGGGCCGGCCGCGCGCAGGTGCACCGGCTGGTGGTGGTCGACTACCAGGGCAGGGTGGTGGGCGTGCTGTCGCTGTCCGACCTGCTGAGAGCGCTGCTGGACGTGCCGCAGGACGGAGAGCAAGGACGCCGGGGAGACATCAACCACGGAGGCGACGACAGGGGCAGAGACCGCAGATCTGGCAGCAGCTACAAAACCGAACACTGAGGGAGGTGACGGCAGCAAAGCTCATTTGATACAGCCTTACCCCTCCACCCATCGAAGTATACCTGACATCCCTGAAAGTCACGATGATTCTTTGCTGTTGAGTGCCACCAGTAAAGTCGATCTCACTGTCACCGGAATTGAACGGATCCATTACCAGCTCGCTACACTCCGATAAGTTCTCCCGAAGACCGAGTTGCAAGCTCAAAGAATCCGAAAGCTCCATAGTTTTCATCGCGGTCTCAAAGATAATGTCTCGGTTGTGCTTCGCATGGAATGTGCATGTCATTATGGTCTAGCTACCAGCACCAAGCAGACAACACTGGTCCTAATATCTTGATCATATAATGCGAACACTTAATGATATACAATAATATAAACAGAGCACCATTTGTACTATTTCCGTACATCTCATTCCCCACGCCTAGGGCTCCGCTCGGAGGCCCATCCCTTCTAAAACATGAACTAGTCACTGTACCAAAAACCATTGTTTAAAGGATTTTACCGCCTTGTACTAAGTTTGACTCATATTTTCTGACCAAGGAGGCCAGCAGACCAAATGTAAAACCAATGGTGTAAGAATTAACTCGCGACAGTTAAGAGGTGCGGCTTTAGTTGGGTCACTTTTCCACTCTTATTCCATCAAGATTTACAAAAAGAGCCGAACGAGTGTGAAGAGAAAGTGGCGCTTTATGTTATGGGCTTTGACAGGCGATATAGCACTATAATAGAGTATGACGCAAATCCCTTGGCTTCAAACTCAGTGCGTCCCAAAACAAGTCCGTTGCGGCAAATCAGCGTGTTCAAAGCGTTATCTGACACCAGCAGTCCCTCTCCAGGTCCGACCGAGTTAACTCAAGAGTGCAATCTGGCACCAGCAGTACCTCTCCAGGTCCGACCGAGGTAACTCAGAGTGCAATCTAGCACCAGCAGTCCCTATCCAGGTCCGACCGAGGTAACTCAGAGTGCAATCTGACATCAGCAGTCCCTATCCAGGTCCGACCGCCGTAACTCAGAGTGCAATCTGACACCAGCAGTCCCTATCCAGGTCCGACCGAGGTAACTCAGAGTGCAATCTGACACCAGCAGTCCCTATCCAGGTCCGACCGCCGTAACTCAGAGTGCAATCTGACACCAGCAGTCCCTATCCAGGTCCAACCGCCGTAACTCAGAGTGCAATCTGACACCAGCAGTCCCTATCCAGGTCCGACCGCCGTAACTCAGAGTGCAATCTGGCACCAGCAGTCCCTATCCAGGTCCGACCTCCGTAACTCAGAGTGCAATCTGACACCAGCAGTCCCTATCCAGGTCCGACCGAGGTAACTCAGAGTGCAATCTGACACCAGCAGTCCCTATCCAGGTCCGACCGCCGTAACTCAGAGTGCAATCTGACACCAGCAGTCCCTAACCAGGTCCGACCGCCGTAACTCAGAGTACAATCTGACACCAGCAGTCCCTATCCAGGTCCGACCGAGGTAACTCAGAGTGCAATCTGACACCAGCAGTCCCTATCCAGGTCCGACCGCCGTAACTCAGAGTGCAATCTGACACCAGCAGTCCCTATCCAGGTCCGACCGCCGTAACTCAGAGTGCAATCTGACACCAGCAGTCCCTATCCAGCTCCGACCGCCGACGCCTACCGCCTTCCAACGGTGAAGGAACGGCTGGTCTCCGATCCCGGCACGCTCGGTTCTCTACAAACGGGGATTGTTATCAAACAAACGATGTTTCTCTACGAACGGCGATTTTTGGGACAAATGAAGAGTGAAACTAGCTTTTTTAATGCCTTACAATGTTGAGGTACCAATCCAAATATCATAAAGGTGGCAGATTACCTTCAAGACGATTGGCGACCTTTCATGAACGTATCATTGACCGGACCTTCAAAAGCACAACATTGATTCGTCTTACCAATGGCCTTCGAAAAGCATATTTTTTCGTCCTTGTTCTCGAAGAGCCCCATATCACATATCGTGCGGGAAACAGTAACACCGGAATGCGATGATTGATTAATTACGCCATAGCTGTGTGACCTGAACGGAACTGATGTTTGCTTTGAGCTCAAAAGTTTTCCGATTAATCATACGGTGTCACTCAGTGAACACACCGCGTAACTACCGCTGAGCGGAATTATTCGCACAAACTTGACAGTGGTTCAAACCAACGCTGGCGATGCCACCAAATTTGGCGATAGGACCAGGCCTCAATATCAACAACTCACGAAGTTGTAACCGAATCTCACAAAACCGTAATATACTTGGACACAATAGAGACACTAATGAGAATGCATCATTTGGAAGCTTCGATTGGCTGAGTGCTGACTCAATCTGACTTACGACTGCACCAAACGGGTACTTGCATTGAAATTAGCTTGGGCAGGGAATCGTACCAAGCTTCAACCTAATTCCTACCCATTGCTCTGTATGGTTGGATAGACGTCCTTTCCTGTTTGTATTTAGCATAGGTATACAATAAAGAAACACGTTCCAAAGAGAAGATATAAGAATAATATGAGATAGTTTGCCAAGATCACGCAGCTATTTGATCTCAGTTGATTCTTAATTGACCAAGCAACCCTAGACTTTAAGCCATTATGGTGTAGTGTATTTTCTGACAAGTGGGAAGCCATCTGCTGAAGTTATTTTTGTGCGAGAGTTTTCCGCACGATGGATGACAGGCATCGAAGCATATACTGTCTCCGTCATATATGTCATCCGGCATATACTGTCACTGTCTCCGAACACTTCTTCGTCCTGCTTACTTGCTGAGATATGTTTTCGTTTTGTTTTCGTTTTGTTTTGTTTTTGTTTTGTATTTGTATTGGCTTCGGTTTGTTCCTCCTTATTTTCGCTTAGTAATGGTTTCGTTAGACTAAAAAACTCAACATATGTGGGTACGCTGCTTATCTACTGTACTTATCTATTAATAATCTAACTACGTTGATTTGTATTTGTTCCTGTCTGTTTTGTTTGCGCTCAACTTTCACTTGCTTGCAAGTGTGTTTTTTAGGCTGGTGAGCCCCCTAAGCCCAAATAACCAACCAACCAACCAACCAACCGTGTTTTGGCATTATGTTTCTCCTCAGTTCGTTTGTTCTGTTTCGTTTGTTTTTGTAACGGCTCTTCTCGTTTTCGTTATCTAACTACGTGCTCGCCTGCTTCCTTTTGTTCGATTCTGTATACCTATGTCTTCCTTTTGTTGCTCCTTATTGCTTTGCTCTGCTCATGTCATCTTTTGCTGTTCTGTTCCCTTACTTCTGTTCCCTATTATTATGTAAAATGGAATAAAAAGATGATGATGATGAAAACACAACTGGCAAGCTTGTACCCCGCCATTAGGAGGCGTACCCACAGCATCCGATGATCATGCTGTGTTATAAGATGATTCTGAACACGGTGCCCCTCGGCTTGCACCTAAATTCGGGACGAAAACACCAGGGTCGCGGGGTGGGGATGAGGTGGCTTAGTGGATAGCACCCTTGTCTTGTAATCCACCGGTCCCGGGTTCAAGTCCCGGCGGAGCCTCGGAATAAGTCGATCTGATCCCCAAAATCCCTTCCAACAGGGTGAGAGTTGGCGATGCCGTATGACCCTGGCAGTTGGTGCGTCGTTAAACACCAACAATTATTACCAGGGTCTCGGAGTCGCTTAGATTCGGGATGGCGAGTACCAAAGCCGCGGAACCGCCTAGATTCGGGATGGCGAGTACCAGAGCCGCGGAACCGCCTAGATTCGGGATGGCGAGTACCAGGGCCGCGGAACCGCCTAGATTCGGGATGGCGAGTACCAGAGCCGCGGAACCGCCTAGATTCGGGATGGCGAGTACCAGGGCCGCGGAACCGCCTAGATTCGGGATGGCGAGTACCAGGGCCGCGGAACCGCCTAGATTCGGGATGGCGAGTACCAGGGCCGCGGAACCGCCTAGATTCGGGATGGCGAGTACCAGGGCCGCGCAGTCGACTGAGAGCATCTATCCGACCCTAGGGATAGTGTCTATAACAATTACCTTATAGGTAAATGTGGTGCTGAAATGGAGGCACCTAACGTTGACAAACTGGAATCAAATACGATTTTGAACTCGGGAGCTAGCTGATAGAAAGTCTCCTAACAACAGTAAATGTCAGCACCGGCACTGAGTCGAACTCGGCTCCCGGCCCAATTTTGTCATGCATGTCATCCCATAACATATTTAAGTCCTCATATGTGAATTGTGAGCCTTTTTTAAACTAACACAGCCCTGTTTAGTCCTAAACATCACACGAGAACTAGCTTTCGGGTAGAAAACCTCACCCGGAGTCCGTCGCGGAGACGACACTCCGCAACCCTGGCGATTATAACGCACTAATAATTAGCAAATTTAAAATCAGGTTAGCGGCCAAACCTTTCGTATGCTTGATGCACAGCGAGAATACCGTGGTGGATTTCAAGTTGTTCTTCTTCCGGCCGTAGGACGAAACAAATCTTCAAAGTTTAATATTCCCCCAAAAATCGCATGTCGCATGCTCGCCAAGCCATAATGTGTGGGAGGGTAGTTAGGAGCCTGGCGTGAACTATACCCCGCCGACCACTTCTGAGCCAAGCTTCTGCACCTGTTGTTCGCCACGAGCACTTCCTGCAGAGCCGGGGCTCCGCCACTGCGTTGTAAATACGTGATGACTTTACACTACCTTTGTACCCATGTATGTTGTTTGTAATAAACCGCATGTGAATGAACTTCGGAGTTTCAATCTAAAAGGCAGAACTAAGGGTTGTATCTAAACATTTTCAGAAAAACACTGAGACACATTTCTATTCCGAGGAATGTGTGTTATGTATCCGACTTCACTGTCCACGATGCGTTAAACTTAAATCAGGAACTGATACACGTACATAAACGTTATTTGGTTAGAATAGAGAATGGAACATTACAACACACGCTTTCAGCTTTCCATTCCTGGGAGGGCAAATACGGAAAACGCGCGAGAAGTTTCGCAAAAAATGCACAGTTACATAACTAAAAATGGAAATGAAAACGATTTTTGGGCGAATATTGCATTGCGATCAGCCCAGTATAATAGGGCCGGTCATAAGGCCGGTCATAATGTAAGACCAGAAAGGAAAACAATGGAGAAAATGGCTGATAAATTGCTAAAAACACCCAAAGTACGACGCTACCCAGCTTTAAAATCTATTAAGAAAGACATTACAGGCCCGACACCGGTCCCAACAGCAGAGACAACGCTGGCCAGGCGCCCCCATCGTACTCGCTGGTACTCGCTGGTGTCTCCGCAGCTGTACTCATTAGCACCTCCAGCTTATTCGCTAGAACCTCCAGCCTATTCACTGGCACCTCCAGCCTATGCGCTGGTACCTCCAGCCTATTTGCTGGTACCTCCAGCCTATTCACTGGTACCTCCAGCCTATTCGCTGGACCTCCGGCCTATTCGCTGGTACCTCCAACATATCCGATGGTACCTCCAGCCTGTGCGCTGGTACCTCCAGCCTATTCGCTGGTACCTCCAGAATATCCGATGGTACCTCCAGCCTACCACTGTTACCTCCAGTCTACCCGCTGTTACCTCCAGCCTGTTCGCTGGTACCTCTAGCCTGTTCGCTGGTACCTCCAGCTTGTTCGCTGGTACCTCCAGCTTGTTCGCTGGTACCTCCAGCTTGTTCGCTGGTACCTCCAGCCTATTCGCTGATACCTCCAGAATATCCGATGGTACCTCCAGCCTGTTCGCTGGTACCTCCAGCCTGTTCGCTGGTACCTCCAGCCTGTTCGCTGGTACCTCCAGCTTGTTCGCTGGTACCTCCTGCCTATTCGTTGGTACCTCCAGCTTGTTCGCTGGTACCTCCAGCTTGTTCGCTGGTACCTCAAGCCTATTCGCTGGTACCTCCAGAATATCCGATGGTACCTCCAGCCTGTTCGCTGGTACCTCCAGCCTACCACTGTTACCTCCAGTCTACCCGCTGTTACTTCCAGCCTGTTCGCTGGTACCTCTAGCCTGTTCGCTGGTACCTCCAGCTTGTTCGCTGGTACCTCCAGCTTGTTCGCTGGTACCTCCTGCCTATTCGTCGGTGCCCCAGATCTCCCGCCATCGCGGTACTCACGAAGGCGGTTCCTGATCCGAAGCTGCCGGTGACCACGTCGATGTAGCGCTCCTCCATCTTTTTACAGAGGCCCACCGAGCTGAACACGCGCTCCACCAGCGCAGAGTGCTGGGGAATCTCCGGCCGGTCCGAAGGCACCGCGTACGCTGCAGTGAGGAACACGCAGTCACCAATCCCACCCCCACTACTGCCCGACACGCACACAACGCAAACGCCGAGACAACATACGCAGCGCTCGGCTTGACGCGAGTTTGAATATGAGGCCCTGGTCAGTAGGGGCAGGGAGTCCGGATTTAAAGGAGGCACCATGGACTTTTCAAGACAATTCTATCAGTCAACGTCATGGGAGTAATGATAAAACTCGTCATTTGCGGGAGCAGCAGGCGAGCACGGTGCCCCCTTGGTTCACCAATACCTCTTGCAATCACCCCCCCCCACCCCCACCAAAGGACCCTGGTCAACAATGGTGACAGTTGAGAAGCTTCTATATATTTCTGTTGGTTTAGAACCTTCAGCAGCTAGAAGTGGACGTACCTATGTCTGATACAGATGGGCAACTGGGACTGAAAAGGAAGTCCTTCAAAGTCTGACATTCTTCACTCTAATGCTATCTTACATTAGGGATATGGATACGACATGTTTCAAAAACTCGTTTCAGTCGTGCCTTAGCTGTTGGGCAGTGTGCATATCGATCAATTACTATCATTTTCTCTTTTCTATAATTGAAATATTTCTGTGAGCCAAACAATATTTATCGAAACACAGAAAACATGTCCCTTCGAGTCGGCGCAAATTTATTGCGACCACGCAACAGTCAAAAGTTAGCTTTCGAACCGGCAGTCTTCGAAAACGACGATGCAAACTCCAAAGAATTCGCAGCTAAAGGGCAAATCTGATAAAGTTTACTTGACTTTGCTGCAAGGAGACAGAAATGAACGCTGGGGAATCAATTCACATAACCACTGACGGGCTGCGACTCACCAGCCAACTCTGTCAACACCTTCACACCATTCCGAGCAGCATTCAAGACACAAATAACACAACAGCGCCGACGGCGGCCTCCGGTTAATATGACTGGGCTGCTTTCTTGTCTGTACTCACCGGTGGTGCCCTCGCCCACCAAGCAAGGGGTGCTGGGTATGGAGCGAATGACGTAGGCATTGGAGAGATTTAACTGCCGCTTCAATATCTGCCGAGCAACGACATTCATATCAAGCTCGAGTACTAACTTCCCTTTAAAGCTACGAACTGGCTTCTAATTCTTCTGTGTCTCCCATGTATCTGGCAACACGGCAAGACTGATGAGACTGGGCGACGAGCAATTGTTAAATTGGCGAAGCTATCAGGAGACATATTCAGGAAAGTTGAGGACACAATCAGGCCTAGTTACTGTAACCATGCAGTGAAGCGTGTATTTTCTGGGACATCACGTGCCGTAACTGTCCATAAAAGCATGGGTATGTTCACACAAAACGTGGCATAGAAATGATGCATTTGAACATTTCGAAATGTTCGCATCACTTCCTGGCGCCCGTACAGCAGGTTTTCTAATATTTTGTATGAGGGTCATTCCAAATGAATTGCAAGGCTTTGCAGCATACATGTGGCATATGTCAACAGCTAAACAACTTCCTGGTCGGTGCGCACGAGTTTCCAAAGTTTAATTTTCCCAAGTTTTAATGTTTCAAAGGTTCAAAGCCAAAGGCTTCAAAGAGGCTGGCATCCTGATGGCATGTCAACTGCACCAGTCCTTGGAATTCGCTCATTCTGGCGCTGTACTCAAATACGCAGCCCATAAATGGGCTGGTTTGGTACATCAGCGTTTGAAGCAACGCCTATGGTGATTAACCTCAAACTAGATATCCTTCGTAAACCTACAAAATTGTTCATCACTATGGGACGAAGAAAGGAACTCACAAAAGCAAAATAATACGGGAAGCATTAAAGAAAAGATCCATGATACTGCAATATACAATCACCCTGATACGTGAGAGACATCAGTCCCCGTCACTGACTCTGACATCACTCGGAAACTCGCGCCATCTTGTACACAGGGTGATGACTGGACTATTGTGAGACCTCTCCTCGGACCGTCAGATCACCTGAGTTAGCCGTCCCATGGTGAGGCCGGAGACCACGGAGACGAACAGCTTGTCGCCCTTCTCGATTGAGTGACGCTGCTCTTCACTGATCTCCGCGTCAGAACCTCGCGCCAGCGCCCGCTCCAGCAGGTGAGGCTTGACCGCCAGGAACACGACATGGCACGAGCTGATGATCTCCCCTGGGGGGCGGAGGGCGCCCGTGGTGGGGCATGTTATCGGAACAACGTCGCGCGTCGCAATGGTCATGTCTGAGGGCATATGACCGCGGCCAGCCAACCACAGCCAGGCCACTGGACGCTGGAGGAAATCGAATGAAGAAGGTAAATGCGGACACGCTATGGCTGAACCTGACCTGGTAATGAGAAGGAAGGTCCCCCGAGCATCAGTATGCAGACCATACACTACAGGACAGAGGTGAAACAGCTGAATAAGTACATAAAGCCGAGATATTTCTTGAAAAGACGATAATTTCGGTGAAAAACACTGGCCATAAAATACGATCAGCTTAAATACAAAACAAAAACTGACACATCATCATTATGAGCAATTTCGGCTCTCAAAATGGTGCCAGTAGCATGTCAAACGAGAAAAAATTGACGCCTGAACGCAGAGCTGCTGCGCTTGGCTTCTGATGATGATTGGAGTTTTAGGGCACAGCAGGCTGCTACTGAGGCTATATACTGTGCGTGTCTTCCACAGCAGCAGCCGGCAGACACTTATAAAGGGAATGTGGCACATCCACTATACGATTTAAATTGAGATAGCAATGCGATTGATCATACTGAAAAGCCATTGGATCTATATTGTTTGCCCCAGAACCCCAAATTTAAGTTGAACTAGCACGCATCTAGAGCAGAATCCAGCCTCGCCCATCGCCGAAAGGTCTTTGCCTGCCGTTAGGCCCCTATGAAGGGAGGCAACATAGTATACGTGAGCATTAAGTAGTGCGCTCATGAAGCGTCGTTGTCCATAAAAACCCGAGTTCTGAAAGAAACGAAAGAAGAAACCAGAATTTTTTTCGGTATGCACGGCGTGACTGACCTCCCCTCAAACCTCCGAAGGCGTCATATTCCCTTAAACTGACAACGTGACATTGCGAGGGCCCCACCTGAAGTGAAAAAGATGAGCCGACACATCAGCCAGCTTCAAGTGGATGGTTCCACTGTTTATTGGTTGTGGTGTAAGTTTCAGGTACACAAGCAACGCAGCGGGAGGCAGGTGATTCAGTCGGCGCCAGGACCAAAGTTCTGTGAATTGGTGACTTTGCGCCCCTGAAGTTACATCCTAGAGGAGGTAGTGAGCAGTGTACAGATGCTGTTCATTTATGAGAAAAAATTCAAGGAGGGTATAGATTCTTTCATCTATTATAAAAAACAAAGAGTTTATAGAAGCTGCTCATTTACATAAAACACAAAATTTTCCATGAATCACACCCAGTTCCCAAAAATACATAAAATCTATTGCATTTTTATCCGCCACCAGGAGAGTGGATTTCCGAAATCCATTGGTGGTGTTCAAACTTTAGAAAATGTCAATAACCGTCACGTAAAAATAGATCGCACGAACTTATTATTTGTTTTGAGGCACAGGCCTGTTGAGCAAGACAAAAACCATTTGAAATATCTAAAATGAAAAAAATATTTACATACAACACAGCACTTGCGGCGAATCACACTCAGTTCCAAAAAATACGTTAAATCTATTGTATTTTTCATCCGCCAGCAGGGGAGTGGATTTCTGAAAATCATTAGGGGTGCCCAAATTTGAGAGAATGCCAATAACCATTACGTAAAAATAGATTGAATGATATAATCTTTGTTTAGAGCCCTACACAGGCCTGTTGAAAAGGACAAAACAATTTAAAGGTCTTGAAAATGACAAGCGGCTAAGTCTAAGGGATCTCTTTTTCACATTCACGCAGCGTTTCATTGCAGGTGCCCGGGCACCCCAAAAGACACAAGTCCACACCCCTGTCCGCCAGTACTTGTGCACCTGGTTAAAAAGTTAACACGTTCCGGAGTTTCTTCAGTTTCTCTTGAGTTTCTGGTAGGGGATTGACACAGTGTAGGATAACTCACAGTTGTGATTGGTGGTGACAGCGCCCCATCCGGCCCACTCCTTCAGGTTAGTGTCGCTAGGGGCGCTGGCGTGCACGTGGGCAGCAGGCACGAGCCCTGAGGCAGCCGGAGCACGTAAATAGCAAGAGGCACTCTTACAACTCTGCTATTTCCGTTTTCTAGAGAACGAGCACCTGTGCGCCTGCAAATTAACACAACTACAAAGCAGACGCAAAGCATTCCGTTTACTTTCGACGCCAGAGGACGATGTCGGCTGAAAACTCGTACAGACTAAGAATAATGAATATCCGGTGTTAAGAGTGTTTGGACGACAGGAATGCCAGATTACAAGTTCGATGGGCCCTTTTCAACATGAAAATTCCACAGGGATAAACTTCCAGCATACGAGTACAGTTCATCCAAAAGTCTAAACGTTTGACAAGACAGTGCTTACTCACATAGGAAACGGTTCGGTACAGCACACCTGGGCCATCGCACCGCACTGAACATTCGACATGTCTACCTTTTTTAATGATGCCACTGGCAATGGCTTTCGCCATGTTTCCCGCTCCAATGAATCCCACATGTTTGTCGCTGATGTCTGAAACATAGAATACACAGGAGATCAGCCGATGTGAAGTCCTTCCAATTGTGCTGGAGGGGAGACTGGCAACTGCTGGAACGTTAGTTCAAAAAATGAATTATATGGATCTTAGATTACTTATGTGGCAGAATGAGAACATTTAATATAATAAAATCAGTTATGAGGCTATAAGCACAAAAATGAGTTACAGCAGCAGCATCATCATCGTCATCATCCAATCGTCGTCGTCGTATTTTCCACGTAAAGATACGGAATCAAGATGAAGGACAACCTCCCTGTAACAACCATACTCAGACTTCCTTGGATGTCGTCGTGTGTGTGCGTGTGCGTGTCGTGTGCGTGTGTGTGTTGGACGTCGTTTGTCATAGTAAGTGTTCCCTTGTAAGTGCGAGCTCAGGATGTTATCACGATTTGGGTGCAACAACAGTTTTGACCACTGTTGTGTCAGATAATCAGAATGCACCATATTGGGCGCTAAGTAAGGCCCAGCTTAGTTTTAAAGTAATATGGCGTCAGTAATCATAATTGGATTACCAGCAATAATCTACTATGTGGAAATCATCGGTAGTTTTTTCTTTTGTGACTCTAACCGTAGTGATCCGTATTTTCAATTTCAGTTGGCTAATATAAGGCGGAAATGAACATTTTAAGTGATTCCAGTTTTCAACCCAGTAAGCTAAGCTATTTTTCATAGCGTGTTACGGTATGCCCAAATTAATATAAGTCTGGTAAGTGTGGCGCGAATTTGGGCCTCATTATCGTATCATTGCCGAAAATGGATTTCCTAGACCATCTCAAGTCATGAATCTACAGCTAAATGATATCCCATGGATTCGTGAGAACCAATATTTACAACATGGCGCGATCTAATAGTAGTAAAAAGAAATTGCCAATCACCATATAAACAAGAGGTCAGGCACAAAATAGTAAAGGGCCACTTTTAACAACCGGAGCCCGAGCACCGAACCAGGGTAACTTTTTATCGACTACATCGGCCTACACAGTTTATGTTTTTTGCTGATTATTGAGATTAATTGCGATTACTTCGGTCTCACGGGCTCACTGATGGCACTGTAGTGTTCTCCTGGAGCTGAATCACTGTTCTCGCATTCATAGTGGTTCCAATGCCCCCTCTGCTCGTGCCAGGCCGCAGCGTGCGTGGCGACAGGTACCGTGGGACCGCGCCAGGGACGCGATTTAAAGGGAATGTGGCACCTTGGTCGAATCCAGGAATTTAGTGTAACTAGGAGTATTTTTAGTCGAAAATCACGAAAAGGTCCATGATTTCTCTGAAAAAATGTACAATGAGCTAAACATTTTGATTTTTAAAATGCCCCTCTAGGGTGAAAAATAAAGCTCTGTCTGTGAATGACGTCATGATCTGGCAACTACTACCATATTCAATAAGCTTAAAGGGCTTCAATTGGCTGATTACTCACCGTGACGTCAGCGCTGTTGTCACATAAACAGCTGGAAACTGTGGCCGCCTGGCTGGGGTACATTTCAGGTAGGTTTTTAGCTTTTCTCCACGGAAATTTTTAGCTTTAAGACAACTGCTATATTGAGTACCGGGTTTTCCGGCATGCTAAGCAACTTGGCTATGTCAGTTAAAATCACATTATAAAGGTGCCACATTCCCTTTAAGAGCAAGGCGCCGACGAGGGCCAACCAGTGGTAGGTGGTGCCTCTTTCAACACTGCTGACAACGCACACGTCTGTGTCTTCCCCGTCAAGCGGCTCGTCTGTACCGAAGCGCGACGGCGTGTTAAGGTTCATTCGCAGTCCCGCCACCTGCTCTGGTTTCATCGCCTGCTCAGCACCACACCATTCCACTCTTGAAACAAAACTTCGATGTCGGCATCGGGAGGGTTCACGCGCGCGACAGGCCCCCTTCCAGTCCATGGGCACTTCCCACCAGACCGTCTGTTAGTTAGTTAGTTATTTATTTGGGCTTAGGGGGCGCACCAGCCTGGCAAGGCCATATAGCGCCCAGAACAGTACAATCGCTAAAGGTGCTCCATCTGGAACAAGAAGAACGCGTGATTCAGAGATTCATTGCCAGTTTCGATGTCAATATCTCGCTGTGCGGGTGAATGGCAAAGCAAACAGAGGGGGGAGCACACACACTAACATCAGCCCTTCCTGTCCTGAAAACAAAACCTAGACCCTACAAGATCCACCAGGCAATGCCGCGCAGAGGGCGCCCGGCACGAGGCGTCGGAGCGTCAGTTCCGTCGCCCACTCCGTACCCCCGGATCCAGGGGGCCCGGGAGTACGGGTCCGGCGCGATCCTGCGCCCGCTCCGAGACCCGCCATCGAACCGGGTGAAGACGTCAACGCTTACCAGGAGAGCTACCGCACTCCCGTCCGCCGCAGCAAATTTTGGCACCAAACTGTCATACCAGGTTTTGAAAACCACCAAAAAGAGATAAATATTTTCGGGAAAACCGTACATAAGGAAGCTTTCTCTATCTTACTGATCTATCCTTGGGTACTGCGAGAAAACATTCTTTAGCCAAGGGGTTGGCAACTTTCCATCCAGAAGTTATGAAGAATATTCCTGCCAAAAGCTGAATGACTGTTGTTTAGGGTTATTTATCAATTGAGTTCAATGGGTAAGGTGGACCTCCAGACATCCATGTTACAAGTCAGGTGCAAAAGAACAAAGAAATCATAGAGGACGTTTTCTGTTTTGAGGATGCATCTGTTTCTTGAAATAAGTCCAACCTTTCATGAGATGGTATTTTTCAAGTTTTAATCTGTGACCCCCGGGAATTTGTCATCGATTACAATATGATAGGATAGATACAGTAGATATTTGGTTGAAAACTGTCCCACAACTTGTCCATGGGCATTGATATAAAGCCAGTTACTTGTTAGTCAGTCAATGACTTTGGAAAGCTAGCAGTTGACAATTTGCTGAAGGTCTTGACAAATTTTTGCTGTGGTCGAAATTGTATCATTAGCAAACCATTACAATTCTAAACAAGGGGAGCTTTGATTAATATCACTAAGGCAAAGCAGAAAAGTACTGGGCCAAGAATAGATTCCAGTGTGATACAATGGTTGTGAAATGGTCATAGAATGAGAAGCAGAACTGGTAGAAATGATATTATCTAGAGCTAGCTGGTCTGCTACTACACAATTTACAGACCCACCAAATGGCAACTGAGCAGTGGTGGCAGTTTCATTAACCAAAAGGGCAGCACAGAGGGAAACAGGCCCAAAATAATTCAAAACTGTTAACATTTCTGGCAACCTGTTCAGGGGAACCTCACCCAAAAAATCTGGAGATAGAAGGCAAGAGAAGGATTTCTCATCAGAAAAGAAATGAAGAATTTATGTGCCTCTTGATGCATCTTACAATAATTCTGCACATTTCTAGACAACAGATATGCTGCAGTTTTCCTTGAAATTGACTAAAGGGCACAATGAAAAGCACGTTTTTGGACAGAGTTTAAGCTTAAGCCAAATTTGGCTGAGCTTTACAATACAAGGCAGCAAAAGTAGAGTAGCAACAGCTGATTTCCAAGTGCAGGGTAGAAGCAGTATTATATAGAGATTTTGAAAAGTAGCACTAGTGCAGGGCCAGATCCAGACCGATGGTTTGGGGGGGGGGCAACAGAGCCCAAAATGGTGAAAAAGTTGTTTAATGGGAGATACACGAAAAAATTATTATTGTGGTTTCTTACTATTTGAAAAATCCTGATTATGAAACAGTCAATTATCTTTGTATCTTCGGCAAAATTTTGGGAGGCAACTCACTTATTATCGAAATAGGTGAACAGTTCCGACAAAATGCTGAAACCTTCACCCAGGGTACTTAAACTACCCTTCACCCATCACTTATTTTTCGAAAACTGTTTAAAGTTGAAAAGTAATGTTCTTTTTGTAATACAAATGTCTGTTCTCCTGTATTTGTACTTGATTTCATTTTACAAAGCCCTTAAAAACTAAAAAATGAATTACTTTGCCCTAGAAACGAAAAAAATTACTCAAGTCTTCAGCCGTTTCGTACTTCGGGTCTTGAGTCGTTTTCTGCTTCAGCCCCAGGATGGCAAAACTTTTGCGTCAGATAGGTCACATGACCCCGGTATGAAAATTCCTAGGCTTCCGATTGGTTAATTGTGAATTCTTTTAAGCCCTATATTTGTTTCAAAAGAGTTTTGGAATGTTGTTTTTCTTAAGTGTTCAGTGTTTTTCTTAAGTTTCAGTTTTTCTTAAGTGTTAAGTGTTCTCACCTGTTCGGATTATGTGTGATCCTTTTACCTTTGTCGCTGTGAATACATGTATGGACTGAAGTAATTTTTTCCGCAATGGTGAAGCAGATGTCACAGGAACATGCCAGATTGTCACCTTGGGAAATATTGTCAAAATATCCCCATATTCTGAAGAAAATCCTGATGTGATCAAGCGTGATCCCACCCACGGGACGCGCCCATGTGAGCAGTGGCATGCTCAGACAGCTAGAAAGGGGGAGTTTTTGTACAGAGGTTAGGTTAGGTTTAGGTAAGGTTAGGTAAGGTAAGATTAGGTTAGGTTAGGTTAGGTTAGGTTAGGTTAGGTTCGGTCCGGTCAGGTCAGTTGAGTATGCCCTTGGTCCCTATTTCCTAGTCTGGGGATATCACCCCTCTTTCTAGAATCTGAGTGTGCCTCTGGGTACCACTTAACACTACTCAAACCCTCCCTCCTTCCGTCTGTTTCGCCTCTAGGGATTTTCTTGCAGAATGTGGGGATATTTTGGACACATTTCCCAAGGTGACGATCTGGCATGTTCCTGTACGTCCATACATGTATTCACAGAACAAGCAAAAATGACACACAACGGGAACCTGAAGATTAAAAACACGCAAAAAACGATGATACAAAAAGCGACCATGGAGATGAAAAACGGGCGAGAGGTAAAACGCACAAACATAAAACGTAAAACTGTGACATCTGCTCCACCAATACCATTTTTTCTGTGGTAGTCTGAAGTTCTACATCACTGTTTAGGATAGATATTGATGTGAATGTATGAGCATGAGCAATGCAGAGCATGAGCATGTTGCTGGCACAAAAACTCACTGTGGTTGTTGACATATCACGGCACGGAAAAGCAAAGGGGAACCTTGAGTACTCGTCTACCACCGTTAGCATGTAACGATTACCGTTTACGGACGGCAGAGGTCCTTTGAAGTCAATATTTAGTCTCTCGAACGGGCGTGTGGCTTTCACCAGCTCTCCTGGCGGGGCCGAAAAGAAGCGAGGCTTCATATTCTCTGCACACACTGGGCATGCTGCTGTCATTTTGCGCACATCCTCCACAGAGTATGGAAGGTTGCGGCTACGCACAAAGTGCATCATTCGAGTCACACCGGGGTGGCACAGAGCTGCGTGAAGATCGTCCAAATCACTGACTGCTGAACAGCAGATTCTTGAAAATGTACCCGCGGCGGCGTTCTCACTCCCTGGCCGGTAGATGATGTCGTAGCTGTATGAAGAGAGGTCCATGCGCTACCGCATGATCTTTTCATTTTTGGTTTTTCCAGCCTGCTTTCCGTCGAACATGAAGGCCACCGATTTCTGGTCGGTAACAAGCTGAAAATGTCTTCCAATCAAGTAATGCCTCCACTTTCTTAGCGCCTCTACGATAGCGTAGGCCTCCTTCTCAACCGACGAATGTCGGCGTTCGCTGGCGGTTAAAGTCCGCGAGAAAAAGGCGACTGGTCGCCCGTCTTGACTCAGTGTTGCGGCGATGGCATGGTCAGACGCATCGGTTTCCACGACGAACGGCGACGACTCGTCGATTGCGGTGACAACTGAGTTTGCGATATTGTTCCTCAGGCTCTCAAATGCTTCTCTTGCTGAGTTGGAGAGTGGGAAAGCATCACTCTGGGCCAGGGGCTGGACTTTCTTGGAGTATCCAGGAATCCACCTTGAGTAGTGGCAGAGGGCAGGGCGATCTTGAGGAACTGGAAGTTCCATGAGAGGACGGAGGCACTCAGGGTCCGGCTTGATCGCACCGTTGCAGATGAGGTAGCCGAGAAGGCCGATAGAACTCGACGAGATAGTGCTCTTATCATCATTGAAGGTCAGGTTGTACTTCTCTGATGCTTGTAGAAACTTCTTGAGGTTCTCATCATGTTCCTCTTGAGTCATCCCGCACACAGTGATGTTGTCTATGTAGGCGTAGGTACCCTTCAGCCCTTTGGACTGGATGATGCCATCGATGGTGCGTTGAAAGCAGGCAACGCCGTTTGTGACCCCGAAAGGTATCCGACGGAACTGATACAGCTTTCCACAAGCTTCGAAGGCTGTGTACGGCTCCTCTTCGTCTTTCACTGGAATCTGATGATAAGCACTCCTGAGGTCAAGGGTGCTGAAGAACTGATGCTTTGCGATCTCATTTACTGAGTCTTTGACCCTCGGAAGGGGGTATGCATCCAGAAGTGTAAAACGATTGATCGTCTGAGAATAGTCGCTCACAATCCTCTTGCGGTGGTTTTCAGAGGTAGTCACTAGTGCTTGAGCTCTCCAGGGAGAAGAGCTCGGCTCGATCACCCCTTCTGACAGCAGCTTTGCTGTTTCCTTCTGGATGAAGTCGGTGTCAGCCTTTGAGTAGCGGCGAGACTTTGTGGCTATCGGCTTGATATCTTCTCTTAGATTTGCGAACAGGGACGGCGGCGACACATCCATGGCACTCAGTCCACATATAAGAGACGACTTCGATCCGCCAAACGGGATAGCCACACTCTCATGCTGTGATGGAGCGACCCAGTCAAGTGCCGCAGCGTTCGGAGCGTAGTAGGCGCCCACCTGCACATCTGAGGGATTTTGCGTTGCAAAGTTGATTCATTCACAGTTTGAGTGTGTTAGGCCCTGTGCTGATTGCGTCATTTGGTGTCAAATTTATTTTCCCGTTCTTTGTGTTAGCATCACTCTAAGGTGGGGAGAATGATGTAAATGTATGAGCATGAGCAATGCATGAGCATGAGCATGTTGTTATCAGAAAGACTTAACACTGTTCCTTGCTTTTCAGCCCAGCGTCTTTCTATGAATCAGCTTCGTTAAGCTAAATAAAGCCTCTCAAGTATCGGCTGCTTTTTCATTACAGGTATGACCTAATTCTTAGAGAAATTGATGGTCATAGCCGAAAAAACGTCATTTAACCGAAAGTGAGAGTTCTCAATAAGTTGTGTAGAAATGTTGACTTTGAGAGCAATTTTAAGGCATTTGCAGGCCGAATATACAAAAATGAGAAGAGGACTTCTGAAACAACTTATTGTGACCTTTTGATCTAGCTAATAAATTTTTTCGTATCTCCCTTTAAAGAAATTATTGAGAATTTGGATTTGGGGAAATTACCCCGTTTGCCCCCTGGATCCACCAGAGCACTAGTAGCAGTAGTGGTTTTCAGCTAGCAAAGTTAGCAAAAGCAGCAAGAGGTTTAACAAATTTGGGCCCACCTGAATATTCAATCAAAATCATTTGAAGCCATACATACATGCATTTCAGACATTCAGACAAATACAACAGCATGCAGAAAAGTGTGGATGAGATAATTTTGCTTTAAAAGAGAAATAGCCTCCAACTTGAAGGTAATGTGTGGATGTAAATGCATCAATGTGATCGCTGCGCCTGAGAGGGGAGATGCGTTTGCTGAGAAGGACTGCGATGTTTTAATTTGCGTAGTCGTGCATGCTTTATGAATGTTTTTAACTGGCAATATACATGTATTGATGTACATTTATCAAACATACTTGGCTGCATCACATGTATGCTAAGATAAGTAATTCTGAAATAATTGTATCTATTTACCCATTTTTTTCTCTCCCTATTCCGCGAAAATGGATAATAACATAACAACCCCACGCTTTTATCAAATTATGTCAGAAAAGGCGCATTTGCGTATTAGATGCCTCATCAGCTGATTTCAAGAGAATTTGATTTAAAAACAAAATATTTAAGAGATGATATGCAAAAAAATTTTATTTAATAAATAATAAAATTCGAAATTCTATCTTTATAGTAACTTTTTTAGCGACTAAATACATTATTTTACGCAGCCCAGGGACATATATTCTTTCTTTTCTCTCTCTGTTCGGTCGTCGGCAATCGTGGCGAGGACGAGTCGTTGCGCTCGTTATCCGTCTTCGATCAATCTTTTTCGTGAGAATTTGGTCAGAGACGGGCGGAAGGAATTTCAGAGTTGGCGTGGCCTTCAATTTAATAAATTTAGTCAAACTTAAAATTCAAAATGTTTTCAAGGCTCGCCCGTCCTCAGCACGTTGCTTCTGCCAAGGCAGTAGCCAGAAGCTTTTCGGCAACTAGCCAGGTAAAACTGGTGCTAAGTAGGTACCTTACCTTACCTAAAATTATCGGATACATTTTGGAAACCCTTGTGGCCTGCCGTTCTCTGACGAGCTCAATTCATCCTGAGTCTTCACTTTGTCACCCAGGTGTATACCCGAGTGGGGTTCCCCTTGTAGCCGCAGGGTGTCAGTGACTGTGTTAGTTGGGGCCTTGTGCACCAGGTGTGTCCAGTGGGAGTCCAGTCTTGCCTTAAAATGATCAATAGAGCAGGCGTCAAACACAGTTGTGGGTAAGGAGTTCCAGTCGTTAACAATATGGCAGCTGAATGCTGAGTGGCATGCTCTAGATGTCAAGTAGCATTGGTTGTTACCCTTGCACCCATATGATTTGCTGCTTTAAAGGGTATTTTCATTCATATGTATCTGTAAGCATCAGAGTTAATTCTGCTTATTGACACACCAACTACCAGTTTTATGTGGTGTTTTCAACTCTTGTTCTGTTTGAAGGGATTTTCAGAAGCCAGATTGCTTCTTGCTCAGGGAATCCTCCAGGCCTTGATCCTGGGTTGGCTGTATGAATACAGCCTTGCTTGTTGGTATTACAGGATTTTTCCTGGAATGAGGCAAGGTGTAGTCAGCCCCGTAATGACAAAACTGGGGAAGGGCCCTTGATAATGCTGAAAAGTTCCTCCCCCATTTGAGCCTCCCCAAATGGTCTTGTAGGATGACAATCTTCTGACCTCTGTGCTTTTGTGTCTGCATCCTGTGATTTTGTCCATCTTGTGTGTTGTGTTGCAAACAAATGTGAATGGCTCCAAAGATCATAATTTTCCGATAGTTGCTGGTGTGAGAAACATTAAGTACCTATTGGAGGATTTCACTGTTTAAAGCTGAAAGTTTTGTAGACTGTGTCTTAGGTATACCACTTGCCTGTCCAGTAACTACATGTTATATTTGACAAGTTAATAAGTACTGGTCTTGCTCTGTCATGTTACCCTTGCCTGAAATAAAATTGTATGAGAGGAAAGAACAATAAAGGACAAGTAGTATTTTATGTTGGGTGACATTTTGTCAATGCAGTCGGATGTGCATGCAAAAGGATACAAACCACTGTGGGCACTATCATGTCACTTTTTTTGCCAGTACATCAATAAGCTATCCCTCATTTTTCTAAACATCATTCATCTCCAAATGTGTTATTATCTCCTCTTACTCTAACTAATCACCCCTCTACCTCACAGAACCAGCACAAGGTAGCTGTGATGGGGGCCAGTGGCGGGATCGGCCAGCCTCTCTCGCTGCTGATGAAGCAGGCGCCGCAGGTCTCGCACCTCTCTCTCTACGACATTGTGCACACGCCCGGCGTCGCCGCCGACCTCGGTCACATTGAGTCCCCGGCCAAGGTTACCGGTCACGTTGGACCCGAACAACTGAAGGTGGGTACTGGAGAGCGCCGCTGAGGTCGGATATGATGGAGTCAATGCTGGGCCGCAGTGGGCTGGCCCGTCTGAAGCAGAACGACAAAATTGGGAAAACAGTGTTTTTAAGATATCGGGAGGCTTGATGGAACTTCTCGCGTTCGTCCCCGGTCCACCGGTCGTTTAAGTAACCGTGAAATGGGGACGCTACTGGTATCGTAGTGCAGGAATCGTGCAAATACTTGTAGTCATATTTTGTATTTATTCATGTAAATGAGCAACAGGTATAACCCACTAACAGCTCAAGTCAAATAAGTAAAACAACCTGCTGCATTCCTGCTGCATTGTTCCTGAATTCAGCTCGTTTCATAAGTACCTGCCAACAGTACTTGGGTACCGCGTTAATGTGCTGTTTCACATGTAAACAGACTTAAATTTCGGTGGTCAAAATTGCGGCTCTATTGACAGAACCACCGTTTTTTGGGAGTAAGTGTTATGGAAATCAAGCAAAAGTGAATCAGGTTATGAAGTACCACATGTAATCATTTTTGATGAAGTTGAAAAGTTTTTGCAACAGCCACTGGCGGCGGAACTGGGAGGGGGGGGCACGGTGCTCCCCCTTGAATAAGGAATTTTACCTCTAACCCTATGGCGTTGAAGGGAAAGAAATGGTTAAATCCATGATGCCCCCTTAAATTCAGACGTTCTGCCGTCATTGCCAACACTGATCTATTAAATCAGCATCCAGTCGCTGCACGTACTCTGTGCTTCGCGGTCCGGAATACTGAAAGAACTTGGCTGGCATGCAGAGACCAAAATTAGACACACGATCAATTTGATTCTGGCATAGCAACTACCATACCACTAATGTCCCGGAAATAACAGTTCAGTATCAGTTTCAGCTTTGACAAAGTGTAACCGAAGGCCAAAGTGCCAGTATGGAACTCTCCGTGTGACGGATGGCCGAGTTGGTACCGAACAACCCGACCCGAGCGGCTCCCGAATTGCCCGTAGCGCCAGGCCGCCGCTTCAGGGAGCGCGTGTGTACGACAGGCGTCGCTGGAGGGCTGTGAGCTGGTGGTGATTCCGGCGGGAGTGCCGAGGAAACCCGGCATGACCCGCGACGACCTCTTCAACACCAACGCCTCCATCGTGCGCGACCTCTGCCAGGCGGCCGCCGAGGTCTGCCCCAAGGCCTTCATCGCCATCATTTCCAACCCCGTGAGTATTCCTGTGGCATATCTCGCCTTGTTTGTCACTGCCAGTGTCCGGAATTCGGCTTAGGAGTGCTTGATTGCTCTTAAGGTAATTCTGTGGACGTTAATTGAAATGCACGGTCATTTACGTAGTTCATATCTTAAATCGGAGGATGATTTTGGAAGCGGCTGAAGTGCAGTAAGCTGGTGGGAAGCTTGCATCATTTTTATCCGATTCCAGGATGCTATCCTGATCATGGATTTTGTATGAAAATCACTGGTCACGGGTCCAACGAAGGATAGCCATCACCGCTGTTGCACGTGTTTTACGCTCTTCTGTGTGAAGAAGTATAGATCTATGTTATTTTTCAGTAGTTGATTCACTATCAGCCCCACAATGTGACTAAAGAACTCACAATACAAACAGTAGACAGCTTAGTTCTATCACTTTACGTCACTTTTTACATCAATCATGCTGCCACGAGCAATCCAAATAATCGAATCGTTTACAGTGTCCCAAAACCTGGGGTGCTGGGTGCAGAGCGACACCCAGTCAAGCAAAGTTTTCCACTCACTTTTATATTTTTTTGCTGAATTTTCCACTCACTTCCAACAATAACAATACTTACTACAATTGAATTTTACTCAACAATACTTACTACAAAAGCCACTTCCATTGCCTCCTCTACCAACGTCCACTGGAAAAAGAGAGCAGCAGAATCAACTAGAAGATCGCCAAATTAACTCGGCTCTTATGCGCTTCTTTCGCTTTTCTGAAAGAAAATCTGGCGATTTCTATTTTTCTGGCCACTTATACCTGGCATCCTTATCTCCACCGATTTCAGTGGATCAACAATCGAAATTCTGGCGCGGGCAAGACGCTCAGTGCCCCCTGCCCCACCGGAGAGTTCCAATGGGTGAACACCGCCACTAAATTCCACCACTCACAAAATTGGTGAGTGGAAATTAGACACCCTAGCCTTGTGTTGCCAAAAAAAGTGAGCTGACCGCTTTAAAAGATACATTTTTGGAAAGCAGTTTATCCGTGCACATGATTTCTAGGCTTACGTCCTTGAAAAGTTGTTTTTGTATTTCTGGTACCGAGAATAGTGAAAAAACATTTTTGGTCATCTTGTTGTTAAAAGCAATTATCTTGAAATTTGTATGCTAAGCAGCATATTTTTTTGACATTGTATCGTAGAAAATTGACCATTTATTGCGAAGAAAATAATTTTTATCCGTATCAGCCCTTCATTGCCTGCGTCCACGCCGTGTGACACCCAAATCCACTCACGACACCCTACGACACCCTAGGCATAAATACGCTGATATTTAAGTTGAACTTAAAGTGTCCGGCACTTGAATACATTGAAACTCTACATTTTCATTAAATGATTTTTTTGCGCAACAAGAATGCATCCAGTTACCCTTCAAACATCGGCACTTTTTGTATGGATGGTCTACGGCGTGGACTTACCAAAACGCTGTCTTTTCATCTAATAAATAAAAGCGGCATCTTTAAGCTTTTTGAAAGGGAGGTTTCATATTCGTTATTGACAAAACATTGTTAGTTTTCCTCTTTGTGTGTTTTTAGTTGTATAATTTTCTAGTAAAAAGGATTTAAAAAATTAATTTAGGGCAATTGTTGAAATGCAAATTATGTAGCTCATGCGACCGGCAACCAGCAAGCGATCAGAAATTTAAAGTAGTAGTCGCTCTGATGCGGTCGCGACCCGCCGCGCTTGGCTGATTGTAAACGAAAGGAAGAAACAACAGAGAGAAGGCTGTAGCTTCGATTAGATTGATAGAAAGCAGCATATTCATATGGAGGTGAGTATATATGTGAAGAGGAGCAGGGGAATTGACAGGTAAAGAAAAGAACCTTTTAGCAAGAGTCTGGAAAAGTTTATTGCCATGATAGAAAGTTTGAAGTTTCGTCTGGGTTAGTTAAGTGTAAACCAAGGCTCTACTGGGCCCTAGCATAGGTGTATGCGAGGTGCAGTGATTGAGGTCAGGAGTGGCCTCCAAAATTCCGATAACTATAGATATAGGTATAGGAGGGGCGTTGTCCCAGACAAAAAAACTATACAGTGTATGCTTAGATAATTAATGTTGGCACTAGGTATTGCATGAAAAATCCCCTTCCATTTTTCATTACCTGCCGGTCTCAGAGGCCCTCTCTGCAGAGTTGGTCTAAGGGGGGCCCCGATATTTCATCTCAGGGGCCCTTTAGAGCTGGTCGTGTGGGAGAGGAGAGGAGGGGCACAAGAGTTGATCTAGGGAAGCCCCCCAAGAGTTAATCTTCATCCCACAAATGTTAGTCTTGGTGGCTCCCAGAGTTCTTTCCCCAAAGGTTGGTCTCAGAGGCCCCCAAAAAGTTTTTTATTTGTGGCAATTCACCAATTCCTTAAAAAATAATTGGAGACTGCATCAGGGGGTTTCAGTTGGTAAAGATCTACCTGCTTAACCCAAATTTTTTCACATGGTAATGGTCAAGCAATTCTGCTTGGGGATGATTTAAAAATATTTACTTTGAGAAAATTAAAGGAAATATCCATCCCTCAGTTCAAACAGGGCTTTGAGAGTTTACCACCTGAGTTCCCAAATTGGAAAATTTTTACTCCGCCATACATTTTGAGGGGAATTTTCCACTCACTCGCCATACATTTCGAGCTGAATTTTCCACTCGACACCCTAGCGCAAAACCTATTTTGGGTCACTGATCGTTTATTCTATTGATATTACTCGATTCGTTATTTGATGGTATATACTTGATTGGCCATTTAAGTATCAGTTTTGCGATAGGGTATAATGCTCTGTATGGTACAATGTATTGTGGTTTGTCTCAGTGAACGCTATCCACGATACCAGCGTCGCGGAATTAAAGTTTGACCTTTGAGTGGCTTCCACCTCTCATGTACTGGCCACACCGCCCGCTGAAGTGAATGTGGGCGCCGGTGTTCTGACCTGCCACTGGACGGACCTCCGCTGCCCGCAGGTGAACAGCACGGTGCCCATCGCCTCGGAGGTGTACAAAAAGGCCGGCGTGTACGACCCCAAGCGCATCTTCGGCGTCACCACACTGGACATCGTGCGCGCCAACACGTTCATCGCTGAGCTGAAGGTCAGTCAGGGCCGGCATGGCGTCACAAGGCTCCAATGCTTACATTGGCGGATCCAGGAAAAAGTTTTGGAGGGGGCCAAAACATCGTTTTGGGGGGCCAAATCGAGAAAAAATCGCAAAAAGCATAGGATTTGAAAAAAGGCCAAAAGTCGGTCGTTTTGGGGGGGCCAAAAGATACTATTTCGGGCTTTGGGGGGGCCATGGCCCCCTGGGCCCCCCTGGATCCGCCAGTGAATGCTTATGACGCCGATACAAGGCTTCACTTTGTGGGGGGCTTAATGAAAGAAAGGTTTTTGCATTTTGTTCCCGAGCGTCTTTGTTTTTACGATTCCCTCCATTGACGAGGCTGCGAGGCTCAGAGGTTTAAGCATCGGCTTCCTCAGTCACAGTTTTCGGGGTTAACTTGAAGCGATTTTTTCAATAAACATAATTCGTGGCGACATTGCATACTGCATCAGTTGGTAAGTCGTTAAGCTCCAACGAGTAATAGTATTTTATACCTCTCCTGTCTTTGGCGGTAACGAAGTCTGAACCGGGTGCTTTGATGCCCTTCATTCCTGATCGGAGGTAACCTTATTCAATGAGAGCTGGAACGGGCAGTCTGATAAAAAAATGCATCGGCTGCGGACGCGCGTCAGCAAGTCGCCATGGCAACGCCGGCCGGTTCTTCCCGGGTGCTGACGCCGCTGTTTGGCGAGTGTGGTGCGACGTCTCCAAGCGAATCGCTAATCGCAGGGGGCAGACATATCTTATCAGTCGACTCGTGGAAATGTTTACCTTTGACGTTCATACCGTGCAGCTGTATCTTTTGATTGTGATTGTTTGGATGTTGTTACAGCAACGGCTAACAGTGACACCGTTAGGTAACCCATGGTTGTCCTCATGACATATGTATGATTTCGGATTTGCCTTAATTGATCATTCATAAAAACCAGTTATGTTCTGTGTTTGAATTATTAATGAAATCAAACTAGTTATGTTCTGTGTTTGAATTATTTATGAAATCAAACTAGTTATGTTCTGTGTTTGAATTATTTATGAAATCAAACTAGTTATGTTCTGTGTTTGAATTATTTATGAAATCATGAGACGGGATCACCAGCGGCCTTGTGCAGGTGTCAGGGGTTCGGACCGGCGTGGAGTAGAACTGCCCGGTGCCTGGAACCCCTCGCCAGCGCCGCTGTCCGGTCACTGGTACCTCTCGGTAACACCCCGGTGCCAGGCCAAGGACACCTCACCGTCACCCCTGTGTGTGTGCGGCAGGGTTTGGACCCGCGCGAGGTGAACTGCCCCGTGATCGGCGGCCACGCCGGCGTCACCATCATCCCGGTGATCTCGCAGTGCACGCCCTCCGTCTCCTTCCCGGAGGACCAGCTCAAGGCGCTCACAGAGCGTATCCAGGTACGTCCCATTGGCGGACCCCGGAATTGCCCTTCGGCCACGGGATTTGGGGAAGCTATGTCAGCAGTTCAATCATGCGAAAAGTTTCTTTGATCAATTCAGTACAATCGAAGTTTTCTTCGTACTTGAGAGCTTAAAAACACTTTTGGTGTCTATTATCGAAGTAGCGTTGAAGCATACCAAACACTGCCCGCCAGTGTTGAAATGTCTAACCCCGCAGCTCCTGTCGCGAAGTTAGTTTGTTCTTTCACCAGGTTCGTGTCTGCCGCTGGCTGCCCCCGTTGACTTCCCCTGGCCGCCCCGGTCGAGTTGCCCCTGACAGTGAGACTTTCGTCCCTGATTGTCCCCGTCAAGTCGTCTCTGGCAGCTTCAGCTGGGACTCCCCGTGCCTCACCGCCCCGTTTGAGGCCCCTTCCACCTCTGATCGTCCCACCGTGCGCAGGACGCGGGCACTGAGGTGGTGAAGGCCAAGGCCGGAGCCGGCTCTGCCACCCTGTCCATGGCCTACGCCGGCGCCCGCTTCGCCGTCTCCATGCTGCGGGCGATGGACGGCGAGGAGGGCGTGGTGGAGTGCGCGTACGTGCGCTCGGACGTCACCGAGGCGCCCTACTTCAGCACGCCCTGCCTGCTGGGCAAGAACGGCCTGGAGCGTAACCTGGGACTGGGCACGCTCTCGCCGTTCGAGAAGCAGCTGGTGCAGGGCGCGCTGCCCGAGCTGCTGGCGTCCATCAAGAAGGGAGAAGCGTTCGCCAACAAGTAGAACAAATGTTTTGTTTTGATATAGGATTGTTTTGTGGAATGGTGCTCGTTTGGGTACGAATTATTATGGCCTCGAGTTTCGATACGCGAGACAGTGTTATTTGTGGTTGCGCGGCAATCGCAGTGCCGTTCTCTGCGTGTCGTGATTTTGCCTCTGGACAGCTTAAGTGTTCCCCAGTGCGCAAATACACCCGGACAATTTTACCAACGCGTTCCCTCTATGCCGCCCAGACTTCGGGTCACCCTACCTCCGATGCATGCATGTTGTATTGGGTTCCTTGAGGATCAGGGTGGCTTGTTGCGCTCTCATCTATTTACACGGACGTCTCGCCAACGCGTGACATACGAGACGCTACATTCAAAGCCGAACACTTAAACAAAATACCGTTCATTATAAATACAAAATGTATTGCAAAGCATTATACACACAGTACATTCACAACGCACGGCCGCAAAGCTCGGGCGCACCCGCGCCGTCGTCAATAAATAGGGAGTTGTGCCGTGCGGCGCGTGCGATATCCCTCCGATAAACTTCAGTGGCAGCATTTGCCGAGATCCCTGGCACTGGCCAACACCGCCTGCACGGGAACGTTACCCGCCGCACACTGCAGGCAGACAACACAGCAGCCACTGCACCGCGCTACCCAGGTTGGACTCAGACGGGGACCCACACACCACTGTGCTGCCCAAGTTGGACTCAGACGGGGACCCACACACCACCGCGCTACCCGGTTGGACTCGGACGGGGACCCACACACCACCGCGCTACCCGGTTGGACTCGGACGGGGACCCACACACCACCGCGCTACCCAGGTTGGACTCGGACGGGGACCCACACACCACCGCGCTAGCCGGTTGGACTCGGACGGGGACCCACACACCACCGCGCTACCCGGTTGGACTCGGACGGGGACCCACACACCACCGCGCTACCCGGTTGGACTCGAACGGGGACCCACACACCACCGCGCTACCCAGGTTGGACTCGGACGGGGACCCACACACCACCGCGCTAGCCGGTTGGACTCGGACGGGGACCCACACACCACCGCGCTACCCGGTTGGACTCGGACGGGGACCCACACACCACCGCGCTACCCAGGTTGGACTCGGACGGGGACCCACACACCACCGCGCTAGCCGGTTGGACTCGGACGGGGACCCACACACCACCGCGCTAGCCGGTTGGACTCGGACGGGGACCCACACACCACCGCGCTACCCGGTTGGACTCGGACGGGGACCCACACACCACCGCGCTACCCAGGTTGGACTCGGACGGGGACCCACACACCACCGCGCTAGCCGGTTGGACTCGGACGGGGACCCACACACCACCGCGCTACCCGGTTGGACTCGGACGGGGACCCACACACCACCGCGCTACCCGGTTGGACTCGGACGGGGACCCACACACCACTGTGCTACCCAGGTTGGACTCGGACGGGGACCCACTCACCCGGCCATCCCAGCGCCGCTGGACCCGGGCGGGGACCCAATGCCCGACGCAGCGCCGAGAGGGCGGACCGACCCAGGCTCCTCCTCCGCTCAGACGCACGGTTACAGCTCCCAACAAGCCCCACCAACGGACAAACCATTCACAAAGACCACGACTGCACACACGCTTACTCCACTAGTGAAAGAACTGCCTACCTCCCACATCGAGTCATTCAGGCTTACACAAGGAACATTTCGTGGACGTATAGGCAGACTTCAGGGGGGTGGATATTCGTGATCTGACCTAGCAAGTCCTTAGCTGCATTGAGCAAACAGCGTTGAATAATCAACGGAAGTTGATTCGCCCGTTCGCCTGCGAATCGTCCAACACTACAACGAGGGCTTCACTCCGGGCTCTATAACAAACACAATTATTTAGACCTGAAAGGTCGTCAATCAGGGTTTCTGCTACCCATGGCGACCATTCGCTCTCCGGCATGGAGCACACACCTGATTCGTGGATCGGCACAACACTAGCATCTGATACCGTGAGGTCAGTCGATCAATTATGTTAAGGCATTCAAGGCAATCGGCGACCGATGACCATGGCGGCGCCGACTCCTGTGTGCTGTCAGTGGCGCGCACTCCGGCCAGTAGGCGACCGATGGCCCTGGAGCCGCCGACTCCTGTGTGCTGCCAGTGGCGCGCCCTCCGACCAGTAGGCGACCGATGGCACTGGAGGCGCCGACTCCTGTGTGCTCCCAGCGGCACGCCCTTCGACCAGTAGGCTACGGCGCGGCCGGCTCACATGGCCAGCGTGTCCTTCAGCAGTTTTTTGACGGCGTTGCCGACGGATGGGTTGGTGACGCCAGTAGTCTGGTATTCGACCTGCAGCGAACACGGACCGGATCGCCACACAGCACGCAAGAGATGCCACCGTGTGAAGGCTTCGTGAACATAGAAGAAGCCGCCATACGTTAACTTACCATGGTATGTGTATTTCCTGTGCTGTACGACTGTTCTAGTCAGCCCAGTTTCGACGTCGGCATCCGCAACGCCGTGGGACGTTGTGGATGCCAGGCTTTGGGGTGAGGCAGAGTGAGGTCCGTAAGAAAGCTCACGAAAAAGACATGAGAAACGTAATCATTTTACAAAACAAATTATCCGGGACAGGGGATCATCAGAACTTCCGTCGGTACCCATGCGTGGGAAGAAAGCATACCCAACGCCAAAAGTGACGGCAGAATCCCCCCCAGTAGAGCGATATACTCGAGTCAGTAATTCGCTTTCCAAACGAAACTTCGCAAGCTGATCAGCTGGTGCTACAAATCCGGAAGTAATTATAAATGGTTCCTCTTAAAGGACACACGCAACACGACATTGGGCGCACATGGCATATCAACGATCGGTTCTGGGCTTTAACCTGGAATTAAAAAGAAGGGAGCTTCCTATTTCAGTTAAGAAAAGACACGAATTTTGAATTAACATTGGCAAAATATGATCGTTTGCATCGGACGGGTGTAATACCGCCGCACCAGTGCGAGACAAGTGAATTGAACAACCAATGCCTAAAACTGCCGCACCAAAACGATAGAATAAGAGGCGGCCCAGGGGAGGAAGGCAAGGGACAGCTCCCCCGATCGCCGCCCGGCGCCACCTGAAATGACTGCGGCACCCCGCTCAAAGGTCGATGACGCCCCTCTAAAATGTCGCTTCTCATCCCCAATTTTGTCCCTTCATTGTCCTTTGTAGAATTTTGACAAAGTGGTCTCTTCCCCTGAACAATTGCACTCTGCCGCCGCCCAGCCAAGGGGATGAGGTGGCTTAGTGGATAGCACCCTTGTCTTCTAAGCCACTGGTCCCGGGTTCAAGTCCCGGCGGAGCCTCTGAATAAGTCGATCTGATCCCCAAAATCCCTTCCAACAGGGTGAGAGTTGGCGACGCCGTATGACCCTGGCAGTTGGTGCGTCGTTAAACCCCAACCGCCCAGCCAAGCCGGCGCAGTGCAGCGACGGACGGCAGTGACCGTGTGCCACCGTGGAAAGCCGCCGCTCAGTCACCCACCTGTTATAATGGGACGACCGGAAACTTGCTCCATCGTGAAACGACCGCTCTTTGATTGTTTCAGTTCTCAGTGGAATGCGTTGGTTCACTCATTGATGACAAATCGTAGGCTTATTAATTGTGCATCCCTTCCCCTACGTGCGCGGAAATTTCGGAAGCCGAGTAACTGGACTGGTAATGCAATGAGCTAGAACCTAATGGGTACCGGGTTCGAACCTTGTGCGGTTCAGATTTTCGTTTTCTGTCGGCGTTGCTTTGCAGCGCTTTTTGGGCAGCGTTTTTAATGGTGGCACTATTACCCATGAGTCGATGGTGTTCAGCAAGTCACATTGCGAATTCAGAAATATGACTGCCGAGTTGTTTTTTTTTGCATGAATGTACAATTATTTGTTTTGTGAGTAGATTCAGGGGTACCTTTAACATGCGATAGCTAGGGTGTTTGACGTTCGCTTTTTTCTTTCCTGGTTCACCGCATACTGACAATTGTGTCGGAGCGTTCTAGCTAGAAGCAAAACAGGCAGTTCATAAACCTGCACATGTTTAATACTTTTACGAAGTGGCTTAGCTTTCGCAGGAATATCCATGAAGACTACTTTTTTCCACACACTGATTAGTTGCAATTTGGTGCAACGTGAAGGAACTAGAATGTTTTAATATCACACTATTGAGGACAACCAAGAGGCAACAGCAAAGGTCCATGAATATACTGGGGCGCCCAGAAGCTAGCTTCCCTTGGACGCCATTATTTCTAAGATAAAATAACAACATAATTTAATGGTTTTCTGGGGCACAATGTTGCTTATCATCACATGAATTTGGGAGATATAGTTCAAATCAGACAAAAATCAGGAGCGTAAAATGTGCGCACGATTTTAATGCGAACACTTTGGGCGGAAAGACGGGCATTTTTAATCGTTCACGTACTTCACTTACAACAACGCCTCGCCTGAAGCGTCCCTAAAGCGTATCTAGAGTTGGATCGATTGACCCAACTAAATGGAAAATTCGCACCTGTTTTCTACCTCCTGGATACTGCATATTGGACGAAGAGCCGATTAAATTTTCGTTCTACAAATACTATACCAAAGGAAACAAGCAGCCTAATAAACTCACCTATGTTCCTAGTACATAAGTGTTTATCGTAAACTATTGCCGTAGGTTTTAATCTTAACATTTTTTACAAGTTCCGAGGTCAAGTGATACATATTCTATATGACACGAGGATGATGTAACATCTTTTCTGGCTGCACTAGAGTGCTTTGATTACAGAGAACTTGTCAATGCCTATCTACCCCAGGTGCTAGTTAACGGATTAAGGGAAGCTTACCTTGCCTCGCATCAGCACGGAGGCGGGACGTAGGCGATTGTGATACCGCGGAGTTAAACTGTTTCATGAGATAGAAACTGATAGGAATAGGTCATTTAGATATGCGTTGCGAAGTGCTTTAATGAATAGGTAATGGGGCAGTGCGGATATTGAACAAGTGCGACCAAACATTTGTTGTCTAGTCTGACGTATGCGTTCGTTTTTAATTCTCTTTGAGTTTTGATTATTTAATGTGTGTTGAATGTTCTTATCCCCACATCATTTTATACATATCTTTCATATTTAATTCACGACGTGTCATTGTGAAAAGTCATTGGACTGTGGATCAATGATGAAATACATCGGAATCTGAATCTGAACCTAAACTCATAGCAAACCTGATAAATACAGGATGAATCTAATTTTTGATCGGACAGAAATAGATAACGCAGAATTATTTGAAAGAAGCCTTACTATCGAGTTTCATGACGGGACGCAGGCTAATTTCTTCAGGTAGTCAATTGCGAGCATTCATGCAGACCAGAAACTGTTTTGCCACCACCAGTTGCCACAGCAGCTAAGTACGCACCTTAGTCCCTGATAGTCCTATCTCGCAGTAGGCTGAGAGTGTTGGATTCAGGCTACACCCGACCCAGCTCGCCAACGGGGTGGTTAAAGTCCTCAGCTGCAGTGTTCGCACAGAACGGTCAGCAGTCAACGAACGACTGAGGCTGGTTGAAACCACCGCTCGAATGCTGTGACTAGGACCGCCAAGCCTAAAAATCACCATGTCAAACGTGTTCCTTCGTTTGGTGCCTGTGCGCTACATAGTTGTCGCGATGACTTTCTTCGGCTTCATGATCAACTACATCTTGCGCAACAACATCAACTTGGCCATCGTGGCCATGGTAAACCACACTGCTCTCAACTCGACCGACTCATCCAACCAGAAGGACGGCCCGTTCGTCTGGGACGAGAACGCTGTCGGTCTGATCCTCGGAAGCTTCTACTACGGCTACCTCTGCACCCAGATCATAGGAGGTCGGGCCGCAGAGATCTTCAGCGTGAAGTACATCTACGGTGTCTCTCTGCTGTTGGCGGGAATCCTGACGTTTCTCATTCCCTCGGCAGCCCGGTGGACCAGTGGCGCTCTGGTTGCCATACGGGTGATGCTGGGACTGGCACTCGGAGTGGGGGTTCCTTCTGGTTACGCATTATTGCGAAGCTGGGCCCCACCCACGGAACGCGCCCTAGTGGTTTCCCTCACGATGAGTGCCACTAACATCGGAACTGTTGTTACCATGCCACTGGCATCCGCCATCATCAACTCTCTTGGATGGGAGGCCGTCTTCTACATCCAGGGCTCGTTCGCCGTCGTGTGGTTCCTCTTATGGGTGGTATTGGTTAACAATAGCCCCGAAGAACACACCTTCATCACGGATGAAGAGAGGGATTACATCATCAAGTCCATCGGGACGGGTAAAGCGAAGAAGTCACCACCAGTTCCTTGGCGTGAAATCATTTTGTCTCCTCCGGTTTGGTCCCTAGTCATCGCCAACATGTGCAGCCACTGGGGGTACCTCTCGCTACTGAATGACCTTCCGCAATACTTCACCAACATCTTCAAAAAGGACATTTCATCTAGTGCTGTATTCACTTCTCTGCCTTTCCTCGGCACCTTCATGATCGCGATGGTGTACGGCGCCTTCAGCGACTGGCTCCGGAAGAGAGACATCATGTCCGTTACTAACATTCGCCGGATGGCTCAGTTCCTGTCCCAGACAATGACGGCCGCCTGCCTGGTGGCTATAGCGTTCCTGGGGTGGAACGAGGCGTCGGTAGAGGTGCTGCTGTTCGTCGGGATCGGTCTCTTCGGCTGCGGCTACTCCGGCTGGCAGAGCCTACCCATGGACATGGCGCCCAACTACGCCGGCACGCTGAGCGGCATCTCCAACACGTTCGGCAGCATCCCCGGCTTCGTGGCGCCGGCTGTGGTGGGAGCTCTGACTGAGGGCCACGAGACACTGGACCGGTGGCGCTGGTGCTTCCTCATCCCAGCCGCGCTCATGGTCTTCGACACCATCATCTTCTTCGTCTTTGGCAGCGCACAGGAACAGAGCTGGAACCGGAGGTATTACGACGCTGAGCACGAGGAGAAGAGGGAAAAGTCCGTGGCCTCCGCGGAAGGAATAGAAAGTGGAGACATGGAGTTAGATCAAGGACCTTTTCAAAACCCCTGTGTTGCTAGTGGAGAGGATAACCAGGGATACGTCAAGCAGGAGACAACATGATGGTTCATGTTTGAGACCAACCGTTTTACTGATACCTGTCCAGAAAGGTGGATCAGGCGACAACTTTGAATGGAGGAGATGATACTCTTGAACGCCCAACCCTCCCAGATATTTGGAATAAAAAAGGAGACTTTAACCCTATTTCCGGCAGGGGGGGGCTAATATTGCCCCCCCTTCAGGTTTTTCGAGAATATCTCCGAAACGGCTTGCGATAGAACTTTGAAACTTCCTGACTTTTCCTAAAACTAGTACAGGCAGGTTTTCTGAAATTTTCAAGATTAGATATTTACCAGGGGTGGAGCTATGGCTGGGTTTTTGGGGAGGTTCTATCCACAAACCAAGTATTATCGTATGTGATGGGTTTTTTGTAAAAGGAAGCCGTCTCTGCTGATCCTGATACCAGTTATATGGTTTTATTATATCATTTTTTATGTGAGATGATAGTGCATTCACAATTGTCACTATTTTTATTCATCAGGGGCGGTTACAGCAGTTCAAAATGGGGGGAATGTTATCAAGAAGGACTAAACGTTAGTAAGTGAGAAGACTGCTTACAGCCGTGTCAGGGCGAATACAATTGGGTATATGAAAATTCAAAATAGTTATAACCCAATTCTAGATTACCAGAGGCGTGTCCAGTCACTACATATTTTCAAAATGTATATTCCCAGCCAGTATCACCGCCGCGACTCAATATCGTTGTATATTCAAAATGTGTTTCCAATCACCCCCACCCCCCACGACGAGTCCTTGATCCGCCTATGTCACCCCCTTTCCCAGAGCTGCCATGGGAGGGTAAAAATTATCAGAAATTAAATTTCAACTAGTCGAGGGACTAATATACTCATGCATACCATTCGCATATTGTTGGTATGTATTTTACCCCACTGTTTTACCTTACTGCATCCGCCCCTGATGAGTTTTTCACTTTTTTCTCATTTATTTATGTGTCAAAGATGCCAAGCAGTATATGACGGCTTCTAATCCGCGTAACAAAAACTTTTTAGGTTGTATATATTTCCCCTCATAGTCCTGGTCCTGGAACTGCCATTGAATTTCGAATTTTTGCGTAACTCGAGTATATGAAAATTTTGGGTCAATTATTTGTAAATCTGAACTAGTTTTGTGAAAATCGTACAACAGAGACAAGGGCTATGGAAAATCTAAAAAATACACAAAAATTGTATATTTTGCACGGCCTTTTCCTAAAAAAATAAAAATTTTGAAATTTTCTTTTTTTCAAAATAAAGTTTAGCAGCAGAGGAATCTATGGCACTTTGAATTTTCAAAATCCGCCGGTTAGATTACGAGATCTTAGGGGGGCGATATTGCCCCCCTGCCGGAAATAGGGGTAGCCGGGAGCCTGACGGAAATAGGGTTAAGCACTTTGCACGTCGAAGGGGTTGTGTTGATTGCCTTTTCAAGAGTGTAAGTGGTAGAATGTGCTAACTACCTTTAAATGACATTTTCTATCGCACCGCATGAGTAGCTCAGCTGGAGTAAGCCACGGCGACTCAGACTCATACCCTCCTGTTCCCGGTTCTTAGATTCAAGTTTGTCAGTGTCAGTGCTTTTGCTTGGAGGTCTGATTCGCCTGCCAAGATTCCAGCACGATCTGACTCACTGAGCTACGACCCCTGGAACTTTCGTCAGGCTGCAACACAGATTTGTCTGAGGGGTTCTCGGGAAACCAATGGGGTGGTCGAATTTAATACTACGTCAACTTTCACATAGCAAGGGATAGCATATGGAGCCTATTGAAATCCATTAAAATCTGTCGAGTTATAAGGTATTAAATTAAAAAAGCACGGGAATTTGATCCATAGATTCATTTTACATCAACATCAATCGTTATTTTTCTTTAAAATTATTCAGGTCAAACATTCCGGTGGAAAATCATAAACTCGGTTATATTACCCCTCCTCCGGGTGTAGGACGGGGAAGTATAACTTGAACACCCCTCTTGGGTTTTCGAACCTGTCGGGCAAATACGGTACGGAGCGCCCAACCCCCCCCCTACCTGCTATGACTTATCCTTGAGCTTTCCTGCAACCTAAAAAAGGTCTAGGTCATCAGATCAGGTCACCAAGTCAGAGCATATGACGTCACCTTCAAAAATGTTTCAAGGAGTAGAAGTACCGGTATATTTAATGTTGATCTGACACCCATAACACATAGTAAGGCCGAGTACTGCAATACACGGCAACGCAATTTCAAACATCGATGACCTAGTCACGTGCGCGCCATGACCTTTACGTTGGGAATGGATGGTAAAAATAGGAACATGCCGGAAAAGATTATCTGTAAATGCAGCTCTGAAAACCAACTATTCCCGAAATCATGGTATTTCAGGCCACCATTCACGGACAAGTTGAAACTTTTGACCTTGGACATCCGAAAGATCATGTGAGGACGTCTAATGGAAGAGGACCACTTTGTCCAAATTCTAAAAAGGACTATTTATGTACAAAATAAGACTGAAAATCAAGAAACCACATTTTGTCTCCATCTTAAATCACTTAAAACAAAAATATTGTTTCCGTTCTTACTATCCTGGGTTGACCTAATCATAGCGTGTAATCACAAAGCTCAGCTGAGCTGGTTGCTTGCGATATGTTACGTTGGAAACGCCATACCTACCATTTGTTAAAGGGAATGTGGCACCTTTGTAACGTGATTTTAACTGAGATAGCCAAGTTTTAAAGCATGTCAGAAAACCCGGTACTCAATGTATCATTTCTCTTGAAACTCAAAATTTCCGTGGAGAAAGGCTAAAAACCTACCTGAAATGTACCCCACATCTACACCAGCCAGGCGCCCACAGTTTTTAGCTGTTGGTGTGACGACGGGACTGACGCCACGGTGAGTAATCCGCCAATTGAAGCCCTTGAACCCTTTTGAATATGGTAGCAGTTGCCACATCATGACGTCATCCACAGGCAGATGTTTATTTTTCACCCTAGAGGAGCATTCTGAAAATCATAATATTGAACTCATTATACATTTTTCAGAGAAATCATGGACGTTTTTATGATTTACGGCCAAAAACACCCTTAATTACACTCAATTCCTGGATTCGACCAAGGTGTCACATTCCTTTTAACATTGATCACGTAACTTGCGTTTCCAGACGGAAAGCGATTGCTTCATAGTTTAAATTTCGGACATAGTGCCCCTTCTTTTGACCTAAAACCTGTGCGGAAATTTAACCCTCGCCCCGGTGGGGGGGGTGTTTAAGCACCCCCTCGGGCTTTTCCGGCGGGACGAAAAAACGGCGGCGCGAAGCTCCGCCGTACTTGGCAAACCTTATCCTTGATCAATTTCGCAACTTTCCCAACAATTTTAAGGTTGGGTCATCTCGGGTCAAGTCACCAGTGAAGGTCAAGTGAACTGACCTCCAAAAATGTTTAAGGTGGTTCATTTCCATGTTTATTACCACCCTACATACTTATCTTTAGTTTTATTTTTACGCCATTGGCCGTTTAGAATCGTAAGGTCCCATTCTAGGAAAGTAGGCCATTAATGAAAAACTATTGGTTCGATGTATGTAGCTAAAGTGTGTCCATGGAACATCGTATTGGACAAACAAGTTATAACCCGAAAACTGCCTCAGCACAGGCGAAGCGAATCACCACGGACGGACGGACAGACGAACTGTCTGCGGTGGACCGCCGCGGACAGACAAACTGTCTGCGGTGGATCGCCGCGGACTGACAGACTGACTGCGGTGGATCGCCACGAAAGGACAGACTGTCTGCGGTGGATCTCCGTGGAGGGACAGACTGTCTGCGGTGGATCGCTGGGGAGGGACAGACTGTCTGCGGTGGATCGCCGCGGAGGGACGGACTGTCTGCGGTGGATCGCCGCAGACGGACGGACTGTCTGCGGTGGATAGCCACGGAAGGACAGACTGTCTGCAGTGGATCACCGCGGAAGGACGGACTGTCTGCGGTGGATCGCCGCAGACGGACGGACTGTCTGCGGTGGATAGCCACGGAAGGACGGACTGTCTGCGGTGGATCGCCGCTGAGGGACAGACTGTCTGCGGTGGGTCGCCGCTGAGGGACGGACTGTCTGCGGTGGATCGCCGCAGACGGACGGACTGTCTGCGGTGGATAGCCACGGAAGGACGGACTGTCTGCGGTGGATCGCCGCAGACGGACGGACTGTCTGCGGTGGATCGCCGCTGAGGGACGGACTGTCTGCGGTGGATCGCTGGGGAGGGACGGACTGTCTGCGGTGGATCGCCGCTGAGGGACGGACTGTCTGCAGTGGATCGCCGCTGAGGGACGGACTGTCTGCGGTGGATCGCTGGGGAGGGACGGACTGTCTGCGGTGGATCGCTGGGGAGGGACGGACTGTCTGCGGTGGATCGCCGCTGATGGACGGACTGTCTGCGTGTGCGTGACCCTGGTCTCAGCAATCATCAGGAGAACCGGCCGATTCCCTTCACCCAAGTGCGCTAGTTAGGAACTCTTGACATTCTTGTTCTGTGTGGATGTATTTTGATTAATTCTTACAGGAATAAAGCATATGGACGGAGTAGCCGGTGCGTTGTTAGCCCTCCCTCCGCCCACCAAAGAAGAAAGCGGTGCCACCTTTCCGATCTATGACATGGAGAGTTCACACTCTGACAGGTAAATGTCTCCGCAGCTAGCGAGTCCTAACTCACCCTACCCCAAACGCCCCAGATGGCCCCTCTGAATACTATACCTGCTCAGCTAAAGTGGCGTCTTGCCAGGCGCTATTTAATGGTTTTCTGGTGCACTATGTTGCTTATCATCACATGAATTTCGGAGATATAGGTCAAGTCAGAAAAAAACCATGAGCGCAAAATGTGCGCACGGTTTCAATCCGAACACTTTGTGCGGGAAGAAGGACATTTTTATTCGTTCACGTATTTCACTTATAATAACGCCTCACCTGAAGTTTTCCTAAAGTATATTTGGAGTTGGCTCAATTGACCAATTTAAATGGAATATTTGCACCCGTTTTCTACATCCTGGATACTGCGTATTGTACGAGGAGCGGATGAAATTTTCGTTCTACACAAATTATACCGAAGGAAACAGACAGCCTTATAAATTCACCTACATTCCTAGTAGGCAAGTGTTATATCCTTAGCTATTGCCTTTTTCAATCTTAACGCTTTTTAACAAGTTCAAAGGTCAAGTGATACATATTTTATATAACACGAGGATGATCAACAGCTTTTCTGGCCGCACTAGAGTGCTTTGATTACAGAGAACTTGTCAATGCCCATCTACCCGAGGTGACTAGTTAACGGTTAAACTGATCGCAAACCTTATATATACTTGATGAATCTACCTTTTGATCGGACATATATAGATGACGTACAATTTTTTTTAGAAAAGGCCTTACTATAGAGTTTTCATGACGGGACGTAAGCCCATTTCATCAAGTAGTCAATTGCACGGATTCAAGCAGACCAGAAACCGTTTTGCCACCACCATTTGCCACTGCAGCTAAGTACGCACCACACGCAGACTTGGTCCCTGATAGTCCTATCTCGCAGTAGGCTGAGAGTGTTGTAGTCAGGCTACACCCGACCCGGCTCGGCAACGGGGTGGTTAGAGTCCTCAGCTGCAGGTTCGCATAGGGCGGCCAGCAGTCAACGAACGACTGAGGCTGGTTGAAACCACCGCTCGAATGCTGTGACTAGGATCGCCAAGCCTAAAAATCACCATGTCAAACGTGTTCCTTCGTTTGGTGCCTGTGCGCTACATAGTTGTCGCGATGACTTTCTTCGGCTTCATGATCAACTACATCTTGCGCAACAACATCAACTTGGCCATCGTGGCCATGGTAAACCACACTGCTCTCAACTCGACTGACTCATCCAACCAGAAGGACGGCCCGTTCGTCTGGGACGAGAACGCTGTCGGTCTGATCCTCGGAAGCTTCTACTACGGCTACCTCTGCACCCAGATCATAGGAGGTCGGGCCGCAGAGACTTTCAGCGTGAAGTACATCTACGGTGTCTCTCTGCTGTTGGCGGGAATCCTGACGTTTCTCATTCCCTCGGCAGCCCGGTGGACCAGTGGCGCTCTGGTTGCCATACGGGTGATGCTGGGACTGGCACTCGGAGTGGGGGTTCCTTCTGGTTACGCATTATTGCGAAGCTGGGCCCCACCCACGGAGCGCGCCCTAGTGATTTCCCTCACCATGAGTGCCACTAACGTCGGAATTGTTGTTACCATGCCACTGGCATCCGCCATCATCAACTCTCTTGGATGGGAGGCCGTCTTCTACATCCAGGGCTCGTTCGCCGTCGTGTGGTTCCTCTTATGGGTGGTATTGGTTTACAATAGCCCCGAAGATCACACCTTTATCACGGACGGAGAGAGGGATTACATCATCAAGTCCATCGGGACGGGCAAAGCCAAAAAGTCACCACCAGATCCTTGGCGTGAGGTCCTTTCGTCTCCTCCGGTTTGGTCCCTAGCCATCACCAACATGTGCAGCAACTGGGGGTACCTCACATTGCTGAATGACCTTCCCCAATACTTCACCAAAATCTTCGATAAGGACATTTCGTCTAGTGCTGTATTCACTTCTTTGCCTTTCCTCGGCACCTTCATGATCGCGATGGTGTACGGCGCCTTCAGCGACTGGCTCCGGAAGAGAGACATCTTGTCCGTTACAAACATTCGCCGGATGGCTCAGTTCCTGTCCCAGACAATGACGGCCGCCTGCCTGGTGGCTATAGCGTTCCTGGGGTGGAACGAGGCGTCGGTAGAGGTGCTGCTGTTCGTCGGGATCGGCCTCTTCGGCTGCGGCTACTCCGGCTGGCAGAGCCTAGCCATCGACATGGCGCCCAACTACGCCGGCACGCTGAGCGGCATCGCCAACACCTTCGGCAGCATCCCCGGTTTCGTGGCGCCGGCTGCAGTGGGTGCTCTGACTGGGGGCCACGAGACCTTGGACCGGTGGCGCTGGTGCTTCCTCATCCCAGCCGCGCTCATGGTCTTCGACACCATCATCTTCTTCGTCTTTGGCAGCGCACAGGAACAGAGCTGGAACCGGAAGTATTACGACGCTGAGTACGAGGGGAAGAAGGAAAAGTTCGCGACCTCAGCGAAAGGAATAGAAAATATAGACATGAAGTTAGATCAAGGATCTTTTCAAAACCCCTGTGTTGCTAGTGGAGAGGATAACCAGGGATACGTCGAGCAGGAGATAACATGATGGTTCATGTTCGAGACCAACCGTTTTACTGATACCTGTTCAGAAAGGTGGATCACGCGACAACTTTGAATGGAGGAGAGCATAATCTTGAACGCCAAACCCTCCCAGATATTTAGAATAAAAAACCAAAGAATTTAAGCACTTTGCACGTCGATGGGGCTGTGTTGATTGCCTTTTCAAAATTGTAAGTGGTAAAATATGCTTATTACCTTTGACAAACCTTCGAAAATGTTGCCTTTTGTTATCTTCCTGAATCTCCTTATACCTGGGCTCCACCGTACAATGCGATGCCCCAGCAGAGACAGGTCGCACGGCTGCGGAAGGCCACTTGGCTTTCCCTTTCAGCCTCTCAGGGCATCCACATCTCAAGTGAGAATGGTGTTCAATACCTGGTCGTTTTTTGCGTTCTGTCTGCACTGTTCGGCTCCACTACCCCATGAGCCCTGGCATTTCTTTAGGTTTATACGGTCATATGCATGGTTTGAATGCTGGACACTGTGCACCTTATTTTGAACTTTAAAGTGTGCCGAAATTTAATACAGAAGGCTTCGGGTACAATAAAAATAACAATGTTGGTCCCTCGACACGCCCTATAAAACTGCAATATCAATTCAAAACCCATCATACAAGTGGGACGCTCGCTTTAAGCATGGTTTCAAGCTGAACTTGATAACCTCGCGAGCAAGGTGTACCACAACCTCGCAATGCTTCATTTTGGGACCCCTCTCTTGGTATTGTCATTGAAAGTCGACTGATATGCACCATTACCGTATTTCGCCGAACGGTGACAATGACCTGACCCCCGGTCATATTACTTTTACATGTTGACCTGATATGAACATGTTATGCACTGGTTGAATTGCCGTTACAAGATTATTCGAACGATGTTTAAGAATTGACTCGCCTGGCGCGATCAGAAACTAGAGCCAAAAGCTATAAATCTGTGATCTTCTTTGACCAGTCGTCATCCCAATATCAGGGGCCTCGCTACCGTGGGGCCTGGGGTGTCATCACCTACTCTCGAGAAGTGGGAGGCTGGTCCCCTGCTTTTAGCCGACAGCATCGTTCAAAATGCTTAATTTTACGACGAAAATGTTGCCTTTTGTTATCTTCCTGAATCTCCTTATACCTCATATCTCCTTAATCTCCTCATACCGTCCAACGCGATGCTCCAGCAGGTCGCACCGCTGCGGAGAGCCACTTGGCTACGCTTCCCGACAGAGCGACCTCGACCTGGATATGGAGCGAAGGACCGGCGAACGGTAGCGTTCTTAGGGGCGGAGGTCGTGCTCTGGTGATTATACGCCCCGGATAGAGACACGAGATCCATGTCCTGGCAGGCCAACTGTGCTCCAGTACTCGCGTCGACCTCTTCGCAATGAGAGCGGAGCTGGAGGAATTGGCACAGCTGACCAGGGCACCCGCCCAAGGTTCGGTAGTGCTTAGTACATCAAAGCAGACCCTAGGCAGGCGCAGGACGGCGATGTTTTCCCGGGTTTAACCTGCGACTGTCTTCACCATCGGGAGCCGTTATGGCTCCGGGAATGCCCAGCACCTTGAGAGGAGCTGCAACACGTCGAATAGCACGTGCTTGTATGATGAAGTGCCCAAGGGAGCGCATCTGTGCCAGCAATCTCACCTTGAATAGGTAAGGCTGCACGTCCGGGAACGAGGTGTCGAAGACGAGGTCGAGCTCGGCGCGCGGCGGCGTGTGCGGCAGGTACTGTTGCCGGTTCATGGCCTGCACAACGTGCCGCAGCTTCTCCGTCAGCACGTCCACCACCTTCTCACGGAACACCTTCCGTTCTGGGGAGGGACAGAGGGTCTTCACCTTCGCACGGAACACCTTCCGTTCTGGGGAGGGACAGAGGGGTCATCACCTTCTCACGGAACACCTTCCGTTCTAAAGAGGGACAGAGGGGTCTTCACCTTCTCACGGAACACCTTCCGTTCTAAAGAGGGACAGAGGGGTCGTCACCTTCTCACGGAAGTCTTTCTGGGGAGAGATGGCACACCGCCTTCGCAAGGAACGCCTTCCTTTCTGGGAAGGGAAAGAGGGGTCATCATATTCTCCAATAACACTATCCGTTCTGGGCAGAGGGACCCACTGCCTTCTCACGGCACACATTCCACTCTGGGGAGAGGAGATCCACTACCTTCTAACGGAACACCTTCTGTTCTGGGAGAGGAGATTCGCTTCCGTCTAACGGAACACCTTCCATTCTGGGGAGAGGAGATTCGCTACCTTCTAACGGAAGACCTTCAATTCTGGGGAGAGGAGATCCGCTACCTTCTAACGGAAGACCTTCAATTCTGGGGAGAGGAGATCCGCTACCTTCTAACGGAAGACCTTCTGTGCTGGGGAGAGAAAATATACCTCCTCAAGGAACACCTTTTATTCTGGGGATATATATATATATATATATATATATATATATCTGTTCTGGGAATAATAACCTTTTAACTCAAGACCTTCTGTTCTGAAGAGAATATGCATGGTCAATGGGAATGAAGGTTCCGCAGCTTTCTCGCAGAACGGTATCGGGGCCAAATTCAATGCCCGTAAGCGTAAATGTCTGCAAGCCCTATATCCGCACCACCGAAATTACAAATACAATGTTTGTATGACGGGACACTTTCCACCAAAGAAGAAAAAGAACACATGAACAACGGTACGAATTCCGATAGTAGTCGGTTTCTAGAACAGAAGTGTTCACGTTTCTACATCTCCCGGCACCACTCACCCCTCTCGTTGGCCAGGTCCACCGTCTCCAGTCTCAGGGTCCACACCTCCCAGGGCATGCACTCGGTGGCGAACGGCCACTTGGCCTTCTTCTTCTGGAAGAACTCCAGCGAGATCTGGCCCTGGTGCGGCCGCTCTGCAGCCGCCATCATGGCGCTGAACTGCGCCACCTCCTGGTCCAGGGCGCGCTGCAGACTGGCGGAGGAGCACCGCACCTGCCGTCCGCCGCCCACGGTCAGCACCGGGGGCAGCACGCGGGGTGGTGACCCAGGCAGGCAAGTTGTCGGGGTTGGATGGCATATCAACAGCTATTGTCATATGACGATGTCAACCCGCCCCCTGTCAGTAGAGAGTGCGGGGACCAGACCACGCCTTAGCTAGGGGATCCATTGGACCGAAGTTCAGGACGCCTGCATTGTCGCTGGTGCGCTGGGTGGCACTGGACCACCGGTCCCCGCCAGCGCCAGTGTCAGCAGAGGCTCCAACGGAGGACGCCAGGCGGAGAGGAAAGTTGAGCAATTGAGGAAAGTTCTACGCATTTATAATAGCCAGCACCAAAGGCACGTTTATCCGATAGGATCATAGGATTTAAAAGGAAGGTGGCACCTTCATAACGTGATTTTAACTGAGATAGCCAAGTTGTAAAGCAAGTCGGAAAACCCGGTACTCAATATATCATTTGTCTTGGAACTCGAGATTTCCGTAGAAAAAAGCTAAAACATACCGGCAATGTACCCCTCTTGTACCCCTAGCGACAGCCCACAGTTGTCATGCCTGTTGGTGTGACGACATATGCTGACGTCACGATGAGCATCAGCCAATTGAAGCCCTTGAAGCGTTTCGAGTATGGCAGTGGCTGCCAGATCATGACATCATCCACAGGCAGATATTTATTTCTTTTCCTAGAAGAGTATTTAAAAATCAAAATATTGAGCTTATTGTACATTTTTCAGAGAAATCATAAGTGGTTTCATTATTTTCGGCTGAAAGTACGCCTAATTACACGAAATTCCAGGATTGGACCAAGGTGCCACATTCCCTTTAAAGGGAATGTGGCACCTTCACAACGTGATTTTAACTGAGATAGCCAAGTTGTAAAGCAGGTCGGAAAACCCGGTACTTCATATTTCATTTGTCTTGGAACTCGATATTTCCGTAGACAAAAAGCTAAAACCTACCTGACACCAGCCCCCCTCAGCTCCCCGTCGCCGGCGGCCATTGTTGTGAGCTACTGGTGTGACGACATATGCTGACGTCACGATGAGCATCAGCCAATCGAAGCCCTTGAAGCGTTTCAAGTATGGTAGTGGTTACCAGATCGTGACATCATCCACAGGCTGGTATTTTTTTCTTTTTTCTAGAGAAGTATTTTTAAAAAACAAATATTGAGCTTATTGTACATTTTTCAGAGAAATCGTGAGTGGTTTCATTATTTTTTACTAGAAGTACGCCTAATATCACTAAATTCCAGGAATCGACCAAGGTGCCACATTCCCTTTAAACAGGTCCAAGCAAGAAATATTTGCGCGCGCAGCGGGGCTTGAGCATTACGTCACGTTCCCAAGGTCGCCTCATACCGCGTGACCAGCCGGGGAGGGGGTCGAAAGGCGGTGCATTTCTACGTTTTTTCTCCACTCACGGTAAATTCTGGAAAAAAACGATATATCGACAAAGTAGTTTATCGGCATGCTCTATCACATATCCATCACATCTATCGGCACTTTCTATCACTCAGTTCAAATCCCATTATGAATGTGCCACATTCCCTTTCAGCACCAGAAAACTCCGGGTTAGTCTTTACTAATTCGAGGCGCACCCGGGCCGAGGACGTCACGGTTACCCACTCTAAAACTTTAAGCACTACACGCTGGGACGGGGCGTTGAAGAACTCACGTGTGTGAGATCCAGGACGGGGGAGTCGACATCCTGGAAGCCGACCGAGCCCAGCGAGTAGACGTTGTGCCGGTGACAGCTGAACTTGCCCAGCGTTCGGTGGAAGAGCACGGTGCTGAACACACTTCCCACGATGTCGCTCACCATGCAGGCTTCGCAGGACTGCCGCACAACAGTCACTCAGTGAGTGCTGGAGTATGACGCTGGTCCCCGGAGCAGCAGGCGCTCCGTGGCAGCGGGCGAGGGTAGGTACGCTTTCTTTTCAAATCAGACTCCGCTAAACCAGAAACGCAGATAATGCTCTAACTTTCAGTACAAGCTGTGCATATTGTGGGATTTGAAGCGTCTTCTCCCGACTTCCGTGCTTGTCTCACACGAGCATTTTACAGTCAGGCACAACCACACCGAAGTGCTAGGTACCATGTTGGGGAGTGCCACTGACATGCCGCCAACGGTCAACTCAATTGAACCTTTTTTTGCAAACAGCCAATCTCGAGGCTTTTTCTTCAACCACATGCATGCTTCAATATATACTGCGAAAACTCAAAATTTGACGTCGAACTATTTTTCGAGAGACATTACACATCATTTTTTTAGATATGGACGAAGAGCCTTTAAAAGTACATGCTGTAACCTTAAGGCATGGGAAGCAGTCGATGTTGCTCCGACCATACCATACTGATAAGACAAGTTCCCATACCAAATCTGAAAGCCAAATTTGGGTACTTACAAATTCAAAGACTTGAGTGCGGGCATTCATCCTCAGCCTCAAATATCAGCCCAGTCTGAAAGGAAAGTTGCTTCTGTCAAAACGGATAAAAATCATCAGACCATAAGACAGCACAACAAACGTTATGCATTCCCCAAAGGATCCCACACCATCACATATTTCATATATATGTACTGCTTTCTAAAACAGTGACATATGTTTGCAGTGTAATGATGGCCCGGTGTAAGTGTCGGAGTTCTTGTATGTGTAAGCATTGCTATATGCTATGCATTTTCTATATCCAATATGTTTCTATATTCTAGACATTGATATATCATATCATACATATATTCAATATATTAACACGCGCATTGACGGGGGTCTGAGCCACCTTCGCATTGACGGGGGGGCGGGTACCCGCCCCCCTAAGATCTCGAGAACCACGGTAGGTAGCGAAAAACGGTAAACGGCGTTGGGCTGCCCATCCACTTCTCCATCGAAAACATTTGGACCATTTTTTGTCAGGTCACATTTAAGGTCACGAGAGGTCAAAACATGCCCGTCATAGGGATAACATGTAAATTCAGTTTTTCGGCCATTAAATCTGAACAAGTAAAGATAGCGCAAAACGACTTGAACTATATAAATCCTCTTAGCAAGTCGAATCGAATGATATATAATTTGACCTTGCTAGGTCAAATCAAGGATTTGACCTGACCTGAGGTCAGATCAGGGTCAAATTTTATAAAATGCATATCATTAGAACCGCAAAGCCCAGGCGAGTCTAATGCAGCTAAAATAAATGCTCTATCACCATCCGTTACTGAGTTATTCCGTAAAAACCATTTTTCCCATGTATTTCCAATAGAGAGGTCATGCCTCGTACCTGTCCTTAGGTCATCGATATAAAAAATACCGGAACAGATTTTAGAGAACTCGGTGGGGCCATTATGTGATATGAGTTTCAATCGGATAAGTTCACCCTACTCCGACTTATGCTATGTTAAACTTTGAGGTCGGGTCACTTGACCTGTACTGGTGACCTGACCTGAGATGACCTAACCTTAAAATTTTCACAGAAGTTGTAAAAATGATGAGGGAAAAGGTATACCAAGTACGGCAGCGCTACGCGCCGCCGTTTTTCTCCTATCTCCGAAAAACCCGAGGGGGGCGGGTACCCGCCCCCGTCAATGCGCGTGTTAAAATGTGCTTTATAAAATACGTTACACATTCAAGAACACAGAAACCTACACAAGGTCATCAGCTCACTGGGGTCGTATGCCAAAGTCCTAGCAAATGACAAGTGAGTGCACTGCAGGTGGCTGGCAAGGGCGTGGGAGCAGGGTGAGGCGGGCGGAGAGAGCCGTGTCACATCAACTTTTGAGCCCAGCCAGAAGGTAGTTAGAAACACTGTTTCACTGTTTTGGTCATTCCCCTCCCAAAACAGCATTGCTCCCCCGCTTTGTCTTTCAGCATACCCCCACTCCAGGATCATTCTCGTTACTCTAACCATACACATATAATTCAGTTATAGTACATACAATAGCTCAGTCCATAAGCATCGCCAACGAAAAAAGTGAGGGGGCCAGCCAAACTTCAACCTGATGCTGACAAAAAACTTTCCACGATAGGACCAAAAACTGTTCAAATTTGGGCTCCTCATTGCCTTCCGCAGCGGCTGGTTACGAAAATGTCGGTTTTCTCCCAATATGACTGAGATCATGAAATTTATGGCCAAAAAGTGGGGCCCGCCCCCCTGACCCCATTTTTCCAACGCCTACGGCTCAGTCAATCCCCACCCATGTTACACCGAGATTTCCAAGCACATGGAGCAGTTTTAATACAATAAGCTGTGAGAGAGCAGATGTGTAGAGAGAACGCCGCAATAGCACTGCAACAGGTGGCAGCAGCTAGCTGGGGTGGGCAGTGTCATCTCTACTCTCCGAAGTCACCACCAGTAACAACTCGGAGCTCCAGCGAGGCGCAGAGGGAGGTGCATACTAACTGACCCACATCAGGTACCACCGGCACCACACACCAGCGACCTAACGCCATACACTGGTCCCCACGGGAGCGTGCCGCACAACATATATTAGCAGAAAACGGTCGTGAGTGAACAAATTTTCACACACTGTGACTGTTGCCACATTCTCTTTGAAAATAAATGCATCCCAATGAAAAGTATGAAATGTCATTTTGAATACAACATGTTTATCTCATCATAACTGTTTGTTTGTAAGCTACCTAGTATTCTTTGTCCCAAAACATCTGTTTTCCCTTTTGAGAGGAGGATTTGCAACTTTTCACCTGCATTTTCAGAGGAAAATTTTTCACTTAGAAACTTTTTTTCATTTTATGACTTCTGAACTTTATTTCATTCTGCAAAGTGATGTCAGCCCAAATGTAGTCTAATGTTGTGGACCGCTCTTAACAAACTGTGCTCCTGAACTTGCCTATCCACAGTACATTATATACAGTAGATCTTTACAGGAAGATCTACTGCCCCTACTGCCTGGAAATCGTACCCTGTAGTACCTATTTTCAGAAAGGGAGCTATGTATGATGCCCTAAATTACTGCCCCATAAGTTTAACATCTGTTTGTTGCCAAGCTTTAGAGAGATTAGTGGCCACATACCTAACAGACTATCTGGAGAGTGGTGATATACTTACTTCACACCAATTTGGCTTCAGGCCAGGCCACTCCACGATGGACCAATTGCTGCTGGTTTATGAAACAGTATCCAGATTGACAAGGGAGCAATATGTGATGTCATTCAGTTTGATTTCAGCAAGACTTTTGATGCTGGCCAGTCTGATCATTGCCAAATTAGACTCTCTTGGAATCTAAGGAAATGTACTTTGTTGGATGTCCTCATTATTCGCTGACAAAAATAACCGTAGGCGTTAAAGGATGTCTTAGTTCTGAAAAACATGTCTTTAGCGGTGTTCTCCAGGGCTTAGTCCTAGCCCCCTACTGTTTTGAATCTACATCAATAGCATTGCATGCCAATTGACCTCAAGCTATATGATAATTGTGGATGATTAGAAAAAATATGCGTGTGTAAGTGAAAATGCCCCAAAGTCACAGGACAGTCATGCCCTCCCATCACCGGACGTTCAAAATGACATTGATACCCTACATCGCACAGCCCTCTCATTGGGCTAACATGAATACAAAGAAGTGTGCAGTTATGCAATTTTCTCGAAATCCTGTATACCTCCTAATTTGGTCTCCCATACTGACAGCATCTTCCACCATGGACCTTGGCGTCACTGTGGACACTGATCTCAAATTCCACACCCATATTCAGACTGTGACTCACAATGCTGGTGGACTGGCCTAAAATTTTCTAAAGTCAACAGTTTGCTGTACCAAGGATTTCATGCTTCTCATATCCGCCCCATAACTGCGCATTGCTCATGTGTATGGTACTTAGGTTACACAACCGATATGCGTCTGTTGGAAAACATTCAGAGGCGATGGACGAAACAGATAGATGGTCTTGGACTGTTAAGATATGGTGAACGTCTGCATGCCCTTGACTTGTATTGCTTCCATACAGGTATTCAGGTCTGCAACAAGAGAAATCACATACACAATACAGTTCAGAGAGAAAAAACTTGACAGGTTTAAAAGGAAATGAGGAACGCCAGAATACTAACAGCAGAGTAAATAAATACACAAGGATTCGATAAAAGAAGAGAAAAAACTGGGCGGCGATTTCTAGATGCCGTGGTGAGCGGACGGTATTCGTGTGAGAAAGCTCCGAGAAGACGGGCGCACAGCACCGGGCATGTACGGCGGAGGGGGGTGGGCAGCGCAATGGACAAGCAAACCATATTAGAAAACCTTCGTTTTTCATGAGGTGTGTATGGATGTGGAACTATCTGCCTGAAGAAGTGGTTTCTGCACATGATCTTCCTACTTTCAAGGGCCTATTGGCCAGGTCTATTAAGGATAACCTTTATGTGTCCACCTGAAATAAAATACACCTCAGTCTACATAATGTGGCAGGCTTCTTGACAATGTGTTTAGGGCAGCTCAAAGCCTGCCCAAATCGGGGCATAAATTTGGTTACTGGGGCAGACTTTTCTTTCTACTGAAGCATACATTTACATTTTATAATGTAGGAAGGTCATTTACAAACAATAATTGCCACCTCTTTCTCTAATATTTTTCTCTTCAGTACTGCCATGTTCACATTGATGTGTGAATACTATATAACCATCAATTTTGCCTCAAGGTTTCCTTGTCTTCTCCAAAGCTGGGCAAAAGCTGCCCCAAACTGGTAGGTCTGCCCCAAGAAAATTTTGTCAAAAGCCTGCCACCTTCTAGAGACTGGCTGAAATAGATGTATCTGATCTCTGCTTATCTTGCATTCTCACTTATTTGTTGCCCTAGGTAGGTTACATGTGCTTCTTGTCAATATGATGCACCAAACTCCCAGTCTGCAGAATGCAACAGGTTTCAACAAGATCTCATTGGGGGCAGCCTCAGGGCAAACCTACCATTTTGGGGCAGATTTTGGCTGAGCTTAGGGCAGGAACTGGTACTTGGGGCAGCAGTCAGCCAGTGCAACCACAAAGAAGACAAGAAGAAAAAGTAAATACATGGGAGAACAATGATGGGTTTAACTAGCACCAGAGAAAAAAAACTTATTTGTCTCAAAATTATCTTATTTGTCATTAATTAAAAAATGTTTTTTAAAGATAGCTGACAAAATGGATTTTTATCAATGTAAAGTTTCTAGAAGTGAAAAAGAAAATGAGTCCATGAATGCCTTTCAAAAGCTGAAATTGCAATTTTTTAAATTTGAAGTTCAAACCTAAACTTACTTGGATAAAACAATCCTATAACTCCAACAAAAACTTCCCTCCATGAAGTTTTTTTGCATTTCCTGTACCATGTTTTAAATACCAAATAAAGGCCACCAAATTATGCCAGCCCCTCCCCTCAAGAGCGAGGGCTGGTTCCATGGTGTGACGTCAGGTGGTTGTGAAGGGATTTTTCTTCTGTTGAGTCTATGGAAAATATTCCAAATTTTGTGATGTTTTAATGCATTGGTAAGAATACACAAGGAATCAATATATGTTTTTAATGTAGAAGAAAAAAATATGATCGAATAATGTTGTCTTTTGATATGTTTCTAATGGTGTTGATTGATATGGCTTGGAGGCAGGGGCAAATGATGTCCCCAAGACAACGACAAATCTCTTAAACATACCATTAAATAAAGGTAACCAATCATGTTTCTTATCCATTCAAGATATCTGCTGCACATGAGTTTTTCTTGCTTTGGTATGTGGAGGATTGTGTGTATGTGGTTGTTGAAGGTTGGATGCATGATTTTATTTCTTGGGTTTCATTAAAAATGGAATAAATAAACATTTACATCGGTGCAAATAGAACCACCTGTTGGAGTCTGCCCCAGCACCAAAATTTCTGCCCCATTTGAAGCAGGCTTTGGGCTGCCCCAAATGCCTTGTCGGGTCACCTGCCACATTCTGCACACGTGAGCAACTATAGCTCTTGTGATTAATCTATTGAAAGGCACACCTTCCAGTCCTCTTTGGTGACCAGTTATACCTATGATTTCTTGGACTCTTTCCTTGGTCCTGCTGTTACTCCTTCATCATTCCTTTCTCTGTGCCAGAAGGAAACCAATCAGGTAAGAATCTGCTTCCAGCAAAAAAAGAAAATAGCCAGCCAAAGAATGTGAATGTAACCCTTACATAAAACGATTTAATAAAACAAGACAGCAGAAATATAGCATACAAGACATTCCAACACACATTATATTGGCTTTGTTTCCATGGCCAAAATTTCATTTTGGTAATGAAGCAAAAAAATGGAACTAGGTACCTAAGCTGGAGGAAAGGATACCAACATTTCAAGTTCAAGGTGATCAGCAGAGTTGTGCAACTTACGTATAAGGTCTACAAAGGGAGTCTGCCATCAATGCTTCTCACGTAGAATAATTAAATAAGTGAAACAACGGACGCCTGCCTCCCGTATGGACGGACGCATGGAGAATTGCCCCACGCATCCCTTCTCTTTTTTGCTCTTTGATGATTCTTCTTCTTCGCTCACTCAGGCATATATTGCTGCTGACTTATGCAGCAGGCTATTTTTTCCCAGAAGTGACAACAAAACCAACAAAAACTAGCGGAATAGTAGCTATAGAAATATAAGAAAACCTTAAATAAACTCCCTAGATAGAGAAATCCTCTAGATTTTTCTGCATCAGTCACTTCATCTCGCAAATCTGATCAACACATGCAATTCAAAACAAAGCCAGAGTTACAAACTCAATACCACGGCTAGTAGACACTCGCTTCATCGGCAGATCTAGGAAGTGGCGGATCCAGGTGGGTGGGGGGTGGGGGCAAAGCAAGCATTTTTCCCCCTTCAAACGGAAAAGATTGGGAAAACTGTTTTTACCCCCCCCATATAGCGGCCGATCTCCAATTTATGCTCCGACTCCATAGTATATAAGCAAGATTTTCAGGGGCGCAATTTTCCATATATTTTGGGGGCTCGAGCCCCCAATGCTCGGAGAAGCCCCCCAATGACCCGACGAGCCCCCCCAATCCCAAGTTGCGGGCCCCTGCGGACAGAGCCGGGTCCCTGCCACGATTCCGGGCCCCAGTGGTCTACTTGGGCTAGCTTTGGCTGAGACCAGGCTCCCTGGCATGCTTGCGGGTGCCCTGTGGGCTATCCTTAACCTCGGTGTCCGCAACCGGGCCCCTAACGATATTTCTCAGGCCCACTTTGACTGCTGCCGGGTCCCTAATTCCGGCAGTCTCCTGTCATCCAACCGGGCCCTCTGTGATCCACCCGGGCCCCCTTTGACTGCAACCGGGCCCTTCTTTGATCCACCCGCACCCCTGTGACTGCAAACGGGCCCCCTGTGATCCACCCGGGCTCCCTGTGACTACAACCGGGCCATCTGTGATCCACCCGGCCCACCTGTGACTGCAACCGGGCTCCCTGTAATCCACCCGGGCTCCCTGTGATTACAACCGGCCCCCTATCATCCACCCGGGCCCCTGTGATACACCCAGGCCCCCTGGGACTGGGACCGGGCCAACTGTGATCCACCGGGGCCCCTGTGACTGCAACCAGGCCCTCTGCGATCCACCCGGCCCCCTGTGACTGCAACCGGGTCTCTGTGATCCACCCGGGCTCTCTGTGATTACAACCGGGCCCCCTATCATCCACCCGGACCCCTGTGACACACCCGGGCCCCCTGTGATTACAACCGGGCCCCCTATCATCCACCCGGGCCCCTGTGATACACCCGGGCCCCCTGTGACTGGGACAGAGCCAACTGTGATCCACCGGGGCCCCTGTGACTGCAACCGGGCCCTCTGCGATCCACCCGGTCCCCTGTGACTGCAACCGGGCCCTCTGTGATCCACCCGGGCCCCCTGTAATTATAACCGGGCCCCATATGATCCACCCGGGCCCCATGTGACTCCAACCGGGTCCCCTTTGACTGCAAGCGTGCCATCTATGATCCACCCGGGCCCCCTGTGACTGAAACCGGGGTCCCTGTAATCCACTCGGGCCCTCTGTGACTCCAACCGGGCCATCTGTGATCCAACCTGGGCCCCTGTGATTGCAACCGGGCCCTCTCTGATCCACCCGGCCCACCTGTGACTGCAACCGAGCCCCCTGTAATCCACCCGCTCTCCCTGTGATTACAACCGGGCCCCCTATCATCCACCCGGGCCCCCTGTGACTGGGATCGGGCCATCTGTGATCAACCCGGGCCCCCTGTAATTACAAATGGGGCCCCTATGATTCACCCGGGCCCCCTGTGACTCCATCCGGGCCCCCTGTGACTCCATCCGGGCCCCCTGTGACTCCATCCGGGCCCCCTGTGACTGCAACCGGGCCATCTATGATCCAACCGGGCCCCCTGTGACTGAAACCGGGCCCCCTGTCATCCACCCGGGCCCCTTGTGACTGCAACTGGGCTATCTGTGATCCACCCGGGGCCCCTGTGACTGCAACCGGGCCACCTATGATCCACCCAGGCCCCCTGTGACTGCAACCGGGCCCCATGTGGTCCACTCGGGCCCCCTGTAATTACAACCGGGCCCCCTATGATCCAACCGGGCCCCCTGTGACTGCAACTGGGCCCCCTGTGATACACCCGGGCCCAATTTGACTGCAACCGGGCCATCTGTGATCCACCTGGAGCCCCTGTGACTGCAACCAGGCACTCTGTGACTGCAACCGGGCCCCCTTTGATCCACCCGGGCCCCCTGTGACTGCAATCGGGCCCCCTGTAATCCACCTGGGGCCCCCTGTGATCCACCCGGTGCTCCATGTGATCCATCCTGGCCCCCTGTAATCCACACGGGCCCCCTGTGACTGCAACTGGGCCATCTGTGATCCACCCGAGGCCCTGTGACTGCAACCGGGCCCCCTACGATTCACTCAGGCCCCCTGTGACTGCGACCGGGCCCCCTGTGATCCCCCGGGCCCCCTGTGACTGCAACTGGACCCCCCTGTGATTACAACCAGGCCAGTTAAGATCCACCCGGGCCATCTGTGATCCACCCGGGTCCCCTGTGACTGCAACCGGGCCCTCTGTGATACACCCGGGCCCCCTGGGACTGCAACCGGGCCATCTGTGATCCACTCGGGGCCCCTGTGACTGCAACCATGCACTATGTGACTGCAACCGGGCCCCTGTGACTGCAACCGGGCCCTTTTTGATCCACCCGGGCCCACTATGATCTACCTGGGCCCTCTTTGACTGCAACCGGGCCCCCTTTGATCCACCCGGGCCCCCTGTGACTGCAATCGGGCCCCCTGTAATCTACCTGGGGCCCCCTGTGATCCACCCGGGCCCCATGTGATCCATCCTGGTCCCCCTGTGATCCACACGGGCCCTCTTTGACTGCAACCGGCCCCCTGAGATCCACCCGGGCCCCCTGTGACTGCAAACGGATTCCCTGTGGTCCAACCGGGCCACCTGTGACTGCAACCGGGCCCCTGGAATTCACCCGGCCCTCTGTTATCCACCCGGGCCCCTGTGACTGCAACCGGGCCCTCTGTGATCCGCCCGAGCCCCTGTCACCGCAACCGGGCGCCTGTGATCCACCCGGGCCCCCTGTGACTGCAACCGGGACCTGTGACTGCAACCGGGCTCCCTGTGGTCCAGGAGGCGCGGGTCCTCTAATGCCACGGACGGGCCCTTGCCATGAGTGCGGGGCCCCGTGGTCTATCTGGGCTTGCTGTGGCTGCGGTCGGGCTCCCTGGCATGCTTGCTTGGGTGCAGTCCCCTTTAGGGCCACCCATAATCGCTGTGTCCGCAAACGGGCCCCTAACGATATTCTCAGGCCAATTTTGATTGCATCCGGGGCCCTATTTCTGGCAGTCTCGGGACCTTTTTGGTTCCTCTGTGACTGCAACCGGGCTCCTTGTATTCTGCCTTGGCCCCTTTTAGTCTGCCCGGGGCCTTTGTAGGTGGTCTGGGCTTTTGTAGTGTGCCTGGGTCCTGTGTGATCCGCCTGGGTCCCTGTGGTCTGCCCGCGCCCCTTGTGGGCGGTCTGGGCTCCTTTTAGTCTGCCCGGGCCCTCTGTGGTCTGCTCGGGCCCCCTGTGGTCAACCCAGCCCCCTGCGGTCTGCCCAGCCCCTTGCAATTTGCCCGGGTCCCTATGGTTTGTCCGTGTCCCTGTGGTCTGCAAGTAACCACAGCAATAGCGGATCCAGGGGGTAAAGGTAAAATCGGGGGATTTGATGCCCTCCCCAAGTCCCCCGATTTTACCGATTTTTACGGATTTTCTTCAAACAAAAACCATATGTTTTTCACGATTTGGGGCCCCGTTGCCCCCCTCCCCCCACCGTCGGCCTGAATCCGCCCCTGATTCCACTCCTCCCACTTCGCTGTATCCGGGAACCCGTGCTATAATTTCAGGCTCCCTCTGGGCTACCCAGGCCTCCTCTGGCTCTAGCCGGGCTCCTTGCCTTGCTTACGACCCCCCGTAGTTCACCCCCCCACCGTGCGCAGCCGGGCCCCTTCCGATAAGTACTGGTTTAATATATTGACATGTTTGTTATTTTGGCATCTCTCCGCCGGCACTAATTTTCTTCATTGATATATTTCTAGGCATTTTTGTCAGAAATGTGCATGAAGTTTTCCATTTTTGTTTGTTCTAGTGGAATTTTAAATACAGACAAATTTAAGTCTCTTAAATTTGTCTGTCAAAAAGTGTATCATATCTTGTCGTCAAATCTGGGTCAAATAATGTGCGTCCACCGGCGAATGGTAGCCTCTTAATTTCCCGGGCTTGTCAGCGCAGCGCGAAGGAAGCTAAGGCATGCTCCTGGCTCTCTTGTCGCATTCGCCGAGGCGAATGATTTGCACAAAGTTTGCCTTGAACAGTAAAATTGGCATGCTTATGATTCAATCGGCTTGTGTCTACTCTGGAAAAGTTTCGTTAGGCTCTGATTTGGATTTTACGTTTGGGCTTTTCGTGTCAATCCAAATCGTGCTCCGATGCGCAGTGTTGAATGGCAAGTGAAGTGATTGTTTGCTATTAGCTCCTGTCGGGCTAAATCCCCAGTGAGTGATGATCCCCTGTCCGGCTCCCCTGATGGCTAAATACCAAGACGTGGAGAATCTTTTGCCCCCTATGGCCGCCAGTGACGTATCTAGAATTTGGGTGAGGGTAGGGGCAAAGCCTCAGGGGACAGGGTGGCACTTAGCCACCCGAAGGGCGCACTTTTCACCCAAAGGGCGACCAATCGTCGCATCCTGGGGGAGGGGAGGGTTTGGGGGCAGCATTTCGTCCTCAGAGGCTCTTGGGTTTAAGGGGTGGCTGCCCCATTCGCCCCCCCCTGGTGGCCACCCCATTCGCCCCGCCCCCTGGTGGCTGCAGCCGGGTCCCTACTCCCAGTAGTTAATACCCTGTGGATGCAGACGGGCCTGCCATGGATGCGGTTCGTGTAACTGCAACCAGCCTCTACCATGCTTGCCATGCGGGCCCCTGTGGTATCCCGGGCCCCTATTGGTCTGACCGGGCCCCCTGTGGTCTGTCCGGGCCCCTGTGGTCTGCCCGGGCCCCAGTGTGCAAAGTATGGCATTTTCGACGAGATCTTGTCGGTGTGAGTGCCCTTGGAGACAGGAGCGAGTGGTGCGAATTTTATCAGCCTGGTGCGAATTTGCAAGACTGGTGCGAGGAAGTTGACACTGAAAACTAAAAAAAAATAATGACTGAATAGTTAGGAAGACACAGGAGGGGCCTTATAAAAGGTCCTTAACTAACGAACAAGAGAGGTAGTATTGCATCGTGTGAGTAGGAACATGGGCGCCGAAGGCGGGGGGACGGGGGGGACGCGTCCCCCCTGTTGGCCAACCAGGGGGGACGTCCCCCCAAAAATTTTTGGGTCAATCGTCATTAATGCTGTCAGGTACCGAATATGCCAAAATTCGCCACCCCCGGTCAGCACCAGCCCGGGTCCGTCCCTCCCTGCGAAAATTCTGTGGCGGCGCCCCTGGGTAGGAATGTGTGCGTTTTTCTCCCTGGTATATGGCAGATTGGTGCGATTTTTTTAGGCTGGTGGTGCGATAATTTTGGATGGCTGGTGCGACTCGTCTGGCCTGCTGCCATACTTTGCAGACTGGCCGGGTCCCATTTGGTCTGCACGGACCCCTTGTCTGCTAGTGCCCATTTTGTTCTGATCGAGCCCCTTGTGGTCTGCCCGAGCCTCCTGTGGTTTTCCCGGAACCCTTTTGGTCTGTCCGGGCCTCTGTGTGGCCTCTGCGGACCTCCTTTTGTCCGTTCGGGGCCCCTTTTGTCCGCGCGGGCCCTCTGTGGTTTGCCCGGGCCCCTCCCAGTCTGCAAAGTATGACACTTTTGGCGAGATCTCGTTGTGCGGACACCCTTCAGGTGGTTCGAACTTTGGAGCAAACAAATGCCCACTTTTGCTGTATGGTGCGAGGGAGCTCAAATCAAACAGCCACAGAGGTCTGAGAAGGGAGAAACTGGTAAATACATCGAAATTTCCGGGTCAGTGAAATTTCTCACCAATGCTTGGTGTGAATTTCAGGCTGCTGGTGGTGCGAAAAATCTACAAGGCTGGTGCGGACTCGTCGGGTCTGCTGCCATACTCTCCAGACTGGGGCCCCTCTGTGGCTAGCCCGGCCCCTGTGTTCTGCTCGGGTCCCTGTGGTCTGCCCGGGTCCTTTCATCTGTCCAGGCCCCGTGTGGTCTGCCCGGGCCCGCTGCCCAACCAGCAATTCCGACCGGGCCCAGAGCGGGCTGGGCCGGGCTCTGCCCGAGCCCTAAGACTCATAGCTGAGCCACATAGACTCGGGCTGAGCCCGACATTAGGTCGGTGGATGACAACTTGCCCGAGCGGTAGAGCCCGGTCTTGCTTGACCATGGGTTCTGCCCAGGCGCAGCGGAGCCGGACCTGGGCTGAGCCCATGTACGCGGGCTTTGCCCAGTCAAAGCCCAGCATATATCGGGCAGAGTCCAGCCAAATTGCTGGCTGTGTGTGGTCTGCTCGGGCCCCTTTTGGGCTTACCGGCGTCCTATGGTTTCTGGGTTCCTGTGGTCTGCCCGGCCCCTTTGGTGTGCTCAGGCCCTCTGAGGTCTGTCTGGACCCCTTGTGGTCTAAGAATATCGTGCAGAAACTGAAGCTGTTGTGTTAGTCGCGTATTTGCAGGAGTTCCTTATTTGTGAGCAGTTTCGTGCCCCAGGTAGTGTATCCGTGCTCCCTGTTGCCGAAACCGGCCCCCTGCCATGCTTGCGGGCCCCCTGTGGTTTTCCCGGGCAACGTGCGGTCGGTCCCATGCCTCCTGGAACATTCGGGGAAAAATGGATGGGGCGTGAGAAATGTTAGGCCCCCATTCCTTTTGTACTGATCCTATATGAGGATTGTAAAGGTAAATAGGCAGTACCACCTATTCATAGTACCCCTTGACCGGTACCCAGTGTTGTAAATGTCATGAAGTGGCAAGGTGAATGGATCAGAAAAAGGTGTCTTGATCATGTAACATAAATATCAGTATCCCCGCTGATATAGGAATTTCACACTTCGATCTCTACCTTCCATTTGTATCAAATTATTCGCGATAATGCGATTTCGTTCCAGGTGTGAATGTTAAAATGGTTGGACAGTATAAACATAAGTCGGGTGCACAAAAGCGTAAAACAAAGAACATTCAATACCTCTGGCAAAACTACCCAAACTTTGTTCATTTTTCAGGTAACATATGAATCTAGAATCGTCTTGCTAATTTTGCAAACTGTTATAAAATGACCCCGATCATATTTGCATTTAATATCTAGCAACGTACGCGTCCACTTAAAGTAGTTCATATCACTACTATTTTTGGTACTTTGCAAGCTACGTTCATTTATCGACCGCAAAAAATTAAAACCCCAATTTAAAACTAACTCGGAAAAGTGCCATGTGTATAGTTTCCAGCAAAACGGTAAAGTAAGGTTGTAATTCCAATCCTTCTTTTCCTGATCATTACCTTCCTCGGCCAGCCCACCAGCCGGATCCCGTTTGCTAAAAGACCCTCCAGCATCCATCCCTCCTGCGTCGTCCGGGGCTGATCCCGTTGTACCTCCGGAGGAGAGCATCCGCGTGGACGACAAATACGGTAAGTAGACACCTACTTGTCCAATATCCTTACATAGTTTGGCAGCTCGTTCAAAAGATTGGGTCTTCTGACTACTTTTTGGGCTAAATAGTGCAAATCAGGAACAGTGACGAATAGCGCGCTAAAAATTGTTATTTAACCCTTGCAGTCAGTTTTCGACAACAAACGGTCGAAAATACGTTTTTTTCGGTCAAATTTTCATTAAAAAAATACGGGCCCCATCATGTACGGGCCCCCATCATGTACGGGCCCCCTTTCGAGCCGGGTGCCCCCCAATCGAAAACATAAAGTTGCGCCCCTGATAGATTTTGGCACTTCAACTCTCAACTTCAAACAGAAGCAGTTAAGTTCAGAGTAAATATGGGTTCATGGATAGGAAAAAAGTATCTTGAGCCCATATTTTTCACCCCTGGGTGGTTTTTTGCTCTTCCCCTAATATCCCAAATTCTAGTGAAGTCATATTATTGTAGCACAATGTTTATTGACTATTGTGTTTATTGTTCTACTTAGGTTTTTAGGAACTGACTTTGTCTGTGAATGGGAGACGCAGCCCGCACACGATGTACCAAATAAATGAAATGAAATGAAATAATAGAAGGAACCTCATTTCAAGGTCTTATTTCGCCTTTTGTTCCAATGTCTGTCCCCATCTCCAGCTCCCCTTTTCCTAAAGACAAATAAGCTTCTTCAAGCTGGAATATCTTCCGAAAGCTCAAAGCTCTCCCCAGTAAGATCTCAATGACACCTGTCATATTTCAACTTTATTTATTCATTCAAATTCATCACCAATAGTTTTAAAACCCACTGACAGGTGAAGTCATGGGTTAAAACTGCAGTGGGATGTACAAGATACTGAATGAGCTGGTAAAAACATACAAACAGGTACATAAAACACAAAGAAACGTATACCATAAAATACTAAACTGGATTTTCTAAAACATGCTTTTTTACCGTCCATCTAAAACAAGAGAAAGTGGTGCAAAAGGGATCCGCTGCGGGGCACATACTCGTATGAGAGTTAAATTTCTGCACAGTTCATGTTAACAAGCCACGTTTTATCGTGTCCTTGTTGGCATCTAAAACGGATGGAACGTGAATGAGTTGTGATGCCCCGCCCCTGGTTCGACGCTGGGGAACATGTAGTGGGAAACATCCGAGCAGGAAGGCGGAGTCCACTCTACCGCAGAAAACTTTGTGCACAAAGCAAACATCGTATTGATATCTTCTTTGTGCCAAGCTACTAATATTGAATGATTTTAGAAGTTCGTGATATGAGAGTTATTGAGAAGGCCGTGAAGCATGAACGTGATAAGCTAACCATATGAGGAATTAGTGTTGAATTTTTTTCGATTCTCTCAAGGTGAGAGGGTGCAACACCGCCCCAAATGATGCACCCATACTCAAGGACAGATCGAACGTTCCAGAAATAAGCTGCAAGAATGGGCCTGTCTGCAATCGTTCCGCCGTTCGGCCAGTCTGAAACGACCGCATCAGCACGCCCACCACTCTGTTCGCTTTGCCAATTGTAAAATTTATATGTTCCGAAAAAGTCAATTTCGTGTCAAGCCATAGCCCAATATCGCGTACTTTTTCAACGTGTTCCAAAATAGTGTCATTTATTTTATATGTAGCCAGTATAAGGTTCTTTTTTTGCGTCATTCTAAAGGTTTGACATTTCGAAGGGCTTAATTTTAGTTTCCAGTTGCTGGACCATGAGATGAGCTGATCAAGATCATTTTGAAACAGTTTTGGATGTTCTGGAGATGCAATTGTATGATAGAGCTCGACGTCGTCTGCAAATAGTAGTATTTTGGTCTGATATTTTTTCCGAAAGGTCATTAATGAACAGAGCAAAGAGCAATGATGATAACTAACTACCCTCCGGCGTTCCAGAGCGAACAAGGGTCCAATCTGAACTTTGCAGACTGGTGAGAGACGGTTTGGGGATCCATGAATAATAGCTTTCTGCCTACAGCTCAAAACATTGACTAAGTTTCCATGGCCAAAATATGATTCGGATTGGACCACCAATCCGGATACATTGTGGAGTCAACGAGTCCATCAAGTGCAATTTTCTCGGCACTATGACACAAACCATGCTATAGTGCTGGGGAAATAGCACTTGATGGACTCAATGACTCCACGGTGTACCCTAATCTGCAGTCCGATACGGATCGCCTCAGTGTGCATGTAAACTGAGTCATTACCATGCATTGTTAACGCATGGATGAAGCGGAAAATATATGTGACATCAGTCACTTCACTACAGAAAGAAGCCATCTGAAAAAAATAATAGTAGCTTAAAGCAGTGGTGGATCTAGCCGGTCGGTTTGGGAGGGGCAAACCAAAGTCGAAAAGAGAACAAAAACGTCATGCAGTGAACAATTACGCCACAAACATGCTGGTAGAATTTTGGGTATTTGAGACGAAAAGAACAGAAAACGTCACGGGGTGAGAAATATGGCCTCAAGATACTTTTTTTCCTATCCAAGGCCCCATATTTACACTGAAGTTAACTGACTATGTTTTGAAGTTGAGAGTTGAAGTACCAAAAACTTGCTTATAATTTAAAAAGGAAACGGGGAAAAAGGAGGTCGTTCGCTTTGGGGGGGCAAAAACATAGTTTTTCCCCGACCTTTTTCATTTAGGGGAATTCCTTTTTGCCCCCTGGATCTGTCACTGGCTTATAGCATAAATACTGTTGTGGATATAACAAAAAATGTGAAGAAACGGTAACGATAGCGTATGTCTCCTTGTTACTTTGTTTGAGGAAAAAGTAACCAGCTGCAGCCGCTCGCGATTTAGCATTGTATGATAGTACGTGGCCAGCATAACTTGTAGAATAATCCTAGCGTAGTAAGCTAAAACTGGTACCATATTATATCGATATTATATTTGGTTACGAGCCTTTAAAGTGCCCGCTCTTTAATTACCCTTGGCTCGCGCAGTTCTCGCTCAATAAAAAACTCAGAGAGATCTACTATAACTAGAGCGGACATCCTGTACAAAACGGCAATACCCCGACGTCAAAATTGAAAGTTTTGTTTGTACAAATATTGGCCAGGTTAATTGGAGAATCGCGTGATAATTTCAACGAGAGCTCCTTGACTTAGCTGAGATGGCCCTCCATCAGTAATAGTTTTGGTAGAGAAAGTCATTATTCATTGGGAGGATTCGTGGCACATTAGATCTTTGCCATGAAAACATTTTGTGGAATAATTTTAATTGAATTGAATTGAATACGATTACCAGACAGGTGTTTCAATAAACAGTCACAAGCTTCCCCACAGAGTTCCAGATTTGTGCTAACAAAACGATTAATTTTGACGTTCACACAGGGGTGCTGTCCTTTCTAGTTATAGTAGATTTCTGTGAAAAAATACAACAGTGTATGATTTCTTCCCTCATCAAAAATGATCAGTAAAGCCGGACCCCTCCCCGTCGCCTGAACAAGTCAGAAATTTCCAGACCCTCTCTCTTCGGTGACTGACGTGATATGTGAACAGCCCCCTGTGCTAATATGTTAGATGATAATAATTTTGGGGTCTTATCCACGTACCAACTTTCAGGGTGACATGGCGTCGCGAACTCTTTCCATGTGGGGAGGGTTTCTCGGGAGCCAGAGTGCCCCTTGTTCAGGGAAGCCGCCAGGCCTTGAACCCGGGTCGGCCGCGTGGAAAACGAGCGTGCTAACCACTACACTACTGCGACCCCTAACTTATTAAAGAATATGGTGTCAAGGAACATGTAAGATGTCACCAGGATAAAACAGACATTCTCTGACACGAAGCTCTAAGTTAAAACAAACGCGGCCTGCCAGGCCCAGTCAGCTCAGCGGCACAGCATAGCTGCAGAATATGTATTGCGGCACAGTTTTCGGAGAGGAAACGCTAAAGTGCTGCAGCATAACTACAGGACAGTGCGTTGCAAAGGAACGGGGAATATTTTTAGCAATGATCAAGTCATGAGAAGATGCTTTTCATTGGAAAATTTCAAAGTTTACTGGTATTAAGCTTACATTCATACTCAGCGCATTCAATCGGCAAAGCTGTCGGCTAAATTCATTCTTTGTGAATTAGACCACGCAGAGGCAGCGCATATCTCAGAGGCCGCCGAGGGGTGGTGCTGAGCGTCCATGTATAATAGGTGTTACTGGTGTGGGACTACTTGACTCTTGCTCCTTATGGAAACCTCTGGCTTCTTAAGGTCTTAAAACATTCTATAGAAATATAAATATATATTAGGTATATGTTGAAAAAATAAAGCAGTTGGAAATATCACAAAATACCGTGTATCTTCAGTCATCGTCAAGTGCAATCAGGTGCCTTCGGTAATATTATTTTCTTGGCCATAATAATGACTAACCAGAAAGCTGAAAGTGAATATTCTGTGTTTACTAACACACTCCGGAGATAGTGAGTGACTGCTGACCGAGCTGTCACAGCGCTGTGACAGCAACCGTAGCACTAACTCTAACCTCAACAAAGCGTCATATGTAGAGTACCTCTGGCTCTAAGTCGCTGACTCACCACCAAACGAATCCCGAACTCTACTGCAACCCTATGCCACATTTCATCCTCCCTGAGCCAGATCCCCCAACAGTCGCTCCCGCGTGTTTCGTCCGTGGTCGACTGTCCGTGCGCTTGCTGGTACCACAACGTTGCGGGCGCGCGATCCCGTCACTCGCACCTTCGTAATGGTTAATCTCGATAGAGACGCCCCTCATATATGAGCCGTTCAGCGACTTCCTGCGCCCGGCCCATCAATCACATGTCCGTTGCCCATCCGTGCATTGGCTGCTCGGTATCTGTCCCCGCTCAACCCCGCGAAGTCGTTTCAAAACACCCATCAGTATTTCCAATCCTGCCTTGTAGGTACGTACATACATCTTCTCTCCCCTATACTACGTATGTTTTCCGAGCATTTCTACAGTCATCAGACCGCACTATGAGCCATGATATCCCTGGTAGTGGATCGGAAGCAACGTCCGCCTCTCGGTTTCCCTTCCTGTCCAGTAGGGTGGCGCATATTTGATGAAGTTTTGAAATTTATAGATGGGGTGACTTTTCCCATTATTTGGATCATTCTGAGTCCATTGACACCAAAATCAGCAAAATCAAATAATTTCTAGGGGTCGCGCATTGAGCTCAAAGTTTTCAATTTTGCCAAAAATGTGCCAAAAAAACAGAAAATCATTCATACGTATTCAACCACATATTGTAGCCTAATTCTGACCTTTACATGCTCAAGAGGGGCTTTTTATCTTTCAATCTGTGCTAGTTTGACTTGCTTACATCGGTTGGTTGACCTTGCAGGTCATTTTTTGTGCAACCTTTTTCGTTTTCCTGAACTTGGGCATCAATGCGCCTATACATAAGACAGACAACCATACAACTCGAGTTTTCACCACTATTACTCTTAAGGACCGCGCAATTGCTGTTATATACTAGCAGATTTACGGGGGGGGTAATTGAGCTGTGGTCCCCCAAAGCCCGAAATACCACCTTTTGACCCCCACCAAAAATGCACTTTTTGGCCATTTTTCTTGAAATACACTTTTTTCGATTTTCACTTGATACTAGTATCTAACCGGCTTTCTTCACGATGTACTCCAATTTTAACCCTCTCCCTTAGCTGTTGATTTCCCCTCCCTTAAAGTGTTTCCCAGATCCACCAATGGTTATCTTTAATTTTTTCGAAAAACAATTAACTCATTCTGGACACGTCAAAGTAGGTTTGAGTGGCTTGTGTCTCATAACGCCTATGTAGGAAAGCACCCTCAGAAAGGGGACATAAGCGAGTCACTGAACCACCCTAAACCCCAACACACACAAAGTTTTAACTATCTGACCAAATATCTCTTTTCCTGCAGAATCCATTTTAACATAGATGCCAAATACAACAAGCGTGAATAACCCCTTCCTTGACCAACCGAGGGCAGAACATGGGTAGTGAGGGATCAAAATCCGAACATGAGGGGAAGAAAAAGCTCCTCCCCTGAGTGGTATTTTGTGGGTCAATCAGCATCCTCCATTGAGGCACCAAACTGCCAAAAAAAAAACGTCAAGTACAGACATTCTTCTTCCAAGCTTCTTCGTCGACAGACAAAAGCCATTCGAAGGAACCGTGGAAAATGCCATGGTGTTCTGGAGCATGGCACGCACTATGGAAATTTTTAACAGAAGTTTTTGCGACAAGCTTTCACAACTTTGGGAGGAGTTGCGTGGCTTACAAAGGAGTGGAGGACATAGCCGAGATAACGGATACAAAAACGAAGGATATAGCCTTCTAAAATGTAGGACACATCGTAGAAGATGTATAGCATGTAGAAGACTATGACGTCCTTCATTTTGTTGGTGGGTGTGAGCAGCCGGTTTTGCTTGATCTCTTCAATGGCATCAGGAGCTCCTATATCTCAAAGTTTATCCAGGTTTCTCGGAACTTCTCGCGTCTTGCGGTGTCATTTAGTGGGGACTGTTGCTCTTCATAAACCACGCAACTCCTCCCAAAGTCGTGAAAGCTTGTTGCAACAGGCTCTGTTAGAAATTGCCTTAGTGCATGCCATGCTCCAGAACACTATGTAATTTTCCATGGTTCCTTCGAACGGCTCTTGCATGTCGGAAAATTTATGTACAGCGTGGAGAAGCATGCCAGTACTTGACGTTTTGTGGGCAGTTTGGTGCCCCAATGGAAGATGCTGATTGGCCCACCAAATAAAGCTCAGTGGAGCAGCTTCCTCTTCCCCTCCTTGTTTGGATTTCGATCCCTCATTAGCCATGTTCTGCCCTCGGTTGGTCAAGGAAGGGGTTATTGACGCTTGTTTTATTTGGCATCTATGACAAAAGGGATTCTGCAGGAAAAGAGGAATCTGGTCAGATAGCTGGAACTTCCTGAGGGTGCTTTCTTACACAGGTATTATGAGGCACAAGCCAGTCAAATCTGCTTCGACGTGTCCTGGCTGAGTTAAAGGGAGATACGCGAAAAAATTGCATTAAGGTTTCCTGCTATTTGACAAATCTTGATTACAAAACTCGATTATTAAATTTTTGGAGGCTACTTAACTACTTTTGAAATATGCTAGCTCTCCCTGTAAAAGGCTGGAACCTGCTCTTCATCTCAATGTTTTCAAAAGCTGTTAGAAGTTTTAAAATAATTGTTTTTGTAAAAAATGTCTGTTCTGTATTTGTATCTGAATTAATTTTACCTAGCCTATAGGAACTAAAATGAATACCTTTGCCCTAAAATTGGAGCATAGCATAATTAATCAAGCTTTCAAACGCTTCGTAGCTCAGGTATTCAATCGTTTTCTACAAATTACCAGGGTGGCGAAACTTTTGCGTCAGATAGGTCTCGTGACCCAGGTATGAGAATGACTGGGCTTCTGATTGGTGAAATAATTTCTTTCAATTCTTATATTTCTGTTTCAAAAGAGTTTTGGAATGCCTTTTTTCAAGTAATTTTTTCCTGTGATAGTTTGAGGTTCTACACCACTGTTTAGGACAGATATGACATAATTCTTAGAGAAATCGATGAACAGCCGAGGCTAAGTTATTTGATCGATAGTGAGAATTCTCGATAAGTTGTCTAGAAATTGTGCCTCAAAGCAGTTAAAGATAACCATTGGTGGACCTGGGAAACACGTTTTAGGCAGGGGAAATCAACAGCTAAGAGGAGAGGAGTTGAAATAGAGTACAAACCGGTTAGGTACTAGCATCCAGTGAAAATCGCAGCGTTTTTGCAAGAAAAAATGGTAAAAAATGTGCCTTTTTGGTGGGGGGTCAAAAGATGATATTTCGGGGTTATGGGGGCCATGACTCAATTCCCCCGAATCCGCTAGTGTATAAAACAACAGTTGCGCAGTTCTTAAAAAGAGTAATAGTGGTGAAAACTCGAGTTGTATGATTGTCTGTCCTATGTATAGGCGCATTGAGGCCAAAGTTCAGGAAAAAGTAAAAGGTTACACAAAAAATGACCTGCAAGGTGAACCAACCAATGTAAACAAGTCAAACTATCACAGATTGAACGATAATTAGTCACTTTCGAACATGAAAATGTCAGAATTAGGCTACAATATGTGGTTGAATACGTATGAATGATTTTCTGTTTTTGGCACATTTTTGGCAAAATCAAAAACTTTGAGCTCGATGCGCGACCCCTAGAAATTATTTGATTTTGCTGATTCTGGTGTCAATGAACTCACAATGACCCAAGTAATGGGAAAAATCACCCCTCCTATAAATTTCAAAACTTCATCAAATATGCGCCACTCTACTGTCCAGTGCTATCAGTCGGACCACTCTGGTTTGGTCTATATCGTGTAGGTGCCATGTCGGACCCTACTTTTAACACGCACCCCGCTGGGGGGGCAAAATTCGCCCCCTCTTGGTTTTTCCCAGATAGCTCAAAAACGAAGAGATGCAGAACAACAAAACTTACGGTACCTTATTCCTGATCAATTTTACACATCGGACCAAATTTTCGAGCTAGGGTCATGTCAGGTCAAGGAGCTATTCAGTGTCAAGTGACCCGACCTCAAAACCTAAAATTACGAGTTTGAAGCAGCGCCCAGGCAACATTAGCAAACTGATGAGTTTGAAACTTCCACAATATGATAAGGTCATTAGGGTCTACAAATCTGCTGTCTCAGAATTTTTATATTGGTGACCTAAGGCTGGGTAAATTTTTTGATCACCCCATTATAAATCTATGGTAAAAAATAGAATGGACTTGTTTTCAGGAAATACTGGATAGATAAGGCTGAAAATCCTCAAACTGTCTATTCTTACCACGATCTTGAACATTAAGTTGAAATTTTGAGCATCTGACCTCTCAAAGGTCATATTAGGTCACGGGAGCAGAGAGTGATTGTTTTGTCAATAACTTCTCACTGAATTGAGATAAAGCTCCCATTTTGCTTACATTGTGCTTATATTGTCACGGGTAGGCGATTAATATGCAGCATGACCATACCAGGTCACTCTGTGACCCTGACCTAGGTCGAGGTCAGGTTATTTTGGCTATTTGACCTAGCAAGGTCATATTATACATCATTCGATTTATGCCAATGATGCATAAAGATTTGCTCTAGCTCCCCTGAGGGCATATCTAGAGAGGGAAACGTACACTGCTCTGTTGTAAGCCTATGGAGCATTCTTTGACCTATGCTGACCTCAATATTGACCTGTCATAAAAATTATTCTTATAAATTCTATTTGTCTTGTCAAGAGCTTTCGAACGCCGCCCGTAATTTTCCTTTAGCTTTCGTGGGGAACGAGATACGGAGGGGGGCGAAAAACGCCCCCCAGCGGGGCGCGTCATGCAAGGGACCCCAGCGGGGCGCGTGTTAAAGGGAATGTAGCACCTTCATAACGTGATTTTAACTGAGATAGCCAAGTTGTAAAGCAATTCGGAAAACCCGCTACTCAATATATCATTTGTCTTGGAACTCGAGATTTCCGTTGAAAAAGCTAAAACCTACCTGAAATTTACCCCTCATGTACCCTTAGCAGCAGGCCACAGTTGTTATGGCTGTTGGTATGACAGCATATGCTGACGTCACGGTGAGTATCAGCCAATCGAAGCCCTTGAAGCGTTTTGAATATGGTAGTGGTTACCAGATCATGACATCATCCACAGGCATATGTTTATTTCTTTCACTAGAGGAACATTTTAAAAATCAAAATCTTGAGCTTATTGTACATTATTCAGAGAAATCATGGACGCCTCCTTGACTTTCAGCTAAAAGTTCTCCTAATTACACTGAATTCCAGGATTCGACCAAGGTGTTACATTCCCTTTACAGGGAATGTGGCACCTTGGTCAAATCCTGGAATTTAGTGAAATTAGGCGTACTTTTATCCAAAGGTAATGAAACCACTCATAAATTCTCTGAAAAATGTAAAATAAGCTCAATATTTTGTTTTTAAAAAATACTCCTCTAGAAAAAGAAATAAATATCAATCAGCCTGTGGATGATGTCACGATCTGGCAGCCACTACCATACCTGAAAAGCTTCAAGGGCTTCAATTGGCTGATGCTCATCGTGACGTCAGCATATGTCGTCACACCAGTAGCTCACAACAATGGCCGCCGGCGACGGGGGGCTGAGGGGGGGCTGGTGTCAGGTAGGTTTTAGCTTTTTTCTACGGAATTATCGAGTTCCAAGACAAATGAAATATGGCGTACCGGGTTTTCCGACTTGCTTTACAACTTGGCTATCTCAGTTAAAATCACGTTGTGAAGGTGCCACATTCCCTTTAAGTCGCTCCGGGACTCGCCATGCAATGCAAGCCAGTCTCCTTAGAGTTGACCGGAAGGCTGACCTGGATATGGTCCAGGACCGAAACGTTGTGCTTTACTTTTCCCTGACTGTTATAGTTTTTTATTCTTATCTGCACCATTCTTATCTTTTGTGTCTGTCTTTGAAGTTTTATTGTATGCATGGAGTTTGAGTTCACGTACAAAGTTTAGTTTGTAGACGGAAGTTTAGCTTGAACTCTGAATTTAGTTGTTTTGAGCAGCGTTTCGGTTCATTCCTAGGTGGCCAGGTCTCATTTGTGCTTTTGCACCCATTTCAGGTCCTTTTGGGTTTTTATGCTCATTTTACTTCAACAGTATCTCTGCAAGGATCAAAGATATATGAAGCAGATGGAGACGTGACAGGTTATGGAAGGGTTTCTGGACTTTAGCGTCTGACTGAGTTAAAAGTCAATTTTAGGCGCCATTCTCTTCCTCTCGGTACCTCAAATCGAGTGATGTATGATATGACTATACTGGATCAAACATAAAAATAGCCTGACCTAATGTGAGGTGAAAGTCACTATCTGACATGACATATGCATTTTGCAGATTAATTGACTTGGAATGATAACCCAAAAGTAATTGTATCAAAGTGAAAGCTCTATCATCCTTCCCTGCTAAGTTATAGACCCGAGCTGAAAGCCTGCTTGAGCAGTCTTAGATGACCCCTCAGGGGTCACAAGTCCCAATTTTCAATATGGCGCTTATGACTCTAGAGAGAGGCCCAAGATACTACGATTTGGAAAGCAGAAAGGTATTCTAAGCCATAGCTACATAGTTTTTTGCCAATTCCCCTATTCTCCATACATTTTCAAGCGAGAGGCATGTACATTAGGGTGCATCAAACGCCCCATGATTTTCATTTTTGGATAAATTAGCTTAGCGGCCCGTCACATTTTGTTGTTTCAGACATGAAAACCTCAAATCCCAATTTTTGGGAAAATCTATATTGGGCTAGGGGTGCCACCTAGCGGTCAAAGTTTCAAATTTTTGCAATTTTTAATATTCATTGGGTCTCCCGTGGAAATTGTATTATTATAAAATAGGACCCAGCAGTGGTCAAATACTGTTTTCCAAGCTCCAAATTACCTGTGCAGTCACTTTGCGCATTTTGGACGCCAGCTAGGGGTGCCACCTGACGTTAGAAGTTTGCAAAGTTTTGCGTTTTGGTGAGTTTTTATCGAAAATAATTGTTGAACCATCCTGGATTAGAACTTTGTTGTAATTATGAACTACTCCTGTAGGTCAAAGTATCTGGTAAAGGCATTTACAACTTTTGGCAATGAGTGACATCTGTTGGCCGAAATTAATTTCTAAGTTTTGAAGAAATTAATGACTATGACAAAAATGAGTAAGAAGTTTTGGTTGAGTTCCAACGATAATTTGTGTTGCAAATTCCTCTCAAGTGTCAGATATCACCTTCAAAATTTCCGGACCAATATTTAATCTTCCTTTTCCGTTTTTTTCATCAAATCATCAATTTTCTTCCATACCGTTTCATGGTTTTTGGTAGTTCTCACACGACCTCCTCTTATTTTAGAAATTCACCGGAGCACAGTGGGCGGCTAAGTTGGGATATTTCGGGAAAGAACCCAATCGTTCATCGATTTGAGGTATTATTCCTATTACAATACAAGGCCAGTTATACAATGCTGAGACCAAAACATCTTGATTCATCAATATATGAAATGCTTGAAGGTTCCAGCGTAAGTACCTTGCATGAAAAGCACCGTTGTGGGAGCTAAGCTCATGTACGATGATTAACGCCAAGAGCCGATGTTTCCAAATTAACGCGAAATGTCTTAGATTATTGTAATCATGTTACGTTAGGTTATTGCTTATGTTATTATTGTAATTAACTTACACCGATCTTTCGATTACAAATACGAGATTTGTAAGAGACATTCATAGCACAGCTCACGGCCTGTTTGATTGATTTTTGGGGCTTATCGATGCACCAACTGCAGGGTCATACGGCGTCGCCTGCTCTTACCCTTTTGGAGGGGTTTCTGGGGAGCCAGCTTGCTCCTCGTTCAAGTAAGTCACCGGGCCTTGAACCCGGGTCGGCTGCGTGGAAGCCAACTGCGCTAACCACTCCACTGCCGCGCTCACAACTCATGGCTTCAACAAGACGTCATGTTCAGTTGCGCTAGTTTTGACCACTGATAGTCACACTTGACTGTTTCTATTTCTACTATTCACACAACCCCACTTTCTTGAGCACACAGATTACTCGTGTTTCGGTTTCCTTGAGCGTAGATCAGGTTGCCTTTTCGTTTTTTCCCAACCGCTTGCAGAATGTTCTGCAAGTGTCGCTTAGACTACGCTGTCGTTTGAAAGTCCGAGGCCATCTTTCCTCCCTTTACGGCGGTATCATTGGGAACATGTATGGCCCTGGGCTTTACCCTTGCTGCCTGGTAGGTAGATGAGTCAGGCCCGTCACTGACATCCAGCTCTAGGAACCCGGTGTCTAGCTTCAGGAGTCTGAATTTAGACCACGATTCAGGTTCAGCCAGGTCTACCAACTTATTCTCTGCTCACTCTCTGCGAACTCTGGGGCCGGGGTGGCCTGGTGGCTTTGTTGCCAGTCTTCGGATCGGATAGCATGGATTAACGTGGGTTCAATTCCCACGGCGGGAAACCGCCTTCCGTGTCCGATTTGACCCGGTGGAGAGGATCCTTGAACACCCACGCCAATACTCCCTGTAATTGGGCAAGTGTGCATGTTGGGAGTGGCCCTAATAAAAAATAAATAAATAAAATAAAAAACACGGTTTCCCGGACCCACTTCTTTCACAACTGAGAGGTGCCTCGGGTATGATCTTGAGCTTCACCACCAGAAAACGTTTTGCAAGCTGACTTCGCACAGGCTGAGATGTCAAGTTGCTGAAAAGAGCAAGGGAACCATCTCTAAGGTGAAGTACCGCTGATGGCTGAAAGCCAGCAGTGCACCGGTGCCAACAACTTCGTTCACTCAGTCCCCATAACAGGATAAGTGGTGATTAACACGAGCATTGACGGGGGGGCGGGTACCCGCCCCCCTCGGGTTTTTCGGAAATAGCAGAAAAACGGCGGCGCGTAGCGCCGCCGTACTTGGTATACCTTTTCCCTCATCATTTTTACAACTTCTGTGAAAATTTTAAGGTTAGGTCATCTCAGGTCAGGTCACCAGTACAGGTCAAGTGACCCGACCTCAAAAAAAGTTTAAGATAGCATAAGTCGGAGCAGGGTGAACTTATCCGATTGAAACTCATGTCACATAATGGCCCTACCGAGTTCTCTAACATATGTTGCGGTATTTTTGATATCGATGACCTAAGGTCAGATACGAGGCATGACCTCTCCATTGGAAATACATGGGAAAAATGGTTTTTACTGAATAACTCAGTAACGGATGGTGATAGAGCATTTATTTTAGCTGCATTAGACTTGCCTGGGCTTTGCCGTTCTAACGATATGCATTTTATATAATTTGACCCTGACCTGACCTCAGGTCAGGTCAAATCCTTGATTTGACCTAGCAAGGTCAACTTATATATCATTCGATTCGGCTTGCTAAGAGGATTCATATAGTTTAAGTCGTTTTGCTCTATCTTTACTTGTTCAGATGTAATTCCCGAAAAACTGAATTTTACATGTTATCCCTATGACGGGCATGTTTTGACCTCTCGTGACCTTAAATGTGACCTGAAAAAAAAAATGGTTCAAATGTTTTCGATGGAAAAGTGGATGGGCAGCCCAACGGCGTTTACCGTTTTTCGCTACCTACCGTGGTTCTCGAGATCTTAGGGGGGGGCGGGTACCCGCCCCCCCGTCAATGCGAAGGTGGCTCAGACCCCCGTCAATGCGCGTGTTAAGATTCAGATCATGCCATGGGGAACCCACTGCGTCCTGGCATATCATGCATTACAAGCCATAGACGGAGGTGATGAAGGTCCCGAACCGCCAAAGCTTTGACATTAGTTCCTGCGTTGGAGCTTTTTTCGTCCTGAACGTTGGGAATGTGGTGCTCGGACGTGCATATCTTCATCGCATAAGGCAGTCTGCTCATCCATCTAGCTCTACGCATTGCTCGAAAATATACATCTGGATTATTTGAGCCAAGGAAAGTAATTCCTAATTTTCTGAACTCCTCGTGGTCATCACAGCTTTGATTCGGACAGACAGTTGGAAGGAGGTTCTCTTTGAGTTCCATCAGGAACGGGCGACTTTCTGGTGAAGTTGAGTTTATTTGAAAGATAAACTCAACCGTCTTTCATATTTCGCTTATCTTGATAAATAATCAATTTAGAAATATTGTTCATTTTTTGGCCCGTTTTTCTTCAGTGTTTAATGAACGTAAGTAGGTTTTTGTTAGAATTATTGGTTAGGCAAGCAGAATTTCTCAATATCATGTCTGTTGAAAGCACTGACGTGGACTTTTTCCCCGACTTAGTGCCTGTCCGCAGACCAGAGCAAAGCCTTGTTCAGCCGGTTTTGGATTTGGATGCAGGCGGCTGATCGATGACCTGTGTTTGACTCTGTTGTGGCAAACACCATGTTCACCACTGCGTCTGAACACTCCTGCCGTTCAAGAAGCTCAACCGTCAAATTTGATATGGGGAGCCGTATTTTCCATTCGTTGTCTTACTCTACCACGGTGTAAGCAGTAATTAGTTTCCATGTCCGCTCCCCACAACTTGTTTCCGTCAATCTTCGTTCTTAGCCTTGTGTGTACGAGAAGGCATCAAATTACAGTAAAACGGTAGTTTATCACCCAAAAAATTAGCTGCAAGCAGGACCAGTGTCCTCAATAAATAAAAATGGATGAACAGAAGCCAATGTAAATTTTAACTTCGGCCGCCAGGTAGTGCCATATAAAGAAATCCAAAATGCATGAAATCCGTCTCGCAAGTACCTTGAGGTCGATTCCGCAAAATCTCGTTTCAGCTGGACCAAAATACACAATGATTCTGTCCCCAAATTTAATGAAACAAATTGTAAAAAAACTGTCAAAATTGATTTTTTCACCGCTAGGAGGCACCCCTAAAAGATGTCTAAAATCCATGAAATTGGGCATGCATGTGCTTTTAGGCCAGCGCAACAGTGTTTGGTCACAAAACAATCCACTAATGAAATGAGACGACTTCTGCGGCCAATCCAAAGTATATCTAAAAATGGTCAAAATTGAAAACTTTGGCCGCTAGGTGGCACCCCTAGCCCCTTTCGAAATTTCAAAATATTTCATATTTGGACTCACTAGGCCCAAGGCAAAAAATTGGGCCGGGCCGCGTAGCTAATTTCAAAAGTCGGGGCGTTTGATGCACCCTAATGTACATACATGACCCGTACCTGACAGAATTCCAGCGATAAAAAATCATGTTACCATAAATTGTATTGCTTGGTCGGCCTATTACGTGACACGAATATCAAATCAGCAGATTTAACCTGATCTCAATGGTGCCATTTGAAACATTTCTGGAGGTGAGATCACTCGATCTGATCCGATGACCCATACGCAAAACCTATCAGGTGGGTGCCAAATCCTATCGGTGGGCGCCAAATCCTATCGGTGGGCGCAGATTTTCGCATCCTGGAGGGGGGTGGGAAGCGAGATTAAAGGGGGGCACCATCGACCTTTCAGGGGTGCGCCGTGACCATTTCAGGGGGCGCTGAGGGTCGATCGGGGGGGGCACGTGCCCCCTTTGCCCCCCCCACTGAATCCGCCTATACGATGACCTGACCTAAGTTGACCCAAACATAAAATATAATTTTCGGAAAGGCTGCAGAATCAATTAGAGATAAGGTGTGCCAAGCACGGCGGCTCTTTGGACCACTATTTTTCGGTGCTGCCGGAAAAACTCAACCTGGGTTTCAAATACCCCCCCCACTGGGGCTAGGGTTAAGCCACAATCCCAACCTCTAGGTGAAAATTGTGAATATGTAAATAAATGAATGAAAATACGGAAGATGTACCCCTAAACAAAAACACACTAAAAAAACATGTAAGGGATATCTTCCTTGCCAAATATAGAACAAATAATTAGTAACCACCGTGTCCATGGCCGTGAAATTTATAGTGGGGGAAGACATGTGAACCTTGGAAATGGGGCTGCACATGGAAGACTGTAATTATGTGTCCCAATAAATGCTTCCTAGTGTATATGTGTGGGTTTGTGCGTGTTGCATGGACGTTGTGCGTGTGTGCGTGTACGTGTGGGTGTGCGTGTGTGCGTGTACGTGTGTGTGTGTGTGTGTGTGTGTGTGTGTGTGTGTGTGTGTGTGTGTGTGTGCGTGTACGTGTGTGTGTGTGTGTGTGTGTGTGTGTGTGTGTGTGTGTGTGTGTGTGTGTGTGTGTGTGTGCGCGCGTGCGTGCGTGTGTCTGACTCCCTGCTGCGCTTGCTTGCTAGTTTGCCTGCTTGCTTGCAGTTATGTGCAATTTGTAATTATGTGTCCCAATAAAGGCTTCTTAGTGTATATGTGTAGGTTTGTGCGTGTTGCATGGACGTTGTGCGTGTGTGCGTGTACGTGTGGGTGTGCGTGTGTGCGTGTACGTGTGTGTGTGTATGTGTGTGTGTATGTGTGTGTGTGTGTGTGTGTGTGTGTGTGTGTATGTGTGTGCGTGCGTGCGTGTGTCTGACTCCCTGCTGCGCTTGCTTGCTAGTTTGCCTGCTTGCTTGCTTGCCTTTGCCTGCATGTCTGCCCTAGTTTGCTTACTGTCTTCCGAGTTCTCTGGCGAATGTTACTAGGCCTCTATCTTTTCGCCAGAATCTCGGAGGGGCTAACACGAATCTCCAGTTTTGGGTAGTCCCGTTTGGAAAAAGACTAACAATCTAACCGTTAATGAGCTAAGTTATTGTGCATTTAACCTAAATAGACCTGTATTCCTGCTCCCTGTATATTTACAGGGAGCTACTACTGGCAGTTTTTACTAATAGTATTGATATTTATTATGCTTTCTTTAAGTTACTTTCTTTTTCCTAGCAGGGCGTGCCGCGACTTGTAATATTTTATGTTCTGGTGGTATTAACGTAAGGGTACTGTTGTCATTGGGATCGCGGAGGGGGCACGCCTGGCTACCCGATTAAATGGGTGGCGGACCTTTTCTAGCAATAGAATTGCGTGTAAAAAAAATTATCGCAATTGGCATTGAATTCGCCTTAGAGGGAGATACGCAAAAAATTATTATTGTGGTTTCTTGCTATTTGAATAGTCCTGATTACGAAACTGTCAATTATTTTTGTATCTTCGGTAAAATTTTGGGAGGCCGCTCACTTATTATTGAAATAGGTTAAAAGTTCCAATAAAATGCTGAAACCTTCACCCATCACTTACTTTTCGAAAACTATTTAAAGTTGAAAAGTAATGTTGTTTTGTAATAAAAATACCTGCTTTCCTGTATTTCTATTTGAATTAACTTTACAAAGCCAAATAAAAATACAAAATAAATTAGTTTGCCCTAGAAACGGAGAAAAACATAATTACTGAAGTCCTCAGCCGTTTCGTAGCTCAGGTCTTGAGTCGTTTTCTGCTTCAGCCCAAGGATGACAAATCTTCTGCGTCAGAAAGGTCACCCGACCCCCTATGAGGTGGCTGTACGTTCTGATTGGTCAAGTTTGATTTTTTTAAAGTCCTATATTTTTGTTTTAATATTATTTTTGGGTGTAGCTTTTCGAAAATAACTTTTTATTTAATAGTTTTAACTTCCAAGTCACTGCTTAGGAAAATGGGACCGGTTTTTTAGAGAATTGCCTTGGCCGGGGGTTCGTCATTTACATCGATAAGAGGTGTACCGGTAAAGTCGTCTAGAAATGTTGACTTTGAGAGCAATTTTAAGGCATTTGCAGGCCGAATTCGCAAAAAGGAGAATAGGACTTCTGAAACAACTTTTTGTGACCTTTTGATCTAGCCAATAATTTTTTATCGCGCATCTGCCTTTGATGAAAGTCTGTGCAGGGCAGAAGAGCACCTTCTCAAACAATGCTATATAGGGACATCTGCAAAGGATAAGTTAGCTTACTGCATAACGCATATACCATATTAGAAAAACATTGCAATTACTGCAACAGTTCATTCAGGTTGAGACATAAGTCATTCATTTTTGCGGTCAAGTCTTAGCAAACAACTGACGCAAAAAGTTAAAACATGAAATAATATTAATGCAGGCTGTATGGAAATGAAAGAAACTCGAACTTATTGATTCATTGTGACACGGGTGTAGATTTACAAAAATCATTGGGTGAGTAGTAAATTTGAAGAAAAAAGTAAGCAGCCGCCATATAAAAGGAGAAAACATATTCTACTTTTTTAGCCATCACACAGTCCTTTTGAATTCTGAAAATGATTAACAATTAAATGTAAAGGGCATTTTAACACCATATGAATATTTCATTGCAGGTACCCAGGCACTGCCAAAGGGAGTGCCACTCCCAAATTCACACCCTTATATGGTACTGTTCATTAACCCGGCGCCGCCTGGGCCCTTTTCATACACACCACCGCTTGGGGTGTGATGGGACCCCTTACGATCTCGGGAACCGGAGGTGATAAGGACAAATTAAAACGGTGTTAGAAGCGCCTTACCTTCTTCTACTCTGGATCCGAGTTTAAAGCGTATCCGTTGACCCGTGGCGTTATGGTGGGCCAAAACGGGTCAAATTTAGACCCATTTCTACCACCACGGGAGCCAGAAGCCCAGATGAAAAAGTCATCAATGTGTTTCTCTTGACCTCAGGATTGAAATGCTATGCGGCGTGACCTTGCAAGACCACATTATGACATTAACCTTAGGCGAAGGTTAAATAATAGCCTTTCAAGGTCATTTTATTTATCATTTGAATCCTTGGGTCAATCTCATTACTATGATACCAAATTAAGAACTGTATCTTGTTTGGTTCAACAGTTATAGACACAAACAACTTCACAAACCGTGACCTTTGTGACCTCTGGCGACCTAGGTGTTGATCTGACCACAAAATGCATGACAGCATGCATATTTTTTCAAGAGCTTTCGAATAATGTTAAGAAACTTTATCTAACTCTTGTAGAAGCCGAGTTACCCCCTAGTTTTGTCAGCGCCATTTTAGAAGAACGGAATCGCCTCACACGGTCCTAGTAAGGGCGTCATAACTCGTTGACTTGGCCTACCTGATGTAATCGTTGGTCATAGGTTGTCGAATTGATCTACCTAGAGGTATGCCTAGCTACGCGGGTCTCATCTGAATCGGTTCAGAATCATTTCCGAAAAATTGAGGGGGGTTCGATCGGACCCCCAAGTTGTGATGAGTCATGGCACAAGCAACAACCAATCAGTATTAGAAACCGTTCAGCTATCATTTCTTCTGAAATGTACCGTGATAACAAGATTTCACAATGCAAATTTAAACATTTAGAACACTACCGCCGCCCGAAATAATCTATCTAAAACTGCTTGATGTTCATAGGTGTCCTCTCCCATCCACGTACCAAAATTTCCATGTGCTGCATTTTTTTCGGCCAATACGGAATTTCTGGACTAAAAATCAAAATATTCCCAAAAATATATATTTGGTTAAGATTCACCATTTGCTATGCCTGACTTGACTCGTGAGGTCACTCACTGCCCCAGTTCCGACAAATCTGGTATATTTCGGAAACTGAGCGCTAAATGTGTCGATCTAATATCGGTGTAGCAAATGCCATAAGTAAACTATAACTAACTAGAAAAGCAGCGTCGTCCGGGAGATACGCGGCGGAGTATCGTAGCATGCGAACTAATTTTTGTGCCTCAAAATATAAAATCGGACAATCATGGTTAGACGGCAGTGCACAGTGAATTCTGGCTGTCTGTATGTCGGGTGGCGGCGGCATCGAAAGAATGCGATAGAGGGGGGGCATGCTGAAGGAATACAGTGATGTTAAATCCATTAAAATATACATACCTACTCAGCCAATTGCCTCGTGCATCTAGTTATTTACCCCGGAGCCTCGTTGTTTGAAAGGTCAGAGCTATTTATCCCTCGGCCTCAAATAGTCATTTTATCAGATTAAACTTCTAGTTTGTCACTGGCAGATCCAAGTGAGGGGGGGAAAGGGGCATGGCCTCCTCCAAAGACTAAAATAGTATCTTCTGGTCCCCCAAAAGGACACAATTTTAGCCGTGTTTCTTTGAAAATACTATTTTTCGTGATTTTTTCTCGATTTGCCCCCAAAACGTTGGTTTGACCCCTCCAAAACTTGCTCCTGGTTTTGCCAATGAGTGCTGCACTCAGGAAAAAGTCACCTAGTCATAGCTAATTAAATCTGTCACATGTACATACCTACCGTGTGTGCTATATTGCCAATAAAGGTTTGTCAATGAAAAAATAAAGCTCCATCATTTACCCCGATGCCGAAAAAAACTAAGGATTCGAAAACAAGACCTGCAATGTCACCTGCCAAGCGTATTCACATACCAAACTCATTTAATGAACTCATACGCATGTTCTTAAGTGATATTGTCCAGATATCGACACTGCACACTGCACAAACACCTAACCCATACATCCACCCACGTGCACAGAATGTCTCCCACACGTCTGTCCTCCCCCCTCAGTCCAACAGCAGGCAGAACGACCACCATATTCAGCTCCACACGCGTATTATAATCCGCCACCACGCCACCCCTCCCCACTGAGGCTTGAACTCGGAGCCGACGGCGCCCGGTGGCGTGACCTTTCTAGCCTCTGTGCCCCGCGGGCAGTCGGCATCCAACGGATAGCGGCCGCTGATTGGTGGAGGCGCGTTCACTTGTACAACAAGAAATTCAGCGGAAATTTTCCCATGAGAATGATGGATCTTAAACCATACACCACGAGATTTATTAACATAATCTTTTTCAAGCATTACTAGCCATATTTTGCCGTACATTGGCTTGATTATCTGCGCCACCATCCGATAATCTTTGGTACAGGCGAGACTGCGGCAGAGTCAGCACTGGCTAGCCGGCGGCCGAGTTCGATGAAGTCAGGAGAGTCGCGAGATGGGTTTCTGCTGAGTGAAAAGGAGTGGGACACGGCCCCAAGGTAAACGAGAGGAGAGAAGAGAGGCGTAGGTATGTACATACATAAACCGTCGGACGAGTTATAGAGAGTGTGAACTAATGAGAGTGCTGCCGATGTAAAACCAGATAACATACCAGAAAAGGGAAGCACGTGCTGCTTTGTTCCATTTGGATGGCTAAGAGACACTAAACCTACTTTGGAGCTCAAAACATTGCCGATGTTTTAGCGCATTTCACCTTTCAGACTGCAAACCACCACATCTAAAATTATATGGTGAAACCCAATAGTTACAGTTAACGGAATGTTTTTGTCTAATGAGGGCACTCTTAATCGATCCACCATACTAACGTGGAATTTTTAAATCCATTCTAGGCGCTCAAACTCGGCTGTCAAAAATTTCAACTGCGAAAGTGTTAAGAGAACCATTATACCCACTACACTGTACAATACACCCCCTTAAATACATGAAACTATGCTGCTCAGCCTAATACGAAAAATAAGAGGTGACTGGGCAATCCACATCCAGAGATAGAAGCCCATACCCCAGCCCAGCAGGGAATTTCAAAGCTTCATTTGGCTACGAACTGATCGTATACATAGGAAATACTCCCACATAGGAAAACTTCTAAATCATAAAATATTTTGTAAAAAAGTATAGAATAAAAGACAGTGGAGGAACGATATATCCACCTCTCAGATATAGCTTCCGCCCAGTGGGAAGACTCAACTAGTGGTATGGGCTCCAAAAGCCAAAGTAGTTGCAACATCTAAAAACTATAATTATTATGATGTGGTTCCTGGCCGTTTCTAGGTCAGCGCCAGAACGTTTACCTAATTGTAAGAGACAAACTGCAATGTTCCACCTTCCGGCTGTTTCACAAATATCATTTCTCCACGTTTGCTCCGAAAATTGTTTCCAATAAATTTGGAGTGCTATTTTCTATGGCCCACCATGATCTAAGCCAGGGTAGGTGGCAGAAGCAAACACATTATGATTTGAAACAGAGACCCTGATACCAGACACAGAACTGCGTTCTGTATTTATTCGCATGTGAGACGCTCCATTTACCGTTATTAAGTGCGTCATAAATGCAATCATTTAACCCTCTGAATGAATGATAGCTAACTAATTATAATATGAAAAGTATCAAAAGTAAAGTATCAAAAGTAGCAAAATATCAAAAGTATGTATTCCTATCAATTATTAGCGAACACGGCGAAACAATCCCAAATCTATATTTATTGTGGTGTTTAAGTGTCATTTCTTGTGGTCGTGCTTAATTTTCCTCCCCTTTCTAATTTTTTTAGTTATGCTTGGTGGGGAAAGCAATCGCAAAGTGATAGGGCAAAACGCTTCTGGAACATCAGGCAAATAGAGGATATGACTTGTGCGAAGTTTACGATGTTTTCAAAAACAGGGTTTCATTGTAAGGAAACGCAATTCATTGGTCTCAATGGAATTTAAGAGACTCCCGAATTTATGTACAGTCCAGAAACCAACGATCCAAACAGTTCATGATGATTTTTTTCTAATTAACGAGCAAATCTTTCTTTTTAAATTCCAAAACACCATGTCTGGGGCTTATGCGCAGGAACAGGGGGCAGGGGCGGCTGCCGCCCCTTCCAACTTTTGGACTGGGGGTAGTGCCCCCCTTCACCCAACTTTGAGCGTACTCCAGACTTCTTCCGTTAACAAATCTAGTGACAGGTAGAATCATATTTGACCCCACCAGCGGTGGCAACTTCTGCCCCCCTTCCCCCTGGAAGAAGTTCCTACGCCTATGGTCTGGGCTAGCTCTGGTCACGAGCCACGGTTTTCTGACGTCATCAGGGCCGCAGATCACCCTTGTACTAATTTTCACCACTGATAACTTCAAGTTACGAAATGTCCCGATGACTCTTAGGCGCAGTTACAACTGTGGGCAATGGCGGATCCAGGGGGAAGGGCATTCCCCTCCCCTTATATCATCTCAAATCAAGTTACTAGACCAGAGCAAATGACCTCATCTCCAAAACTTTGACTCAATAAAACAGCGACTCGGGTTTTAGCGTGGGTGTTTCCCGCGCCGCCTGGGGTTAAAGGGAGATAAGAACAAAATATAGACCAATTTTCAAAATTATTTCACCAATCGACGTGTTCATGAATGCTTTCAAATGTAGCCAAGTAGCGTTTTCTGACTGATAATGGTTCTCCCGTCACCTGGGAAAAATAGATGGTGAACACTTCAGGACCCTCCACTGCGCTGTAAATCAGTTGCGACACAGTCACAGCGACACACGCCCCCACTGCGCGTTTTGGCACGAAACTTGACCGAAGTGGATAGTTAAAGGGAGATACGCGAAAAAATTTTATTGGCTAGATCAAAAGGTCACAAAAAGTTGTTCTAGAAGTCCTATTCTCATTTTTTTGCGAATTCGGCCTGCAAATGCCTTAAAATGGCTCTAAAAGTCAACATTTCTAGACGACTTTACCGGTACACCTCTTATCGATGTAAATGACGTACCCCCAGCTAAGGCTATCAAATTCTCTAAAAAACCAGTCCCATTTTTTCCTAAGCAGTAACTTCAAAGTTTGAAACTATTAAGTAAAAAGTTTTTTAAAGCTACAGCTAAAAAGAATACTAAATTAAAAAATATAGGACTTTTAAGAAATCACAATCGACCAATCAAAACGTACAGCCACCTCATAGGTAGGTCACGTGACATTTCTGACGCAAACGTTTCGTCATCTTGGGGCGGAAGCAGAAGACGACTGAAGACCCGAGGTAGGAAACGGCTGAAGACTTGAGTAATTATGTTTTTTCCGTTTTTAGGGCAAACTATTTCATTTCGTATTTTTTAAAGGCTTTGTAAAGTTAATACAAATACAGGAGAACAGACATTTTTATTACAAAAAAACATTACTTTTCAGCTTTAAATAGTTTTCGAAAAGTAAGTGATGGGTGAAGGCTTCAACATTTTATCTGAACTGTTAACCTATTTCGATAATAAGTGAGTGGCCTCCCAAAATTTTGCCGAAGATACAAAAATAAGTGACAGTTTCCTTATCAGGATTTTTTTCAAATAGCAAGAAACCACAGTAATGATTTTTTCGCGTATCTCCCTTTAACAGATGTAATACAATACAGCTGGAGTAAAGGCTGAAAATCGGAGTACTCTTTTTACCTTTTTCTTGTTGCATATTTGCCGTCTTTCCAGGGGCGTGTATTTTGGTAAATCATTGGAGGTACCAAAATTTGAAACAACATTGATAGCTACGATATTAATAGAAATAGTATAGCCGAGTGTGCTGAGCCTTCTCCCAGACTTGTTTCACCCGATACAACAAATTTGAAATATTAACACGTGCATTGCTAGAGGGATTAGTACCTGCCCCCCTCGGGTTTTTAGGAGACAGCATAAAACGGCGGCGCGTAGCGCCACCGTACTAGCCATACCTTTTCTCTCATAATTTTTACAACTTTTGCAAAATTTTAAGGTTAGGCCATCTCAGGTCAGGTGACCTGTACAGATCAAGTGGCTTGACCTAAAAAAGTTTAAGATAGCATATGTCAGAACAGTGTGAATTCATCCGATTGAAAATCATATCACATAATGGGCCCACCGAGTATTCTAAAACATGTTCCGGTATTTTTTATATCGATAACCTAAAGTCAGGTACGAGCCATGATCTCTCCGTTGGAAATACATGGGAAAAATGGTTTAAACTAAATAACTTAGTAACGGATGATGGCCATTTCATTTTTCAAACATTTTTTTATTTTTGTCAGGTTTCGTGACTTTTCCCGTTATATGGTTCAAGTGGAGTCGATCGGTGCCATTTTTATCGAAATCAGACAAGATTTAGGTCTGCCTCATGGGACTTGAAGATATCGAGTTTTTGTCAAAAATAACTATAATGAGGACCAATACGGCTGGCACTGTAGTTATCATAATAATTCTCAGCATGTTTTTTTAAAGCCTGCTATTGCAAAATGTTCATACAGTCATAATGGAGTCAAAAGAATGTCGTAAATCAGGGAACCAAGGTCCCTGTAAGGTATGGTATAAAGGGCACATGCTCGTTTATGAGGCCTAGAATAGCGGGTTCTTGAGCTCACTAATGTGAGCTAATAGGGCCTGTTCCAGCGCCTCCTCAAACCTGCTCCAACCTCCTCAAAGCTTCTCCAACTTCCTCTCGCCCGGTCCAGCGCCTCCTTAAACTTCCTCCAAGCTCGCCAAAGGTTCAATTTAGAAACTAAAATAAGTTGTTTTACAGTGAGAAACGACGTTTGTGGGCAGCTAAAGGTTTTGATTACGTTGTTTTTCTGTATTCCACTTTCACTAAAATACATTAAATGAGTATCAGAGGCCTTAACCAAATTCGATTAGTTTCTTAGCTGCGCCACGCCCGCCATATTGGCGCTGATCAGGCGCAATCAGCTGATATCTCATCCCATCTCATCCCAAATCGTTCCAGCGGACACCGGTTTTTGCGCCTGCTCCGACTTACCCTAAGCTACTCTCATCTTTTTTGTAAGGAGGCGCTGGAACAAGCCCATAGTGAGCTCAAGAATCCGCTGGTCGAGGCCTCATAAGCGAGCATTGCCCTTTATACCATAGCTTACAGAGACCTTGCTCCCTTGATTTTCGGTATTCTTTTGACTCCGTCATGGCAAACATAGTTTTTCCCCAAGCTTTTCCGTTTGAGGGGAGTCAAATGACCTTTTTGCCTGTCTTGGATCTGCCACTGATAATGAACAATTAGTAATGTATGTATGCATGTACATATCTGCCAGATAACTTATTGCATACTCCATACTAGTGATGCAGTTCACAAGAAAAAGCAAAGCAAAAGTTATTCACAATATCTGAATTAGGTGCATATTTTTGACTACACAATTCATTCACACATTGGAAAAGTATTTGAAATAAAAGGAGGCAGCACCTGGTGCCACAGAGCAAACCTTTCTTCTGTGGCGTGAGATGTTTTCAGACGTTTATATGCGTCGACATATTACTTTCTGTCCAATATTGATAAGCATGGCCTGTTCTGATGCGTTTCTGCTGGCTGATGTCATGACATGATGTGACAGTCCGAGGACTTCTATACCTTGTATTAAAGGGTTACCCTGGGTTAGGTGTAGGTGTAAGGTGTAATAAGGTGTTACCAAAAATGTAAAATGAGAGGCTGTTTGCACGACTACTCATCACTCATCCACCACTCATCAATAAGAAACCAAAATCCAGGATGGCATCGCTCCCAATATGAAATACTGCTTCTCATATACTGATCCCACCTGCACCGGAAAAACAATTCCATGAATCAGCCAACAAAACTTTGGGAAAGATAATTCAGACATCACCAAGAATCTGCTTTAACACGCGCACTGGAGGGGGGCTTCGGAGGACCCCCGCCTGTTTTTCCAAGATGCCCGGAGAACCGCCCGTAGCCAAAAAAAACGATACGTAATCACATTTAACAAAATTTAATAGCGCGTCGATCAGTGAAGACTTTTTTGAAAATCGGTCGAAAATTTTTTGACTTATAGGCTTTCAAAGTCCGGCCTGCATTTTGAGATCGCCGTAATCGCGCGGTCGGACCAGTTAGCTTGCATTGGAGACCGAGTGGTGACGTCATATGCCATATAACCGGGATTATATGTCAAGGTCACCTAACATGAAAGTCAAGGTCAAGGTCAAAGGTCATAGGTAAAGGTCATATCTGCACTTTCAAGGTCACTGACCACTGTGCTTCCGGCCAAATGACGTTACCCGGTCTGACATATTATGCTATGACGTCATCGATAGGGTACCCCAATACAAAGGTCTAGGTCAAAAGTCAAGGTCAAAGGTCATTGGGAAAGGTCAATCCTCATTTCTCGCCAAACAGTGGCTACAGTGTTAGTCAAGGTGTACATACATTATAAGTAGCATACCATTTGGTGACCTTAAAGGTCAATGATGTTGAATGACCTTGACCCAAAAATTGTGGGGAAGCCTCTTTGCGACCTCTCCTCTATGAAACTGGTCCGCCTTTAGCTTATTCCCACCATTTTCCGCATAATCACAGCATTTACCAATCTGTCACCAGCATGGCAAGGATTTGACCTTTACGACCTCGTTTGACCTTGAAAATATTGACCTAGGTCAATGAAAATTGGTCATCATGTAGATCACCATAGCCCCAAACCACAGTCCCAAACGGCGTTTTTTCTAAACCTCTTAATTTCCGAGATCTCAGGGGGCCTACCAGGCCCCTCCAGTGCGCGTTAGTGCCAGACCCCTCCAGTGCGGGTGTTAACCGGCGCCCCACCGGGGGTCCGTCGCCACCTTCGCCCCACTGGGGGCATCGATGGCCCCCTCTAACTCCGAAAGTATGAGCGTTAGTGCAAATCTGCAAAGTGCATTAGAAAGCTCGCATGAATTCAGTAAGAAATTACTTGGATTTTTTGGCGCTCAGGTCAATGGTTTGACCTCCAGAGGTCAAATTAGGTCCAGATCGGCTATTTTCACTCAAATATGCAATGCTTAAGCAAACTGGGCATAACTCTTATGCCGATAGAGCTATTGAGATGTGGTTAAGTGCATTGGATAGGAAAATACCATGCCTTTTTCCGCTATGTGGAACTTAATGACCTCCGGCCAGTAGTTTGACCTCCAGAGGTTACCTCGTGACCTCATTATATCATTAGGTCAAAAGTTATTGTCAAAATACTGTTTTGACCCCTGGTGACCTTGGATGACCTCGGAGAGGTCAAAGGGCAAATATGACCTCTGGAATCCGTGAAAGGGTGTCCAAGAACGCTTTTCTGAGCAAGCCGAGCATTTTCGTTGAAAGCAGAATAACGCAATGGGCTCTGAAAACGAGATTAAAAAAGTTGCAGCCGTCACAACCGGTTGACGCTTCACCTTTCCAAACCCCCCGACACGTCGACTGTTGGCGCTGATTTGCGCCTCCCCCGCTTTATAGTGCAGCGGTGAATGGGAAGCGCTGCTGCTTGTGATGCATTCCCGCGCCTGCGCGCTCCGGCGCCGGTCGCGTCTGCCCAGGTGCCTGCTGGGATAGCGCCTGCGCGGGCAGACGATCGACCGCTGTGGCACCACCGTGCCCTCCCGCCGCCGCCCCTGCTGCCGCCCCCGGCAGGGCTGGCAGACGCTGGCGGTGGGGAGGGGGTCTAGGGGGCGGTGCCGACGCCGTCACAACATAGCGAGGCTGCCAGACCTAGAGGACTAATCCCTTCAAATTGTGAATGGCTGTGGGGAGGTTTTTCGGTTTGTAAGTTGCATGATTGTGCATAGGTTTTCGATAGACATGCCAAGTAACAGAATCCTCAGCTGTCCTTGAAGGTGCGATCCTGTTGTACCGGTGCCTTTGAATTGCCAAGGCCAGTCACGCTCCAGCTCACGGGCTTCCTGGTCTGCTAGCCCTTGTTTGTATCCTCTCGCGAAGATTGTCCAATTGTGATGACCTTCTTTGTACATGTCCTATAGTATATATATATATATATATATATATATATATATATATATATATATATATACCTATATATATATCTCATATCTCGCCACCACACCGTTCCTTTCCAAACAGCGAGACCAAACTCGTCAATGACATCACCAACGTCTACATGGACACCTAGTCCCGCCAGCAGACTAGCATATCTCTCGGGTAATGAAAGCGCCTTGTGCTGGAGACCAGCGAAACCATCGTCAGATCGGACTCCACGAACAGTATCAGGAAATCCCAACCAGCTTTTGGCCAGCTCCCTTTTGGGAGACGTTCCTTTCCCACCCCAGCGACGGATCATATTCACGAGAGGAAAGTTTTCAGCAACTTGCTAAAGAGTATATTTCGTACCATGGAACAGCCTGTGCTTTACCGACATCATAAATCCCTCGAATGGGAGTGCCGAGCAAGCCGCACTTTACTTCCCAGATGAAGCAATGTTTGCACGTTGTTGGACATGTTGCACAGTGAACTTTCAGTCCATGTTTCACAGTGAACCAAATAGCTCACTGGACTTTCGAACAAAGCTGCACAGATGTCCATCTGCTCGCGTTATGCTCGTTTCATCGATAACCCCACTCAGAAGGATATGCCGCGTGGTGGAACTGAAGGGCACCGGGGTACGGTGCTCCTTTAAATCATAAATTTTAAAACTAACCCTATGGCGTTAACTGGAAAGAAATGGGCTAAAAAGTCTATGGTGCCCCCTTAAATTTCGACGCTCCCCCGGAACTGGTTAACATAGGCGGAGGCTGATCCGAGGTAATGGCAGGGGAGGTTCGAGCCCCCTAGCCCACCTCCGAAATGAAGTCCTGAATCCGCAACTGGCTCAAGCTATCTTATAATTTATCTCATAGCGTCAATATTTATTTCTGCTGGAACTTGGAATCGACCTGCAGCCATGGCCTGAAGCCAACTTTCGGCGGTCTGGTTGTTCTTATTTTCTTATGAATATAAATTCAATCACATTCTTATTAAATATTTGTCTAAGAGAAGTGAGCAGTTTCCTGCATCAATCCTTTCTAAGCTACCTAAGCGACGGTTTCAAGTTTCCATCAACATCAGCTGTTTTCTCGGCCCTACACGTAACATTTCCAGGAACGTACCGAGCTCTGAGAAGGCGGGAATATGTGTAAACATGCCTAGAGGTTTTATGCGACGCGTCTGTCTGGCAACCGCGCGGCTGCGGAACATTCCACGTGAGAGCGAAGAGTCACTCGCGCGTGCGCCTTGGGCACGGTGGGGGCCCGGTCGGAGCTTCCGACGGATTCGTCCGCGTCTGCTTCTGCCGTCAGTGATCGGGGGCGTGGCGAGCTGGGAGCGTTGCAGACCACGATCCCGCGGCTGGTGCGAGCAACAGCCACGTACGCTGCGTGTAGGCGCGCTGCGCTGTGTAAGGGAGTGTGTGAGCGGCTGCAATGGCGACGGTGACGGACGGGGCTCCACAGGTGTCGGCTGGAGAGCCGGCACGGTCCGAGGTCCTACTCAACTCGGTCGATATCGCCGTGGTCGTCGCTTACTTCGGGCTGGTGATGGCCACCGGACTGTATGTGAGTACGCCTGTTCTTGTCGGTGTACGTCAGCAGGGCCGCAGGAACCGTTCGAAAAGTGGGGAGACATTGCCCCGCAGGGGCCCACCTCAGCGGGCTCCCAACCCAAGGGGCCCCTAGTTTGAAAGCAGTTTTAGAACCGCCCATGTGCTGTTCATAAGGCTCTCATGCGCAAGGACCACACTAGTTTTTCGCCATACTTCCTCTGTACATTCATGATAATTTTTCTAATTTTAGTTTGGAGAAATGCGTAGAGTTCTCAGACTGATGGGGGCAAGTGTGTGTATTGCTTTCCCGTAATTGACTGTGCCCCCCTAACACCAGGGAAGTTGTTAAAAATCGTCTTTGCGTAAAATAGTCCAATTCTCATGTCTAAACCATACATTCTTCCAGCATTTCGAAATATTTGTAGGAAGAGTTGTCTTTACGTCAAGTGGCATAAGTGTCGCCACCGGCAAAAAAGTGGGGGGGCCAGCCAAACTTCAACCTGATGCTGACAAAAAACTTTCAACATCAGGACCAAAAACTGTTCGAATTTGGGCTCCTCGCTGCATTCCGCAGCGGCTGGATATAAGAATGTCCGGTTGTCTCTCATTTTGACTGAGATCAGGAAATTTTTGGCCAAAAAGTGGGGGGGGCCAGGCCCCCCTGCCCCCCTTTTCCGACGCGTATGTCAAGTGGAGGAATTAATTCAGTGGGTACCTCCTAAAACTTTTTAACGAGTTAATGAGCTCGAGAAATAAGAACACCAATGCTACGGAGCAAAGTCAATAGGCATGAATAAAACGTCGATTCCATTTCGGTATGATTGTTATTTTCTTATTACAGTTCATTGCGAATACGAGCATGCCACCTTAAAAAAGCTTGCAGGCACTCCAGTCAAAATGTAAGGTTTGTCACCTCCCTCCATTTGCAAACATGCTATGCCTATTTCTGCCGTGATATTTCCTTATCCTGGTACTAGTGGCTGTTCACAATTTGACGTCAGCCAAAGTTAGGGGTGCTCGATCTCCCTTCCCCATAGATAGCGATCGTCAGAAAATGACTGACCCTCTCCCGCATTTGTCAGAAATCCTCAGAAATTACCATGCTCTCATTTCGTCAGCAAAATTGTTGTCCTTAAAAAAAAAACACACAAGTGGAAGGCTCAGGGGTGTGGATTTATAACTATTTGGTGGGTGTCCGGGCACCCCCAATGACACGTTAATGTGTTGAAATATTATTTAAATTGTCTTGTTTTTTCATTTTAAATATTTTTGATTTGCTGTATGGAGTGCAATGGGGCTGTGAGAAGGTCAAGACATACCTTCTTCTATCCCTTTTAAATGGTGGTTATTGGCATTGTTTCAAATTTTGTCACCCCTAATCATTTTCCAAAATACACGCCCCCGGAAAGACGCCAAAGTTGCAGCAAGTAAATGGTAAAAAACACTCCGATTTTCAGGCCTTTTTTCCGGCTGTATTGTATCATCAGTGCCAGTTCCAGGCAGCGCGACTCACCCACGCAGTGTCCTGAAATTACTTTTCTGCAGAGTGTGGGATGTCAAAATTCAGGGAAAAAAGAGGTCAAAGTTAATTAACAAAATAGGGGAAAAAAGCAAATAAAGGATCACAACATCTCGGAAAACAAGTACATGCACTAAAAATACATGTACTAAAACATCATATGCATGTGAAATACAAAAAGAAATAAGGGATGACCAATATTGATATTAAAATTAACTGTATTAACAGAAGTTAAACCAACTTGAAAAACCCACAAATCCACTCCTGCCGAGTTCAGCATTTTTCAAAATAAAAGCATCAGAAACGTACAAGTGAATACATTAATAAGCCGCAAACCTACAGCATTAAGATGTAAGTAAAGCAAAGTCTGGAATACCTACCTACCAAAACAATACCTCGGGTGAGGTAGGTCATGCCTTAGAACCTTTAACAAGCTGAAGTCTCTAAAAGACAGGGAAAATACCAAAACTTGTCAATTTGAACAAAATATTTAAAACTTCTTTTTGAAATTATACCTACACCAGCGGGATTCACTCCCTCTGTTTTCACTTGCATTCATGGAGAAATTGCGGCATGCAATCACACAATAAAAATACCTAGTCAAATGGCCCCCATGAAAATATTAACTTACCTTGAAAAGTTGAAACCATGACACGTTTATTCAGCAGCATCACATAATGACAGACACGGGTACTCTGCATTTACCCAGGTGCCTGGATTTCTCGAATTTGAATTATACTACCCTCATTGAAATAAAGAATGAACAAAAGGTTGAGGTTCAGAATTACCCTGCTTAAGCCATAAGACATACCAACACTGGCTACTTAAAACTTACCAACTCTCAAACGTACAACCATGCATACATATATTCACACTACGGCGATACATGAAATGTACAACAATACAACAAACAGACCCTAAACTTTCTCAAAGCTCATCTCACGTACTTCTTATGGGCTTCGATACCACCCTGCATGCAATCCAGAAACTTACACAAACACCACGGTTTGACAAACACTAATCTCAACTGCGGAAAATTCATTTTCACAATGGTAAGAAAGAAATCTCGCGTCAAATTCAGGCAAACCTGTCGACACCGGTTGCCAAGTACGGTTTTTCTAATGCGAGTAAACTGACCAGGCAGGCCCCTGAGCGTGAAAAGGATGTCGAAATTCTCCACCTTTAAATCACGCAGAGATTCGGCGTTTGTAATGAAAAAAACTAATTTTACCTTAATCTTTCGTTATTTTTCTAAAAGCATCCTGAAATTCATCTAAATATTTTGGCTGCCTTTGGAGATATTCCGAGAAATACATAGAGGTGCAATTTTCATGATCCGTGAAGATTCCCTCTTTAGGTATTTTTTCTTTAAAAAGTGTAGAACGAATGTTCAATATTGGGATCGTTTTATCAAACTAAGACAGCATAATTTTAAACTTTATATATGGTAAACAACAAAAACATTGTAAAACTATAGTACTTCTCTTTAAAGTCAAGGATGTCGAAATTATTTGGCAATGCTTGCATTGTTCCACTCAAAATTCCGAGTGACATGACCCAAAATATGGCTTAACAGTATTTTTTCCAAAAAGAACAGATCCTGATTTCATATTCCGGGTACTTTCAAAAGTTTCTTTTGCACAGAAACTTCAAAAATAAATGTTATAATTCACCCTGACCCGCGCGATTTCTAAGGATGTCGAAATTCAGTCGTAAGGAGCTGACGTCATCAAACCAAATATTACGTCAGAAGCACTACATTTCAAGGCCTTGGGCCTTGGTTATTAGTAGCCTCCGAGAATAGTGTGGTGACGCAACATGGTGACGATTGCTTGGTTTTCGAGCTATGTGAATTTCATGATGTCTCATACCAGTTTTAGCCTCAGGCAGTTTAAACATCAGTTTCGGCTAGCAAAATAACGAGCAATATTTCGGGTTTTTAATTTGTCCTTGAACTTCAATTATCCAATGGTACCGCGAGTCAGCGCTGCCGCTAGTCATTGAGTTTCTTTTGAATTCAGCTATATGTTTAAGACGAAAGCGTTCATCCCAAGCGTCTGAGGCGTGGGAGCTTTTGTTGTTGAGTTGAAAGAGGAGAGAGAGGAGAGAAACGGCGAGGGTTAGTGTGGTTTATAATGTGGGGTATATTATTAGTAGTCGTACTTTATTAGTACGCTAAGAGACGTGAGGGGCCGATGACTGACTTTATTTTCGTTATATGGTTGATTCAGCTTATTGCATCTCCGGGTCAGGCATTATCTTTCGCATTCTGTGAGGTCTCAGTGTGCTTGTGAAGAAGCAATTGTTAGGAATGTTCTCTTACAGGGTTTTGTCATTTTGAGCATTCATTGTAAAATTTTTGTGCTAGAATCCTTCAGTATTCAAACTTCCTTCTCTCCAAAGATGAATGCTGTGTTCTATTTTGACATGAAATCAGTACGGACGGGACTGTTTAAAGAATGCTGCATTCCATTTGACGGTAATAGGTTCGCAAAGCTAGGGTTGCAGCATCTTTATCGAATGGTATGTTGGCTTCAGTTGCTGGTTTGGCCCTGCTTCTATTCCTCAACTTCTGAAACAAGGAAACTGATAATGCTGCATTTTTATTCATTTAGATCCATACATGTATTTGCAACAACAGCAACAAGCAATAAAAGACCATGCCAGTACATGTTAACACAAGGCTAAAATCCAGTAGGAGATGAAAATAAGGGCACACTAAAAAGCTGTCATTGAGGCCACCACTTCACAAGCTGATGATGCCGTAAGCAGATGATTCTGATGATTTTGTTTAGGATGTCAAAATTCAAGATTTAGGATGTCAAAATTGATCAAGTCTAGGTGTGGGTTTCCACGCAAAATTCCCAATTTCAGGACACTGCACCCACGCGAAAACCAGAATCCTCGATCGCCAAAAACACCGCCGTTATACGCTTGATGGAGAGGAATCTGACATCAGTGCGTAGTGAGGGTCCTAAAATATCTTCCCCTGTTGGGCAGCGTGTGATGGTCACGATAATCTACGTTTGAGCCAATTTACATCAACCGAGGACAGTACATTCAAGGTCAATCGAGGTCATGCATGTCGAATCTGGGTCGTGCTGGTGACCTATTTGGAAATTGTTTATTGTTTATCGAGCATAATCAGCACCAGGTGTGCCTCCCGATTATAGCTGAAGTCAAAAGGATAAAACATCATAGTGAGTATTTACAATGACATGCACACGATAAAATATCAGAACGGAGGTATGACAGTAAAAATGAGACACGGTAAGATTATACAATTGTAAAAGGGAAACTTTAAAACGAACAGTAAAAACATTTTGCACTTGACCTCACGGAAATGATAAAACCTCCCGCCACTTAATCATTCAGAATGAATGGCTTCGTATATGTTTCCCAACAATCGATTTAAAACCTGTCAATGTTGAGTTAAAAGGGTCGACTTCGGGGATATCGGGTAACATGGTTGTTAAATCAAAGCACCGTCCGCCAAAACATGTAAGGGGCATGTAAAAAAAAACATGTAAAGGGAAAGTGTGTAAAATATAGAAGGGGAAGACTTAGATATTTACACATGACCTTGACATATAATGCCGATTATATGGCCTTATTAAGTCACCACTAGATCTTCAGTGCAGTCGAATTGGTACGACCGAGCGATTGCAACGGTCGCAGTATAAGTCTGACCTTGAATGCTTATAAGAACAAAATATTGACCAATTTTCAAAATTCTTTCACCAATCAACGTGTTCATGAATGCTTTCAAATGTAGCCAAGTAGCGTTTTCTGACTGAGAATGGTTCTCCCATCACCTGGGAAAAATAGGTGGTGAACACTTCAGGACCCTCCACTGTGCTGTAAATCAGTTGCGACATACTCACAGCGACACACGCCTCCCACCGCGCGTTTTGGCACGAAACTTGACCGAAGTGGATAGTTAAAAAAACAGTCCTCAAAGCATGGCATACAACTCAACACCCTTCCCACCTTCATCCCGATGGTGAAGGGAAGGGATGAACAATCACCCTGCTCGATCTCGACTTCTATCTGGGATAGCGAAAAAATACGAACGGCGGTAGATCGTCCATGACAAATCATGAACAAACCAATTCAGTATTTGTTTTGGCTCCCGTCAATATATGGTCGTGAGATCGAAGAATGTGGGGAATGCTTGTTCACAGAATGAAGAACTGTGCGGGAATGCTCGCAATATAGGTACTCCGGTCAGAGGACACACGAAATCGGAGAATGTTTCACTCCACGAGTTAGTGTTGAGTTATAAGGCACGCTGTTGTAATACCAAGCTATACGCAATACGCATTGCTGGGGGGGAGGAAGCAGGGGCCTGGAGTCCAGGGGTGGATCCAGGGGGAAATGGTATTTGCCCCAACCCCCGATTTTAGTCAAATTTTACGGTTTTCTCAAACATATTTTTCACGATTTTGGGCCACGTTCCCCTAAACCATTGGCTTTGACACAGTCCTGCGGGGTCCCCGCTTTTCATCTAAAAATGCTCGATTTCAGCCAAATCGGGAAGAAATCGGAAGGCTTCATAAACAGCCAATGCGATAGGCAACGAGGAGCCCACATCTGCTGAGTTTCTGGTTCTGGAGCAGAAAGTTCCCTGTCAGCATCAGGCTGAAAATTGACTCACCTTTTTACCGGTGGCGACGCTTATGCGCCAAGTGGCCAGATACTGTGGGTTTAACTTGGGCCGTCGCCACGAAATTTTTGGTAGCGGGGATGAACCCTGGACTGGCAATGACTGGGGGAGGGTTTGGGTAGGAGGCAAATTGTGAGCATATTAGCTGTTTCTGACAACGCTACCTACGATGCACTTGAACATATTAAGGTAGGTCCACGTAGCTTGTGGGAAGACAATGCAAAAACTAACCGTAGGTCGAGTCCCACAGTGTGGGGAGGGGTCTTTCTCCGATTCGAGAGTTAGAGAGACGCGTCTCCCCGTCCCTTGCTTTCGACGGCCATGGGCTTGAACACACTCAGCGTAAAGAGGGGGACCAGGGAGGCTTGGCCTACCCTCACTTTTCATAGAAACAGTTCCCGATATTAGCCACATTGGAAGCAAAGGGCAAGTTTTTTTAAGCAGTACGCATGTGGAGAAAATGACAGGCATGCCAGATCCAACGAGTTTTTGCTTCTAGATGATGCATGCCCTCATAAGCGTCGGAAAAGGAGGGGCCAGGAGGCCTGCCCTCCACTTTTTGGCCAGCAATGTCCTGATCTCCGTCAAAATGGGAGAAAACCGGATATTTTTACAACCAGCCGCTGCGGAAGGCAACGAGGAGCCCAAATTCGAACAGTTTTTGATCATAATGTGGAAAGTTTGTTGTCAGCATCAGGTTGAAGTTTGGCTGGTGCCCTCACTTTTTGCCGGTGGCAACGCTTATGCGTTATGCATTCCCTTGTCAGTATCAGGCTAAAGGTTCCCTGACCGCTTCATTGTTGTCAGTGGCGACGTCTATGGTTTTACCGACCCGTTTTCCTGGATTGTTTTTGCATGTGTTTTGGGCGACACCAACAACCTTCCGAAGCCTTGTCTTCGGTGCAGGAATAAAGAAACACTTGGCGTATCTGAAAGAATCAGGACAGCTTACCATGGGCGTAGGAACAGTAGAAATAAGGGTGGGGCTGGGGTCAGACCACACCAAATTACGGGATTAACGCCCATACATTTTTGCTTTCCCATATCCATATCCAGATGGAGCATTTTCAATGTTAAATCTTTATCAACACATCATAAGATATTTTACTTTTCGCAGCAATCCTAGGCTCCGTATCGACATAGGTTTCTATCGCTCAATCTTCATCCATGAAAGCACGCTTTTGTGTTTCTTATGCACCTTATGCACTTTCACCCTACGGAGGAGCCATTTCCAAACTCTTGCTGTAGAGGAGCTTGTAACATATGACTTGCTGATATTATGACAGCACGCCTTTGGGTTCAGTTCTGAAATTGTTATTCGCGAATGATTTTGTTGATCAGTACGATGTTTAAAATAATGAGATAAAGGTATGAAGTAATCTTAAAAGATATTAAGCAAATCTTGAAACCAATGCAAAGCAGAGCTGCTTAGCCTAGCTCAGACATAACTGAATACCGGAAGTGAGGCAAATGCAACGCTAGATGGTTCGCTACTGTAGCCCACTGCTACGCAGCTTTTCTTCTTGAATACTCTGCAATTGGTAGCAAAGTAGCGATAGCAGTTTCTCTAACCAAAAGGTAGCGGGATAGCGGATAGCGGGCTCGAAATAATCCATACTCGCTGCTACTACCGGCAGCCTGTTAATGGGACCGCGACCCCAAGAAATTAGGGTATGGAGATCAAAAATACATTTAAAGCGTCACAAATACAATATGGTATCAATCATTGTTTTTTGTTGGGAGATTGTGCGCACATGCATATCTTACAGAAAAACTCCTAATTTATTATGTCATATAGGTACATATAAGCAGTAGTTTTCCTTGAAATTTGTTTAAAAAAGAAAGCGCTTAAGAAACGCTTTATGAAAAGAGATATAGATCCACACATATGCCCACTTGGAATGTTCTGAACGACGATTCTAGCATGCATTTGTTCCTGTGTAGTTCTGTGAGGTGGACCTTTTACAACTGAGCGGAAGTAGGAGCAAGTCTCAGAATATATGTTTTAAGCTTTCACATTTTTCGTGCAAAGTTCTTAACATTCGTAAATGATTTATCATTCACATTTCTCCATTTTATTCCAAAAATTCTCAAGAACGGGTGTTCTAAGTTCGTCAGGGAATGTGACACCTTGGTGCAATCTTAGGCTAGAGTGGTTGTAGGGTATTTAGTATTGAAAATGATGAGTTCGACCTTATTTCTACTGCCAAATGGCTCATAAGCCAAATATTTTGTATTAATTAATTTTCCTTTGCAGGTGGTAGGAGATCTCCACATCGACGTGACATCATGATCTCGTAGCGCATCATACTCTTATATTCAATAAGCTGAACTTTCTGCTTGCACCGTACGAAAATACGAGCATAATAATAGTGTTTCTCCCTAAAACAGACTATTATCAGGACCCAAACCATTGTTCCAAGTTTCAGGATGTTGGGTGGAGAGGAACACCCAGGCAAGCTGAATTTTACTCTCACTTGTTATTTATACTCCGTTTTCCACTCACTTTTCAACTACGGCTTTTTCTTGCGCAATTCAATACTCCTAGTGTGAATGAGCACTTAAAAAATATGGTAGTACAAAACTTTTGATGACAAGTTTCTCTAAGTTTTAAATAATGGCTTGAGTAAGAGCTTTAATTGACTGTCGCAATACTGTAAACTTCTAATTTTCCAATCATATTTCCAATCTATGTTTTACACTCAACCCTCTAGTGCGAAACCAGCTTTGGTACACTAACACAAAGTGGCACTCTGTTTCACCATATACCTACTATAGCATATTTCAAGTTTGAAAAACTAATCATTGAAACATCTTCTACGCATTTAGAATCTTAAGTACCTAGCCAGGCTTAGCACGTAGGCAGGGGCGCAGCCAGAGCTTTCGTATAGGGGGGGCACACCAACTTTGAGGGGCACCGCGGGGAAAAAAGGGCACTTTTTAACGTAACCTAAAAAACTTACTATATCTTTGTTTATATCATTTTTTGGGGATCTTTGGTTCAATAAACTTGCAAATAAATCATTGACGGAGAAGGAAAACTCAATTAAAACCGAAAAAGGAAAAAATATCACCAAAATGTCATGGAAGTAGCCAAAACATGACTTTTTGGATAGATTTAAGGACAGTCAACTCATGTAAGTACTTAACATCAGAGAAATCAGCGGAGCATGTGATATCTGTTACAATGTGCAGGTGAAGGCATATTGGAGTCGAAAATTATTTTATGCCCACTGGTTTTGTCGTGACGAGTGAGCCCTGGTTGAACGCGGATTAAGTTTCTTGCCTCCCGCAATCGCCGTGGGACGAGGAGTGGCATAGTGTCTTTTGAAGAACACATTTTTGCTGCCGGAAAAATTTGTGAGATACCTTTTGAACGCGTTTATTAAGTTCCATATTCTCAAGGCTTGGTCCCAGTTAAGAGTAAATAAAAGGTGGACAGGCCTGTGGCTTGGATGGGGATGGTGTGACAGGGCGGAAAATTGTGAAAACTATTTCTTCATTTAAATTAATTAGTAGAAATCCTGGTTTAGGGGACATTGCTCTTAGTTCAGGGCACATGCCTTTTTATCATCCCTTCCCAGAATCCACTAGTATAATAAGCAATTTATATAACCAGGAGTGCCTAGGCATCACAAGCCGTTTTAGAGATTCCTCATTCCTCGTTAGCTCCATTTTACAAGGCGAGCTTCCATTGTGTTCATACTTCCCATCTATTCAAGACCAGCTCTGGGGCCCCCAAGTGTGGGCCAGAGGCCTCCAGAGCACCTTCCCCCCATCCCCCAGTTGTGCCTCCAGGGACCAGACTAGCTCAGTGACCCCGCCCCGAGATGATCGGAGTTGGCCTTGTGTTCTTATTATCTGTCTATTCAAGACCACCTCAGGGGCCCGTGATGTAGATCAGGGCCCCAGGCAGCTCATGCTTCACCCAGGGACTAGACTAGCTCATTGGCCCCAGAGATGAGGGCGTCAGGCTAGCTCAATGGGCCACAGATAGGCTCATAGGGCCTTAAACCAGTTCAAGAAGCCCCAGAACAGTTTAAAGCGCCAGATCACTTCAGGGGGCCTCAAGCCGACTTAAGGGGCTCTCACAAGCTCAGCGCCCAGACCAGCTCAGGGTACCCTCAGAACCTAGATCCGCTCTTGGGCCCCAGATCAACTCTTGGGGCCCCAGGTCAGTTCAGGGGCCTCAAGTCAGGTCAGGGGGCAAGATCAAGTCAGGGGCACTAATTCAGCCCAGGAATCCCTCACCAGCTCGGGGCCCAAGCAGTTCAAAAGCCCCAGAGCTGCTCAGGGGACACCAGATCGGCCCATAGGGCACCAGATCAGCCTAGGGGACAAACAATCAGATCAGTGGTCCCCGACCAGCTCGCGGCCCAGATCAGCTCGGGAATACCAGATCAAGTCAGGAGGCACTTCATCAGCTCAGGAGCCCCATACCATCTCAGGGGCCCTCACCAACCCCTGTGGGCCCAGCTCAACTCAGGGCCTGGGAGCTGCTCAGGAAATCACGTAATTAACCCAGGAGGCCCGGGTCAGCTTAAAGGGCACCATATTAGCCATGGGGCACCAGGCTAGCTCAGAGGGAATAAGATGGGCTCAGAAGACACACTGATGACTCAGCAGGCACCATATCGACTCAGGGGGCATTAGTTAAGTTCAGGAGGCAGTATATCTGCTCAGGGTGCACCAGATCGATCAGCACAGGGGGCATGTTCAAGTCAGGGGCACTAAATCAGCTTAGGGATCCCTCACCAGCTCGGGGCACAATCAGTTCAAAAGCCCCAGAGCTGCTCAGGGGACACCAGATGCCCATAGGGCACCAGGTCAGCTTCGGGGACAAACAATTAGATCAGTGGTCCCCGACCAGCTCGAGAATACCAGATCAAGTCAGGAGGCACTTAATCAGCTCAGGAGCCCCATACCATCTGAGGGGCCCTCATCAGCCTCTGTGGGCCCAGTTCAGCTCAGGACTTTAGAGCTGCTCATGAAATCACGTAAGGAGGCCCAAATCAGCTTAAAGGGCACACGACTACTCAGGGGGCACCATACTAGCTCAGAGGGCATCAGATGGGCTCAGGAGGCACCAGATCGACTAAGGGGCATTAGTGCAGCTCAGGTGGCACCAGATCGATCCGCTCGGGGTCCATATCAGCTCCCAGCCCCCGACTATGGCAGGCGCCTAAATCAGCTCAGGGAGCAACATAACAGCTCAGGGGACACAAGGTGGGCCCAGGGCCCACCAAACCAGCTCAGGGAGGGGGGACCAGACCATCTAAGGAGACATCAATAATCAGTTGAGGGGCACCTAATCAGCTGAAGAGGCACCATATTGACTTAGGAGACAGAATCAACTTGGGGAGGCATGAGATCAGCTCGGGGGCCCGAATCAGCTCAAGGGGCACTAAATCAGCTATTAGGGCACCAAACAAGCTCGGAATCATTAGACTAACCCTGAGGGCATTATATAGGTTCAGGAGGCACAATTATTTGCTCAGTAGGGTACTCCATTGACTCAGTGGCACCAGATCAGCTTAGAGGGCAAGTAATCAGCTCAAGGGGCCAAGACCAGCTGAGAGGCCACGAGATGAGCACAAGGAGCACCAGATTGGCTTTACCCGTCCGATTATTGGCGACGATGAGACATTAGGTGGACACATACTAGGTGCCCATACTCTCCTCGGGTACTTGGAAAGGCGACAGAATGCCCTAGCTGACCGAAAAATGTATTAAGTTGTCCATCAATAGTTTCAATCGCTACATGCGGTCCAGTTACATCTAGGTTCAACGGCGTAGGGCACTAAATTTCGAGCGGCACGGCCCAAATTTGGTACACCACCTGGCAATCAAAAGGGCACCCCGGCAGTGATGGGGGCACGTGCCCTCTGTGCCTTCCTGGCTGCACCCCTGGACAGTAGATCAACTCCGGGAGGCATTGAATAAGCTCAGGGGGCCCGGATCAGCTCAAGGGGCAATAAAACAGCTAAAAGGACACCACGCAAGCTCGGAGGCATCAGACTAATTGAGAGCATTATATAGGTTCAGATGGCACAATTATTTATTCAGGGGAGGGGGGGCACCAGATTGACTACGAGGGCATCAGATCAGCTCAGAAGGCACATGATCACCTCCAGGGGGCACCAGATGAGCTCAACCCGTACGATTATTGGCGACGATGAGGCATTATCGGGAAAGGGATTACGTGCCTATACTCTTCCCGGGTGCTTGGAAAGGCGACAGAATGCTCTAGCTGACCAAAAAGGCACTTAATTGTCAAACAATAGTTGAAATCGCTAAATGCGGTCTAGTTCCATCTAGGTTCAACGGCGTAGGGCACTAAATTTTGATTGGCACGGCCCAAAGGGGGTACACCACCTGGCAATCAAAAGGGCACCCGGCACCGATGGGGGCACGTGCCCCCTGTGCCCCTGGCTGCGGCCCTGGACAGTAGATAAACTACGGGAGGCATTAAATAAGTTCAAGGGGCCCGGATCAGCTCAAGGGGCACTAAAACAGCTAATAGGGCACCAGGCAAGCTCGGAGGCATCAGAGTAACTCAGAGAGCATTATATAGATTCAGAAGGCACAATTATTTTCTCAGGTGGGGAGGGGCACCAGATTGACTTTGAGGGCATCAGTTCAGCTCAGAGGGCACATGATCAGCTGCAGGGTTCAAGACCAGCGCTCAGGGGGCACCAGATGAGCTCAAGGGGCACCAGATTAGCTCTGCCCATACGATTATTGGCGACGATGAGGCATTATCTGGAAACGGATTACGTGCCTTTACTCTTCCCGGGTGCTTGGAAAGGCGACAGAATGCCCTAACTGACCAAAAAGGCACTTAATTGTCAAACAATAGTTTAAATCGCTAAATGCGTTCTAGTTCCATTTAGGCTCAACGGCGTAGGGCACTAAATTTCGAGCGGCACGGCCCAAAGAGGGCACACCACCTGGCAATCAAAAGGGCACCCCGGCACCGATGGGGGGGGGCACGTGCCCCCTGTGCCCCCCCTGGCTGCGCCCCTGCACGTAGGTTTGAAAGAGGTCCAAGCAATACAAATTTATCGCTCGCACTGATGGATTTGGTTGTACTTTCCCAAGTTCGACTCATACCACGTGACTATCGGGCGAGGAGGGGGTCGTGTCTTTTCTCTCCTCGGACAGAAGTTTTGGGGTAAATGAAATGTACGATCACGTGGTTTCTTGGCTTGCCTTATCACATCACTATCTCGGTTCAAATCCCATTAAGAAGGTGCCACATTCCTTTTATTCAATGGAATAATATTTCCAGCGAACTCATGGTTTGACTCCTCGACACTCGTTACCCCTACGTAGCAGCAGTAATACCCCGAATGAGACGGTGGCCCACCGTTTAGGAAGCACAGTTCCGGTCAAAGTTCAGTGCTCTCCAGTGTTGAATAGCATGCACTTTGGACGGGCAGTGGTGGTGACCTCATACGGAAAATATCATAGGGAATATATCATGATACGGGGTCATAAGAATATACCATATTTTTACGTCTTGGGTTAATGACCTGGAATGACCTTGGCAAAAAAATTATGGAAAATTCATTTCAACCTTCCTTCTATGACCTTGGTCCCCTTTTAGTAAATTCTCGACTTTTTCTTCACAGTCACGGCATTTCCCACCAGGCCATCAGCACTGCCAATATTTGGCTTTATGACCTCGTCTGACCTTAAGATGTTGACTTAGGCCCATGAAAGTGGGATGTAATATAGATTATCAGAGACCAAATACGCTCCGTAACGGGCGGTTTTCTAAGCCTCTTGGTGTTTGAGATCTTAGGTTTAAGACTTGCTAGTCGTATCCGCTTCCTGTGTGCGTTAGTGCAAGATATCTCTCCAGTGCGGTTCTTAACTTTTTATTAGTTACAATTTTTTCAGTTGATCTGAACTTTTTTGAAACTGTTACCGTTTTGTTCATTGCCTTATTCTGAACATGTTTATATCTAATTTTACCCGTCATCTATAAAGTTAAGACGTTACGTTATAGATAGGACGCAGAAGCCCCTCTAATAACAGGGGAGGCGCCCCTCTCTACTACCAGCGTCGTTAATACGTTTTAATTATAGGTGAGGCACCTGGAATAACTTGGAGGCCCCTTGTTTAACAAATGAGGATATCGAACTGCAAAAAATATTGGCGACAATTGTATATCAAGCAATGCTGAATATCTGCCCCCTCCATTTTAGAGGCACTTGGATTCAAGGATAGGAGGCCCTTTAAAATCTGGCCCCCCATGGAAAGGAATTCATGGCAACGCTCCTGCTTTCACGCCGCTGACCCGGGTTTAAGATGTGTGGATATTCTGCATTACTTTTTCCGATCCTCGTAATACTCTCCCCACGGGGTGAGAGTTGGCGGTCCTGCATGGACTCGCCAGTTGGTGCGTCGTAACGTCCCAAGGCTGCTTCTCGCTCCAGGGTGTCTCTATTGCTGCAGCGACCACATGTTTGCAATTTTTTGCACGGCCAGTAAGCCCCTGGCCGCATGTCGGCCGGTTTCAACCGAAATTCAAGGTCACTACCACTGCCCGTCCAAAGTGCATGTTATTCAATAACGGAGAGCACTGGACTTGGACCGGAACTGTGGTTCCTAAACGGTTGGCAATCACCCCATGTGGGGTATTACTGCCGCTTCATAGGGGTAACGAATGTCGAGAAGTCAAACCATGAGTGTTCGCTGAAAATATTCTTCCATTCAATGAATGTGGCACCTTCTTAGTGGGTTTTTACCTGAGATAAAGCAGGCTGAGAAACCACGCGCTCCATACTTCACTTACCTCAAAACTCCTGTCCGCCTACCGACCTAAAATTCACCGCCTACCGACCCCCCTCTCCCCGATAGTCAGGTGGTATGGGTCAAAGTTGGGAAAGGGACATCATACCCAAATCCCACTGCACGTGCTGCGCGGACAAATCTGTATTGCTTGAACCTCTTTCAAACCTACGTGCTAAGCCTGGCTAGGGTACTTGGAATTCTAAATGCGTAAAACATGTTACAATGACTAGTTTCAAACCTGAAATATGTTGTAGTATATGATGAAACAGAGTGTCACTTTGGTTCAGCGCCCATAGATTGGAAATATAGTCGGTGAGTGGAAAATTAAGAAAATTGCAATATATTGATAGTAATTAAAACCGTTATTTGAACCATACCTTAAAATCTAGGAGGAACCTTGTCACCAAAATTTTTGTACTACCATATATTTGATGAGCACATACACGTCAGCAGTACTGAGTTGCGCTACGAAAAGCTCCAGTTGAAAAGTGAGCGGAAAATGGAGTATAAATAATAGAAGTGAGAGGAAAATTCAGCTTGCCTGGGTGTGTGGATTTATATATATATATATATATATATATATATATATATATATATATATATATATATATATATATATATAAATCCACAAACATGCCCACTTTAAATGCTCCCAATGAAATGACATTTCTAGCAAGCACTTGTTCCTGCATAGTTCTGTGAGGCGTGCCTTTTACCAGTGAACGGAAGTAGGAGCATGCCTCAGCAGATAAGTTCTAACTTTAGACTTTTAGGCTTTCACATTTTTCGTGCAAAGTTCGCTAACTTCCTAAAACGATTTATCATTCAGATTTCTCCATTTCTCGGAAAAACCTTATATATATATATATATATATATATATATATATAATATATATATATATATATATATATGTTACATTTAGTATGCGAAATCCGTTATTTTGCAAACTAGCTCGTTAGTTTTCAAACTCCCATATCAGTCAGTGAGTTTGCAAACACCCTATTTAGTTTGCAAACTAACTAGGTAGTTTGCAAAATCCCTGACTGATCAGATAGTTTGCAAATTCACTAGTTAATTTGCAAACTAACTAGGGAATTTTCAAATTCACTAGTTCTTTTACGGAACAACCGAATTCCTTTCAATTAATAATGTAGAAGCTGATCCAGCTCAGTTTCGGTCTCCTAACTGATAGACAGGCCACCTGAGATGCACCGAAATCGACAACGAAAGGGAAGCACGGTCGCCACGTAACCTACCTGAGTGCTTCATGCCATGCCGAGCATAGCCAGGAGCCAGCATAAGCTTCAGAATAAGGGCAGGGGCCGGGTGTGGCCTGTCCGGTCCTTTCCTTACTGTTCAATCAAAATATGCGTTATTTTAATAACGCAGGAATAACTGAAAATAGTGCAAGACATCCTGCGCCTAAAGCCGTGGTTCAAGTTGCCAAACAGACCAGGTAGGAGGTATGCTAGGGACAACGGCACTGCACTCCGCCTTTTTATCACCTGTGAAAACGCAGGAGGGGGAGGGAAGGGCAACGGGTACTCATCCCCGTACCGGCGCAAGTTAAAGATTTTGAACCAAATATTCGTTTTGAGTAACCGGACCAGACGCTGATACTGACTTCCTTATAGGAAGGTGGCGGATGTTAGACTCGGGACGGGTCCCCTTTCAGGCCCGGGGGGATGTTTTGTATTTAACCCTTCTCCACTTGGTAAGGGGGTTGGATCGGACCCCTTGGTTTTTCGCGAATGATTCCGAGCCGATTTAAATGAGAGGTGCGTGACTTTTGTGTAACTTTAGGCTGATCCATTTGACGGCTTGTGCTAAAAAATCGGCTTCAGGTCTATGAGTTATGACGTAATTTATAAACCTATGTAAGGCATAACCAGGACATCCATTTTGAGGTCAGGGGAATTACAAGGTTTCCACAGGTCACCAAAGGTAACGGTTTTCGAGATTGCTTACGTTCATACTTTTTGAAGGAGATAAGATACAGCAATAAATTTAGTGTCACAGTGACGAGCATGACCAAAGGATTCGGAAGATGTGCAGCGTTATCCTGAAAGATCGTTATTGAACCTTGACCTGAGGTCGAGTTCACGATTAAACCTTTCAAGGTCATGTTGCATATCATTCAAATCCTTGTGTTAAGACAAGCACATTGATGCCTTTGACTTTGTTCTAGGTCCAATGGTTCCAGAGTTATAAGATATTTCCTAAATGGGTCAAAATTGACCCATTTTCACCCTCTGTTACGACATGGGCCAACAGATATGGTTCAAACTCGGATTTTGATTACAAGACGGTAAGGCGCAGCACCGTTTCAATTTTTTCCGTACCACTTCCGGTTCCCGAAATCGTGGTAGGGGTCCGATCGCACCCCCAGGTGATGTTGGGTGCGGAAAGCCCAGGCAGTGCCGGGTTAATGAACGTGAAATATTTGCAAGCTAATTTAAAAATATGCAGGGGCGGATCTAGAATTTCCTCGAGGGTGAGGAGGATGTAAGTCTCGGGGTCCCCGCCGGGGGAGGGGCGCGCGCAAATCTTCTTTTATTGAGCGTTAACTATCTGCAAACTGAATCATTTATGCCTTCATATTAATTTCATATGTTCGGGGGCCGCGAAACCAACTATTGGGGCCCCGAGAGCAATTCTGGGAGCCCTCGAGACCAGCTGTGGGGCCTCCGAGACTAATTCTGGGCGTTCCCAAGACCTGGGGCTCCCGGGATCAGCTATTGGGCCCTGAAACAAATTATGTGGAGTCCACGAGACCAACCCTTGGGGCCCACAAACACCTAAGGGCTCCAGGCCAACTCTTGGGGGCCCAGACCTACTCTTGGGGCGCCCTAGACCAACATTCCGGTGGCATTTGGGTCTCCCGGGAACAGCCATCAGATATCATTGGGGTCCCCTGCGGGAGGAGTAGGGTTGGGCTTTGCAGTGCTAAGCTTAACCCACGGGGGTCATCCCTAACGACCCCCTCCACTTGAATCTGCCCCTGAATGGGATAAAAACCCATAAATATGCGCCTCTAAGTAGGCACCTCCTGGCTTCCAGGTGCGTCACCTTCTTCGGCATCTTCAAACTACAACTGGCAGAAATGTGCCCTTTCTAGATCCAAACAATTTCCAAATGTGGTTTCTGTTCCCTTTTTGATAATCTTGCTTGCATAAGTTCAGCTTTCCCCCACGTGGATGAGTACCCGCTCCCTCCCCTCCCCCTCTTGCGTTTTCACAAATGTGAAAGAAGGCGGAGTGCAGTGCCGTTGTCCCTAGCATACCTCCTACCTGGTCTGTTCGGCAACTTGAAACACGACTTTAGGCCCAGGATATCTTGCACTATTTTCAGTTATCCCTGCGTTATTAAAATAACGCATATTTTGATTGAACAGTGAGGAGAGAACCGGACAGGCCACACCCGGCCCCTGCCCTTATTCTGAAGCTTATGCTGGCTCCTGGCTATGCTCGGCATGGCAAGAAGCACTCCGGTAGGTTACGTGCCGACCGTGCTTCCCTTTCGTTGTCGATTTCGGTGCATCTCAGGTGGCCTGTCTATCAGTTAGGAGACCGAAACTGAGCTGGATCAGCTTCTACATTATTAATTGAAAGGAATTCGGTTATTCCGTAAAAGAACTAGTGAATTTGCAAATTCCCTAGTTAGTTTGCAAATTACCTAGTGAGTTTGCAAACTAACTAGTTAGTTTGCCAACTAAAGAGTTAGTTTGCAAAATAACAGATTTCGCATGGTAACTGTAACTATATATATATATATTATATATATATATATATATATATATATATATATATATATATATATATATATATTCTTTTGGGAAACCGGGCACTCCCAGTGAGATGTATAAGTAGTCTTAAAATACCCTTTAAATTTTTGTGTGTTTTTTTTTATTGACATTAAAATGGGGTTGGACAGCTGAACAGAAATTGGGAACACAAAAACACGCTGTATATTATATTATTACCCTTTGATGTGTGACGGTTTAACCTTGTTGTTGGTTTTACATTGTTTAAAATTTCGTCACCCCCAATCATTTCCGAAATTCCACGCCCCAGTATGTGAACAAGCGTCGATACATGCCAATACATGAAGCGTTCCAAATAACTAACAAAAACCAAGCAAAATAAATGCCTCCTAGTATGAAGTCAGGCTTGTAAAAGGAAGAATAGTACAAAAATATTCCACCTGAAAGAGATTAGATTAACGCCTCAAATGGATGGAGTCATCGCCACGGATTTTTACGATGGGAGAGGGGGACGGAGTCCGGACTGGTGATGATGGGAGGGGGCAGACTCGGGACTGGTGGAGACGGGAGGGGGACGGACTCCGGACTGGTGATGACGGGAGGGGGACGGACTCCGGACTGGTGATGACGGGAGGGGGCGGACTCGGGACTGGTGATGACTGGAGGGGGACGGACTCCGGACTGGTGATAACGGGAGGGGGGGGCGAGAGGAAAATGCTGCGAGTTCTGGCTCCATATGAACCACTAACGACGATGTACTTCAGCAACACATTTATGTAGATTTATGCAGTAACAGGGGGGATTATGGAAAGATTAAAGGGAGATACGCGAAAAAATTATTATTGTGATTTCTTGCTATTTGAAAAATCCTGATCACAAAACTGTCAATTATTTTTGTATCTTCGGCAAAATTTTGGGAGGCCACTCACTTGTTATCGAAATAGGTTAACAGTTCCGATAAAAAGCTGAAACCTTTACCCATCACTTGCTTTTCGAAAACTAAAGTTGAAAAGTAATGTTTTTTTTTGTAATGAAAATGTCTGTTCTCCTGTATTTGTATTTGGATTAATTTTGTAAAGCCTTTAAAGAATACAAAATTAATTAGTTTGCCCTAGAAACAAAAAACAAATTACTCAAGTCTTCGGCCGTTTTGTTCCTCGGGTCTTGAGTCGTTTTCTGCTTCAGCCCCAGGATGACGGAATTTTTGCGTCAGATAGGTCAGGTGACCCCGGTATGAGAACCCCTAGGCTTATGGTTGGTTACTTGTGATTTCTTTTAAGCACTATATTTCTGTTTCAAAAGAGTTTTGGAATGTTGTTTTTCTTAAGTAGTTTTTTTTCTGTAGTAATCCAAAGTTCTACATCACTGTTTAGGATCGATATGACCTAATTCTTAGAGAAATCGATAGCCTTAGCCGTGGGTACGTCATATAAATCGATAAGAGGTGTACCGGTAAAGTCGCCTAGAAATGTTGACTTTGAGAGCAATTTTAAGGCATTTGCAGGCCGAATTTGCAAAAATGAGAATAGTACTTCTGAAACAACTTTTTGTGACCTTTTGATCTAGCCTATAATTTTTTTCGCGTATCTCCCTTTAAGTCGAGGGCTATTTGCAAGTCCTATTTGCATGGACTTGTTTCCCCGTTTTCCAAGCCCATGCAAATAGGTAAACAATTAAGACACCATGTAAACCTAAATCAGTTCGACAAGTCCGCTGTTTTTCTATTTGCTGATCAGTGTCATCGGTGTTGAAACTGACTCACCGGGCGTGTGCCCCCAGTCGATGTGTCGGCCAAATCGAGGAACTGTGTCCGGCTTCTTCCTGGCGGGCCGCAACATGTCCTGGCTTCCGGTGAGTGTCCCTGGCTACCGGTGAGCGTTCCTGGTTGCCAGGCCGCAACATGTTCTGGCTGCCGGTGAGTGTCAATGGCTGCCTGGCCGCAACATGTCCTGGCTCCCGGTGAGTGTACCTGGCTGCCAGGCTGCAACATATCCTGGCTGCCGGTGAGTGTCAATGGCTGCCTGGCCGCAACATGTCCTGGCTGCCGGTGAGTGTCAATGACTGCCAGGCCGCAACATATCCTGGCTGCCGGTGAGTGCCCCTGGCTACCGGTGAGTGTCCCTGGTTGCCAGGCCGCAACATGTCCTGGCTGCCGGTGAGTGTCAATGGCTGCCTGGCCGCAACATGTCCTGGCTCCCGGTGAGTGTACCTGGCTGCCAGGCCGCAACATATCCTGGCTGCCGGTGAGTGTCAATGGCTGCCTGGCCGCAACATGTCCTGACTGCCGGTGAGTGTCCTTGGCTGTCAGGCCGCAACATGTCCTCGCTGCCGGTGAGTCCTCCGTTTCTCTCAACGGCAACAGTTACTTCCGCTGCCTGATTCTTGTACACAATGCGTTTACTTCTCGACCGATGATTGAGTGTTCAAAATTTTGTTGTCTGAATTGTAAGTGCCGTAGGCCCTCGGTTTCCTGTATTTGAAGTTTCCTTCTATCCAGAAGTCCGCCTTTTCATTAACACCTCCAACTGCCTAGGTTTTGCGCTGTCTCCTTGGGATGCCGGTCAAACGAGACCTGGGGACATGTTCGTGTTCCATATATGATATGTTGAAAGTCAATGAATAGGTTTTGACGGCTAATGTTATGTTATTATTATGTTATGTTATGTTATTATGTATATTATTGAGGTCTCCATAAGATATGGCTTTTCAGCCCTCAATTACAAGGGCACAACACACATGGGGAGCACACACTTTCGTAAACCACACAATACTTTACACGTAGATAACAATTTTAAAGAAATGCACTCGCTCATTTTTAGCCTATCCTCTTTCCTAAATGCCTACTGTACAGAAACTTGACTCTCTCTCATCCCACTATTACAAGCTTCTACCCCCTGAAGCAAAAACTGTGTTTGGCTTGCTCCGTTCGCACCCTTGGGAGTTCTAGCATATTGCGGTCAGTCCCGCGTGTGCTCCGGCTAGAGATTTCGGAGCGACGCGAAACTGACCGCGACAGTGCACTTCCAGAGTCGTCGTAGAGTAGTCTTTTAATAATTTTTATGCCCCGTTTCTTTAGCAAATCGGGAAACATCGGTCCGCCCAGGGATTGCAGGGCTGGGGTCACGTGCTCACGCCTGCTCAGTCCCTTGACAATGTGTGCGCCAAAATTTAAAACTTTCTGGATGCGATGTTTTTGAGTGGCATTGCATCCTCCCCATACAGTCAAACAATAATGTTTATGTGGGAACACAAAGGCCTGAACAATAAGTTTTCTGGTCTCTGGTGGGATTTTGCAGCTGAAGCGATATAATTCAATGAGGATGCCGTAACAACGACGAGGTTTTTGCGACACTTGTTTTTCCCAGGTCAGGGCTGAGTCGACGTAGACACCGAGGATCTTCGTATATGATGTGGTTTTGATGAGGGGGTTACCGAACTGAATAGTGAGGTTCGGGTCACACCTGTTCCGGTTCGACTTTACAACGAGAAGCTCATTTACGATTTTCATGGTAATATTGTAATATAGCTTGCTCTTAGCCTTTGCACCTCTCTTTCGTTTTGTCATCTTTGAATGGGCCAGCCGGGATGTCCTGACGCGACGCTCGTCTCCAGCCCATATCCTCAAAAAAGGTCAATTAAGCATCCATTCATCTGTATCTGGAGAGACTTCCCCTTTCACGTTCTTAGGTATTGCGCTGCCGTGAGCGTGCTCCATGCGAGCCCCCCTCTTGCTGCCCTCTTGTGCGCGGCCACGCCAGAACCGGTACCTGTGGTCAGCACTGTGTACTGTCCGTCCCCAGGTGGGAGCCTCCCTCTTCGCCAGCAACATTGGCTCGGAGCACTTCATCGGCCTAGCTGGCTCCGGAGCCGCCGCCGGAATCGGCGTCGGAGCCTTCGAGTTCAACGTGAGTTCCAGCGTTGGTGTGGTGCCTGTCCCAGAACTACGTCACACCCTGTCCGAGAACTACGTCACACCCTGTCCCAGAACTACGTCACACCCTGTTCCAGAACTCCGTCACACCCTGCCCGAGAACTACGTCACACCCTGTCCCAGAACTCCGTCACACCCTGTCCCAGAACTCGGTCACACCCTGCCCGAGAACTACGTCACACCCTGTCCGAGAACTACGTCACACCCTGTCCCAGAACTACGTCACACCCTGTCCCAGAACTCCGTCACACCCTGTCCCAGAACTACGTCACACCCTGTCCCAGAACTCCGTCACACCCTGTCCCAGAACTACGTCACACCCTGTCGGAGAACTTCACCCTGTCCGAGATCTACGTGACACCCTGCCCGAGAACTACGTCGCACCTTGCCCGAGAACTACGTCACACCCTGTCCCAGAACTCCGTCACACCCTGTCCGAGAACTCGGGCACACCCTGTCTGAGGACTCGGTCACACCCTGTCCGAGAATAACGTCACACCCTGTCCGAGAACTACGTCACACATTGTCTGAGAACTACGTCACACCCTCTCCGAGAACTACGTCGCACCCTGTCCTAGAACTCCGTCACACCCTGTCCGAGAACTACGTCACACCCTGTTCGAGAACTACGTCACAACCCGTCCCAGAACTAAGTCACACCCTGTCCGAGAACTACGTCACACCCTGTCCCAGAACTCGGTCACACCCTGCCCGAGAACTACGTCACAACCTGTCCCAGAACTCCGTCACACCCTGTCCCAGAACTCCGTCACACCCTGTCCCAGAACTGCGTCACACATTATCCGAGAACTACCTCACACCCTGTCTGAGAACTACGTCACACCCTGCCCGAGAACTACGTCAGACCCTGTCCCAGAACTCCGTCACACCCTGTCCCAGAACTCCGTCACACTCTGCCCAAGAACTACGTCACACCCTGTCGGAGAACTTCACCCTGTCCGAGATCTACGTCACACCCTGCCCGAGAACTACGTCGCACCCTGCCCGAGAACTACGTCACACCCTGTCCCAGAACTCCGTCACACCCTGTCCGAGAACTCGGGCACACCCTGTCTGAGGACTCGGTCACACCCTGTCTGAGGACTCGGTCACACCCTGTCCGAGAATTACGTCACACCCTGTCCAAGAACTACGTCACACATTGTCTGAGAACTACGTCACACCCTGTCCGAGAACTACGTCACACCCTGTCCCAGAACTCCGTCACACCCAGTCCCAGAACTGCGTCACACCCTGTCCGAGAACTACGTCACACCCTGTTCCAGAACTCCGTCACACCCTGTCCGAGAACTACGTCACACCCTGTCCCTGAACTACGTCACACCATGTCCGAGAACTCGGGCACACCCTGTCCCTGAACTACGTCGCACCCTGTCCCTGAACTACGTCGCACCCTGTCCGGTGTGAGTCTGTGTCGGCATGTTTAGCCAATTATGTGAGTAGGTTTCTTTGGAGCTCACTATATTCATATTTTGAACTCACTACTTTTTATACCCTGTTCTTACAGTAAATTGATTGCAATAGCTTACTCATGTCACTCGGAGGAAAGTTCCGGGTCTTTGGCTGACATTGCTGTGGCAGGCGCTAAATTATTCCTCAAAATGAGCTCAAATCCACGGCCTGAAAAAGTCAAGGATCGGTCTAATGCTCTTGCCTTAGCCCTCACCCCACGGGGGGCACCGATGACCCCCAAGGTTTATTTTCGGGAAAACAGAAATACGACGAGGCGCTGCACGACAATTGAGGGCTCTACCTCTCACCCCATCCTTTTTCACCATCCCTGAAAATTTTTAACCCCGGGTCACCCAAGGTCAGGTCACCAGGCGAGGTCAACCAAGGTCACCTCCATTCAACTTTTGAGCTCTATAAGTGCTACATTTCTAAGTCGATTGATTTTAAACTTCCTACACTTCATGGCCCTTCCAGGGTCTACAAGATGTATATCCGGGATTTTTAGATTTCGTGACCTGAGATCAAGTCACGAGGTGAACTCTGACATCGAAAAAGCATGGGAAAAGCTGTCTTATGATCTAAAAGTCACAAAAACGATTGCAAATGCTCAGCTTGCTCAGAAAAGCGTTCTTGGACACCCTTTCACGGATCCCAGGGACCAAATTTACTCTTTGCCCTCTCTGAGGTCATCCAAGGTCACCTGGGGTCAAAAACAATATTTTGCAATATCTTTTGACCCAATTAAGCTAGAGCGCTGAATAAAACATCATCGTGTATGCCTCGCCACTGGCTTTCATTTGAAGGCGACTTTCTGACGTTTCGTGACCTCAGGCCATATGAGGTCACAAGGCGACCTCTGGAGGTCAAACCACTGGCGGGAGGTCATTACGTTCCACATAGGGGAAGAAGGTCGGGCCTTTTCCTATCAAATGTACTTTACCAGATCCCAATAGCTCTAAGGTCGTAAGATTTATGCCCAGTCTGCTTAAGCATTGCATATTTGAGTGAAAATAGCCTATCTTGACCTAACTTAACCTCTGGAGGTCAGACCATTGACCTGAGCGCTTAAGCATGCGAAGTAATTTCTTGCTGAATTCACGCGGACTTTTTAATGCAATTTGCAGATTTGCGCTAACCCCCATATGTTCAGAGTTAAAGGGAGGAATCGATGGCCCCCGGTGGGGCAAAGGTGGCGCCGGACCCCGGTGTGGTGCGGGTTAACGAACTTGGCCACCCAGACACTGGAATCCCCCGTGTACCCCTAGGGAACTGTCTATGTTTGCAACGCAATTTTCTGCAGCCGCAATATGTTCATGTGGCCATGGTTACTACGTGAGAATGGCTGTAATGCCAACTGATTTCCCTAACCACAAATGTAGCTCAGTAACGCGAGTCATAATTTTTCCCCAACGTAGACTGGAGTTCCCACATTTGCCCCCCAAAAAAAAACCTGATCTGTAACAGATCAGAAAGCCACTAAATTTACACCAGAATGGGCATAAGTTTTGATTCCGAAGGCAATGAAACGAAAATAATTAAATATTAAATCTTATGCCCGCCCTCCGATCTGCTTCGACGAATTTGGATAGGTTGAGTATGTGCTGACCTCTGTTCTCTGGATTGTTCCAGTTATCAAGGTCTTGCTTCAGTGGGGGCTCATTCGTATTCTGGATGCTGCGGTGTTTTTGCGTGGTTACCTTGAAGTGTGTCCGACAGAAAAGATCGCCAGATCCAGGGCGGGGTACAACCATGGGTGGTACCTTTGGAGGAGGGTGGCCAACAGCTCCCCTTCCTTTGAAAGGAGGCAATTTAACAATAACCCTATCACGTTGACTGGAAAAGAAGTAGGATGAAAAGTCCGTCTTGTCCCCTCCCCAAACCTTCTGGAACCCTGACCTTCCTCCGCCACTACGTATTTCTGGCCACGATTAGCCACTATGGAGGAGCGTGGTTACGTTGGTCTCCTCAGGGTGTGCAGTGCGCACCTGCGTCCCGGGCCACAGCCAGGGGCGCCGCCACGGAATTTTTGCAGGGGTGGGCGGGCCCGGGTTGGTGCTGACCGGGGGAGGCGAATTTTGAGCATGTTCGGTACCTGACAGCATTGATGAAGATGAACCAAAAAATTTTGGGGGGACGTCCCCCCTGGTTGGCAAACAGTGGGGACGCGTTCCCCCGTCCTCCCCGCTATCGGCGCGCAAGGCCACAGCGAGGCATTCGTGTAGTTTTCCACCGTACCTCATTATTATTCTTCAATGTGTTTCCCAGCCCCTGCATGCAATTTAATTCACGCTCAATATGTCGGCTTTTGATACGACGCTGTTTCTGTTTGAAAATGTTCATTATTCACAGCAAATAAAAAGAATATGAAGAAGGAAGTGCCAATATTTTAGCCAGGTGGCCCTAAGAAGTCACTCATATAGTGTTTCAACATTTTCTGTACCTTATTAGTTATTTGTTAGTCCACGTAACAAATTATATATGGAGCGGAACACTGACTGAAGTGTTTGTAAATGTATTATTTACTCTAGTACTTTGTTTTCAGGCCATTATTCTGATCCAGCTCCTCGGCTGGATTTTCCTTCCGGTGTTCCTGGCCAGTCGGGTAAGTCACGTATTATAAACAAAGCCTAATAAAGGTAAAGGTATACACTGGCAAATTGGATATTAAATATATTAAAAATCAAACACACGGACGCGTTTTGTTACTTTTTCAGCGTATGTTAGAAGAGTAGAACCAGGGGCGTGTCATCCCATGTTAAGTTCCCTATGCCGGCCGGTGTATTGACCGTGACGTCACTGGTTGATTTTTAGTTCCAGTCCTCTGATCGGCTGCCGCCGTCGCCATGGAAACTGGTCTCTGATGCCGCCGCTTCCTTTCATACAATTGTTAAATCGTTTGTAGGCCACGGTTCCTATAGACACGGTTCGGACATGACAGCCAGCTGACTGCCTAATTTGGCAGCACATTGGGGATATGGTAGTATTTTGAAGGGTTTTGTTCAAGATAACTTTGATTTTGCTAGCATTAAGGTAAAAAGTAGCATTTTGATTGGTTAATTGAAACGTTTGAAACAAAATTCTGAAGGAATTAGCATGAAGTGCATCGTGGATTTTCCTTGTTATAAAAGTGCTTTAGAGAGTACCTAAAACTGCACCCAGAAGATAGCCTGATCAATTTTACATACCAAAAATAAAAAATATACCCTTAAGCACCACTTACCTTTTCCCACTGGCCCGTGCCCCAAACCCCTGCAAACAGTCCCATTGGAATTACATGTTAAATTTTGCTGCCAAAAAACTGTTAGAACCAGAAATGGAACCTTCAAAACCCCCAGAATTCTAGAGAAGTATCTCATGTCCACCCCCTGTTGCAGGCAGTCGGCATTTTCCTGTATTTTCGCTACCATGTTCTCGTTTAATTTCATATATTTCTGTTGAATATTTTGCCTGATTTTCTAAGAAAGATTGTGTTCGTTTCCAATGCAGGCTGATGCTGTCCCTATTTTAATTTCTGATGCAAAGTTAAAACATCAGTCCATTACTGATATTAACATTTTACATACTACTAGCCAGCATTTTCCCTTGTTGGCATAAGCAACCGTAAATATTCGTGCAAGTACCGTCATGTCCACAAAGGACCTGAAATGCATTTCCCAGCTTGTTGCCTCACTGCATATCTTAAATGCTTTTAAGTAATGCATAGGAGTTCGTGGAAGTGTTTCGCTTTGGAGAATTCGAACAATATACCGACTTGATGCCAGATATTCAACTACTGGGATTCCTTACCGGATACAACATTTTAAACATGGGAGGAAAGAGGAAGTCATTTCTAATTTATTTCCACTGGAAACATTTCATCTCAAGAAACTGTTCTACACTGTTCTACCTGCAGAAATACCGCCAAGGACAAGTGCATGTCTTTCTTCAGATTCCCCACAAATTTAGCTCAGAGAGTGGCATGGGCGATAAGATACGACGAAAGGAGCTCTTTAATATTGACTATGAGATCATTTGTTCGGACCATTTCCTGGACACTGGGTATTGACCCAGCTTTCAAAGTTAAATCCACCATTTTAGGTACCTGACGTCAAACCCTGGCTGAGGGATGGTGTAATTCCAAGCCAACAAAAAGCACCGTCCAGGGTGAGTAAATACTAGAAGACACGAAGGTATTTCAAAAGCTTTCAATTTAAAGAAAATGATGTCACATTCAACCCTGTCACCCCACATTCAATACTGCGTATTCAACATGAGTACTTAAGGGGGGGGCAGTTTTAAAACTACGATGCGGCAAGCTGTGGGCAGTAGCAGAATTTTGGGTGACGGAGCAGTGGTAACACTTTCAGACTTTGGAGCGATCAAAAAGCGATCAAGCCCTGAGCAAAGCCATCGATATGGTACCTGACACATATACACCAATAATTTGATTTTTTTGTTGATACCTATAGCATTTTTAGAGCTCGCGTTGGGGAGTGTATAAGGGACCTATGAGTGTGAGGTCACCAAGGTATATGTGCACCAAATATATGAAGAGGGAATGAGCTCAAACTATTTTAATAACTTTATTTTTACAGCACCCATTTTACTCATTTGTATGTTTTTAGCACTAGGATGTTTCGGACATGTTTATGTTTATGTGTTAGTTTTTGGTGAGAGAGTTTTAATACCTGACTTCACCTGTTAGTGGGCATCAGCCTGTTGGTGATCATGTTTAATAAACAAATAAACAAACAAATCGTACAGGTGAAGCTAGTCTGGTGCCATTGAGCTCAACTGGTGTCCCCTGAGCTATTCTTGGTCCCTGAGCTGATCACGTGCCCTCTGAGTTGATCTGGTGCCACCCCCCTCTCTGAGCAAATCATTGTCCTTCCTGAACCTATCTAGGGCTCTCTGAGTTAGTCTGATGCCCCGAGCTTGCCTGGTGCCCTATTTTCTGCTTTAGTACCCTTTGAGCTGGTCCGGCCCCCTGAGCTGATTAAGTGTCTCCTGACTGGATTTGGTACCCCCAAGCTGATCTGGGCCCCGATCTGATCGAGAACCACTGAGCTGATCCTTTATCCTGTAAAGTGATCTGGTGCCCTATGGGTCAATCTGGTGCCTCCTATGCAGCTCTGAAGCTCCTGATCGGATTGGGTCCCCGAACTGGTGAGGCACCCCTGAGCTAATAAAGGGATCCTAAGCTGATTTATTGCCCCTGGTTCAATCTGTCCCCCTGAGCTGACTTGGGGCCCCTGAACTGATCTAGGGCCCAAGATCTTATCTGGGTCCTGGGGATGCCCTGAGCTAGTATGGGCCATGGGGGTAACCTGAGCTGGCTTTTGTAATATTATGTTTCATGTCTAGCTTGTACTAAATTTTCGAAACAATAAACTAGTTTTTCGTGAATAACACTCTTTACAGTATCCGGAAAAATCGCCAAGGCAGCGGCGGATCCATACTTTCATGGGGGGGGCAAGGGGGCGTCAGCCTACCTCACCTTAACCACAAATATCTTCTTACTCATACATTCCGGGGGCTTGATTCGGGATGGGGGCTTGAAAAGTGACAGATCCAAGGTAGGGCACCCAGGGGCCCGAACCTTCACCCCCCCTTTAGCTCCAAATAGCATCCCACTCATATCGGGTGCGCGCCCGATATGAGTGCACTGAGAGAAATTTTCACAATGTCTATACCAATACAGCCCTGATATTTGGGTTCACTAGAGCACAGCCAACGCTAAAGAAGGACAAAACCCAGTTCGTGCAAAGCAAGAAGTAGTTAAGGCATTGTTTTAAAACGAACATTAGTCGTCCTCTCATAATGATATAAACACGCAACTAAGCCAGTACAAGGGCAGCAACGCTGTCCCGTATCACTGAGATAAATTTTCAATGTCTATACGAATACAGCCCTGATATTGGGGTTTACTAGAGCATAACCAACGCTAAAGAAGGACAAAACCCAGTTCGTGCAAAGCAAAAAGTAGTTAAGGCATTGTTTTAAAACGAACATTAGTCGTCCTCTCATAATGATATGAACACGCAACTAAGTCAGTACAAGGGTAGCAACGCTGTACCGTATGATCAAAGCCGGCAGTAGGACAGACTTGCTAATACATTGGCAAGATGGTCGTATCCTTACAAATGTCGTACACATTTTGACCTGGTATTGCTTGTGTCGCGGAAGCACCGGAAGTGTAAGATGCACGTGCGCTACTGCATTTTTCATTCGTGTCGTGATCAAACGCCTCCCTCAGTCTTAAGGACGCAGGCCACGGGGAGTGTGCGCGGGACGGTGTTAGTACAGTTAGCGGATTGCGGTGGAAAAATTTCTTTGGTTAGCGTATAGCCTATCTAGGCATATTCTAGACCAATCTTTTTCAGTGTCAGTGCCCTATGACATTGGGAGCAGGCAGTCGCTAAAGTGGTGTGAACTTGAAACGGATTGGACTTGCAAGGTAAGCAGCTGCATTGGAATGCGAAGTGTCCAATTAGGTACATACCTACGTGTTTCGAAACTTCTTCCATTGCATACAAATGGCTTTATGGGTGTAGCCAGGGATTCTCAGGCATATGGAACCAGTGGCGGATCTGACCGGTAGGTTCAAGGGGGGGCAACCAAAGTCAAAAAGAAAAAAATAACCCGGTAAAAGATTTGGCCACAAGATGTTTGCTTTTGCTATTCAAGGATCATTCACTCAAAAGCAGTTTTTGATATCAAGAGGACCTAGGTCCAATGCTTGCACTGAAGTTGACTGGTTCTGTTTGAAGTTGAATGGTTCAGTTAAAGCACCAAGACCTTGCTTATAGACTTAAGGAGCAGGAGCCGGGGAAAAAATGACTAAAAGTCGACAGCTTTTGGGGGAATATGGTTCTTCACTCAACTTTTTCGTTTGGTGGATCAACTGCCTTTTTCGCCCCCTCCCCCTGATTCGGCCACTGTTTGGAACCTTCTTTGAGTTCTGGTGACCTCAATATTAGCTTAACCAAGAAAAGTTCGCATAATGGTTATTCGTCTCGTCAAGAGTTTTCGAACGCAAACAAAGAATACATCTGCACTCCGGTTTTCCGATGACTGTGTCCTAACCGCCTCGCGTCTCATTTTCAGCCCGAGCTCCCAAGGCCCTGGTGTGGGTGTTCGGCGAGTATATGATAACATTCAGGCTGTGGGCGCGCCACTGAGAGCGCACACAGTATGTGTAATGACGTGGAGGTGGTGGTGGTGAATGGGCCAATTGAAGCCCTCCTTATGTGGATCATATGCCAGTTCGTCTTCAGTCTGGAAAATAAAGGGACCAAAACAACAGCTCGCTTCTTGGCCTTCAATGTCCTCGCTGCGAAGGACGTGAACGTCCTCTGGAACCATCAAAGAATTTCGGGATGCGACGTTAATGGAAGATGGCTGAGCTGGAGAGGCTCAGGTGGTTGAGCTGGAGTGGCTCAGATGGCCAAGATGATTGCAGTAGGATGTTCGTTTGTTATTTTCATCCGTGCAAAGCTTTTGCAACTACTACGATCTGTGATAGTCATGTGTTTGATTTCTCTTAATGAATACATCGCTCTTAATAAAATAAAAACAACAAAGGAAACATGTTTTAAGGGAGTTACATCAGATGCGACCAGTGTTTTTCAGCAGGAACGAAGAGGAGTTTTATTGGGGTTCAAATAGTGATCAATGATATACTTCGAACTTTTTGTAGACCTATTCGCTGGTTTATAATTCACCCAAAATCGTTCTCTCCTAATTCAGTCACTAGAATGAGGCCGAGTGAAGACTTTGTCTAGGCCTGGTCTCTGCATTCCAAGCATGGTAATCATCTAGTTACGATAGGATGGTGACTGATTTAACACCAATTAAACCATGGTCAAAGCCTCGTTCTTGCGATAAGTTACCAGAGTAAGAAATGCTAGCACATTTGTAGGCCATGGTAAAGACTTCGTACATACTTGGTTATTGCATTTTAAGCATTGTAGGCACTTCGTTGCAATACGATGGCCGATGATTAATACCATCTCAAACCTGGTCAAAGCTTTGTTCTGGTGCTAACTTTTGGGCCCGCAATGTTAGTTTTGGAGTAAAAACTGGTAAATGCTTGCTAATAATGCAGACATTTAGAACACAAACTTTAGGGTTCTGCAGCCTCGTTACGAGGTTGTAACTTCGTGAAAATTTCTCTCAGTGTGGGATGTGCGCTCTTGGCTAGCAAAGGCGCCCTTGAGCAGCAAAGGCAAACGTGTGTAACATAGGTGCTCTGGACAGCATAGGCGCCCCTCAGATAGAAATAGGCGCTTCAGGAAACTAAAAGATTTCCTTTGGATTGTAAATCCGTCTTTGACAGCTTGGCGTCCTTTGGTTCACCTCAGGTTCGGCGCCCTCCGGGCTTGTCCCCCTTGACGAAAGTTTAAATCCGTTCCTTGTATCCACCACTGCACCGAGGTTTTCATTCGTTGATCTCGGGGCTTGCCGTGCCATTTACGTTTTATCTATTTCGGCTTGTGCCAAAAGAATTGTGCAAGACACTTACTAATCACTCACAATAAAAATTTTCGAAATCAGTCGCTTTAAATTAACTAACTCTTATGCTTTCGAATTACAGCGGTGCCAAAAGTCAGGAACGGCCACGGCCGAAAAATCAACCAGTGACGTCACACACGTCTTGACCAAATGAAACAAAAACATGGCCCGGATGATTTTACCTGTAAAGTTATAAGGCCTTGCGTAGAACTGGCTGGCGACGAATGCAAGTTTCTGGGAACTCACGTGATACTAAACGTGAGTAATATTTTCCAATATTTTTGATATTGCGAAATCCCCTCTTTTGGAATTTAGATTTTCATTTTGTTCAATTAGCGCCGACTCCAAAACTTTCTTCTATGTTTTGATACACCTCTGTGGAAAATCTCTGCATTTTTCCAGTTTGGTAGGTGTTCAAATTTTTCTGCGTGTGTTACAAATAAATCCGTAGTTTTATGGTTTCTCAGGTCTAATTTATGTTCGTAAATTCGTTTTTGCAGGCCGCGATACGTTTCCCCGTAGTAGAATCTTGTGCAGTTTTGGCATGGAATTTTGTAGACGATGCTGTTCTCATTGCTGTTTTTCGAATCTTGCTTCTTTTTGATGAGGTCTCCTATTTTCAAGCCTGTGCTTGCAATAAACCTAATATCTGCTTGTTTAAGTGTCCTTTCTAGTATTCTGTATTGAGATGTTTTCGGTCCTACAATAGTTCTCTGAGGCGTTGCTCTTGTTTTTCTCTAGTTTCTAATCTGTTTTGCCTTCATAAGACATCTCACGATAAATACTTTAGGGTATTTTAGTTTTAGAAAGGACGAGAATATGTGATTGATCTCCTCTTCGAGGTATTCGTTGCTGCACACACGAAGTGCACGGAGGAAAAACCCAATGATTACCCTGGATTTTACTCGGTCACTATGGGCAGACAAATAATGTATGAAATCCTCGGAGTTGGTTGGCTTTCTGTATACTTTGAATTTCACTCCGTCGTCAGTCCTCAGAATCGTCCGTGTGCTTGATTTTAATATATTTAATATCCAATTTGCCAGGGTGTACCTTTACCTTTATCGTTCTGTCAAATAGCTCTTCAACAAAACCTAATTGGGAAAAAATCATCACAGTGGAGACGAGCCCACACAGGGGGCGTAAACAAGGAAGCGCGAAGTTCAGCCTCTCCCCGAGGCATTTATTATAAGACCCATTTGGTAGCGTGGAGGTCCCCTCGGGATTTCAGGTGTCGGCCCTCCCTACTGGAACTAAATGTACGCTAGGCCACCAATGCATTTGTCTCAACGGGCCAAAGAAAAAGACACTATTTAACCCCAAGGAGTTTTATTTTAACAATGAAAAGGAATCTCTTCTCCTTATCAGGCGTCTTTGCTTCCCGCCTGGTACAATAAATGTGGCCAATGCCCCACAGCGGCCTTCAGAAAATGAAGCAATATAAGCTTTTGCCGAACGGGGAGTAATCATTCAGATATTCATAACTAGGACGGAGGTTCACAGTGATGGGAAACCCAATGGGCAGGGGACCATTTTGGAGAGCATGGAACCAAGAATGGTTTTCACTTTATTTGCGAGGAATGCCTTGTTGCCACCGATGCATCGTTGGTGTTGGAGAGGCGATGAGGGCCTCCCCGTCACGAAGGGGGGCCTCCTGGACATGGGCCCCCGGGGCCGCATCCCGCCTAGAGACGAAATAGCGTTGCGTGTATGGCCAACAAACGTCAACTTTATCCAAACAAAGACTGCTCGTGGAAAATCCGCGTTGGCTACCCCTGAAGTGGCAGATTTTTCACAGCGCTGCAGTCCTTGCATGGGTTTGTTTGCGCTCGTTGCTCCGAGTTAGTATTGATTGATTCATCGATTTGTCTTTCGAAATTAACAGCTGAATCATGCCACAGGAAATTGTGCAGAGATCGCTAACTCTGACATAGGCTGATCGTGGGCTGATCCACGATTTTCCATGGTGAAGACACGTGGTCGGACGGGGTCGCCATCCGGATCAGTGGGGCGCCATCCGGATATCCGGATCAGATATACTAGCATTCTGGGGAAAGTGAACTTACAGGAAGACGCCATGACCATTTCAGGGGGGGCGCTGATATTTGATTGGGGACAAGTACCCGCTGCCATACCCCCTGGCTCCGCCTATAACCTCTGAACCTTTTTATTCAGAGTTTTTAAAAACGCGTCGAGTGGAAGATGAGCTAAAAAATTTAGAAGTGTTTTCTCTGTCAAAATGCTGCGAGTGTCCTCGGTGATAATCGGTGAAGGTCTTATAAAGCATATATAAAAAACATATATACGAAGGCTATATGAAGCAAATATAAAGTTATTTGGACTCTAAGATGGGTGTTTTCTGGCGTTTAAGCCTTCCAATTAAGCTTAGATCCTTCCATGGCAATGAAGCCTAGGCAAACATTTAAAAATATGTTTTCTTCAAAGCCCGCGGGCCTGGGCCGGGCTGTTGCCCCGGGCCCATAAAGTCCCAACCCCAGTGTCCGTTGTTAACTGAGAAGTGAGTGGTTTGCGCTCACGGGCGCATCAACCTGCCAAGGCCGTACAGCGGCTGGCGTGCAGCCTGTGCCGTTGTGCGCACTCGGTCTGGATTAGGATAATTGGAAACGATATTCCTAGCTTACATTTCTCTCTACGGTAAATATTTGTATGGTTGAGTCAGATGGAAACTCAGCATCACTCTCGAGAGCCATCCGGCCAGGTCCCTACTTTCACCAGATCATTTTGGGATTTCAGCCAATATGGAAAAACTTCCGAAGTTTACCGAATTGATAAAAGGAACTTAAAGATAGAATCCGACGTTGTTTAGTGAGTCTCATAACTTTTCTGTTTTGGAGGGTTTTCTGCCAGCGAGAAAAAGAAGTTTCACTCACAACAATCGTCCCCAACCCCTTGGTGAGTGGTATTATAGTGATTATTTTACGCTATTCAAATCTGGGCACCCCGAATTATTTTTAGAAATCCACCCCTTCTATTGACAGCATTTATGCAGAGATCGGTCTTAGCAATGATAGTGCTTTGTATTCCATGGGTTGTATATTACCGAGCCTTGGGTGGATCCATTGTCCTTTTCGTTCATTGACAATGTTTCTGCGAAGTGCTGTGTGCGTTAAAAACCACGACTCACAAGTGAGAGGTCCATCACATTCTGATGTGCGTCGAAATGGGGGGAGGAGGGACGCATCCGCCTACTGGCAAATCAGGGAGACTTCCCCCATAAAATATTTTGGAACTTGGCTCAGGTTTTTGTCATTGTATCCCTTTTGCCTGCGTGGACCAACAAAACACACATTCTCCTGGGTGTAAATGTGTGCTGATGTGTATCGTCGGTAGTGTTTACAAAGGCAACATACAAAGATCAACATTCGCTTCCCCGCCCTCCGGTCATCGCCAACCCGGGGTCCATCCCCCAGAAAACAAATTCCAAGGCGAAGTCCCGGCACATTCTGTAGCAACTGCACTGAGAGGGAGAAGCTGATGACAAGAACCTTCCCCCATCCAGAACCAAAAACTTTTGAATTGAGGGCCATTGCTGAGGGCCATTGCTGCCTTCCGTACTGGGTGGTTATAAAATGTTCCGGTTATTTCCCACTTTACATAAACGTAGGAATGTTTTATGACACGGCCCCCTGCCCTTCCCCTGTTATTTCGATGTGTTGCCCTGTATTGTCACTCGACTGAGGCCGGGACCAGGTCGCTTGACGGGCCCCGATGTCGTGCGGAGCCCTCCAATCCCAGCAGCAGCGAATGCGTATCCCTCACTCTGCTGTCAGTGGGAAGGTCAGGGCTGCACTCCAATCAATGCCGGGATCAATGCATATCGCAGCACCACGGCAGAGTGGTGACCTTCGAATGATGCGGCCGTTAAAGTAAAAACTTCACAATGATAGGCGCCTCTGGTGTAACTGCTTCGTCACTTTCCCGTCTATCCTTCTTCAACGGGAGATGCCTCGTCACCTGCGTTCTTTTGTGCTGCGGTGATGCAGCGCATTGGACGCTGCATCTTGTTCCTGGTCTGTCCACATGGACGCTGACGCGGAGGTTCTCGAATGTGGAGTGTCAAATTGGGAACGGGAGGGTAGGACTCCATACTCTATAGCGCGTGATATTCCATGGTTCATTTTTTAGAACTTCACGCAAACTCTTGGCTAGATTTGCTCTCGTGCCAGATGCTCTCGTGATTGAGTCGTGGGTGGATCCATGCTTTGCGATGGGGAGGACACCCGTGGAGTCAAGGGTGTGAATTTATATATTTTTGAGGGTACATTGATACTCCCAATGAAATTTCAAAGTAGTGTCAAAATATCGCTTAAATATTCGTGTTTTCATTTTATGCATTTAAATTTTGGTTTCGTGCGATTGAGCAGGTCCGTGCAAAGGTGAAAATACACATTACATTATGCTATCTCTTTTTATTGGTAGTTAGTAACAGAATTTCAAATTTCGGCGCCTCTGTCAATTATTTTAGAAGTCTAGGCTCCTGTTTGGGCCCGCTATACACGCCAGTGCTAGTGGCTAGGTACTCCGTTTACAAGAAAGTAGTGAAGGCACGTTTTTTCTGTGCATTAATGAATTCGACCACGATGCTTGGTACTGACAAGAAGGGCTTGTACAGTGTACAATGTATATATCTGAAAAGGCTACAATCGAGCCTCATCACGCCATGCGAAGAATTCATGTGTAATTTTAAGGAGTTTCTGTGGGCAACAGTGGTTGGTTGGCTATCATGCGTGGCTATGTGGTGGCATATGGCAACCGGCCACGTGCAACAGTGGTTGGTTGGCCGTCAAGTGTGGTGGCATATTGGCAACCGGCCACGTGCAACAGTGGTTGGTTGGCCGTCAAGTGTGGTGGCATATTGGCAACCGGCCACGTGCAACAGTGGTTGGTTGGCCGTCAAGTGTGGTGGCATATTGGCAACCGGCCACGTGCAACAGTGGTTGGTTGGCCGTCAAGAGTGGTGGCATATTGGCAACCGGCCACGTGCAACAGTGGTTGGCTGGTCGACACCACCATATATTGCTGATGCACCTTCAAGCATGAAGCAATACAGTTTTGGAATCCAATTAAACAATGCTTCCTCATATTCGTGGCCGAAAAATTTAGCACCTAGCCATATCTGCCAGCGAAACTGGAGTGTAAACACATTACCTGGACAAATCGTAAATGCATATGCATATTTAAGAATTTTAAGAGAGAACTAATAGCAAGCTTTGAACAAGACACAACCCCACTTTTTTATTTGTATGGCTCAAAGACCGGCGGTATAATACATGCAAAATGAGACATAATGATCACTATTTTCGAACTCTGAAAGCATGATCCCCAGGATGCAACTGTGGGCATTACGGGAGAAGCAATGGCTCATTTTGTCTCAGAATGTCGATTTTATGAAGACAGCGTCAAACACTATTTAACTTATAACCTGTCTTTATTATATTATTAGTATCATATAATCTATTATACAACTATAGTATACATGTATAAATATATGTATAGGTTGATTCTGTTCTTGTTTCTTCTATTGCAACATTTTGTAAGCGTGATGCATCTGCAGTCATTGAAGGTCAGCATAAAATGTCTGAGCCTCGTCGCTGGCAAAAGGAGAAGGGGCCGGTGATCTTCAAGATCCCACTAAAAGAAAATGATTAACTCTAAAACCAAAGGAACTTCTGCTTTCGCGACGTTGGTGCAAAAGTGGATCTAAACGAGACGTTTGTGGAGCCCCTCTGGTAAAATCGTGATTTTTACGAGGACATTTTGTTTTAATAGGTACAACTTGGTCGTTTTCAGTGGGAGCAAATACAGATTGAGTCTTCCTGACTCAACCCTTGCGTTTTTATTTTCCTCTCAAGCTGTTTGCCAAAGCTTCCAACACCTACCCTTTGGGACTCAAGACGAACATTTTCGGACAAAAAGGGCGACAGGCCTCCAGCCATCCCAGTCCCGATGATTACGATAAAATGGACAAACTTTGCGCATGAAAATTTCGCTTATCTAGAAATACAAAAATATTTATCGTGTTTATCATTTAAAATATAATTCAACTTTGATTACCCTGTCTAAGTTCCTAGTTTTCCCTAAACACAAGCGTCGCCACCTTCAAAAAGTGATGGGGCCAGTCAGTCTTCAATCTTTCTTTGACGAGGAAATTTCCCTTTTAGAACCGAAAGTTCATCGGAATTGAGCTCACTGTTGCCCTTTGCACTGGTTGGTGATACACCAATTTGGCTAAGTGGGAATTTTTGTGAAAGGCGGGTGGGGGGGGGCAGGCTTCCTGGTCTCACCTATTCCGACACGTCTGCCACCAAGCCAAGGAGATCAGGGGTCAGGTACAGCGTATATTTTAAGGAATTGGGACTGGTGGCCATTCGGCTGAAAAGGGCACGAATTCCCACCAAAAGGGCACTCCTAGAGCGTCAAATGCCTGATGACTGGTGGGCACTGGGCCGTTCAGGGCCGTTCACTAGTGGACATAGCATAGGGGACTGGTGGGCAAAGTGCCCACCACTTTATAACTAAGATATGCCCTGGTCCGGTATGTGTCGAATGTCAGCATGTTGCCAATACATATTGGGATTTACACAGCTCAGGGACCTGAGCCACTTCGGGCAGGTGTGGTTTTTCTCAAAACCGCAACTCCAGGGACCCGTTCAACTTATTATGTTTTTTTCGGAGCCACCTGTATAACCCCAGGAATGGCTCGAGGGGAAGGCGATCGCTACTTACCATCCCCACTAAATACACCGCTAGTTGACTGCGTTACTCTTCATGCAATCGAATTCGATTTTACCAGCGCTAAAATCCGCAGAGATATTGATCGGGTCGGTTCTAGAGCTGGAGCTGCAGCTCCGCGGCGCCGCTGGACTGGGCGGGCCCGGCTTTCTGATCACGCATCGATTGACACGAACGCCGTGGAAAATTCCCAGATTGGAGCCAAACGGAGCTGGCTCTCAGCTTCTAACATGACAGGATCGAACATTCGGTGGAGATACGGTTTGTACATGCGGATCCGGAGTGTCAGCTGTTCGTCTGTAGGCGGCCGGCGTCGATGGCAATGTTCGCCGTGCCGCGGAAGCCGGCCGCCGCTGATCAGTGTCAGATTCGTCGCCGGCGGGTCGCGCGCGCCGACAGAACCTTCTGGAAGGCGACGTCTGACCCGTGAGATTAATGTGGCCCATTAAAGCATATCACGGCCCGGTATACCATGCAGGCGTAGTCCTGAGGGGGTGAAAGGGACAGCCGCTACTTCTCCTCTGGAGCCATGAGGAGACCTCCCGAATGGCTAAATCATGGCTAAATCAACCCGAACCTTCTATGGCTAAATCATCACAGAACCAGTCTGTGCGTATAATTGTCTTATGACACTCTCTTATTGCGACATTTCGGCGTAACGTCTCTCTCATCTTGAAGAACTCAGCGCGATCTACTCTTTCTGAGGAGTGTATCTTCTGGGGAAATAGACTCTTAAATTTTGCCAAATAATTTCTCTGTACACGTGCCATCTCGTTCATTTTGCACGCGCCACTTTTTTCACAGATCGCCGTGGCCGCGTGAACACCGTTAAAGAGAAGGTGGCACCTCGGTGCAGCTCCAGACTGTTGTGGTTATACTGCAAATCATGGATTTGGCTTTATCTCAGCTAAAAATGGCTTATATGCATAGTATTTCGTTTTCTGTTAGCAATAAAAAGCTCCATATCAGCGTGATGTCAAATCAACGTTTTAGCTGGTAATACTTTTCAACAAATTGAACCTGTTTGACTTGCGCCAAAAAAGGAAAGCAGATAGGAAGAAATGAAGCGTATTTAGCGATAAGAGGTGACCAGTAGGAAGTAAGGTGATATTGATTGTTTTATATATTAAAACATTTCAAATGTTTTACTATTCAATAAAGCAAGTATTTATGCATTTATAACTAAACATAATTAATATAATTCATTATGTCAATCAAACATGTTAATCAAGCATAATTGAGTATGCATTTATAATTGACAGTACCAAAGTCACGTTTAGCACGTGGGTTTTAAGGATGTCCAAGCATCAGGTATCATGTATCATGTATTTCTCACACTTCCACACAAATGAGGTGGCTCTTAAAGTGTCGTCGCAATGAGTATGAAGTGATTATAAACTATGGAAGGAGATGGTAAGGATGAGGAAAGGTGAGGATCAAGAGGATGGGATTCTACCTGGAGGGGTCGCTGCAGCCACAGGCGCATGCGCTCACAGCCTCCAGGTAGAGTAAGGATAAGGATAAGGATTAGGTACCGGTTAAAAAAACACACACACACACAATCGCACACACACTTCGAACATTTAAACTAAAACTTAGGGTACAGGAGACAAGCAAGAGACAACTGTCTGCGCAGCACGAGCAATGGGGCTTTAGCTTGACAACTTTTCAGGCCTTGTCCCCAGCCCCCAACCACGAATCAGGAGCCGCCTTTACTGTGACGTCACGCTGGCGCCAAGCTTTCCTTCACTCAATAAGTCCCATGTTAAAATTTGTCGATTTCAGCCGGCTCTCACAAGAACAGTATGAGTCGATGGGAAAACATTGTTCTTTCTCCACCATTCAACATCAAATTTGTTTTTGAAATTGAGCATTTGAAGTGATATTCGATGAAAGTAGAGTAATCTTGCCTTGTCCCACCTTGACGATCTAGACAGCGTATTGTAAGGAGTGGAAATGTGTCTAAAACGCTAGCGTACGTTGAAGTATCGATTATTTCTGTTAAAGGGAATGTGGCACCTTTATAACGTGATTTTAACTGAGATAGCAAAGTTGCAAAGCAAGTCTGAAAACCCGGTACTTAATATATCATTTGTCTTGGAACTCGAAATTTCCGTAGAAAAAAAGCTTTAACCTACCTGATATGTACCCCTCCTGTACCCTAAGCAGCAGGCCACAGGTGTCATGGCTGTTGGTGTGACAAGATATGCTGACGTCACGGTGAGTATCAGCGAATCGAAGCCCTTGAAGCGTATAAAATATGGTAGTGGTTGCCAGATCATGACATCCACAGGCAGATATTTATTTCTTTCCCTAGAGGAGAATTTTAAAAATCAAGATATTGAGCTTATTGTACATTTTTCAGAAAAATCATGGACTCCTTGATTTCGGCTTAAAATTCCCCTAATTACACTAAATTCCAGGATTCGACCAAGGATTCGCGCAGTCATGCAGAAGAGGGTGACTTAAAGTAGATGCGTTCGGTCGATCTCACAGTGGTGCACCCTAAGACTGAAAAGGGGCGGCAAATCGTCAAAACCTGGCGCCCAACCACAAAGTTGAGGGCGGTCAGAGGCAAATGAGGGGTCCATGTAGGAGTGGGGCGCACTGAGGCTGTAGATTGCGGTGAAGAGTGGAGAAGGAGCGGTCAATCATGGACAGGAGAGCGGTCCACATTGCAGTGGCCCGCCATCTCCATTATTCCCGCCATCTCCATCTCTATCTCCATGCCGTTTATTGTTCACGATGTGCAAAGTGGTATAATCGGTACTGGAGTGACGCAAAAGCTCTGAGGCTTAAATCTAGGCGCCGGTACAGATTGCTGTTAAACATTGATCACAGACAACACATACCCACATATACACACACACGCATACCAATTCCGCCAACATTTTTTGCCCCTAAAAACAACTGGCTGGAGCTGGATCTGCCCCTGAACGTGGGTACCTTTAAATATCGTCGCACATAGCCCCTGCATTACGATCTTAAAGCCCTTTTCATCATTTATGCGTGGTTTTAGTTTTTGGAAATTATTTTACGACACCCACCCCTTTTTGTGCAAAGTTTGGGAACAGACTTCAACCGACTGTAACTCTCTCTCTCTCTCTCCCTCTCTCTCTCTCTCGCGGATTTGTGACTCAATTATATACACTGTCGTCTAACTGAGCCTTTACTTATTTATTCAGATGGCTGATCAGGCAAGCGCAGCTGTTTTGTCTATACTTATGTAATAAGAAGGTGATTGTGTGGCCCTTTGCTGCAGGTGGGCACCCTTCCGGAGTACATGCGGAAGAGGTTTGGCGGCTCGCGCATCCAAGCCTACCTGGCTGTGCTTTCGCTGATCCTCTACATATTCACCAAGATCTCGGTAAGCGTGGGCTGCACATTGTACAGCACGGAACATGGTCGGCGAAAACGGTAGTGGGGGTGGATTGCCTTTACAATAGTCGTAACAAGTGCATTTTATATGATGTATCCCCAGTGCATTTATACACCTGCCTGGTTTGTCTGCATCGAGGAACAGGCTTGGGCACATTCTTTTTGAAAACTTTCTTTTTTTGTTTAAGTTGAGAAAAGCCTGAATATTTTCTCTGGAGTAAGTATGAGTCGCAGGGGTGTGGATTTCTATCCCTTTGGGGTGCCCCGGCACCCCCAATGATGAACTGAGAACCCCAATGATGATTTGGACACGCCCTACCAAAATGTTGAGCAAAGTCCTAATGAAGTGCTTAAAGAATAGGAAACTTTCAACAAATACGTAAAACAAAATACAAATACTTACAGTGTCATAATGGCTGACATTCTGCATCTGACTTACAACCTCATATTTTACCAAACAACGGAAATACTCAGGCATAATGGACAGCGGCGGATCTAGCTGGTAGGTTTGGGGGGCAAGCCAAATTCGATAAAAATCTTCAAGCGGTAAGACCGTAAACCAAGAGTCGATAAGGAAAAAACGTCGCGGGGTCCAACATTTTGTTGGTCTAAATAAATGACCTTCCAACTTAAAGGCACGTGCACGTTTAATTTATTTGCTGACGACACTGCAGTCTACAATGCGGTAACGAGTGTCGCAGATCAGCTAAGCCTCCAACAAGACCTTAACGAGGTTGCACTCTGGGAGACCAAGTGGGAAATTAAGTTTCATCCACTGAAGTGTACCTCACTTCAGACAACCCGAGGCAAAGAACTCCTACCATACCAATATGTTCTGCACGGTCAAACGTTGGAGACTGTCCGGAATGCCAAATACTTAGGAGTCACCCTCAGTAAAGACTGCAGCTGGAATGAGCACATCGAGAAGACTTGTTCCAAAGTCAAAAATTCTCTTGGTTTCTTGAAGAGGAATTTGAAAATCAGCTCCCAGAAGATCAAAGAAGCTGCGTACAAGGTATATGTACGTCCCATTTAGGAATATGCGAGTGCCGTCTGGGACCTTCACCATCAACAGAGCATCAATAGAATATAAAATATTCAACGTAGGGCGGCAAGGTTCGTTATGAGAGACTACCGGAGAACGACCAGCGTAACATCAATGCTAAAAGAGCACAAATGGTCATCTCTTGAAGAGCAACGAAAAAAGCTCGGCTTACGATGCTTTGTAAGATAAAACACGGCATGATGGATGCAGAAGGCAAGAGTAAATTTATACCGCTCCCTCCAAGATCACGACGGGGACACAATCAGCAGTTTCTGGCACCACGATGCAGAGCGGACTATCACCTTCACGCTTTTCTCCCGAAAACATCCGAGATTGGAACAACTTTCCCCATGCAACTGCGGAAGCTGCTTCACTCCCTTTGCGTGACTCTTTTGTGTAAACGCTAATCATTTTTTATTAGGGCCACTCCCAACAGGCACACTTGCCCAATTACAGGGAGTATTGGCGTGGGTGTTTAAGGATCCTCTCCACCGGGTTAGATCGGACACGGAAGGCGGTTTCCCGCCGTGGGGATTGAACCCACGTTAATCCATGCTATCTGATCCGTAGACTGGCAACGAAGCCACTAGGCCATCCCGGCCCCTCCATCCATCTTCCATCCATGCATTGTAACCTCATATGTAAATTTTCCTTCTTCTTTTTGAGATGTATAAACTACGGACACTCGCATTGACAAAATAATCAACTTGGTGATTGTGGTCAATACACGGTAGAACTAGAAGTATAACAAATGGCCACAAGTTACTTGTTTTGTTATCATAGGCCCAATGTTTACACTGAAATTGACTGTTTCTGTTTGAAGTTGAGAGTTGAAGCACCAAAGCATTGGTTATAAACTAGAAAGGAGTCGAGGCAAAAAAGAGTTCGGCAGCTTCGGCAGCTTTGGGGGGACAATGCCTTTTTGTCCCTGCTGGATTCGCCACTGATAGTGGACAATTAGCAAAGTATGTACATACCTGCAAGATCACTTATTGCATAGTGCATTCTTAAGTAGTGATGCAGTCCATACGATACAGCAAAGAAGTTATTCACAAAAACTGAATTGTTTGCAAATTGTTAATGTAATGGAAAAATCGCTTTATTTCCTGGTTTATTATTGGTAGCTAGAACTTAATTTAATATATTATGAACGTATTGACCAGGAAAAATGATTTTGTTCTTTTTTAATTGTATTACAAAACCCGACAAGTTTCGGTTTCCGCCATCTTCTTGGAGTGATAAAATTGCTAAAAAATATCAGCACAAAAATCCAGCATCGTGACAGTATATATGGTTTACAGTCCGGGAAACTTCACTCTTAGAGGGCTGAAAAATAAACGCAAGGAACATGGTGATACATTTCTTTTATTTGTGGGAGAGGTTTAATGAGACAACTGCGATACCACTGAATCAAATTAATTTCTACGAGTAAATTACACTGTTCATAGTGGGTTTTAGTTCTCGAATGTAGATTTCCTCAGCAATTTTGAGGTCCGCGTTGTCCTTGGTAGTATTAAGAATTTCTATGGAAAAGTTGTCGTTAGTATCTTTCTGTTCCATGGCTGGGTGAAAATTTAAAATGTGTTCTCCTAAGGGTGTATTTAGACGTCGAAGATGGGAATCGCTCAGGTGTTCATTAAACCTTTCCCTTTCAAGATTTTGTAAATTCCGTTTTTGATGCTGCATTTTGCCCTCAAGCCGTTTTCACATGTGTGACAGCGACTTCTGGCTATAAGCGCTGTCACACATGTGAAAACGGCTTGAGGGCAGAATGCAGCATCAAAAACGGAATTTAAAAAATCTCGTGTCGTTCCTGTTCCTCCGAATTTTACATTGGTGAAAGTTCACGTCTTGCAAGGGAAAGGTTTAATGACCACAATTCTATCACTCCAAGATGATGGCGGAACCCGAAACTTGTCGGGTTTTGGAATACAACTATAAAAGGTATAAGTTCATTTTTTCCTGGTCAATACGTTCACTGAGAGAAAAAATCACTCCGATATCTGGCGCAAACCGGTGCATTTTTAACACCTCGTTTCAGCGTGCCAGTACTCTAGTTCGTGGAGGATTGGCACTCCATCTAAGAGGTTTCTGCTCCTCGCTACATTGGAGTAAATCTTCCCTAATATGAGCGTACAGTCACTCTGGGGTAATGACACTCCCTATTGTGTGGTTAAATATACCGCTCACTCCGCAAAAGGGAGTGTTCAAAATATAGAGCAAAGCCAAAAGGGGGAGTGATGGTGCAAAAACCACCGCCTCTTTTGGAGTAACTTCGATTTACTCTACCATGAAGTATGTTCACTCTCGAAACCATACAGGGAGGCACGGTCACGTGACATCAAAACAATTTCATGCCAGCTAATGATTGAACCTCGTATTCCGGAGATACTCAAACGGGACAAGTAAAGAGCGTAAACCTAAAGTAAAGGATGCAGTTCGATGTAATTTTAGCAATGCCACCAGCGGAGACTACTCTAGTGCACTGAATTTTCGCCGACGCTTTATAAAAAATTGGGCCTTGGAAAAGTAGTATTTGCATAGAAATAATATGCGGAACGGTGGAAAAGATATATATTCCGACGGTTTTCTACCATACTCAGCGACGGTGGGACGTTCAAAGTTAAGAGGGCACCATGAGCTTTTCAACCCATAGGCGGATGCAGGGGAAAGGGAGGGAGGGGGCACGGGCATGGACTCGTACGGTCTGTCATGGGCCTTTCGATGGTCATCGCCCTCCCGGGTCGAATCCTGGCTATGCCGTTACTTCTTGATGCCCGAAGAAGAGCTTTTTCGAGGGCTCTCTCACTCTCAGAAACACTCAATTATTTGTTCTCTCCAAAAACTTAATACAACACGGTATTGATCCCGCATTTCCACAGATTAATCCCAATGCGACTTTCGTCCACACTAGCAAAATGCACTTAGACTCTGCCAGAAATAAAAGGGGTAGGGGGTAGACCATTTTCATATTGCTGCTGGCAAGAGATTTTCCACGCTTGGATACAAAACTTATCGGATTTGAGCTCATCGCTGCCTTCTGCATTGTCTAGTAATACAATTTTCCGGTTTCATCCCAATTGAGCTGAGAAAGGATTTTTTGACGAAAAAAGGGGAGCCGTGACCGCTGACACCCTCTTTTCCCTGATTTTGGTATGGATGACAATTATACAATGAAATTGAAATCTAACTGGGAAATATGTTTAACCTGAAAGCAGTCGCGGTCCAGATCTTACGAGTACAGTGACAGCCCCAAGGGAGGGGAAAGGGGCCGCGGCCTCCTCACGCCTAAGAGGCGCCAATCTGGGGGCGAAAAGGCGCCCCCAAAACAAGGGTTTACACTAGGTCTTCGAGGCAAAAAATATCTGATCTCCTCTCCCCTAGGATACGACATGTGGCGCCCCTGGGTGAAAAAAGTCCGCTCATTTGGGGCGAAAAGGTGCATCCTTCGTTTGGCAAAGTGCGCCCTCTGAGGCTCGCTTGCCCTTCACTCTTACCGAAATCCTAGACCTGTCACTTCACGTGTATGAGTATTCGACAGATGAGGCCATATTGGACGATGGTGCTTATGGAATTAAACGGACTAGAAGTGTATGTTCGGAAAGTTCCACTAGTTGTATGAGGTACTCATGGTTCAATTTGAGAGGGCCGATATCCTCCTTGCTCGCCAGGAACAATATTCACCTTCATACACCGCATTATCACAGAATAAGTTACACATGAGGATCATGGCTATTTCACAGGAACAGCTTCACTTAAAAACCACTCCACAAACGTCCTCTGACCTTAACACAGAAAAATAAGACAGCGCTCTTGCCATCAACCTCCCGACTTGACGTTGAAAGGGAAAATGGCTAACAGGCTGCATGGATTCTGGTGTAACGTAAACCCCCTGATGAGGCCCAATTCCTTCTGTAAGAGTCGAATTACTATATGTATCGGTAAAAGTTTTTTTCATACTCTACCTTGTGGTTCTTTTTCCAAAAGACGGATGAATTCACTCCATTTATTGTTACTGCTCCAGCTTTTAGAGAACCAGTACGCTAGTAGAGTAAGCTTTTTTAAGCCACTTTTCTGTTTTCCCGCCAAAATTCACTCCTTTTCTTGTGGTATGAAGACTCTCTAATGAGGTGCTATGACCAAAAAGGCGTTGGAGTACTACACCGGGAGTGATTTTTTTCTCAGTGTTCATAATATATTAATTTAAGTTCTAACTCTCATTGTTTGCAAATGTTCACTTCAAAATTCATTTACATATTGAAAAAGTTTTTGAAATCAAGAAAAACTTTTTCAATGTTTTTGTTCTTTTTACAAAAGGAAGATGCCTAACTCGGGCATCCATAGCTGACATATTTCCTATCAGAAAAAGAGCATTTATCCATAGGGCTTTGGTTCCCTGATGATGTCACAAAACAATTTTTAACATCGAGACTAGAGCATTAGCACAGAAAAGGTATCGTCAGGGAACAAGGTAACCTACTGTCTTCTGAAAACCTAAGGAACCGTTGCAACATCCGGGGAAATACGATGGATTACCTGTTTTTGCTGCAATCAAAGACAGGAATTTCAAAGGCATGCCTTACCACACCAAGTATTCAACCAATTGTTTCGTTCGCACTCTCAAAACCCAAGGGGACAGGACATTGGTATCGGCTGCTTACTAATAGCGAAGAACAGGTGGAAAAATTATGGGAAAACTACTGGAACGAACGCATGCCTGAACAATCATGACCCGATGACTATTGTGCTGTAAGGGGATATTCAAGGTCGATATACTACGCTGCATTACATTACAAAATTATCACTCGGATTTGTGCGACAAATTTACAACTCTATCGTTACGGCATTAAAGATGATCCTGCATGTGAAAGATGCGGAAATCGTACAGAAACAGTCCAACATAAATATTTCCTTTGGCTGGAAGTACGTTTGTCTTGGATGAGTTTACAAATTCTTCTTTGAGGCTGGGGAATTCGTGTAGAGCTCAATATGTCCAACGTCATAGTGGGGCATACTCAGCACCCCATAGCAGATAACGCAATGATACTTTCAAAGTCTTTGCTTCAAAATACACCTCAAGTCCCAACAATCGCACATTTTAAATGTAGGCTGAAGCTGGATATAGATTCGGAGAGATATGCCGCAATAATCAATGGAAGCAGTGGACATTTCGATAATAAGTGGCAAGTGGATACTCGCATAAAACCTATTTCTTTTTGTTTAAACGCTCTCAAAGTCCTTCAGTCTGGGTCACATGTCGGCGAGCATTGTGTTGTGTACGACTCAGCGCTCGGAACATGTCAGTCGTCCAACACCTGAAATGTTTTATATAACAGGTACACATGTGGAAAACGCCGAGATTGTGTGCGTCATAGTGATGTTTGCTCGCCAGGTGACACGAGACGTGTGTGTGCCACATCAGGCATGATTCCTGTTTGCAAGATGTGTGGTAATGACATAAAATATTCATCTAAAGTACATACCTTGATCGCTCGATTGAGACGTATGAATTTCCCAGTGAGTCTTTGCTCTGGTTTGTTTCTCACGGCATATTGTTAGTGTGCTCAAATATTAACATGTGTCAATGTAGATTGTAGCATAGTCAAAGTCCATTTCCAACAAATTGTATATCACGGAACATTTTATTACAGTTCTGTTCTGTGAAAGCTATGTCCATTTTTCCGAAAAATAAGACTTAAGATAAAGAAGTGCAAATCAAAATCCATAATGGCATCGCTTCAAATATAAAACACTAGTTCTGTATTGCTCCTATACTGATCCCATTTGCACCTGAGAAAGATATTCCATGAATCAACCAACAAACATCACTTGAAGTCTCTGGGAAAGATAGTTCAGACATCACCAAGAATCTGTTTTAACCTTCACACAAGTCATATCCTCTGTTCGCCTGATGTTCGAGAAGCGCTTTGCCCTATCATTTTGTCGATTGCTTTCCCCACCAAACAGAAGTAACAGATTAGAAAGGGCGAGGAAAATTAAGCACGACCACAAGAAATGAAACTAAAACATCACAATAAATATATGGGATTGTTTCGCCGTGTGCCCTAAGAATTGTTAGGAATATATATATATATATATATGATATTCTTGACAAGCATGTTTTGATATTTCGCAAATATAGTTATTTGGTCATTATTGATTCACGGTTAAATGATAACATTTAGGAGGAACTTAATAACGAAAAATGCAGCTCCTCATATGCGAATAAAAGTAGAACGCAGTTCTGTGTGTGGTATGAGGGTCTGTGTTTCAAATATGAATGCTTTGCTTATACCACACCACCTACCCTTGTTTAGATCATGACGGCTCATAGAAAATATCAATCCAAATCTATTGGAAACTATGTTTGGAGCATATGTTGAGAAATTATATTTGTGAAATAGCCGGAAGGGGCGACATCGCAGTTTGTCTCTTAAGATTAGGTAAACTTTCTGACCTTGATCAGGTCAGAAACCTCATGATCAAAATGATTATAATTCCTAGATGCTGCGGCTAGTTCGGCCTGGGCGCTGAGGCTATAATTGACTGGTGAATCTACCATTCCCGCACTGTGACTTTTCCGAGATTTTTTTTACAAAATATTTTATGATTTGGGGATGTGTTTCCTCGGTATATGCTCAGTGAATGGCCAAATGAAACTTTAAAATTACCATACAGGGCTGGGGTATGAGTTTCTATCTCTGGATGTGGAGTTCCCAGTTACCTCTCATTTTTCATATTGGGCAGTGCAGTATAGTTTCATGTATTTAAGGGAGGGTATTGTACAATTTTTTATAATGGTTCTCTTAACGCTGTCGTGGTTGACAGTTTTCGGAATTGGGCGCCTCCAATGATTTCCGAAGTTCCACGATAGTATGATGGATCGATTAGAGTGCCCTCATTAAAGAAAAACATTCCATTGCCCATAAATTTTAGGTTTTGCGATAGAATTTTAGACGTGGTGTAACGTCTGAAAGGTGAAATGCGCTAAAACATCGGCAATGTTTAGATTCCCAAATAAGGTTTAGTGCCTTTTCACACCCAGCATGGAACAAAGCAGCACCTGCAGCAGCAGCAGCAGCAGCAGCAGCAGCAGCATCTCTTCTGGCATATTATCTGGTTTTACTTCGCCAGCGCTCTCATTAGTTCACTCTATAGCTCGTCCGGCAGCCAAGGTTTAGCTTTGTGTACCTACGTCTCTCTCCTCTCCTTCTGTCGCTTACCATCGGGCCGGGCCCCACTCCTTTTCACTCAGCAGAAACCCCTCTCGCAACACTACTGACTTCAGCGAACTCGGCCGCCGGCTAGCCAGTGCTGACTTTACCACCGTCTTGCCTGTACCAAGAAGTATCGGATGGTGGCGCAGATAATAAAGCCATTGTAGGGCAAAATATGGCTAGTAATGCCTGAAAAAGTCCATGCTGATTCATCTCCTGTTTTATTCTTTAAGCCCAGTCATTTTCATGGAGAAATTGCCGCTGAATTTCTCACAATACAAGTGAGCTCCCTCCACCAATCAGCTGCTGTCATCCGCTGGATGCCGATTGCCCGCGGGGCACAGAGGTTAGGAAGGTCACGCACGCTGGGCGTCGCTGGCGCCGAGTACAAACCTCGGTGGGGAGGGGTCGTGTGGAAGATTATAAAACGTACACGTATGGTGTTGAGAGCCATGGTCGTTCTGTCTGCTGTTGGACTGAGAGAGAGGGCAGATGTAGGAGACATTCTGTTCACATGGGTGGATGTATGGGTTAAGTGTGTGTGCAGTGTGAGGTGTCGATATCGCTTAAAAACATGCGTATGAGTTCATTAAATGAGGTCAGTATGTGAATACGCTTGGCGGGTAAAATTGCATGTACCGATTTCGAATCCCCAGTATTTTTTGGCATCAGGGTAAATGGTGCAGCTTTTTATTTCGTTTTCATTGGCAAACACTTAATGACAATACAACACACACGGTACATGTTCAATTGTTCATACACGACCAGGTGACTTTTCATGTGTGTGCATTACTAGAGGTTTAAGCTGATACAAGGGTTATTTGAGGCGAAGGGATAAGCAGCTCTGACCGTTCCAATAAGGAGGGTCCGATGCAAATCACGGGATGCATGAGGCAATTGACTGAGTGGGTATGGATATTTTAGTGACCTTAACACGCGCATTGACGGGGGGCGGGTACCCGCCCCCTCTCGGGTTTTTCGGAGATAGCAGAAAAACGGCGGCGCGTAGCGCCGCTGTACTTGGCATATCTTTTCCCTCATCGTTTTTACAACTTTTTTTAAATTTTAAGGTTAGGTCATCTCAGGTCAGGTCACCAGTACAGGTCAAGTGACCTGACCTAAAAAAGTTTAAGACTGCATAAGTCGGAGCAGGGTGAAGTTATCCGATTGAAACTCATATCACATAATGAGCCCACCGAGTTCTCTAAAATATGTTCCGGTATTTTTTATATCAATGACATAAGGTCAGGTACGAGGCATGACCTCTCCATTGGAAATACGAGGGAAAAATGGTTTTTACTGAATAACTCGGTCACCGATGGTGATACAGCGTTTATTTTAGCTGCATTAGACTCGCCTTGGCTTTGCGGTTTTAATGATCTGCATTTTATATGATTTTCCCCTGACCTAACCTCAGGTCAGGTAAAATCCTTTATTTGACCTAGCAAGGTCAAATTATATATCATTCGATTCGGCTTGCTGCGAGGATTCATATAGTTTAAGTCGGTTTGCTCTATCTTTACTTGTTCAGATGTAATGGTCGAAAAACTTAATTTACATGTTATAACTATGACAGCATGTTTCGACTTCTCGTGACCTTAAATGTGACCTGACAAAAAAATGGTTTTTATATTTTCGATGGAGAAGTGGATGGGCTACCCAACACCGTTTACCGTTTTTCGCTACGTACCGTGGTTCTCGAGATCTTATGGGGGGGCGGGTACCCGCCCCCTCGTCTAAGCGAAGGTGGCTCAGACCCCCGTCAATGCGCGTGTTAACATCACTGTATTCCTTAAGCATGGGCCACTCCCCTATCACATTATTTCGATGCCGCCGCCACCCGGCCTACAGGCAGCCAAAAGTCGTCTAACTGCGCACTGCCGTCTAACCATGATTGTCCAACTTTCTGTTTTGCGGCACACAAAATGGTTTGTATGATATAATACATCCGCTGCTTATCTCCCGAATGATGTCGCGATCCCAGTTAGTTATTGTTTATAAATGTCATTTGTTTTTATTCCATTTGTTATGAGATTAAGACGCCCAGCACTCTGCTCTCGAATTATGCCTAATTTTTCGGAATTTGGGTCGTGAGTGACCTTACAAGTTATGAAAGTATTGCTAATGGTGAATCTTAACAAAATACATATTTTTGGTATATTCTGATTTTTCAGTCCAGAAATTTCGTATTTACCGAATTAATACAGCACACGGAAATTTCGGTACGAGGATGGGAGAGGACACTTATGAACATCATACAATTTTAGATATATCATTTCGGGCGGTGGTAGCTTTTGAGCGGCTTGGTTTTTAAATATGTTCAAAATATTTAAAGTTTCATAGTGAAATCTTGTTACCATGGCACATGTCAGGAGAAGCGATAGCTGAACTGCCTCGCATAGTGCCGGCCGTCTATTCACGACGGTGATGTCTGTCACAAACAGAGCATAGCGCCGATGGGATGTAGCACAGATGGACCCCGAGCCGTGTGGCGATTTAAATTGCATTGGCCAGTGGACTCGTCCGTATACGGTTTGCATTACCATTTTTGTTGATGTAGTCGTGTCAGAAGTTTCTTTTACGTGGATTTGCTTTGGGTGGGAAGTCACTCAGTTTGCACACGGGTTGGCCCAGAATGTTTGGGGAAACTTGGGATGTGTACCGGATTGGGTCTGGATTTACATTGCATTGCTACACCCCGATTGCACGATGACCGCAGAATTGCACGGCGCCTTCCAGCAGTGGGGGTGTGTGCGATATGTCTAGCCTGCTGTTCCGCAGTATATAGCTCGCTGCTACAACTGGCTCCACTGGAGCGGCACAAACGCCTAGTATGTATTTTTAGTACATTTGGTCGTCTGGGCGGCGGCGGTGGCCTGAGGGGCGGAATGCCGGGCCACGCGGCGCCGCGTCGCAGCAGGACGTGACCCCCCACACAGACAGCTGCTACCACACAGTCGGCTGCCGCGCTCCGCGGGGTCAGCGGCGACTCTGGCTGCAGTTGCTAGGGCTACCGAGGTGTGGCCCAGGGCACCCCACTCCCTCCTCTCCTATAAAACCGAGTTAACCGAGTCTCGGTAGTTTGTTTTGCACAGCAGCTTTAAGTAAGTGCAGTGTGGTTGATGAAAACGCAACTTTACGGCTCGCTATCGCTGTATGGGTGCTTGTACACAGGAAGAACAAAGCAGCCACATTGACCCGATGTTAGAGGGTTAGTGCGGTGGGCGATAGATCAAAGGGTTCAAGGAACAGTTCTCAGGTAGACGGGCTCCAATTATGTCTCCAGCCGTACTTTCGTGGTTACAAAACGCGTGTTTGTCACTGCACAGGAACGGCTTAGTCCTAGTCTAACTCGTAACTTGTATGGTTAGCGGGTACTTAAGAAAAGAACATAGGCTGATCCATGGGATCAAGGGGATAATTGTCCCTAACCCCCCCCATCGACCCTCAGCCCCGCCCGAAATTGTGACAGCGCCTCCTGAAATGTCGATAGAACCTCCTGAAATCTCACCTCCCTCACCCACTGCCCTTTTTGGATGCGAATATCGGTGCTCCCACGATTCCACCATAGGATTTGGCGCCCTCCCACTGATAGGTTTTTTTCACCCAAAGGCGGCCCTCCCCCAATCATGTGCACCTCCCCCCGATCAGCAATCCTGGATCCGCCTATGGTAAAGTATATGCATCACGCATAGGGAAAACCCTATTAATTTCTGATGTCTCTCTGAATATAAAATCTAAAACAAAACATTACAACTTCTCTATTCGAAATAGGTAACAGTTTCGGCAGACTCCGGAGCAGGGCTGTCAGGTTTTTTTTTCGGCGGAAACAGGCCAAACCGAGTAAGAAAACGAGCAAAAACGGAGTTACATTTTATGTTTAATAAAATTGTTAAATAAATACCACAAGGGTCAGATTTGGGGTCAAAATGACTCCTAACGGTACTCACAAACCCACGGAAAAAAACGACAGAGCACTCTTGTATCACTGTTTAAGAGTAACTATTGCCAAGTTGACAAGGTACCTATATACTGGTCTGTATCCCCGAATCCTGGATGTAAAATACCCTTAGCTTATATATTCGGGCACAGCCCTTCATCAGAATCAGGTAGGTCAAATAACATCCGTCCCCTGATTAAGGCCTGTGGCAGGAAACTTTGGTAGCCGGATTTCAAACACACCGATAGTGCTTCCAAACGGTCAGAACGACAGAGTCCGAACCGCTGCGCGATAATCAGACGCTAAAAAATCCACAGTGAATAAACAAAAAATCAAAGCAAAAGCAAAACATCCACAGTGCTGTGAATATTTTGCCCTTGGACATTGGAGGATCTATGACTTTGATAAGGAAGGGGAGGGCGGAGCCTCAGGGGGTGCACTTTGCCTTCAACTTCTCACCCAAAGGGCGCCTATAGTATCGCATTCTTCACATCCTGCTTTCGGTGGCCGTCATACCGGTGGATCTTGTTTTTATCAAAGATCTGTTCCTCTTTCCCACTGCCAAAACAGTTGTTTTGCTACTCTGTTGGTTTTTTGGTGTCAGAACATCTTATTCAAGACGAAAATGGCCGAAGGAAGCCATATTTATACAAGGGACAAACCAAAAATAGCTTAGGTGCTAGCTGCTAGAAAAAGGGCCAAAAAGGTCACATTCCAATAAAAGGCCAAACGGAAAATCGCGGGGCCACGGCCAAATTCGAGATATTTGACCACAAAATTGCCAACTAGGCCACTCTACTTCGGATCAAAGCCAACATCGGAGGCCGATCTTGCTCCCACCAGGATTATCCTTACACAATACATAATGTGTGTTAAAAAGGTCCGACGGTGACCTGTGAAAAGTTTGGAATTGCACCCCGATTAGGTCAGTGAAATGTGCAGCCAAGTAGCGTGATTGGACCGGAATCTGCAATTGGGACCGTTTTTAAAATGCCGTCTGATGAACGTGCACCCGTCCGGACTCTGTTGCTCTGACCGTTCGGATGCACTATCGGTGTGTTTGAAATCTGGCTGCCGAAGTTTCCCGCTAGAGACTTGAATCAGGGGACGGACGGATGCCTTATCCTATATCCGTATATGCCCGTCTTTATTGAGCAGCTCGATGTAGGTCCCTCCCTTTGATACACCCCTTGTCGTCTGTTTTTGCCCCGTCGTGTCACGTTTCGCCAGCAGGCTGTCATCGTCCTTATTGGTCCGCTCCCAACCAGATCTCCAATGTAACCAGAGAACGCGCTTCATCCTAATTCCTAACTGTTGCTGTTGTTTCCCCCTGGCCGACCTACGGCCGGCCGTAGCCCAGGGTCTCTTGGTGTCGTACGTAGTCACGAGCCAAGGCCGCCACCGTCCCGCCTTCCCGCAGCTGCCCCGGGTCAGGTTAAAAAAATACCGAATAGGTGAAGCCTTGCTCTCGCCAGGCAGGGGCTCCGGAGCAGGACATGCTCCGGGGTGTCCGGTCCCTCTCGGCACACGATGCATCGTGCAGCGAGGCACTCGCGGTTGGGACACTGCTGGCAGGCGGGCGTCGGGAGGCGGCCGATGCGGTGCAGGTACTGGCGAGGTCGACTCCAGTGACCTGTCCACAGCTGGTGGATATTAACGGCGTCCTCCTGTACGTCGGTGAGGACCGGAGCCGACATCCGGTCACCCATGATCCGCCTGAAGAGGCTGTCGGACCAGCGGCAGCGCCAGGCCTCGGAGGCGGCGCGGTCGACAGCTCGGGATAGGCTTCTGACGTCCACAGGAGTGCCCCCTCCCCCTGCGGGAGTCTGGAGGCCACCTTGGCCAGCACGTCCGCAGCTTCATTTCCGGGTAGCCCGCAGTGGGCGGGGGCCCCTCTGTAGGAAGACTTGACGTCCCCCTGCGGTAGCCCACAGCAGGAGGCGCCAGACGGAGGCACTCATGGAGGGCCGCTGCGCGCCGGCACCACCCGCCAGGGTCGCCAGCGCCTGGCCCTTGTGTCTGGCCCGAAGGTAGGTTGAATTGCTAACTGGGCGTGCTCCGCCGGCAGGTGAACCTGTACAGTGGCGCCATCTTCATCCAGCAGGCGCTGCAATGGTCCATCTGGTGGTCGGTGCTGGGCATTCTGTCCGTGACAGTGCTGACCACCGTCCTGGGCGGCCTGGCTGCCGTCATCTACACAGACACGCTACAGTTCTTTATCATGATCATCGGCTCGCTCATCGTCATGGTCAAAGGCATGTGGCTTTGATAGTTCTTACTGCACGGCGTGGTGTGCACATATTCTTCATGAATAATAACTTTACTCCTCAAATGCCGCATAAAAACTAGGATGGTCATTTCTGATGTACTATTGTTGCTAACCACTATCTCAAAGGTAGTGGTTAGCGTTGGGAGAAGCGTTGGGCTCTGGCCCGCTCAGAAAACCGGGTTAGTGTGAGTGCACCGGCGAAAGCTTGGGATCGGCTCCCCTGAGAGGCTCCGGGGCTCAGTATTTACTCGACAAAGATCGGCTGGCAACTGACCGGTGAGAGGTTGGCCTGAGCCCGGCGGCCGTCCATGTGCTTTGTGGGACGTTACACTAAATTAACCCTTCATTTCAACAGTTCTTCGTTCCTGTGGTGGGGTCGGGGTCTCCGTAAAAGTCCTTCGATGACTTTAGTGAGGCCCCGACCCCAAAAACCAAACAGAATAAATTGGAAACAATTTATAGCGAAATAAAACGGCATAAAAAGTAGCTTAGCTTGAACCAGCGTACAATTCTTGCTAACTTCGATATCTAATTGTGCTTACAGATTAGTAGACCGTGCAACTGAATGTTGCGTCCAGAACCCCCGAGTGGCAGGTCAACGCGGTGCACTACGATCGGTTGATGGCTGGTGTATTTTTCAGCGTTCTCAATCGTGGGCGGGTACGCAGCCCTGCAGGAGAAGTACGTGCAGGCCATTCCGGCGGTCACCGTGCCGAACACCACCTGTGGTCTGCCAAAAATGGTAGGTGTACTTACTCACGCTCCCTGTACAGATCACTTGCAAATATTCCCCGTGTGCAGCACTCCAAATCAGGGCCAAAATATTCCATCTCCAAGGGGAGGTGTAGAACTATTTTGAACGCTCCTGCGTGCGCACGTGTTTTGGAACTCTTTAGCTTAGCATTTCTGGAAAAAGAACTGGAAGAACGCGCAGGACGAGTAGGCGTAGGCAGTCCGGAATATGCAGGGTTCTCTCTTCGAATTGCATTGTTTTTATTGCCTTTTTATGGTGTTCGGCTTATTTTTGTTCTCCAGAAGTGAGTGCGTCCTGCGCAGAGAGCGCCTGGTGATGAGGTGTGAATATCTTGCCTGGGTGTGTCCAGAGGGGGCGTCAGCGTTTCCTCAAAACCGAGACCTGTCCTAACAAGTGGCGTTTCGGCTGTAAACAGGGACATCTCACTGTGTTTATAAGCGTAGCCGTCACTCTGCAGTTGTTTTTTAGAGGTCAGCGGTTCAATGTGAATGCGTGGGGAAACACATATTTCGTTGAAGACTGCACCAACTATTGTGGAAGTGATTGGAATGCGAGGGGACTGGTTGGACCCCCGGCGTTGTTTCGGAAGGACTCTTGGGTAATGCTGCGGGATCCGCTGAACTCGGATATGCCGTGGCCCGGTTTCATCCTCGGACAGACTCCCGCCTCCATCTGGTACTGGTGCGCCGACCAGGTGAGCCACATCCTGTGCCAACTAATGCCAGCAAGGGCTGATATTTGCCAGGAGGTTATCAAAATTAGAGCTTACCGCCCCCAAAACCAGCTGATTTCACACGTTAGTATTATTTTCTCAAATACTACCGCTTGCTTTGTGTATAAGCCCCGAATATTACGATCACAGGTGAAAGTAATGCTGCCCTCCCTCTCTCTGCCTGACCTGTATTGTTAACGCTTTTGCAGATGATGGTCCAGAGAGCTTTGTCGGCCAAGTCTCTCTCACATGCTCAGGGTGCCACCCTGATGGCTGGCTACACTAAGATATTACCTCTGTTCATCATGGTGCTGCCGGGAATGATCAGTCGCGTGCTCTATCCCAACGAGGTGAGTTATCAGTCGCGGTCTCCGCTCAACGGATATAGCAATGATAAGATGTATACTACCTCTCAAGAGAAGTAGAATTATTCGTAGCCCACCCCAACGAGCTGGAAATGACGGACCGTGCGCTAAATTCCACGAGGTGAACAGCTGCGCGTTCCGTCTGGACCTGGTTGGCGTGGTGAGCGGCGGGCTGCTTCCGTAGGGGGTGGTGTGGCTCCAACCCCGAGAATTAGGCGCGGGGCAGACATGTTTCCCAGCCCCAAAACCTGTCAAGAATCCTTTCGTTGGAACGGAAAACATTTATGATTCCCGAATCATTGTAATGGTGCAAAAGGTCCATACGCGCGCCTTTTCTGGAGCTGTAGTTATTTGCAGTATGTGAATTGTTTCCAAGTCCCTCAAAACCGTTTTCACTCGGAGAACATTTTGTTTATCATTATTTGACATCAAATGCCACCGATAGTAGATGTGACCGTTTCCGGGCCTCAACGATGAGTTTCACGTGGCCATTTTTCTTTACGATAAACCCAGGTGAATGAAATTGAACTATAGTCGAACCACCAGGTAGTTCCAACTAGCATTACTCTTCGTTTCTCCTCCGGTGCGTGACAAAATTCTGCGTCGCCCACACATACGAAATCGTACACCAGTGGCAGACAAATCATGGGTGGGGATCTGACACTGCATATCTACCAGAAGATTATTATTGTGGGTATTGTTTATTAGGTGGGCTGCGCCGTCCCGGAAGAGTGTGAGCGCATTTGCGGTAACCCCGTCAGCTGCTCTAACATCGCCTACCCCAAGCTGGTGCTCGGCATCATGCCACCAGGTGAGACCCAAGACCAGCGGGGCCCAAGGTGAGCGGGTGCCGACACCTACTGTCGGACGCGGCAGCCACTGTGCTGGTGTTCATGGCCACCTGAGTGCTTCTCAATGTCTGTAGTTTCAGCCACAGACTTGCGGGTCGGCTACAGGAGACGTGCTCTAGCACACGCGTCTTTGATTTGTTGGTAGATGGTTCGCTGGCCGTAATGGCCCGGTCTCTTGCAGGTATCCACGACTTGGATGCGAACACCTCAGCTAATTTTGTTACTTGACATTTCGTGGGATCTAAGTGTGGCCATTGGCAGGTGCGTGGTTTTCGCGATCGTATGATTCACTGACATTTTTGGCAGGCTTACGTTTCGACACTGATTAGCTTTGATAGCATTGGAGTTCTGAGAAGTGGTGCGGTCTGACCTGTTCAGTGCAAGGTGAAACTATGTTTTCGCTTTGTGTGGGTGCAGTAATCATTTTCATGGACCCAACCCGTCTGTTGAATTGAAGTTCTGCACGGGTACGTGCTTGTTCCGACAGGCCTACGCGGAGTCATGACTTCAGTGATGCTGGCCGCTCTGATGTCTGACCTGACTTCCATCTTCAATTCGGCCTCCACGCTTTTCACCATGGATATCTACGGGCTGATTCGGCCCAAAACCACTGAGAGACATAAGATCATGGTTGGAAGGTACGTATGCACGTATATGTGCATACATGTTACATGTCTCATCTCTCTCTCTCTCTCTCCCTCTCTCCTCTCTCTCCCTCTCTCCCTCTCCCCCCTCTCTCTCTCTCTCCCCATTAGTCGTTGCGTCAATGTAATTTATCAAGGTTTTGAGGTTTTATACAATTACTGGCGTCTCGGCATATGTGAGTATCATTATCACATCATCATGCTGGGGTCTTAACGGGCGCAGTGGAGAGGGGTCTGGCCTCAACGCACAGCGGATGGGGTCTTAAAGTGCCCCATTGAGATAAAAAATTAAGAGGGTTAGAAAACACCCTGTTGGGGGAGAGGGGTGCGGGGTCGACAGTAATCTACTTTAAAGCTTAGTTTCATTCGGCTAGGCCAACATCTTCAAGGTCAAATGAGGTCGTAAAAGTCAAATCTGTCTCTTCGAAAAATGTGGAATTATCGAGATTTTTTATCCGGAATTGTATGCGGAAAAAACGAGAATACACTGCAAGTAGACCAAGGTCATAGAAGGAAGGTCCACTCAACGTTCTCAAAAAGTCTGAGGTCATTGTCATACAAGGCCACTGACCTATGGCGTATATTACATATCCCCTATCATGTGTGCAACTATAACTGGAACTTGCTAGCAGCCTTCTGGCGGTAAATGAGGATTTGACCTTTGAAGAATACCTTCGACTTTGACGTGTGACCTTGACTTTGACAGGGATTATTCTCAACTGTGAAGTTATAGCGTAACATACGTCGGACTGAATAATTTCATCTGACCGGAACACTGGGGTTAATGACCTTGACCCGTGACCTTGAACTTTGACCTTAATGTGGGGTAACCTTGACATATAAGCCCAATTATATGACGTTATTACGTCACCACTTGGTCTTCAGAGCCGACGAACTGGTGCGACCCCGCGATTGCGACGGTCTCAAAATATAAGTCTGACTTTGAAAGCCCATTAGTAAAACACAAATACTGACCATTGTCAAATTCTTCCACTAATCGATTCCACGGATCTCCGGCCACATCGGAAAAATAGGTGGAAGGGGACCTTAGAACTCCCTCTACCGCGCGTGTGCAGGACGTATCGCCTATGACGACCACTTTGCTCTCCCCTTGCTTGGTAGGGGCGTACAGACAATGCTGCCTTTTGTTCCGAACGGAACATGTAAATGGAGATTTTCGATGCGACGCGGTGATTGAGTAGGACTCTTCTTTGACTAGCCCTGATTTAGCGGTGCAAACCTGAACCTGTCATAAACGCTTCTTCGGGCTGGAGATTCGTGTATTAGGGCACGTCAGCTGCTAAGGCTTTGTGTTTGTGATTTTTTACTAAGAAATCTGTGCAATTAATGTAAATGCACAGATCTCTTACTTTTTCGGGTTGGCAGGGCGATATTTAAATCTGCACCTACAGTGGAAGAATATGTTTCCATATTTCCATTGGGCCACCTAATCTGTAACAAACCAGCCTCCTTTGGTATCTCCCAAGTTTAATATATCTCAAGTCTGTAATTTCAAGCAAAACAACAATGAAGTGTTTTTCACTCATAGCTGCAGTGATGGGTACCACCAGTGGCGGATCCAGGACTTAATTTCGGAGGGGCTAGGGGCTCGACCTCCCCGCCATTACTTCGGGTCCGTTTCCAGCCGTGCATTTACTATAGGCACTCTGGCATTCTGGGAGGAGGGGGGCTTAAGCCCTCCAGCTCCCTTGTATTTGCCTCTAGAGTACTACCTAAAGCTTCTGACGACTTTCTCATGCACCAGTGGGGGAGAGATATAGCCAGCCATGGAATGAGATCAATGGTTTTATCCCCGGCGGGACGACACCAGCGCTTAATTTTTAACATGCAAATGCACAATCAAGTCACTGAATTGACTCCGGATATGTGTAGATTGGAATTTAATGCATACTTAAAACGTATGTATAAGATTCATTTACCTCGTATACTTGAGTATACCGTTCAGGGAACGGAGTACTTTTAGATACGGACTTCGAAGTCTTTCTTCTAGAGACGGACCAAGACTGGATGGTAAAGACGTACCAGACACCGGGTTACACGAGAAGATTAGTCTGTTCCTGCGACCGGTACGAAAATAGTACGTGCTGAGGCTGCTCATGTATTCGGGGTAGTGGGGCGCGGTAGTGGAGTGGTCAGCGAGGCTGGCTGCCACGCAGCCGACCCGGGTTCAAGGCCCGGCGGCTTCCCTGAACAAGGAGCAAGCTGGCTCCCGAGAAACCCTTCCAACAGGGAAAGAGTTGGCGACGCCATACGACCCTGGCAGTTGGTGCGTCGATAAGCCCCAAACAAATTATCATTATTCGGGGTAAATCCGTATTTAGGAGAGATAACCACGCGTAAGAAATAGATAACCCATGACCTGGTATTAAATACGAAAAGTAGCATCCTCCGTAAATCGTTTCCCGAGTCCGCTGTGGTACCCGGGAAAATATCACACTTGAAATGTCGATGACTCCCTCCCATGCCTAACTATCCAGGTTTTGATTGTTGAGCCGGCGTGACCGGCGAGTCGCGGTCGACAGTCTGCCTGAGCGCAGCCGTCGATGTGCGCGCCATCTGACGGCCGTCGGCGCTGACGTCTGCAGGCTGTTCGTGTGTGTCATGGTGGCCATCAGCATCGCCTGGATCCCGCTGATCGACAAGGCTCAGGGCGGTCAGCTGTTCCTCTACATCCAGGCCATCTCAGCCTACCTGGCGCCGCCTATCGCCGCCGTCTACACCCTGGCTGTGCTCTGGCCTCGCGTCAACGAGCAGGTGCGACACCAACTGCCCTCGGCGCTGTGTTCTTCCGCGTGACAAAAAGTTTTTTTGTGATGTTAAACACACAGTGAGGAGCTCTTTCAAGAGCTTTTGGAAACCTCACTGTCCTTGTTCAGTGGGATTTGATACCGGATCCACCACTCCAGCAGGAGCTCACCAACCGAACCTGGTGCTCCACCACCGAGCCACGATTTCCCAGTCTTCGTTATTCCGAGTAAACGATATTTGTATTGGCACCTGTATTAGTGGATGACAAGATCATTAGTGTTCTACGGGCCCTCTCCCCCAAACGCTGAAGGATAGCTTGAGGACGTACAAAGACACCTGTGAGGTGGGATTGAGGCTTGTCTATCTCCACAAAAGTCCTCTTGTTTTCATAGGACTGGACGAGATTTAGAGGGAGTCTGTCAAAGTTTTGAGGAGCTTTAATGAAAGACTGTAGAAGTTTCGAAGAACTTCAATGAGAGGCTGTAGAAATTGTGAGGTCAGAGATACTGCGATATCCTAACCTGGGCTGTCATGAAGGGCATTGGGCTTTGACGATGGAACTTAGAAATCGGAAGTGCCTCAGCAGCGGGTTCAGCTCCTCAGAAGAACTAAGAAGGCTTTGCCGGCCCATGTATGACTTCGTGTATAAGGGTGTGCTCTGTTCAGGTGTGAGATGTTAGCGTCTTTAGGAAGCTCTCAGGGTTGTGACGAGACCGTGTTTCAGGAATATTTCAGTGTTGTAACGTAAGGGTGTTTGAGGGATCTTGCGGGGTCTGACGTGAGCGTCTTCCAGGGAGCGTTCTGGGGTCTGATGAGCGGGTTCGTGGTCGGTGTGGTCCGGATGGTGCTAGACTTTGTCTACATGTTCGACGCGCCGAAGTGCTGGGAGACGGAGGACACCAGACCGACCATCATTACTGCGGTGAGGCTCGGCCGTACTCCTCACCAGTGCCGTGCTCAGTTCTGCTGAGGCCGCTGGGCCCGAACTCGGGGCATACCTAAAGAGGTTTCAAATGAAGTCAGTAGTGTTGTGGTTGATTTCATCCAAGTACCTTAAAGTTATATCTTTTCTCTGCACTTAAAGTCATATCTCTGCACGGGATCAAGAGTAAGCCAGATGCCATACTTCCATGGTCGTGAATCTGAAAGTAGTTGACTGGCTAAGTGGTCCAGTTTGAAGTGCTGAATCATACCTTCGGGTACCAATGACTCATCTGAACCTGAATCACCGTGCCCCGCTGCTAAGATCGGACTGTTTGGTTTTCTAGGTGCACTACATGTACTTTGCGCTGCTGTTGTTCTGGCTGACTGGAGTGGTGGCGGCGGTGGTGTCGCTGATGACGTCGGCGCCCCCATCCTGGCGACTGGCGCGTACCACATTCTTCACCCGGTTCTCGGAGTCGAAGCGAGAGGACGAGCTGCCTGTCACTGAGATGGAGGAGGCAGCGCACACCACTCTGCACCAGCTGGAGATGGAGAGGGAAGGTGAGAAGAGGCACGGTCATGTCGGCAAGGTGTCATCGCGAGCCAAACCGCAGCAAGTTAGCTAAAGTCTTGTCATATGGTGGTAAATGCTGAATTATGGGCTCAAATTTGTGAACACATAAAGCAGAAAACTTGAGAAAGATTACTCCAGGATCGGTCCAATATAACAATCTCTCTCTCTCTCTCTCACTCACACACTCTCTCTCTCTCTCGGCAGATATGGAGGGGGAGGCTCAGCCGGTGTGGAGGCGCTGCTGGATCTGGCTCTGCGGCTTCAGCAGCAGCAGTGTGGAGGAGCAGGCTCAAGCGGCCGCCCTCCAGCAGCACCTGCTGGAAGTGAGCAGCATCAGACAGAAGCGCCGCGACAGGTTAATCCTTAACACGCTGCTGGTGGTGGTGGTGGCCACTGGAATTTCGCTGCTGGCCTTCTTCACTGTCAACCCGTTCACGGATGAGCAGTACAAGAGCGTGCAGACCAGCAAGCTAGCCTCCATGGGATACCCTTCTCCATGGGCGAGAGAAGATCTCTAACGAAGGCGTGCAGTAACCGCTAGTCTTCGCTGAAAGCCACCGAGTTACGGGGGGTGGAAAGATGTTTATTTTCTAGAATGTTAGTTGCTCGTTCCAAGCGAGATGGTGGTGAACTGAGGCATCGCAGCCATCACATTGATTCTGGCCAAATGTGAGACACATATAATGTACATACTGAAAACCTCATACTCACTGTAGCTTCGTGCAGTAGGTTAGCTAATTTAGTTTTCGGTAAGTTTCTAGCGTATTTTTCCACCATACTATACATTTTATACCCAGTTTTATGTGGTGGTGCAGGCAGTTATCCCACTAGCGCTGTTAAGGCACTTGTTTTATTCTGAGTGACGGTTGTGTAGAGATGTACCTTCGGTGTTCACGACCAAAGCCGCCAGCTTTGATTTACGTACCAGATCCAAGGTTCGCAAATCTACGTAATTCTTAAAGGTCATACGGATTTGCATTCCTAGTCCATGCGTTTTCAAGCCAGTTTTTTTCTATGTATGGTTTTAAAGTGCAAAAATAGACACCCACATGCGTGCAAGATTCCTGTCTAGCTGTTTAGCCTACGTTTCTATTTAGCTTTTCGTCGTGCCTTTTCGCTTAGTTCTCACGGTGTGTTAAGGTTAAAGGGATTTGTTTTGCTATGTAGCTTAGCGAACAAATATACAAGTGCTCATAAGAACTCCGCGCAGCTTACTAATACCAGGGTATCGACCGTCATACCGTCGTGTAGTTAACTCGCTTTTAATTAGCACATGGAAGCCGGATGACGGTGAAAGGCACCCGTTCACCTTTCGCGTGAGCTCGAGTTCGCACGGTGTCAGGATGGAGTTTTTTGGAGGGGGGGGCAAACGATAAGATTCTGCTACTGTATGAACAGCTGTTACTTCCTCCTGAACATGCATTCTGTCTTCTTAGAATACCCAATCGAGCGTTGAGGCTCCGCACCCCACTTATCTCATCGCTCGACGCACGTCTGTCGCTGCATCGCCCCGCAAAGGCAATGACGAAATCGTGCCAGGTGGCGTAAGTGACGTCAAAGACCACGTGATAACATACGTGGCAGAATTGGTTACTATGTGCAATGTGCATGTTCTAGCGCCTCCTCAAACCTCCTCCAAGCTCTTCAAACTTCCTCCCGCCCGTTCCAGCGCCTCTTCAACCTTTCTCAAAGCTCTTCCAAGCTCATCCCAAACCTCCTGCAATATCTTTCCAAACAAGGGGTGCTTCTTTCGGAGGAGATTAGAGGAGCACAATTTTGAGGCACGAATTTCAATTACCTTATAAGCCGAAACAAATGGTTTAACAGTAAAAAAGGGCACTTGTGGGTGGCTTGTGATTATGATTCCGCTGTTTTCACTGTGCTATTTCCGCTAAGATGCATTAGATGGGCATGGTGGGCCTTAATCAAATTTCGATAATTCCCTTTTGTCACTACGCTTCCCATACTGGCGCTGATCAATCGCAAACAGCCGATGTCTCTTCTCAGTCTGTTCCAGCGGATACCGATTTTCGTACCTGCTCCGAAGTCCTTTAACACGCGCCCCGCCGGGAGGGAGGGGGCGAAATTCACCCTCCCTCCTGGTTCTCCCCAGATAACGCAACGACAAAGAAACGCAGAGCAACGAATCTTACAACACCTTATTCCTGATAAATTTTACGAATCTGACCAAATTTTTTAGGTTAGGTCATGTCAGGTCAAGGAGCTATCCAACGTCAAGCACCCGACTTTGAAACCTGAAATCACGAGTTTGAAGCGACGCATAAGGAATATCTGCCAACCAATCAGTGTGAAAGTGTCACACTATGATAAGGTCATTAGGGTCTACAAACCTGCTGTCTCGGAATTTTGATATTGCTGACCAAAGGTCAGGGCAATTTTTGGTCACCCCATTATAAGTCTATGGTAAACAATTGAAAGGGTTTGTTTTCAGTAGATATTGGATAGAAAAAGCTGAAAATCCTCACACCGTGCATTCTTACCACGATCTTTACTATTAAGTTGAGTTTTTGACCATCTGATCTCTCAAAGGTCATGTCAGGTCACAGGAACATACAGTGATTGTTTTGCCGATAACTTCTCACTGAATTAAGATAAAGCTCTTATTTTGCTTACATTGTGCTTATATTATCACGGGGAGTCGATTGATGTGCAACATGACCATACCAGGCCACCCTGTGACCCTGACCTAGCTCGAGGTCAGGTCATTTTCACTATTTGCCCTAGCAAGGTCATATTGTACATCATTCGGTTTGTCACGATGAGAGGAATCCAATGATGTATAAATATTTGTTCTAGCCTTCCTGAGTAAATATATAGGGGTGGAAACGTACATTGCCCTGTAAGCCTACGGAACCTTCTTTGACCTATGCTGACCTCAATGTTGACCTGAAATGAAAATTGTTCCTATAATTTCTATTTGTCTTGTCAAGATCTTTCAAACGCCGTCCGTAATTTTCTTTTAGCTTTCTTGGAAAATGAGATACGGAGGGGGGTGAAATTTACCCCCCAGCGGGGCGCGTCATGCCAGGGATCCCAGCGGACGTGTGTTAAGCTCTCTCATCTTTGTTTCTGAGGGGTCGCAGGTACAGGCCTAATGGCGACACCATGGCCACATAGTCACGCCTGCTCTGGCGCCCAATCACAGCGTGGTAATACGGACGGCTTCGCGGCTGCCAGACGCGCGCAAGGCGAGGAGAGTAGGGCATGCAGACTGGGCATTTAGTTTGGTGTTCTAAAAAATGGAGGTCATGTACAGAGGAAAGAAAGTCTGTTTGTGATTTAATCCAATCTTCTCCTGCTCCGAGAAGTTAAGCCCTGGCACAGTGCGAACTGGAAGCTCCCACGGATGTCACCTCCGCGCCGGGTGCCATTGTAGTCCTGCATCACTCTGGTCAAAAGATTAAAACGCACATGGATCGTTAAAAAAGTTCCGACCACCGAAATGTGATTCTGCTAGGTTTGTATTTGTAGCTGGCATCGGCGGATCCAGAAACAGCTTTTGGAGGGGGCCAAACCAACGTTTTGAGGGACTGAATGAAAAAAATCACGGAAACATAATATCTAAAGAAAAACGGTAAAAATGTATCCTTTTGGGAGGCCAAAAGGTACTATTTGGGGCTTTAGAGGAGGCCACGGCCCCTTTGGCCCCCTGGGATCCGCTAGTGGTAGCTGGCTAAATGGGGAATATTTCAGGGCAAACCGGATAGTACATAGCACTCTTGTATCACCGATTTTGAATTGAATTTACATAACGTGTGATTGCGTGGGCCGCTGAATTCAGCTGTCGATCTTCAGCTCGATCTGACCTATTGTTACCTAATATAGTCCGGCCATTATGGCCAGGTCATATAATCACAGGCCCAAATTAAATTCAAAATCGGTGACGTAGGGTTTTGTTTTTTTTAGAAATGTTCATCGATCTGTTCCCCCAAGTGTGGTAGATACTGAAGCTAAATGTGCCTTGCCACGTATGTACCATTGTGGAGCAGAACGAAAATAAACGCTAGCCACTTACTCGAACAGAGTGCACCGCTTATGACAAAGGATTTCGCTCAGCTGGTGCCACAGCCAGGCGTATTTCGGGCGTTTCTTCTTCCCCAGTGTCATTATGGTTTTTGCGGTGCGGTGCGATAGTTTCAGGCCAGCCTTCTCCGTGGATGTAAGGACTGGGAGAGGCCAGCAATGAGTGGCCTACACCTTCGAGACATCAGCCTCAAGAATGGACCATATGGCGAAGTCCATCGGGTTCAGATCTGGGCTGGAGGGAGGCCACAAGTCCTTGTCCCAGAAACCATTGATCGCTTTGATCGATCCCTTTGGGGGGGGCAAAAACATAGTTTTGCCCCGAGCTTTTTCCGTTTGGGGGGCAATTGCCTTTTTGCCCCCCCTGGATCCGCCACTGCTCCCCTCCCTAACCTACCGGCTAGTCACGATTGTGGCGAAAGCTTTCACTGCGTGACGTTTTTTGTTTTTCGATTTTTGTTTGTCCCACCAAACCTGACGGCTAGATCCATCACTGCCCAATTTTGCCGATGGTGATACACACAACAACGATCGCTGTCGCCGCTGAAGCTGCTGCATAGGCTTCTAGACCTCTGTAATACGGTAAACAATATGGAATATTTTGCAGCATAAAATATGAATATCATTCCGATAAGTTGGGGTGTTGCCAAAAGGGCACAAAAAACCTAGCACTAATTCCCTGGCTCAGCTCTCCCGGGTTCACCTCCTTGGGTTCATGGCCCGGCAGATCCCCTGAATATGCTGATCTGATGCACCAAATCCCTACTTACAGGGTGAGAGTTGGTGACGCCATATAAATTTGGGAGATGGAGCGTCGCCTAACCCCAACAATTATTATTAGAGACTATCGTAACCGCTCTGCCAAGCTTGCACCAAGTGATGTCAGTCTAGAAGCCAGCTTAATGAAATCCCCCCAGTTAACCCTCGCCCCGGGGAAGGGGTGTTTGAACAACCCCCTGGTTTTGCCGGTGGCCTGAAAAAACGGCGACGCGAAGCGTCGCCGTACCTGGCACACCTTATCCTTTATCGATTCTGCATTTTCCCCCAAAATTTTAAGGATGGGTCATGTCAGGTCAGGTCACAAAAATGTTTAAGGTAGCATAAGTAAGAAATGGGTAAATATATAGGATTGAAGCTTATACCACATAATGGGCCCACCAAGTGCTACACCACTTATTCCGGGATTTTTCATATCGATGACCTAAGGTCAAGTACGGACCATGACCTCTCCATTGGAAATAGGTACATGGAAAAAACAGAAATTGGGCTATGTTTGTGTAGTCCATTTGATAATACCTTCATATTCTCCAAACCGTAGTATCCCGGGCCCCTTTCCAGGTTCATGTTGCAATTTTTGACCTGTAACCTCTAAGAGGTCATCGGGGGCTAGTTAAGCAGTTTTCAGGCTTTGGTCAATAACTTTGGATGAAATAATGACAGTTTTTATTTTGATATAATTGCGTTCGGATTGCGATTCCGAGTCGATTGTTAGGCATATAGACAATGCTAGGTTAAAAAGGGACCTTGACCTTATCTGAGGTCAGGCAATTTTTGTGTTTTGACCTAGCATGGTCATGTTATACATTATTAGATTTGCCGTGACGAGATGAAGTGAATGGGCCTAAAAATAATTCTAGCTCAACTCTGTCAGACGCTAAAGCCCAAAAACACTAGTAAAAATGCCACCTTCTTTGACCTTTCATGGCCGCAATATTGACCTGAGCCAAAAGTGACTGATATGATTTCCTCACGAATTTTTGTGAGCTACCCACCAGCTTCCGCGTTTTTCGCCATCCTGCCTGCATAGGGGCCGAGTTTGAGGGGGTGTTCAAACACCCCCACCAGGGCGAAGGTGGCTTGGAGGCTCACCGGGGCGCGGGTTAAAGCAATGTTTGTCGTTGGTTGAGAGGAAACGGCTGTGTGATTTGGGTCAAGCAAGGGCAGGTTTTTGCTGCACCCGAGAAATAGACTCTACAAAGTTTATCGGGCTGGAGATGTTGAAAATTTGTGTAGACGGGATTAAGCCCATTTATCTTGAAAAAAGACCGATAATACATACTCGTCGCCACCGACGAAACAGTGATGGAGCCAGTAAATCTTCAAACCTCCTGCAGACAAGATAATGTCCCTTCTAAAAACAAAACCTCGTCAGGTTCAGGCTCCCTGTGACATTTGCAAAATACTGCCAACAAAATGTCCGATTTTTTCAGTGTTTCTCAAATCGGGATGTTAAATGAAAATTGACGGCCTGAAACCACCATAGGCCGATCCAGGATCGCCGATGGGGGTCGCCATGCCGGGGGGTGGGACGCCATCCGTGCCAAGTGGGTGCCACTTTTGGCCGGCAAAACATTTCACGTGGTGCCGAGTCCTATGGCGGGGCGCCGAGTTTTGCATCCTGGGGGAGGGGGTGGGAAGTGACAGTCCAGGGGGCGCCGTCGTCCCTTCAGAGGAGTGCTGTGATCATTTTAGGGTCGCCGAGGGTCGATGGGGGACCTGCATCCCTTTCCCCCTGGATCCGCCTACCCGCTTCCACTGCCCCCTCTTGTGACGCTTATCTAAAAAATGTTTTTACTGGAAGCTGCAAACAAAGTTATATCACTGGTTCAGCCGTTTTACAAGCTTCCTCGCTAAATAAACGGACAGGTTATGAGAGTCCCGGCACCAAGTGACAGGTAACGTGTTTCGCAACCCAAGCACAAGGACGGATCCAGGACGGAAAAGCTATTGCAGGAGGGAAAAGCGGTCAGGAGGGAAAATTTATTTACCCCCCACAACAAAAGAGATTCTGATGTTTTTATTTTCCCGCCTGTGACCATCTTATTGGATTTTGACCCCTCCTCAAAAAGTCACTCGTGGTTCTGCCACTGCACTGCCCCAGGCCAGTGACGACAGATGTCCAGCACACAGCAACACAGTGGGAGCAATTGCAATACGAGTGCCCCTCAGACAGGACGAGATTTGTGGGAGGGTTGAATGAGCTGGCGCAATGCCAACTGCCCATTCATCTGTGAGGTCACGTGGTCCAGGTATGGGCGAGAGGGTCAGGGATTATCAGAGGCGGTGGCAAGTCAAACGAAGACAACCCCGTCAAAATGCAGCAAAATCAGTAATTGTGCAATATTTTCTTACCCAGCTGTCAGATAAAGAAATAATGGCAACCACTGGAAAGCTCTTGAAAAAATACACATGATGAACCCGTATGGTGTAAAGCTAGAGGCACCATAGGCCGCGAGATATCCATCCTAAACCGGTCGAGCCTAGTCATGGCCATTTCAATTGCGGGGGACTGTACATACGTGGCATGGATCGGAGATTAGCGCAGCGTAAATGAGATGACAGAACATATTACAGGATTAAATTGCAGTCACCAGATTTTGGACCATGTCGCTAAGTTATTGTCTGCCTGAAAGGCGTCACTATCTTTTTTCAAATGAAAATCGATGGCACAGTTGAAGGGCAAGCACCGATTCCCAGTCTTTTCACTAACAAATACATTCGCTTATCGTTACAATGATGTCACACTGCTTTGTATTCTCTCTAGTTTAATTGGCGAAATTAGTCGATTTTTCTCGCTAGTGAATACCGGTCTGATCGAGCATGGGCAGCAGTATATCGCCACATGACTCTCATACAAAGGCTCACTATAGCAAGATAGAGAGATATTCACATTTCTTGGCCCTGTATTGACGATTCCTTGTCTTTGGAATCATGCTGAAAGACTTTCGTAAAATCTGTATAAGTATACAAAACTCAGATGTCATCTTTCGTATGAATATCTAGAAGGCATAACGCACACAAAAAATTAAAATAACTAAGGTTTCTCCACCAGGAACTCTTGATCCTCTACTTACCATGACGACTTGGGTCTGCTTATGAGGTCCGATGACGTCACGCGCCGGGTCCTCATTACCTAACCGCGTCGAAGTGGAAACATTTATGTTACTGACTTGCCTGATCATTGTTCTACTGACCTTACCTGTTATAACTTACCTGATAGTTGTCAGCTACTTCCTTTTCAGCTTGGTATCTCTTGGAGCAATGATTTCTATAACTGTGATGAAAATACTTGGAAGCAAAACAAAAAGGCCTGTTCCAAAAAAACAAATTAAAAGCCAGGAGATTGGATCAGTAGCTTAAAGGAGCATTAAACATTGTCTAAGAAAAATCGTATATACAAGCACAATCGAGCATAATAGTCACCTGCGATACTTAGGCGTGTTATACAGACAACAGATAGTTTAATGCAACTTGGACCGAAAATTAGTGGACTGTACTTATGACACTGATATTTGTGTAGCAGTCTAATCAATCACTGAAATTCATACTTTCAGTAATTTGCTGTATTTGAACACAACGATAAAAATCCCCTCCCCTTTTAGAATTTTTGTTGGGTGGCAGGCAAGGTAAGAACCCCTACCTCTGCCAACGCTTGCGTGCTCAAGAACGATACGGTTAAACCGATCATGCAAGCTGCTACGAAAAGTGCAAAGGCACGGCCCAAACATGCCAAGCCTGTCGGGGCGCGACGTAGAAGGAGAGGAGCGAAGCTCCGGCCTGGTCTCTCCTGTCTGAGATCCTCAGTTTGTGAGAGGGTACGAGTAAGCAGACAGGACAGGGGAACTTGTAATTTTGGGGACTGGTATGCACTGAGCCACTCGGACCGACTCTTACCTGCCAGGCGATTCAGCTCTAATGACACAGCGGGCACCGCCCGCCCGGCTCTGACCGCATAGGGTCACGTGCTCGGCCCGCCTCGGGCGCCCGACCGGCCGACCTCCGCCAATCAGCGGCCGGCTCGTTCACGGCAGCGCCAAGTTCATGCATTCCCATCAGGGGCGGACGCGGACCCAAAATTCGGGGGAGGGGGAGGGGCAGTGAGTTGGGGGAGAGCGGAAGTGAATATCTAATTACTCGACAGACCTAGTGCAAACACTTTTTTAGAAAATTTATCCGGCCTTTGGGGGACAAAAGATAGCTTGGCCCCCCTTCCAGCGCTTTGGGTGGGGCCATGGCCAGAATGCCCCCCCGCGTCCGCCAATGATTCTCATGAGCTTCAGCATATTCAAAAAACAAATAGTACAAAATAGTTAAACTGGAAACGCTAATCCTGACAATTTTCAAGGAATTGCGCACGTCTGGGATGTTAAACAGAAAGCCACCATTTAGGAGATAGGTGTATGCGTAAGGTAACCAAGACTGAAACTTTTCAGTTTATTGGAGATACTGCAGTGTTTCCACACTTGCTAATGGCGTAATTTAGCTCGGTCATTGTAAATGGTACATTATAATACTCTTGATTACCATAATTGATGAATGTGTGCTTTTGCACCATTCTGCCTGGTCTTTGGAGCGCTGGCTGTATGAGTTATTAGCTGCGACACTGGCGTAATGATCAGCAAATTTATCCATGACTTCCTTAGGTTCGGTGATGGGTTGGCCAGCTATTTCTAGCTGAGGGAAAGGTCCACGGGGTGGTCGCCTCGCAGAGAAAGCTCTAATGGTTTTCCAAACTTGGGTGGTGGGAGTGAAGCGGTTGAATTTGGAGGCAAAGGAGTTGAAACTGTCCTTTTGAACCCGCTTGCACGTGTTTCGAAAGTGTTCTTTTGCTGCCCGAAGTGCGGATCGAGTAGGGCTGTGTGCCCTCCTCTCATATGCCTTGCGGGCTCTAATCATTTGAGCTTTGGCGTGTGCCGTCTCTGCGTTCCACCATGGGGCTCCGTTTTTCTTTCGGGGTCCTCTGGTTTTTGGTATTGCTACTTGTGCTGCTGAGCTTATGGCTCTTAGTATTAATTCAATGTCTGCCGAGTGTGGGTCACCTTCGGTGACCAGTGTGAGGTCGACCTCTGCCTCAAATTTTGTCCAGTCCGCTCGTTTTAGACTCCAGGAAGGGGTAAACAGATCAACGCGGTCGAGTGCTCCTTGGGGGACATTGATTTTGATTGGGAGGTGATCGCTCATGCCTGGGTTGTCTTCGACATCCCAGGTAAATAGTGACGCAATTCTAGGCGTGCAGCACGAAATATCAATGGCTGAGTCTAAATGTCCGCTTTGCGTTGCTTGGCGGGTTGGTGCGCCGTTATTTAGGATAACTAAATTTTGAAAACCTATTGCGTCATATATAATTTCACCTCTACGGTTTGGCGTGGCGCTGCCCCAGGATGGGTGGTGACCATTCAAATCTCCAATAACAAAGGCCCGTTAATTTGATTAAATAGTTGTGCGAGTTCCCGATCCGTAGGATCAGGGTCGCAAGGGGATATGTATATTGAGACAACCGTCAATTGGACGTGTTGTATTTTCAAACTAATAGCTACACAGTCCAGTGATGTTACCAAAGGCACGTGACTGTGTGGGATGCTATTTTCTATTAGGATGGCCGTGCCTCCCTTACGGACAGCAGCGTTTACGTTATGGCGATACCAAGAGTAACCCGAGATTTTGTATTTATCGTTATCTTTATCAGTAAAGTGGGTCTCTTGTAATGCTGCTAGTGCCGGTTTTTTCTCAGCAAATATTGATGCAAAAAGCGGGAATTTCCCGATAAGGCCATTTGTATTCCATTGTAGAATTGAACCCATGGTGGTTTTTAACGTTTGTGATTAGGGGATCTACGCTTACGAAGGTTATACGAGCACCTGCTGCTGCTGCTATCGCTAGCAGGAGAAACTGGGGTGGAGTGTCTGGAAAAGCTAATTTTCCTTGCTACGGGTGAGCTGCCGGGGCTGGAGGAGCCGGGGCTGGGGGTTTCCAGGAGGGAGCTCTGGAAGAGTTTATAATAGTTTTTGCAGAGCTCGTCTCTGAAGCACTGCTGGTGTCAGAGACGGTCTCTGTCCCGGACAGCTCGTTGCCAGACTGACTTTTGTCGTCTGACGTTTCAAAGTCACTTGAGAACTGAAACTGCATATAATGACCTATGAGGTCGGTTTGGGATCCGCAAGTGCGGGTGGTTGGTGCTGTTTGGAAAGAAGCATCGCTTCTTTCCAAGGAGAGAGGAGCAGTTTCAGTTTGGGTTGAAATGTTTACTGTTTGGATTTTGGTTTGAGTGGCAGCCGTTTTACCCTGAGGGGGTAGGCTGCCACTCGTTAAAGGCCTTCTCGGAGCCTGCCTTTGGCGGCGCCTGGGAAGGGGAGCACCTGTGAATTTAGAGTGCTTGGGGGCAGGTAGCGAGGGAAAATCTGACTTTTCAGTCACTCGTGCAGAGTGGCTTTGCCACCCTGCTGCTGGTGTCCAGGTCTTCCTGGTGATTTTAGGTGCCTGAGGGGCGGGAGGATTTTCGGTCGGAAGACCTGGCGGAGAACTAGTGCGGGTCGGGAGATCCTCCCAGCCCGCAGCGGGCGTCCACCTACGCCAAAAAGTGATTGCGCCACGTGGTGGGGGAGGGGGACGGACGGCCTGATGGGCGCCAAGAAAAGGGGCTCCATTAGGGGGCGGATGTGGCGGCTTGTGTTTTTGGGTGGCTGAGGATGTTTGGAAATGGGGTGTTCCTGGCCGGCTGTGCTGGGGGCTGCTGTGGTAGCCTTGCTACCACAGCTTTTTGGGACTGTGCGGCTCTTTTCTTTTTGCAGCACTTCTTTGCGGGCCAGGTCAAACGGGAGCTTTTTTCCTCAGCCAAAACGTTAACTTCTTTTTCTCGGAGCCAGGTCGGGCACTTGGGATTATCTGCCCCATGAGCGCCGCCACAGGCAGCGCACTTGAGGCTTTTTGAGGTGCAATCTTTAGTGCGGTGCTTAGCACTGCACTTGCCGCATCGTGGGGTGGGGTTTTTACAGTTTGATTCTACGTGCCCGTACCTTTGACAAGTTTGGCAACGAATAGGGAGGGGGTAGTACGGCCTAACTGGGTAGACACAGTCGCCCAGTTTAATTTGGCCGCAGTCATCCCGACACTTTGTGTCGAAGGTGACAATAAAACGGTGGTCTCGTAGACGTGGGTCTTTTTGGGCAGAATTTTTGTTGGGGTTCAACTTTTCAAGGGCTAGCACATTTTGACCTTTAAAGTCAAACATGTGCTCAAGGTCCACATCAGAGAGATGGGACACTTCCGGGGCATTGATGATGCCCCGGTAGAAGTTAAGGGAGTGGTGAACAGAAAATATGACAGGTTTCGACCCAAAAGTTTTGGTGGCCAGCAGGGCTCGGGTAGATTCCTGATTAGAGGTTTTGATCAGGATATCTTTTTGGTGCTTAATAATCTCAAAACTACCTTTGACTTTTTGGCTGATGGCCTTATCCAAATTAAAGGTTGACTCTTTTGCCAAGTTTTGGTGCGCCGAAAGGTAGGTGCCAACCAGCCAAGCTCCGCTTGGCAGGTTGGCTTTGTTTAAACGGGGGCTGGAGGGGCGGAAGAGAGAGGTGGAAGCCATGGTACGTTTAAGTTTCAATGAGAGACTTGGTATTAGCTTTGCTAACACCTTTTGGGTAGAAATGGCTAGAGAAGTTTAATTGAAGAGAGTGGTCCTAGTTTTACTAGCAAAGCTAATGGGAGTATTAACCTAGCTAGGGTTGGGTGATGGAGTATTATCCTAACTGGGGAGTGCTTAGAGAAAGCACCTAGCCTTAGAAAAGTGTGAGCAAAAGGCTGACTCAGCCACTAAGAGGGGGTTTAAGTCGGAGGGGAGGCAGGTGCCTCTTCAGGACCTAACAGGGGCCTAGGTGGCTGACTCAGCCTCTAAAAAGGAGCCTGACTGGGGCCTATGCTTGTGAGTCCCTAGGGGCAGGTACCGTGGTACCCTTGCACAGACGCAGCCCGGGTGGAGGGTTTGAGAGGGGCCCCGCTTCTATTAAGCGGGGGTGAAAGTGAGATGGCCTTACGTATTAGGGATTTTAGCAATGGAGGACCGATAGGTCCAGCCAAAGCCACACGCCCAAGGACTGACGAGGTCCAACAAGCGTGCTCACCCCGGGACGCAAGCGTCCCACCACTCGGGTTTCCGGCCGAAGAGTAAAAGAGATAGAAGAGAAAGAGTAGGGTTATGGGACTGAGAAGAAGAGGTACCAGGTGGCCGGAATCCAAGAAACCAAGACCACCTGGACCGATAGGGTAATTACCGAAAAGACCAGCTGACGTCCAACAGCACCACACCAATCAGCTGTAAAAACAGCGGCTGGTGAGGCCGGCTGGAGTCAAAGTACCGCACCGACCAGCTGTAAAAACAGCGGTCGGTGGGACAGACTGGTCGCAGCGAAGACTCGAGCCGGGAGCAGGTCTTGAAAAAGTCTTCTACTCCTTCTTCTTGTCTTCGCAGCAGGAAACGCAGCAAGCAGCAACGACAGCAAGCAGCAACGACACCAGACCTGCCGGCAAACGCTCAAGCAGGTGGTCAGTCAGGCAAGCCTCCTTGTCTTCCTCTGTCGTTCCTTCGATGCGAAAACCGGGTGCCCACTGATAGGTTGGCGCCCACCCGATTGGTTTTTCCGATCAAAACCTGCGCCCCTGGTCCGGATGGCGCCCTGAATTGACAATCCTGAACCCAGCTCTGCCAGCTCTCATGAATTACTTAGCGGTTGCATGAATTTTCCCATCATCCCTGAAATTTTTACCCCGGGTCACCCAAGGTCAGGTCACCAGACGAGGTCAACCAAGGTCACCTCACTTCACCTTTAGAGCTCTGTAAGAGCTACATTTCAAAGTCGATCGATTTGAAACTTCCTACACTTCATGACCCCTCCAGGGTCTACAAGGTGTATATCCGGGATTTTTCGATTTCGTGCCCTGAGGTCAGGTCACCAGGCGACCTCTCCCATTGGAAAAGCATGGGGAAAAGCTATTTCATGATATAAAGGCCACAAAAATGATTGCAAATACTCAGACTGCTCAGAACAACGTTTTTGGACACCCTTTCACGGATCCCAGGGGTCATATTTGCCCTTTGACTTTTCCAATGTCATCCAAGGTCACCAGAGGTCAAAAACAGTATTTTGACAATAACTTTTGACCTAATTGAGCTAGAGCGGTGAAACAAACACCATCGTGTTTATCTGGTCACTGGCTTTCATTTGATATACGGCAAGGTCACTTTTTGACCTTTCGTGACCTCAGGTCATATTAGGTCACGAGGTGACCTCTGGCGGTCAAACCACTGGCGGGAGGTCTTTACGTTCCACATAGCGGAAAAAGTACTGGCAATTTGCTATCAAATGTACTTTACCAGGCCTCAATAGCTCTAATGACATAAGAGTTATGCCCAGTTTGCTTAATCATTGCATATTTGAGTGAAAATAGCCGATCTTGACCTAATTTGACCTCTGGAGGTCAAACCATTGACCTGAGCACTAAAACATGCGAAGTAATTTCTTACTGAATTTACGCGAGCTTTCTATTGCACTTTGCAGATTTGCGCTAACGCCCATATTTTCGGAGTTAGAGGGGGGGCCATCGATGGCCCCCCGGTGGGGCGAAGGTGGCGCCGGACCCCCGGTGGGGCGCGGGTTAAGCCGGTCAAAAGTGGCGCCCCCTGGTCCGGATGGTGCGCCCCCGAAGGTACCCCCCGATCAGCAATACTGGAGCAGCCTATGTTGTTATCTTGGTTGTTATTATCATTACTCCGGTTATTATCAACATGGAATTTCCATGTTACCATGGAATAGATACCTGTATTCTCTGAATAGAGATATAGAGATATTCTAGAGAATAGAGAGATAGAGATATAGAGATATTCTCTGAATAGAAATATCTCTATTCCTTGATGTTACCAGCCAAGGTCCTAAAGATAAGGTTGGTCAATGTTTCCTACCAAGCACCTACTACCGGTAAATTATTACAATCCTGCTCGGTATACATTTTGATAATATTTTCCGAAATCTCCCCTATAATAAAATATAATAAAAAATTATGTCTCAATTTTCTATTACATCAGTTTTATTAAAAACAGTATGTTTTTAAGGATTCGGTATGTTTTGAGCTGGTTTGATACTAGATGTGCCAGATCTGCATTTTCTGCGCAACTGAGGCATACACTTACGCATCCGATTTTTGGTTATAATTAGTAAATTAGTAATAGTCCAGTCAAATCACCGTGGTCCAGGCCGGTCCAGGGTAATAGAGAACCAGTCTTACTATATTGTCTTGGTCCAGTCGGTCGTTGGTGTTGGTTGTCAAGGTGAGTGCAGCGATGTTCCTGTTTTTTTTTTATTTCTTGTAGTCATCAGAAAGCTTAAAACTTAAAATGTGCTTCGATTGATAATTTTTTCTAAATTTCGCGATAAGTTTAAAATTATCAGCCTCTTCTCTAACAGCAGCTGAATGCTGACAATTTTCAGTATTTTTATGTTTCAGGTTCAGATCAAGATTGGACCTCCCCCTTCCTTGAGGGGTTCAAGTACGCACAGTCAGCCAATTCAAAGCCCAGCTTAACGCCTGTGGCAATTGGGCACTGCTCAAATTTAACATATTAATCCAAGACTAAGATAAGACCATGAGTTAAGCCTGGACAATACTGGAAGCTAAGGTGTGGTGGTGAATGGTGCCCTCTAGATCCTACTTGCTGTGTCAGGCAGGAAATGCTAGGACATGTATGTATATATATATATATATATATATATATATATATATATATATATATATATATATATATATATATATATATATATATATAATCTATATTTTTAAATAAACCCATGTTGAACAGGTGTGCGGAAATACATTGACCAAAGCTTGATGTTCAAAATACAATCTGGGTGTGACTTCCAATTGAGTCACATTAAGGGCTATTTTCCCAGTGCTATATCATAGTCCGTGTTAAAGTGGTGGTGAAATAGTATGTACAAACCTGATGACTGGATTAATATCCTGATGGTTCAATCCATATAATTTGGCCTTACCCTTAGTCTGTGGAATTAGTTCTCATTAGCTGGGGGTCTAGGTGGCACAGTCAGAGCAATCATTGGCTTGGCCCATAGCATGATTTAGTTTCCTTGCACAATAGGCAATCTTGATTGCAGCAAAGATCAAGATCCATTGATTGTGATTTCTCTGACACGTAAGCTTGGAACGGGATAGAGCTGTAACAGATCAAACAGTTTTCAATTGTCTATATTTCTGGTGCACCAGTGATGTTTTCCTTTCACTCCCTTCACTTTCCCTTTACCGAAATATGTAAAAGCCTTCCCATTTACAGTTTACTTTTGCTTACCCTCCACCTAGTATGCAGAATGTGACAGGTTTTGATGAGATATTGTTGGGGCAGACTACTGGTTTGGGGTAGCTTTTGGCCATGGTTGGGGCAGAGAAGTTCTTAGGGCAAGAGCTGATACTTGGGGCAACACTGGTCAATCAGGGTAGCAGTGGAGGAAATCAGACAAGTGATCACTAGTTGAAAGTGTGCTGGAAAAGCTAATTTGTCTCCAGATTATCATATTAGTTGTATTAACATCAGTGGCGGTCTAGCCGGGTGTTTTGGGGGGGGGCCAAAGCGAAAAGCAAAAAAAAAAAAAAGAAGAAAAAAAAAAAAAAATAATAAAATACTTTTTTTTAAATTTAAAATTAAAAAAAAAAAAAAAAAAAAAAAAAAAAAAAAAAAAAAAAAAAAAAAAAAATAAAAAAAAAATTTTTATTAAAAAAAAAATATATTAATAAAAAAAAAAAAAAAAAATTTAAAAAAAAAAAAAAAAAAAAAAAAAAAAAAAAAAAAAAAAAAAAAAAAAAAAAAAAAAAAAAAGTAAAAAAATTTATAGTGAAAAAAAAATTTTTTTTTTTTAATTTTTTTTTTTTATTAACATATTAGTTGTAAGCAAAATGCTCCAGCGACACTGACATGCTCCAGCGATGCACTAAATTGCTAAACTCCGTGGGGGCATGATATTCCGGCATCGCCGCCGCTAGGGGCACTGATGTCGCCACCGCTCGGGTTTAGGAGGCGTTAGCGTCGGCGCTGCTCGGGGTGGTGTGGAGGAGGAGGGTGGGGGGGGGAAGCTCTCATCGTCGCGAGAGCGCCGCCGTAGCCGTCCGCCGCACTCGCTGTTGGCCATCGCCCGATTCGGTGGGATCGTGATCATCGCCGACCTCCCGTTTCTGCCCCTTGTTCGCCATCGCACCCGTATCTATCCCTCATCCGTCGCGATGGCGGGTGGTTGCGTGGATCGGGAGGGGGGGTGCAACCGGAATGGTCTGCCGTTGAGCTGTTGTCCCCTCTTCTCCAGGGCCTAGTCGGGTCCTGGGGCCTTCCGTCCTTCCGCTCCCTTCTCGTTGTTGCTGCTGCTTGTTCACTGATTGTGCCTAGGTCGAGTCCTCTCAACGCTGCGTTGCGGTGGTGGGGGTTTTGTATAGCTGTTAATCAGTCGGTGCCATTTATCCAACTGTGATACGTCTTGTGCACGTCAGAGAGCTGTTCAAAATCATGAGGCTGGCCTCAAAAACCAAAATTACAAGTATGAAGTGGTGCCAAAGGAATCTCTGCTAATTGATGATTTCGAAACTTAGATAGTATGATGGGTCATTGGGGCATACAATTCTGTGAATTTTTGGCCACCTCATGATGAGTCTATAAAGAAATATTTAAATGATTCTTTCGCAATAAAAATGGGATAGATCAAGCTGGAAATCCCCATAACAAATGTTCTTAGCACTTTCCTGACCCACTGGCGGCGGAACTGGGGGGGCACCGGGGCACGGTGCCCCCAGTTCAATCAACTGTTTTCAATCTTCAATCAACAATTTTAACACTAAGCCCATGGCGTTTACTGGAAAGAAATGGGTTGAAAAGCCCATGGTGCCCCCTTAAATTCGATCGTTCCGCCGACACTGTCCTGGCCATCATGTTGATTGTTTAAGCAATTAAAATAAAAAAAAAAAAAAAAAAAAAAAAAAAAAAAAAAAAAAAAAAGTGCGTTGTGCATTTTGTTGTCAGTGGCGAAGTTTACTAGTGGCGGTTTGCTAGTGATGTCCTCTTGAAGGGAATGGACCACTTTGTCGAAATTATGAAAAAAATAATTTAAGAACAAAAGAGGTATGAAAATCAGGAAACAACAGTTTTTCCCCACTTCAATACGCTAGAAACAAATATATACTTTTTCTAACACTATGTGACGTCATCAAAATAAGAGTTTTATTAATCAGTGAAATCCCAAACCTTGAATCATAGACTCGCTGTAAAGGCCCATTCACAGCGTTTCTGCATGATAATTGCGTGCTTAGGCTATTAAAAAACACCGTGGAATAATTGCAGGACCCGCAACCGATTTTCTAACAGGACTTCCGCTCTCATCAGTGTCATATTTGTTCACTGGCCAAGGCAATCGTACTCTCGGTCCGCCCTCCCATTCTCGGTCTTGTTAAGCACTGGTGCAAAAACTGGACCACGGATGACATTACGGCGGCCGTGTTGTAGAAAGATGATGCATATGCCTGATGTAAAGAAACCATTTCAGGGTTGGATTGTGAAGAAAAAGACTTATTTTGGGAAGGACGGGGGGAGGCAGAATGTCATGTGCGTTACGGCCATATAGGGCGCATTTCGGCCCTATGGCGCTCTGCAATGGACTACTCGCGCGAAGCTTTCGGTTGACAGGCAGTTGCATGCTGGTTTACTCGCTAGCGTGGTATTTTAAGGGAGTGGGCGAGGCTTAGGACTTACGGTCAATCTGATTACTGCAACCATATGGAAGGTATTCCTTCCGGGTTTGAAATAAGGCAACAAGCCCCTTTACTTTGAACTTTAAAGCTGGTGAAAATTTTATACCAAGACCTTTTGGCGAAATTAAATATGCCAATAGTGGTATCTTAACACGCTCTACAAAGCTGCTATTTCAGTTGAAAACCCATGATAAAAGTGGGCCGTTTCCTTTAAAGGGAGTATAGCACCATGGTGAATTCATGACTGTAGTGGGTTTAGGGGCAACCTTGATTGAAAATGATATGTTTGACCTCATTTCTGCCAAAAATTACCAATAAGCCTAATAATGTTTTCTTTAATTTTCCTCTCGAGGTAAAAAGGTCCCCGAAGCGCGTGACGTCAAATCGGCTTAATGGGCCGTTCATTAAAGGGAAAGTGGCACCTTGGTCGAATCCTGGAATTTAGTGTAATTAGGCGTACTTTTAGTAAAAAATAATGAAACCACTCATGATTTTTCTGAAAAATGTACAATAAGCTCAATATTTGGTTTTTAAAAATACTCCTCTAGAAAAAGAAATAAATATCGGACTGTGGATGATGTCACGATCTGGCAACAACTACCATACTTGAAACGCTTCAAGGGCTTCGATTGGTTGATGCTCATCGTGACGTCAGCATTTGTCGTCACACCAGTAGCTCACAACAATGGCCGCCGGCGACGGGGGCTGAGGGGGCTGGTGTCAGGTAGGTTTTAGTTTTTTTCTACGGAAATATCGAGTTCTAAGACAAATGAAATATGGAGTACCGGGTTTTCCGACCTGCTTTACAACTTGGCTATCTCAGTTAAAATCACGTTGTGAAGGTGCCACATTCCCTTTAAATATGTCACGCTTTTCCGATGTATTTTCACCCCCCCCCACTTCACGGCACGTCACGTTTCGGCCACCCCCTCGAGGGTGATCTTCTTTTTGATTCCCCCCGAGGGAAATCTCCATGGGATTTGGAGTGGGACCAGTGAGCTCTTTTTATAATGGTTCTGTCATGAATAGAAAAATAGAAAACAAGAAATCCGTGTTTTTATATGTCTTGGATGTTGATATATAAAAAGATAGCCCCGATGATCAGTTTGTATTTCAGACATTAGGGGATTTCACAATACAAAAGGTGCACTGCGCCTAATTTTTCAAATGAATGCGGATAATTACCAAACCACAACTTAACCGAAAAAAATAAAATCCCCAAAAATACCAGCGGGAAAAGACCGTCCCGGGAAAGAAGTGTAATAGCAACTCCCCTTGGGTCAACTCCCTCTCCCCACGTCACGGTACGTCACGTTTCGGCCGACCCTTCCCCCTCGGAGCGTGACGTAATTTATGAACCTGGTAGACCTGGTAGACCTAAGACCTGGTAACGCTTTGTGCCAAGCCTTGGGTTTGTGCCACAACGCGCCCGCCACTATGAAAACTATACCAAAACTCAAGCCGCCCGGCTCTAGAAGTCTTTACCATTTTGACTAAATGGGCCACCCCCCTGTAAACGAATATCAATGGAAATGAGGCCTGTTTAGCTAAATGAGGTCATTATTAGGAACGAAAGTGACACATATCGATTTTGGTTATTTTTCTTGATATGTTTAGACGTATCTCGCGTTGGAAACTAGCCATTGAGGAAATTTATACGCATTAATAGTTGTCAGTACCAAAGGCACTTTAAGCACGTATATTTTAAAGAGATCCAAACAAGAAATATTTGTCCGCGCAATGGGCATGGGCATTGCGTCCCGTTCCCAAGCTCTACTCATACCATATGACCATCGGGGAGGAGGAGGCGCTAGGCGTTAAATTTTTCAACTTTTTCTCCGCTAAATTCTGGGGAAAATGAAATTTCGATCAAATGGTTCCTCGTCGTGCTCTATTCAGTGATGGATCGTGGGGGGAAAGGCATTAGCCTCCCGAATGTGAAAGCTCGGGCAAAACTATGTTTGTGCCCCCCTAAAGCTGTCCACCTCCTTTTTGGCGAGACTCCTTTTCAGTTTATAAGCAATGCTTTGTGGTTCAACTCTCAACTTCAAACGCAACCAGTCAACTTCAGTGTAATCATTGGTCATTGGATAGAAAAAACATGTATCTTGTGGCCATATGTTTCACCTTGCGTTTTCATTCAGTTTTTTTTGCTTATCGACTTTGGCTTGCCCCCTACCCCCCAAATCTACTGGCTAGATCCGTCACTGGTTCTATCACATGGCTATCCGAGTTCAAATCTCATTATGAAGGTACAGTGTCCCAAAACGGGCTTTGTGCTTTAGTGTCGAGTGTAAAATTCATACTGGAAAGTATAGTCCGCGAGCGGAAAGTGCCAAAATTACAATATCGTGGAAGCCAATTAAAACCGCCGTTCTTTGAACCTTTCTTCAAAGTTTAGGAACACCTTTTTCGTCAAAATTTTGGTACTACCATACCTTTAATGAATTATGCACCAGCATTATTTAAATGCGCTGAAAATACTCAGCTTGAAAACGAATGGTAGATTGCCTAAAATAACAAATGCATGAGTAGAAAATTCAGCTTGCATGGGTGTCACTCTCCACCCAGCACTCTGGGATTTTAAACAATGTGAAGGTGCCACCTTCCCTTATGTGTTGCCCTGCTAATAACTAAAGACAGGTAGCAGTGCATATTGGTATTTTCCATGGTCGCTGGCCAAGAACTACGGAGACATTCTCACGGAATATGGCTGTAGCGGCCTGTGCCAACACGGTCCAAATGTTAAAACGTTGCCATATAAATTGGGACTTTTATTCAGCTTATTGCTTGGTCGGATTTGTCATCTTTGTAATCGTTTGAGTAAATCATTTAAATACCAGAACCATTACCTGCGAGAAGATTAAAAGTTGCCATCGTAGGAAGGCATAGTTATGGTATTTCAAAACATTTTTGAATGCAAAGTGTTTTCGTGTTACTCTGAACCAGGGGCGTAGCCAAGGGGGGCGCGGCAGGGACAGCCGCCCCTCCCTGAGGGGCCCGAAGGGCCCCCTTAGGACACGAGCTGCGCTTCGCGCGGCTCGTCCACACTATGTTCTGTGGCCAAATTTGGTATTTTATACCAGACAGCGCCCTCTTAAGCCCTCTATTCTGTAACAAACAGGGCCCTTTTTATCCATCAGGGCCTTTTGGTGCTGTCGCAGGGGCCCTTTTCGGGGCGCCGCCCCTCCCTGGGCGAAATCCTGGCTACGCCCCTGCTCTGAACCGTTTAACCAAAACTTTCAACTAAAAAAAATGGTTGTTCTGCCACCGCAGGTTTTTTTTAAATAAATAACGGCCATAACCAATGCAGAAACTTCATATTCTAATGACATGAATGAATGATAATTTTACAAAAATCTGGAATCGAAAACCAATATTATTGTGTGCTTGTTTTAATTGTCTGACCAAAAGTTTTCAGTAGAAGTCAGAATCGGCATTCTGCCATCATAGTTATTGATTGAAGTAATCATCACCAATGCATAAATGTGACATTTAAATGACATCCCTAAACGGTAATTTGGCGAAAACCTGAAAAAATCAGCACTTTGTGTTCTTGTTTCAATCGCCTGATGGAAAGCTCTCATTTGAACCCTAAGTCATTGTTCCATCAACATAAGCTTCTTAGCTAGATGTTTGATTTAATTTTTCGGGTCTCCTGCATCGCTGTGCCTTGGTTCCGACGGTAAATCATATGCACTGGGAGCAGTGACGGTGGAACGTTGGAATTTAAGGGGGCCACCATGGCCTTTTCAACCCATTTCTTTCCAGTCAACACCATAGGGCTAGTGTTAAAATTTCTGATTTAAGGGGCCACCGTGCCCCGGTGCCTCCCCCAGTTCCGCCGCCAGTGAGTGGGAGTGGATGATCAGAGCTGGGTCATTCCACCATAAATCGACCAAGGCATAAACCCTACTATTTTTAATTTCCTCCAAAATTGGTATATGGGGACTCACAAGGACGTAGAATCCAGCCATGGCACCCAAAATTATTTAAAAATTGGTTTGGGAGAAATGGCCTCCGGCAATTTCTGAAGGTCATTATACAGGCCTTGATTAGAATGCCTATGGCTCCAAAAGTTTTCCTGTGATTTCTGAAAAAATTTAGAGTTTTAGGATGTAAATTCTACGGGCAACATTTTGGCTATCTTCAATTTTGAAATTTAAACAAAAATGTGGTGACCTCATGACCTAGTTTTATAACAGTGACCTTGACCCGTAGTACAGTGAAATTAATTCTCTTGAAAGGGTTTTGACATATGGTAGTAGTCTTTCATATCAAAGAAAAAATGGCTTTCGAAATGCATATACTACTTTTAGCTCTATATATATATATATATATATATATAACACTAGGTATCACTGTGGAGCTATGCTAACGTAACTCATGTTCTAATTGACTTGCAACTTAAACATAAAAACATTTGAAGAATCAAGATCAAGCAGTCAACCTAGAATTGAAGCATTTTAACACACAAGCACAGGAATAGGGGTTCCCTCCCTATTTTGAATTCACATTATTGTCCCTTTGGGAATGAACTTAGCTGTTGTAAATGACATGTATGGTTGTTTGGGTCAATGTACATCTTTTGAAAATAAGTGTGTTCCCGTCACATTGAATCACCGAACTATGATGTCATTTCTAAAGCATTTAACCCGCGCCCTCACCGGGGTCCGGCGCCACCTTTGCCCTGCTTGGGGGCCATCAATGACCCCTAACTCCGAAAATATGGAAGTTAGCGCAAAGCTGCAAAGACATTAGAAATTCATGCGAATTCAGTAAGATTTTACTAACATGTTTAAGCGCTCAGGTCTATGTTTTGACCTCCAGAGGTCAAGTGATGTCACGATAGGCTATTTCAGCAAAACATGCAATCCTTAAGAAACCTGAGCATAGCTCTCCGCCATTAGAGCTATTAAGATCTAGCAAAAATCGTTTGATAGGCAAATTCCGGGACTTTTTCCGCTAGGTGGAAAATAATGGCCTCCCGCCAGTGGTTTGACCTCCAGAGGGTACCTCGTGACTTAATATGACCTGAGGCCTCGAAAAGTATGAAAGTGACTGTGTTGTATATCAAATAAAAACTAGTGACGAGACATACAAGATGACCTTTGATTCAGTTTTGTAGCTTAATTAGGACAAAGTTATCGTCAAAATGATGTTTTTGACCTATGGTGACCTCTGATGATCTCAGATAAGTCAAAGGACAATATCGCCCTGGTATCCCTGAAAGGGTGTCCAAGAACGCTTTTCTGAGCAAATTGAGCATTTACGATTATTTTGTGACTTTTAGCTCATAAGACAGCTTTTCCCATGCTTTTTCTATGGAAGAGGTTACCTGGTGACCTGACCTCAGGTCACCAAATCGAAAAATCCCGAAGATAAACTTTGTAGACTCCGGAGGGGTCATGAAGTGTCGAAAGTTTTAAATCGATCGGCTTAGAAATGTAGCTATCGTAGAGCTCAAAAGTTTAAGTGAGCTGACCTTGGTTGGCATCGCCTGGTGACCTGCCTAGGGTGACCCGGGGTAATAAATTTCAGGGATGGTGGGAAAATAATGGGGTAAGAGCTAGAACCCTCAACCGCGGTGCTTCCCCTTGTTGTTTTTCTGTTGTTCCGAAAACCTTAGGGGACCATCGATTTCATTATTCTAGGTGGGGTGAGGATTAGGGAATTTTTTGTATATTGAGGCTTTGTGTCGCATTCCCCGGAGGTAGCTTGAATTTAAAACATGTTATGACCTCAGTTCGGCTTTTATAGCTTTTGGTAATCTCTTGTGGCATTTTGAAACGTGTTTAAACTTGACCTATAGTAATCTCGTAGTGAATTTTGCTCAGCATACTCATTATTTTAGCTCTTTTATAATGAAGAAGTTTTAGGCTCTAAAATCAAACCATTGGTGACTTTAAGTGGTGCATTGCATTGCATGGGACTGGTTCAGAGCTCAAAAATACTCCTTAAAAGTGACAGTAACTGGTTCAGAGTCACATCATTTAAATGGACTATTCATAAGCCATTCTGAATCATTTACGCCAATTAATTGAGTTTCTAATCACCTGTCACTGCTTACTTCCTTTCAAGGTCAAATTAGTTCAAAGGTTGAAAAAGGTCAAGTCCGTTTTGGAAGAAAAACAAACGTCTTGTTCAGTGTCATTTTCATGCAAATTGACTATTCATAAGAAATTTTGCATCACCTACGGCAAGTGCCTCCTTCGTCATGTGCTATTGCTTACACCTCCTTAAAGGTCAAATAAGGTCAAATTTCGAAAAGGTCAAGTCCATGTAATATGCAAACCAACTAGTTCAGTGTTCATATCATTCAAATTGAATATTCATATACCATTCTGCATCATTTACTCCAAGTAAGTTTGCTTCTTCAATTGTTTCTGCTTACCCCCTTTCAAGGTAAAAAGGTCACAGCTCGAAAAAGGTTAAGCCCGTATTGGACGCAAGTCAAATAATTCGGTGTTCATCTCATTTAGAAATACCGAATTGAAACACGTATCTGCAGTCGCTATTCGACACAGAGTTATCACTGAGGTCACGCAAGGTCAAATAAAGGTCATTGAATGTCAAAAATGACATAAAGGTCTACCCTGATAAAAATGAACCTCGAAGACTGGAAGAAAATATTCTGGGACAGTTCATGAGCAAATGATGCAAAGAACGATACGAGTCTGGAGCATTCACGTGAAAACGGGTACAGGCGCCCAAATGACCCCAACATGCCTCCACTCTTGAGGTCATAACTCCGTGACCTTGAAGGGTAGGAACAATTCTTTTGTCAAGATGTCCGCAATGAATGCGTCAGAGGCTATATAAAATTTCAAGACTCTAACTTAAGAAGCTCGTTTTCAATTCTTGAAAAACCTGAGAGGGGCTGCAACACCCCCTGTACGTGTAAGGGTTTACACCCCTATGGCGTTGACGGGAAAGAAATTGGTTGAAAATTCCATGGCGCCCTCTTAAATTCGGAAGTTCCGTCGTCACTGGCATTAACCATACCGTGAGTTAGGATGGTACAGCTCCATAGTGACACCTAGTGTCATGTTTCGGAGTAAGAAGTAGTATATTTAGCGCGAAAGCCATATTTTTATTACTTTATCTAAAATATTATTTCCAAAGGTAAAATGCTTTTACACGAATTTATAAATTTCACTGTACTGCGGGTCAAGGTCACCGTTCAAAACTAGGTCACGAGGTCATGATGTCAATTTTTCCGAAATATAAAGATCGAAGATAGCCAAATTGAAATGTGCTAAATGTTGAATAAAATGTAAAATATCGTTACAATCATTTAAAAAGTGGCAAAACTATAGGCTTTCAAAACAATGCCTACATGGTGACCCCCGAAAAATGCCGGAGGCTATATCTGCCATACCAAATTTTCAAATAATTTTTTGGCACCATGGTTAGATTCTACACCTTTGAAACCCCTTGACACCAATTTAGGAGAGAATAAAAATAGAAGGGTTCTATTTTACGAAATTTTTGGTCGATTTATTGTGGAATGACCCAGCTGTGAAATCACTCCGACCTCACATTTTTGGCTTTGCTATTGCAAGTGATGATCATTTGTAGCGGATTTCGTACACATGATATCTGATGCCGCCAAAGAGTCACGGCTGTCATCACTGACACCGAGGTCTGCTGGCAGTGACTCGATTATAGGCGTTGGAAAGGGGGGGTAGGGGTGGACAAGGGCGGACGCAGACCCGAGTTTGACCGAGGGGGTGGCATACCCATGTCTGCCTCTCTTCCTGGGGGGTGGGGGGGGGTGGGAGCGAATATTTTTTGCTCTACAGACCTAGTGTAAACACCTTTTTTCAGTGCTCGACAGACCTAGTATAAGCTACCTCTCCAAGTACATAATTGCTCTCCGGGGGGGGGTGGGGTGTGGGAGCGAATATTTTTTTGCTCTACAGACCTAGTGTAAACACCTTTTTTCGACAAAATTTCCGGCGTTTGGGGGGCCAAAAGATAGTTTGCCCCCCTCCAGCGCTTTGGGGGGCATGGCCGGAATGGTTCCCCTGCGTCCGCCAATTGGGGTGGACTGGTTCCCCACGTTTTGGTAAACGATTTCCTGATCTCAGTCTAAATGGAAGAGAACCTGACATTTTTATCAACAGCCGATGTGGAAGGCAACGAGGAGCCCAAATTCGAAAGTTTTTGGTGCTAACGTGGAAAGCGTGTTGTCCGCATCAGGTTGAAGTTTGGCTGGCCCCCTCACTTTTTTGCCGGCGGCGACGCTTGTGTCGCGCACACTGGGTGTTGGATCTACCTGCGTGTCTGAGGCGCGCGGCGTGTTGGCAGGCCGGTGCCTCCCCTGCGCCGAGCCGCGGCCCCGGCAGCTCTGACCGCCGCCGCCGGCGTGCCAGTCGGTCTCGGACTGCCGAAGGCGGGGGTGCGCGCGGACGACGCAGACCGCTCAGCATGGACTCCACGGACGTGAGTACGGACGGCGGCGCCAACGCCAGAGCACGTGTGGTCGTGGGGCATTGTCACAATCGACAGCGTGCACATGTCGTCGGGCAGGTGTGACCGGTACATTTCTTGCGTATCCCTGAAGGTTGCCGTATCAGCCTACCAGATTCAACCTTTCTTCCCGCGCTTGCACTAGCTTCCTGTACTTAACGCATACGTAACGTATCCTATACGTAACGTAATTATACACCGAGAGATAACGCATAGCTTGGTGTTCGGTAACGGAGGCCCAGGTTAGCTTCCGGTGGCGCTGTTCCCACGTGGGGCTTCCGCTCGTCGTACAGGCTCCGTATAGAGCTATGGCAGGGACCAGGAGCCAGCATCGGCAGCCGTGGCATTGCTGTGCCCTCGTCGGTGGATCTCCGGGCTCGCCTCCGCCGGTCGGGGTGGGCTGAGCACTGCTGTGCCTGGGTTCGTCAATCTACACCACTGCGGACGCAGAGGGAGGGGGAAAGACCATGGCCTCCCCAAATGGCGAAACTTTGGCCGATGTTCCTTAAGAACACTGTTTTTATGATTTCTCCCGAGCTGCCTCCCCCTCAAACGGCGTTCCTGTGTCCGCCCCAGATCTTATATTATATATATATATATATACACCCGTCGCTGGAATAGGAGACTGACTACTTTTCTTCTTCAGGAATATACCCAGTTACGCGTTGTCATGGCTCCTCAGTTGTCAATTTAAAATTAGGGTTGTGCACCTAGGCCTCATTACTTACTAAACAGCACAGACAAATTCCGTTTGCTTGACGTGAGATGACGATGTAGCAATCGCCAGGTGCAAAACCGGCATCCGTTTATTTAGCTTCGTCCGGATTCCCATTTAGTTCTAGTTACTTTTCTGATTGAGAGGAAGAGATAAAATACTTCGAGCTTTTCTGTCAAAAACCTATAAATTCAACCTGTAATGCTTATGAAAAAAATGGTAGTTTGCTCAGTGGTTTGCGTGGTTGGTCAAAAATACAGGTACCTATCTTGGGTTGAGATTCTCCGCTGGGCTAGGTACATATATGGCATGCAATCGGATTTCCCATAGACGATTTTCCAATACTTGAAATACTTAGGTGTCATCCAGAAATACGTGATATTTCTGGATGACACATGATCCAAGCAGTTGGTGTAGGGCGGAACCCCAGTTAGCCGTCAGTTTGATTATGTAATCGGCGAGAAACCAGTCTGACCAGCGAACACAATGGTGATCGCCCTACAACGTAGCCAGCAATGTCCAAGCATTGAGTCTAGTGACTCCGAAAATTCAGTAACATACTGAAATGTCACCAAGTTTTCTCAGCCTGTTGCACGATACCATCAGATCCAGCGCTGAGATGTGCGGTTGTAGCTGCGTGGTGTTTCTTTGTGTCCTCGCCACTTCGTGTCTGATATGCGCACTGTGCGGGAGAAGGGAGCGTAGAATTCAAAGGTGAAGGTCCAAATTTCGCCGCTCCTAGGTCGGATGTGAGTGCATACACGGGGACAAAAAGCGTTCAGACGCAAACAGTGCAGAGCATCTACCTTCCGGAAACAGCTGTTCGGTTGACGGTGGGCTTCAACCATTTATACTGCCTGATCGCGAGGCTCGGCATCGACAACATTTTCATAGATTTTGCTTTTATGCTAACTAGAAAGTTTTGCTTATAAATGGAATGCTTATAAATATAACTGTTTATGCTTTCTGTTTTGGGAACCATAAAGTGAACGTAATAAATAAATAGATGTGATCAATTATGATGTCTTGTAATCGAAGTAAGCGCTGCTCCCAATTTTTAGTATTTTTTAGGGTCTCTCCAAACAGGCACACTTGCCCAATTACAGGGGGTATCCTCTACCGGATGGGATCGGACATGGAAGGCGGTTCCCCGCCGCTGGGATTGAACCCACGTTAATCCATGCTATCCAATATGAATACGGACAATGAAGTCACTAGACCACCCGGCCCCAAACAGGCGCCGCTACTTGGGATACTTTGCCTAGTTGAAACCGCTATTGCTACTAGCGCTACTTTTTATGAATAGCGAAACTTCCACCTCGCTACTCTGCTATTGCTACTTTGCATCATAAACTGCTACTAAAGTGGTACCCAAATATTTATTTTTCGCTTTTCTTTGTTAATAAATTTCGAGGGAAATCACTGCTTGGAAATTAACAGTGTTTTTATCATATCTCCACAAAAATCACAAAAAATATTCATTGAATCCTTGATATAAATATATCTATATCCGATTTCATACCATGAGGAATCCGTTTCCAACTGGCAACGCGTGTCGCATGGTAAATGTGGACACATGTTCACAAGTGACGTTGTTTAACAACGTTACGTGCCGCAAGCAGTCAGCTGAGCGCTCTGCTTGATAAAAACCCGCGATGCTTAGGTCAAACCAAGATAGCAAGAAAAGCGGCCATCTTTTTGTTTTGATTGATTGAGGGTGGAATCAAAATGTGGTTTCCTGATTTTTGAACCTATTTTGTCCATGAAAAGTATATTGTAGAACTTTGGCGGGTTCTTTCCGATTATTGCCTGTGCTCTTTTCGCATCCGCCACCGTCTGGGGGTTCGATCGGAACTCCCCATGGTATCGGGAACCAGAGGTGATGCGGAAAAGATTGGAACAGCACTGGAAGTGCCTTACTGTCTCCTACTCTCAACACGAGTTTGAACCATATCCAGTGACCCGTGACGTCACAAAGGGCCAAAATGGGTCAAATTTTGACCCATTTAGGAAGCCCCTTATAACTCAGGAATCATTAGACCTCGAGCAAAGCCAAAGGCATCAATGCGTTCGTCTTGACCCATGGGATCGAATGATATGTAACGTGACCTTGAATTGTTAAATCTTGACCTTGACCTCAGGTCAAGGTAAAAAATGACCATTTAGGGTCGTCTTGCACATTATTCGAATCCTCTGGTCATGCTTGTCACTATGATACCAAATTTATTGCTGCATCTTACCTTGTTCAAAAGTTAAGACACAAACATTTTGAAAACTGACATTTGGTGACCTCCTGGTGACTTTTTTATTGACCGGGACTCAAAATGGATTCCAGCATGCGGATCTTTCCTTCCAATAACTTTCGAATAATGTTTAGACACTTGATCTAGCTCTTCTAGAAGCCGAGTTTCACCCTGGTTTTGTCAGCCTCATTTTAGAAGACCACAATCACCTCACATGAGTTTAGAAATGACATCATAACTGGTTGACCTGACCTGATGCGAATTTTCGGTCATAAGTTTTCAAAGTGATCACCCTAGAAGTGTGCAAAGTGGTGTGCCTTTCATGTAAGTGGGCTTGACATATCCGGCCACGATCAGTCTCGGACATGCATGCTAAGGTTGAAACGTGTTTTACAACTTTGAACCCTGTTTCAACCCGGTTTTACCGCATTCAACCTTCAACAACTACGCAAAGGTATATTTTTGGATCATTTTTACCTTTGTTTGGCACTCTTTTTGCGCGTGTGGCGTTTGCTGGGAACTATTTTCAAGTAAAACTACCTGTATAAGCTTAACTTCAAGTATTTTTTAGGTATTTTTTCTGATCGCGCAAAGATGCAACATAATTTTGGTAAAACATGTTTTGCCCAATTAGTTTCATGGCCTGGATAGATTCGAAATTAGAGCCATGCGCTCCCACCGGGTCCTTCCCGGTGGGATCATGTTCCTTATTGCTTTTTTATAAACCGTTTTCGGGTTCAGTAGATACCCCCACACAAACCTGCCGGTGACAGAATTCACATTTTCACTGTTGTGTTCTACGCTACATTCTGCTTCCGAACCGCGAGCCCTCCTGTTAACGTGTGTCGACCCTCGAATTTGCAGCGTGAATTTAGTCTCAGGTGACATTTGCCAGATTCGTTTTGATTTTCGATAGTGTTAGCGATGCTTGCTGAAAGGAGATGACGCATGCTTTGAACTTTGAATGCAGCAGTTGGGCTGTGGGCTGCGGGACGCTGATAGGTGTAACACCACTCTGACTCCAAGATACATTTACTTAAAGGTATGTACGTTGAAGAGGGATTCCTTCACGCCTGAGTGACGTTACACAGGCGTTTAGGAATTCCTTCAAGTCTGGGCCGTGTGTCAAACCTGCTGCTAATGGCGCTGCTCGCTTACGAATTTGTGGGAGCACATCGGTAATCAAGTTGATCCTAAATAGAACAAATAAACATTTCACCTTCGAGTCTGGACGTCTTTTTGCAAAAAATTGACAACTAATTCTTTTAATGTCCCATGTTATATCCTATGAGGTGTGACGTCACATCCGGTGATCTGCGCTTGCTGTTAAACGGGGACTGCTCCGACTCAGCCAGCCACTAGAAAGGTTATGTACTGCACATGGTTTAGCCGTGCTTCTTTAGTGTTTAGTTTTTGTTCTCACTCACTTCCATCATCTAATTCAGAGCACTAATTTTATGTGAGGTGCTCAGTGAGTAGTGGCCTGAAAAAAACCCACGTGCCGGCGCCGGCGGCTGTGTTGCAGTCTTGCCTCGCTCTGTGCTGGTGCTGGGCATGCCCTGTTGTCTGGTCTGGTGTGCCGGCGGCTGTGTTGCAGCCTTGCCTCGCTCTGTGCTGGTGCTGGGCATGCCCTGTTGTCTGGTCTGGTGTGCCGGCGGCTGTGTTGCAGCCCTGCCTCGCTCTGTGCTGGTGCTGGGCATGCCCTGTTGTCTGGTCTGGTGTGCCGGCGGCTGTGTTGCAGCCTTGCCTCGCTCTGTGCTGGTGCTGGGCATGCCCTGTTGTCAGGTCTGGTGTGCCGGCGGCTGTGTTGCAGCCCTGCCTCGCTCTGTGCTGGTGCTGGGCATGCCCTGTTGTCTGGTCTGGTGTGCCGGCGGCTGTGTTGAAGCCTTGCCTCGCTCTGTGCTGGTGCTGGGCATGCCCTGTTGTCTGGTCTGGTGTGCCGTCCTGCCTCGCTCTGTCTTGTGCTGGGCATGCCCTGTTGTCTGGTCTGGTGTGCCGGCGGCTGTGTTGCAGCCCTGCCTCGCTCTGTGCTGGTGCTGGGCATGCCCTGTTGTCTGGTGTGCCGGCGGCTGTGTTGCAGCCTTGCCTCGCTCTGTGCTGGTGCTGGGCATGCCCTGTTGTCAGGTCTGGTGTGCCGGCGGCTGTGTTGCAGCCTTGCCTCGCTCTGTGCTGGTGCTGGGCATGCCCTGTTGTCATGGTCTGGTGTGCCGGCGGCTGTGTTGCAGCCCTTGCCTCGCTCTGTGCTGGTGCTGGGCATGCCCTGTTGTCTGGTCTGGTGTACCGTCCTGCCTCGCTCTGTGCTGGTGCTGGGCATGCCCTGTTGTCTGGTCTGGTGTACCGTCCTGCCTCGCTCTGTGCTGGTGCTGGGCATGCCCTGTTGTCTGGTGTGCCGGCGACTGTGTTGCAGCCCTTGCCTCGCTCTGTGCTGGTGCTGGGCATGCCCTGTGGTCTGGCGTGCCGGTGCCGGGCGCGCGGCCAACTGTCAGCACTGCACTGAAGCAGGCAACACACGAAATCGCGATAAACCGCGAGGCTCTGGGGCCACCTGTTTTCGCCAGCATCGTGGCTGCGACCAGTTGCTTCGTGCCTGGTGGCTGCCCAGCATTCTTTTATAGGACATTTGTTAGGATACTTGTGAGAGAAAACATCGATTGCTTGGAAAATGTATTGTTTTGAATGTTGGGCACGCCACTTCAACGGGTTGCCGTTATCCCCTTCGATTTGTTTACAATTCTGTAGGCTCATGCAGGGGGTTGCGCTCCGGCTTTTTAGCATAGCCCAAAAATGGCTACCGCAAATTTGGCATTCGCCACGGCAATGACGTCAGCGATCGCCTAGAAATGTTTAGCAACGCATTGCCGCTGTGTATTGTAGAAGACGGGGCTAGTAGATAAGTTGCGTGTTAGGGGCAATACTGCTTTTTTGTGGACGTGGGGTAATTAATCCTGGGTCTGCCCATCGCCAGATGCATCTTGAAACCGTACGAACATCCCACGATCCGTAGCCGATTTACATTGAATGAATGGGCGGCTCCACCTCGAGAGCAATCGCTGACGTCACAAACGTAAAAGTCTCTTGAAACAGAGGTTGCCATTTTTTTGAGAGCGGAGCGTTCTACCATTACATTTAAAGGCCTTGGGTTCATGTAGCGCTAACGTTATGCAAAGCCCCGAGCTCTTAGCCCTGGAAGCCCTTGGTGGCAAATTTTACAGGTCACAGAAGTTTGACGAATTTCTGAATATTGCACAAGTCAAATGCCTTTAGATATTCCTAGGAACACCGGAGAAAACTCGGCCGGACACCGACGCGTGGTGTGCAACGTCAGCAGCTTAGTGTTCCTGTGAGGAAAGCTCCACCCGCCCTAGCCATCCCGCCCTTGCCTCAAGTGTCACTAAGCTGCTAGTGTGACTGGGCGGACTTGATTCGCCTTCCCCTGCTTACATGTGTCACTAGGGATTTCAGTCTGGTAAGGTGGCTGCCCGAACCGGGATCTGGCCCTATGACGTTACGCATTGCTCGGGGCGCTTACCGGCCTGTCTTGACACAGCCGCATGGTGAAGTTATATAATCCCTCACGTGGGCAAAAGACCGCGGCCCTTTTTTGGAAAGCACCGTCAACATAATCCTAAGCTTGGGTGAGAACATACTTTTTAGACTCCCTGAAAGGAACGGTGAGGCGTAAGGACTTCTAGATGAGGATATCACCACTCGGTGATGGGAGATCAGCGCGAAAAAGGACCTGGTCAAAGGTGGACATAGCTTTGATACAATTAAGGCCAGACCAATGTAGTGTTTGCGCTTCAGGCAAGTTCAGAGTTGGCCTGAAAGCGGAGTGGAATAGCCCTCGTTTGCTTCGGTGATAACACCTAAGGACACGGCCGAATAATGTAGGACTGCTACCGGCTCTTCCTACAAGGGATACCGCGCTCCAAATGTGGTCCACGTCAGGGTACGGTACGTTTTAAATGAATAAAATAGGCATAGCGTGGTCTCGTACAGAAAACAATCAAAGCACCCTAGACGTATACCTGTACTATGTATTGTGCCTTCTGGTGATTTATCATTGCGATTACGAATTTGGGTCAAAATAGGGCTATCGCTATGGCCTTAAAAATGTATTTGCGCCGAAGACGACGTAAAGGGGCACAGTTGCCAAATGCTGACATACACAACACACCTGCTGGTAGTTTCGGAGGCGGATCTTACGCAAATGTTGGAGAGGGGAGGGGAACTCCGTTAAAATCGTGAAAAATAGGTATACTCTTAAGAAATTACACTAAAATCGGTTACCAAGATGCAAGATTAGGCCGCTCTGGGCTTTCTGGACCCTTCCCGATTGTCTCCAACATCGATTAAACCGTTTTACATGGTCCGCCACCCTCGTGGAGCCGAATTTTGCATGCTTTACTTCAGAGGGTACGTTCAAGGGGAGTTCCGGCCATTTTAGGTTGATGAAATGATGTTTCCTCGGTTTCAGCATGGTCGGCTGCATATATGGGGGGGGCACATACAAGTGGGTATTATCACTACCAGGCATCGGCAGGATTGGGTTGCAGGGTTGTAAAATCCTGTTTTTTTATCAAACTTGAGGATTGTGTTTGGATTTGCAATCCCTTTTATGAAGATAATTTTGAATTGGATTTAAATATATTTTTAGCCATAGGGTTGTGGATTTGGATTGAAGTTTTTTTAGGATTGCTTTTTTTGCGTGTAATGATCAATCATTACACCTGTTGAATTTTGTATTTTGTAATGTGCGAATAAGCGAGCAAGACACCCGACTGTTCTACAGAGATGAGCACCGCCAGGGACGTTGGAACCAGTGGCGGATCCAGGACTTCATTTCGGGTGGGGAGAGCTAGGGGGCTGGAGCCTCCCCCACCATTCCCTCTGATCAGCCTCCGCCTAAGCATTAGCTAAAGGCACGCAGAAATTTCGGGGGCGATTTGGGTCCCCTAGCCCCCTCCCCTTGTATCCGCCATTGGCTTAAACTATTTTCAAATTGGGGAGCAGGGGCAGACTCAGCTGGTTGGTTTGAGAGTCCAAGTCGATAAAAAGTGGTGCGGCAGAGGAAACTTTTTACTTGCAAAGAAAGTACCCTTCGAACAGAGAAAACGCCGAAACTTTTCCTTATGGACACGCTCTCCCCAGCTATTTTATGAAAAACTAGGTTTCTTTGGAGGGCCGAAAAGAGGCTTTGGCCCCTTATCTCTTTTTCACTTCGGGGGCATGGCCAGATTACCCCCTGGGTTCCTTACACGTTTCGTGCATTGCTAATTACTTAAGTATGAAAGCCTTCTTATTTGATCCAAGACTGCCTCTCAGGGGTCGTATGTTCAATTTACACTGCATTCAATTCTAAAGAATGGATATTTCCTCAACGCACGGAAACTACACAATTTTTTTGTTGAAATATTGCATTCAGTCTTCGTAGGATGCTTATTAAAAAAATCCTGTACGAAAGAGGAGAAGTTAATCATTGTGACAAACTTAACGGATTAGGGCCCATATCCCCAAGCTTATAAGTGTAGTGTGAGTGGCGGATCTAGCTGGTTGGTTTGGGAGGGGCAAACCAAAGGTGAAAAATATGGGCTCAAGATACTTTTTTTCCTATCCAAGCCCCAATATTTACACTGAACTTCACTAATTCTGTTTGAAGTTGAGAGCTGAAGCACCAAAAATCTTGCTTACAAGCTAAAAAGGAGTCGGGGAAAAAGGAGGTCGATCGCTTTGGGGGGCAAAACATAGTTTTGCCCCGAGCTTTTCCGTTTGGGGGGGCAATTGCCTTTCTTGCCCCCCCTGGATCCGCCACTGGTAGTGTGTAGTGCTCTTTGGGCAATTTATCACGGCAATTACGAATTTGGGCCAAAATAGGGCTATCGTTATGGCCTAAAAATGTGTCTGCACCAAAGACGACGTAAATAAGCAATAGTTGTCAAATGTTGCCATAAACAACACATCCGCTGGTAGTTTTCGAGGTGCATCTTACGCAAAAATTGGAGGGAGGTGGGGGGGGGTTGGGGAAATCCGTTAAAATCGTGAACAGTATTTACATTTTAAAGAAAATAGACTAAAATCGCTATGAATGCTATGAAAAACCTAAAAAATACCCATTTTTGACAACCCCAAAAACTACCCTAGGCAATAACTATAAATAGTAATTTGCGTTAAAGTTTTATCAGAACTGTGTGCTTCTACGACCCAGGCAAACTATTAGGCAAAATGTTATCAAAGTCTGAGGTGCGGGGTGTTATTTTACGATTTTTTGGTCTATCTGTCCTGGAATTGCCCCGCTGGTTTTGGAGGGCGTCACGAATCGATACGGACGAGGACAGTCGTTCAGATTCCGTGGGATGCAAACTATAGCAACTTGGTGTCTGGATCGATATAATGCACTAGCGCAGTCACCATTCGGCTAATGGTCTGCCGTCAGTATGGGAAATGGCCCTTCCCACACCGCGATCCGGTACTGACACAGAGGCGCGGAGAGTTGCGCACCGGCGACGGTCCCTTAGCCTATATGTCAACCGGCTGGAATACAGGTCTCAGCTGCGCCGTCATTGTGTCAGGTCTCGACTGCGCCGTCATTGTCTCCTGACTGCTGCGGGAAGCGCGTACGTTCTGATTTCGCTGCCGCGCTTTTGTCAGCAGACTGCGTGCTCAGCTGACTTCAGCACGCTGTTTTCGTTCAAAAACGCAGTATCACTTCCTCGTTCTTGGCAATCGTATGTTACGCAGGCCTGGCTGGGAGGTTGCGTTATTGACGGCTCGGCTGTGCTCCCGATGACGTGCCGTTTCGCTGTATGTGACGTGGTGTTTCGCTGCGTGTGACCTGGTGTGCTCTGGCGGACAGGGGTGTGGTTTCGCTGCGTGTGACCTGGTGTGCTCTGGCCGGCAGTGGGTGTGGTTTCGCTGAGTGTGACCCGGTGTGCTCTGGCCGGCAGTGGGTGTGGTTTCGCTGCGTGTGACCTGGTTTTGTGTGCTCTGGCCGGCAGTGGGTGTGGTTTCGCTGCGTGTGACCCGGTGTTTCGCTGCGTGTGACCTGGTGTGCTCTGGCCGGCAGTGGGTGTGGTTTCGCTGCTTGTGACCTGGTGTGCTCTGGCGGACAGTGGGTGTGGTTTCGCTGCGTGTGACCTGGGGAGCTCTGGCCGGCAGTGGGTGTGGTTTCGCTGCGTGTGACCTGGTGTGCTGTGGCCGGCAGTGGGTGTGGTTTCGCTGCGTGTGACCTGGTGTGTTCTGGATGTGGTTTCGCTGCGTGTGACCCGGTGTTTCGCTGCGTGTGACCCGTTGTTTCGCTGCGTGTGACCCGGTGTGCTGTGGCCTGCAGTGGGTGTGGTTTCGCTGCGTGTGACCCGGTGTGCTCTGGTCGGCAGTGGCGGACGTCGCTGAAGCAGGCAGCCATCACTGGCGCTGTCTACTCGCTGACGGCGGTGGTGTGGGTGTACGACATCCTCACCCTGCCCGTCTACTGCCTGTTGCAGTGGCCATGGAGGGAGGCCAGCCGCGCCAAAATGGTTCACGTGAGTGACGCCTTCGCATGGTGATTTGGAGCTAGAGGGAAAGGTGGATGAAACCGCTGCATTGCTTGAGTGTGGGAGGTGGATGGAGCCGTGTTAAAAGTGTGAAAGGTGAGTTGAGCCGTGTCATCGATAAGAGTGTGAAAGGTGGATGGAGTCGCGACATAGAATGTGAGAGAGGGATGGGGCCGTATCAATGCATGGGAAAGGGCGCGGTGACCATTATACCAGAATTCTCTAAATCGGGGCGGAAAGACTGGTTACGTGGAGTGGGGGGGGAGGGAATACAAGCGTGGTCTGTATCCTTCTGCCGAGCGACGTGTGGAATTTGAGGACATTGCATGTTGGTGCATGCTGGGGATACAGGCACGCAGGCTGCGGTGGCATCCCTGTGTTAGAAACCGGCGAGCAGTCCGGCCACCCCCACGCCGCCGTTACGGGTGCCGCTGTTGAATGCTGTGCTGGGGGATGTTTCATACCTATCCAACTAAGGTCAGATCGTGCAGGTAGACACGATTATTGGGGTATGCAGTGTGCGCGTGCCGCGGCTCCGCCGTCACAACCGACAGAGCATCGGCACTTGGACGTCACAAACGACGGAGCGTCGGCATTCCGCCGTCGCAACCGGTGGAGCGTCAGTGCTCCACCGTCTCAACCGACGGAGCGTCGCTGTTCCCGGCGCGGCAGCGACTCGTCCCTTCCCCTACACGGCTCCAGCCCAGTCAATCTCTGCTGCAATGTTGCACACATCCTCCACTAACAGGCGCGTCCGGCTGTCCCGGCGGGGCGTGAGAGTGGGCCGCCGCCGAACACTGCACTCTGAGTCTGTGTAGCGGACTAACAGGGCTGTCCGGCGGGGCGTGAGAGTCGGCCGCCGCCGAACACTGCACTCTGAGTCTGCAGACCCGCTGAGCAGGGCTGTCGGCTGATTTCATTCATGCTAAACTAAACAAACATTCATATATCGAGATTTCGGTGGTATAGCTGATGAATTCCTTTAGTACGAGCGGTAGGATGTAGTGTACAGTATACATCTTCAAACGGAGGCGTTGAGCGGCGGTCGAGATGTACTGCTATTGGCTGATCAAGCACTTGAATTTTGTTGGGACTGACTGGGTTGAGGTTTTGGTGAAAAAATATGACATGGGACTGGATGGAAATTATATTCCACCCAGATAGATATCATATACCACCCAGTTAGATATAGTATATTCCACTGTGTGGAAATTATGTTGGTTGGGTGGTTGGGGCGGGGAAATTCCAGCACTTGGTAATAGAAAGTGGGATTTTGTCCCATTCTGTTCGATCTCGGTTTTACCGGACTTTTGGAAAGCTTGTTATCTGGTCCTCCACATATTTTTTTCAGCTTGCTGCTTATATGAGATAAACAACTGTATATTTCTTGCAAGAAAAGAACACTGCGACCGCTGTGGCAGGCTGCCGCCTTTGTCTGACGACAGCGGCCGCTGTGACAGAGGCTGCCGCCCTTGTCTGACGAACACAGCGGCCGCTGTGACGGTCTGCCGCCCTTGTCTGACGAACACAGCGGCCGTTGTGACAGTCTGCCGCCCTTGTGTGACGAACACAGCGGCCGCTGTGATTGGCTGCCGCCCTTGTCTGACGAACACAGCGGCCGCTGTGACAGGCTGCCGCCCTTGTGTGACGAACACAGCGGCCGCTGTGATTGGCTGCCGCCCTTGTCTGACGAACACAGCGGCCGCTGTGACAGGCTGCCGGCCTTGCCTGACGAACCCAGCGGCCGTTGTGACAGACAGTGGCTGCTGTGACAGATTCTGGCTGTCAGGCGGCGGCCCTTGTCTGACGAACACAGCGGCCGCTGTGACGACAGTGGCTGCTGTGGCAGACACGGGCTGCTGTGACAGACACTGGCTGCTGTGGCAGACACTGGCTGCTGTGGCAGACACCGGCTGCTGTGACAGACAGTGGCTGCTGTAACAGACAGTGGCTGCTGTGACAGACAGTGGCTGCTGTGGCAGACAGTGGCTGCTGTGACAGACAGTGGCTGCTGTGGCAGACAGTGGCTGCTGTGACAGACAGTGGCTGCTGTGACAGACAGTGGCTGCTGTGACAGACAGTGGCTGCTGTGGCAGACAGTGGCTGCTGTGGCAGACAGTGGCTGCTGTGGCAGACAGTGGCTGCTGTGACAGACACGGGCTGCTGTGTCAGACAGTGGCTGCTGTGACAGACAGTGGCTGCTGTGACAGACAGTGGCTGCTGTGACAGACAGGGGCTGCTGTGGCAGACAGTGGCTGCTGTGACAGACAGTGGCTGCTGTGACAGACAGTGGCTGCTGTGACGGCGGCTGCGGCGCATCAGACCCGAGTCCGACCTGCGCCTCCCAGGAGTGTAGCAGTGAGGTCGCAGCACCTCCACACAACGAAGAACGAAGGCTAATGAGCTACCTGGTAGTGCAACCTGCTTGGTTTGCTGTGCAGAGTTTTGCTCTCTGGGGACTGTATAGACTCGCAGTAATTTTTAATTTTTGCTGTATCTGTTCAAAGTTCGTGCACTGGTAGGCGTTTCCGACAGGTTGAGGTGCTTCAGGACCTTTTCATAGTGGCTGGCATTACTCCGGCGGCGTCTCAGGCTCGAAAGGGCCGCCCAGTACCACAGTACCAACCCAGGGAAGTAGCAGCGACTCTGTCTCTATGCCCGGCCAGAGTCGGTACTGTGCCGGTGCAGGGGTATCCCGTGCTGGCGACGGCGGCATGTGGTGTTTATGTCGTGCACCATGTCGGTTTACCGAGTGTCCGGATATGGTGCTTAGTGGTGGGACGGTCACGTTACCGGACTGGTACGGGGCTAACGAGCGGGGCTGTCGTACCGCTGGGGTAGCACGGGCTGCAGATGCGACAGAGGACGGATCCAGGGGGAGGGGGCGCCGGCTTCTTCTCAGGTCCGCAGAGCCTCGCTCTGTTTGCGTCGAGCACCCATGTCGGGCGCTAAAGGCACCCTCTGGAGGTCCAAGCGACTGTGGAATACCGAAATTGTGCGGTACAGACACCTCAGAGCTTACTCTGGGAGGTAACCCAGACAAAGGCTCATTGATGTCCGGCTACATCGATGGCTAGAAACTTTGAATTGTGTAATCTTTGAATAATCAAGTACACTTATCCCTTGTACATTTATTACCAGTTGGAATGTTTTTATGCTTCAGTGATTTACCAAAAATGAGCAGCTCAACGAACTGCTCACACAGTAAGCTCTACCTGGAACTCGTATCGGCATGTCATGTGGTCTTTAAAAATAGAGGAAAAGTCTACCAGCTTTGTATGCACATTGATTACCCCGGACACATGCACAGTTCCAGCACGCTCCGTTTTGGAAGCGACGACGGGGACAGCCGTGTCGGCTCATGTAGCCGTGAGTCTGCTGCCTGGTCTCGGTCCTCTCCCGGAAGGACCTTGTGGGGCGTGCCGTTGAGCCAGCTGTGGAATTATTCCATGATTTTGTATTCGCAATTTTCTTGGGAAGAAACTCTATATTGCTCATTGTATTCAGCCATGGTCTTGTAAGAAATATAAATATGATAAAAGTTCGATGGTCGGACAGAAACCCCGCAGGGGACCGATTTTCATCTGCTGGACTTGTTGGCACCTGCTGACTGGTTCGGCACATGGATAATTGAGTACGGGATGTGACGACACCCGCGACCCCAGTTGGCAGGATGGGTTTCGCCCCTCGTCTTCGGGCGAGAGTCGAAATCGAAACTGCCATCCTCATCCTTTCTTGGCCTTCCTAAATTCAAATCCCACCAACTCCTTGTTCCTTTTCCTCTTCTTTCCTTATTTCCTTATCTCTCCATGCCTTTCCACCCGTATCCTTTCTGTCCACTCCTAAACACCCCTCCTGCCCACTGTCTGCGTTGTCTGGCCCGGCGTGTCTCCGCGGGTGGCGGGGGTGTGTGCACTCTGGCTCGTCTTGAGTGTGGACACCTCGGTCGCGTGCGGCGCGCGTCTGGGCTGGACAGCGCAGACCGACCCTCCTCCTTTTCCAACTCATAACTTCCCAGTTACCCACATTATCCCAGTATCATGGGCGTCCTTGCACGTGCCTATGATTCCTGGATGGTCTGGGTGTATGTGGGCCTCCGGCTCGTGTGGCTGGCGATTGGATCCCTCTAATAGCCGGCCCTGCGGGCCGGGGGCTCACTTCTCTCGGACCAGCCGGGAATCAGTTGTGACGAGCAGGTGGTAGTCGCCTGCTCCGATGAGGCCGTGCGAGGGCGCCTGTCTTTTTAAGGTGAGCTGCGCACCGACCCGTACCCCGGGATGAAGGAGTCCTGGTAGCTGAGCTGAGGTAGGCGCTGTTGTGGTTCGTGTGCCTCTAGCAACACTCTACTTTGGTCTGGATTTCCGCAAGGGCGGGGAACTCTTGAGGGCATCGACAAGAGTAGCAGCATTGTAAAAGTCTGTCGGCCTTTCGTGGGGCTCGGCTGCCCCTCCCTCCTTGGGTGAAGTCCCAACTTCACCCGGGGAGGGTGGGGGTGTCCGCGCCCCGCCCGGGGTCGTCTAGGCTAGGTGCAAGGGGGGACCGTCGTCGGGGCAGGGGGGGCTTGGTGAGTCTCTCTCCCCCTCTGTAACGGCGGCGTCTCCCCCGTATAGCCAGCCTGTGCGTCGTCTCGCCTTGTAGCACCCTCGTTGGAAGGGGGGCGCACGTGGCTGGTCGAACCTTATGATCTTCCTATGGACACTTCTAACCCCTCGAACCCTTCTCTTCATCCTCCACCGGAGGTTGACATCTCCCATCCCCCTTTGGGGGAAGGGATTGAGCGAACACCTAGATCCGGTTCGCAAAAACCGACCATCCAGCCGTCCTGTCCCCGTGTTTTAGTAATACGGGGACTCGACTCATCTCTTGCGGCCCTGTCGCCTTTCAAGCGAAAGGAGGCCCTCGATCGTCTCGGCAAAGTCGTCCGATGTGTAAAGCTCCGCGATGGTTCACTGGAGGTTGAGTTTGCGCGAGTAGAGGACGCAGAGCGTGCACTTTCCGTATCAGAACTCAAATTCACAAGGAAGGAGTCTGGACAGCAAACAACACACAAAGTACATGTTTCCGTAGAACCGCACAGAACAAAGAATTTCACGAAAGGAGTCGTCACCAGTCAGGAACTCAGGGGACTCTCGGAGGAGGAAATTGCTGAAGGGCTTGATGAACTTGGAGTGGTGGAGGTGCGCAGAATCAGGAGGAGAAGTGGCGACAACATGCTGGACACAGACACAGTCATACTTACATTCGACAAACCAGAGCTGCCGGATCACATCTATGTCGGTTACACGAGGGTCGGCGTGAGACCATATGTGCCATCACCCATGCGATGCTTCACCTGCCAGAAGTTTGGCCACACCGCCCGAGCTTGCAAAGGCAAGCGTGTATGCGGGAAATGTTCTTCAGAGGTCCACAGTACCACAGAATGCGACTCAGAAACCCTAAAGTGTGCGAATTGTAATGGATGTCATGAAGTTGTTGATCGTGCATGTCCCGAATTAAGCAAAGAAAAAGAAATACTTACCATAATGATCACACAAAAGGTTAGCTTCCGCCAGGCTAGGGATGTTTACATGGCCTCCCACCCCCAAAAGCGCTACTCCCAAGTAGCATCTACCAGCAGTTCGGGTACCCCAAAGATGACCGCGGAGGAGGTCATCCGTTCCCTGACCGTGGCAGACTTTGTTCGCCTGGCGGGGAGGATGGGGCTGGTTTTTTCACACCAGCCCGCCACCCCGGCTCCTGAGCCGGCGGTGGCACCTCCTCCGCGACCCCCCTCCGTGGGGGAAGGGGGCGGGTCGCTGTTCCTGCTCCTACCTCCCCTCCCCGGCCCTCGCCGGTGATGGAGGACAGGGCCCTCCCCTCGCGCCACAGCACCAGCAGGCGGCTCCTGCTGGTGACTCCCTGGAGTCGGCACCCGGTGCCACTCCGAGCCAAGCACCGACTGAGACGGAGGGATGGGCGGTTGTAGGACGGGGTGGTAAGCACTCCACCACGGGGAGGCGTTTCCGGCCGCCTGCCGTCCAACCACCCACCGGCGGCGATAATTCAGCGCCTCCACCGCCGCCGCCGACCTTGCCAGTGACCCAGACGCCGGCAGCACAGCCTCCAGCCCAGATCCGCTCTTCCACCGTCACGGCAATGCGGAGAAATTTTGAGGGGCCGCGGAGCAGGTCTCCGACAAAGCGTCCTGCTGTGAGCCCTCCCAGCGAGCCCCAAACAACACGAGCGCGTGCTCATTCTGATGAAGGCGCACGAAGTCGTGGTCCGGTCCGCTACCGAATCGGTGGCCCCAGCGTGGGGCCAGGCAAGGGGGCCATACGGGGGTACTGGGCCCCCTTGGAAAGGTTAGGTTAAGCCGTCTATTTTTAGTAAGCCCGTTTTCTTTTAGCTTAAAATGACATTTCTACAGTGGAATTGCCGAGGCCTCCGTTCGAATTTTAGCGACCTGCAGCAGATTTTGTCCGATTATAACCCTTCTGTCTTATGTCTTCAGGAGACAAAATTGTCCCCCTGGAGCTGCTTATAATATTCGAAATTATCAGAGTTTTAGAAAAGATATTTTTAGTTCAACAATAGCATACGGAGGGGTGATGGTTGCTGTGCACCATGCCACTCCCTGCTACAGTATACCTCTAAATACAGCGCTGCAGGCGGTAGCCGCCCGGGTAGACCTTGGTTATATTAAATTGACTGTGTGTTCTATCTACCTACCACCGGGCGCCAATCTAAATTTAAATGATCTGCATAATTTAGTCGACCAGCTGTCCACACCTTTCCTGTTACTTGGTGATTTTAACGCTCACAACTCAGCGTGGGGTGGAGCTGCCGGCTGCACGTTAGACCGGATCGTCCGGAACAACCTATATCGGGAGGGGTCATTTCACTTGCCTTTAGATGCGAATAGTTCGGAGAACACGAAAAAAGTATCAGAAAATTGTATTAAATACCTCCACGCCTCGAGTTTTTGCGTTGAAGAGTGCTGAGTTCAGGCGTTGAAGTCTCCCATTCGTTTTACTTGGTGTTAGGCACTACCATTCGCTTTGGTTATGTTCGATACCGTTTTAAAATGGGAAAACCCAAGAGAAGAAGTTATAACTCTATTTATAATTTAAACGTTAGAAATAAAAGATAACGTTTCAGCTCTACCACTTCATCCCTTCTTTATTTTAAGACAAACACGTCTCTAGCAGTTAGCACTCTAAAGCTAAACCAAACTATTCGCTGTTTTTGCTCAGCATTAGGGTGCTATAGATGGATTTATTTGTTTTTTTTAAGGATGTGATCAGGCCAGTATAGTCAAAACGTGTGTATATCTGTGTAACATGCAGGTGTAAGTTTGTTTATATGTGTTGTAACCTTTGGACTGAAACAAATATTTCAAATTTATTCCCTTTGAGTTCCTTTTTCAAAACACGTGTCATTCCATCTATCAAAAACGTTTCATGTCATTCACACACTTGAAGGATCTTTATTTGGTACTATTACACTGTCACCCTATTTCCTTGAGGCTTCATTTGCCCACTCAACGAAACTTCGTTTGGTGTCTGTCTCTGGCAGTTCTTTTACGGAACGGGTGCGTGTAAGTATCATACGATGGCGTCTTTCATGGCCTGATACCTTTCCCGACGCTCTCGTGACTTCCGAGACCCATCTTTCCACCCCTTGTGAATGACAAGGTATGTCGGGCACCTCTAGGGGCTTGGAGACCACCTGCTCAAGCTCTGCAGATGATATACTGAACGACAGAGGTGGCTCCGTCACAACTGTGTTCCTCCAGTCTATCAGTTGGTGGTACGCCTCCGATTCAAAGTTGACTTTTGGCACTAGGAATTGCCGAACCTGCTTTGGAGAGTGCATGCTTGACAAACGGCACCGGAGTATAGTCTGAACAGCCATTTTTCTAGTATCCTCATGCTCGTCTGCCAGCATTGCAATGAGTATATTTTCTGAGTGCGCCCAGTACGCATTCCTCTGCAAAACTGTTTGCGTGATCTGGCGGTCAATGTCTGGCAACCTTCTCGAGAGCAGTATCAGATACATAAAGTTGGGGGCTCCATCGGTGATTTTCCAATGTGTTTTGAACCTGAACCACCCGGGAGCATATTGGTTCAGGACAAAGAACACCAGTCGTTTGAGTTCGAGTGAATGAGTGTGTTCAGATACGTAGAGACGCAGAATTCTGTTGGCTAACGTAAGCCATCGTGCCTGATGTAGGGGTCCTGGTTGTTTTGTTAGAAGATCTTGAGGAAAACTGGCTTTCCCCTGCTGCACAGCCATACTCATGCGATACAGGTATTTCTGGTCCCTGCTCATATGTTTCTGTACCTCAACTGGAATTTCTTGTACCATCCCTGGAACAGTTTCGAAATCTGCTAAGGGAAGAGAACAAAGATCCTTCTCTAACTCCCTTCCGATGGCCCCTTTGAACGAGCTGGGTCCGCTACTTTTCCCATCTGCGTCCTGAAAAACATGCCTAAGGGGAAGCTCATTTGCGTGGATACCACACACAACTTGTTGAAGAGGTCGTTCAAGAGCGTTCTCTAATCGGCGGTTTACACCACCGATATGTCCCGTGTTTACGGCTGTTCCATCACAGCCAACAACTTGGGGCTCAATCTCATATTCATCCAAAACATCTAAAAGCCCTTCAGCAATGTGTGGGGCTTTTCCACTCGTTGGTGTTACGTGGTCCATATATTTACATCCTGGTTCGGTAACGATCACATCATGCAACTCCTTCTTAGTTTTTCCATTCTTTTGAAGCGTCATGTCCTCCCCTTCCGTCATAAAATACGCCAAGGACATCCTGCATTTCATATGAGTTTGCTTCTTTTTTCCCCATAGCTCTCTCTGTCTCCTTATCTTGTTTCTGTCGACTAGATCCTTTGTCTTATCACCATTCACAATCCCGTAATCCATCAGAGCGGCGTTCAGTAAAGCTGCTGCCGCCCGGTCCGTCACGCCATACCTATCACACATTCGAGAATAGTTTGGTAATTGCCGATAGTTCCGCTCGCTTCTTTCGTCGTCCGTGTCAAGGCTCTCGCTTGAAGCCCCAGGTTCAGACGAGCTTGATTGGTCCTCTAAGCTATCTGGATCAGGTGAGGAGGTTGCACAGGCACTCGTATCTGCCCCACATTTTTCCTGACCCTGGATCTCCCGCTTTGCCTCGAGGATTTTTTTGCATTGCTTTTCTAGAAGTTTGCTCGTGCCAGCCTTGTCCACATAACCAGAAAGAAACATTTTCCTTTTGGTCCTCTGATCCTTAATGAAACTCACTTCCAGCTTTGGAACTTTCTTATCAGGCGGGCAGCTGCGACAGGGTGCGTCTGAGAGATCGCATCGGCAGTGGAGGATGTCAAACAACTCATTGAATCGCGCGTTGATTATCTCAAAGATTCTGCCTCGCCTTGATCCCCACCTTTGCAACTTGATGGCGTCCGTATGCAGTTTCTCTATTTTCTGCAGGATTGTTCTCTCGGCAATAATGTTGCTTCGCTCCCACACAAGGCTCCCTGGCTCACTGCCAGATGCAGGGTTACTATTCACGTCCTTTTTCGGCTCCCATAGAACCGTGTTTGATCTTTCCCACACTTTCAAAATGTCCTGCATCACCAGTGAAGACAAAGTGCGGATTTTCTGCCTCAAATCCCCGCACCTCACGTTTAGTTCGTTCCGGACATGCAAAAAGTGTTGGTATACATCGCGGTTGGTGGGCAACTGGGACTCAGGCAGGATGCAAGGATTGAAATCCAAGGTCTTGTAAGGCTTGGAACTATTTCTGGTCTTTGGCCCCATCGTGTTCTTATGATATATTATTTAGTGCTTCTTAATGGATTGGTGAGGCTGGAAGAGAGGGAACACGGTGTTAAAATACACTAAAATAGTCATCCGGCTATGGTATTATGGAAGCGATGGTTGACACACATGCATGAAATACCAATTGTTAACCAACGCACGTTATTTCCACGTTCATATGACCATATGGTAACGGTACGGCGAGCGCATTCGACCCGGTGATTTTTAAGTGGATAACACCGAGTTAAGTGAATGGAGACTGCAACGCCAGAAATTGCGCGTAGTGAGGATAAACATGCGATGTGTGGAGGTATTTAATATTAATTTACCAAACTTTTTACAACATAGATGATCTATTTAGACCCCAAGGCAGGTCAAATGACCCCTCCCGATTTCGCCCTTCGGATTTCATCTGAGAACGATCCGGTCTACAGTGCACGTGTCCCCGGGGCCGCACGGTCGAGAGATTTCTTCACCTTAATTCCCTCTGCCTCCTCAATTCCGGTTGTGCTACTCATATTACTGTACCCTCTGGTTCTCTCTCTTCTATTGACCTTTCCATTTGTTCTCCGTCTCTTCTCATCCAGTTAAATTGGATCACCCTGGATGATCCTCACGGAAGTGACCATTTCCCTATTCTTATCTCTCCGAACCGTCCTCGCCCTGCGGGAGCATACCCCCGCGCTGGAACGAAAGGCGGGCAGACTGGGCAGGTTTCGGGGCTGCTTGTGGTGCGGTGGACCCCACCCCGGAGGCCTCGGCCACGCAGGCTGTCGAGAATTTTAATTGTGTGATCTTGACAGCAGCGAAACATTTTATTCCGATGACACGTGGGCAGCCAAAACGCACTCCTGTGCCGTGGTGGAACCAGGAGTGCAAGTCAGCCATTTTAAGCAGAAAACGGGCTTTTAGAATTTTTAACAGACACTCAACAGCAACAAACCACGCGAATTTCAAGCGTGCTAGGGCGTTGCGCGTCGCGTTGTGCTGAACTCGAAGAGAAGGTGGTTTGTAGAATATGTGTCTAGGGTAAATCGTTTCACTCCGTCAGCTGAGGTCTGGTTCCAAATACGAAGAATGCAGGGAAAAAATCGTCCCCCGTCTGCTCCAGTTTTGGAAGCCAACGGGTTTAAGATAACCGACTCGCAAGAGGTGGCTGAGCACATGGCGAGAGCTTTCCATGATCGTTGCAGTGTCTCCTCTGAAAATCCTCATTTTACTCGAATTCGTGAAATCGCGGAGAGAAAACCGGTCGACTTTGGGCGGGATAACTCGGCTCATTACAATGTGCCTTTTTCAATAGCTGAGCTCAGAGCAGCACTGTCCACTGTGAGGCCGGTGTCACCTGGCCCTGATAACATCACTAACAATATGCTTCGCCAGTTACCTGATGCATCTCTATCGTCTCTGCTAAACATATATAATCACATCTGGAGTAACAATGATTTCCCAGATCAGTGGCGCGAGGCACATATCGTACCTATTTTGAAGCCCGACAAAACTGGCTCATCACCCAACGACTTTCGTCCCATCTCATTGACTTCGTGTGTGTGTAAACTGCTCGAAAAAATGGTCAACATGCGTCTTGTTTGGTATCTGGAATCCAACCAGCTCCTTTGTAATAGCCAGTGTGGCTTTCGCCAGGGCCGCTCCACAATAGACCACCTAGTTCGTTTAGATGCCTCTGTGCGCGAGGGTTTTGTACGTAAATGTCACACAATTGCGGTGTTCTTTGACGTTGAGCGCGCGTATGATTGTACTTGGAGACACGGCATCCTACACAAACTTTTCGAGCTCGGTGTGCGAGGGCACATGGGATGGTTCATTTCCAATTTTCTTAGAAATAGGTTTTTTCGTTATCGCGTTAACTCTGTCTTATCAAATCGATACCAACAACAGAGGGGAATTGCTCAAGGTTCTGTGAGCTCTATCGCCCTGTTTGCAGTTATGATTAACGACATAGCAGGCACTTTACCCACGAATATTCACCACGCACTTTTTGTAGACGACTTTACGATATGGGTGACGGCGTCCACCACTGCCGCTGCACAGAGGCGACTGCAGCTCGGTCTTGATCGTTTGCAGGAGTGGAGCACACGAAACGGCTTAAGCTTCTCAAGTGTAAAAACCAAGTGCATGCACTTTTGCAACAGACGTGGAGATTGTGAGGACCCAAAGTTGTATATCTATGGAAATTTGATCGATGTTGTACCGGAAACGAGATTTCTAGGGCTCACACTGGACAAAAGGCTCTCATACATACCACATCTGAAGCAGCTCCGCGCAAAGTGTTTTGATACATTAAATATACTCAAAGTCCTAACAAAAATGAGGTACGGGGCTGACAGGAAAACGCTTGTCATGCTCTATAGGTCATTAGTACGCTCAAAAATTGAGTATGGTAGCCTGGTATATGAAGCCGCTCCCCAATCAGCAAAAACCATGCTGGATACTGTGCACCATCAAGCCGTTAGAGTTATAACGGGAGCATTCCGTACATCCCCAATATCAAGCATGTTAGTGGACGTCGATGAAATGCCATTAGAGTTGCGCCGAAAAACACTTGCCATGCGCTATGTATTGAAACTCAAACAATCCCCGACGCATCCCACATACTCAATATTTTTTGGTGACGCCCAGCTCCGCCAGATTGATAATGGATCCCGCGCGGCAGCCCGTCATCCAGGAGTAAGGGTCCGCGCCTGGCTTGTGGAGGCTGGGATAGACACAGATCTCATTGAACCGTGTGACGCGTGTTTGGTTGAACCTTGGCTTATCTCTGCAGTGGACACAAACAAGAGCTTACTGGATCAATGTAGAAATATGCCTCCTGAAGTTATGCGCCAGTTATTTAGGGAGTTCTGTTCTGAATCTTATAATAATCACATCCACTTTTACACTGATGGTTCGAAGGGTGATGGTGGCACGGGATGTGCATTTGTCAGCGACGGCGTTGAAAAGTGTTTTAGTTTACCGCGCGAGGCATCTGTGTTTACCGCTGAGCTGTACGCAATATTCCGTTGTCTGGACCATGTTTCGAAGTTAAGGGCGAGAAAGTTTGTTATTTTTACAGATTCTTTGTCTTCTGTACAGGCATTGGAGTCTTTTTACTTTTTTATAATATGTCAGCATCTTATCTCTTGACCCTTATTAGGCAGAAACTGCATAGCCTGAGGGGAAAGGGAAAATGTGTAGATTTAGTTTGGGTGCCAAGTCACTGCGGAATCGCCGGAAATGAGCGGGCAGATCGATGTGCAAAGACGGGGGCAGAACATGCTGCCCCCCAGGTCTTCGTGTTCCATTTTTTGACATGTACGCGCAAGTTAAAATGTATGTTTTTAGCGACTGGCAACGTCGATGGGATTGTGATTTTAAGGGTAGGATGCTCCGCGAGCTGAAACCACGCTTAGGATCGTGGACCTCAAGTAGTGCAGGCTCCAGAAGGGAGGAGGTTGTCCTGTGTAGATTGCGACTGGGACACACTCATTCAACCCATTCATATCTTTTATCTCGTCGTGACCCGCCGGAGTGTCCACGCTGTGGCGACAGGCTCACAGTCAAACATATCCTTTTAGATTGCCGTGACTTTGAGATAGAGAGAAACCGCTTTCTGCAGGGATCTCCGACAATGAATTCTCTTTTGGGCGAGCATCGTGCTGTGGATATTGCTACCATTATGTTATATCTGAGGAGCGTTGGTTTTAATGTCATATATTCACCCTCGTAGTTTTTCAGGTTTTACATGGTGTATAAGTTCATTTTACCTTTTCGCTGACCTTGGTATGTGATGTTAAAATGTCTGCGACTCTGGTCAGTTTTTACTTTTTATTCTATTCATTTTGTTTTTATTTATATTATTGTTGTATTATTGTTCTGTTTTTTACGTATGACCTTTTGATTCTGTTTTAAAAACTTAACCTGTTTTACACCTTACTTGTTGAAATGTTGTTGACTGGCTGATTTTACCTTTGACACACTTTTAGCCCTGTGAGACGCTGAAACTATACTGTATATATCTTGTCTAGTGTTATGGGCGCCACATGACCCGTGTTGTCGGTGCGCCCTTAAACACCAACGATGATGATGATGATGTCGGACAGAAATGTTTCATTAAAATAAAAGCTCCAGTTATATATTTGCCTTTCACCAAGCTCCGTATCACTCAACCTAGCATAGTTATCTGTAGCAGCGATATGCGGACCAGAGGAGCCGCTATGATAAAATGAGCAGCGTGCGAGTGGCTAGAGCTCGGCTATGCAGCCCAAACCACCATATACTGCAACACTTTCAGTTTCCAAACGTTAGGCATCAGACCATTCTAGAGTGCTCTTGTCCTTTTTCTGACTTCTTAAATATACCACTTGTGTTATCTGTAAACTGTAGGTTCCACCGGAGGGTCTCAGCTGGGTGGGCCACATGTTCCAGTGGAGATCAGTTCAGAAGCCCGTCTCGAATGTCGCCGCGCCACCTGATCCATAACGGCCGGCTGGTGGTGAACGTTGCGTGGTTGTGCTGGTTTCCGAAACCAGGCAGCTGAAGTGACGACTAAAAATGACGACAGTGGAGATGGGCTTAAGCATTAGTTTTACGCGTATTGAAATTCAAATAAGGTTTTTTTCTGAGCTGATGTGTATGGCTGATCATATAATGGATCCTGGCATAAATCCTGAAGCTTAGGCTTTAAGGAACTCATGCAGGAAGCATCATACCCGATTAGGGATGTGTCTCTCGCTATCCCTTCGCAGCGCTGCCTCCCGAACAACCATCCCGCTTGCCCCGGGTACATGAAAATTGCAGTCATGGAACAGGCTTCAGCAGTACGCACCATCCAGCAACGTCGTACGCGAACAAGACGAAATCTGGCGCGATCAAAACCAAATGTGGCGACGGGAAACGGCTCTTGGTAAAATAGAATAATAGGAAGGATTATTCTTTGCATTTACGAAATTGAAGAAACGCCTTAATTCCTGGTTTTGATAACAAAGTATTCGTTGTATTTGAATGAAACTTTCATGTAAGCTTATAAACTCCTCTGTCTTGCTTCATTATTTGTAAAATAATTTATATTCAATGAAATGGCACCATATTATATCAATGAAAACCATGGAACCGCCTATGAGTTCAAACGTCTGATATATTCGCTGATATTTTACCGCTATACCTTGCTAGTGTTTCTTCGTTAATCACCATTTCATATTGTTCTTTTTATTCGGACCACGCCTACCAGTTACACTTTTCCAATTACATGGAGTGTTGACATGGGTTTTGATGTTTAAACGTTCCCTGGATCCTCTTCACCGAGCCAGATGGAGCACGTTGGACGGTTTCCCGCCGTGGGATTGAACTGCCGTTAATCTCATGCCATCTCACACCGTTGCCATCTGGTAGAGACTTGTAATGAAACTACCAGAGCTTCCACAAAGTTTTTTTCAAGGGATACACTTAATTTGGGAAAATTTTAATGTGCGTTGGTGACAATTTTTTCGCTCCTGTACAATCAGACAGAGGTGGACACGGCTACCAAATTATTGAAACCGCTACCGCTACTTCCGCTACCTTGGCCAACTGAAACCGCAACCGCTACTAGCGCTACCTTTTCAACATCACAAAACTGCTACCCGTTACTCCGATACCGCTACTTTTATAATGAAGCGCTACTGAAGCGCTACAGGAACGTTTTCGTTGTGGTTGAAGAACATTTCACCGAAAAATTATATTTAATATGAGCAGAGTGCCTTTTTCTCCATGTCGGGAATCAATTGTTACACTTGTGGAAAAATTATTTCAGGCTTCTAATCTTTTTTGCTGAGCTGATGAGTGTCCCGCAAATATGGTTACGAGTGCAACCGCAACATATCTTTGTGATCCTCTGTTGTAGGGAAACCTAAAAAAGCCAAACGACCATTTTTTATATATAAATTTTGTCCAAGTTTTTTCCCAGTACGACTGCTGGAGTCGTAGTCTCACTAAAGTCATCAAGGGACTTAATATGCAATGCAACCAATGCAACCAAATATTATGAGCATTGAACTCTTTAGCATGAAAAGCCACACGGTCTATTGATCTGTTTTAACATTCTTCCGTTAATAGATAATTTATTACTGCAGGGCTCATGCAAACATCTACAGATAAATGGAGTATTACACGGTGCAGGCTGTAATAGGAACCCAGTTTTGAGTATTTCTCGTGTCTTCGTATAAAGTAGCATAATTCGATTATTTGGATGCCTGTGCTCTTTCATGGCTGTCGGTAGCGGTAGCGCTTTTGAATTCTTGAAGTCCGCTACCCACTACTCCGCTACTTTTTGTTAAAGAAGCCGTTACCACTACTCCGCTACCGTTGAGAGTCCGCAAGTAGCGGAGTAGCGGTTATAAGTAGTGCACCGCCCCGTTCTGCAATCAGTCATATGCCGCCTGCACCAAAATTGTCGAAAGTTAAGGTCCACCGTCAACTTCACATGCCTCCGGCTGCCTCGCGGAATGTCTCCGTGACCCCCGGTGGGGTCATGAATCTCCGTTTGAGAAACGCTGTTGAGAGCATACCTGAGGCATCGTGGCTTCGTTTTGTGCTCGCCCCAAAATTACGTATAATTCAGCATTTTGGCACCGGAGTCTGGGGCCACTCGACCCTGCCCCGGGGTCAGTCGGCAAACCCCGGCCCGCTCGCCACGTGATGGAGGGGGTGGGGAGGCGAGGCGCAGGATAGAAGCAGAAGCGATGTGACGGCCCAAGAACATCCCAATCGAAACCGTTCGGGTCCACCTCCGAATTTCCTTGACTAGTGGGGGCCAATCTATTTTGGAATCATAATCAGCACTCTGAATTCAGTGCGCTCCAGTAAATATGACGACATCGGTGAACACAGGAATCCATATCCACGCCCTGATCCTACACTACCCGCGGTCTCTCAACAATCAAGTACAATCTGCCAGCGGTTTTGAGGTATTTTCGGATATCGAATCCGAGACATACTTTACAACTACAACTACAACTGTAGTCTGCTATGGCAGTGCATATTTCTTCTTAAACGGCGAGTTTTTGGGCAATCGGAGTATGCTATCATGTTGAGGAGTTGAAAATGAAAGATCATTGTATTCATTTGTCGTCTTATGTTCACATCTGAGTCACACGTGAGAAAAAAACGGCAAGCGATGCTATTTTCTTTCCTTTTCAATCGAAGTATAAGTCGAGGTTTTCCGGTATGCTCTGCAAGACTGATGTATTTGCTGAAAGCCCAAATAGGTGTCAGCTATGATGGTTGGAGCAGCTATTTCTGTGGCACCGCTCCGGTTCTGTTTCCCTGGGACTGCGGGGCTGGCCCCGGGAATCAATGGGTGATCGATGACGTGCCTGCGGCGTGATCCACGACACTGACCGGGCGCGCTCCGGTTACGTAACCCGGGGCACGTCTCCGCCGTGGCGTCGATTGGTGCCAGCGCCGACTCACCTGCATCAGCGGCGTGGACGCTCAGGCAGGGCTGACCGCTCTGGGCGAATACCCAGGTCCTTCGGACACTGAGCTCTAATTTCGGGATAAGGAAGACTCTCTGTTTGGGCCGCCTAACATTTTTTGATGATGTGATTGTTCGGGTTAAGCTGCTCACCCACTGGTGATGTTACGCGGCGCTGCATACCCGCGCTCGGTTGGAAGGAATCCCGGGGACCAGATCGCGCGTGTTGAAGGAACCCGTCGGGATTCCGAACCAGGAGACTTGCCTCAGTGAGGGAGTGCCCGCTGCTTCTAGGCTTGTAGCCCTCTCCATCTAAACGTGCTGAAACTCGCCTTTGTTCGGTTCTGGTACCGATCGTGTGTATTGGGGTTTATAGGGCGCCTTCAGCATCTAGGCTGTACCGCGCCCTTCTGGTACCGATCCCTGCAAGGCTCATAAAACGAGCTGTATGGTGTCCTTCACTATTTTCCATAATAATTAGCCCTCCTTTGTAGGCCCTGTCAAAATTGTCGGTGCTGCATCAGAACTGGAGCGATATAAGTCATGTGATAGATCATATGATGTAGTTAAACATGCAGGTAATAAGTGATGAACTGAATAAAACTGATAATATATGAATGAATGATATGGTTTTGCCGCTGTTAAAGGGAATGTGGCACCTTGGTCGAATCCTGGAATTTAGTGCAGTTAGGCGTACTTTTAGCCGAAAATAATGAAACCACTCATGATTTCCCTGAAAAATGTACAATAAGCTCAATATTTTGATTTTTAAAACACTCCTCTAGAAAAAGAAATAAATGTCAGCCTGTGGATGATGTCACGATCTGGCAACCACTACCATACTTGAAACGCTTCCAAGGCTTCAATTGGCTGATGCTCATCGTGACGTCAGCATATGTCGTCACACCAGCAGCTCACAACAATGGCCGCCCGGCGAGGGGTTGATGAGGGGGTTGGTGTCAGGTAGGTTTTAGCTTTTTTCTACTGAAATATCGAGTTCCAAGACAGATGATATATGGAGTACCGGGTTTTCCGACTTGCTTTACAACTTGGCTATCTCAGTTAAAATCACGTTATGAAGGTGCCACATTTCCTTTAAGTGCATGCGTCAGCTTTCGCTGCTTCTTGGCCTGTGATTTGGAACAGTTTTTACTCTCCTGGCAGCTGACACACTTTCGCTTTTCGTGCGGATTTCAAAGGAAGTGCGCAGGAGTGCCTGGCCAGGCTCCATGCTGTTTTGTTTGGTAGTTTGGTGGTGAAGCCTGCAAGCGAGCACTGTTTTATGTTGCCTAGAAACGTTGCGGTCGATTGTTGCCGTCCAGCGACCAGCGACTTTGCGCTGATTGTGTAACTTAGACCTCCTGTTTTTGCCTGTAAAATGGAATGGTGACTCATTACGCTAAATCAATAGAAATGAAAATTGGTACAGCCCCATTGATACAGCCCCCGTTGTAAAAATGCGCAGTAAGTCGTCACTCGGGCCACGATATCGTGCTGCGGTTTGGAAGGTTCGTTCTCCGTGCTGCGGTTTGGAAGGTTCGTTCTCCGTGCTGCGGTTTGGAAGGTTCGTTCTCCGTGCTGCGGTTTGGAAGGTTTGTTCTCTTTGCTGTGGTTTGGAAGGGAAGGCTCCTCGGTGGCAGTTCGGAAGATTGGTTCTCCGTGCTTGGGTTTTGGGGGGTTGACCTCCGTGCTGCAGTTTGGAAGTTTCTTTCTCTTCGCTGCGGTTTGGAAGGGAAGGCTCCTGGGCGGGTTTTTTGGAGGTTTGATTTCCGTGCTGTGGTTGGGGGGGGTTGACCTCCGTGCTGTGGTTCGAAGTGGCAGGCTGCTCGGCGGCGGTATCAGTGCACTGTCGGCTGGCCACCGGCAGATACGCGCTATCTGCGACCGCGCAGATAGCCGATCTCGTGACAAGAGGCACACCGTAGAAACTGGCCAAACATCTCCACCGGGCACAACGCTGAATAGCGGGGGATTTAATTCGGAGCCGACGGGGGCTTAATCGATGTGGACTTGAAGTTGTGACTGGGCGTCGTACTAGAACAGTGGCTCCCAAACGGTTGATCTTAACCCTCTTGGGGGCCACGGAGCCATTCAGTGGGAGTCATGCAGATATGAAAATTTGAACCGTGAATGGGACGCCAAGAGAGTCTTGATACAGCCCCCACTGATTTCAGACTGACAGATCCATGACACCATATCTGCATCAGCATGTTTTTCTAGACTTCAGTGCATTTTGAAAAATGAAAACACTGCCCCGAAGCGTTTTTAGATAGATGATATAACATCAAGTTGGATTTTCAGAAGCACCTTGCTTACGTTTTTCCAAGATTTCGAGCGCTTGCCAATCGTATATGCGCAAAATATAGCGCCGTTCAATGGTGGATCCAAAAATTCATAGGGGGGGGGGGGCTCGAGACTCACCCGCCGGTACCTTGGGCAGCCCCTCGCCCATGTGTTAGCTATAGGGGCTCGGGACTTGGGGGGGGCTTGAGCCTTCTTAGCCCCCCCTTGGATCCGTCACTGGTGCCGTTCCCAGCAATGTTCCTGTTGTAAGCTGTTTTTTTTCGGGAATGGTGGTCATCAAGAGTAAGGCCAGGGAGTCTTGAAAGCCTGAAGCTTTTTCAGTGCTTCTTTCCCGCAACATATCCTAGATGTGAAGAAAAATATTGGGAAAATGGGATAAATGTATGTGTGCTCTCTATCTTGGTGAGATGGAGAACCGTAAAGCAGCACTCCAGAAGCAAAGTTCCAGAGAAAGGGTGTGAAGAGGTGCAACCAACATAAATACGAACAATTAGCCCATTTTTATTTAAATCAGTGTCTTTAAGAGCGGGATCATGTAGTTCCTGACTGTTGTAAACGAGTCTCATGCCACGGGGACCGGGAACTACTGCACTGGGAATGTGGCGTATCTTCAGGAAAGGCCTATCAACAATTTCTTAGAGTTTGAAAATTGAGCTAGAGTTTGAAACTGAAGCCAAATAGCAGAAAACTTGTATTTTCTGTACACGAGGTCACCTTTTTTAGAAGAAGATGACAATAAATTTGTGGAGAGATCTGTAAGAGGGAGCGGCTTAAAGGGAATGTCGCACCTTTATAATGTGATTTCAACTGAGATAGCCAAGTTGTAAAGCATGCTGGAAAACCCGGTACTCAATATATCATTTTTCTTGAAGCTAAACATTTCTGTCGAGAAAAGCTAAAAAACTACCTGGAATGTACCCTAAATCTACCCCAGCCAGGCGGCCACAGTTGTCAGCCGTTGATGTGACGACAGCGTTGACGTCACGGTGAGTAATCAGCTAATTGAAGCCCTTGAAGACTATTGAATATAGTAGTAGTTGCCAGATCATTACATCATCCACAGGCAGAGGTTTATTTTTCACCCTAGAGGACCATTTTACAAATTAAAATATTGAGCTCATTCCAAATTTGTTCAAAGAAATCTGGGCGTTTTCATGATTTTCAGCTAAAAGTACCCCTAATTCCACTAAATTCCTGGATTCGACCAAGGTGCCACATTCCCTTTAACGAAATGGGTACATGGAGGAAACGTTAAGAACGTAGTGTTGCTTCTTCTATGAACATAAGTACGTACTTACTTTCGAGTGAGGGCGCACGACAATCGCTCGTTTTCCTTTCCAACAATCTCCTGACGTCTTGCTGTTATACAATACCTCTGCCCGAGCTGGGTCACATATGACGCCGTGTATAATCGATACCAATGAGCGTGTCGTTTTTGGTGCATGCTTCACCCCCCTTGCATGGCCATCACCTTGCATAAAATATACTCTTTGCATAGCGATAAGCTGTGTGCTAAGTAGGCAGCTATCTGCCTTCTTACTTGCATGTCACCGTTGATTTAGTGCCGGGCCTCAGACATCCAGTGGTGACCGGTTAGACGTTTCTCTCATTACTGGCCGCCACCATGGCCTACGTCGAGCCGCCTGGACCACGGCGGCTGAGGCAAATCGGCTCTGTCTCTGACAGTCATATGACGCATTTCAGGCAAAGAAGGTGCCTGGATCGGTCTGCACCTACCGCAACTCGGACCCGCCGGGAGGCCTGCTGCTCACCATGGAGCGGCTCAAACTGCACACTGTCGACCAGGTACGGCGCCACACCACGTGCGGCTCACTGTCGACCAGGTACGGCGCCACACCACGTGCGGGGGCGGCTCACTGTCGACCAGGTACGGCGCCACACCACGTGCGGGGGCGGCTCACTGTCGACCAGGTACGGCGCCACACCACGTGCGGGGGCGGCTCACTGTCGACCAGGTACGGCGCCACACCACGTGCGGGGGCGGCTTAATTGCTCACTGGTGACCAGGTACGGCGCCGCACCACGTGCGGGGGCGGTTTAAGTGCTCACTGGTGACCAGGGCAGACCCACACCGCGTGCTTTGACAGACGCTAGGTTCACCTTGGAAGCGGCAGTAATGCAGAATCAGAAATACGAACTCTAAGCGCGAAGAGTATTAGCGCGGTGTAGAGAAGTTTCTTAGCCCCTGTTTAGCTTGCACTAAAAATGTTCCCGATTGTCGTCGACTGAGACCTGTCGTTTGACTTTACGGTGTCACCATCTGTAAGATTTCAGGGTTCCCAACGTTGTACGAACATGGTGCCTCGAGGTCTGTTTTTATCGCCTTTTGGCCTCGAAAATTTCCTAGCTAGATATTTCGTTTAGTAATTCCAGTGGACCTTCTCTGACCTGTCAATCTTTGAGCCGGTGGCAGTATTCGCTGTGATGTGCGCTATTCAGCGATCCTACAGGTCAGTTGGGTTGTACATTAAGTCGTTAGAATCCGCCCTCGTGAACTGACGTGCCGCCGTGCCCTTCGCTCCCCGCTTTTTGCGCCTTTTCTGATAGTGCGTGAGACCTTTGGGCTATGACCATTGTATGCGCCGTTCATACTTACCGCTTATTTATTTATCGACGATACAAGTGCTTGGAGGACATTCACAGAGCGTATTGGGCATTTTCTTCGTCCCAGTTGTGGTGCAGCCATGTTTGTACATGTGGCTCTCATATCCCTTGTGTAGATAAGGTTAATATTGGCCGGAATTCGTTGTAGTTTATTTTTTAATAAAACCTCAGCTTTAGTTTATCTGAAATTGAAATCCCCTGTGTTGCAACTCATTTTGTGTAATCTGCATACACTGCCTGAAGTGTTCGTTGTTGTCCCTTAACGAGCCGTAGCTCCGCGTAGCTCGGTGTTGGACACTTCTGAATATTAAAAAGCATCCGATCGGTGATAGAAACGCAGACAGAGAAAATAAATACCCTATCATGGTTGTGTTATGAAAGCTTCGCCTTGAACGAATGCTGTTCATGAGCACGCGTTTTTCACTGTTTGTGTTTCTAAGTGTCGTGTCGTGGCTTGATGTACGGACTTGTTCGGCCTGGGTGTAGGCTGCAGTCTGGGTGTGCCTGGGACTGAGTGTGACTGTGACTGAGTGTGACTGTGACTGAGTGTGACTGTGACTGAGTGTGACACTGACTGGGTGTGACTGTGACTGGGTGTGCCTGGGACTGAGTGTGACTGTGACTGAGTGTGACTGTGACTGGGTGTGCCTGGGACTGAGTGATTGTGACTGAGTGTGACACTGACTGGTGCCGGGACTGGTGTGACTGAGTGTGACTGGTCGCAGGTCGTTCGGTATGCAGTCAAACAACACTCAGATAAAGCCTGCTTCGGTGTCAGAGAAGTACTCAGTGAAGATAACGAGGCGCAGCCCAATGGCAAGGTGTTCAAAAAGGTGAGTTCCGGCCGTGCCGTACAGTTTCTCTGCCGTCCTAAAAGAAACTGCGTATTGATCTCATGTGGGTGGAGGTAACCCATATCGCGATGTTATCTTGTCAGGAGTGCGAGGTGGAGAAGGCAATCGAAACGCGCTGTAATTCCAACCAGTTTTGCTCTAAACCTGATCTAATGCTAAATATTCCCTGTTTTGTTCCTTGCCTCTCGCTCTTCCATTATTATGCATCTTTCATCCGCCCACTGCCATCTGGAATCTCCTCTGTCCCTGGTATTGTATTCGGCGACGGTAAATATCAGGCGATCGCCGACCAGACACTTCGAGGGAGGCCGGCTCGATGTACTGATCCTGGCTCGATGTACTGATCCTGGCTCGGTGTACTGATCCTGTCTAGTTGTACTGATCCTGACTCGGTGTACTGATTCTAGTGCGGTGTACTGATCCTGACTCTCTGTACTGATCCTGTCCAGGTGTACTGATCCTGACTCGGTGTACTGATTCTAGTGCGGTGTACTGATCCTGACTCTCTGTACTGATCCTGTCTAGGTGTACTGATCCTGACTCGGTGTACTGATTCTAGTGTGGTGTACTGATCCTGACTCTCTGTACTGATCCTGTCTAGGTGTACTGATCCTGACTCGGTGTACTGATTCTAGACTGCGGTGTACTGATTCTAGTGCGGTGTACTGATCCTGACTCTCTGTACTGATCCTGGCTAGGTGTACTGATCCTGACTCTCTGTACTGGTCCTGACTCGGTGTACTGGTCATGGCTCGGTGTACTGATCATGACTCGATGTACTGATCCTGACTCGGTGTACTGATCCTGACTCCCTGCACTGATCCTGACTCTGTGTACTGATCCTGGCTCGGTGTACTGATCCTGACTCGGTGTACTGATCCTGGCTCGGTGTACTGATCCTGACGCGGTGTACTGATCCTGGCTCGGTGTACTGATCCTGGCTCGGTGTACTGATCATGGCTCGGTGTACTGATCCTGACTCTGTGTTCTGATCCTGATCTGTGTTCTGATCCTGACGCGGTGTACTGATCCTGGCTCGTGTACTGATCTGGCTCGTTACTATCCTGACTGGTGAACTGATCCTGGCTCGGTGTACTGGTCCGTCATAGCTTGGTGCAACATACACTGGCCGTGCCACCCTACAGTCGCCTGCCCATTTTGGCGTGGTACAAGAAGTTAAGGGGCTGTTCCCGTATGACGTCAGTCACCGAAGGGGATCTACTCTCGCATTTGCTGACTTTCTGACGAAGGGGTGGGGTCCCGCCTTTTCGGACAATTTCTGGCAAAGGGAGAAACCTTGAGCTGTGGATTTTTTTCTTGAGCCGGTACTGCGCAAACCCAGGGCAATGAAGGGTTGGATACTTTACCATTTCGTAACCAAATGTAATTAATTATTGTATGGCACCAGTTTTAGCCTAATGTACTGAGATGTATAAGATTTAAAGATAACTTATATTCTTTAATTTATGCTAGCCACGTACTTTCATGCAATGTTAAGCAACGAACGGCTACAGCTGGTGACTTTTAATCCTCTAACAAAATAACAAGAAGCCGTACGCTATCGTTGCGGTTTCTTCACGTGCCTTTTGATTAATTTTCACGGCAGCACTATGGTACTATTCTTTTTCATATAGTTCCTTTTTTGTAGTAAAGTGGCTGCTTCTCTAGCATTTGTTTCTGGTTCTTCCATGTGTTAACTCTGCGGGTCGATGCGATGCTTTGAGCTGTAGGCAGGTAGTTATTTTCAATGGATGCCCAAACTGTCTCTTACGAGTCTGCAAAGTTCAAATATGACAGGTGTCAACGAGATCTTACTGATGTTGCCTTCGCAAATATTCCGTCTTGAAGATGCTTATTTACCATTGGGAACAAGGGGAGTTGGAAATAGGGACAGACATTGAAACAAATGAGGCTCCTTCTATGATTAGGTAATTCTGCTGTAGCTTTTTTCAACATGTGCTATGATATATTCTTTAGAATGGAAACCTACCTGAGCTTTGAAAACTTTTTAAACTTAACCATCATCAACATTGTATGTCCCATTTCCAGTAGGATTTGAGTTGCCTTGTCCAGGGTAGTAGAGGACTTCACCATTCTAGCAGCCCTCGGGGGGGGTGTTTGAGCACCCCTTCAGGTTTTTCCGACGGCCCCAGAAAACCACAGCGCAGAGCGCCGCCGTACTGTGCACACCTTATTTCGTGATTGATTGCGCAACTTTTCTAAAACAAATTAAGGTTATGTTATCTCAGGTCAGGTCACCAGGCCAGAGCAATTGACTTCATCTCCAAAGCTTAAATGGCACCAGAGAAAACAGGTTTAATGACCCACTGATCTAATTTGTTCATATTACATAATAGTCCTACCTAGGACCACAAGCTGTGGTAACAAAATTTTCGATATGGATAACCTAGGCTCAGGTATGTATGTACCTCTCAATTGGAAACACTTACACGGGGAGAATAGAAACTGGCCGAAAAATACTATTTCTGTAGAGAAGCCTGAGAGTAAATTCCTTTAGCGTGATGTGTAGCTTTGGACCTGTACCATCTGAAATTGCTAAAGCAGGTTTTCGGACTTAGGTGAGAAATTGTGGGAAATTGTGATACCAATTTCAGTTTGCTATATTACGTTTGTATATTCAATGCACGTTGACTGGTATGCAAATTGCCTATATGGGGATCAGATCGATAACATTTTAAGCATTTTTTACATTTTGACGTAGTATGGTCATGTCATACACCACCCGATTTGCCGTTACAAGAGGAATCGAGTAAAGCCTAAAACAGGTCTAACTCACTCTAATCAGACGCTAAAGTCAAGAAAACATCATCCAACCTATCACATTCTTGGATCTGTCATGACCCCAATATTGGCCTGAGCCAAAAAGTTACTGAATTAGTTCTGAATAATTTCTTATTGGCGATCTACCACCGTTTGTTTTTTTCGTTATCCCGCATAGTAGTCGAGAGCAAGCAGGGGGATTGTTTACCCCCCCCTCCGCTTTGCCACCGGGGCGAAGGTGAGGCGGGTGCTTAGTTGTATACCACGCTTTGTAGACTGGCTTTTCAGCTATCTAGTTGGTCCCGTTTCGTGCCAAAACGCGTGATGGGGGCGGTGTCACTGTGAGAGTGCTTCGCACCTGATTGACGACGGTGTTTTTAGCGGGCGGCGACTCGGATTTTAGCGTGGGTGTTTCCCGTGCTGCCTGGAACTGACTGTGGCGATACAATACAGCTGGAATAAAGGCCTGGAAGTCTTAGTGCTCTTGTTTATCGGTTACTTGTTTCATCTTTGGTGTGCTTCCAGGGGCGTGTGTTTTGTTAAATGATTAGGGGTGTCAATAACAACCATATTAAGAGTGATACATAACGAAAAGTGTTTTAGCCTTCTCACAGACTTGTTTCACCCGATACATCAAATTAGGAATATGTAAAATGAAAAACAAAAATTTAAAGAATATTTCAAAACCACTTCAACGTTTCATTGGGGTGCCCGGACACACTTCAAGGGATAAGAATCCACACCTTGCGCCTTTCACTAGTGTTTCGAGGTGAAATCAGTTTCGCTGACAGACGGGGTCTGGCAATTTCCACGATTTCTGACGAATGGAAGTCATTAGGGTATTGGGAGTCGGAGTCGTTTTTGAGAACGCTGACAAAGGGAAGGGGTCCAAACACCCTCAATTTGGGCTGACGTCATTGATGAACAGCCCCCAATTGGTGACCCACCTCAGGGGTGCCAATATCGATTCCAACGCATGAGCCGCGTTTACGCGAGCGGCGGTACCTACTGGCCTGCTCAGCTGGCTGGCCAACGTGCACGGCGGTTGACTGGGGGGGTGGGGGGGTAGGACCACAGCAAGAATAGCTGTTGTTTTTCTCTGAAAGTGGTCTCAACCTCCATGTTTTTAGAACACCAAATCGAGTTTTGTCTTTAAACCCTGTTCATCACGATGCTGGGCGCATGCTTGCTTTGTATACCAAGGACGCCAAGCGTGCGTCAATCAACAAGTCAGGTGGGGCTTAAAGGCAACACGGGGTTTTGTGTTCCAAACAGCTATTCGTTTTGCAGTCCAGTCTTCCAAAAAGGTCAACCCTGGCAACGTGCAATAGTGCATGTTGGCCACGTTCCGACGAGCATGGGAGGAATTGGTAAATGCCACTGAATGTGAACGGGACTGTGGTCTGTCCCGAGTTCGTGTCCGTGACTCCGGCTCCGGCGGCTCCCTCTGTACAGATTCAGTAACGTTTTACTGGGAACAGAACTATCATTTTCACGCTTCAAAACATGGGAAAAAGACAGCTCTTTCACCGGTGGTCGGGCGAGAAGACTAACTCTCCAGAGCTAGTCTTCTCTGCCTTACAGTTTTGGCCCGCATAACCTCGGCGGCCATCTCATCACAGATCATTCTCTCCCTGCATCATTATAGGACCATGTGTGGCGGTCCCTTCTATGTACCATTAACAACGACTAACTTACCAGTGAGTGCCGGTGCGCGCCACTTTGTTTGCAATCATGCGCCATCTCGCCCGGCGTGACTCAGCACAATTCCACGTGCCTCAGTGGACTCTTACCTCGCGGTCCACTAAGCTTATTTAAACATTCGCTTACGGAGCGTTTGAGACGCTCGGGATCGGGCGGCCGCCGAGTCTCACGGCCATCAGAGGGGCCGAGCGGTGATGACGTAACACAACAACACGTCATAGCGCGCCGATAGCCGCCGGAGGGGCACTCGGCAGACCGGCGCAGCTATCCGGCCAATCGCCTCCGGCCAGAAACTACAGATTAGCACGGCTGGTGGTGGGCTTTAACGTCGGAAATTATGACTGACGTCATCAATATGTACATATTTAGAAATGTAAGCCTGTTATGGCACGGTCCGTCACGTCATTGCGCGGCAAGAGATGACGTATTTGCGACTTGGCATGCATGTTTTTGTAGCGTTTTTTTGTTGCGGCGAGGCCTGTTTGAATGATGGACAAGATGATATCGGAATTCACGGCGTTATCAATTGTTACACATGGTCGTGGAAGAGCGTTACCTGGGCAGGGGGTAAATATATGCGTTAGGCAGTTTATGGACGTGCCCTAAGGGCCGTCATGACAAAGCCGATGAAGAATGAAACCTCACGCTCCAGCTCTCCCAACCTCCCGTCAATTATCGAATATGTGTCTAAATACCGTCCGTGTCTGCTTGGTCAGCAGTGCTAAGGCATTGCATGCAATCATACTTCTGTGGTAACCAGTTAAGGTTTCCTCACCTGACCTAACTATCGCCACAGAATCTAGGAGATTTACCGTGGGTGAAATTATGACCTTTCTCTGGAGTTATTCTTCTCTGGATTAGAGTTTTGACCCGCCCGAGCTCGGCGGCCATCACAGATCATTCTCTCCCTGCATCATCATAGGATCGTGTGTGACGGTTCCTTCCATTTCAATACCTTTGCGTGACCTGACCTTGTCTGACAACTTCGTCTAGGCCAGTACCGTTGGATGACCTGACCTTGTCCGACAGTGTCCTCTGGGCTAGTACCGGTGGGTGACATGACCTTGTCCGACAGTGTCCTCTGGGCCAGTACCGGTGGGTGACCTGACCTTGTCCGACAGTGTCCTCTGGGCCAGTACCGGTGGGTGACCTGACCTTGTCCGGCAGTGTCCTCTGGACCGGTACCGGTGGTGACCTGCCCTTGTCCGGCAGTGTCCTCTGGACCGGTACCGGTGGGTGACCTGACCTTGTCCGGCAGTGTCCTCTGGACCAGTACCGGTGGGTGACCTGGCCTTGTCCGGCAGTTTACGCTGGACCGGTACCGGTGGTGACCTGACTTTGTCCGGCAGTTTCCTCTGGACCGGTACCGGTGGTGATCTGACCTTGTCCGGCAGTTCGCGCTGGGCCAGTATCGGTGGTGACTTGTCCGGCAGTTCACGCTGGGCCAGTACCGGTGGGTGACCTGACCTTGTCCGACAGTGTCCTCTGTGCCAGTATCGGTGGGTGACCTGCCGTTGTCCGGCAGTTCACGCTGGGCCAGTACCGGTGGGTGAGTTACCTGGAGTTCGGCCAGCGGGCTGAGTGGTTCGGCCGCGCGCTCCGGGAGCTGGGCCTGGCACCCCGGCAGAAGATCGTCATCTTCGCGGAGACGCGCGGCGAGTGGCTCTGCTCGGCTCTGGGCGCCCTCTTCCACAACATCACCTGTTAGTGGCTCGCGGCGTATAGGTCACCGGGCCTTGTGGTCTCTGTTGAAACCGAATACATTGGATACACATTAGGCATAAGGTTTTACATTTAAAATATTAGCATGAGGTTTTGTTATTCTGTAAGTGTTGCTCTCATTCATGTATTTACATAATTTAATCAAAATGAACTCGTCCATAATGGTGTTGAGCTAATGCATAGACACGTGCTGGGTGGCTGGGTGGCTTTGTTTGTGTTTTGTGCTGAGTTTGTTTTCGCCCTGAAAGGTTTGCCTGATTGATAGTGATAGTGCACTCACTGATAGTGGCACTGTGGAGAACAGAGGAGTCATGCATCCCTTCCAAGTGCCAACACTGGTCATTTGGCCACTAATTGTTTTGCTGCAAGCAACGATTTCCACGTTGGTGACTAAAAAACTGCGGTGACCGCGGTGTCGTCGGCAGTGGTGACGCTGTACGCCACGCTGGGAGAGGATGCTATCGTGCACGGCATCAACGAGACCGAGGTGACACATCTCGTCACCTCGCACGATCTCATGCCCAAGATGAAGTCGGTACTGGACAAGTGTCCGCTGGTCACACACGTGATCTACATGGAGGACCAGGTGCGTGGCAGCTTACGTGCGCCGCTGTCTGTCTCGTTACTGATGCAGTGATGTGGTGTGTTAAACTGTCGAACCAGATGCTTGTGATGCTGATTAATAACGTGGCACTCTCCTCTGGTTACTCTGTTACAGGCCAATTGCCTCTTCTAATTGACACTAGTGGTTAAAGGGAATGTGGCACGTTGGTGCAACTCCAGACTGTTCTTCTTTTTTTCTCCGCGAATGGTGAGCTGTGGAACAAGTGAGATATTGATCAAGTGGTTCCTCGGCATGCTCTGTCACCTGCCTATCACAGTTCAAATCCCATTATGAAGGCCCATGTTCCCTTTAATGCATAACGGTTTCACAGAATCGGTGACCTAAGTAAAAGGGGGTAGGAGCTTGAACAAAATGGTGCTGTTTTGATTTCTGGCTATTTATTATTAAACAGAGGCAGACCCGTGGCGGCTTCACCATTGCACATCAGTCAATGTCTGCTTTTCCTTGGACACTGCTTCAGCCGATGTATGAGATGTCTCCAGACCACCTACCTTCCTTCCCGTTTCTAGTACAGTCTTATGCGTAGACTTTAAATATGGAATCTGTGAAATCATGGTTTGGTGCGTATTTTGTACCCAGTGAACGACTGGCGACAGTGCCGGATATCGGTGCCAGAGACTGTACCTGTCCAGGTCATCGCCTTAAGTGACCCAGCCTGGCCGTCCGAGCAAAACAGTCTCGTAAGCGCTGGATAGGAGCGGTGTGTGGAGGGAGGGAGCGAGTGACACGTGTAGACCCGACAATTCTAGACACACTGAATTCTAGACCCGGCTCATCTATCACACCGCCCTGTTCTAGACGAGCGATAGATGAGCCTGGCCTCCGGTCGAGCGGCTGCAGTCTCTGACACTGTCTCCACTGAAATGCAGGCCCACTATCTAGTTTCGTGACCTGATTTGTTGATTTAGTTGATTGCTAGTGTAAGGGGACCAGACATGAAATTTTTATCTTTGAATCTGTTGAGGGAAAAACGTTGTTAAGCAATAAAGGATGATTTAAAAAAGACGTCAAAAATATTTTTGCGGTTGTATATTTGGAATTCACGCATTAAACAAGAAGCCCAGTTAGGTGGTCCCCTGAATGTGGTATACATTAGCTGGATCGGTGCGCTTGTCCGCCTCCCTGGCTGCTGCTCCCCTGCATCTCGTGCGTCTGCCGCGCTGCGCAGCTGAAGGAGACGAGGACGGAAGGTGTGCGGAAGGACATCCGGCTACTCAAGTTCTCGGAGGCGCTGGAGCTGGGGCAGAGTTCGCCGCTGGAGCCGCAGCCGCCCACCCCCGAAGACGTCGCCATCATCATGTGAGTATGGCCAACTGATACTAACTTCTCGAAGGCGGCTGGACAGGACCCGGATGAAGGAGCTGCTGGGTGGTTGGGAGGGCAGGGTGGGTTGTGAAACAAGTGTAGCTGTCGCGTGTTCTGTTTCGTATTGTGTGTGACTTGGGCGTTATTGTCGTGTCCTGGTCCAGAAATGGGTGCACCGTGCCGAAACCCTTACAAAACCGAATTGTATTTACCGCGGCTGTTTCTCTACATACTTCCGGTGAAGCCCTGTGTTAACGTCGCGTGACCTGAACCGGGGCAGGTACACGTCGGGTTCGACGGGAACGCCGAAGGGCGTGCTGCTCTCCCACCACAACATGGTGGCCACCATGGCCGGCTTCGCGGTGGGCGCCCACATCAACAGCGACGACGTCTACCTGGGCTACCTGCCGCTAGCGCACGTGCTGGAGCTGATGGCAGGTCCGTACCATCCGCCGCAAACGCCGGAGGTAGCTGGCTCAGGCCCTGCAACCTGATAGACCAGCGTTTTTTTATATGTTTGAAAATAGTGTGAAATTTGTGACATTTTTGCTTGGAAGTTTCTCAGATCTTTATCCCATGTCATTGTTTTTGTCTGGGATTCTACGACGCACCAACCTTATACAGCGTTGAGGAGGAAGGAAGCGAACTAGACGAGCTAGGACAGGGTGTCAAGTTCTGTCTCTAGGCGGGCTCGATTCTGTCAGTCTTTGCTCATTGGGTGATGTGATCGGAGGAACGTGCCTGGTGCGCGACTGCGCCGGGCCGCTCCCAGTAGGTTTGGTAGGATCTCGGGTAGAAAATCACATCACCTTCCATGCACTGGGTTTTTTATCCGCCCGAAGGATGTGGGTGTGGACCAGGCAGGCTGAGCTGCCCTGTGCCGGCAGAGATGTGCTGCGTCATGTTCGGGGTTCCCATCGGCTACAGCTCGGCTCTGACCCTGCTGGATACCTCCAGCAAGGTGAAGCGGGGCTGTAAGGGCGATTGCTCCATGTTGAAGCCCACGCTGATGGCCTCTGTGCCCCTCATTCTGGACAGAGTCGTGCAGGTTAGTCAAACAGGGTACATTAATGTGGATACGCATGCCTAAAGGATTCGTATAGCTAGACAGAACATTTTGTTTTATACATTGTTTGTTAAAAGTCAGAGCGTATTGGCATTTTATTAATGTTTTAGGCATTTGAGAGGCCCAGGGATATAAGTCTATGTCCATTAAGCTGGGGCGAAGATGAAATAATCAATAAGCATTCCTGATCAGTAATTTTTGGTGCACTAGAGCAAGCTGCATCTGGAAACTGGACTTGGAATTGTCACGCAATTTTGCTATATTGGGCGGACTTCTATTTTGTACAGCTATAAGTTAAACATTTTTCTCTTTTGGTGTGCCAGTTTTCAAAAGTCGTTAACAGGAAAATAGTTTCTATTTTGAAGGCTGTGTGAAAGATCAATTGATTGAATCCAGTCAAAATACCAATAAAATGATTTTATACAGTCCTTATTTACGAACTCCTAGTGTTCGTCCGGATTTTGTATGTAGTCTTTCTGTATACCTCCGGGCCGTGTATGCGACTTCTGTGTTTCTCTGGGTTGTAGGTGACGTCTCTGTGTTCTTCGTACCGTATATGTTACCTCTTAATGTTTCTGTATTCCTCCGGACCGTTACTGTGACCTCTCTCTGTTCCTCCGGACCGTATCTGTGACCTCTCTGTTCTCCCGACCTATCCGTGACATTTCCTGCGGACCGTGACTGACCTCTCTGTGTTGCTCCGGACCGTATCCGTGACCTCTCTCTGTTCCGCCGGACCGTGACCGTGACCTCTCTCTGTTCCTCCGGACCGTATCTGTGACCTCCTGTGTTGCTCCGGACCGTATCTGTGACCTCTCCTCCGTGTTCCTATGTGACTGTGACCTCTCTGTGTTGCTCCGGACCGTATCTGTGACCTCTCCTCTGTGTTCCTCTGTGTTCCTCTGTGACTGTGACCTCTCCACCGCGTCAGGGTCTGGAGACGAAGATGGCGGCCTCCGGCGCCCTGGTGCAGGCTGTGTTCGGCTGGGCGGTGCGCTACCGGAGCGCGTGGCGCCGCCGCGGCTTCGACACGCCCATCCTCCACAGGTGCGTGCCGCCCGCCACACACCAGCAACTGACGCCGCTCTGACTCAGCCCACTGCAACGCTCGCGAGTTATTGCAGCTGGCTGCTTACAGGGCGAACCAACAAGCGCTTAGCGTTTTTATCACAAATATTTTGATAGATGGTTGTGTTATGATAGTGAATGGAGGGGCTCAGGTAATTGATAAATCCGGGTAACAAAGTTGTAGCCCAAATATGTCTGGTTAGTGGATGTAATTTCCTATTGGTTTTCATCTAAGAAGCGAACATTTTTTATTAGATATTCCCTTTAAACTTTGGTTTTCTGACCTGGACAACGGTTTATTTTCTAAAGTTTACCCAGCTGACTGCGCTCCTGCTTTTCAACATGGGCCGAAAGTGGCAGCTGCGGGGTATTTTAAAAGCAACAGTGCGTATATTTCTCACACATCTCGACGAATCCCACCATTTCAGTCCCCATAGCTATCCCAAGCAAATTCATACCATTTTAGAGGACCAGAACAGACTGGGTCCGCCTTTGACAGTCGGCAGGGGCCGGGGACGCGTCGCAGGCGACCGGTCTGGGATGTGTCGACCCATCTCAGCGATGTCACCAGCTAACACAGCCCCCGACCCCGCCGAAAGTATCGATTTACATGGCAATTGTCGATTCCGGTTAACGAGTATGCTCATAAAGGTTAGAGTTAATGAAACGGTTTCAAAACGTAGGGCAGGCTCGGCTGCCGCAGCACAATCGATCATTTGTTTAGTCGGACCAGAGCACCCCCCTGGCGGGCGCAGTTGGAACTAACTCGCCATTATCAGTTCAATAATGAGACGAGCACACCCTATCGGTGGCACCCGGAACTAGCGCACCCCCGCGGCGGTGGCTGGAACCAACACACCCCGGCAGTCCATACAGCAGTGTGAGTGCATATCTACAGCAATAAAAGCGTGTCAATCTCTGAACGGGAATTGTAGCCGCCGGAGTCGCACAGGGTGCGGCCCCGTGTGACTTCGGAGTCACATGGTGCGGCCCCATGCGACTTGGTAGTCATAGGGTGCGGTCTTTTGTATTCCATACAAAAACCGTGTGACTCCGGCCGGAGGAGGCTTGCTGACGTCACGCCTAGCAATGTGTAAAAACATCGGCTGTCATGTTTCGGGAGTAGAGTACTGTTCCTCGCAACAACCATATTCAGTATTCATGGCAAGGGATGGGGTCGGATCCTGCTCATCTCGTATGCTTTCCCCGGATATTTCTCAGACGATTTACTATAGGCTTCCGAAAATTTTTAATTCTTAAATTGAATTGGACAGATTCTCTGAGCGTTTTGCGCGTTTTGGCTTACCATGGGCAGATATATGTCTTTATTTTAGGGAGGATTCGCAAACCATGTTTTATCATGCGTAGTACGGCCGTCTGCGCAGCATTATTGGGAACTGTTGGGGTTATTGAGTATTTCGGTATTTTGAATGTGTCGGGCGATCAACCATTTACAATTGCATGAAATTCTTCTCTGAGGCTGTTGCAGGAGCTCAAAATGGAAGATTTCTCACGTAAGTGGGTTGCATTTTTCAGAGTGAAAATGCAGCTTACAGGACAGCTAGCAGGAGTAAAAGTAATCGTGGAATACTCCCATACCCTTACTCCATGATTATAAAAGGCCATAGGCTTGCTCAGGTACTACGACTTCGGGAGATTTCACGCATCTACAAACGTATTTGAGCTTACGTTGTGTAATGAATGGGAAAATAAACCTGGCATGCGTTTGTTTTGGGAATTGCCGATACAAATTTTTATCTATGAGCGGATTAAGGATACGAAATCCTTCAGAATTTCCCCGGGTTTGGCATGGGTGGATGAAGGTTTGACAATATAAAATATTCAGTAGCTGAGTACCATAATTATGCATGCCACTTAAATACTGCCAATTTGCATCGTACTCCGCTATGTTACTTTCCTGGTGCTGAACTTCCTGGTCGACTATTTTACTTCCAGCTTTGATGCTCACCCTGACAGTTTGAGGGAAGCTGACGGGTGTATTCCGAGGAGCACAGCTAGCACTTCCGTGGAGATGTATTGGACTTTGAAAACCGCCTTCAAGGATCGTAGAATGAAAGCATGATGGGTTTGGGACTGATTCGTCAACGAAATATTCAGGATAATCGTAAATCGCGGAGAAATTCATTCCTAATGTTTGTATTGCCTCACTTGCGCCATCACAGAATAGTGAAATGCTACCGCTGCATCATAGTAGTTTGTATCTTTCATTGTTTTCTTGTTTCTAGTTTCACATCATTGTTTTCTTGTTTTCTATAAACAAACAAATGGAGATAACGGCCCATATCTAAGCACAAATATTGTGTTATGCAGTATAATGCAATCGCTGTTTTGAAAGAACGATAGAAGCTTCTGGACACTTTGCTTTCCCGAGAATTTCCCAGCTTCATGCATTGTTTTTACAAGCTGTCGACCCAAAAGTACGGTGTTTTATTATTTCAAGTTTTTTTAAGCTTCATTCACACAGATTGCAAAAACCTCTAGACAAGGTGGTATTCTGTTGGGATCGCACCCCGTCAGTCCTGTAGCCTGCGTGCGCGCGTCCCCGGCCTGGCTGATGTGGCGTGTCTCCAGACTGTTGTTCTCGCGGATCGCGGCCATGCTGGGCGGCCGGATTCGCACCATGGCCTGCGGCGGCGCGCCCCTCTCCGAGGTCACCCACGACATGATCCGCAACTGCATCGGCACGCGGCTACTGCAGGGCTACGGCCTCACCGAGACTACCAGCTGCGCCACCCTGATGGACGGTGAGACCACCAGCTGTGCCTCCCCGTATGGTGTTTTGAACAGAAAGATATCGTTGTATCTCTTTGCAGTGTACCAACGTGTGAAACTGTAAGTTTAAAAGTACAGCAGGAATAAAGTTGGCTCACTCATCAAGGGTGGCTCACTCGTTGCCGTTGTATTTTCAGTGAGTGGGAGGTAGGGTGAGGCTTATACTAAGCAGTTGTTGTAGCCAGAGAAAATTTAATTCCTTCATGGTTTGAATGAGGGACTTCGTCATCTTAGTTTTGATTGATAAATTTTGCGGAAGTAACTGCTATCTCTGGACATTTTATTGGGTAGCAATGTCCGTTGAATAAGTGTTCCTGGCGGCAAAGCATTTATGTAAATTTGTACGCACCCAAAAACGAATCCCAAAGAAAAAACATGGATTTTCACTGCGCACATTTTTAACTTAAAATGCCACTTTTTCTTTAATAACTGCGCTGTTTTACTTTAGAAACCCCTTCCCCACTAAGAACAAATAACATCTAGATACGAAAATCCAGCTTAGATTATCCAGCCGGATGTTAAGTGTAATTACGGCAATCTGGTTCTGGCCGGATTTGAAAAACCCGAATCTGGTGCATCCCTACTTATTTCTCTGCCGTGGGCTTATTTCTAAACCGTGGGCTCTCAGACACATGAAATGTAGTACGGGGGTTTTGAAGTATGCTTGATTTTCTGGTCATCCCAGTCCACATCCCATAATAAAGATGCCGCATTCCCTTTAACGCTCGTCCGTGTCCTTTCGTCAATGGAATGGGTTACATTTGTGTGTCTATTGCTTGATAGTTAACGCTACGGAAAGAATGGTTACGTTAAGATGGTTTGTTAGTTTTGTGTTCAATAAATGATGTAAATGGGGAAAGCCATTGTATTCCTCAATTATAACACTATCAAGTTTTTCGATGAAAGCAGGAGCAATAGGAGATTTCTAGAGAAATATATCTGATGGTGTTCAAGAGAGGACACAAAAAGTGCAAGGGATTCCAGAACTGGCTTCTCAGCCGATTGCAGTGAAGGAAGCTGTATGATGGTCGCTCTGTTGTGCTGGCGGCAGAGTACGACGTCTCCGTGGGTCGGGTGGGCCACATGGTGCACTGCTGTGACATTCGTCTGGAGAGCTGGGCCGAGGGTAACTACAGCGTCACCGACCGACCGCGGCCGCGCGGCGAGGTCATCATAGGTGAGGGAGAGAGAGAGAGAGAGAGAGAGAGAGAGAGAGAGAGAGAGAGAGAGAGAGAGAGAGAGAGAGAGAGAGAGAGAGAGAGAGAGAGAGAGGAGAGAGAGAAGAGAGAAAGAGAGAGAGAGAGAGAGAGAGAGAGAGAGAGAGAGAGAGACTCTAACTTATCTCCAAAATCGTAAAGCCAAGACCTCGAATTCGAGGTCTGTGGCTTTAGTCAAGTTTGTGATTCTAAAGTAGACATAGCGGCGAGACGAAACTGGCATAGTTGGATGCAGTGAAGTGATCTGCATGATTTGGTGTACTTTTGCAACAGTACCTCCGTTAATGAAAAAATAAACACCGAAAACATGACCATTAACGAACAAATCGAATTCAAAATGAGGTACTGATCTCCAAAGCTATTGGTGCGCTACAGGGGTTATCTGCGAGGCAAAGTTGTAGCCATATACCGTGTATACGATGTAAGGAAGAGTCAGGTTGTGTGTCTCACGTGCTGCCCAGAAGGCTGGTGTAAACAGGTCACTGTCGATATTCGTGTTTGGGCGTTTTTCGGCCATAACTTAAGAACTGTGAGAGATAGTGACGAAATAAAAACTACGGTGTGCTTAAACAATTGCAGGACTTTTTTGTGCTTACGCTGCCACTAAAGATGGTATTTGAGAAACTTACTCAAAAATATTGAAGTGGTCTAAAACGTGTTTTCAATTACGTGCATATTTTTCAATACTTGGTCCGCCCTCGGTTATCGAAAACTAAATGTTGGAAAGCGCAGAAAATCGGCTTGAGCAATCTGACTTTATTTTCTCAGAAGGCCCAATACATCCGAAGTTATCAATAAAACTATGATTCCATTCAAAATGTTTCTCTTGAAACGGAAATCGTTTCAACTTGGCGGATCTACACCGAAAAGAAAATTTACACGTTTTCATGGGGTCCGCCGCATGAAAGATGCGCAAAGAAATGTACTTTTGATAAGTTTTGATTTTGGAATCGCTTGTGAACTTAACGTTGTAGGTTTGATACCTTTGGGCTGGCTCAACAAAATGTGTTCGTATGCGAAAGTGGTTTCTTCAGACCAAAATTTACGAACATTTCAACCTTAGCCCGCTCAAGGAAAACCTCACAACAAGAATGTGAGATTTTATAAGGTTGGATAACCAATATTTTTTTCAGTTTACCCACCAGATGAAATGGTTCAATGCGAGCTTTACCCTTTTCGCAGAAGGGAAAGGGAATGCTCAGCGAAGCGAGCGGGCTTGCTAGTGAAACACTATGTGCCAAGTGTGTGGGGGCGCGGTAGTGGAGTGGTCAGCGTAGCTGTCGCCACGCAGCCGACCTGGGTTCAAGGCCCGGCGGCTTCCCTGAACAAGGAGCAAGCTGGCTCCCGAGAAACCCTTCCAACAGGGAAAGAGTTGGCGACGCCATATGCCCTGGCAGTTGGTGCGTCGATAAGCCCAATAATTATTATTATGTGCCAAGTGTTTTGTGTGCCGTTTTTGTACTGTGACACATCATTTAGTTTTGCTTGTCATTTCTATGCATGCCAGCCTTACAGATATTCTATGAGCACAGCTGAAGTGATCTGTATCGTGCGAGGTTATTTTTTTAAACTTTAAGTTGCTGCTTTTTTAAGTGTTTTAAGTTGGTTGCTTCTCGGTCAGACTAGATGATAGCGCTCTCGTAAAAATATGTTCTCTTTCTTCCGTCTATTTTTATATAGAACAAATAACTGGTATGCCAATTGCCATTATCTACAATTTAATCTGCCATTGATGCTGCCCCTGTGCTATGTATTTCAGTGAAGCATTGTTCCGCTCCCAGGTGGTGACAACGTCGCCATGGGCTACTACAAGCTCCCTGAGAAAACGGCCGAGAGCTTTTTCGAGGAGGACGGCAAACGCTGGTTCAGGACAGGCGACATAGGAGAGATCTACCCCAACGGCGCCGTCAAAATCATTGGTGAGATTGGTCTTCGCGGGTCGGTGCACTAGAGGGGATTCCGCTGAAAAGAATAGCAGAACTGTGTGAATGTGTTCGGCAGTTTCAAGATGTGTAAGTAGAAAATTATGGTTTGGACACTTAACCGTATTTTTTGCTCGTTGTTGCATAGTCACCATTATTGAATGTTTCTTGTTTCTCGGCCTTGGCCCAAAATTCGCTCGTATCCAGTTGAACAAAGCCTCCATCTGATCTGCTCGTCCGTGCCACCCCTGCACCACCTCCTCCCTGCCCACAGACCGTAAGAAGGACCTGGTGAAGCTGCAGTCGGGCGAGTACATCTCGCTGGGCCGGGTGGAGACGGTGCTGAAGACGTCGCCGCTGGTGGAGAACATGTTCGTGTACGCCGAGCCGCTGCGCTCCCACGTGGTGGCGGTGGTGACGCCGGTGCCGGCGGCGCTGCAGGCGCTGGCCGCTGAGCTGTCGGGCGGCCCAGACGGCGACCAGAGCCTGGAGGCGCTCTGTGCCAGCCCGGAGATGGAGCGGGCCGTCCAGGCCAGGCTGGCGCTGCAGGCCAAACAGGGTCAGTGGTGGCTCCTCAAAACCTTCTCTCAAGTGTTTACTGTTCACTGACCTACGGCTTTTTATTGTCGATATGTGTAACTTTGTGAAAGTATGAGTAAGTGTCTGTGTGTACCCGAGAGTGGATAAAATTTCCAGGAGAGGTGCCTCGACTTACTCGAGCATGTACTTTTGCGCCAATCCTATGCTTAAACATGCACCATTTTTGTTTCGTGTGTTCCTGAATAAGATATCATCAGCGTCATCACCTCTCCTGCTTGTGGGCTTCACGGCCCTGTGCGTTTGACGGTTCGGCTGGACAAGTGGGAGGTCCCCCAGCGAGTGATCATGGCTCCCCTCACGACCCTGTGCGTTTGACGGTTTGGCTGGACAAGTGGGAGGTCCCCCAGCGAGTGATCATGTCTCCCCTCACGATCCTGTGCGCTCGGCAGGTCGGCTGGACAAGTGGGAGATCCCGCAGAAGGTGGCTTTGACCGCGGTGGTGTGGACGCCCGACAATAACCTCGTCACAGCTGCCTTCAAACTGAAGCGCAAGGAGCTCAGCAACTTCTACCATGCAGAGATCCAACGCCTCTACAACTAGTCCCGCCCTCTGGTCAGCGCGCTCCTAGTAGAGTCTCTGCTGGAGTGGTAGTCACATTAGTGTACCTCTGGGCCATTCCTCCAATGGCTGATGTCTATGTGTTGAAGTTGTCTGGGAGCGGGACATTGCTTGCTCAGCTCGTAATATTCAACTTCGTTTAAAGAGGCTAATGAGGATAGTGATATGAGGACGTCCAGACCGAGGAGACACGCGTCTCCGGAAAATTATCCACACGGACTCCAGCGTTTCTGACACGATGTCACAATTGTTTGTTAAACCCTCTGTGGTCTCAAGGACAGCAGTAGAAGTGGGCCCTCTGTAACGCCAGTGCAGGAGGGAAGTGTCTAAGGGTAAGGAAGGATTGCCGTGTCTCGAGGAGGGCGGTATTTTGAGCTCTCTACGGTTGTACGCTGATCGACGTTAGGATGCAATTAAAATGGGCTTTATTCTATGATTTTATGCCTTTGTTGAACCTCACAAAAATTGAAACAGTGGACCGCAGAACAGTCAGAACTGTCTTGCCTGCAATGGCGGAAGCTAGTGATCCTTTCACGGCCTGATGGAGCGCCCGGATTTGCGCCAGCTGCTTTTCTCGATGCCTACTCAACATTATTCTGATATCCATTCTTCTGTTTTCCTGTTTCGTCAAATAGCAAAGCTTGCCGAATGGTATATTGCAGTCCGTATTCTATTTCCGTGTCGAAATTTTGCATATATTCCGCCTCAACAAGATTGAAAGCAGCTCAGGGTAAAACAGGTATAGCTGAGCTTGTTACTATTACATTGTAATGGCCCTTCTACCACATAAATGATTTTTGTCAAAAAAGAAAGATATGTTATTAAAATTTACATCAACTTTACATATTTCAGTGTTAGACCATGGTCACAGCGAAACTATAATCTGCACTAAAAGCGTCATGTGAATCTAGTAACTTTAAACGCCACATTTTGAAATGGCCTTCTGCCAACTTGTTTCTGAGCGAGGGAATCGCACGGGTACTCACTGTTGCATTGATACTCGACTAGTCGATGCCCGGTCCTTGTGGCCCGTCATATTGCGGGAGCTTAGAGACGGAATCAGAAGTCGCCCACCCTTCCATCAGTGCTGTCTGAAATGTCCAGTTTCTGCTGGGTTTGTCCTGTCCTGTCGTCGTCGTTGTTTTGCCAGGCATTAGCGGTGAAGTGATCAGTGCATGGCATTTGCCGACTTTCCCTTGATTCCATTGTGCTCGAGTACGTCGGGCCTCGCGACCCGGGCGAAAATTGTGTCATAAACCACCAGGTGTGCGCTGGTTTTCTAGCTCCACAAGCCAAACAGAATGAAAGTCGCGTAATCGCTACGTAATGAACAGCGGCTGTTTTCGGAACGGTACCGTTGGTCTCATGAAGTATTCTGAACACGTCCAGTTTAGCGGCCAAATCGTCGTTCCTCTCTCTCCGTCGCCAGCCGTCGATCAGTACCGTCTCCTCCGTCGCCAGGCGTCGGTCAGTACCGTCTCCTCCGTCGCCAGGCGTCGGTCAGTACCGTCTCCTCCGTCGCCAGATGTCGGTCAGTATCGTCTCCTCCGTCGTCAGGTGTCGGTCGGTACCGTCTCCTCCGTCGCCAGGCGTCGGTCAGTACCGTCTCCTCCGTCGCCAGGCGTCGGTCAGTATCCTCTCTCTCCGTCGCCAGGTGTCGGTCAGTACCGTCTCCTCCGTCGCCAGGTGTCGGTCAGTACCGTCTCCTCCGTCGTCAGGCGTTGGTCAGTATCGTCTCCTCCGTCGCCAGGCGTCGGTCAGTACCGTCTCCTCCGTCGCCAGGTGTCGGTCAGTACCGTCTCCTCCGTCGCCAGGTGTCGGCCAGTACCGTCTCCTCCGTCGTCAGGCGTCGGTCAGTACCGTCTCCTCCGTCGCCAGGTGTCGGCCAGTACCATCTCCTCCGTCGTCAGGTGTCGGTCAGTACCGTCTCCTCCGTCGCCAGATGTCGGTCAGTATCGTCTCCTCCGTCGTCAGGCGTTGGTCAGTATCGTCTCCTCCGTCGCCAGGTGTCGGTCAGTATCGTCTCCTCCGTCGCCAGGTGTCGGTCAGTACCGTCTCCTCTGTCGCCAGGTGTCGGTCAGTACCGTCTCCTCCGTCGTCAGGCGTTGGTCAGTATCGTCTCCTCCGTCGCCAGGCGTCGGTCAGTATCGGTCGATTTCTGTCCATACGCAGGGTTTGTTGGTTCCATGAAACATATCTGCTCGGCTTCCTGCTTTTCTCAGGAAATAGGTTGTATTATACAGGGAGCAGCCGGCGCACTTGTTAATTCTTTCTCCATGTTTACGTAACCCACACCAGGCGAGTGTTAATTATTTGTGTTTGATAGGTATTAAAGGAAAACCTCAGCTGAACGGGTGATTCCCTCCTACGGGACATGTCCTTATAGAAGCTGATTACTGCGGTCATCACTGATCCGGCTGCAGGTTACAGCATTTTTTAAGTGGAATCGGTGGGCTGACCATGTGATCTTTGGTACTTTTTCGTCGGATATGAAACTGATGAGATGGCGGGAGGAGTTGTTGGCTGTCGGAGGTTCTGTTGATTTGACTGACCATATCCATGTACAAGTCACGCGCAGTGCGTTAATGATTGTCTCGAATCAGGTAGTCGTTTGTAGTCGTTTTTAGCGAAGCTGTTGAGTAGAATGCGATGCTGTTTTGCACCGCCTACGTGTGTTTATTCAGGGACCAAGCATCACCTAGAACCCACCGTTGTAAGCATGCGAGGTGTTCACGTGGCTGTCAATTTTGTAGTGATGATATGGCGGGCTCAAAGTGCAAAATGGCACTGCAGTTTAATGTTCATGTACGAACAGTGTTGGTCAGGAGTGCTGCGTTGTGGTCTGAAGAGTGGATATTTACACGGACAACACTTTTGATGTCGTTTGCCAGCTATGGTGGGCAATCCGTTCGGAGCGAATGTTTTTGATGCGGGTGATTTGTTTTAGACGTCAGATGAGATTGGTTGGAGGTGCTGTTGCAGTATTTGGACGTGCTTGATAGGCTGTAGGGAGGTGCGCGGTTGAAGGCGTTGTTTGATGTGGCTGGCGGTGACAGAGGTGAGTTGAGGACGCGTTCGCCTCAGTGTTGTCTCTATGTGCCTCAGGTGGGAAGTGTGGACGGGTGAACGTGTCACCTGTGTGTAGCGGGTGCGCAGTAAGGGCTGCGGCTTTCTGGCCCGACATATTTACAAGCCTATTTTACCGAAGTTGCCTTGGAAACGCCTCCTTGAAGAAAAAGTATAGAATTCGCCAAGATTAGGACCCTTGTGACACAAGAATGGATAGGGAAACTAACTTTCGAGCTAGGCACCAGTCAAATGTCAACACATTTTGGATGATATTTAGTATTTGTTATACCTATTCATTGCGTGTTTGAAAAACGTCTGTCCACCAAGATTAACGCGGGGAACATACCACTACAAATGCCGTGTGGTTGACGCGCCTGTGTCCCAGATACTGCTCATTCCCCTCTGGTCTCTATTTTACCATAAAGCTCAATAGAATTCAGCAAACGTTCGCTATTGTTTCGAGGCCGATGTGGGCAGCAGCTGCTCTGGCGTGTTACAAACGTAGCCAGTGTTTGGCACCGCTCCCTGGGCCGTGTTATCGGGATGGGCAGCTTCTCGGGTGCCGAACGGAGCGGTGCCGCGGTCCCTGTGGTGGAGTTTCCCCGTGCACGGCTGTGTCCCTGCAGTCGTACCGCCCCTGGAAGCCGTGCCGCGGACGCCGTCCTCATATACGCTTCTCGTCAGAGTATAATACAACACCGCCAGCAGCGTTTGTTTTTGCAACCGGCAGCGAGTGTACCCTTTTTGTGCAGTATTGCTAATTTAGTTTCAGGAATAAGTCACTTTTCACTCAAGTTCTATACGTTCAAACAGTTCGTCTTTTTATAATAAATCTTAAACATTTTGAAGTCTGACGCGGTTTTAACACCCGCCCCAGTGGGCCTCTTACTCATCCTTGCCCTGGTGGGGGGTGTTCAAACATCCCCCTCAAACTCGGCTTCTATGCGAGATAGCGAAAAAACGCGAACGCTGGTTGATAGCTCATTAAAATTCATGAAGAAACTACATCTGTCATTTTTTTACTCAGGTGAATATTGAGGTCATAACATGTCCAAGGAGGTGGCAGGTCAGAAGTGTTTCTGGGCTCTAGTGTATGACAGTTCACTTAAGATAATTTTTAGGAACCATTCGCTTCTTGTTACGGCGAATTGAATGATGTGTGGTTTGACAATACCAGGTTAAAACATAAAGATAACCTGACTTAAGGTCGTGTCAAGGTCACCATCTGACCCAGCATAGTCATTATGCATATCAATCGACTTGCAATAATAATGTAAGGGTAATGGTATCAAAATAAAAGATTCATCGTCATTTCCTGCAAAGTTATTGACCCAAGGCTGAAAACCTGTTGCCCCAGATGACCTCTCAGAGGCTACAAGTCCAAACTTGCCACATGAACCTGGAAAGGGGCCTAGGTTACTACGATTTTGAAAATATGGAGGTATTCTAAGCTGTATCTACACAGATGAGGCCATTTTCGCCCCATTCCCCTTTTCCCCATGCATTTCCAATGATGAGGTCATGATCCGTATCTCACCCTAGGTCATCGATATAAAAATCCCGGAATATATTTTGTTCTTACTTATTACTTTTCCTACTTCTGCTATCTTAAGCTTTTTGGGAGGTGAGGTTACGACCTGTACTGGTGACCTGACCTGAGGTGACTGAACCCTTAAAAACTTTGGGGGAAAGTTGCCAAATCAATCAAGGAAGAGGTGTGCCAAGTACGGCGGCGTTGCAAAAGCATGGTAATCCCTAGCTAGTGGTGATCGGTCAGGTACGATTATGGGGACGGATTTTGCTCACGTTGGGATGGCCGGTCGCGATGCACAACGGCTGGTGACCGGCCCCAGGTCAGGCCGAGTCTACCAGGGGGCGGCAGCTGTGTGCACCGCGTAACCGCCCCGCTAGGTGAGAGAAACCCACACGTATGGCTGAGGTAAACGCACGTGATGTCAGCGAGAGACTGGGAGATGTTCGAGCAGTAGTATATTATCACAGATCCGGGTTTGGAACTCCGGGGTGTTTCTCGTCCTGCGAGGTTTAGCGCCCGGTGGGCTCCAGTAATGGGGGTGGGGAAGTGGTTGGTCTGGAAACTGGTATCGGCAGACGACGTGCAGATGAGAGACGCTGCTTCTGACTTCGACCGTTTCTGCGGGACGTGGCCCTCGCCAACGGAATGTCTAGACGACCAACAGAGAAATGGCGTGATGGACGGATAAGCCGTTTAAGCCGAAAAGTTTCGGTAGAACAGACTGTAGAAGAAAAGCAGGTGAATGGAATTATAGTAGCTGCAGAAGAGCTGGTGTAGAAGAATTGTAGGTAGAGAAGCGCGGTTCTAGGAGAGTGGGTGTTGTAAAAGAGTAGCTTTAGAAGAAGGGGTGCAGGAGAGTCGGTGGAGACTAGCAGGTGGCTGTAGCGCTTGCTCAGGTGATTCGCAGCAGCAGTTTGGCGTGCTGCAGCAGCACCGTCTGCAGCTGCTGCAGTAGTTCGGAAGGTGATCTGCAGCAGCAGTTTGGCGTGCTGCTGCAGTAGTTTAGAAGGTGGCCTGCAGCAGCAGTTTGGCGTGCTGCAGCAGCACCGTCTCCGGCTGCAGCAGCGGCTCCTGCAGCCTCACTGCCAGCACGGCACCGTTGTCGGCGGCCGAGGACGTCAGCACTGTGACGATCTGGGCGTCTGCCGCTGCCAGTGAGGCTGCCGGGAGCAAGAAAGGTGAACCTGCGCTCGCCAGGGCCCTAGCGAGGCTTACTCACCACTGCAGGGGTGAGGTATACAGGATAACATTGTAGCGTTTGGCTCCATTTCTCTTGACACAGGGCAGTGGTTGAGAGTGACGCACAAGGAAAGGCTACAGAAGGAAGAATTTCCTTGTCCTTGACAACATGGAAAAAGCTTCCGCACTACAGCCATGTCGGAGTTGAATATAAAAATAAATAAGCAGGAGCTGTTCAAGAAAAATTCCAAATTTATAGCCCTGCTACCATTAGTTGGAAACTAGATTTAATTAGACTATCCGATAAAATGTCATAGCCACAGAACTCACTATTGTACCTTCGTCTGCTAAGAGCCAAACGTTTACTGGTTTACTGGCGAGCTGGCAATGAGTGCCACCTGCTGAGACTCACGTTAAAAATTGTGTCCTCAACTGAGACGCGAGCAGTCATTAAATCAGCTCGATTACAAGCCAGAACAAGAAGGCTTTAGCATCTATAAAACACTTAGTTTTCTTTCCCTGGTTCGTCTTCATCAAACCCACTGGTACCGTGGCTCCTGACTTACTGAGAAGAGGCATGACGCCTTGTTCAGTCGCCTCGCCCTGGAAGAAGAGCAGGTGGCCGTCCAAGGTGACTCCGGAGGGGAAGTGGGCTCCTTTCAGCTCAGTCAGGGTCGGCAGCTCACCTCGTAGCGTTCCTGAACGGAAGCCACTGCGGTCACGCTAAGCTAACACGCTGCGTAGGCGGGCGCGGCGATGTGAGGTCGTTCAAATTAAAGAGACTCAAAAGGAACTGGACGCACGGATTTCGTGAGTTCTCTTGCTTCTTTGATTCGCTCTCATATGTGGCTTAATCTCTGAACATTTTCTTTTAAGAGCATGGGCATTAAATCTGAACCGGAGTTCTTTCTGACTGCGGGCAATCTTGGTGTCTGTTGGCAACCTCAATCATGTATTATTTAACAGCTTCCTCTGTTTGGTAGTCGCAGTACCACACGTATGTTTGCCAGTTTAGCATGCGACACCGATGACCAGCCTCTAAATGGCAGTGGCCTGCCCCGGTCACCAGACCATTCCCGGCGGGTCCACCCTCACCGGCCTACCACGGTCCCAGACCGTTCCCGGCGGGTCCACCCTCACCGGTGTACCCCGGTCACCAGACCGTTCCCGGCGGGCCCTCTCTCACCGGTGTACCCCGGTCACTAGACCGTTCCGGTGGGCACCTACCGGTGTACCCCGGTCACCAGACCGTTCCCGGCGGGTCCTCTCTCACCGGCGACTGTGTGGCTGGTGCCGTCCATCTGAGCAGTGATGGTGACGGCTGGTCCGGACCGCTGCTGCCAGCTCTGTGTCATCCTCACCCCGGCCGCACGCGCCGCCCAGCGCGCGTTCACCAGGTTCACCCCGTTGGGAGTGGTGCCTGACATCAGCCCCACCAGCACTGCTGATGTCAGCACCGACTGCCACGGCTCCAGCTCAGCGCCTGACGCAGATGACGTGACGTCAGTGCGGCGCCGTAGCATCTTAAAGAGAATGTAGCACCTTGGTCGAATCCTGGAATTTAGTGTAATTAGGGGAACTTTTAGCCGAAAATCATGGAAGCGCCCATGATTTCTCTGAATAATGCACAATAACCTAAATATTTTGATTTTTAAAATGCTCCTCTAGGGAAAGAAATACATTTCTGTCTGTGAATGATGTCATGATCTGGCAACCACTACCATATTCAATGGGCTTCAAGGGCTTCGATTGGCTGATACTCACCGTGACGTCAGCATATGTCGTCACATCAATGCCTTACAACGGTAGCCTGCTGCTAAGGGTACATATGAGGTACATTTCAGGTAGTTTTTAGCTTTTCTCTACGGAAATTTTGAGTTTCAAGACAAATGATATATTGAGTACCGGGTTTTCCGGGTTTTCTGGTATGCTTTACAACTTGGCTATCTCAGTTAAAATCACGTTACAAAGATGCCACATTCCCTTTAATAGTGACGTCAGCGCCCGTCAAATGCAGATGGAATCAGATGATAATCAACTTTTAGGGCTTTTCGAAACACGAATTGCCAGGGTTATATGGTGTCGCCAACCACATGGAAAGCGAGCGCGCTTATCACTACACCACCCCCCCCCCTTCTCAAGTGGAATCGGAAGGGAATTATTCCAAAACTGCCGTGGCTCCACTTGATGCTGACTATTCACATAACGTAATTAGTATTTTCCCTGCCGTTTTTGTAATGCAGAAGGAGCACTGGACGACGCAGAAGGGGGCCAAGAGACCATGCCCACCAAAATGGCAAAATTTTGGCTGTTTTTATTTGATAAAACACTATGTTTTTACTATTTTTCCCAATCTGCCCTCCCCCAAACGGCATTTCTGTGTCCGCCAGTGACAAGGAGTAATGATTACATGAATAATTATCGAGGACGGGACTGTTCACACCGTGATGTGTTCCGGCGGCCGCTGATGACCGTGAAGTGGACTTCGAGAATACCCTTCTTCGGTGCCCAGGGCGGTAGCGATGCCTACCGTTCAGAGTAATGTGCAGCGACATGTGGCGGCGGAGAGAGGCCAGCAGAGCGGTGACTGCGCCCAGAGACTGAGCCAGCTGTAGCCAGGGTCGGGCGGCGGCGTCCTGCGCAGCGGCCAGACCAGCGGCGTTCACCAGGCCCGTCAGCTCGCCACCCTGCCGACAGACAGGTGCCCTGAGCCCCGCCACTACACAGAGGCGTCCTGCGCAGCGGCCAGACCAGCGACGTTCACCAGGCCCGTCAGCTCGCCAACCCGCCGACAGACAGGTGCCCTGAGCCCCCGCCACTACACAGAGGCGTCCTGCGCAGGGCCAGACCAGCGGCGTTCACCAGGCCCGTCAGCTCGCCGCCCTGCCGACAGACAGGTGCCCTGAGCCCCCGCCTCTACACAGAGGCGTCCTGCGCAGGGCCAGACCAGCGGCGTTCACCAGGCCCGTCAGCTCGCCACCCTGCCGACAGACAGGTGCCCTGAGCCCCGTCACTACACAGAGGCGTCCTGCGCAGCGGCAGACCAGCGGCGTTCACCAGGCCCGTCAGCTCGCCGCCCTGCCGACAGACAGGTGCCCTGAGCCCCCGCCACTACACAGGGCGTCCTGCGCAGGGCCAGACCAGCGACGTTCGCCAGGCCCGTGCTCGCCGCCCTGCCGACAGACAGGTGCCCTGGCCCCCGCCACTACACAGAGGCGTCCGCGCAGGGCCAGACCAGCGGCGTTACCAGGCCCGTCAGCTCGCCAACCTGCCGACAGACAGGTGCCCTGAGCCCCGCCTCTACACAGAGGCGTCCTGCGCAGCGGCCAGACCAGCGGCGTTCACCAGGCCCGTGCTCGCCACCCTGCCGATAGACAGGTGCCCTGAGCCCCCGCCACTACACAGAGGCGTCCTGCGCAGCGGCCAGACCAGCGGCGTTCACCAGGCCCGTCAGCTCGCCGCCCTGCCGAGAAGTGGCAGTGTGCTGATCCCTTGCCATTCTGTCAATCGAAATATATATATATCTAGATCTAGATAGAAAAGTATCTATTTTCATGATTTTCTCTTTTTTAATAGCTTATCCGCTCATTATTTATTTAGGGAATGATCCGCCCAACATTTAATAATATGGCTAACCGTACTCAAGTACTGGAACAAAGCTAAGTTGAAATCACCCTTCCCAATCCTTTAATCAATCAATCACACTGTTTGTAACCTTAATCCTCATATCTGACTTTTGGCCTATCTGATGACAATTGTATCCCCGGCTCCTGACGATCCATGCCTACCCACGGCCGGTCGCGGCTGGTGACCGCCCCGACCGCCCTGCACCACGGGACTAGGCCGGGCCAGGGCCTGGCATGGTTGGCTAGAAGGCGGAGTCAGCGTGCATTGCTGTTCAGCCCCGAACAAGGGGTCATGGCCCTGAAGAGCAAGAGTCAGTTTGTTTTCTCGATTGAGGGCAACCGAAATGCATGAGTTTGGGATATGTGCAATGATAATACGGCCATGCAATGCTAATACGGCCAATAAATAAATGCTAATACGGCCATGAAAAGGGAGGATTCTAAATTGTTCATATTTTGAAATGCATTGTTGCTCAGCCGTTAGCACAGCACGACGATACATATCGCGTATTTTGAGCGAGAATACGGGTAGGAAATTAATTCACAAATTAACCGGCATTACGGTTAGGATTAATCTCCAGTGCCGAAAAGCCGACTTTTGCCTTGTGCACAATATCCGTGCTTCGAGTCATTGAAAGGACAAATAATCAAAATCCAAACGCGGCGCGTGGATTTAAGGACTTCTATATTGTTCACATATTATTAAGCCTTCATTTGGTATCCAACAACACTATGTCAGTAACGAGGAGGTTAGAGAGATTTTTGTGCGTATTTGCGCCACAAATCTAAAATTCCTAAAAAATATCCTTGAGGAACATATATCAGCACACTCTCAGCTTTCCAATGATGTAACTTTTACTCATTGGGGCACACATTGCCCTCCAACAAAACGTGATGTTCTCGGCGCAGTCAGTCCACGCTCGCGGCGATTAACTCTTTTTCTGTCAGACTGCTCACTACCCCTATTTCAGGGGATGTGCGAATTCAGCCCGCCCCCATTCGGCTGCTGCAGCCTCACCACTAGCCTGGCGGGGTCTCACCTGTGCGGCGGTGACCACCTGCTGCGCCAGCTCCCGGGCCACGCGCAGCTGCGCCTCGCTGGTGTTGGCGCCCAGGTGGGGGGGTGCAGATCACTGCCGGGTGCTGCACCAGCCGCAGGTCCACCGGCGGCTCCTGCGCGGGTGTAACCAATGGTGATGGACGAACCACGGCTCCTGCGCGGGTGCAAGGAATGGCGAGGGCAGGACCACGGCTCCTGTACAGCACCAGGAAATGGTAATGGCGGAACCACGGCTCCTGATTTTTGAGGGAATGTTGATGGTGGGAACCACGGCTCCTGTGCGGGTGCAAGAAGTGGTGATGGCGAGACCACGGTCTCCGGCCCTTGAGAGAATGAGATGGTGGGACCACGCCCCCTGGCTGTTGAGAAAATAGGATGGCGGGACCACGACTCTTGTTTCACGGGGGAATGGTGCTGGTTGGGTCAGACCACGGTTCCTGTACAGGTGAAAAGATTGGTGGTAGAGGGACCACGATTCCTGAACAGGTTCATGGACTGGCAAGGTGAGACCGCAGCTCCCGCGCAGGTCAACTTCCCGCCAATTTCTGATAGCGCAATGTAGACGCTTTGGAAGGGCCACAAAGGCTACCAAGGTTTCTAATGTTGTTTTTGACTACTATGATGTTAACTGTTGTGAATGTGAGTCGCAATTCCGTTCAACGAGCTCAGCTCTGACTTCTGAGTAGAGATTGAAGTTCTTGAGATGCCCCCATCCGCACAACTCAGAGGTTGTAAGGAGAGCGAAGTTCTGACCTGCGCGAAGACGTCGAGCCCGGCACCGGCGCAGTGGCCGGAGTCGAGCGCGGCCAGCAGGGCCTCCTCGTCTATGATGCCGCCGCGGGCCACGTTCACGATCCTGACTCCGGGCTTACAGAGCGCCAGCGTCTCGGCGTTGATGAGGTCTGCCGGCGGTGGGAACGGCTCAGTGGCGCGCAGTGGGGTACGAAGAGGCTCAGTCTTATCGATGTGCGCTCTTTGCCTGGTGTGCTATTCAGTACTGAAACTGTACGTAAGCGTTGTTTTGCATGGATGATCCTCTTTGCGTGTAATTATGTTTTATCGTTTCAGTAAGTGTTTAGGGCAATAACAGAATGTTTAAAACTGCCTGCTATAATCGGCTTCAGAGCGATTTTGCAATGAGTGCACCAGGGACAGTTTGTGGCCGCTCACCAGTGGCCCGTGGACGTGTAATCTCACTGGCGGTCCTTGGACGTGTAATCTCACTAGTAATCTGCAGACGCGTTGACTCACTGGCGGTCCCTGGACGTGTAATCTCACTGGCGGTCCCCGGACGTGTAATCTCACTGGCGGTCGTCAGACGTGTAATCTCACTGGCAGTCCCTGGACGTGTAATCTCACCGGCGGTCTGCGGACGTGTAATCTCACTGGCATTCCGTGGACGTGTAAACTCACTGGCGGTCTGTGGAATGAGCGGCGTGTGGACGGTGATGTAGTCGGCGTCCGCCCAGATGTCGGCCAGTTCCCGCTTCTCCACGTGGAAGGTGCGCGCCGCCTCGGCCGACACCATCGGGTCAAAGCCTGTGATCTGGCACACCCCAGACTTACGTCAGAGCTGGCGGTAATGGGCTGAGGGACATGTCTGCCGGATCCAAAGTTATCGTGCCCCTTAACTTTTGGCTGTATCTTGAGTCCGTTCACGTATCATAGCCTATCATATCAGGATCACCTAGTGTCGCCACCGCGTGGGGGCCAGCAACCAACCTGATGCTGACAGAAACTTTCAACGTCAGACCAAAACTGTTCGAATTTGGGTCTTCTTGCCTCCCAGCGCTGATATAGAATGTCCGGTTTCTCATTTTGACTGAGATCAAAATTTTGGCCAAAGGGGGGCCAGCCCCTCCCCCTTTTCCGACGTATGAGGATCACACAAACACAGCTTTAAAAGGAAAAAAACAGCTGCACTAAGAAACGGGGAATTCGTCGCTAGCTCGGGAGGATTAAATCTGAACAAAGTATCTGAATGTTCACCGTATTTTCGCTTATTTTCTTTAAGGAACAGTCTGAACATGTTCCTTCTTCTAGGTAGAGCTGAGTCACCAACCTTCATGTTGAAGGCATGCATCCTGTGAGCGACCTCCCGGCCGATCCGACCCAAGCCTAGCACTGCCAGAGTCTTCCCGCTCAGCTCCGTGCCCAGAAACGCGTTCCTGCCGCACACAACAGCTCGGTGGAGATGTCTGGGCTCTCGTGTTCGTTCCAGAAACACCTTCTGAAGTATTCAGTTAAATCCACGAGATCCTGTCTTGGTGTAAAGTAATGGTAAATTGACGGAATTGCTATCTGACAAGACAAAAATTCGGATTTGCTTTGTCAAGTCTAGCTCGATAAGTTGTGAACAGCAGTGCTCGAAGCAGCCTTCATCCTCTTGGGCGAAGGTCGGCTCAGGCCTCAGCCACTGCTCAGTCCGAGCGATCTCACCGTTGCCATTGGCCAGCCTTGAGGGAGGCGCAGGCGGCCGGCAGGTTACGGCTCAGGGCGGCGATCATGACGCAGGTGTGCTCGGCCGCGCTCAGCGTGTTGCCCCCAGGCGTGCTGACGGCAGGGCAGAGCCTGGTCAAACATCAGAGTACCGTCCAGGTGCGCTGCACTTCCGTCTGAGGAACCAACTTTATGTGTGGTTTAGTTCGAATGTTTTTTTCAAGCTTAGACGGAAATAGCTAAAAACCGTAAAATATTTCTCTGGAGCAGCTACTTTAAGGAACATTTCAAGGTCTTATAAACACATCATTCTTCTGCATCAAGATCACGCGTAAACCAGCAGCAATACTGCGATAATACAACTGTAACTTCATAGCGATGGCGACCGAGAGCTAAATTGGGTGCCAAGCCCAGAGCTTGGAAAAAGTGCCAAAGTGCCACCAACGGAATCTCAAACCAAACTTGTGTAACACAAACTATTTAACTTTGACACCAAAAGGAGAGACCCGATTGAGCCCTTTTAAACCCTAGATAGCGTATTGGCCAGACTGAGCGTCAACTTCTCACGCTGATGTGTGCAAAATCTTGCCTATTTTGTCCTCGACGTGGTCTACTTTTGTTACCAACATTGTTGGCGAGTTGCCAGATTTTTCGACCTCTGGCCGAGCCGACTTACTTCGTGACGACGATCTCGTCTTCTTACTCCTTCCATCACGACAACCCTGTGCTCGCACTCCTTCCATCACGACAACTCTGTGCTCGCACTCCTTCCATCACGAAAACCATGTGCTCGCACTCCTTCCATCACGACAACCCTGTGCTCTCACTCCTTCCATCACGACAACCCTGTGCTCTCATTCCTTCCATCACGAGAAACCTGTGCTCTCACTCCTTCCATCACGAAAACCATGTGCTCTCACTCCTTCCATCACGACAACCCTGTGCTCGCACTCCTTCCATCACGACAACCCTGGGCTCGCACTCCTTCCATCACGAAAACCCTGTGCTCGCACTCCTTCCATCACGACAACCCTGTGCTCTCACTCCTTCCATCACGACAACCCTGTGCTCGCACTCCTTCCGTCACGACAACCCTGGGCTCGCACTCCTTCCATCACGACAACCATGTGCTCGCACTCCTTCCATCACGACAACCCTGGGCTCGCACTCCTTCCATCACGACAACCCTGGGCTCGCACTCCTTCCATCACGACAACCCTGGGCTCGCACTCCTTCCATCACGACAACCCTGTGCTCGCACTCCTTCCATCACGACAACCATGTGCTCGCACTCCTTCCATCACGACAACCCTGTGCTCGCACTCCTTCCATCACGACAACCCTGGGCTCGCACTCCTTCCATCACGACAACCCTGGGCTCGCACTCCTTCCATCACGATAACCCTGCGTTCTCATTCATTCCATGATGACCACCCTGTGTTGTCGCTCACTTCATGACGACCACCCCGTGTTATCACTCACTTCATGACGAACATCCCACGCACATTGTCACTCACTTCATGACGACCACCCCGTGCTGCGTGGCGGCGTCGGCGTCGATGTTGTCGGTGCCGGTGCCGGCGCGGCCCACCAGCTGGAGCCGCGGGCAGGCGGCCAGCACCTGCTCCGTCACCCTGGTCGCCGAGCGCACCAGAAGAGCGTCCTGCGTCTGGTGAACGGCAGGTCCGAGTGGATCTGATTAGTAGATAGATACGCACGTGATGAAAGAGACAAAGCCGACTAGCAAAGATAGATAACAAAACATACACTGTCCAGTGATGATGATCCAGATGTCAACCACCCGGTGCACTTCAAGGAAAAGCAGAAACATATATTCTATAAATTCAAACGTCATCTCAAAATTGTCTCATCAATGCCGAACCACTCAATCTTTCAGCATTTGCTTCTCTTAACTCACCATCATCCGTGGGACTGTAAGGCCTCTGCACTGACCTCCAGTTGTCGGATGAGCTCTGGGGGTGTCAGCTTGCCGACCTGCGTGACCTCGAGTCCACCGGCTCGTAGGATCTCAGCGCACTCGGCATGGATGCCGTCCGTCACCAGCACGCGACGCAGCTGCAGAGCCATCTGCCGGCAGGTGGGGTGTCAGGTACCGGTCAGAGGTGCCCGGGGAACTGCAGAGCCATCTGCCGGCAGGCGGGGCGTCAGGTGCAGGTCAGAGGTACTCGCGGCGCTGCAGGGCCATCTGCCGGTAGCCGGGGCGTCAGGTGCCGGTCAGAGGTGCCCGCTGCTCGCGGCAGAGGTCCTCAATCAATGTGGGGACAGTTTTGGCCAATGTGATACAGAAGTCATTGGAAAGGATATGCTCATCCATTTGCCGTCATGCGACTATGTGTCAACTTGCCTTCTTCAATTTTTTTGTTTTTTTTAGTGATCTTGGATATTTAAAGGAGAAGGCTGCCCAAAACCCTTACCCACTTGCGCTTAGTAAATAAACCTTTTACCTTGTCTCTCCCTGAAGAGCCAAGATTGCTGTCTTCTGACGTTTTCTAATCCAATTCAGGGAGAAAGATACCATTGTTCTGTTTGTGATGAAAGTTTCTGAATGGTTTAGTACTGCACCTCAGACCAGTGGATGATTTGTCACGTTATGCCGAATTAAACTGGATGGCCTGGAGACTTAAAATCAGGACTTCTCACGCTGGTGTTATTTCAAGAAATATGTTTTAGGCATAACCGGTTACGGAATTTATCGAACATCCTTCGCGTTACGTGAGCTATCTTAAATATTATTCGGCTGGCATGAAGTGTAGCATTCACGACATTTGATTGTTGGCAAAATGAAATGTATGCATTGTATATGGTTAACCGTTTTCTCGTTGGGTTAAGAATCGAGAAAAGAAAAGAGCAAAACGTAAGCTAATGGACTGGGAATATGTATCTGATCACCGATTTTTTCCATAAGCGCCCAATTTGCATTTTTTCTAAAAAAATCCGAAATCGAATCATGCATTTGCTATAAATTAACTTTGGGACTTTATACACACCGAATGCCGGTGTCGTATAGTGTCGGCACTGTTGGAAGGGTATTATGGGGATCGGAGACGTAGGCAGAATGCCCGCCCGGGGACTTGAACCCGGGTCAGCGGCGTGGAAGTTGAATGTCTTTCCCCGCGCCAACCCATCCCCATGGATTTGTAATCTTAATTTGGATTGTAAAAACGCGTTTTTAAGCGCGGAGGTCAGAAAACGCGAGCTAACTATAACAAATGAGGAGTATCTCGAGGAAACAGCAAATCTAATATATTTTCTTGCTTTGTTCCCTTCCTGCAAATCTGAGAGTGGTACCCATCGAGTTTCGAATTGGGCAGGAAAACAGCCTGCTTTTTCTTGATCTTTTGATGCAATCCCTAAAAATGTATGCACTCAAAAACTTTCTGGGGAAAAGTCACGGAGAAGATGAGTAGATGGACATTAATGAGCTGAAAACATTTAAACGAGGATTGTGTATACCGTTGGTGTGAAATGAGACATAATTCAGAAGCTTTGTAATTATGATTAGGCAATATATTTTGTATAAGACATCGAGGCTTTCTTATACTACCGGACCTGTAAAAGTCATAGTTCAGCTGAGAGTAACTCTAGAACATAATCTAGAAGGAATTGAATATGCAAGGGGCCAGAGTTTTCCTCCAATACCAAGAAGGGTGGTAAAAGCAGTGCCGGGAAATAAAGCTTATAATAATGCTGCGCTTTGGAAAAGTAGTGTGATACCATCAGCTTGACAGGTACCAAATTGCTCCGTTCCCTGCAAAACGTATTGCTCATTTTACCTTTCCAAAAGCTGGCGGTTCTTGGTCTGGGACAGGATTCGGCGCTTCTCGTTTCCGGACCCCACCCACTGGTCAGGCAGCTCAGGCACAGCGTGTCTACTTTTCAGTCACTGCCCAGAACAGGCCTAACTTGTCAAAGAAGAGTGGAGCCGATGGAGAGGCCTCCGGCCGACGCTGCACTGACACCGCTGGTCCTGTGAGCCCGGCTTAAATCGGCCGCCGACGGGCTGTACTTGCCGTGACATTTGGCGTTCATTAGCCCGCCGAGTGCGCGGCGGTGCAGCGCGCCGTGGCCATATCGGGCGGCACCCACGCACGCGGCCGCGCCGGGGCGGCCGCTTCACAGGTGCCCGGTCACGTGCCGACTGCGTGCCGCCGCTGACCCTCTGCACACAGCTGCCGGACCTGCCCAAGTGGTCGCCTGGCAACTGCAATTCAGTGCATCTGTGCAGGATCTGTTCCCGGCGCTGGTCAGTTAGCCTGCTGGATCGCTGCCGCTCAATGTGGCTGCAATCAGTTGTGCGTGGGGAACTAGTCTCGGCCGGACCAGCGGTGTCGGATTTTATTTTCGGGACTTATATTCATTATCTCTTCATCGGAGAATTGCACGCTAAAAAGAACACTAAAATGGAGATGTAAATGCATCGAACGAAATTATAAATTGTAAAGGGTATCTTTTGACTAATTTTACTACGCAACGATGGAGGTTGGTACGGCACGGCAACGCTATAAAAATTGGTTTCGTCGCCCTTGTTCCGTTTGCCTCTTGGTATACGACTTATCCAGCGTTACTTGTTCAGCATGCATGGTAACAATACAGCCGCCAGAGGCGGATCCAGGAGCCCCGGCTCCTTCTCTATCCCCCCCGACCCTCAGCCGGCTTCAGCACCTTTTGGCCCCCCGACATTCCTACGGCCGATGCTAATGCTGAAATCATGCACTGACATACAGCTGCGTAGTAGGCATGTAGCTGCGTGGGTCTCACCAGGCGGTGGTATTGTTAGTGTGACCGGCCGAAACGGGGCCCTCATCCAGTAAAGCGCGGAGCCTACTTTTCAGAGCCGGACGGATTTTGTAGGTGGCGCTACACTCCCTGCCAGTAGAACGAGGAGTCTACTTTCCAGAGCCAGACGGCTTTTGTAGGTGGCGCTACACTCCCCGCGCTTCCCACCAGTGGTTATACCGAATTAACGTCATGACCTCCAAAAGATAAATTGAGATGGCTCTCTTAGCCTCTTTATTCTTAACTACCTGAGGTCCGAATAGACTCCCTCGCCATTTCTAGCGAATGATTTCGTGCAGATTTCGATGAGGGACGGGTCGCTTTGCATACCTGTCAGGTTATAAATTTCACAACTTGTTGCCAATTATTCTATCAAGTCAGGTCAGGTCAACTGTTATTTCTAAACCTATGCAGTCATTTCTTACCCTCGTGATTTTGTTCTTTTAAAACGCGGTCGACAAAACTAGGGTGTAGCTCAGCTTCTAGAAAAGCTAGACCATGTTTCTACATGTAATTTAAAAGCCATTTGGAAAAATTGCAGACTTACCTTTTTTAGATCCGATTAGTAACGACTTCACCAGAAGTCATCAAAGGTGACGCTTTTCAATTCTATTTGTTCCTCTAACTTGTTAATGAAACAAGATACACTAATAAACTTGATATCATTGTGACAAACATGATCTAAGGATTTCAATTATATGGAACATGAAATTGAGAAGTCTTAAAAGTTCTTAAAGGGAGATACGCGAAAAATTATTATGGTGGTTCCTTGCTATTTGAAAAATCCTGATTGCGAAACTGTCAGTTATTTTTGTATCTTCGGGAAAATTTTGGGAGACCACTCCCTTATTATCGAAATATGTTAACAGTTCCGATAAAATGCTGAAACCTTCACCCATCACTTACTTTTCGAAAACTATTTCAAGTTGAAAAGTGTTATTTTTTGTAATAAAAATGTCTGTTCTCCTGTATTTGTATTCAAATTAATTTTACAAAGCTTTTACAAAATACAAAATGAATTAGTTTGCCCTAGAAACGGAAAAACATAATTACTCAAGTCTTCAGCCGTTTCGTACCTTGGGTCTTGAGTCGTCTTCTGCTTCAACCCCAGAATGACAAAACTTTTGCGTCAGAAAGGTCACGTGACCCCCTATGAGGTGGCTGTACGCTCTGATTGGTAAATTGTGATTTCTTAAAAGTCCTATATTTTTTGTTTTAATATTATTTTTGGCTGTAGCATTTTTAAAATAACTTTTTATTTTATAATTTCAAACTTTTAAGTCACTGCTTAGGAAAAATGGGACCGGTTTATTAGAGAATTTGATAGCCTTAGCCGGAGGTACGTCATTTACATCGATAAGAGGTGTACCGGTAAAGCCGTCTAGAAATGTTAACTTTGAGGGCAATTTTAAGGCAATTGCAGGCCGAATTCGCAAAAATGCGAATATTACTTCTGAAACAACTTTTTGTGACTTTTTCATCTAGCGAATAAAATTTTTTTCGCGTATCTCCCTTCAATTGTCCTTGACTTAATGCAAATGTCACTTTATGACTTTGCAGAGTTATGCTGCATATCATTATAATCCTTTGGTCAAGACAAACAAATTGATGCCTTTGTCTTTAGTCTAGATATGATGGCTCCCGAGCTTTAATGGATTTTCTAAATCGGCCTAAATGTGGCCTATTTTGGCGCCCTGTGACGTCACGGGTCAGCAAATAAGGTTCATGCTTGGCTCAATGGTGGAAGATTTAGACGAAGACGTGGAAGCGGTAGTGGAGTGGTCAGTGCAGCTGGCTCCAAGCAGCCGACCCGGGTTCAAGGCCCGGCGGCTTCCCTGAACAAGCAGCAAGCTGGCGCCCGAGAAACCCTTCCAACAGGGAAAGAGTTGGCGACGCCATACGACCCTGGCAGGTAGTGCATCAATAAGGCCCACAAAATTATTATTATTACCCAGATTATGACGTGGCTAATGATTTTGAATGATCAAAAATCATGTTTTTGAGGTTTTTTTGGATGGGGATATTTGGATGGGCCTGAACAAATAGGCAGATCCAGGTTTGAGAGGTACACTTTGGTCAAGCGGCGTCATTTCGGGACGAGAGGCGCCTTTTTTACTAAGTTGAGGCCATTTCGGCCCGAGGGGGTGCCATGCCAACCAGATGGACGTCACTTCTTAGCCCTCGTCCGAGGAGGGGAGGGTGCTTGAATACCTCCCGAGTTTTTCCTACGGTGTCATTAATACGCGCCCCGCTGGGGGGGCAAAATTCGCCCCCTCCTGGTTTTCCCCAGATAGCTCAAAAACGATGAGACGCAGAACAACGAAACTTACAGTACCTTATTTCTGGTCAATTTTACATATCTGACCAAATTTTTTAGCTAAGGTCATGCCAGGTCAAGGAGCTATTCAAGGTCAAGTGACCCGACCTCTAAACCTAAAATCACTAGTTTGAAGCGGCGCCCAGGGAACATCAGCGAACTGATCAGTTTGAAATTTCCACAATATGATAAGATCATTAGGGTCTACAAATCTGCTATCTCGGAATTTTTATATTGTTGACCTAAGGTGGGGTCAATTTTTTGGTCACCCCATTATAAGTCTATGGTGAAAAATAGAATGGGTTCTTTTTCATTAAAAACTCAATAGATAAAGCTGAAAATCCTCAAACCATCTATTCTTACCACGATCTTGACCATAAAGTTGAGTTTTTGAGCATCTGATCTCTCAAAGGTCATGTCAGGTCACGGGAGCATAGAGCGATTGTTTTGCCAATAACTTCTCACTGAATTGAGATAAAGCTCCCATTTTGCTTTCATTGTGCTTATATTGTCGCGGGAAGTCGATTGATATGCAACATGACCATACCAGGTTACTCTGTGACTCTTACCCAGCTCGAGGTCAGGTCATTTTCACTCTTTGACCTATCAAGGTCATATTATACATCATTCGATTTGCCGCGATGAGAGGAATCAAATAATACACACAGAATTGCTCTAGATCCCCTGAGGGCAGATCTAGAGAGATAAGCGTACACTGTTCTTTGTTCTTTGAAATTCCTTTGTTTTTGTCTTGAAATTTTAGGGGAAAACCATAGAGTGAGAGAAGGAGGGGAGGAAGAGCGTAGAAAATGTGCCAATTTTGCGGAAACAATACTGGACCGAGCTAATGCTATATTGTAGCATACCTCATATTTTTTGGTGATTGATTTATATCATCAAAATTTGTATATTGTAATGATTGTTTTTGGCTATAATGATGCACCAACCACTGGGATCCTAATACTTCTCAGAAGGGGAATACGCTAGAATTTAGCATTGGAAAGTATTTTGATTACACACGCTGACAATGTCTGCTGCTAACACGTTTTCATTAATGACCAGATTAAAAAGTGCACGGTACGTTATAATCGAAATCATTTCAAAGATTGAGTCAACGACAGACGCTTGGACACCCGTATCTCAATTTGAGTTTCCTGAAAAACATATGACTATATGTTCGAATTGTGTTGAAATGTTTACCTCTCGAGAAAGTCATGATCCAGCTCGTGTAAAAATCCTACCATCATACGGTTTCATGTGGTATTTATATGCTTTGCGCGAATTTTGGTCCCTCCACTTGCTTACGAAAAACATCCACTCCTGTGGCCCCGACCGGACCGGGACCCTTCCCCCTGGTTTGAAAAGAGATCTCCACCCCTACTCCATACGGGTTAAAACGCTTAAAACTTTTCTTCTGATAATCAATAATGAAACAGTAAGCTGCGTCGGGAGGGCCAAAAAAGGATTTTGCCTCTCTGTTGTACTTTGGGGGGGGGCATGACCGGACTACCCCCTCCGTTGAATCCACCCCTATTCCCGGTGGCCTAAATGGTGCCCCCTGATCGGGGTGCCCCTCTCTCTCCTTCAACCACCACATCATGGATCCGCCTAGCACGCATGGTGATCCACATTTTGAATGTGTTGTAGTTCCAGCTTTTGCCGTCCTGGTTGACTGTGCGTTATGGAGTTTCCGGTAGGGCAGTTACCGCTGCAGATTGACTACATCTTTCACGCAGTCGTGTCAAACTGTGGAAGAACAGACAGGGTGATTCTCCAAAGAAAACATTGGAGATAAATGCGAAAAATTTCGGGTAAGTTTAAGCGTACCCAGGGCTCTGCCACATTTCCCTGCCGCGATTTAGGACCGGGTGCTGTGGCTGGTGCCTTTAGGCGTTCTGAGCAGATCCTTTCTCTGCGTGAGTACCTGCCTCTAAGTGGGCACATCTGGTGAGCCTGGGAGGCTGTGACCTTCCATACATCGCACTCGCGTCGTGCCTGCGGGTCAGAGCCGACGAACGCCGCCGGAAGCACCCGACCCGCGCCCCACACTGCCACGTGGTCGCCAATTACCGGCGACTCGGAAAACAGCATACTGCGCTGGCAGAAACGAAAAAGGCTTCAGGCGATTCCACAGTCATATAGGGACCTTCACTCCACGAGTTTATCTCCACCGTCCACTTTCCTGGGCGCGCGCCTGCCGGTGAGATGGTTTTTACTGGGCCAGAAGTGCGGAATGGGGGAAGAGGAAGGGTGGCTGACCCTGACCAGCCTGGAGTGGGTGCCGGTGTGGCTCCTGTGGACGGCTGCAGGGGCAGAGGAAGGCCGTCAGCAGCGTCTGCCGCTGCCCACTCAGGGCCGCGCCGATGACGGAATCGGACGTCTGCTGACATATGGGACAACGTCTCCTGTCAAATGCGCGAAGCAAAGTGGCGAATTGATATGGTGCTGAGCGTTATGCGGTGCAGGTACAATCTATAATTCTGTGATGGGCTGTTTCTAAAACGGCTTTAATGATTTTGGGGGTACATACATACCTGCGTGCAATTTTGGAAAAAGGGTAATCTCGCTTTCACTGTCATATTCATATCAAAGTAGCATGTTTTTCCCCTGGAATGCGGAGATATTTTGCGAGTAAGAAGTTCTGTCATAATTGGATTGGGTTTGCCAAAAAGGAAAAAAGTTCTTAAAATGATATAAAAACAGGTAGTAAAAACGTGATCTTAATTTCATTTGAGTTTCTAAACTGTCTGGACCAACTGCAAAACAACCGCAGAGAAAATGATCCTGCTTCCAGGCGCAATGTGTGTCTGAGGTTGTCGCATTCTAACCGTGCGGTCTTCCATTTCATCATAACTTTGACCTATAAGAAACCTGGACCAATCAAACATTGAGACACCAAAGCCTGAAACCTAGACAAATCCAGCTATTGATAAGGCTTGAGTCTCTATCCCAAACATTTATTGGAGGGTCTGGCCCCAAGTTTCAAGTGAGCGGGTATTGGCCTCCACCACCCCTCCGTCTCTTTGCCGTCAGTCGCACTCACCTGCTCTGTACTGTTGCACGTATTTCCTGCCTCTAGCTAGACTGCACCGGCTGGCACGGGCCGGCAACAGGCAGGGGAGCTGACTTGTACCGCAGCGGCGGATCCAGGACTTCATTTCGAGGAGGGGGCTAGGGGCTTGAGTCTCCCCGGCCATTGTCTCGAGTCAGCGTCCACCCATGCATTTACTATAGACACTCGGACATTTGGGGCGGGGGAGGGGAGCTTAAGCCCCCAGACTCCCCTGCATCCGACGCTGCGGTGCCGGTAGCGGCGTGCTACCTGCGACAATACTGCGCCGCATAACCTGGCGACTGCCTGTAGAATGTATATATATTGTACCGCCGAGCAGACTGCCTGCGACTATACTGTGCCGCCTGGCACGGACTGCACCACAACCTTCTCAAACCAGGGGGAGGGGGTGGATTCTAGACCCAAGCCGCTGTGCAGGGATGGCTTTTTCCGAAAATGTTTCGAGGTGACCATACTAACTAAAAAATATATAATAGCTCAATGCAATTGTTTAACACTTTAAAGTTTAGCGCAACCATCGTCTAAAGAACTTCCAGTATTCCATCAGAACATAGAAGTATTCCATCAGATCATAGCCGCAGTAAGTAATTTCGTTTTTACCCCGTTTATCTAAAATTGTCTATCTCTATCGACCTCGCCTTAAAAGGTTTAAGACAGTATGAATAAGAACACCATTAAACTTGGGATCTGAAATTCATTTCACATAATGGGCCTACGAAGTACTACAAAAAAATCCCGGCACCGCCTGGGCTCTTTTCGCACACACCACAACCTGGGGGTTTGATCGGACACCACCCCTCTGTGATCTCCGGAACCGGAAGTGATACGGAAAAAACTGAACGGCGCTGGAAGTGCGTTACAGTCTTCTACTCTGTACTCAAGCTTGAATGATGTTCGTTGATCCGTGATGTCTCAAGGCCAAAATGAGTCAAATTTAGACCCATCTAGAAAATCCGTTATAACTCGGGAATTATTTAGACCTAGAACAAATAAAAAGTCACTTATGTGTTCACCTTGACTCAAGGTTTCAAATTATATGCAGCATGACATTCTAAGGTCAATTATGATCTTGACCTTAGGTCAAAGTCAAATAATGACTCTCCAAGGTCATGTTGCATAATGTTCCAATCCTTGGGTCATGACTATTACCAGGGGCGGATCCAAAGGAGGGGGGGCTAGGGGACTCAAGCGGCCCCCAAAATATCCGAGCAGACTTAATACATAGACGGGGGGCTGCCCGGGCTACTGACGGATGAGGCCCGAGCCCCTAGCCCCCCATCACCCAATGAATTCCTGGATCTGCCACCGGTTATTACTATGATCCACATTTTATGACAGTATTGCGTTCCTTCAAACCTTATAGGCACAAAAATTTTGATAACTGTGACCTTTGATGAGCACTGGTGGCCTTGGTATTGGTCTGACCTCAAAATGGATGACAATAGGCATATTTTTCTTCTCAAGAGGTTTTGAATAACATTTCCAAACTTCATCTAGCTCATCTAGAAGCCGAGTTACACCCAGTTCCCTCATTTTAGAAGAGCAGAATCGCCTCGTATGGGTTTAGAAATGACGTCCCAGCTCCTTACCTGACCTGACCTAATGCCAATTGTCGGTCATACATGGTCACGTGATCACCCTACAGGCCTGCCAAGCAAAGCGAGTCAGATTTAAATCGGTTGGGAATCATTTGCGAGAAGCTGAGGGGTCTCATCGGATTCCCCACGCGGTAAAGGGATATTGTTCGGGATATTTTATATCGATGACCTAAGATCAGGTACGAGCCATGAGCTCTCCATTAGAAATACATAGGACAAATATCTTAAACTGAATAACTTAGTCATGGATCCCGGTACAGTATTTTTAACGGCATCAGATTTGTTTTATCCTTGCGGTTTTAATTATATGCATTTTGACTTAAGTTGACCTTGACTTGGCCCGAGGTCAGGCCACATTCTATATTTTACCTCGCAAGGTCATGTTTATAGCATTCGATTCGGCTTGCTACGAGGATTCCAACTATATACATATATACACACACACACACACACACACAGATATATATATATACAGGGGCGCAACTTTATGTTTTCGATTGGGGGCACCCGGCTCGAAAGGGGGCCCGTACATGATGGGGGCCCGTACATGATGGGGGGCCCGTACATGATGGGGGCCCGTATTTTTTAATGAAAATCTGACCGAAAAAACGTATTTTCGACCGTTTGTTGTCGAAAACTGACTGCAAAGGTTAAATAACAATTTTTAGCGCGCTATTCGTCACTGTTCCTGATTTGCACTATTTAGCCCAAAAAGTAGTCAGAAGACCCAATCTTTTGAACGAGCTGCCAAACTATGTAAGGATGTTGGACAAGTAGGTGTCTACTTACCGTCTTTGTCGTCCACGTGGATGCTCTCCTCCGGAGGTACAACGGGATCAGCCCGGACGACGCAGGAGGGATGGATGCTGGAGGGTCTTTTAGCAAACGGGATCCGGCTGATGGCCTGGCCGAGGAAGGCAATGATCGGGAAAAGAAAGATTGGAATTACAGCCTTACTTTACCGTTTTGCTTGAAACTATACACATTGCACTTTTTCGAGTTAGTTTTAAATTGGGGTTTTAATTTTTGCGGTCGATGAATGAACGTAGCTTGCGAAGTACCAAAAATAGTAGTGATATGAACTACTTTAAGTGGACGCGTACGTTGCAGGAGATTAAATGCAAATATGATCGGGGTCATTTTATAACAGTTTGCAAAATTAGCAAGACGATTCTAGATTCATAGGTTACCTGAAAAATGTACAAAATTTGGGTAGTTTTGCCAGAGCAGCCCCTCGGTATTGAATGTTCTTTGTTTTACGCTTTTGTGCACCCGACTTATGTTTATACTGTCCAACCATTTTAACATTCACACCTGGAACGAAATTGCATTATCGCGAATAATTTGATACAAATGGAAGGTAGAGATCGAAGTGCGAAATTCCTTTATCAGCGGGGAAATCGAACCTACTGATATTTATGTTACATGATCAAGACACCTTTTTCTGATCCATTCACCTTGCCAGTTCATGGCATTGTACAACACTGGGTACCGGTCAAGGGGTACTATGAATAGGTGGTACTACCTATTTCCCTTTATAATCCTCACATAGGATCAGTACAAAAGGAATGGGGGCCTAACATTTTCACGCCCCATCCATTTTCCCCGAATGTTGCATGGGACCGGCCGCACGTTGCCCTGGGAAAACCACAGGGGCCCGCAAGCATGGCAGGGGGCCGGTTTCGGCAACAGGGAGCACGGATACACCACCTGGGGCACGAAACTGCTCACAAATAAGGAACTCCTGCAAATACGCGACTAACACAACAGATTCAGTTTCTGCACGATATTCTTAGACCACAAGGGGCCCAGAAAGACCACATAGGGCCTGAGCACACCAAAGGGGCCGGGCAGACCACAGGAACCCAGAAAACCATAGGACGCCGGTAAACCCAAAAGGGGCCCGAGCAGACCACACACAGCCAGCAATTTGGCTGGACTCAGCCCGATATATGCTGGGCTTTGACTGGGCAGAGCCCGCGTACATGGGCTCAGCCCAGGTCCGGCTCCCGCTCCGTCTGGGCAGAGCCCATGGTCAAGCAAGACCGGGCTCTACCGCTCGGGCAAGTTGTCATCCCCCGACCTAATGTCGGGCTCAGCCCGAGTCTATGTGGCTCAGCTATGAGTCTTAGGGCTCGGGCAGAGCCCGACCCAGCCCGCTCTGGGCCCGGTCGAAATTGCTGGCTGGGCAGCGGGCCCGGGCAGACCACACGGGGCCTGGACAGATGAAAGGACCCGGGCAGACCACAGGGACCCGAGCTGAACACAGGGGCCGAGCTAACTACAGAGGGGCCCCAGTCTGGAAAGTATGGCAGCAGACCTGACGAGTCCGCACCAGCCTTGTAGATTTTTCGCACCACCAGCAGCCTAAAATTCACACCAAGCATTGGTGAGAAATTTCACTGACCCGGAAATTTCGATGTTTTTACCAGTTTCTCCCTTCTCAGATCTCTGTTGGTGTTTGATTTGAGCTCCCTCGCACCATACAGCAAAAGTGGGCACTTGTTTGCTCCAAAGTTCGAACCACCTGAAGGGTGTCGCACCACGAGATCTCGCCAAAAGTGCCATACTCTGCAGACTGGGAGGGGCCCGGGCAAACCCCAGAGGGCCCGCGCAGACAAAAGGGGCCCTGAACGGACAAAAGGGGGTCCGCAGAGGCCACACAGAGGCCCGGACAGGCTTAAAGGGTTCCGGGAAAACCACAGGAGGCCCGGGCAGACCACAAGGGGCTCGATCAGAACAAAATGGGCACTAGCAGACAAGGGGTCCGTGCAGTCCAAATGGGACCCGGCCAGTCTGCAAAGTATGGCAGCAGGCCAGACGAGTCGCACCAGCCATCCAAAATTATCGCACCACCAGCCTGAAAATTTTCACCAATGTGCCAGATACTAGGGAGAAAAACGCACACATTCCTACCCACACGATGCAATACTACCTCTCTTATTAGTTAGGTAAGGACTTTTTATAAGGCACCCTCCTGTGTCTTCCTAACTATTCAGTCATTATTTTTTTTAGTTTTCAGTGTCAACTTCCTCGCACCAGTCTTGTAAATTCGCACCAGGCTGATAAAATTCGCACCACTCGCTCGTGTCTCCAAGGGCACTCGCACTGACGAGATCTCGTCGAAAATGCCATACTTTGCACACTGGGGCCCGGGCGGACCACAGGGGACCGGACAGGCCACAGGGGGCCCGATCAGACCAATAGGGGCCCGGGATACCACAGGCGGCCGCATGGCAAGCATGGCAGAGGCTGGTTGCAGTTACACGAACTGCATCCATGGCAGGCCCGTCTGCATCCACAGGGTATTAACTACTGGGAGTAGGGACCCGGCTGCAGCCACCAGGGGGCAGGGCGAATGGGGTGGCCACCAGGGGGGAGCGAATGGGGCAGCCACCCCTTAAACCCAAGAGCCTCTGAGGACGAAATGCCGCCCCCAAACCCCCCTCCCCCAGGATGCGACGATTGGTCGCCCTTTGGGTGAAAAGTGCGCCCTTCGGGTGGCTAAGTGCCGCCCTGTCCCCTAAGGCTTTGCCCCTCCCTCCCCTTACCCAAATTCTAGATACGTCACTGGCGGCCATAGGGGGCAAAAGATTCTCCAAGTCTTGGTATTTAGCCATCAGGGGAGCCGGACAGGGGATCATCACTCATTAGGGATTCAGCCCGACAGGAGCTAATAGCAAACAATCACTTCACTTGCCATTCAACACTGCGCATCGGAGCACGATTTGGATTGACACGAAAAGCCCAAACGTAAAATCCAAATCAGAGCCTAACGAAACTTTTCCAGAGTAGACAAAAGCCGATTGAATTATAAGCATGCCAATTTTACTGTTCAAGGCAAACTTTGTGCAAATCATTCGCCTCGGCGAATGCGACAAGAGAGCCAGGAGCATGCCTTAGCTTCCTTCGCGCTGCGCTGACAAGCCCGGGAAATTATGAGGCTACCATTCGCCGGCGGACGCACGTTATTTAACCCAGATTTGACGACAAGATTTGATACACTTTTTGACCGACAAATTTAAGAGACTTAAATTTGTCTGTATTTAAAATTCCACTAGAACAAACAAAAATGGAAAACTTCATGCATATTTCTGACAAAATGCCTAGAAATATATCAATGAAGAAAAGTAGTGCCGGCGGAGAGATGCAAAAATAACAAACATGTCAATTTATTAAACCAGTACTTATCGGAACGGGCCCGGCTGCGCACGGTGGGGGGTGGTGAACTACAGGGGGTCGTAAGCAAGGCAAGGAGCCCGGCTATAGTCAGAGGAGGTCTGGGTAGCCCAGAGGGAGCCTGAAATTATAGCACGGGTTCCCGGATACAGCGAAGTGGGAGGAGTGGAATCAGGGGCGGATTCAGGCCGATGGTGGGGGAGGGGGCAACGGGGCCCCAAATTGTGAAAAAAACACATGGTTTTTGTTTGAAGAAATTCCGTTGAAATTGGTAAAATCGGGGGATTTGGGGAGGGCATCAAATCCCCCAATTTTACCTTTACCCCCCCTGGATCCGCTAGTGCTGTGGTTCCTTGCAGACCACAGGGACACGGACAAACCATAGGAGCCCGGGCAAATTGCAAGGGGCCGGGCAGACCGCAGGGGGCTGGGTAGACCACAGGGGGCCCGAGCAGACCACAGAGGGCCCGGGCAGACTAAAAGGAGCCCAGACCGCCCACAAGGGGTGCGGGCAGACCACAGGGGCCCGGGCGGACCACACAGGACCCAGGCACACTACAAAAAGCCCATACCACCTACAAAGGCCCCGGGCAGACTAAAAGGGGCCAAGGCAGAATACAAGGAGCCCGGTTGCAGTCACAGAGGAACCAAAAATGTCCCGAGACTGCCAGAAATAGGGCCCCGGATGCAGTCAATATGGGCCTGAGAATATCGTTAGGGGCCCGTTTGCGGACACAGCGATTATGGGTGGCCCTAAAGGGGACCGCATCCAAGCAAGCATGCCAGGGAGCCCGACCGCAGCCACAGCAAGCCCAGATAGACCACGGGGCCCCGCACTCATGGCAAGGGCCCGTCCGTGGCATTAGAGGACCCGCGCCTCCTGGACCACAGGGAGCCCGGTTGCAGTCACAGGTCCCGGTTGCAGTCACAGGGGGCCCGGGTGGATCACAGGCGCCCGGTTGCGGTGACAGGGGCTCGGGCGGATCACAGAGGGCTCAGTTGCAGTCACAGGAGCCCGGGTGGATAACAGGGGGCCAGGTGGATTCCAGGGGCCCGGTTGCAGTCACAGGTGGCCCGGTTGGACCACAGGGAATCCATTTGCAGTCACAGGGGGCCTGGGTGGATCTCAGGGGGCCCGGTTGCAGTCAAAGAGGGCCCGTGTGGATCACATGGGGCCCCAGGATGGATCACAGGGGGCCCCAGGTGGATTACAGGGGGCCCGATTGCAGTCACAGGGGGCCCGGGTGGATCATAGTGGGCCCGGGTGGATCACAAAGGGCCCGGTTGCAGTCATAGGGGGCCCGGTTGCAGTCACATAGTGCATGGTTGCAGTCACAGGGGCCCCGAGTGGATCACAGATGGCCCGGTTGCAGTCCCAGGGGGCCGGGTGGATTACAGGGGGCCCGGTTGCAGTCACAGGGGGCCGGATGGCTCACAGAGGGCCCGTTTGCAGTCACAGGGGACCCAGGTGGATCACAGATGGCCCGGGTGGATCTTAACTGGCCTGGTTGTAATCACAGGGGGGTCCGGTTGCAGTCACAGAGGGCCCGGGTGGATCACAGGGGGCCCGGTCGCAGTCACAGGGGGCCTCAGTGAATCATAGGGGGCCCGGTTGCAGTCACAGGGGCCCCGGGTGGATCACAGATGGCCCAGTTGCAGTCACAGGGGGCCCGGGTGGATGACAGGGGGCCCGGTTTCAGTCACAGGTGGCCCGGTTGGACCACAGGGAATCCGTTTGCAGTCACAGGGGCCCGGGTGGATCTCAGGGGGCCCGGTTGCAGTCAAAGAGGGCCCGTGTGGATCACAGGGGCCCAGAATAGCTCACATGGGGCCCCGGGTGGATCACAGGGGGCCCCAGGTGGATTACAGGGGGCCCGGGTGGATCAAAGTGGGCCCGGTTGCAGTCACAGAGTGCCTGGTTGCAGTCACAGGGGCCCCGGGTGGATCACAGATGGCCCGGTTGCAGTCACAGGGGGCCCGGGCGTATCACAGGGGGCCCGGGCGTATCACAGGGGGCCCGGTTGCTGTCACAGGGGGTCCGTTTGGATCATAGGGGGCCCGGTCGTAATTACAGGGGGCCCGGGTGGATCACATGGGGCCCGGTTTGAGTCACAGGGGGACTGGGTGGATCATAGGGGGCCCCGGTTGCAGTCACAGGGGCCCCGGGTGGATCACAGATAGCCAAATTGCAGTCACAGGGGGCCCGGGTGGATAGCAGGGGGCCCGGTTTCAGTCACAGGGGGCCCGGGTGGATCATAGATGGCCCGGTTGCAGTCACAGGGGGCCCGGATGGAGTCACAGGGGCCCGGGTGAATCATAGGGGGCCCGATTGTAATTACAGGGGCCCGGGTTGATCACAGATGGCCCGATCCAAGTCACAGGGGGCCCGGGAGGATGATAGGGGCCCGGCTGTAATCACAGGGAGCCCGGGTGGATTACAGGGGGCTCGGTTGCAGTCACAGATGGGCCAGGTGGATCACAGAGGGCCTGGTTGCAGTCACAGGGGCCCAGGTTGGATCACAGATGGCCCGGTTGCAGTCACAGGGGGCCCGGTTGGAGTCACAGGGGCCCCAGGTGGATTACAGGGGGACCGGTTGCAGTCACAGGGGGCCCGGTTGCAGTCACAGAGTGCCTGGTTGCACTCACAGGGGCCCCGGGTGGATCACATATGGCCCGGTTGCAGTCACAGGGGGCCCGGGTGTATCACAGGGGGCCCGGGTGGATCATAGGGGGGCCCGGTTGTAATTACAGGTGGCCCGGGTGGATCACATTGGGCCCGGTTGTAGTCACAGGGGGCCCGAGTGGATTACAGGGGGCCCGGTTTCAGTCACAGGGGGCCCGGGTGGATCATAGATGGCACGCTTGCAGTCACAGGGGGCCCGGTTGGAGTCACATGGGCCCGGGTGGATCATATGGGGCCCGGTTATAATTACGGGGGCCCGGGTGGATCACAAAGGGTCCGGTTGCAGTCGCAGGGGACCGGGTGGATCGCAGAGGGCCCGGTTGCAGTCACAGGGGCCCCGGTGGATCACAGTTGGCTCTGTCCTAGTCACAGGGGGCCCGGGTGTATCACAGGGGCCCGGATGGATGATAGGGGGCCCGGTTGTAATCACAGGGGGCCTGGGTGTATCACAGGGGTCGGGGTGGATGATAGGGGGCCCGGTTGTAATCACAGGGAGCCCGGGTTGATTACAGGGGGCCCGGTTGCAGTCACAGGTGGGCCGGGTGGATCACAGATGGCCCGGTTGTAGTCACAGGGAGCTCGGGTGGATGACAGGGGCCCGGTTGCAGTCACAGGGGCCCGGGTGGATCACAGGGGGCCCGGCTGGATCACAGGGGCCCGGTTGCAGTCACAGGGGTGCGGATGGATCAAAGAGGGGCCCGGTTGCAGTCACAGGGGGCCGGATAGATTACAGGGGGCCCGGCTGCAGTCACAGGGGGCCTGGGTGGATTACAGGGGGCCCGGTTGCAGTCCACAGGGGGCCCGGGTGGATCACAGAGGGCCCGGTTGGATGACAGGAGGCCCGAGACTGCCGGAATTAGGGACCCGGCTGCAGTCAAAGTGGGCCTGAAAAAATATCGTTAGGGACCCGGTTGCGGACACCGAGGTTAAAGGTGGCCCACAGGGCACCCGCAAGCATGCCAGGGAGCCTGGCCTCAGCCAAAGCTAGCCCAAGTAGACCACTGGGGCCCGGAATCGTGGCAGGGGCCCGGCTCTGTCCGCAGGGGCCCGCAACTTGGGATTGGGGGGCTCATCGGGTCATTGGGGGGGCTTCTCCGAGCATTGGGGGGCTCGAGCCCCCCAAATATATGGAAACTTGCGCCCCTGTATATATATATATATATATATATATATATATATATATATATATATCTTTGCTCTATCTATACTAGTTCAGATGTAATGACGAAAAACTTTCATTCACATGTTATCCTCATGGTGACATGCCTTGACCTTTAGTGACCTTATATTTGACCCGACAAAAATTGTACAATTAATTTCTATAGAAATTTGGAGGGGCTATCCAACGCCGTTTACTGTTTTCCTCTATCTTACGTGGTTCTCGAGATCTTAGGGCGTCGGGTTCCTGCTCCCCCTCCCGGTCAAAGCGAAGGTGGCTCAGACTGCCGTCAATGCGCGTGTTAAGTGAGAATACCACTGTCGCTAGTAATGACCTTTGTAGCATACAAGGCCCACTCTGCCTACCAGAACCCTCTTTAAATCGAGGAGCCTCTCAACTAGTAGGACCGGTTTTCTCCCGCAGGGCTCTCTATCGGCAGCAGGGCCTTATCTGGTCAGCTGGGCCCTCTGCAGATGCGTAGCCAAGGAGAGGCGGCTGGAGCGGCCGCCTCCCTCCAGGAAACGGACCGCACCAAGCGCGGCCCGCCGGTACTTTACTCTGTGGCCCGCCGTGGAACTTCATTTTAGACACGGCCCTCTAAACCCCTATCCAGCACTCCATCAGAATCCTTAAAAATGGGAGTATTAAAGGTCCATGGGGCAATGCACTCCCGGGGTGTTTTGCACCGGTCCTGGCGGGGCCAGTTTCCCAACACAGACTGATTGGAAAACATTTGAGAAAAACAGCGTGAAGTCCACCATTTGCCTTTTAATGCAATATACAGCCGTAAACCCGTCAAATGGGAATGATGATGCGAACAGGCAGAATCACCTTAATCAGACACATTTCGCATGATGGCATGAACCAATAAGCAAAAGAAACAACAATGTCCATGAAAAGCAGTGCCACGTCCCTGTAGCCATCTTACCGCCTTGACGACCAAAAAAGAAGCTAATCGCAAACAGCTAGTAGCTTATCTGGAACTTAAGAAATAACTAAGCTTCCACTACGTGACCAGTACGAAACATCCAAGGGGGAGGCGTTTTACCCATAGTTACCCTACCTAGTGTAGGCTTGTGTGCGTACGTGCCTTATTGAAACCAAATGAGTGGTTTTAAAACTGCTCATAATTATGTGCCCCCTTGGGGTAAGACCCCTCTAAGGTTAGCCCCCTCCCAACTTTCCAAACGGTTCCTACGCCCCTGAAATTCCACTATTAAAAATTGGACCACCAATTGTGATTTTATTAACCTTTCACTGATTCACTCTCAGTTCCTACTTGCCTGGTCGCTGGAATCAGTACTGAGCGACTCATTTTGCGTTCCTCCGCTCCTTGGAACAGTCAGAGCCCTTTCACTGCTTACTTCGCAGTGCATCTGAGTGGTGCTCCACCTTGTCCGAATTTGGAGGCATGCATGTATGTATGTACCTCCAGTTCCCCCGATCTTCAACACCAGTCAGCTGAGACGTTCTTTTCCTTATGCAGCGTGCTGCAGCTTTGAAATGGCAGAGGGTACCATGCCCTGCTCTGGTGGCTTAGAAAACCTGTTGACAAACCTATTCAGAAGAACTGACTTCCACCTAGGCGGCTGGGAAGCGGGTGGAGCCACGCTGGCGGGAAGTGCTGGAGTTGCCGGCTCTGATGACAGTTCGTACACGCTTGCCCAGTGTGATCCATCCCGGAACAATGCCGTGCTGGAAAGTGCCCCGCGGAATGCGGCGTCGCTGGGGTGCGTCGTTGGCACTACGCCCTAGCTGCGCCGACCCTCCGCTGGAACGCGGAGAAAGTGGCGCGCGAGGCGGCGACGTAACGTTGCAAAAGAGGGATTGATGCAGTGTGGAATGTGGGAGTGGAAACACATTGATGCCGGCAGGGGGCTCGGTCTCGGAGCCACCCCCAGCCTGCAGAAGTGTACTTCCGTGTAGCGAGCTGTATTACAATCTTTCCCAGAAAGTTCATTTGTGCACTGACCGTGCGGCACAATGCTGTCCCGTGTTCGAGAGGTCATTACTGGAGCAAGGATTGTCAAGGGGAAAATTAGCCAGGTAGGTTAATTACCCCATGGTATCACGACGTCAAGACAAATGCCGGCATAGTTCTCGGTGTGCGACGGGGAAGCTAGCCTTGCCCAGGAAATATGTCTATACTGCTCGAAAATCTGATATTTCCCTTCAGTTCTAAGCTGATAATTTTTGTAGTAAAACTTTAACTTCAAAAGTGATGATGTGTTTCTCATTTCAATGTTCAAAACTTTGTCACTTCACGTTTTATTGAAGTCCAATATGAGCTTAGCCAGCGTATACCTTGGTTACATTGCCGAGATAGTAGAAACGTGGAAGTCAAAATTGAGCCCCTGTCAACCGGTTCAGGCTTACACAATTATATAGAAATTTGCTAGTCGCACATGCAGCATAGTGACGGAAGCTGAGCGGTCGCTTATTCATTAAGAATGGCGCCCTCTCCACAACCAGGCAGTCCACTACTTAACCCTCGCCCCACCGGGGGGCCATCGATGGCCCCCTAAGGTTTTTCCGGGATAGCAGAAAAACGACGAGGCGCAGCACCGCGGTTGAGAGCTCTACCTCTCACTGCATCATTTTCCCATCATCCCTGAAATTTTTACCCCGGGTCACCCAAGGTCAGGTCACAAGACGAGGTCAACCAAGGTCACCTCACTTCACATTTAGAGCTCTGTAAGAGCTACATTTCAAAGTCGATCGATTTGAAACTTCCTACACTTCATGACCCCTCCAGGGTCTACAAGGTGTATATCCGGGATTTTTCGATTTCGTGCCCTGAGGTCAGGTCACGAGGCGACCTCTCCCATTGACAAAGCATGGGGAAAAGCTATTTCATGATATAAAAGCAAAAAAATGATTGCAAATACTCAGACTGCTCAGAACAACGTTTTTGGACACCCTTTCACGGATCCCAGGGGTCATATTTGCCCTTTGACTTTTCCAAGGTCATCCAAGGTCACCAGAGGTCAAAACAGTATTTTGACAATACCTTTGACCTAATTGAGCTAGAGCGGTGAAACAAACACCATCGTGTTTGTCTTGTCACTGGCTTTCATTTGATATACGGCAAGGTCACTTTTTGACCTTTCGTGACCTCAGGTCATATTAGGTCACGAGGTGACCTCTGGCGGTCAAACCACTGGCGGGAGGTCTTTACGTTCCACATAGCGGAAAAAGTACTGGCAATTTGCTATCAAATGTACTTTACCAGGCCTCAATAGCTCTAATGACATAAGAGTTATGCCCAGTTTGCTTAATCATTGCATATTTGAGTGAAAATAGCCGATCTAGACCTAATTTGACCTCTGGAGGTCAAACCATTGACCTGAGCACTAAAACATGCGAAGTAATTTCTTACTGAATTCACGCGAGCTTTCTATTGCACTTTGCAGATTTGCGCTAACGCCCATATTTTCGGAGTTGGAGGGGGGCCATCGATGGCCCCCGGTGGGCGAAGGTGGCGCCGGACCCCCGGTGGGGCGCGGGTTAAGTCTACTACTCCACTCCCTGTGGACTTTCCAACTAGCAAAGTAGCAGAGTAGCGATGGTGGTTTCTGTAACCAAAATATAATAAAGTAGCAGGAAGCAGACTCAATAGAATTCACAAGAAATGCAATACAAAGCCAAAGAAATACCGACGGCCTGTTACACGGACCACCACTCAATATCGACGGACTGTTACACGGACCACCACTCAATACCGACGGCCTGTTACACGGACCACCACTCAATACCGACGGCCTGTTACACAGACCACCACTCAATACCGACGGCCTGTTACACGGACCACCACTCAATACTGACGGCCTGTTACACGGACCACCACTCAATATCGACAGCCTGTTACACGGACCACCACTCAATATCGACGGCCTGTTACACGGACCACCACTCAATACCGACGGCCTGTTACACGGACCACCACTCAATACCGACGGCCTGTTACACGGACCACCACTCAATATCGACAGCCTGTTACACGGACCACCACTCAATACTGACGGCCTGTTACACGGACCACCACTCGATACCGACGGCCTGTTACACGGACCACCACTCAATGTGGACGGCCTGTTACACGGACCACCACTCAATACCGACGGCCTGTTACTCGGACCACCACTCAATATCGACGGACTGTTACACGGATCACCACTCAATACCGACGGCCTGTTACACGGACCACCACTCAATACTGACGGCCTGTTACACGGACCACCACTCGATACCGACGGCCTGTTACACGGACCACCACTCAATGTGGACGGCCTGTTACACGGACCACCACTCAATACCGACGGCCTGTTACTCGGACCACCACTCAATATCGACGGACTGTTACACGGATCACCACTCAATACCGACGGCCTGTTACACGGACCACCACTCAATACCGACGGACTGTTACACGGATCACCACTCAATACCGACGGCCTGTTACACGGACCACCACTCAATATCGATGACCTGTTACACAGACCACCACTCAATACTGACGGCCTGTTACACGGACCACCACTCAATATCGACGGACTGTTACACGGACCACCACTCAATACCGACGGCCTGTTACACGGACCACCACTCAATACCGACGGCCTGTTACACGGACCACCACTCAATATCGACGGCCTGTTACACGGACCACCACTCAATACCGACGGCCTGTTACACGGACCACCACTCAATACCGACGGCCTGTTACACAGACCACCACTCAATACCGACGGCCTGTTACACGGACCACCACTCAATACCGACGGCCTGTTACACGGACCACCACTCAATACTGACGGCCTGTTACACGGACCACCACTCGATACCGACGGCCTGTTACACGGACCACCACTCAATGTGGACGGCCTGTTACACGGACCACCACTCAATACCGACGGCCTGTTACACGGACCACCACTCAATACCGACGGCCTGTTACGCGGACCACCACTCAATATCGATGGCCTGTTACACAGACCACCACTCAATACTGACGGCCTGTTACACGGACCACCACTCAATACCGACGGCCTGTTACACGGACCACCACTCAATACTGACGGCCTGTTACACGGACCACCACTCGATACCGACGGCCTGTTACACGGACCACCACTCAATACCGACGGCCTGTTACACGGACCACCACTCAATACTGACGGCCTGTTACACGGACCACCACTCGATACCGACGGCCTGTTACACGGACCACCACTCAATATCGACAGCCTGTTACACGGACCACCACTCAATACCGACGGCCTGTTACACAGACCACCACTCAATACCGACGGCCTGTTACACGGACCACCACTCAATACCGACGGCCTGTTACACGGACCACCACTCAATACTGACGGCCTGTTACACGGACCACCACTCGATACCGACGGCCTGTTACACGGACCACCACTCAATGTGGACGGCCTGTTACACGGACCACCACTCAATACCGACGGCCTGTTACACAGACCACCACTCAATACCGACGGCCTGTTACACGGACCACCACTCAATACCGACGGCCTGTTACACGGACCACCACTCAATACCGACGGCCTGTTACGCGGACCACCACTCAATATCGATGGCCTGTTACACAGACCACCACTCAATACCGACGGCCTGTTACACAGACCACCACTCAATATGGACGGCCTGTTACGCGGACCACCATTTAAAAATGGACTGCCTGTTACGCGGACCGCCCCCAAAAGGACTCGGGCATGGAGATTGAGACAACTTTTTCTCCATCAAAAAAACAAAAGGAGATTGAACCAAGGTCTTCATATGTGAATTAGTTTGCATATCATGCGATAGAAAAGCTATGCTTTTTAGTAATATAAAGATAAACAGCAGATTTTCTTGAAGTTCATTTGAGAAGAACAAGAAACTAACATTTTGGGAGGTAACGATTTCGCAGCTCTTTATAATAAACAGCAACGATAGGTAAGCAACGGAGCAGTGGGTAGCGGTTTTACAATTTTGAAAAGTACACAAGCAGTGATAGCTGTTTAAAAAATTTGGAAACCACGCCTACCTCTGGTCATCTCCCCTGAATATATAATTTCCTGGAATATGACTACAAGATGTGCAATATATATGCATATATATATGCAACACTTCAATATGACCATTAACATTGGCCATCGGTTTTAAGTCATATAAAAAATGAACCCACACTAGAGAGGTGAACGTGGCTTTCCCGTTTGAGCACGGGTAAAAGATTAACAAGGTGAGGAAGTGGGAGCCGCCAAATACGACCCTAGAAAGTGATATATTCAATGCACCTGCCGTGATGAGACATTGTGCGTGTGTGTGGGAGGTGGGACCTCGGACAATACGGGCGATGGTGCAGGCCAGTGAGACTGCCCAGCTAGTGCAGCGGAGCAGGGCTGGGGGAGTGGTCAGTCGAATACCACACTCTTGAAAGGGCTGACGACTGTTTCATACGCTGAAATACTCCGGGACATAGATGATGATCACTTGAGCGGACAAGCTGATAATTCAAAGTTAGTAACCGACTGACACGAAAGATTTTGGATACAAGTGATCGATAATTGATATCATATCTTTTAATTCATTGCCTGGGCTGGTCGGAACTGTCATTCTAGGCCTCATCGGCATTGGAGGTGAGCTTAGGATGTGGACCTCGAAAACACTTGTCTGTGACGTCTGTCGTGTGCTTCTTGCTCACATTTTGGGATATAAGTATATGTAGGAAATAAAAACGGGCCAGAGCTGTTTTTTGTATTTACGCCCTCCCCTTATATCAGTTGGCCTGAAGTATCGGACCATTGACCACCCCTCGGAAAATGACGATGTCCGTAAGTGAATTTGACAACTAGGCAGTTACACGACAGGTCGATGAAGCTATACCATCTCACTTATAAGGTTTCATCGAAATATTTTCTAGGGGGTTGTCTCTGTGAATATTTACGCTGTGTGGGTAAGATTTCCGCACAACTTACGGTTTCGAGTTCGTGTGGAAGGTAACCTTAGGTTTCCGAACAACTAACATCTTGAAATGAAAATATCGCCCTCATATATGACAAAATCAACTTCATACTATTTGAGTCTTCATGACTTGTTGCTGCAACTAGACAGTTCAGTAAAGCTTAAAGCAAAAAAAACATTTTATAAGAAAAATAGGACCATCGGTCAAGGTAATGGGTCATATAAGGTCATGGGTCAAGGTCAATGCTCATTTCTCGCGCCGTAGTTTGGTACTAGTCATAATATCATTATTAGTAATATATCATATTGTGATGTCAGTGGCCAATGAACTTGGATGACATTGACCCAAACATTTTGCGATACATTTTCTAGGACCTTCTCACCATGACATTGGTCTATTTTTAGTACATTCTGGTTTTTTTCACATAATCACGGCATTTTCAGAGTCCCCAGCACGGCCAATATGTGACATTTATAATTTCGTTTCACCTTGAAGATATCAACTATGGCTAATGAAATGTGGTCATAATGTAGATCACCATGATGCCCATCCATTCACAACCAACGTTTTTCTAAGCCTTTTAGTTTCCGAGATCTTGAGGGGTCCTACCAGACCCCTACATTGCGTGCATTAAGGTCAAACGGGGCCGTAAATGTCAAATCTGGGCCATACTGGAGAACTACTGGGAAATACTAAAATAATGCGGAAAAACCGGATATACACCAAAGTGGAATAAAATGACAAAGAGAAGGTCCCACACACTGTTTCCTGAAAGTTTGAGCTCAAGGTCATCAAAGGTCACTGGCCTATGACGCAACCATATAACATATTCCCCATAATGTACAATATAGCGGGCACTGTAGTAGTCTTTGGGCAGGAAAGGAGGGTTTGACATTGTCAAAAAGCCTTTGACGTTGACCTGTGACCTTGAATTTGACATAGAGTATTTGACATTGGACATTTTGACGTCTTATTTTTTCCTGTACAGGCTATTTCTGCTGGGTTGGGGATGAAGATGCTGGGGGCTTGTGTTTGTGTTCACTCTTACCTGTAACAGAAAATACAAAAAGTGAAGCGGGAAGTAACATTTACTATGATGGCATAGCATAACATACGTCATACTAAGCAACGCCATCCGACCGATACACCGGGGCCAATGACGTTGAAAATGCTTGCAAGGTCCTTACCTGTGACCTTTTACCTTGATCTTGACCTTCATGTGAGGAGACCCTGACATATAACCCCGATTATATGATGTTATTACGTCACCACTCTGCCTACAGTGGAGGCGAACTGGTACGACCACTCGATTGCGACACTCTCAGAATATAGGCCTGACGTTAAAAGCCTATAAGTATACAAATTATTAACCGATTTTCACAATTCTTTTCATCAGCCTTCATGCTCATGAATGCTTGCAAATGCAGCCAAGCGGCGTTTTCCAACTGGGAACGGTTCTCCGGCGCGCGCGTTAATAACTTAGTAAGACAGCGCCCTGCCTTCGCAGCTCTAAGGGATATGGACCACACCTTCCATCCACGGATTCCTTCATGGATAATGAATGTCTTTGTAGCCTCAGGGCACACAGGCCGCCCAAACACACACACACACACACACACACACACACACACACACACACACACACACACACACACACACACACACACACACACACACACACACATGCTGACAAATCCGTTACTGATAATAGTGTCGGATCCGGGGGGCGGGCAAAAAGGCATTTTCCCCCAAACAGAAAGCTCGGGGCAAAACTGTTTTGCCCCCCAAAGCGATCGACCTCCTTTTTCCCCTGACTCCTTTTTAGTTTATAACCAAGATTTTGGTGCCTTAACTCTCAACTTCAAACAGAACCAGTTAAGTTCAGTGTAAATATTGGGCCTTAGATAGGAAAAAAGTATCTTGAGCCCATATCTATTACCATATTAGTTTCATTTTGCTTTTCGTCTCATGCCCAAAATACTTCTGGCAAGTGATATTTTACTGCAGCTTTTCACTGCGTGACGTTTTTTATTTTTTATTTTTTGCTTTTCGACTTTGGCTTGCCCCTCCCAAACCGACCGGCTAGATCCGCCACTGACTGATAATGAACGACGCAGTGTTTGACCAACATTTTATTGCTCGTTATTAGCCACACCAGTGTAGCTTACGCCAGGCCTGCATTGCCGTCCCTGCACGATCAGCTGGCCTCACACCATAGTCGGGCGGCCCGCTCTCGCAGGGTGCGCGGGGTCAAGGCGGCCTGCCCGACACGCGCCTCGGGGCGGGGATCAGCCCGTGGTCGGGATGACCCGTCGATCGTTCGGTGACGGCCGCGTGCCGGCGGATCTGGCATACATGTGCGCCGACCCGACGGCATTGTTGGCATCCCCAGCGTGGTGCACAGCCGCCGCGCATGCCACGAGGGGCCGCAGGTTCAGCCGACACGTCCACACGCGTGGGGGTATGGCGCTCCGGTAACGGCGGTGCACAGTTGGTCACTAACACATGGGTGGAGAGCTGGAGATCCCTGGGGGCTGGGGGTCAGGCCCCTCCTAGATTTTGGGTCTCCCATAGGCTTTGTATAGGGCTTGTATTGCCGTGTCAGCGTTTACCCATCCAGAACCCCCGTCGAGAAGAAATATCCAGCCTGGACTGGTATTGAGAGCATTGACCAGTATGTAGCCGGGCTCTGAATAATGAATTCCATTCCGCCCTAACATGTTATACTATAGGCTTGATAGGAGCTCTGACTCACCTGTGGCCGAATTATATCCCATGCTTCGGGCTTAGCGTGTGCCAACACAAGATTACATCATTCAGCGTGTGCCTGTCACCAAGCAATGCTCTGATGTTGTGTGATGATGATCTAATGATCTAAGGTATACGTTAATCAATGATCTAATCAATGATCTAAGTTGATCTCGATTATGTTTCGCTTGTATGACTACTGCGTAAGGACAACCTAATGCGTGTTAGAATGTGTTGATCATTACACGCACCTCATTACATAACCATCAATGCTCTTCGATAGCACAAGTTTCGGACGATGCACGTGTCACCATCTGTACTTGTACCGTACACGTTATGATCATCACGCGAAACTTATTGTGAACAAATCATTGTAATCCTTGGGATCTAGGTAGGCTTATAATCTTACCATATGATTGGTTCTTTTGAATGGATAATAACTCTCAGGGGGCAGGGTCGGATCCAGACCGACGCTTGGGATGGGGGCCCAAAATCGTGCAAAAACCTATGTTTTTTAAGAAGATCGGTAAAAATGGAGGGTGGTTTGGGGCAATGTTCCAGTTTACTCCCTGAACCCGTCAGTGTCAAGGGGTACAAGGATCAATCACTCTCGGGGTAATATAGAACCTCAGGGCTGAACAGGTCTTGTCAGCTTCTGGGTAGTCTGAGCGGGCTGAGCAGTCCTCACAGTATACAGGCCTCTGTCGGAAAATGACTCGGTTATCAGTTAGAAGTAATCCTGACTTCTTCTAGAGTCAGTCAGTCAGTCAGTCAGTCAGATACATGTCAGTTGCAATATATGTGAGTATATAGAGTGTACACGAGTGTATATATGCGGGCATATATGTAATATATACAGCACAAGTATGTATACTCGTATCTCTTGTCAAATGACATGCATTAAACATGGACTATCGATATTTTAAGTTCCTGGATCAGTCGTAATTTAGTAATCGATCCACCGTTAGGGAACGGATAGATGGGCATAGACAGGTGTTTATGCAGACATGGAATATTTGAGAGAAAAGGAATGTCATATACCATGATTTGACTATATGTTTGCTAACTTCAAAGTGATCGAGTATTTCAATAACGCATTCAGGAAAAGAAAACCTTAGCCACCAGTATTCTTGTCCAGAAGTGCTGCTTACCTTTGCTTGAACTCTGCGATTTGTCGCTTCCGGAGACGAGGACCTACGGCGATTTGCTTAGACTCTGCGATTTTTCGCTTCCGGAGACGAGTACGGTGAGTTTCCCGTGGGAATCAGAGCTGATACAATAACGCTGCCGCAGCAGCTTCCCAGGGAGTTTGCAGAGCTGCGGCAGATTACCGTTAATCGCCACCGATCGCCGTTCTGCCAGCTCCTCGCTACCGCCACCTCACGGCTAGTGGCTCTATTGCAGGAGCGGCAACCGCACCTGCGCGAGACGACATCCAGAGTGGGGACAACCAGAGTAGAGGCACTCAGAGTGGAGGCACCCAGAGCGAAGCTCCTGAATCTTAAGACCCCGCATCTGCGTGGGACTCTTATTTTATATATATTGTTATATTTTATTAGGGCCACTCCCAACAGGCTCATATGACCAATTACAGGGAGTATTGGAGTGGGTGTTTTAAGGATACTCTCCACCGGGTCAGATCGGACACGGAAGGCGGTTTCCCGCCGTGGGGATTGAACCCACGTTCATCCATACTATCCGATCCGAAGACTGGCAACGGAGCCACTAGGCCACCCCGGCACCGATGTCAACATTTTTTATGTCAGCATTTAGGCGCCTGTATCGCATAGTTTCAGAATTTCACAGGTGTTGTGCTCAACATGGACAGGGATATTTCTCGCCGGACCTAAGGAGTGAGACCGTCCCTTTGTACCGTTGGAAAAGTCTCTACTCAGTTCAGCTCATTCAATGGCACACGGTGGTGATAACCTAAAGAATTTCATTGCAAATTACGTTTCAAGTTGGAAGCAGAACAGAGACGGCGGATTCCATTTTCGAGAAGGTGTGCAACATTTTCGGGAGGGGCGCCTTCCTCCTCAGGGGGCGCCTTCGTTCCTTGGGGGGCGCCTGTGCTATCCAAGGGTGTTCTGCAGAAGCTCCTTGTACTCGGCGTGCGAGGGCATATGGGATGGTTTACTTTTGATTTTCTGAAAAATAGGTATTTTAGATTTTGCGTAAACTCAGTCGTATCGGATTTGTATCAGCAACAGAGCGGCATAACCCAGGGTTCTGTGATCTCCATAGCCTTGGTTGCGGTTATGATCGATGATATTGCAGAAACTCTGCCCGCTAACATACGTCAGGTACTTTTCGTTGACGACTTCACAATATGGGTGAGAGCGTCTACTACAGAAGCTGTTCAGAGGCGGATGCAGCCTGGCCTTAACACATTGCAGCAATGGAGCACACGTAAAGGACTGAAATCTTTAAGTACAAAAACCAAGTAGGTATATGCACTTCTTTAACCCTCGCCCCACCGGGGGCCATCGATGGCCCCCTAAGGTTTTTCCGGGATAGCAAAAAAACGAAGAGGCGCAGCACCGCGGTTGAGGGCTCTACCTCTCACTACATCATTTTCCCACCATCCCTGAAATTTTTTTATCCCGGGTCACCCAAGGTCAGGTCACCAGATGAGGTCAACCAAGGTCACCTCACTTCAACTTTAGAGCTCTGTAAGAGCTACATTTCGGAGTCGATCGATTTGAAACTTCCTACACTTTATGGCCCGTCTAGGGTCTACAAGGTGTATATCCGGAATTTTTAGATTTCGTGCCCTGAGGTCAGGTCACGAGGTGACCTCTCCCATTGAAAAAGCATGGGAAAAGCTGTCTTATGACCTAAAAGTCACAAAAATGATTGAAAATACTCAGACTGCTCAGAACAGCGTTTTTTGACACTCTTTCATGGATCCCAGGGGTCATATTTACCCTTTGATTTTTCCAAGGTCATCCAAGGTCACCAGAGGTCAAAAACAGTATTTTGACAATAACTTTTGACCTAATTAAGCTAGAGCGGTGAAACAAACACCATCGTGTTTGTCTTGTCACTGGCTTTCATTTGATTTACGGCAAGGTCACTTTGTGACCTTTCGTGACCTCAGGTCATATTAGGTCACGAGGTGACCTCTGGAGGTCAAACCACTGGCGGGAGGTCTTTACGTTCCACATAGCGGAAAAGGTACTGGCAATTTCCTATCAAATTAACTTTACCAGGCCTCAATAGCTCTAATGGCATTAGAGTTATGCCCAGTTTGCTTAAGCATTGCATATTTGAATGAAAATAGCCGATTTTGACCTAATTTGACCTCTGGAGGTCAAACCATTGACCTGAGCACTAAAACATATGAAGTAATTTCTTACTGAATTCACGCCAGCTTTCTATTGCACTTTGCAGATTTTTGCTAACGCCCATATTTTCGGAGTTAGAGGGGGCCATCGATGGCCCCCGGTGGGGCGAAGGTGGCGCTGGACCCCCGGCGGGGCGCGGGTTAATAGATGTGGAGCCTGATGACCCGATGTTATAAATTCGCGGTAGTCCGATCGACGTTTTAGCGGAAACAAGATTTCTCTGGGTCACACTCGGCAAACTTTCATATGCGCCACACCTGAAGGAACTCCGCAAGAAATGTTTCGATACGCTGAAAATACTGAAGGTGTTGACGAGGATGAGATACGATGTGGATAGACAAATGCTTCTGATGCTATACAGATCACTTATTCGTTCGAAGATCGACTACGGCTGTGTTGTGTATGAGCCGCGCCTTAGTCCGCGAAAAAGATTCCCGATATTGTCCATCATCACAATATCAGAATAGTTACAGGAGCGTTCCGAACTTCACCCCTAATGAGCATGCTGGTGAACATTAACGAAATACCGCTACAAATACGCCGTAAGATACTCACTTTGCGTTACACCATTAATATCAGTCACCAACACACCCCACATGTCAAACAATTTTTTGGCGACGCCCACCTCCGTCAAACAGTGAGTCGCGTGTTGCAACCAGTCACCCGGGAGTAAGAGTCCGTGCCTGGCTGGCAGAGGCTTGTATCAACTACGCCCTTGTAGAACCACATGAAGCAGCTGTTATTTAACCATAGTTCATCTCAGCAGTTACACGAAAACAGACCTACTCGAACAAAGCAAAAGTTTGTCCCCTGAATCTACGCACCAGTTGTTTATGAACTTGCGTTTGGAGCCGTTCGAAAACCACGTCTCTTTCTATACAGACGTATCCAAAAGTGACAATGGCACAGTGTGTGCATTTGTTGGTGACGATGTTGGAAGTTTTTTTAGTTTGCCTTAGGAAGGATCAGTTTTTACCCCAGAGCTGTACGCCGTTTTTTGCTGTTTGGACCAGGTGTCTAAGCTGAGGGCGAGAAATTTGTGCGATTTTTACCGAATCGTTGTCTTCTACAGACATTGAGACTATCTTATTTCTATAATGCGTCATCTCTCGACTCTAAGGCGAAAGTTCAGAAAAAGGTCATGCTGGCGTCAAGCATGACACCCGAGGCCCCTTACCTCTGTTCACCGTTCAAGCGGTATACCATCCAGCAAGTACACCCGGTTCCATACTGATTGGTAGGTATTACTGGTCCGGCTGTTTTTTTCCAAATAACTCAAGAAAAATGCTACTCGGGGTCATGGCTTTAAGCTCTATCGAAGCTATTCGTTGAGATCTTTCGATTGACATGCACTGCATTTTTATCAGACGACAAATTTAGAAATTATTCAATAAAAACACTTTTGAGGCCATGAAGACGGGGCAAGCGCTAGAATACCTGGCACCGCCTTTCGCAGGCGCACCCCTCTGACCCAGACCCGTCAATCAAGTCTGTACCACGTGACACTGCGCCGCGCCTAAGCCGCAGTGCAGTGACGGGAACCGATCAATGGAACACCTGGCGTGGTGCACACGGTACAACTTCGGTGAAGAGCGGATAACTGTGTAGCCGAAGGCTGTTGGTCACGTGACTGGGGTGGGGCTGCACTGCTGCGCGGACAGCGAGCTCGCCGAGCTTTGCTGAGGCTACGAATAGATCGAACTGAGACATGAAGTGAAGAAAGCGGGTAACTTACTGTATTTTCTTAGTAAAATTAATGCTCATGTTTGTGTGTTTAGAGATAGGTAGTACCACGTGAGATCGTTCAAATACGTGAATTTATTGAAATATCATATCTGGATGTTTCAAATCCCGTTTGTAATCCTGACGTTAAGCACTTTTAGAGACATGGATATTGCAGTGGATTTTCGGATTGTGAATGGGGGTAGCGATGCAAATAGACGTCCACTTCTCCCTACGTGCAGTTCATAGGCGGATCCAGGGGACAAGGAGCGGATGCTTCTTCCTCCCAGATTAGTTCTTGGCCCCTGGTGCAAACATGCCTCTTAGCCCTCCCCTCTCCCCTCCCCGATGCCCCTGTAATGAGATTCGACACACCACTGAAAGGTTGCACCATCCAAAAGTGGGCTTGGCAAATAGTGACTCACTGCCCGAGCACCCCGTTTGCGCACCCCATGAGAAGTTTTTGATAAGACCGGTCCTGTCAACTAGTTTTTGATAAGACCGGTCCTGCGAACCGGTAAGATGCTAGAACGAGTCCCTGCAGCTTGGCGGATTCGATTGGACTAATAGAAGTATTTGGATAATTTTGGTCCGAGGGCGATTATGATTGTTTGGCTAGATGGACCCGTTTTATGGATAGGAGTATTTACGCTAATTTTCCTGACGTTCAAGTGTATCGGCTTGGATCTGGAGAAAGGATAGACGACACCCGTAAGGCACATATTTCACTTTTATGACATGCTCACTGGTGGGTCCAGAGTTAGAATTAGAGGGAGGGTGCAACTAGTCCCAGATTTTGGGGACCGGCGGGGTGGAAGAGATCTGGACAAATCTGAAACAAATATTTTGCTGATTTTAGTGACTCTTCTACCTCAAAAGCCGCGGGTACGTTACATCATATAGCAGCTGACTTGCCCTTAAACCCCAATACAACTACGATCTCAAAAGCCGAACCTGCAAAAACCTATATAAAGTTAAAATAATACCAAATTCAACCCTTAAATCATTCTCGAAACCACCGATCAACAAAAAGCTGATATCCCTATTCTCAATTCCGAGTTTATTAAAACTCCAATTAGGCAAATACCCAAAGGTCCCCGAATTGACGCAACGCGCGAACGGGTTAGATAAAAGATCAGAGACTAAGCGGCCCATGTGCACTGAATGAAACGTCTTGAGAAGTGCAATCACATTGCTCCGGGCTGGTATAAATAAAACAAAGCCTTACCACCAGAAGTTTCCTTCTTTCAGTTCCGTATGTAACCAAATGAATTCATTTAATGGCTCCAAGGAATTTGAACCGTATGTGTCTTTTACGGCATGAAAATTCACAGACACCTAGAAAGAACCTTTCATATGGTTTTAAGCTTCAAGTGAACATAAAACGATAGGTGACATTACTTTTTAGGCACTGAACCAGGGAAAAATATGGAACGGCCGGCACCGACTCCTACCAAACCTCAGATGCTCTGCACTCTTTGCCAAAGGCAGAAGGATGGTGTGATTCGTGAAGAAAGGCTTAAACGATTTTTACATGCAATGTTACCTAAACGGAATCTTTCCAATAACTTTTGAATGATGCTTAGAAACTTTTCAAGTTGTTCTAGGACCTTTGTTACATCCAGCTTTTGTAGCCCTCGTTTTGAATAGCAAAACCATGTTATAAGGGCTTGGAAAGGACGTAATAAGTCATTGACCTCATCTGAGGTCAGTTTTTGGCCGTAGTTTTTTCTTCAAATTTATCACTTGAGAGGTATGCAAAGCGACGCATCTTTCATTTAAATCAATTCCGAACCATTCGCAAAATCCGAAAGGGATCCAATCGGACCAGGCCTTTATTATGGTTGTGCTGGAGCATTTGGTGATGCAAAACCTCCAATAATAGTCCGCTGATGTGTCCCTTTCAACATGCAACAGTGGCGGGTTCTGGAATTAGTCTGTTACACGATTCCCGGGATCTTTTTTTAGCTGCGACCGGACCACAACAAAGACACCGGTGGACTGGGCGCATCTCTCATCAAATCGGCATCCTTGAAGTAGGCCAAAAATTTATTCAGGCAAAATTGTAACGTCATAATGACACTTTCAAACTGTTTTGGCGTGGACAATGCAAGCGATTAGCCAGTTCCGGGTTGGAATTTTGGAACTGAAACCTTCTTTCCAAGTGGTGTGAATAACAACTTAAACGGACCGTTACATCACTGATGAAATGACGGTGGTTAGACCTTTCTGTGATGTGATCAGAGCTGCAAAAAATCTCAAATCTGTCGGGCACTTTTCGAAAAAACCTCCAAATCTGTCGGGTGGTTAGGATAGGACTATTAAAATTGTCTAAAACCCATTCAAGTGGTAAAATGTTCCTTCTCATTTTCCACATTCTTAATAGAAAATACTAAAATTAGCATAAAAAACTTCTAGTCTGGCACCAATGGATATCACTAGGCGTCAGATGTCACTAGGAGTCAATCCAAGCGTCAGATGGTCCTCTCCTCAGGCTTATATCTCGGCACGAGCAGCGGTGACCAGACCCAGCCGCCGTCTATCCGGCTTCCTGGACAGCGGCGCCTTGGCCGGGCTTTATCGGCGGCATGAGAACTAGCGTTATGGGTGACTTCCGTCTGGGGGTGTTTGTGCTACAAACGAATACTGAGCGATTAAATGAAAGGAAACGAAAACACGAAATCTCACCTCGTTTCAGAGCGATGCCTGATGATTTAGCAGGCACGCAGTTACCATATCAGCATGATGAAAGCTAGCGCCAACCTTCTCTAGGGTAGGCCAAACAAAGAACAATAAGCCTTTCCACCGGTTAAATAACATATACAGCGATTTTAGCGTGTGCTGTGATAGTTCAGGGCCATTCCGGTCACGACTAAACAAAGGCCAGCAATTTAACTAAATAGCCCACTCTAAATGGACAGAACACTACCGACTCTCGGTGAAGTGAGCACTAGCATTTGCATCAATTCTCTGGTAGTGTTTGTGCTGCGAATACGAAGCAATTACAATACTGAGCAATTACTTACTGAGCTAGCTTACTTAGCAATTACAATAGAGCAAAAACGAATACTGAGCAGTTACATGAAAGGAGACGAAGACACAATATCCCACCTTGCTATGGATATTTGGATATTTGGATATGGACATATTTGGATTATGGATATTTGGATATATATGGATTTTGCTCTGATGGCCAGACAAACAAGATTGGAGGGGTACTTTTTGATATTCGAAAAAGTGTTTTTAAGGATCATGGCTACTTGTAGTTGAATGCAAACATGTCATATTAGCTTTCCATGACTTTTAAATGCATGTTTACATGAATAATCCTAAATTTTGAAGCTGTTGGCTATTTCAAAGTTTTTCATGCATTGCCGTGCTCATTTCCATGAGGGTAGGTGGCTTAGGGTCCGAAGTTAATGAGGCTAATAAATAACCTTAAGTCAGTTACATAGTAAATGTCAAATAAATATCATGTTTCCAAGGAAGTTAAGAGGAAAAGGAATGAGTAAAGGTTGCACTAGGCTGTGTTTTTGTTATATCTTTGTCCCCTTGACATAGATCATAGGCATATTTAGGTAAGTCAATAAAATGAAATGGGAGATATAGTTTGGTACTTAAAACTCAAATAAATGTGGAAAGGGGAAGAGTTTTGTTTCTTTGGCATCTACAAATCCACTGATGAAGGTATGCAACTTTTGTGGTTAATTCTGGACAAACAGGCATTGAATTTAAAAGAAGATAGAAGGGAAAATCAAATGTATTAGTCTAATTTGGCCAGCTTGCTGGTAAAATTCATTTTTCCCTTATTAATATCATTTAAAATTATTTATCAACAGTGAGCATAACATACTGTATGGAAATAAATGTAAGCTGCCGAAATTACAACGAACACCACGTCACTTACTTGTTTGTTTTCTCCCCACACTGTTCTGATCTACCCGCTGTTTGATCCATGCTTCAAAACGACCTCCTTGGCCAAAACCACTGTTCCTGAACTTGCAGGGCAGCCCAGAATGCTTGATTCGCTGATGCTCCTTAAAAAAACGTTTTTCGCCAAAAATACCCACATCCCTCAAATCCACATTTAAGCTTGACACGGGACGGGGGAAGGGGCTTCAGCTTAATCGGAGCCATTTATCAGCCCTTCAACTATGGACGATGCAATCCAAGCTCAACCAGTTTACTCAAGATGTATACCAAAGTAATGCAAGAGAAAAATAATCAAAAACACAACCTTGCAACGTATTGCCTCCACCACACCACGGGATTTTGCGGGATTCTAGGGCCTTGGCCTCCACCGCATCCACAACGCAACACACCAAACCGCAGTGCTGCTTTTCAAACCAAAGATACCTTTTACACCGGCTTTGCCGCAAGGGCGCTGTTCAAACAGCGCCCTTGCGGCAGCGTTGAGCGTACTTCCAAACGAAGGAAACGAAGGAAAAAAAACTGTTTTGCCTGTCGAAAGGCCTTTACGGCGGCCTATCGGGCCAAGCTGTCGCGTGCTATGGAATACAAATCGGGCCCGACAGGCCGGTGAAGGAATTTTTCCAGCAGAGGATTTTCTGGGTGACGTTTAAAAGGCCCTCTGTGCATAAGGCCCTCTATTCAAAGGTCCCTCGATTCATAAGTCCCTCGATTTTCCATCGGTTCTTGCCGCACACTGGCTTGATATGGGAGAGGTGCAAATTCATGAAAAACTTGTTGAGTGAAAGAGGTGACGATTCTAATATTGAGTTTTTTTAGAACAAAAAATATTTTCTGTTTCCTTTCAAGATTTTTCTTTTCTCACAGATTGTAAGATCTGTCGCAGGACCATACTGTGCCCTAAAATCTGTCGGGCACTTTATGACCCGAGAGCCCGACTTTTTGCAGCTCTGGATGTGATGTCCCAGATAAAACCCCCGCGTATTGATCTCACAATACTTGTGCGGATCACTCGCTAACTATGAGCGGGTATAGCTCTTCTCGGAAAAAGTTCTGCTGCGGCTGCATGATCACTAGTAGAGGTCTCGACACACTTGATTCCAAGATGAGACGAAAATACATTAGATCGGCCCAGAAAGTTTTGTTTCATAAAGCATGTTCAAAAGCTCAGAGGCGTTTTCAAATATTTCGTTGCCCGCAGAGAGGAGCCAGTGAGGGCAGCTCTCAAATTGACGTAAGAAACGATGTTGATAACATTGGCCATATTTAACAGTAGACCTGGCATTTAATGGCAGTAGACATAGATAACAGTAAATTTGGTTTCAAATCCAGGTATAATGTTATCTATGAATTGACAAACAATTTCAAACTTTTCAGGCAACTTTAACAAAAACTAACACTGAGCATAAATCTTATGAGTTGTTACTGTTAAGATGAGTAGTTTCTCATTAGCAAGAGTGAAACGATTAATATTTACTGGCCGATGTCCATTATGGAGGCATCACTTATTGCCGATGCTGATTCAATCACTTTTCCTAGAATATCAAAATATCATTGCGTGGAGGATATTTCGTGAATTTACGTAACCGGAAACCTCACAAATAAATTGACCAAAATAAAAGTCCCACGTTGATAATTGATTTCGAACTGCGATAAAATTTTGAAGAGCGCGTCGAGAAATCACTATTGACTTTTCATTTATCCTTAAGCTCTCTGTAAAATTATGCACGTTTTAAAGCTCAAAATAAATCGGTCCATTTCAAAATTTCAGACCAAGAAGGAATCTTTTCCCATCTAGAATCGCATCATGCGAAATAAATGTTCACAAATGTTATAGCCTCAGCTGTTGCAAGCAGCCAGATTTGCAACCACATGCAATGTCTAGGCCAACCCAGGGTAGTAAAGGAAGAGGAAAAGAGGAAATATTTTTGTGTTGAGCGATTGAAGGTGGCAAAATATTTTTTCCTGATCTTCCAGCCTATTTTTCTCAATAGATAGCCTTTTCAGGATTTCGAAAATGAGGTGTAATCCCTTTAAGTAGTTTTTTTGTTCATGCTGCCTCAGATCATGTATCATTACGGATTGCCTTTTTAAAGACATTTATCGTATCAATAGCAACACCCTCGCTCGCAACAGTCACTTTAGGAGAAATTCAGATCTATTGACAGTTCACTGCACCCAATTCCATACATGAAATAAATACACAAGCCTGTTCACGATAAAGCGTTGAAAATCTGTGCAGGTAGCTTTGATATGCGGGATATACAAAAGGTGAAGCACCAGCAGGCAGCCCGGTTTATCGGGGCCCACTCACTTTTTCACAATGTTTTGTAGCCTTTTTGATAGGACAGACCAGACATTTTACGCATTTTCTAAATTCCGGGACCAAAAAAGGAAAAAAAACATTAAGTGTCCAATCATGCTCCGATTGACATGATGGGGCCATTGGAAAAAAACCTCCTAAACACGATCCTGTCCTCGGTTATTGGGTAAATGGCCTGTCGAAGGCGAAATAGATAAACAAACCAAAACAAGATAAAGGCAGATTTAGATTCTGAGCACTGACATACGATAGAAAATGATGCACTCCTGAAATTGTTTCCGGGGACATCCACGGGAGGTAACACCTAAAAACTATTTAAAGCTGTCAATGAGCATAATTTGTGTCTATTACTTCTATCACTTCGTTCTGAGCGATCATATAATAATCGAGAAATGCAGTCAGCAGCAGCAGCAGCAGCAGCAGCAGAAAAAGATTCCTTTGCACCATTTTGAAAAATTCAAGGCGTTCAACTGCACCCCTTGCCGCCTGGAATCCGCCATCCCTGAAGCAGAACTGAGTCCTGCCATAATTGTTTTCACATGCGACACCCATTTGGTTGTGGGGCGCGGTAGTGGAGTGGTCAGCGAGGCTGGCTGCCACAGTCGAGCCGGGTTCAAGGCCCGGCGGCTTCCCTGAACAAGGAGCTAGCTGGCTCCCGAGAAACCCTTCAACAGGGAATGAGTTGGCGACGCCATGTGACCCTGGCAAATGCTGCGTCGCTAAGCCCCCAAAGTCATCTCGCGTGGTTGCCATCCTATCACCTTTTATAACGTAGGGGCGTAATTTGATTCTTTGTGGAGGTGTGAACCTCTCCTCACTCAGCTATTTAGGCGATGGTCTCAAAATGTGTTGTTGTTGAACAATATGCAATTTGAGGGCTAGGCAGAGGCTGCCTGTGTGACTTAGCCTTCGATTAAAAATGTAATATAGTCAGAAAAGAAAACAATAGTAATAACGATATGCTGTTTAAACCTAATTCAGGATCTTTCATGTTGGATCTGACGTGCGACATCACATATTCACTGCGCAATATGCACACCACTGTGGAGAGAGAGTCCTCCCTACTGCCCGAGCAGGGTACTTCTGATACATAGTTGGATCCAGGATTGCCGATCGGGGAGGGGGCACCTTCGGGGGGGCGCCATCCGGACCAGGGGGGCGCCACTTATGACCGGCAAAACCTATCGGGTGGGCGCCAAATCCTGTCGGTGGGCGCCGACTTTCGTATCCTGGGGGGGGTGGGAAGCGACATTTCAGGGGGATGCCATCGACCTTTCAGGGGGCGCCGAGGGTCGATCGGGGGGGCACGTGCCCCCCTTGCCCTCCTTCCTGGATTCGCCTATGTTCTGATACCATTCACCTTTGGACCATCGCCCTGCCAGTGCGTTGCCTCTGACTCCGACCCGCGTCTGCTGGACGCCTGTGACCTCCGGACGCTCCCTGAATCCCACACAGGGGACTGGGGGGGACACCGGGTGGTACTCAAACTCATACCACCCAGGAAGTAATAATGGACCCGAGGACAGGCTCGGACAGGGCGTCATCATGCGCACTTCTGTCGCAGTGGCGAGTACGGGCAATGGACGCCAGACGGTACATTCGGCGGCAGGGAGGCAGGTTTTCCACGTCTAACGGCTCACAGAGACGTCCAGAAAAGATATGCTCACCACCTTCAGCACGTTTCAACATCCACAGATGACCTTACCTGTTCGAAGGATGTGCCCAGTGGATGTGGCCAGGCGACCACAACCGTCGCACGTCGTTACACGCCGTTACGTAACGCGTAACACCCGAAATCATCCTAATCAAGCCCGAGTCACGCCCACACAGCACCCCAATGTGCCGAGTCAAAGCAAGATGGCAAGGCATGCCAAAGTACCCTGAGGTAACGCTGTAGTTTAACCTTCACCCTGGTTGGGAGTATTTTTTTTACCCTCCGCCAGGGGTGATGATTTGTATTTCCTTGGGGTGCCCCGGCACCCTCAATGATGTTCTTATTCTCCTTTTATGTGGTGGGCATTTACTTTTCTTCAAATTTAGGCATCCCCAATGATTCTAGGAAATCCACACCCCTGCCCCACCCCCTAGGGTCTTTTCCCGAGGTGGCCAAAAAACGGTGGTGCCCAGCCCTGTCGTAATACTTGCTATCTTTAATTCTGTACGTATCTTTTCTGCAAGTTTTAAGTACATATCATGTCAGGTCAGGCCATCAGGCAATTCAGGCCAGGTCACGTGAAACCTAGAAAAATGTTTCAAGTGGCAGCAGTGAGAGCAGCTTTAGTCTATTGGTCTGGAATAATCGCCTGTTGGTGTGATATTCATAGCGCATAATAAGTACACCGATTACCACATGTGGTTACGGGGTTTTTCATATAGATGGCTGAAGGTCATGTACGGACCTTAACTCCCCCATTGTAAGCCCATGGTCAAATTTTGAAATGCATGTTTCTCGGAATAAACACCTCAGATCAGCAAATAAATGTCTAAATCATATTTTTGTGGCACATTTCTAAGGCTGAAGCTGAAAGCTTTCTCCTTCACCTTTGGCAGGTTATCTGAGGTCAAGTCAACAAGTTTTCAAAACTTATTTAATAACTTCTAACTTGAAAAAATAAAGCTTATAGTTCAGTCATTGTATTGCGTTTTGCTTCAAGTCGAATGATGTAAATCATGACGTACTAGGTCACTTATTTGACCTGAGGTCGGGCCAATTTTTCGTGAAATTTATCAAGCAGGGCAAATGGCAAATTTGTATTGACGAGACGATTGCAGTTTCTGAATCATGCATGATTCTTCTTCTCAGCTTGGAAGCTGTTAGCGAAAAGGTAAGAACCCTGTAGTATTGGTATAAAATCTTCCACAAACTTGCTTGACCTAAATCGGGACTTAAACTAAGCAATAAGCATGGTCACCACTATCGATGCGGATTCACAACAGCTTTCAAATGGCCGTAGACGCCCTTGATGTATGCCACTTCTTAGGTCGGACAAATGGCGTCTAAGTCGAGCCCCATTGATATTTGAGCCTAATGGTAAGGTACTAATCTCTGACCTGACCCGAAAAGTGATGTTTCTTTAACCGCGCTAATGAAAGAGCTATTCAAGTGCTTTACAATGGTGATAATGAAATTTGTCTACCTATTTTAGTTTATAAGACGAGGCTGTGTAAGTACACCTCAATTAAGCAATTTTGGCCTAATTTGACCTCCAGTAACTTCAATGTTTTCCTGACCAAATACGACCGTGGTAGCTTCGATTTTATTTGAGACAAGCCTTGCATTTTTTCGCGTCTTGTAATCCCTCTTAATTTTGGATAAGGGTTATACTCGCCACCGGTGCAAAGTCAACTGACCAGGACTGAACGCTGAAAATGACTAGGCCACCCGTCAGCATACCAGGGTATTTGCACAAGGGGTAGGTCACGGATTTCGCAAACTTCGTGCACGCGATAGAGCACATATTTCACCAATTTCGTACACGGAGTGGGGCACGGATCCCGCCAAATTTTAGTGCACAGGATAGTGCATGGATCCCGCCAATTGGATCCCGCCAATTTTAGTGCACAGGATAGTGCATGGATCCCGCCAATTCAGTGCCCGGAGTAGGGCCCGGATCCCGCAAATTTTGTGCATGAACTAAGACAGGGCGTTGCCACGAAATTTATACTGGGGACGGACCCCAGACTGGCCGACTGGTGAGGGGAGACCTGAGCGAGATAGTCGTCCCTGGCCCTTTGGATATTTCATATTAGACGCTGGCTTCAAAATCAGCCCGTCATCGCGGGAATTGCTCATTCGGATGGTGGTAATGGACCCTTCATGATATGTCCATGAACGATGAGAGGCGGAGGTAGGCAAAAGCTCCATAACTTTGGGAGTGACGTCCCCCTGATTCGGTAGTTCAGGGGACGTGTCCGCCGTGTCCCCTGCTTCACTGGTTGGGCGATGTGTCCCTGCCCCCCCCAGCTTCCGACATCCACAGGGTATGGCATGGACCCTGCCAATTAAAGCGCTGGACGTGCGCCCGGTGTACCCTCTGTCCCTCTGCAGTAGAATAAACTGGTCGCTGCACGGAGCGGTCTCCCACCTGCACTTGACGCAGGGATCAGTGCAGCGCTGGCAACTGTACATGCAGATGCTGATGCGTTCCTGTTGTGTAACCGTCTTCACCGTTGCGCGGCGTGACCTCATGACGGGTGAAGCCAGTCAAATGGAAATGAGCGTTGTTTTCGACACCTAAACAGCCGTGTGCGTCGGTCGGACCAGCATCAGCGTCAGGGCAGCGGTTCTCTCCTCGCTGCGGTCTCGTCACACCGCCGGCCCCACCGCTCCAGCCCATATGGTACGCATTTATCCTAGAAAAATAATTCGAATATACCTCGGGGCAGTGCAGTCAACTGCAGGTTAGTTCAGTGTTGCCCTGCCTCGCTAGGAGTAATGCCTTCCCGTGCTTATAGCACTGGTTCAGTGAATGGTTTGGTAGGCAAATGTATATTGTGAATAGAGCCATTGCTGCCCCGGTAGCTCAGTTGGTGAGCATTGGGCTCCGACCCGCTGCTCAGAAAAAAACGTGCAGTGGTAGTGCACTGGTGAAGGCTTGAGATTGATTCCCTTTGTACCCTCCGGTCCTTAGCATTTACCAAACGTAGGTCCGCTGGAAACTGGTTGGTGAGGGGGTGACTTGAACGAGGCAGCCTCTCACCAGTTGCCAGCCGACTGGTGAGGGGTGACCTGAGCGAGGCAGTCGTCCCTGGCCCTTGTGGGATATTTCATATTAGACGCTGGCTTCAAAATCAGCCCGTCATCGCGGGAATTGCTCATTCGGATGGTGGAAATGGAGCCTTCATGATACGTCCATTGATAACTTTCATGATGCTTCGGTAAAAGGCGAGTTTGCAACAATTTGTGCGAAATCGAAAAAAACACACAATTGTCTATTTCGCAGTTTAAACATGAACCAAAGCCAGTCTTCATGGATGGCTTGGAAATGAACAGACCCTTGGATATAGATTCTTAAAAAGATATGACCTCTTAATGTTTAAAGTCACTATCTTAGCATTCAGGTGGCTAGTGTGCTGTTAGGACACCATGTTCTTTTCTTGCCTTTAACATGGCACACCTATTTGATACAGTGATATGGCAAGGAGTAAGAAACAGCTAGTTTCAACTTCTTTTTCTTCATTTGGCGTCAAAACATCTGAATTAGTGGTCGTCAACGTTTCTGTGGGCTGTTTCCTCTCTGCAATCAAACGTCACTGTGGGCTAGTCTCAACTCTCCAATCAAACATCTCTGTGGGCTGGTCTCCCCTTTCCAATCAAACATCGCTGTGGGCTGGTCTCCCTCTCCAATCAAACGTCGCTGTGGGCTGGTCTCCCTCTCCAATCAAACATCACTGTGGGCTGGTCTCCCTTTCCAATCAAACATCACTGTGGGCTGGTCTCCCTTTCCAATCAAACGTCGCTGTGGGCTGGTCTGCCTCTCCAATCAAACATCACTGTGGGCTGGTCTCCCTTTCCAATCAAACATCACTGCGAGCTGGTCTCCCTTTCCAATCAAACATCACTGTGGGCTGGTCTCCCTTTCCAATCAAACGTCGCTGTGGGCTGGTTCCCCCTCTCCAATCAAACATCACTGTGGGCTGGTCTCCCTTTCCAATCAAACATCAATGTGGACTGGTCTCCCTTTCCAATCAAACGTCGCTGTGGGCTGGTCTCCCTTTCCAATCAAACGTCGCTGTGGGCTGGTCTCCCCTCTCCACTGAAACTTCTCTCTGGGATGGTTTCCCCTCTCCACTCAAACGTATCTGTGGGCTGGTCTTTCCTCTCCGTTTAAAACGCGGCGTATTTCCAGCGCATATCTCGCGAAGTTGTAGGTGAGGAGGGTGACCCATATTGCCGCGTTGGCGAATCAGATTTGCTACATCAACGATCGTATCTGTCCGATCAGACCCGAATAGGAAATGACAGGTGGAGCAGCGCTGCAGTGAGGAGCGTGCTGGATGAAAGGAGGCCTTCTGGGCTGTCTCCCCGAATCCAATTTTTCATGCAATTCTATTGCTAGAAAGGTCCACCACCCATTTAAACGGGTAGCCAGGCGTGCCCCTCCGCGATCCCAACAGTACCCTTCGTTAACCACCGCATAATTAGTGTGCACGCCCTGCTGTATAAAGATAATAAATATCTTATTGTAAAACTGCGGTAGCTCTGTTATAGGGATGTTGGTTAATGATTTGTCGGTTGTTGTTTTTTAACGACTCCCAACTATTTTGCCCTTTTAAAGAGGCGAAATCGCCAACTGGAATGGGGACGGGTGCTTGCAAAACTATGCCAAGTAAATGACTGCAAATTCCAGCACAGACCTCATTCGATATATTATATGCGTGTTCTTCATGTTTAAAATCAGTTGCAGGTCATCTCAATGATAGTATTTTATGTTTTACATTAGCCTGTCGCGACAACACCTGCGACAGACTTCGAACCCATTGTAAAGGGTATCTAAAAACTAGTGTTCCTTTCAGAAATATTTTAAGGGAATGTGGCACCTTTATGACGTGATTTTAACTGAGATAGCCAAGCTGTAAGGTATGCCGGAAAACCCGGAAAGAAGTCATGTGTGGAAGTACCTAGTGTAGGCCGGTGTGCATGCTTGTCGTATTGATACCAAATGGGTGGTTTTAAAACTGTTCATAATCACGAACCCCCTTAAGCAGGAGGACCCCTTGAGGTGAGCCCCTCTAAGGTTGGATCCCCACTTTTCAAATTGTTCCTATACTCCTGCCTTGGTGGGTATCACAAGCTTTGGGGAAACCCTGACCTGGGTGATTACGCAAATAGAACGACCACCCAAGGAGCACAAGTTTTAAAACCCTGGGGAGTGTGCATTCAGCTTCCATCGTGCCCTTTCCTCACACAATGCTAAGTAAGTGGCTGAGTGGAAAGAACCGTTCATATTTGTTCTAATGGGATACACTGACCTTCCTAATTTTCCGTCTATGGCACCTGCAAGCTATCTTGAGCCAATTTTGTAGCATTTATAATGACTTGTTATAAGCAAATCAGGCTCATGCGGAAACGCAAATGACGTTCTTTTCTGACATATCTGTTTAGGTATACGACAAAACTCGTATTTTGCATCAACATTCAAGATGCCTGCCCTTGAAAATTACAAAAAATGACACATTCCTTCCTTGACCTTCCTAGACTTGCCTTCAAATCCATGAACATCGTGAGGTTTTTATTAACAATTATGGGAGCATAATTGTGCCTGGGTTATAATGCTAAAGAAGTTTTACATTGTCTTTGGAAATGAACTTCTGGCTGTATTTCAGAATGACAGTATTGCTCACTTGTATATGTATGTTAACGCACGTATGTTTCAGGTTATGTACATGTATGTATAATCTTATTTTAGCAAAGACAAGGCCCTTAATCGCCCCGCTCCTTATCAAATTTGACTTCAAAATCTTAACCCTTGACCGCCCTGCTTCTTATCATAATTTGACCTAAGAATTGATTTTTTGTTGGTGCATTTTGGACTGAAATTTGAGAAAACAACTTAATCACATGGGATAATTCATAAGCATTTGAAAAAAATTACCGTCATCAGCAGCAGATTCAGGGAAGGACTACTACAGTGATGTCCCTCCCTCCCACTACAGAGATTTACCCACTTTTAACCTATTTTGGCTGATTCTCCGATAAAAGTTTGTTTTCTGCAATTTTATACAGGCTCCCAGCAAACCATTTTTTCTAGATCCGCTCTACCTGTAATTGAAGTTGGGACAAAGCTTTAGTTGTGTGACATAGGTATCATTATTTTCGGAGTCATAAGTCTGTTAAAATGTATGGAGTTACTGAATGTATTTCTCCAGCTAACAAACCTAAATTTTTACTAACGAGTGCTTTGTATTTCTATGGAAAGATATGGTGGGAAAGGTCTGGGAAGATCTCAGTCACATTTCTGGATCATTAATCACACCTACTCCGCTCAGATCCGTATCCTCTTGCTGCTATTGCTGATAGATTTTGCACGGTATGTGACTGCCCACATTTTTCTCACACCCTAGCTCGGTTCAGCAATTTTACCTTATAAATATACACTTTGTACGAATCTTTCAATAATTCTAGGTCTGGGCAGCACCTGTGTCGTATCACTGCCCAGTTTTCCAGTGCAAGCCTCTTGCAGAGACTGCGGGTTCGAGTCTACCCAAAGGAAAGCCCGCCTTCCCTCACCGTCTGGGCCTTCTTCCACTTCCCATCAGACACTGTATGACCAGGGTGGATGGTACGCTCCATACACAGCCTTGAGTACAACAAAACTTTATACATTTATGGAGCGGAAATAACATGGCATATTACGGTGACATGATATATCACGTATAGCGAGATGGGTTCAGTGCCTACAGCATTGACGTTTCACCTGAAACACAAATACTGCGTCTTCATAAGCCTTCTTAATCGGCTCACTCTATAAGATAAAGCCGTCGCATTAAGCCTACAGTCACGCCACTACTGTGCGGGCGCGTTTGTGAGACTGAGCCTTGACTGTAGGCTGTTGTTGGCACTGGCGACAAAAGCGGCGCGGAGGCTGTTAGCTGTTAGCTGACGGGCCGGTATATCCGGCCGCCGCAGGCCTAGCCTGGAACTACAGCTGAGGCCGCTCCAGCCCCGCCGCCGTCTCTCCCCGAGCAAGTGCCTGACCCTGGCGGCGCACTCACGGCCACGCCGAGCGCCCACCGCCGAGCGCCTGCCCCGACCTCTCCTGCGTGTGTACCGTCACCTTCATTCAAATACCACTGAAACGTCGCGCAATTTTTTAGTTGCAAACATCGAAACGACATGAGAATTTCTCTTGATCGCCAAAATGTCTTCCAAATTTTAAGAAACCTCGTATTGAGGTAGCCTCCGACCCTCTCAGTCTCACGTCTTTTAACTCAGTCAAACTGTTTGAGCCATCAAACAAGGTTTCAATTTTCCGCTGCCAGGTTGTGTCGTAAAATATGTCAAATGACCTTGCTTCTCATATTCTCACCACTGACCCACATGATGTGTGGAGGGTCGTTCAATCTCGTACAACCAAGGAAGTTGACTACTTTGCGCTACGCTCGGTTAGTCAGGCGAAGCGACCTCTCAGTTTTTGCACTCATATTATGCATCTGGAGGAACCTGCTGTTGGTGCTCATGATGGCCAAATGTGAGAGTGTTACCATACCGCTGTGTCCGTGACCTGATTCAACCCACTCCTATCGTCAGGCCCAATAAGCCCTGTTGGATTCCATGGTGTATTCCTAGTGTCTTAAGAAACACGGTTACTAAGGTTCTCTGTTTACTCATGCTTAATCCGTGTTCCTTTGGGCTCGGCACCCTCAGGTCCTAAACTGCACGCAATCCTCTCTAACAAGAATCCCCCTGAACCATCGTTCAGTAGCACCAAGCATTTACTGCGGAAGCTACAACACCTAAGAATTTTCCGAAAATCTATACATACATGCTAAAACCTCTCATGTTCCTCTAGTCTGATGTTAAAAATTATTTTGGTCCTGAGTTTGGCAACGCCACGTGCAAAAGAAAACCAAGGTAAGAAACGATCCATCGAATTCAATCTTTTGCTCCCCCTACTGTACGTAAGTCGAAGAAAACGTGTTTCCCATGTTGAATTTTGTAAAACGTTTCAACCTTGACAAGATTTTTGTCCATTGGGATTTTAAAAAGATCGGGACGACATGGCTCCCTCTTCCACGATACCAAATATAAATGATATGAGTGCAGTATTCAGGCGGGCTCTGGTTCGACAGCAGGTTGCTTCAGAATTATTCATGATAATGCTTGGCTGAAGCATGGCTTCACTCCAAATGCATGCATCTTTTGCAACCTTCACTTTTGCCTGACCTTATACATCTTTAGCCACTTAAGCTCCTCATACGTCCATATTTCCATCAAATATTTGTTAATGTCTCAGTTGTGAAAACACAATTGATTCGCATGAGGTCTCCTAGAGCCATTTGCGTTCGTTTGGCTTTGGATGCTTGCAGACCGGTATACATATGCCACGGACTCGTTTCGCATAGCAGAGAAGCACTTCATGACTCAGTGGGAAGGTCATAGCTCCCTGACCATAAATCATGTAAATTAAATACCTAACTGCCATACTCCAGCCCGCTTACAATGTGGCAAGAGAGGGAAACTTCTCGCCATTCTCAAATTGTGTACGATTGCAAAATCATAAAACCAAGTGTTCCAAAATCTTTCGGAAACAGTTATGTTCCATTTATCTCCAGACCTCTGGTAATAAGCGATGTCGCACTTTGAATAATGGTTTACAAGCAGAGCTTTTTGTTTTGGTAAGCTGCAAAGAATGTATAGGTTACAAAATTTCCTGTTGCTCCTGTTCCTTCCAATTATATGTCGGTGCAAGTTTACGTCCTGTAGAGGTTGTAAACAATTTACTAATTTTAACAGTTTAACAGTTTAAAGCGATGTCCGTCTTCGACGTTTAAGAAAATACATGCTAAATTTTTTACACGACCATGGAACATAAAGACGCGACGTCAACTTTACCACTGGAATTCTTACCGCTGCCAAGGACAACGTGGATCTATAAATTGCTGAGTCCATCTACGTTCGAAAATTAAAACCAACAATGAACAGCGTATAATGCGTGCCCTAGGAATCAAATCGGTTCACTGACATCGGACTCTTTTCATTAAAACCTCTCACCTATAGAAAGGTGAATTATTTTGAACTCTGCAGATTTTTTACTTCGAGAAGGGAAGTCGTTTTGAGTGAAAACCATGTACTGCGCCACGATGCGGAATTTTTCTTAGCTGATGTTTAGCTGTTTTGTATCATCGTGTATTACTCCCACCCATGGTGGTTTTAAAGGTTGTATGTTAGGATTTAACTATGGGGAAGGTGGCGTGGATGGCGTAAACCGATACTTGTAGACTATTTAATATGCAAAAACAACACCTAAATTTTTCCTGGGCAGCATGGACTTAAAACTTTTCTTAAAGTTTTCCCTCGCATACAATGAAAACTTTTTTGTTACAATGGCGCATACAGCAGAGCTATTGAAAAGATAGACGCACCATTGGAAACCTCTCGCTAAGTCCGATCGAATAGAAAGCTTAGGTTTTGTATGTCCCCGTATATTTCCTGTGAAGTCAAATCCTAAATTGAACCTGACCTGACTTAGAGTAAGGTCGTGACCAACATAAGCCATAATGTCTATGATTCGAACTGCAGTGACATGCTTAATACGATTATATCAAAATTAACGCTCCACATCCATTCTTTGCGGAGTTATCGAAACTAAACTGGTTTCCCCATACCTTTTCGGCGGAGGGTTCGTGGTCCTGATCTGGCCCTAGGTCATTGATATTAAAAATCCTATTGCCACAAATTTTTGAACTCGTCAACCGGATTATGCGAAGTAGATTTGGTCGATGGATTAAGTATGTTCTTCATGCCGTACCGCTAAACATCTCCTTTATTTAGCTTAGGTCACTTGACCTGGGCAAGTGATCTGACCTGAAATGACACTGACTCCAAATTTTGTCAGGAGCTTTAAAATAATACCAGGTAACAGGTATACCAAGTGCGGTGGTGCGCATTTTATACCATCTACGAAAAACTTTAGGGTTTGGGGGCGGTTGCCTGCCCCCGTATCGGCGCGTGCTAGGAGTTGCTCCGTGTCGCCGACTGTGCTCCACTTCCTGAGACCTTACAGCACCATTTATGTACGACCCTGAAGAGGCCAATGGAGAGAGACGAAGGGGTAGGTCCTCCCCGTTAGTTCTTCTGAGACACCGCGGCAGGCGGCCATGTTGGGTGTCGAGGACATCCTAAATGGGCACCGAAGCACCATACACTGCCCAAACGTTTCGGAGCATGCGGCTTAACCACTGGAAGCTGCCTCAGGGAGAAGTGCATTGTTCTCAGCATCCTTCAACGAGGCCGCCCTTCCATTACCACCCGAATACTAGTGCGGGCGCCCAGTCCTGAGATGAGTTACGCAGACTGGTTCACAACAGACGCTCGGCAAAATAACATTACAGTCCCTCGTTTTGCTCAATCGGTGGATAAGGTAGTGGACCATTACATTGGATAGGCGATGGACCATCACAGTGGATAGGTAATAGACTATCATGGTGGATAGGGTAATGGACCATCACAGTGGATAGGTAATGGACTTTCACGGTGGATAGGGTAATGGATCATCACGGTGGATAGGGCCATGGACCATCACGGTAGATAGGGTGATGGACCATCACGGTGGATAGGGTAATGGACCATCACAGGGTGCATAAGGTAGTGGACCATTGCGGTGTATAGGGCCATAGACCATCACGGTGGGCCGTAGTGGGCCTTAAGTCCAACAATGACAATAGATTTCCTCAACAAAGGTGATCTGTGTGCAACACAGCTGCTCCGCCCTTTACGCTTCATGCTTTTCTCATGGCCTTCGCGCCAGTCTATAGCTTTACAACAAAATACACTCTCAATCCTGCCACCTAACCATGCATGGCTTGCTCACAACCTAATCTTTTCTTTGCACACAACGTGAGCATCAATGTCATGCTCTCACTGGGCTATCGGACAGTTTTGCTTTACCATCGAGTGACAACCTTTCCAGTCACGATTTTTGTCTGGGCACTACGGTTTTGTAGAACCAGCAGCTGCGGCTTTGTAACAAGAAGTGGGAGCTACCAGACGGAAATAAAAACTTCGTGATGAGACTTGGAGCTCCCTTGATTGAAGGCAATAGTTCTAGCAAGAAGTAGAAACTAACATTACTGAGATTAAATATCTACGGTAAAGGGCTGCAACTATGACTAGATTGAGACAGCAGGAGGAACATCCGACTGAGATGGAGAATCTCGTGCGGTTGATGCCAGGCTCGCAGCGACAGCTGGCACTTAACACTTCACGCTTCTGCATTTCAAGTCCACCACAAGTTGGGCATTGTTCTCTTCCAACTAGGCATATGTGAGGAATACCTAGAAAGTGTTGGTGCGGTTGGATTTATCAGGTAGTATTCATGGTTACTACTATGAACACATATCCCACTAAGAACAAACATACGTTGAATATAAAAGAAGATCCACCAGTTTAGCTTACAATGGCCAATGGTTTATTTGGAGCCCAGTGATTGACTTTTCTGTTTTGAAATATATACATTAAATATAAAAATATTTAGGTGCAAGGCTAGGGCGCCATTTTGGGGTACCCTCTTTACCTCCAATGTGCAAACTAAACAATAATTGACAGCACCAATAATCAAAACAAAGCCCATGATGACATGAATGAAAATAATTGGTGAAGCTGTGAGCTCGAATTCTTTTTTGTGTTGAGGAATTGTTGTATCCCCTTTCATCTGGCTGATAATTATCATGAGCTCAGGAAAGCTGTTTCTTCCTCACTTTTGGCCGTTAAGTTCCAATTTTTCAACTATTTGAAACACTGTGCACTATGCACTACAAGCGTGCGCTCTGGACTGTGAGAGTGATGAGTATGAGATCTGAATGCTTCATATATTTCCAGGAATAAAACGATCACACCGAAGCTGTTAAGAAATCTAATAGGAAACATGTTTTCGCCCCCCTCATTTAGGCTGCGATATCCGGTTTGCGGTGAGTTGTGTTCAGTGGCTGGGTGTAACAGGGGGGAGGGGGGTTGCCTTCAGCTGCACCGTTGCAGTTGCAGCGCGAGTGTGCGCGACCTTCGATGTCAGCTGAGAGACCGCTCAGCGCTCGTCAGCAGACAATGGCTGCAAGCCTGGGCCCGATGAAGCAACTCAGGTCAGGCGGAGCTGGGTTACATACGGTGCCCGCTGAGGTACCGCAGCTAAAGCGGGAGCGGGATCAACCTGGCGACTGCCGGGTACCGCTCCTGCGTCGTCTTTGCGAAACTGTTAGTATCATTCTGTCAGCAGTTTGTCCCGTGGTGTTCTCCATAGTTAATTTTCAGGATGATTTTTGTGTGAAAGCTACCAGCACCCATGACGAGCAAAAAAGAAAATACAAATATCTGACACTCTAAATAGTTAAATAACTCAATAACCATTTACCCGTAACAGTATATAATATGATCGATAACCATAGCCAGTGGCACAACCGTAACGCATCGATAAACATAGGCACGACAATTACTTATTCCTTGCGCTCATAATGAAACATATTGTTTTTACACGTGTTCCTGAACTAGCTGTTTTATTTCCAAATGTTTTTTGTATAAATACGATCATCATCCATAGAATTTCAAATCTGCTACGGATCAAAATCTGCATTTGCTCTGCATGATCAGGCAAAAGCTATCATAGAGGCATTTCTCTCAGCTTGCGTGTCTCACCGCCACTATCCTGTAAGCCTACACTATGCGGTCAGACTCACGATGGGTGTGGACGCTCAACTGCCCAGCGCAGCACCGAAGGACAAGTTGTGGTGAGAGGTTTTCTATACCGATAACCCAGCGTCAGCTACGGGTCATAACCTCTCAGTTAAAAACGCATGAGGAAAACAGGTATTGGTCGAACATGGATATATTTCTGTAGACACGTTCTAGAATAAGCTCTTATTCCAAAATCTTAATATATTAAGGCACCCCTCGGGGCTCAGGGGTATCGTCAAATTTTTTCCCATGGGGGTCATATTTCAAAGGGACCCTCTATCTCTGATCCCGAAGGGCCCTTAACTTCTGGTTGTCCTCCAAAATGTGAAGGAGAGGAGGAGGAGGGGGGCAAATAATCAGTTTTGCTTTAGGTACCACTGTAATCAATCTTGTTTGCTGTTTGATATTCTCCTTTATTCAACAAGGGTCCTCCAATGTATTCCAAGATATTTTATTGTGAATAAAATACGTATTAATGAGGCTGAGGGTTTCCTCTGGTTCCTCTACCATAAGAGGGGCTCCTGCGTTCCATCTATTTTATCGGATGGGGCCTCTTTGACCTGGTCAATGATCTGACATTGAAATATGGGAAATGTTAGCGAAGTTGCTAACCTTTAGTTCTGTTACAGTTCTGCTATTGACCTGAGATAATCGTTTTTAATTTAGGGGGCTCCTTTACCAGTTAGGGAGCCTCTCATGCATATTAGGAGCCTCAATTATGAGAACGGTGTGGTATCAATGGCGCTGGAGACCTTTGCCTGCGCTCGCCACTTAGTTGGTCGGACGGGATTTCCTTAGCCTGTTCTGGTGGTCTATTCTTGAAATATAAAACAGACTAGCTCGTGTGGTTGACCTAAAAGCATCATCTACAATTTAAGGGGCTTTTCATGCATGTCAGTGACCTCAGATAGGACTCAGGCCCGTATCGATGACGCTGGGGCCTACTCTTCTTTGCCTGGCCTCCGCGTGTTACCAAATTCACCGAACTAGGCCTCCTTTACTTGTTCAGGGCCTTGTCTTGAAATATCGAAGACACTTACTTCTGTGGACGACTTACTAACAATTGTTGGGGTTTAACGGCGCACCAACTGCCAACTGCCAAGTTTGTACGACGTCGCCAACTGTCACCCTGTTTGGATGGATTTGTGGGTTCAGATGGGCTCATTCAGAGACTTCGCCGAAGCTCGAACCCGGGACCTGTGACTTTGAAGGCCAATGCTCTACCACTGAGCCACACATTCCCTGTGGGAGACTTAACATTATTTTTACCTTTTAAGGGGACCCATTTCTTAGCCCTGGGGACGGCTGGCCCATGTCAGTGACTTTCAATATGCGCAGAACACGTATCAATGGCAATACGGATGCCTCTAACGTTATGGGCCCCCTTGCGCCATTTAAATTGTTGGGTTTGGCCTCCTTAACCTGTTCAGGCACTTATTTCGCCTGCCAGGGGACCTCCCCATACAAAAGGGAAGAGAGCTTCAACGTCTTATAGGCATGTGCTTGTTGTTAACTTGTTACCACATTTGTAGTTCGTCATACTTTTGAGGTTCTCCAAGGCTTCCAGCATCGAAGTGGGCCTCCTGAGTTTAGCCGGTCTCCTAAAATTGCATAAGGGCCAAGCTCCCATGGTGGCCTGGCAGGGTCGCCTTGCAAGTTGGGATCCGTTAAAACTGAGAAGGAATCTGGGACTTCTTAAATCTTGCTTGGCACAGGTCTGAGCAGTAGCGTACTAGGTACATGGGGAGGAGGGGGGGCTTAGCCCCTTCTTAACTCAAGACCTACCCAACGGATTTTCTCCATCTTAAGTGCAATCGATAACCCCATACAAAACGACCCCAAAAATATCAACTTTGATTATATAAGACCAAAATTTATACCGTAATCTGAGTAAATTTAGACGAATTACCATATCTGCGGTTTATCTTACCCAGTTCAAATACTCAAGAGACTGCATTTCACTTTTAATGGCCTGAGACTAATGAAAATTGGCACGAAAAGGAATTTGACAATAAAAATAACATTCTGTTCTGATACAGTATTAATATAAATGACGTCCGAATATGTACATACATTGATCCAAATTCCAAGGAAAACTTGATAATAATGTTTACCAATGGGAGTCTGGCCGCCTAAGCTAAGGTTTAAGACGATAATTTCTTGAAAGGTGCTGAATGTTCCGTGTATCTTCCGTTAGGGATAAATGCTAAAAAGCGTGAAGGAGGGCTAAAGAGCCCTCCTATGTCAGGCGCGGGTTAGATGTAAGTTCTCGGAGAGCTTGCTGCAGATAGGGCACCATGCTGGATATGTCGAGAGAAATGGCCTAAAGCCCTTTGTGATAAAATTGTCAAGTAAAAGGCGGCAGGTGTGAGAAGATGCCTAAAAACTGAAAACAGCCATAAAGAAGAAGAACAAATTAACAATACTCTGAATCCCACCTTATCCGTAGATCCTTGCGTAGACACCATGGAAGCAAAATCAGCATAAAAACCCCGAATGGACCTAAAATGGGTGCAAAAGCACGGGTGAGATGTGGCTACCTCAGAATGAACTAAAACGCTACTGAAAAGAACCAGACTCGGTGGGAAAAATAAAATTCAGGGCACAAACTATAACTGTGTATGTGAACCAAAATGCCTTGTATACACTAAAACTGCAATGGAAGACACAAAACCTCAATAACAGTGTGGATAAGGATAAAAGGGAACTAAACGTCAGGAAAAGGTAAAACACGACGTTTCGGTCCCGACGATGGTCCCGACAATGGTCCTAATGGTGGCCCAGGCTGGACCATCATCTGGTGTAAGGAAGTTTTTCCCACCGAGTTTGGTTCTTTTGAGCAGCGTTTTAGTTCATTCTGAGGCGCGGGTTGGGCAGGTTTTCAGACTTGGGTCAATAACTCGGGAAACAATGATGGAGCTTTCGTTTTGATGCCATCACGTTTGAATTGTCATTGCTAGTTATATCATACGCATACTGACTTTGCTTGGTCAGACGGTGCCTTAACCTGGTCTTGGGTTCCGCCATTTTTACATTGGAGCTAGCGTGGTCGTACTATGCATAGATAATTAAATTTTCCATAACGAGGAGAAGCGAATGATGCCAATGAACTGACTAACTTAAACCAGTCATACGCTAGATACAAAAAGGCATCATCTGTCATGATCTTGATGTTGACCTGTGCCAAAAAGTGAACAATACAGTTCCGTAATCGTTTATCCTGAGCCATCTACCACTCTTCGCGTATTCTCGTTATACGGCAAATGAGGGGTTTTACAAACCCCTCCCTCCTTTGGGCGAAGGTGGACCAGAGGTCCACGGGGTTGGATTCAAAACAGACCAGTTGCTTATGCCGTACGCTGTCGCTAAATTACTTTATATGAAAGCCGTTTATCATGTTTAGAGATTCAATCCATACAGGATATCCCACGTTCTGGGCAGGTTGTTCGACGTGCCCTGTGGGTGGTAAAGAAAAGAAAATATAAAAACACTGTTGTTACATTAAGAGAGGCTTGAAGGGCTTTTTTTACCTTCTAAAGACATTTTTAGCGGAATAGAAAAGCTTCATATTTACTCTCACCCATAAGGGCAACACGAGAGCCCAGGGAGAGACAGACGCCCACCTTCAGCAGCGGTTAGGTGTGCGTTCCTATGGCTGAAACCACGCGACCGCTAATGGTCTCGTGCTAAATACCACTAATCGAGTGCTATGCCGAAGTGCCAAGACGCCACAGCTGAGTAATTGCCAAGAATGGGATCCAGGCATATCAACCGGGCTGCTTACAGATAAAAAGTGTCCATCAACCCTCCGACATTTCCAGCGGTGTAACAGAGCATATTGTACAGTATTGGAAATATGTCATACTGTGACGTCATAGGTCAGTGACCTGGAATGACCTTGACCTCAAACTTTCAGAAAATGTTCCATGGGGCTTTCCCTTTATTTTCTTAGTCTGCTGTTACTGTGTGTCCATTTTTTGCATAATCTCTGAATTTCCCAATAGGTCTCCAGAACGGCCCAAATTTGGTCTTTTCAACCTCGTTTGACCTCGAAGATATTGACCTAGGTCCATGAAACTTGTTGTCTGAATCAAAATTTCTAAAAACCCTGCAAAGAAACACCACTGATGTTAATAACACCTGCACTAGAAACCCGTCACTCGAGAGATCCAAAGAACAGCTGCTTACGGCAAGATATACTTTTCTTTTTTCTCAAAAGACTGCAAGTTGCCACAGGCAACTAGCAGTAGTCCAAGTGCAGAAATGAGTGGCGATTACGAATCTGAAACTGGATTTCTGGTCTAGTGTGGTCTTCATCGTTGATTTCTTACATATTTCCCAAAACAATTTCTTCTGGGCTGAGAAGTGGAAGCTTGTTGTTTGTATATCGTCCATAAAATTCATGAAATTCCCTAAAACTTATTTATATCCCTTATCCTTCTTTTTTGTTCATTTTAGCTGATGATGCACATGTTTATTTCTGACAATCTTCGATTGGTGAAGTATTCACAACAAAATGCACAAGGGCCTATATCATGCCCCTTGGCTGTCTCCAACGGCATGAGTCACGAAAGAATGGCTTTAACGATACATTTTGGTACCAATATGGGTCTTAAAGCAAAAATGTGTTCATTTTCGAAAAAACGCAGGGAATTCTATGTTATATGGCGTTGACTTAGTTCAGAAAACAGACCTTCGGCTCTGAAATAGATGCAGGCTAAATCGACGCATTCACCACTGTACAGTGGAACACAGGTTTAATCACGCGCATTGACGGGGGTCTGAGCCACCTTTGCTTTGACGGGGGGAGCGGGTACCTGCCCCCCTCCTAAGATCTCGAGAACCATGGTAGGTAGCGAAAAACAGTAAACGGCGTTGGGCTGCCCATCCACTTCTCCATCGAAAACATTTGACCATTTTTTGGTAAGGCCACATTTAAGGTCACAAGACATGCCGTCATAGGGATAACGTAAAAATTAAGTTTTTCGGCCCTTACACCTGAACAAGTAAAGATAGAGCAAAACAAATTAAACTATATGAATCCTCTCAGCAAGCCGAATAGAATGATATATGATTTTACCTTGCTAGGTCAAATCAAGGATTTGACCTGGCCTGAGGTCAGGTCAGGATCAAATTATATAACAATGCATATCATTAGAACCGCAAAGCTCAGGTGAGTCTAATGGAGCTGAAATAAACGCTCTATCACCATCCGTTACTGAGTTATTCCATGAAAACCATTTTTCCCATGTATTTCTAATGGAGAGGTCATGCCTCGTACCTGACCTTAGGTCATCGATATAAAAAATACCGGAACATATTTTAGAGAACTTGGTAGGGCCATTATGTGACATGAGTTTCAATCGGATAAATTCACCCTGCTCCGACTTATGCTATCTTAAAGTTTTTTTGAGGTCGGGTCACTTGACCTGTACTGGTGACCTGACCTGAGACGACCTAACCTTAAAATTTTCAAAGAAGTTGTAAAAATGATGAGGAAAAAGGTATACCAAGTACAGTGGCGCTACGCGCCGCCGTTTTTCTGCTATCTCCGAAAAACCCGAGGGGGGGCGGGTACCCGCCCCTCCGTCAATGCGCGTGTTAACTCACCTATTGATCTGATATTCATATTACATAATGGGTCGATCTTGTACCAAAAATTGTGGTACATAATTTTTGTAGCGGTGACCTAGGCTTATGTACGGGTTTTGATCTCTCCATTGAATATGTTTGGGAAACGGGAATTGACCGAAAATGACTCTGTTTCCTAACATGTACTTTAGAATGCCTTCCCATTCTCCAAATCATAGATCGAGAGGGTGTTTGACACCCCCACCCCAAACTAGGGCCAAGGTGGTTCAGAGGCCCACTGGAGCGGGTGTTAACCTGCCCACGGGGGCCATGATGGCCCCCAGGTTTTCCGGGATAGAGAAAACGACGGGCGCAGCACCGCGGTTGAGGGCTCTACCCACGCAATTTTCCACCATCCCTGAAATTTTTTACCCGGTCCCCAAGATGGTCCAGACGAGGTAACAGGTACCACTCCCTTTAGTGCTCTGTAAGAGCATTTCAAGTCGATCGATTTGAACTTCCTCACTTGACCCTCCGGGTCTAGGTGTATATCCGGGATTTTTCGATTTCGTGTGGGTCGGTCCGGCGACCTCTCCCATTGGAAAGCATGGGGAAAGCTATTTTGATATAAAGCCACAAAATGATTGAATTCGACTGCTCAGAACAACGTTTTGGACACCCTTCACGGATCCCGGGGTTTTTGCCTTTGACTTTCCAGGTCATCAGGTCACCAGAGATCAAAACAGTATTTGCATAACTTTGACCTAATTGAGTGGGGTGAACAAACACCATCGTGTTTGTTTGTACTGGCTTTCATTTGATATACAACAAGGTACTTTTTGACCTTCGTGACCTCGGTCTATTAGGTCACGGGTGACCTCTGGGGTCAAACCACTGGGGGAGGTCTTTCGTTCCATAGCGGAAAGTATGGCAATTTGCTATCAAATGTACTTTACAGGCCTCAATAGCTCTAGTGACATAGGTTATGCCCGTTTGTTAATCATTGCATATTTGATGAAATAGCCGATCTTGACCTATTTGACCTCTGGGTCACATTGCCTGAGCACTAAACATGCGAAGTATTCTACTGAATTCACGCGGCTTTCTTTGACTTGCGATTTGCCTAACGCCCTATTTTCGAGTTGGGGGGCCATCGATGGCCCCCGGTGCGCGAGGTGGCGCCACCCCGGTGGGGGGGGTTAAAGAGCAGTACTATGAAGGGCCGTACCGGGGCACCCACAATGAAATATCGATTTAGTGTTAGAATACCTTTTAATTTATATTGTTTTTTTTCACTTTCAGGATCCAAAAGGACTGTGAGATGGCTAAAAAAAGATCATACCATGCCGTCTTCTTTTCGGTGGTGGTCTTCTACTTTTTTCATTTGGGAATCTCAAATCTTTTCGAAAATCTAAATCTCTGAACTAAGATCCCTTTTATAGAACTTTCTAACACCATGAGAGGTACATACTGGTGGTAAAAGCGTTCTTAAATTTTATATTCTTCAAAATGTTACTTTTCGTATGAGCCGTACACTCAAACAGGTGCTGGACATGACGTCTTAAATGTACTTTTAAATAAAATATCACATTTAAGAAATTAGTGGCAGATACAAGGGGGCCAGGAGCAAGTGCAGATCCAGGATTTCGGTCAGGGGCGCACCCTTGGTCAGCGGGGAGATGGTGCCCACTATCCGGGGCGCTTTCAGTCGGGTGCACCCGGCTGGCGCAGGGGGGGTGCTCCCGCGCCCCCTTAGGTCCACGCCTGAGGAGGTCCCGAAATTTCAAAGTGCCTATTTTCAAAAGATAGCTGGAGGCTGATCCGAGGCAATGGCGAGGAAGGCTCGAGCCCCCCAGCTCCCCAGAAATGAAGCCCTGGATTCGCCACTGTTACCGGAACCATCGAATTTTTAAACAAGAGCCTTCAGCACTCACGAATATATTCACTGAAAATGTGATAACCAGCCTCTTCATCCATGCACCATGCGTTCAACAGCGTAAACATAAATACACGCACATACCATACCCATACACTCACCCACACACAGGATCTGTGGGCGGTGCGCCCCTGAAGTGAGCGGTGGAGCTATAATTGGTGTGACCTTGGTGGGGACCAACACCTCCCCTCTGGGGACCGGTTATGCTAGCTAGCTACGGCTGAGGTAAGACGGTGGCTCCGGCGGATTGCACAGCCCGCCAGGCCACTTTCAGTTTCGTGGCGGCGGCGATGATGTCGGGGCGGTCGGCGGGCAGGTGGGGCGATACAGGCGATATGCAGCAGCGGGGTGTGCTGAAGCGCCTGCGCGCGTCCTTACGATCGATCGTATCTGGCCGGTGTCAAAATACGACTGGTTGTGTCCTGGGAGCCGCCTGTCCTTGCCGGCGCTACACCCGTCTCCGAAACGGTGGAGATTCAGAGGGCCTCGGCTCTCTGCTTGTGTAACTGTAGTGACGTCAGCCCGTGATTTAGCCTCCGGGCTGTTCAGCAGGCTCGGTACCAGTTTAGTCTGCGCTATACCGGATTTGGGCACGTGGCATCGCTGTCTTTCTAGGAAGCTCCATCATAATCTGTGATAAGCCCACGGATAGGAAAGTTATTGCAAACATGCGGCAAGAATGCAGTTGAAATCTTGCAGCACAAAAAATCATCTATCAATGAAAGGAATGCGCATTACGGCTGTTCCTGCAGTCCCAAAATACTAATGGAAGATTCGACGCAAGGAAACCTGTTTCCGAATTTGAACGGTTTGTTGGCCGATACTTGTTAGACGCGTATTGACGGGGGTCTCAGCCACCATTGCTTTGATGGGGCGCCGGTTACCCGCCCCCCTAAGATCTCCAGAACCACGCTAGATAGTGAAAAATGCTAAACGGCGTTAGATAGTGCATCCAAGTCTCTTTCGAAAACATTCAAACTATTTTTTGTCTGGCCACATTCAAGGTCACTGAAGGTTGGGGCATGCCACCGTAGAAATAACATGCAAATGAAGGTTTTCGGTTATTGCAACTGAAGAAGTCGAGATATAGGAAAAGAATCTAGACCATTGGAAACCTCGCAGAAAGTCAAATTGATCATATATAATATGACCTTGCTAGGCCAAATCTGGAATTTGACCTGACTTGAGGCCAAGTCATTGGTCAAATTAGTTAAAATGCATACCACTAGAACCAAAAATATAAGACGAACCTAATGCCGTTCAAATAAACGCTCAACCACCATCCATTACTGAGCTATTCAGTTTAAATCATTTGTCCCATGTATTTCCAATGGAGAGGTCATGGCTCGTAGGTAACCTCAGGTGCACGATATCAAACATATCGTTATCATTGATATCACATCATCATCAGTATCGGCATGAAAATAAAAAAATCATCAATATCGGCTATCGATATAAAAATATCGGAATATATTACGTAGTACTCGGTTGGCCCATTATGTGACATGAGCTTCAATTAGATATTTCAGAGAGTTCATCCTGTGCTTCCTTATGCTACCTTAAACTTTTTTAGGTAAAGTCACTGGTGACCTGACCTACACTGGTGACCTGACCTGAGATGACCTAATCTTCACAATTTGCTTAAAGTTGTGAGAATGATCGGAGAAAATATGTGCGAAGCAGGGCGGCGCTACGCACCGTTCTTTTTATTTTCTCTTCGAAAAATCCGAGGGAGGGGCGAGTACTCACCCACAGTCAATGCACGTGTTAAGATACCGACCCTGCGCTCCTCGAAGGTGTATGCAATAAAACTCGTCCTGACGCAATCAGTGACCGATTTTCATCGGGTCCAATCCACATACTCAAGCAGCCAAGCCACTGTCCACTCGTCTCAGACTGATCTAAATATCCACACGAGAATGCAGCCTCGATGTTGATTCAGTCCCGGGGTGGATCCGAAGTTTCTAACCAAGACGATACGCGGAGCTGTGAGTCGATATTTTCCAAAATCTGCTTTGAAATTGCGTTTTTAATTAACATGATATCCCAAGAAGAAGATGCTGGACTCACAGAGCTAATTTGAAATGCGCGTCTCGTCAGCACCACCCGTTGGACGGCTGATACGGCCCCGTGAGGTCAGTCGGCTTCTCGGCGCTGTGTGTCAGCGCAGACGGCGCTTGGATATCCTGTCAAACAGTGGCCCAACGCAAAAAACGGCCCTGGAGAGAGAGAGAGAGAGAGAGAGAGAGAGAGAGGGGGAGGAGAGAGAGAGAACATAAGATATGTCTACATCCCACCATTGCGCTGATTACTTTTTCTGCATTGCGAATCACTGCAGCGTCATGTCTTACATAGGTAGGAGCTCATCATTGCACAAACAGGCACTCGTTCATCCCTACGATCCGACCGAATCCGTTTTGATGGATCGTTTGTTTTTGAAATTCATTTGTCTGTTCCTGGAACTGGTTCTGCGTTGACATCTGACACGCTTTTGAACTGAATGAACCTAGTAAAACTGGCTGGTTTGATATGTCCACTATTCCTTTGAAATATTTGGTTTCCACCCGGTTTAGCAAATACACACAGGAAGCTCAAGGTCAACGCGTGTTTACTGTGACTGAACATAGCAGACAGGCCCTTACTAATTAACTATGGTGCTAATTAGGCAGTTGAGTGACTTAAGCTTGCAGGAATTTGACAATACTGCCACAAAATATCTACAAGTCGTCCTTGTACCCGTCACATTTGTATCAAGAGACGCAGGCAAGAGAGGTGGCTGGGGTAGCCCTCCTCGGATCGGGAGGACCCTCTTAAGTTTTGAAGAGTCTTCATTTAAAGAACACGCTTACTCGCTACCCCTAATATCTCAAAACCAACCTCGCCAGCATAAGTTTTGGACAGGCGAATACCCCAGTGGCAGGTTGTGGCTGGTAGCCAGAGTCTAATACCCCAGTGGCAGGTTGTGGCTGGTAGCCAGAGTCTAATACCCCAGTGGCAGGGTGTAGTTGGTAGCCAGAGTCTAATACCCCAGTGGCAGGTTGTGGCTGGTAGCCAGACTCTAATACCCCAGTGGCAGGGTATAGCTGGTAATCAGCAGGCTAGTGAGGTGAGGTGGGGTAACTGTGGCCGTTTGGGGTGGAATTGGGTCAGTTACTGGATGGGTTTTTCGTGGCAGAATGAGACGAGACTAAGCTAAGAGGGGTGGAATGGGGCGGGTGCCAAAAATGTGTCTTGCGCAGACTTCTATCGTTGACTTCTAGCTCTGATCATATATTTCATCGAAGTGTGTGTTTTATTGTTTTAAGTACGTCTTGTGTTATGCTTGATTTGTTATATTCTTGTCACCTGCTTTGGTCTATACTGATTATAAAACTGACATCGTGGTCTAAGTATCCATATCAAAATCTGGAAAAGCTAGTTTATGGTTCTACATGTTTGTTTGCCTGTCGATATGAGTTACAGTAATATCTTTTTTAGATGGTCCGTATAAATATTTATGTTGCTAATCTTAATCTGTGTTATGATTGAGACACAATGCATGTGTCGACTTCCATTTTAAAACCGGCACAGACACTGCCCACCATCTCATATGATGCCAGCCTCAGTCACGGAAGAGGCAGTGAGCACAGCAGTGGGTTATGAACATGTCTCAACTCCCGGCAGTGCTGCGTGCACCCTCCATTGTCTCAGCCTTTTATTTCGTGGATCTCCTGCGAGTTCGGAAGTAGGAGGCTGACAGACTCGAGCTGTGGTGGTTGGAGCATGCCAACACCAAAACGTTGTGTCACAGCCCAATGCCTCATGTCAAAACGCTATGGAGACTCGGCTACCTGTGTTGAAGGGAAAAGGAAAGGTCAAACCTGTAGGACGCTAAAAATGTCAAATACCCAAAACAGTTGCCTATTAAAAGGTCCTTTTAAATGCAAGTACCTTTTGAAGGTACACTGAATCCGCACAAAATTTAAAAATTGCGAATTAATGCAAAACACCTCAGTAAACATGTTTCTGAAATCAGAGCGCGGTGTCCTGAAAATCATCCACTTATGCGTAATAATGCCGCCATTAGAAACGCTACCCGAAGACATGTTGACCACTGTAGGCTTGATTTGGGGCATTCCTCAAAGTTTGCATTTACACCAGCAGGCCTCAGCCTACTGGAAAGCTAAGAAATCGATTTGTGATCGAAGCCTTCTCCTTCTCGGATGGCTGACAAGGCCACCACAGACCTGGAGACAGGGTGTATCCTCGTGGCCACACGACGCAGTAGAGAGCGTGTGAAGCATCTGCCTCCGATGGTATATAAAGAAAAAGGAACTGACTGTACTTATGCTGCTATTTGATATCATCTGGCTTGCCAGTCCTTTTGCAGTACAATGATATAGGCTCCAGCCCTCTGCTCAATACCTAAGCAGTGAGAGAACGTACGAAAAGTTGGTGATCGGTTGCTGCAGGCGCACTGGAGCTGCGGCGCACAGGAGCTGCGGTGCTCGGGAGCTGCGGCGCACAGGAGCTGCGGTGCTCGGGAGCTGCGGCGCACAGGAGCTGCGGTGCTCGGGAGCTGCAGCGCTCGGGAGCTGCGGCGCACAGGAGCTGCGGTGGTCGGGAGCTGCGGTGCTCAGGAGCTGCGGCGCACAGGAGCTGCGGCGCTCGGGGGCTGCGGCGCTCAGGAGCTGCAGCGCTCAGGGGCTACGGTGCTCAGGTGCTGCGGCGCTCAGGAGCTGCGGTGCTCGGGAGCTGCGGTGCTCAGGAGCTGCGGCGCACAGGAGCTGCGGTGCTCGGGAGCTGCGGCGCACAGGAGCTGCGGTGCTCGGGAGCTGCGGTGCTCAGGAGCTGCGGCGTACAGGAGCTGCGGCGCTCGGGAGCCGCGGTGCTCAGGAGCTGCGGCGCACAGGAGCTGCGGTGCTCGGGAGCTGCGGTGCTCAGGAGCTGCGGCGCACAGGAGCTGCGGCGCTCGAGAGCTGCGGTGCTCAGGAGCTGCAGCGCTTAGGGTTGTGGCGCTCAGGGGCTGTGACGCTCAGGGTTGTGGCGCTCAGGAGCTGCAGTCTCAGGAGGTGCGGCGCTCAGTTGGCCAGACCTAGGCCGACTGGTTACTGACCTGTTCTGAGCTGTATCCAGTGGCACACTTTGCCCGTTAGATGTTATAGAACATGTCATGTGTATTGTTTCGAATAATTATTAGGTAAATGCACCTGTCAATTTACTTTCTGCACGATTGATATTAGGGCTCGATCTAGGCTAATGGCTGGAAGGGGGGCCAAGGGGGCACAAAATCGTGAAAAACAAATGCTTTTTTAAGAAAAATCGACGAAAGTCAGGAGGTTTGGGGGCAAATGCCATTTTTGGCCCCCACTCGATCTGCTTCCGATTGTTATAGATATGCAATGCTGAAACAAATTGAATTTTTGTTGGCCTTCTCATGTTCCATATCCTTAATTTACTTTGTCGTCCTTTCTTACTGCATACTTTGCTGATCTTTCGTAAAGATGTGATTATTGGTATGATTTTTATATCTTAACCACCCCAGAAACATTAAAAAACGCTGTTTTTAGTTTGTCTACATCGGTGAGAGTGAGGTAGTAGGACCAGGAATGCAACCCCCACAACGACACAAAGATCCTGTTGCTATTGATAACCCGCAGAATTGTCCGAATTAAGAAGTACCCTGCGCACTGCAAGCTTCCTTTATGCAAGTCCAAATAAGTTAAGTGCGCTGGAAATAACAGTTTCCGTTTCAGATAACTTACCATGGTAATAAAGCTTAGTGCTGGCACACCTCACTGAAGCTCATCAGCGTGACGATGTGCATTCATTTGTGCGGGGCATCAGCAGTAGCTTGGTCACGTCGCACAGGAATTCGGAGGAAAGTGGTTGCCTTGAGTCACGGCACCGGCCACACGTCACACTCGCCCTTTCCAGCGGCGGTGCTCCTCCAACGGCGGTGCTGCTCCAGTGGGGGTGACTTTTCCACTGGATGCTGCACTTCCTCAGAAAGCCCCAGGAAAGCGGCGGTGCGCGCACGCGACGAAAGAATTGTGTAGCTATTTCGTCCCAGTACTGGGACGAAATAGCTACACAAAGTACACCACTTCTTCCCGCTTGTTGAAGTAGGTGTACCGAAGACTCAAGAGAATGCTTTCCAAAAAGCTGCCAATTCATGAGGCAAGTGATAGCCCCATTTCGGACTGTGCAAATGTATTTTTCATGTGTCACATGGGCTCACTTGTATACATTTTTATTGTTTTTCCGATATGTATGTTGTATTCATGGTTGTTGTGATGTCGGGAGGAAATTAGTTGATACTTTGGTCACCATGCTTCCCGTTTATTGCCTCGAACGGACGGGGTCATTACGGCTAGTTTTCAGGATGATCTTTAATTGACCTGAGGTCAGGTCAATTTTACAAATGAACTAAGAGAGATTGTTGCACCCGATCCGATTCCCTTGAAGATAACACTCAGTTGAAGCCCCAAAACTTCTGTAACTCCAAAAGAGACTACTAGTGAGATGCTTAATTTTCCATCGTATTTATTAAATACATTCTTTGGCCTATCTCGACCCAGGTATTGGGTTGACCTAAAAAGGTGATGGCAATAGTTTTTATACTATTTCTCACCCTATATCTGATGTGGTTGGTATTTTGCTGTTCGAGCCAGTTCGAGGGCGATGACCAAGCGCAATGTAAATGCAGAGATTCTCTTAGGCTCACCAAGTTTGTACAAGTATCAATGCTGCACTAAAGTGAAACGTCCTTGAAATTTTCCTCTTGTAACGTAGACTTGACTGACGTAGGCTATGCCTCTTCTTCGAGAGATGATAGTTTGAACGGATGCCTTTTCAAATATAAGTTTTGTCCACGGTAAACTTTTCTGGATCAAAGTCTACCTAAAGCGTCAATGGACCTGTCTCAAAGACCCCGACCCACCATCCGAACGAGCAACTCCCGCAGTGACGGGTGAGTTTGGAAGCCAAAATTTAACATCCCGCGAAGCACAGGGACGGCCTCCCACCTCAGGTCATCCTCTCACCAGTCAGTTGCCAGCCAACCTACGTCGGGTAAATATTAAGCACCGGAGCGTCCCAGGGAATCAATCCCAAGCATTCACCAGTGCACTGCCACAGCACGGTTTTCTGAGCAGCGAGTCGTCACCAATGCTGTCCCAACTGAGCGACTGGGGCGGCAGTTGTTGATGCTGGCAACTATTGAACACGTATCGCTATGTATTTCTAACGCTTCTCGCAGGAGCACGACATAATCTACCAACTTGGCATATCTTATGTTGTCTGTACGATAATGTAAAATAATACTGACATGGTAGTGTGCATTGAAGATACGTGTCAGTACTTATGCATATCAATTCATAAAATGGTGGGCATCACTTTATAATTGATGCAGTTCGTCTATCGCTTCACCAAATCTCAGTAAATCCGGTATTTCAGTGATTTGGCGTTGCCCCAGCCTGCACCCCCTTCCGTCCAGGAAGATTGCGATGATCTGGGCATAAGCGACCCTGAGCCTGCTTCCACAGCATCATCTTCTGCTCCACAGGCTTGCTTTGCTAAGAAAGTTTCAGTGAAGCAACCTACCCCACAGAAAACTAGTGATTCATCGATTGGGGAAGGACGGATTCGTCAGATAAAAAAAACATGAAGAAAACTGAAGGCATTTTCCACTTTTGCGCACGATTGGATTAAAAGTAATCTCCATACAAAATGTTTGTCCTGGTGAGCTTGGGATATTTAAAAAGTTGGAAAATGAAATGTTTGAGACAAATTGAAGGGTGCTTTCATTTCTCGCACAGATCGCTTATGTGACGCTGATGTCAAAACACTGACTCATTGCACGAGCTTCACCCCCTAGCCGCTCCATGTCTTTAGAACCCATGGCTGATATTGATTTGCCCCACCTCCCAATCCAGCCATTGGGGAGACCGAGGCTGAAGGGCAGCCGATATATATATATATATATATATATATATATATATATATATATATATATATATATATATATAGAGAGAGAGAGAGAGAGGTGATTTATATATATATATATATATATGTATATATATCCAGGATTTGCGATGAGACAGGGCACTTAACACGCGCATTGACGGGGGTCTGAGCCACCTTCGCATTGACGGGGGCGGGGACCCGCCCCCTAAGATCTCGAGAACCACGGTAGGCAGCGAAAAACGGTAAACGGCGTTGGGCTGTCCATCTACTTCTCCATCGAAAACATTTGGACCATTTTTTGTCAGGTCACATTCAAGGTCACGAGAGGTCAAAACATGCCGTCATAGGGATAACATGTAAATTCAGTTTTTCGGCCATTACATCTGAACAAGTAAAGATAGAGCAGAACGACTTGAACTATATGAATCCTCTCAGCAGGCCGAATCGAATGATTTATGATTTGACATTGCTAGGTCAAATCAAGGATTTGACCTGACCTGAGGTCAGGTAGGGTCAAATTATATAAAATGCATATCATTAGAACTGCAAAGCCCAGGCGAGTCTAATGCAGAATAAATGCTCTATCACCATACGTTACTGAGTTATTCCGTAAAAACCATTTTTCCATGTATTTCCAATGGAGAGGTCATGCCTCGTACCCGACCTTAGGTCATCGATATCAAAAATACCGGAACATATTTTGAGAGCTCGGTGAGGCCATTATGTGATATGAGTTTCAATCGGATAAGTTCACCCTGCTCCGACTTATGCTATCTTTAACTTTTTTAGGTCGGGTCACTTGACCTGTACTGGTGACCTGACCTGAGATGATCCAACCTTAAAATTTTCACAGAAGTTGTAAAAATGATGAGGGAAAAGGTTGCCAGTACGGCGGCGCTACGTGCCGCCGTTTTTCTGCTATCTCCGAAAACCCGAGGGGCGGTACCCGCCCCCGTCAAAGGCCTGTTAAGTCTGTTGTCTCCTGGATCCGTCTAAGATTCGGTCATTTCTGATACCCTCGCACCACCTCGATTTGCTCTTGCACTTATCCCCGTTTCTGAAACATTTTCGAGGATAAATAAAACAAATTATTTGTATGACTACTTAAACCAATTCTGAGGGTATGTTTCCTCTTCCCATTCACCCTTCTCCAAGCTAAAATCGTTCCAACTTTCCTGAGACGCTGCATCGCTGGATGTGTAATTCACCGCTGCAACACACCCAGGCCACAGAACCTGGAAGGACGCCGTCCCTGGCACCCAGCACACTCCTGGAGTTCCTGTCCTGACTCCTTGAGTTCCTGTCCTGGCACCATACTCCTCGTATTCCTGCCTTGGAGCCAAGAAGGACCCCGTAAAACTCCTCGCATTCCTCTCCGGGAGCTATTCCTATTCTGGGGCCAAAAAGACGGGGTTGCGGAACCAGGCCTTTAATTTTCATCATTCGAGGAAATAATGTCGCCAATTCTGAACAAAACTGTAATAAACTACTACTTGTACTTCTGCTTCCATCGCAGTGTGGTTTTAGGGCCCAGTCTCTATAGTTTTGATGTCGAGGAGATATGTGAACGTTTTTCATAAAGCGTTGCCACCGGTAAAAGGTAAAGTGGCCAGTCGATCTTCACTGTGCTGCTGAGAAGGCGCCTTGCCCGGTAGAACGAAACATTATTATGATATGGGATCATTGTTGCCTGCTGGACTGACTGGTGACACAATCTTTCAATTTATTCCGATTTAGATGAAATCTGAAATTTGTTGTGAAAATTAGGGGTCATGCCTCCCCCGGCCCACTCTCATTGTGATACACATGCATTTGTTCGTCCGTGTTTCTTTACTCTTTCCACTGCAATGACATGACGGTGGCGGGATAAACGGCAAAAATCAGGTGCAAGATGCCAGAGATGGCACATTCTTTTCACAGCCCATAGTAAGCGGCTGTGGCTTTGTCGCCGTGCGGAGTGCAGCGGCGGAGTGCCCGGCGGTGGGAGCCCTGGCCGCGGCGCTCGCCTATAAAGCTATGCCAGGCGCGGCGGCGCCGATTCATTCTCGCGTAGCCTGGGTGGTGTGGTGTTTCCGCTCTGCCGTGTCTCCGAGCCGCCGACACCCATCAGGGACGGCGCACAGGACCGACGCCATGGTCAACAAGAGGTGAGCTTGGCTAGCTGCTGTCCTCAGGGAGACCCGTGTCGTGCTGAGAGCGTTAGCACTGACACTATGCTGACGTCGTGACACTCTGTTAGGAACCTATTACGCTGGATAAAGTTGACTAGTTGAATACGTCATGTATCTATGATGGAACAATTCAACACAATAAGGACTATCCCACGATTGATGCAAACACAAATGAGGCTTAGCTGCCTCCGGTACCATGAGGCCTCGTAAGCCAAGGTATAATTAAAGTATTTTTCCAACCCCTCGTTTTCGCTATCAGCTGGCAGAATTATCATTTTTCGATTAAATAATTCCTGAGAAATTAAGAATAGAAAATGTTTGTTTTACTATCTTTTTTCGAAAAGGAAAAAAACTCGATTCTAATAGGATGGAAACTTCCCTTGTTTTTGCAATATTGCTCTTGGCGGCATTTTCCTCGTTGGCTTTAGCACTGAATGGCTATTCGGCAATCATTGGGCATGCAACGAATGTGCCAAGCAAATATTTATTTTTGAATCAATGAAGAATACGTGAGTGAATTTTAAATCATATCAAATTAATCTGCTGATTTTATTTCCCATTAAAATGTCTGCAGTTTTCTTGACTTAGTTACACTATGTTTGTTCGTTGGTGACGTCGCTAAATTCCTGTGTGGGCTATGCTCTTTTCGAAACTGGTTCGTTTGTCATTTGAGTTTAAGGGCGCGCCAACCAGTGTGGTCATATAGTGCCCATTTTCGAAACCGATATTTTATAACTCTCTCATTTTCACCTTTATATATTCAGATATGCTAAATACAGAAATAGAAAAGTTTTAGTCTTGACAAATATTGATCTCACCCAATGACAGATATAAGGGGGGCTAGGGGGCTCGAAACTCTCCTCCCCAAATTGTCAGAATACCTATAGCAATTTCATACCACAAGGCTCATCCTAAGCATTGACGGGGGAGGTTCTGGCCCTCTTGCCCCCCCTAATCAAGTCCCAGCTCCGCCACTTACAGTGCCATTAAATGAATGAGAGAAACTAGATATACATTTTTGATCGTATCTTCAAGCAAGACTTGCTTTGCTCAACTCCCTGCAGACGCCGACAGATAAAACAACTAAAGCTTCCAGGAGCGAGCGACACACGATGCAGATTGATCTTCCATGCCATATTTACGACCGAGGAACGGCCACTCCAGCGTACTGCGCCGGCGATACGTCCGATTCGCAATCAGCGCACTTGGCGGCGGCTGGCCGAATGGGCCAACTTTCATCGGCATCGGCGACACAATGGCGGCCGACAGGGCCTCTCTCTACAGCGAGAACCAGCCGCCAGCTCTTCTGACTGAGTGCGGGCACACTCCCCAATGACACGCATATTGAACCGGCCAAATTACGTCACGGAGCGGCTTTCCTTGAGGTGCTGGTGCACACTCACCTTCACCGGATCAGCCTGTTGCGTGCCGACCGGAGGGGAGGGGGTGCGTGGGAGGCCCGGGTAACCTGTCGTGACCCGCGCGGCCCGCCGTTGCAGCGTCAACAGTGACATCGGGAGCGTGGGTCGCCGGGTCACCGCCTGACCCGGCGCTGTTGCAGCATGACAAAGCTGACTGGGGCCAACAGCAGACGGCGCTACAATGGGGAGAGAAACAGCCGGCTGTCGCGACCGTGGGATCCTCTGCACCGTGCCAAGTGGGCCGTCTTTAAACGTTGAAGGAAAATATGGGCTTAGATACGGCCGCCTTTTTCCTTATGCAATCAGAAACAACCGTTACGGATCCAGGAGTTCATTTTCAGGGAGGTGGCGTTGTGAGATCTGATAAGCCCATCTCCCATCACGCGGCAGAGCGGATCGGCGCCAATCGCCACCAGACCGTGAGAGGATGTGCCGCTGCGTAACGGTGTTTGGCCATGTCCCCGGCCATCGCTTTGTCTAAGCATCATCTCGGGGGCTCTCTGAACCATACACCACTGGACTTGCCTGCCAAGATGCCGCAACAGCATTCTAGTAACCGGTTTTTGGCGATGATGCCCCTTTCTATTCGTTCACTTTTACTTTGGTCCCATCCCGACCTTGGGGGCCACGGAGGGTGGTTGGACTGCGCCGCTGTGCGTCGGAGCGCTCCGGAACAGTGGCTGCCGTTGACTGCGCGTCGCACGAGAGCTGTACCGACAGTGTCGTTGGACACGGTTCCTATGATGCAGACTGCCTGGGCTGTCACGCACCGCCAGCGGCGGGAAATTGTGCACAGCTCCACCGATACTGAGACTGAGCAGAATGGCGCAACTTCTGCGGCAAGACTTACCGTTTCATTTGAAACGCGGCACACGGGACCGCAGGAAAAAATTCCGGTTTCAAGTGTCGGAGACTCTCATTTGGAAATAACTTCCTCGGCAGAGATATCGCCATCGATTTTATTCAACAACGCGGATTCTTTTCCGGAGCACTTTTCTCACCCCTCTTCATTTTCGACGAGGGTGTCTTTACGGGAGGGGGACAGAGAGAATTCCCCCTACTTTTCAAAACAAATTAATGCTATCTGCAAGATTATAAGAAAATAATTTTTATCGGCAGCGCGAAGCGATATAGCGACGTGCATAAATTATACGCCTTCTGAGCTTAAGAATGTATATTTTCCTTTCAGCGGGGACTTTAAAGTTGTCTTCCCTCTCACCGTTTTGGGCGGTGACGACGCCACTGGTTTTCACTCCAGCTCACTCACATGCAATAACAAGTGACCTTTGACTTCCTCAAGGCCGCAGCACAAGCATAAGTACATGAGGCACTGAGATCTAGTTAGGTGGAGCGTCGGCTGGAGGCCGACCGGCCGCGGCCCAGGCCGGCTATTGGCCAACCCTGCAGCGTGTTTGAGAGAATGACACGGATCAAATGGCGCCATTCGCAGAGCAGCTCTCAACATGCAACCAGGTCTGATCAGCGTGACTGCTTTGTGGCAATCAGCTCACGTGCACACCGGGCGACGGCCCTTCTTTGTTCTGGCGGAGCGACCGACGAGCCTGGTGGGCAGCAGGGCTGATGGAAATGATGGCGCTCTAACGAACTTGATGAGTGAAACGGTCTGCGTACGTCCGCCGCCCCGAAAAAGTATTTACCTTATGCCTTCCATTCAGGCTAAGGTCCAAAGTTTGAGTACAGAGACTTGGAAAGAGGGGGAAATCTGCTGCTTATTGTTCCGGAGACTGCAGGAAGACAGCCCCTAATTGTTTGTAAGCTTTGTCAGATTTCTGTGTTTTAAGTTAACCTTACTTAGTGTGTGCGATGACTATGCCAGCTTCAGCAGCCTTCCCCTTCCCCCCGCCCAACGCAAATGATATCTCGAAAGGCTGGTGTTTTCCATTTTCCATTTTGTAGGGATATAATTGGCTTTGACCAGGCGGCCTCTAAGCGGGCCTGCAGCGGTGGGGTCGGCATCACAGCCCCAGGAGCCTGTGCTCCCATTTCTCATGCTGCCCACCACGGCGCCGCAGCCGCCGGTTCAAGGTATTTCTCGCACGGCTGTGAATAGAATCAAGGGCGTGAGCCGCAGGCCACGTAAAGCTATTGGGCGGATCAATGACCAGTGTCGCGAGAACGCCAGACTGTAACCTGGCTCTCCTCAAACGTAGCTCATCTCAGACAAAAATATCACACTGATCTACCAAGTCTGACACGTGCAAAATCTTAATCATCTCTACCACCTCATGATAGGGTTTTTTGTTCATCTCACCGTTTCGTTCACAAATCTCAATTGTTTTCTTCACATATATCATTGCCAATTTAACTTATTTCTGTAGCTTAAAACTCTCTTGATTTCGCCACCCGTTATTTTCTGGTGATCGCTAGGGGAGGGCATCCTAGCAAAGGCACAGAAATACGTGTTTGTAAAAAATCAGCAAAAAGAAAAAACGACTAAACGTTGTTAACATGGATGCAGCAATAGACAGTCGTTTTAGGAGTTCATTAGGAATCAAAACTTAGAATGCAGCACTTGAGAGTCGTGAAAACGTTGGAATATTATGCTAAAACTTATCAACTTCCTACAAAAATGACGCTTTTGAAACAGATAAGTATTATCATTATCAATGTCTGTGGAACTTTAGGAAGAAAAGCACGGATAAATAAGAAAGGCGAAAAATATGTTATACCTGGTGAGATACCTAATTAGGGGAAATATTCTTATTTTGACACTGTTTTAGACAAGAACCTTGCACTTAAGTCTGGTGAATTCTCTTCACTCGAGGCGGTGACTTGATGAGTAGGTACACTTGTGTGCATGCTCGGCCCCGGTGCAGCAGCAGGTGCCGTCGGCCCCACTCTCGCTCTCCGCTGCACTCTCGCTTTCAGCGGTGGCCTGCTGCCAGCCGGGGCGTGCTTTCGGGCTGGTACCGGCCCGCTCACCTGGACAGTGCCAGATTTATCACCCGGGGTGATTGCGCCCATCGTCGGGGAAAAGCAGCGTCGTTGTTATTCAGGAAACGGCCACGTGCACATGTGGCAACAGAGCCTCCGAGGACGATGGCCAGCCCACCAGGAAGACTGGAGGCGATTTAGCCGCACATCAAATCAGTTGCCAGATTACCACTGGCAGCGTTCACGTAATCTGGCGTCCTTCCCCATCAGCATGCATGCCTGCCTCCAATAACGAGCTGGCTGTCGGGGATGTGAATGGTACGGCGATTCTGCAGCTGATGCTGCGGTAAAAGTTGCTGTGCAGGGGCTTGACATTCGCCTCAGAGCTGTCGCAGCTCCGTCAGGTCATTAGCAGGCGTGTGGTGCCCCAGCTGCGGCCGGATTTATGCAGGTGTTGTTGCCAGCCGCGGCCGCGCCGTCACCGCTGGAGGGATTTCACTTTCTATCAGCTGGTAATGATGTGCCCGGTAGGACTGTGTCGTCGGAGGGCGACACACCAGACACACCAGTTCAAGGACTACAGGGCAGCGGCAGCTGATCCACACTGTCCTCATTTTCAAGAAGCAGGAGCCTTGATTTCTCTCGTGCCTGAAATTTATCAAAGGGACTGGCGTTGTGCAGTGATTTTTTGCTGAATGGTTCAGGTCAGTTGCCATCACACCACGGAGAGAAGTGATTCCGGCACCATTAAGATGGCCGATAGGTATTTCCCACACAGAGAAAACAGGCAAGAACTTGACCAGCACTATATCGCTTGACCGTCAAGAATCTATGACACATCAGATCGCACCGGCTCAGCGCCAGGTCTGCGTCATCATCAGGAAGAGAGCCGTCGTTCGATAGCACGCGACCTCCAAGCAGTTCCGGTAAGAAAACTGGGGCGCTGGAGCGCCGGCTACTGGAAATCGGAACCCCCCGGCCTTCACACGGTGCGCTCCCAGGCTGGTGCCAACAGCCCCCTCACAGGAGTACCAGATCATCTTATGGAAATGCGTGTCACATTCGGGTCGTTCGGATTAGTATGTCCTTGAAAGTGGTGTCGGAGTTCAAATGCTGATACCAGGCGACCCTGTCAAGGACGCATCCAGGTGATAGTTCGGTGGTATAGGTATATCATATTAAATGTAATATTAATCCAGCCGATATATGTGTGAGCTCAGGAAACCACCGCATGATAGAATGTAGACCGATTTTATGAGAAGGGTTACAATATGAACACTGCAGTTCCTCGTCCCAAGGCCAAACTTCACTCCATGCTGCTGGTGAGCTAGTTTTCGGCCAGCCAATATTCTGCAGGAAAACAAAACGGGGAAACTCCAAATATCAGCCTGTCTTAAAAAGCAAAGAGTGAACAGACAACCAGTGCTGATGAAAGTAAAACCTCGTAAAGCTGTACAATTGGTGAGGACGGATGAAGGACCAGACGGTCTGGGTAATCTGCGGTTTCCGGTATACCCGCCTGCTGCTCTTGACATGCCCTACAAATGAATCAGACGTTCAAAGAGTGACCGGTAATTTGACGGACCCTGAGTCGGCACCGCATGTCTGTGGTGGCAGCAGGGCGTTTGTCGGCGGCGGCGGCGGCGGCGGACACCGCCGCGGGCGATGTTGGCCGGACCCCGCCCTGTGCCTGCGGTCTCCGGTGCCGCGTGGCCGGGGTGCGCGCGGACGGAGGGCGGGGTCGGCGGTGCCAGGCGGGGGCCGCGGCGACCTCGGAGAGCGCCGCCCCGCCCGAATGTGGGGCAACAGGACGGGCCCTGCAGCCCTCTGCCGGGGGAAACCACACTGGACAGCGCGAGGAAAGGTCTGGCCGCAGACGTGCAAGCCGATGTAGAATATTAGGACAAAACTCAGGTATTTGATCCGCACGTTATATGCAAGGGTCAGAAGCAAGCATGAGCGCTTATACTTCTTAAATGATCAATAACTCATGATCCGTGACTGCAGCTCCGTGAATACAGCCGACAATACACTTAAATAACTAAGAATTGGCGGGCCCATCGATCAGAATATCTCATCATAATAGCAGCCGTCACACCATCAAGAACATCAGAAGAAGAGAGACTCAATCACAATCAAATAGCTGTCATCACAGCCATTTGATTTTCGCACGCTAAGTCTTCATTTCGGCCGACCTTCGTCCATCTGAGCAGTACGTGTCCCACATCCCGCCTGCTCGGCCTTGGCTGACCTGATTGACCCGTCTCGTAGGAATATAATGGTACTTATTATACTTGCCGTTCTCTGTAATTTACTTGGCCGTTCTATACCAGAACAGCTATATTTGAAAGTGAGCCATAGAGGTTCCGCAACAATAAGTGGAGGTCAGGAATACTTTTCAGTTGCTGGGAATAATTACGAAAAAGCCCATTAATCCCATAAATACTGTGCCAATAAATCGAGTGCATCGTTCCACAGCATTTAGTCATCTTCTGAAGAGTAAGACACATATGATACATCCGTTAGCTTCCCAGCACTATTTCTAATGTAAGACACTCTTCAGATCTGTAATAAACGTTGGTCAAATGCCAACGTGTTTTGCTGACATCAAATATTGTTTTTAGCTCTGAGAATTACCTGGAGCAGAGATATTCTAAGCAGCCTATAGCGATCCGTAGGTCGTTGGGACGGTCAGAACCAGCGGCAACCAGCGCATTCTCCGGAATACCGCCAGATCGAGACAACCTTAAGGTAGGCTTTGGCACCTGTCCCAACCGACCAAGCCTGGCTTCTTCTTAGCAATATCACATGGTCTCCGCAATCGGTGTACTGTAACACCATTGCTAAAATGCTTAGCCGAAGTTGACGAACTGCTAAGGTCACATTGCATTTTCAACCCGAATCCGGTTTGGAAGAATACTGAGAATCAGACTACCTCTTACTCAAGAGAGCAGTCCCGGCATGGACCCGGAATACCAAACACCTAGATAGGATGAGAGCCAAGACGCTCCGAATCCTCCTTTGATATGTTCAGCTGACTAGAAAGGTCTGACATGAAGTTTCACGGTTGGCCGCAGGGCATAGTGCAGGCGGGCCGCGGGAAACGCGGCCCGTGTTCTCGAGGGGGCCTTCCGAGCGCTGGGGGGGCGCCGCCCCAGGCGCCTCTTCTTGGCTACGCCTCTGTAGAAGGCCCTACTGACGGAAGAAAACTATGTGGAAAAGAGTTGGTCCTACAAGTTCGGTGACTCCTCGAGTTTAAGAGGATCCTGATAGCATGCGCTCTGTAAGCTTAAAAGGTCCCTGCTAGCCCCAATGGCTTCTCACCTAAAGAGGATCCAACTGTGCATTACCATGCACAGTTGGATCCTCGTTTTTGCTGACATCATTCCAACTGTGCATCTAATGTAGCATGGTAAGTACAATGGCTACATGCTCGTGGCGAGTTGAGCTACATCATGTTTTTTTACCGAGGTGTGTTGATCAAGGCTCAATAAGCACCAGCACCGTTGTGGCTCACCTCATCCCCGGACCCAACTGCCACCTCGGAGCCAGCGGACGCAAAAACTTAGCGATCCATTTTTACAGTTTTCGCTCAAATAAGGCGTACAAACATTAAGCATACCCATTCAGTAGAGCTAGGCTTTATTCTTTAGTAGCTACAGAGTTATTGCAATATCTCTCACTGAAAATATATCTACTTTTAGTCTAAAATATATAATTTTTGCCGTCTGCAAGTCACTAACAACCTGTAACCACGATGGTTTCCGGCCGAAAGAAGAAGAGCGGTTGTGTATATGCATAGTTTCAATAACAGCGCAATGCCTCCAGAAACAGCGGTTTTATCGCGAGTGTCTCAGCTTGCCCCTGGCGGCAGCTAGCCCCTGCGTCCCCTCCCTAATCCTTTGAAGTCTGTAGCAGATGCATCACCCTAGTCTTGAGGAAGAAAAAAACGGTTCAAATAATTCTGCCACAGCGCATATCAATTCATTCTATTTTATTGAGCCCACAAATACTTTAATCTGTATCTGTTGTTTTTATCTGCATCGTTTCAGGCATTCTATGAATCATGTATTCATTGAATGCAGTGTTTTTGTGGAAACCAGAATATTGATAAGTTTTGAGTGCTGCGGCGGGGCATGTGTGAGTTCTAATGTTCCGGTTTCGAGAGAAACACTGGTTGCGCTAGTGGTATATTGGCCGCCATTGATTCGGGTCGGCCGACTTTTGTTTATGATCTGTTTTGAAACCAGAAATACATGGTTTTAACACTAAACGCCACGCTGTCTTGTCCCACGACGTCCATCCATTCGGTTTTACATTCTTTAAATGGAATTTGTACCCCAATTATTTTTTTCCATTTGGATTTCCAATACGTTAGATATTTAGGCTATCTTGAAAGGAGCTGGTTTGCTCTCATTGTGTGCTATCCCAGTCCAATATCACTCCACCAGGGTGGTCTACACTTCCTACTTGGGCGCGTGTTGGCTCGAGGTGTGTTGCCGGGCCAAGTCGTTCAGACGGGGGCAGAGTGTGCCACGGCCGGGAGGGAGAGGCGTGGCCCGGTCCCCTGTTGCAGCTCTGTTGCAGCCGCACTTCCGGCATCGAGGTCGCCGGGCCAGACCTGGTCTCGCAACGCCATGTCGCTGTGCGACAACCCGCACCCAGCTCTGTTGGCGGCGATACATCCCTCCCCTCGCTCTTGTATCGCACACTTCAGCAATAGTAATCGCACGCTCGTCCGAGGCCGGGCACGAGTGAGCAGCTCTCAACGTGCTGAGATATTCACCATTTGCCGTTCAGAGGTGGGGCAGGAGCTCCATGCCACGGCATGGTTAGAATTGGGGGTCCTGTTTCCTATCTCATAAAGCATGAAGCCGTAGATCGACATATAGATGTTTAAGCAGGATCAAAACTGACGAGCCGGCTGATGCGTATTTCCCTAACTTTTCATTCATAAGGCAGCGTGTTGAACGGAGTGGCGGTGCCGCCGACCTGAGTCTCCGCCGTGGAATGGACGGCCGCGGCCGGCTGGGATAGCCGCCTGGCCTCCCCCTCGGCGATGTCGTATTTATCTGGGGCAAGGCTGAGGTCGCAGCGCGGGAGGTGACCAACTACCCCACGCCAACATAGCCGCACTCTCAAATTCGCTCCCCGGAGAGAACGAGAGACACGATATCGATGATATTATAGCAAGCTAACATATCATCGCATAGCATAGCAAGTTATAGGAGTCATAGCAAGTTATAGCAAGTCATAGCAAGTTATCGCATAGTCATAGCAAGTTAGCATATCATCTCATAAGATATTTTCAAGTTCTATTGGCAAGAATTTTCGAAAATGCTGGAAACTGATTTGTCTCTCATCCACAAATCGTTCATTTTAGTGTCTTATGCTGTCCATATAAGGGCATAACGCAAGACTGAAGATCATTTTCAATCCAGATGCGGGGGGTCTTGGATACATTAACACTGGCACGGCAATACAAGCTCAATACATACCCTTTGGGAGACCCAAAATCTAGAGAGTCCTGACGCCTCAATCGCTCCTCCCATGGATCTCGCAATTGTTGTATCTGACTGCAAGAGCCATTTAATTCCACGGCGTGTTTGACACCTAAGTACACAACACTTAAGTTATGTCACAGAAGCAATCGGCTGGGTCTTCTGGTTTGCACAGCGGATCACTTCCTTACTTCTGCAGACATTCTGCAAGTCTTAATTTTGGGCTTCTGAATGAGGATGCAACCCGATCTAGAACACGGAGTGATGCAGATATATAGCATTCAATACAACAATAGCAGACCAGGTTATCTGAGCTAGCGGTTCATTCTAGAGATTAGCCGGGCTCAGTGCACTCCCCACAGCGGGCCAAGCTCTCCAGATGCAATATTCCAGTTGACGCCAGCGCTCGCCTGAGTTGAGCTGTTGGCGGAATTTACCGGGCAGTTTGGGCTCGGTGCTCGCCAGTTTGCTGGGACCTCGGTTCGGCTCTGGTTCTGCTTCGCGGCGCTAAGTCCTTCTTTGACCCAGTTCGCTTACGCCTAGAAGTGTGTGAAGCTGTGCCGCGAAGAGGCTGTTTAAGATGGGTACCGTGACATTTCGCGTACAATCATTTGTGCCAGAACATTGGCAGAACCCTGCTCCAGGTCAGTAGGGAAGGTGAATGCAATTGGAGGTCAATAAATTCTTTTCGACATTTATTGAAACATTTAACTTTTATACAGCTGTTTTAAGACGCTAAGAAAGCGGAGTCTGATAGGCATGAACTAACACAGCTTTGTGCACCTCAGTCCCCACCCTCCGAGCATGACAGACGTTTTAAGTTTAACTTTGGCTGAAAAGATCGAAAAGAACGAGATGCTTCCCCAGCAGGCGTTACCTTACGAAAACAAAACTTTACCTATCAAGAAAGGTAATGCTCCATAGTGACCCATTTATGTCTGGTAGTTCAAATTACGATGCCATTTAAAAGTAATAATAATAATCGTTGGAGTTTAGCAACGCACCAACTGTCAGGGTCATACGGCCTCGTCAACTCTCACCCTGTTGAAAGGGGTTTTGGGGATCAGATCAACTTATTCAGAGGCTCCGCCGGGACCAATCTAAAACTCTCCTTCAGAATCCAATGACACAAGTCGAGCAGTCAGCGGCCTCGGCTATCGCCGGTAGACGCTCGATAAGCCTGAGAACAGACAGACCAATCAGCGGGTTGTCAGAGTCTGCCCGACGTTTCTGGGAGGGCGGTGATACGGCGGCCGGCCAGCACCGCCGCGGGATATCGACACACGGCTGTCCAGTGTGCGGCTACAGTGACGTAACGGCGCGACCCCTGGGCCTGACCCCCACCGCAGCGATGCTCCCCTCCGCCGTGCCTGGCGTCCTTCGCGGGAGCCACTTTCTATGCCGGTTTTTCTTGGCGGCAGTCGGATTATCTGTGCTGTGCATTGCCTCCGCCTGACAACGTGACGCGCAAGACGAATGCAATTGTGGCACGCGACTTATTGGCCGACGGCGCTTCTTTGAGGCGAACGAGTTGGTGGATCTTCAGGCGGGCGCTTCAAGGCAACCAGCGGTCGCTGCTGTTCTACTTTCTATTGTCGGTTAATGGTCATCCGATGTTGATATCAGGGCTAACCATTGGTACTGAGGCAGCGTGTAAAATAGCTATTTGATCAAAACCAAATAATCCTCAGCACAAAACCCTACCTCTGGTCCGGTTTGCTGGAAACAATTTTCATGGGCATCACTGTGTCAAACTTATCGTGTTTTCATAAAAAAATCCGGAATTCACTGACTTGTTTAAGATATAGTTTGCACACTTCTATATACACCAAGTTCCCACGTACCCACCATCTCCAATTTTGTATCTTTATCAGCTGCAGCAATAACAAATGCAGAAAATACTGCGCTGTGGTCGGTTGAAGGTACTACATGAATGCAAATACCGCACTGTACTTAAAGCAGATTTGTAGACCGAAATTATCACATGGAATGCTTCTATCAATTATCTTAGTTTAACTTGCGGTGTGTCCTACACGAAGGGAACGCAATTCTCACAATATGACCTGACCTGAATTTACTCATTATGGCTGAATATGAGGAAATCCGAGACGTTAACTGGTTGGGCTTTTGTTAAAATGTATAAGTACAGATGCTGCCATACCTCCAGCTGGGCACGGAATCATTGATAGAATAGTTCACAAAAAAGTAAAAACTGGGTACACTAACAATTGCATAATACTCGAAATGAATTTCACAAGGAAAACTAAGCTCATAATCTGAGTTTTACTCTCCATGGATAATGACCCAGGCGCCCAGTTGGCGTATGAATAGTTCTGTCGGCGCGCCTGTTACGAGCAATTGGCATTTATGTGCCGCTTTAGAGAGGATTAATTCCATTCAGTGGTTGTCGGTTGCATAATGGGCGAGGCAATGCCACCGACTCATTTGCTTTCATAGTACACAGAGCTTCACAAACGGCGCATGTAGCACCATGCACTGACGGCTCAATGCACTTTTATAGATTTTGTCTTCTGCGTCACCCAAAAGACTGAATGGAAACCACACTGAAATTTCATATATAACACAGCGAAATGCTACACTTTAAAACGGGCCATGCATACATTGGAGGAAAAGGATGAAATAAGCTACGCAAAAGTCTAAAGGATATCATTACACCAAATGGACATATTATTACAGTGGTCCCTATTTATGGGGGTACCCAGTTGTTCCAGGGACGGCACGCATTCACAGTCACATGACAAGTCTTTTTATTAGGAAACTGCTCTCCACCGACTAGCCGTAGAGAATAGGGTAAGTGTATAAAGTAGTGAAATAGCTAGATGTCATTGCAGAAGAGATACCAGCGTGGTTGCCGTTTTACACGTGACTGTTCAGTCAGCAGCCAGGCTAATGTGACCAGCCACGGACCGTGCCGTACTGAGTCGGAGAGCCCTGTTGGGTGTGTGGGCGACACGGCCGGCCCACCGGGCTGTTCAGACGCCCGTGACACCGCAGCTGCAGGAGCCGCGGCTCCGCTGGCCGTTCCAGACACCTACCACACCACCGCACCATCCTGACTATCAGCGGCGTCCTCCCTCCCCGCCGCCGGGCTGGAGACAGGCCCCAAGGCTGCCGGCTGCCAGATCGGAACGGCGATGAATACGACCCGTGCTCATCCCGTAGGTCGACCTTGCCCTGTCCCGTTCACTCTCCCATGAGCCCGCTTAGTGAGCGTCTTCGGCTGGAAAATGGGAACGGCCGAGCAGGGCTGATGGTGCGACCCGGGGTGTCGGGTGAAGAGGCGAGAGAGCGAGTGGCCCGCGGTCAAGGATACCCGCCAGACACGGACAGTGGGCACGCCTCCCAGCTCAGTTACCACTCGTCGTCCGGCGGGCCGCGCAGGGCTGCATGTCACGGCCAACTTTGGCAAAACAAAGCCAAAGATGCTACTGCTGTAGTGGTGAATTAATAGGCAGGGGGAGGAAGAGGACCCGCCGGTTTCAGGTCTTCTAGCCTTAGTTATGCAAGCTTTATATATTTATAAAAGCTTATTGTGCAGGATACCATTCCACAGAGGAGATGAAGCCCAGGACTGCAGGCACTGGGACGGCTCCCCCTCCAGCCCGTACAGCTCCGTGCCGATTCTCCATTCCTTATTGAGGGGGTCGGTGAACTGAAGAACACCATGCTGGTCAGGATGGTGCCTACAGACAGGGTCTTTTTCGACAATGGAGGAGGCGAAGCCTGGAGTGGCGAGGTGTGCCACCTGAGAAGCGCCGTTTGTGCAATCCGAGGGACACCATCCCGAAGCGGATTTTTAAAGGGCGGATGCTGCAAATGTTGGAGCGAATTTGAGCTCGAGGGCGCTGATGTGTGAAGAGCGGTGTTCAAATAGTTTATCGAATGGTGGTCTGTAGCTGACAGTGGACGGGCGGCAAACAATGGAAGACATCAGTACGCAGCCTGCCTCTGACAATGCCCCCTTCTAAAGCCGACCTTAAGGCGTCTGCACCGCAGTTTCTGAATTTTAAGGGTGCTCAGGGCCCTATCAAAGTCTGGCATTCACAGAGGACGGCTCCGCAGAACTAAGGGGTGAACCCTCCGCTCCCATCGCTCCCGCCTTGGTAATGTCCCTGAGAAGAGGGACGCTTTGTAGAGCACCCAGTGAACCATTTCAACTCTTATGATAAGTCAAATGTTAGAAGTCCAGTCATTTTGTTCAAATACACTAAGCAGACGTAGAAAACTATGCAATACTGATTATGCCAGGGATCCACTATAATTCACACCCATTTTCAAAACAAAATATTTGATACCTGTGGTCTTCCTTCCTCCCAAAACGCCGTGTGACAATTGCAGTCACGGGTGACAATTCCTAAACACCCATAAAGAACAACAGAGAAAAAGATAGCTTGAGCCGTTCTACTTTGTGCCTTGCGATTGAATAGCACGCCTATTTACTTTTGGTGGACTCTGTCAAATCGTTCCATTGAGAAACAGTTAACGTCTATGGAATTTCTGAAAACAGCTGACCAGCCGGCTACCAAAATTCCGGTCGCCTGCTGTCCTTGCGCTGCTGTTTAGCGTTGTTTTATTCGCCAGAGATGTTGATCAGAGTCATGCCTTTACCCGCCACTGTAGCGTCTTCTGTTGTGTCCAGATTAAGCGGGCTCATTCCCTTCCCACTCTCAGTTCAGCTGACATCGACCATGGTGTACTGCATTCTCCAAGGAAGCCAATTCATCCGCCTTTCTCATGCGGTTTTCCAGACATTATTCCAGTGGCCCCTACATAGTCTGTATAATTTTTAAATATTCATAAGTGGCACGAGTAACACAAAAAACGCAAGTCATTATGAGATCGTGGTTAGATTACTGCGGAAACACACATCGAGGGCCGAATTTTACGGCATTCCTCAAATAGTACAGTCACACTTCACAATGCACGTAGCCTGCTGGATGCACGTACCCACACTGGGGGACTTCAACGCAGCATGCCAGACGAGCTGGGGAGACTGCATCTACTCACAGCATCTAATCAGCAGCCAGCACCGCACCAAACCATCCAACCATCAGGTATACATCACCAGACGAGCTGGGGAGACTGCATCTACTCATCAGCACCGCACCAAATGGTCCAACCGTCAGGTATACGTCACCAGCACTCACAACCGGCCACTTCTCCTCAGGAGATTCATTAAACCTGCTGACAATACCACGGGAAGCCACACCTGAATTCGGCTGGGTGGGAACAGGGAGGGAGGAGGAGGAGGCGTTACGCGGGGAGGGCACCTCCGTTCCGGAGAGACGGGAGAGGGTCCGGTCTCCTCCCAGGCAAATACTGTTTCTGAATGGGACACCTAAATTAATCATCATTTAATCTTATCATCAAACGAAATGTTAGAAACAATTTATCATTGAGATTGGGTAGTTAAGGGATTTCCTATTTTGTGCTAGCATAACATAGGCGTTTTGAAGTAAATTCGTTTTGGCAGATTCGCAGACAAAATGTGAAATGTTTTCCGTTTTGGCAGATTCGCAGACAAAATGTGAAATGTTTTCAAACAACCCTCGGGGCATTATACGCATAGCCCAACCCGGTAAAAAGATCTGTTTAAGATAGCACTGCCGAGGCAGTTCTCCAGCACGGATGTTGTCTCATTTATGGAGGTTCAGGCTGAAAAAATGTGAAAAACTTGGGTCGAGTCTCACAGCTCTGGGGGGTGGGGGGGTGGGGGGCAGGAGGGACAGATACAGGTGTACTTATTCATGGGGTTAATAGTTTGTTGGAGTAGGTTTTGATAAAGAGCAGTCCGACTGACAGTAAAATACATACTATTGGTGGAGTTTGAGCCATTGTTCACGGACCGCCCGGACTTGACGGACTTCCCACGGCTCATTGTGTGTAACCATATGGAATGAAAACCGCTACAAAGGCAAACCGAATCCCTCTACTTTGGACCTGAGCTGCAGTCGGTGAATGGGATTAATCTGGCTATGACTGGCGAAGCGTGCCACAGGGTGGTCCTGAATCGTGACAAAAAGCCAACGGCGCTGGCTCTGAGTGGCCTGAATCACTGGAGTGGTGCACGCGAGCGGTAGGAACGGGGCGCGAGCGTGCCGCGGCTGAGGCGTGAGACCGCAGATCCAGACCGCACGGGGGAAGGTGGAGCCAGCCGGGCCGCACGCCGCCGGCAGCCAGCACAGGCCTGCACCGGTCCGCCCGCCTGCCAAACATACTGACGCAGCCCAAACGGAGAAAACTGGTCACTGTATCATACCGATCTGTCCTTGGCCAGCGAATCTGTTCTGCTGCAACAGTCAATAACAAGGCTAGGTTTTTTCAAGTGCATCTTCTCAGACATCTTATAGCGTTAATTAGTGGCGTGATCGCTTTCGTTCTTTTGGTTCTCATCACATTCTTGCAGTCCAACTGGAGCCGCTGCAGCTGAAGCTCCACTACGGGGTTGGCACGCCCCCCTCCGCGCCGTGGCGTTTGTGGGTTAATGCCGTCGTTTAGCAGGTGGGTGGGGGGTATCGAGTGTCGGCGGTGCGCGGTGGCGTGTGGCGGCCGCCACGCCCGGTGGGTCGTAACTGTCTGCGGCGCTGAGTAACGACCTCAACGACTGTGACAAGGACTAACACCGCGCCGGGACAATGCCGGCGACACGAGCCGACTCTCCACCACAGCAGTAAGGTGCCCAGTAACAACGCAGGCACCGGGTCTCAGCAGGGATTTTTCTGCGGTAGAAATTCAGTAGTGGGTCAGGACGCCCCGAGGAGGCAGCCACGCTGACCAACAAGCGTGCCTTTCTTGTTGGGTTTGCATTGACTTATGTACATAAATACTTAAGCGATCGCTCAGGGATCCATACTGGATCGGTTGGAGATATATGAGCGATATATGAGGCATGTCTGGAAAATATGCATAATAGCACACTCGATTACGAATGTAAAAAATCCGAAACATCACACTAGAGGTCAGACAAGTCCTATCTTGTCAAGACAGTTCAAGAAAATCTAGAAGAACCAGAAGACTGAATATTTTCTTCCCATCAATTCGTTTCCCTCAACCCCATTAAGGTACGAGTAAGCCCCTCAAAAGAGTACATCCCAATCTAGTACCTAGCATGGTTATTCTGTAGGTCATGGACGGTCATATTCTCTCTCTTTAGATGCCACAGGCTTTTTATGTTGGGGATACTTCTGTATCTCGGGGCAAAAGTTGGATCTGTGTTGTGGAAAACAAATAATTTTCTGACCTCTGAATTAAACACATTGCAAACAATTGCAGACCACTCAATAAACAAAGCTTATGAGCCCAAGAGCAGCCCGAGCCCGGTACTATTAGAACTTGGGGTAGCGCCCTGACCTTTGCTGGGGAGTTACCTACGCTGGCGTAATGCATTGGTGCCATATAACACACCCGGGCTGTCGTGAAGTGACATACTTTATAATAAATACTTTTTATAAGTAATGTCAATGACTACTGCCTGAAATAACAGACGACAGAAAATCCCAACTTAGCCTGCGTCCGGTGTGTTTCAGACTGGCTCCGCTGGTGGCGCTGCTGTCCCTGAGCGCCCTAGCCGCTGCGCAGCAAAGCGACGGGCCCGTCTCCACAAACATCGTTCGCAAGGAGCTGGCCAACGGTACCATCGTCGAGTACGAGTATGTCTACTACTACGACGACGAAGCAGAGGACGCCAACTCCGTCGATTTCGACGACGATATAGAAGACGCCACAACCACTACAACAACAACAACTACTACAACGACAACCACTACAACAAAGGCACCCCGCCGAGCTGCGCTTCCTACACAGGACGTGAGAAGCAATGAGGTGGTAGGTGGCGGCCGGTCGCGGGGCAGGCTCAACGCGCGTCGGCCGAGCCTCCGAGACCGGGGCGGCTCCTCAGCCACCGCCGAGACAGCCCAGGCGGCCCAGCAGTCAGAGTCCTCCACCGTCAGCAGCGGCTCTGGCAGGTTCTTCAGCAGCCGCTCACGTGGCCGGCGGCCCCCTCGCCGGCTGCGTCCGGACGGCAGCAGCAGCAGGAGGCAGCCACTGTCATCAGTAACGGGCGGACCCGCGGCGGTGGCAGGACATCGTCACTGTCCCCCCAGCCGGCAGCAGCCGCCACGTCTAACGCCCGCAGCTTCGGCAGCCGCGGACGCGGAGGAAGCCGCTCAAGAACCAGCTCCTCCACCACTGGAGGAGCGCAATCAGCCTCTTCCACCGTCACTGCCAACCGCAATATCGAACAGAGTGTGTTGGGCTCGATTCTGGGCGCCGGCGCCCCGCCATCCTCCACGGAGGGCGCCACTGTGCCGAGTAGGACCAGGCCCGGTGCCGGGCGCGGACGGGGTAGAGGTCGTGGCCGCCAGTCCAGCTCATCTGTCTCCACTTCTGCGTCCTCCACACTCGGTCAGTCTCGCAGCTCGCCGCGCGCGTCTGTTCAGGCCCAGGCCCAGGGCCCACTGCCTGTCCGGGCCTCCGGACGATTGGGCCGGAACTTTGGCCGCGGGGGTCCCGGCCGTTCCCAGCAGTCTGTGACTGACGCACCAGTTACCGTCGGCCTGCCCCGCCTGCCCGCACAGACCCGCTTCCCCCCTCGGGATGCCACCACGTCCTCCCCGGTCTCCGGAGCAGGCGCCACCCCGCAGCTGGGTGAGAGGAACCTGTTCGCACTGTCGCGCGTCGCCGCGCAGACCACCACCAGCGGCACGCCGTCCGCACAGCTGCTGCCCGTGCTGGACCAGGTCTCCACCACTGAGGCTGGCGTATTCGGTGAGGATTCGTCTGAGCAGACCTCTGAAACGCTGACTACCACGGTCACCGAATCCACCTCCTCCACAACCCCACCTGTGGTACCACTGGAGAGCATTGATTTTTCGTCACTGCGGGAGCGACCTTCCACCATTATCAAGCTGACTCCGGAGCCTCCAGTGGAGACTACTGAGGCGGCCGTCACTACAGCTCCGACAACCACGAAGGCGGTGAGCGCTAGCCGCAGGCCTCCCAGGATTCGGCCTGGCGCTGGCCGCCGTGCCCGCCCCAGCCTCTCTCGCGCAACAAGCCCATCTGAGACAGAGGAACGGCCTGCTGAGGCTCCCGCCAGGCCAGTTCTTGGTGGACGCCGCCCTCGGCCCCGCCGTCCAAGACCTGGACCGGCCCAGGCGCAGGAGCAGGAGCAGGAGCAGGAGCCAATAGCCATCCCGCAGCAGGCGGCACCGACTACAGAAAGGACACCGGCAGGAGGCCGCCTCCGTGGCCGACGACCACGCATCAGACGCCCCAGGCCTGGGGCCAGCAGCCAAACTACTGAAGCCGAGAACGAGGTCGCCACAGAAGCAGCTCAGACGGTTGAGACCAGCGAGGCTGCCACCACTGAGGCGACACCGGCACCGACGGAGACGACCAGGCGCGGTCGCCGGCCTCGTCCGGGATTCAGTGGCCGCCGCCGGCCAGGGCGTCCCGGGCGCCGTCCTTCAGCCTCGGCCCCTGAGCCCACCACCGAGGCCATCGCCAGCAACGAGGTCCAAACCGAGACAGAGGCCGCCATCGCTGAGAACACCGTGGAGGAGGTAGCATCACCTGTGGAGGCACCCCCGCGTCGATCTGGAGGCCGCCAGCGTTCCCTCGGACGTCGTGGTCGTAACAGGCCCAGCCGCCGCCAGTCCGCCGCAGCTGAAGCCACAGAAGAAACTGAAGCAGAAGATGCTGCTGTCAGCGCACCGGAGCAGCCGGCAGCTCCCACGCGCCGCGCAGGATCCAGGTTCCGACCCAAGGCTACCATCCGCGGCGGCAGCCGCGCGGCTGGCTCTCGTCGGGGAGGACGTCGGCTGAGCTCCTCTCAGCGCGCGACTCAGCAGGCTCTGCAGGTGGCTGAGGAGGTGGCACCTGCCACCGAGGCCTCCACCACCACTACTCTTTCCGATCAGGTGGCGACCGTAGCCGAGGACGCTGCCGAGGAAAGCGTAGAGGCCCTACTGGGCGTTGGGGTAACAGAACTGTCCAAGGTCAGTGAAGCTGTTGAAGTCGCTACCGAATCTACTGTCGATGAAAATATTTCTGCTGAAGCTGCCACGGCAACATCAGCGGAGGCAGATGTGGTAGAGGAGGAAGAAGCAGCTTCAGCCACCGAACCAGCCGAGCCGGCACCAGGCAGGAGACGTGGGCCACCGGGCAGACGCGGGGGACGTCCACGTCCCGGACGACGCGGTCGTCCTGGGAGGCCTGGACGGCCCGGCAGGCTGGGCAGGCCACAACCGGAGGAACAACCTCAACAGCAGCCAGAGCAAGAGGCTCAGGAGGTCACCACTGAATCGGAGGTGGAGGCAGTCACCCCGACACCGCGCGTCCGTGGACGCCGGCCACCCAGCCGCCGCGGCGGTCGCCGGCTGCCCGGCCGGCGAGGGGCCGCCTCCGAGTCGGAGAAAGCTGATGATGCCAACAGCATCGCTGACGAGGCTACCGAACAAAGGCGTCCGAGAGGCCGTCTGAGCCTGGGGAGATCATCTCGCCGACGCGGACCGGCATCGGCTTCCACGACCACAACGGAAACCACCACCACCACCACCACCACTGAGGCAGCTCCCGAGGCTGAGGTGGAGGTGGAAGAAGAGGTAGTGGCTGTTGAAGTCTCCGACAACGCTGGCTCTAAGGTAATCGATGCCCTGATCGAAGAAGATATTGTAGCAGAAGAGCCAGTTGCTTCTGCCGAAGCTGAAGAGGCACCCGTCACCCAGGAGGCTACCGTCAGTGAAGAGCGCTCGGGACGCCAGCGCTCACTGTTCGGCCGAGGGGGAAGGCGGCCTGGCGGCCAACGTCCGTCGCGCCGTCGCGGACCTCGCCCTGCTGCGGCTGCTGAAGAAACAAGCGACGCTACCGAGGAGACTACTACTTCCTCTACCAGACAGCGTGGCCTCTTCGGCCGAGGTTCAGGCCGGAAGACCAGACCACGTGGCTTCCTGGCACGTGCCAGTGTTACAGACAGCGTGACCGCCAGCACCGAGGAGGCTGAGGCCGACACTCCTGCGCCCCGCCGGCGCGCTGGTCCGCCCGGCCTCCGAAGCCAGCAGGCACGCGCCAGCAGGCGCAGCTTCCAGCCACTGACGCCGGAGCCGGCTGCCGAGCAGCCGGTGGCCGAGGTAGCGGCCGGTTCTGAGGACGTGGTGGTGGTACCAGCACCAGGTCTGTTCCGATTCCGTCAACGCGGCGCCGCCGGTAATCGGGACCGCAGCGCACCTCCGGTACTGCGTGGACGCAGCGTCGGAGGACGATCCGGTGCGCGCCGGGGCGGCCTCTTCAGCCGCCTGCCGCAGCCAGCGGCCGCCCCAGTGGTGGTTGAGGTGACCGTGCCAGAGCCGACGGAGGCTGCCGTCACCGAGGCGGCGCTTGAGATCGCCGCCAGCGTCGAGGGATCAGGCACATCGACCGAGGAGGCGCCGTCTTCAGATGCTGCAGCCGACGAGGGTGAGAAAACAACTCGGAGACCGCCGCCTTTCAGCGGGCGCCGCGGAGGCGTACCCACCGGACGCCGAGCGGGACCGCCGGGAGGGCGCCGGCTCTTCGTGCCGGGCGAGCGCCGCTCTGGGCGCCGCCTGGCATCTTTGTTTCAGGCATCACCGGTAGTGGCGCTGCCTCCACCGCGAAAGCCCGCGGCAGAGCCAGCGCAGGTGACGGTAACTGAGGAGGAAGAGGCACAGTCCTCACCGACCGAGGCGGAGGCGCGCAGACTGGCAGCACAGCGTGAGGTGCAGCGGCTGGTACAGGGTGAGACTTTCAGACGAGCTTCCAGCGTCGGCCGCCAGGTGGCAGGGCTTCTGCGCGGACGCCAGGTATGGGCTGCAGGCGAGGTCTGTGGCTGCGGTGGGTCGCAGTGCTGTAAATAGCCCGCTCCACGACCATGCCGCGTTTCTTTCACATGGTGTCAACTGAGACATTTGTTCTAGAGCTGACCGATGACAACGCAACCGAGACAGTAGCTGCGGCTACGAGACTGTGACGAAGCATCAAGACCAGCTTTGACTGCGGGCCGTGGAGCGCTCGTAGCCTGTAATCGCTTATTAGTGCGCAGGCTTGTATTGATGTTAATGGGACTTCGATTGATGCTTTGCTATGAACGGCTTGTTTCGGCCTGTGTTTGTAATGCAGCTCGTTTGTATTTCGGCAAGCGCTTTATTAGAAAATATGTCGTTTGCTGAATAGATTCCGATCGGTATTAAAGGGAATGTGGTACCTACCCAATGGGATCTGAATTGATAGCCATGTAATTGAGTATGCCGCGAAACCACTTGATCGATGTTTCATTTGCCCAGGGTTTACCATTCGCGGAGAAAAGACAAAAATTCACCCCCTATCGAGCCCCTCCTTCCCGGGTGGTAACGTTGTGAGAGGTGACCTTGGTAAAGAAACCTCATGCTCAGCTCCTCTGCGCAGACAAACTGCATGCTCAAGTCCATGTGCGCATACAAACTGTTCCTGCTTTGCCTCTTTAACGCCTACATGCGAAACATGACTTGGATACTAGCGATTAAAAATCCGTATAACTTGTTTTATTCACTAGTTTCAAACGTGGAACATGTTTTGATATATTGAGAAAAGTCCCAGAAATCGATCAGTCTGTTTGGCCCCCAACAACAGCCTCTTTTAGGTAAAAACACTTCATTTGTGTTCACTCATATATAACCTAAATGGCCAGATTTACCGTGGTGCGAAACAATTCCCAGATCGCACGTCGATTTGACGTTACGCCGCTTCATATATTATATTTATTATATCATGTACATCATTTATTCATTATATCTTTTAACTCTTATACTTGTAGAGAAAAACCGGATAAAACGAAATATTATGCATATTAGCAGTTTTTCACCAGAAATAAGCTTAGAATCTTTATTTCTAATAAGGATTGTCCCTGAAATCACCAAAAAATGACAAGAAAATCTGGAATTGCACCAATGTGCCACACTCCCTTTAAGTACTGCTATTTAAGTCAAACACACTAATTATGTTGTTTACTCTGCCACGTGTCTACAATAACTATCTACACAATGTATTACCTTTCAGACCCCCTTACTGCCTGAGTAAGGGAGGCGTCGGCCGACGCTGGAGTCTCATCTGAAACAGGCCCCCTCCCTTACTCGCCTTGTCTCCCTGCCGCAGTGCACCTGGACGAAGTGCTGACAGAGGAGCCAGAGACTACCACCACCACCACCACCACCACCACCACCACGGAGGCGCCAGCAGGACGGCGGCAGTCGCGTCCCCGCGGCGGCAGGGCCGGTCGGCGGCCGCGCCCCGAGCGGCTGGGCAGACCCGGCCGACTCTCCCTCTTCGAGAAGCTGGCGCAAAAGGCTGACACAGCCGCGTAGACGCCAGTGGAGAGCATGTGTCTGAGTGTCGTGATGTGCTTTCAGAGAAGGCCGCCACTCCAGTCAGCGCCCCCGGACACCAGTGTTTTTGTAGTAACCGGTTTTTCTAGGGTGGGGTGCCGGAGATACTTAAAACGAAAAACGGCTACCTAAAGTAAAATGTAAACGTTTGTTTTGGAGCACAATGGTGTACTGAAAACTTGGGGTCTTTTCCTGTACTGACACCCAGCTTCGTTCCTTATGTCACAGCGACGATTCAATGTGCGTAACCACCACGGCGCGAATCGCGCGCCGGCAACAGATACTCGTGTAAAGCGTCCTCCATATTTTATACCCCTGGTTTCTGTATGTAATAGCGCGTCCAGCAATAATTTAATGGTGTATTGCTTGATCAGAACGGTGTCGTCTGTGAGAATCCAGCAGTCTAGCGACTATCATCCCCAAGGTTTGCGTGCTACGGACAAGGCCGCTCCCGCCCTTTCTTCCGTCCGCACTCGACAGTCACGGGGTTCCTCCGTGCTGCGACGGCTCATACCTATGCACAAGAGTGATGATAGTGCCATGGAGGTGCATGTATGACTTGGTGTGACATCTGTGTGTATGACTGAGGCGTGAGATGGACGAGATAGTGCAATGACTGATGCGATGCGCAGCGAGAAAGAGAACTTCATTTCGTAAATATACAACACCCAGAATGTGGACGGCCCTGTCTTTGGTCTACCTACCATACGTGGAAAAATCGCGTTAAAAAACGAAAGTTTGCTTTCTGGTGCAGACATTATTATTATTATTTATACGGGTATTTATTATTATTATTAATAATACGGGTAAAATTTCTCCGTATTTTGTGATTTTTCGCTAAGTCTGGAAAGTTCTTCCACGATCGTACCATCAGTGACTACCACGGTTTCAGCGCTGACCAAGGAATACTCCATTCCACTTCAAACTCACCTACACCACTTTTCCGCTGTATTTAATGCAAATGAAGACCCACTCTCAACCACGGCCTACTTTATCGACACAAAATGATCCAAAACCATTTGATCCATCCAGACATCCACGCACTCATCCGCTTGCAGTGTCAAGCAACGCTCGGTGGCAGGGAAGGAGGCGAGGATCCCACACCACACGGCGGGGGTGCCAGAAGCCACAGACCACGGTGTATTCCCGCGCAGTGGCAGCCGGACACCGAGTGGGTACACCGGCGGTCGGCACGCGGTCACCGGCGGACCAGCGGAGTCTTACACCACAACATCGAGCCCGCCAACTTCTGCTCGCGGCACACAACACTGGCGACGGCTGGCATGGAATCTGGCTGTTCCCGCATGTTACCGGGGAGCGAGTTGAGAAACATCTGGAGAGGCTGCCAGGTCGCCGGGATACTTCCTAAACAGGGCGTGAATTGCAGGCCGGCTTCAGTCACTGCACATACAACGCTGTTTGGGGTCTCTGTTCAATGGACATCCACCCCAGTGATTGAAAAAAGAAATGTCGGGATGATACAATGAGTGACTCGGTCTGAAACAGCCCGCCGGTTTAGCACCTCCCAATAGTCCCACTGTCAAGCCAAGGTAAATAGCCCGGCGCCGGCACGGAAGGGAGCAAAAGAGGGAGCAGTCTGAGGTGCAGACCTGACCCTATTCAGAGCAGGCTGACGTCATTCACCCGCAGTTTCGGATTGGGGAGGAGTGACGCGCCCGAACTGCTCTCCTACTGCAGTCCCACTCACCCCACTGGACACAGGCGCTGCACAGAGCCACCCCCACCGGCCGGCGGAGGGACGCCCGGCCACACAGCCTACATGGAGTAGATCTTGAGTGTGCGGTCCATGCTGGCTGAGGCGATGTACGAGCCGTGCTGGCCAAACCGTACTCCAGTGGCCAAAGCTGTGTGATCGGTGAACGTCTGCAGCTCCTGCCACTGCTTACACTGGTACACCCTGCCGCGCACAGAACGGTCACTCACGCCGGCACAGCCTGCCGCGCACAGAACGGCCACTCACGCCGGCACAGCCTGCCGCGCACAGAACGATCACTCACACCGGCACACCCTGCCGTGCACAGAACGGTCACTCACACCGGCACAGCCTGCCGCGCACAGAACGGCCACTCACACCGGCACAGCCTGCCGCGCACAGAACGGCCACTCACGCCGGCACAGCCCGCCGTGCACAGAACGGTCACTCACACCGGCACACCCTGCCGCGCACAGAACGATCACTCACATCGGCACACTCTGCCGTGCACAGAACGGTCACTCACGCCGGCACATCCTGCCGCGCACAGAACGGTCACTCACGCCGGCACATCCTGCCGCGCACAGAACGGTCACTCACGCCGGCACAGCCTGCCGTGCACAGAACGGTCACTCACACCGGCACACCCTGCCGCACACAGAACGATCACTCACATTGGCACACTCTGCCGTGCACAGAACGGTCACTAACGCCGGCACAGCCTGCCGCTCACAGAACGGTCACTCACGCCGGCACATCCTGCCGTGCACAGAACGGTCACTCACGCCGGCACACCCTGCCGCGCACAGAACGGTCACTCACATCGGTACACTCTGCCGTGCACAGAACGGTCACTCACGCCGGCACACCCTGCCGTGCACAGAACGGTCACTCACATCGGTACACTCTGCCGTGCACAGAACGGTACTCACGCCGGCACAGCCTGCCGCGCGCAGAACGGTCACTCACACCGGCACATCCTGCCGCTCGCAGAACGGTCACTCACGCCGGCACAGCCTGCCACGCAAAGAATGGTTACTCACACCGGCACACCATGCACACAGAACGGCGTAACAGAACAGTCACGGAACAGAACCGCACACAGAACGGTCACTCACACCAGCACAGCCTGCCGCGCACAGAACGGTCACTCACAACGGCACACCCTGCCGTGCACAGAACGGTCACACCCTGGCTGCACTCGAATGGTGACGCTACCGCGCACAGAACGGACACATCATGCCACGAGTAACATGATCGTATCCTGTAGCGCACATGTCGCACAAAACACTTACTCGTGTTGGTTCAACCCGTCGCTATCAGGTTAGTCAAATCCTGTCGTGGGTATAACCGTTCCCCCACTGCGTACAGAAATTCCCGAAGAAAAGTGCTTTCAATACCGTGGCGCAGAGAAAGCTAAAGGCTTTGCATGTACAGTTCCCTACAGTTGAATCTGCACACAACAGGCTCAACAGCTTTTCAGCTGTGTTCTGGCTAACTATCGGTCTCTGTCATGATTGGAAACACAACATTCGTGTTTTGCCCATAGCTTTCGGTTCCTGACCCAAAATGAGCTGCCAATCTCATTTTGAGATTTTTCACATCTCTATTTTGAAAAATGTTTTGGAGAAAATCTTTACTACGTCTCACTTGTGACAATTTTGAGTTTTGCTACTAATTTCTAAGATATGAAGCTGCTGAGCACTGGTGGGTTCGTAATAGATAGCTGCGAGCAAAACAAACTGCAAGCGAACAAAATCGATAGCTGCAAGCAAAGTCCTACCCTGACTGGTCCTCACCTGACGTCAGTGGACTGGTACTACCCTGACTGGTCCTCACCCGACGTCAGTGGACTGGTACTACCCTGAATGGTCCTCACCTGACGTCAGTGGACTGATGCTACCCTGACTTGCCCTCACCTGACGTCAGTGGACTGGTCCCACCCTCAATGGTCCTCACCTGACGTCAGTGGACTGGTACTACCCTGACTTGCCCTCACCTGACGTCAGTGGACTGGTCCTACCCTCAATGGTCCTCACCTGACGTCAGTGGACTGATCCTACTCTGAATGGTCCTCACCTGACGTCAGTGGACTGGTACTACCCTGACTTGCCCTCACCTGACGTCAGTGGACTGGTCCTACCCTCAATGGTCCTCACCTGACGTCAGTGGACTGATCCTACTCTGAATGGTCCTCACCTGTCGTCAGTGGACTGGTACTACCCTGACTGGTCCTCACCTGACGTCAGTGGACTGGTACTACCCTGACTTGCCTCACCTGACGTCAGTGGACTGGTACTATCCTGAATGGTCCTCACCTGACGTCAGTGCCGGCCACGGCCAGGAAGGTTCCGCTCTGGTCGAAGCACAGATCCTTCACCTCGTAACCCTCCTCCAACTGGATGGTCTTAAAGTTTTTGAGCTTACGCAGATCCCAGAGCTTGATGGAGGAGTCGTCGGTGGAGGTGGCCAGGTAGTAGCCGTTCTCGGAGAACGACAGCGCCGTGATGGCACCCGAATGACCTGCCACCGGCCCAGCGGAACGTTAGCGACTGGTCTGACTGCATCAACAAAACCTCGGTGAAAGGCATGATCATATTGCACCTGGGGGTCCCCTCTACAGAACCTAAAACATCAACGCAGAGAATCCCAGAATCCGGTACTGACTGGGGAAGTTGGCGACGTTGCTGCGCTCCTTCAGATCCCAGATTTTGATGTAGGAGTTGGTGGTGCCTGTGCCGAAGATGAGGCCGTCAGGGTGGAACTGCGCTGCGGTAAAGCCCGAAGAGCTGTTGTCTGCAACCTGTCGCAGAGGTCCGGTCACATGTAGCTGCGGATATATTGAGAGCAAGTCAAAACAGATTCAGAAACGCGTAAGTGAAGGCCCAAAACATATCACGATTATTGGATTATTTGAAACATTTCACCCCCAACTGACGCAATGTTTCGCTATTATAGCTGTATCAAGGGCTCAAATATGCAAAATGTAATTAAAAACAATTGAAATGCAATTAAAAACACACAAGAGACGTGGGCAGATATCACATTCAATCACATCATACATCGAACGCAGACCAGATCTTTGAACCAGATCTTGTTAACATTTTTTGAAATTCGTAGCACCGACCTCTCATGAAAACAGGAAAGCGCACTTCTGGTTGAAAGAGACGCATTTCAGGGACGATAGCGATCATGAGTAGGATACCACGCTCTCCTTTACACAACGGAGTGAGCAACTACCGTATCAATAAAAACCCTTTGCTGTAAAGTCGTCTCGTTCGTCGATATATATATGCCGCCTCGTTCGTCGATATATATGCCGCCTCTATTGCACGCCTCGTGACCTCGTAACGCCCTCATGACGAGTAACTGTAACTGCTCTCCTCCAGCCATATAGATGGCCTTCCCTCTCCGTAGGTATAGCCAACGCATAAAAAACATTTAGTTCCCGGCTGCTCGGACTCTGCCTTCCCGCCCCCGCCGCGTTCCCGGCCGGCCGCCGTACCTTGGTGAGCACGGTGCCAGCCCGGAGGTCGGTGAAGGCCCAGTACTCGTCGCTGCTGCAGCTGAGCACGTAGTCTCCGGTGGCGTGCAGCGACAGGCCCGTCACCGCCGCCTCGTGCGCACGCACCAGCTGCACCGTCTGCGCCGTGGGCACGTCCCAGACGCGGATGGCAGCGTCCGGCGAGCCGCTCAGCACCACGTCCTACCGGCGCCGAGGGCAGGTCAGCAGGCAACTCAGCGGCCGCCTCTGTAGAGGCTGATCATCACTGTACCACGCCCTGTTACCTGAGGAGAGGTCAGCAGGCAACTCGTCGGCCGACTGCTCAGGGGCCGGTCATTGCTGTCAGCACCCAAGAGAGAAGCGAACACATGGGTGTGATTCAACTAGTAACTCTACAGCGATGCATCAGAATTCCCTTGGGCGGAGAAGAGTTAGAGCCGAACGGGGGTGAGAGGATGACCCTTCTCTATCACCTTAACCAATAAATATATATTATACAAGTCATAGGATTGGGTAGTGTCTTCAGCAAAAGTTTGGGGGGGTCTCAGCTACACAGACCAACTTTAATCACTTTTAAAGCGCTACGTCAGCACTGGAGAAACTCAACATAATACTTCTCACTAGATTTTTCCTAGATACGCAGTGAGGAGTAGCACCTTCAAAACACATTGCGGAGAGTCGGCCGCCAAAGAATGATGAAACATCTTACCTCTTGAGCAATGACCACCATTACGTTGCTGAGCATTGCACATTTCCTTGTTTCCTACAAGAACAATCAATGCACACATTGTTTTCTTGTAACTGAACAAAATCCTGCACTAAGCGCACACAATGGTCATCTACCGCCACATCCCCAGTCAGCAGGTTACTCCACAGACAGGACAGCCGCAACAGCAACCAACCTCCTGCGGGTGGTAGATGACCTTGGTGACCTTCTTGGTGTGTCCCTTGAGTATGCAGACCACCTGTTCGGTCTCCTTGTTGAACACGGTGCAGTTGCGGTCGCTGCCTCCAGTCACGATCTTGCTGGTATCGCTCTGATGGACGTCCAGGGAGAGGATGCCCGGTGCCGAAGCGCTGTGGAGACCCTGCCGCCCAAGCCGCCGTTATAGCGAGGAGAGAGAGAGAGAGAGAGAGAGAGAGAGAGAGAGAGAGAGAGAGAGAGAGAGAGAGAGAGAGAGAGAGAGAGAGAGAGAGAGAGAGAGAGAGAGAGAGAGAGAGAGAGAGAGAGAGAGAGAGAGAGAGAGAGAGAGAGAGAGAGAGAGAGAGAGAGAGAGAGAGAGAGAGAGAGAGAGAGAGAGAGAGAGAGAGAGAGAGAGAGAGAGAGAGAGAGAGAGAGAGAGAGAGAGAGAGAGAGAGAGAGAGAGAGAGAGAGAGAGAGAGAGAGAGAGAGAGAGAGAGAGAGAGAGAGAGAGAGAGAGAGAGAGAGAGAGAGAGAGAGAGAGAGAGAGAGAGAGAGAGAGAGAGAGAGAGAGAGAGAGAGAGAGAGAGAGAGAGAGAGAGAGAGAGAGAGAGAGAGAGAGAGAGAGAGAGAGAGAGAGAGAGAGAGAGAGAGAACAACGTTTAGAGGTGTAGCGTAAGAACAGACTAAATACAAAGATTTGAGCTTCCTATCACATAATAGCGTGACCGAGTACCGTTTGGTGACCGAGTTTTTGATATCGATAACCTAGGGCAGGTACGGGGAGCGACCTCTACATTGGAAATGCATGGGAAATTAGCACAAATTCGATAACTTCGCAGAAAATGGTGACAGGGAACATATTTGACACATTGTGTTAGGCTTCCGCTGCAGTTCCAGTAATATGCATTTGATCCATAGTGACCTTGACCTGATCTTAGGTAAGATCGATTTTGGAATTTGACCTGGAAGGGTCAACCTACATCATTCGACCGTGCTTGACGAGAGGACTCCAATGGTGGTTACACTTTTTAGCTCTGCTCCGCTATGGCACAAAACTTGAGGCTTCACTATGTCCCCATGGGAATTTCATTTGACCTACGGTGACCACGAAACTAGCCTGAATACAAACAAACTGACATTTGGAATTTGGCAATACACTCTCGGTACAAATCAAAACGGGCTACCCGGCACCGTTTTGAGTTTTTTCACTACCTAGTGCGATTTCCGACATCATGGGAAATGGGGCGGGGGGCGATGACCCCACGCACCGACTTTAGGTGGCGCGGACCCCGTACCAACTCGTGTTAACTAGACCCACAGCTGACTCAATTTGATTTAGAGCAAACATCGATTCCTGAATCAGTCAGGTGAGTCAAATGTAGAGTGATTCGGGTTTTATATCTCAGTGACGTCTGCCCATTTCATTCTACAGACTTTTTAAATTATATTCTGTAGTTTGTATTGAAGAGCCAAAAATAGGTTTGATTCAGAGTTGAGTCAGAGCCTGTTATCAATCCAACAATTACTCAGCTCTAGCTCAAACAATTTTTGACTCTGGAGAGCTGGCATTTTTCCGACTCTGACACAACTCCGACTCAAACAAACTGTTGGCTCTGTAAGACAGATATTGCTAAAACGGATTGGGTGAGGCTGGTTGAAGTGGGCAAACAATCTCACATATAGAAAAAGGAACTCACTGAAAACTTAATTCACCAAGCTGCACCATTGCCCGAGTTTACTTCCAATCAGATTGGCCCACCCTCGAACCACCAAGTCTGTCGTTAATCCATCACAGTTCAGCCCACCTCCCCCCGTCCGTCGGCTGTGCCGGGCCAGCCCCCAGTACCGGGTTGGTGCTGATAGTGCGGTACTGCCGCAGGGCGTCCGGCGTCACCAGCTCCTCCGGCACCGTCTTGCCGCGCTTCTTCCGCTCCTGTGTGAGCACAGTCGCCTTGTCCTGCAGCTGCTTGATCACCTCGGGCGTCATCCCGGCCTCCTGCTGAGGCAGGTCAGCCTTGACGCCGCCGGCCTCCGCCGTGGCCGGCTGCGGCAGCTGGGAGGCTGCTGCAGCTGCTGCCGCCGCCGCTGCCGGCACGCCCGCCTGGGGCTTGAGGGTGGCCAGGGCCTCCCTGGCGGCCGTCACCTCCTTGGTGAGGCGGGCGATGACGCGGCAGGCGGCGTCGTGCTGGTAGAGCGCGTGGCTGAGCTCCTGGCGAGCGGTCTGCAGCTGCTGGCGCAGCGTGAAGCTGTGCAGCATCACCGCGTCCCACTCGTCCTGCAGCGACTTCAGGATCGCCGGGATGCTGGTGGCCGACGGCGCCTTCGGCTTCACCAGGGTGGACACTGACGGCAAACAGGATAGACCGTCAGATGGCCATATGGCTGCAGAAATGCTGGTGAGGAAGCAGAGGGGATAAGGCTTTATTGCTTTGATAAACTTACTTCCCGTGACTACTAACCACCGTAACAGGTGACGAGATGATATAATTAAAGTTTCTGAATTTTATAATTATCAGCAGCGTCCAACAGAATCCCACAGTTAAAATCATCCAGCAGATATAATTAATCGAATGTCGTCCAACGTCAATAACTGCTCGCTCTCACTATCCAAAGCACAGTAAACCAGATTAAACCGGGCCAGGGCCGGGGTGGCCTAGTGGCTTCGTTGCCAATCTTCGGATCGGGTAGTATGGATTAACGTGGGTTCAATCCCCACAGCGGGAACCCGCCTTCCGTGTCCGATTTGACCCGGTGAAGAGGATCCTTAAACGCCCACGCCAATACTCCCTGTAACTGGGCACGTGTGCCTCTTGGGAGTGGTTTTTCTGTATGAAATCATCACCTTTTCCACCCAAGGTCTATGGGAATATATCGAATTTCGGGACCAATCTACTAGAACATATAAAATTTTGGCATACTTCGACAGCACACAAGAATAAGTAAAAAGAGCGTCCTTCAGCCTTCGTATTGAAACCTTGAACTGAATACAAAACGGCGTATCTGAAGTGCGCCTGTTCAGAAAATAAAAAAGAAATGAAACCATTAGATGAACAGCCGTGCAATCGGTTAGACAACACTGAATCTTTAGAACCTTGCACAGTCATTGACTACATGGATTTCCAATTTTACGAAGAAATATTATCAGCCAGAAATAAGAAAAAGAAGCAAGTTATTGCTAGCACGCAATGCTAGACACGTATCATTTGATATCATATTATCAACGCGTACATACAAATTTTCACGCTGAAAGGTTCATTAAAAGAGCGCAAAAGTGATGCTGAATACAATGAAGCTGTGCGTGGTCATTTCCCGGGACTCGTGCGCACCAAAAGATTCTCAAACAAGCACCCTGGCAGGAAATAGTAGGAGCACATATAACATCAAGGGTGGGTTATATAAAAAACCTGCACACAAATTTTATCCTGGAATTCAATTAAGAATGCAGACAAAACACACGGTTACAAAAAAATATTCGCTTGACTCAAGCGCATCTCTCATGCGTCAGGACGTGTGCTGTTTTTGGCTGTCGTTGCCACGGTAACGTGAACATTTTTATGGTACGTTATTTCCGGTCAGCACAAGTTTTCAACAACATAGTGTGTTGAATTTGCTTGTACTTGGACTTACTGCGGATCATCCAGACCGAGAGCGTCTTGCATCAAATTTAATGCAAGAGATATCAAGTTGCGGTATGTAATTCTTTCACCCTTCCATTCAGTTATGACACTCCCGCCGGCTATGCTATTAAAAGAGATTATCAAGGCCCTAAAACACCAACCAATGTTTCCGACCCGGCATGCAGTAAACCCAAAACCCGTCTTCCCCGCAAGAAGTCATGGTGCCAAGCTACTTGAGCGGGGTCGGCACCGAGCCGGACATTTGACTCGCTTCTGCACTGGACACTCAACCACTGCAGGATATCGTACCTTTGACGTCGATAAGGTCTTCCGCAGAGAGTGGTTTATTGGCCACTGGGTCGACTCCATTGTCGCTGATATACTTCTCGATGAGGCGACGCTCAAAAACGGCTCCGGAGACGGGCGACACGCACGGGTGCTCCGGCACCTCGTTACTGACTGCCGGGGCAGGGACCCGGTCACCACGTGACACAACGACACCTCATTACTGACTGCCGGGGCAGGGACCCGGTCACCACGTGACGGCACGACACCTCATTACTGACTGCCGGGGCAGGACGCGGTCACCACGGACACAACACACCTCATTACTGACTGCCGACAGGGACGCGGTCACCGTACACACGACACCTCATACTACTGCCGGGCGGGACGCGTCACCACGGACACAACGACACCTCATTACTACTGCCGAGGCGGGACGCGGTCACCCGTACACAACGAACCTCAACTGACTGCCGGGCAGGGACGCGGTCACCACGTCACAACGACACCTCAACGACTGCCGGGCAGGGACGCATCACCACGTGACACAACGACATCACATTACTGCGCGCGACGCCCGCACGACACCTCACTGCCCACCCACCGCACCACCCCCTGCCGGCACCCGTCAACTAACAAGACACCTCATTACTACTGCCGGCAACGCGTCACCACTGACACAACACACCTCATTACTACTGCCGGGCACCCGGTCACCACGTACACAACGACACCTCATACTGACTGCCGGGGCAGAACGCGTCACCACGTGAACAACGACACCTCATTACTGACTGCCGGGGCGACCCGGTCACCACGTGACACGACACCTCATTACTGACTGCCGGGGCGGACCCGTACCACGTGACACAACGACACCTCATTACTGACTGCCGGGGCAGGGACGCGGTCACCACGTGACGGCACGACACCTCATACTCTCGCCGTCCGGACACAACGACACCTATTACTGACTGCCGCAGACCCGGTCACACGTGACGGCACGACACCTCATTACTGACTGCCGGGGCAGTGACGCGGTCACCACGTGACACAACGACATCTCATTACTGACTGCCGGGGCAGGGACGCGGTCACCACGTGACACAACGACACCTCATTACTGACTGCCGGGGCAGGGACCCGGTCACCACGTGACGGCACGACACCTCATTACTGACTGCCGGGCGGGACCCGTCACCACGTGACACAACGACATCTCATTACTGACTGCCGGGGCAGGGACGCGGTCACCACGTGACGGCACGACACCTCATACACTGCCGGGGCAGGGACCCGGTCACCACGTGACACGACGACATCTCATTACTGACTGCCGGGCAGGGACGCGGTCACCACGTGACGGCACGACACCTCATTACTGACTGCCGGGACAGGGACCCGGTCACCACGTGACGGCACGACACCTCATTACTGACTGCCGGGGCAGGGACGCGGTCACCACGTGACACAACGACACCTCATTACTGACTGCCGGGGCAGGGACCCGGTCACCACGTGACGGCACGACACCTCATTACTGACTGCCGGGGCAGGGACGCGGTCACCACGTGACACGACGACATCTCATTACTGACTGCCGGGGCAGGGACCCGGTCACCACGTGACACAACGACATCTCATTACTGACTGCCGGGGCAGGGACGCGGTCACCACGTGACGGCACGACACCTCATTACTGACTGCCGGGGCAGGGACCCGGTCACCACGTGACACAACGACACCTCATTACTGACTGCCGGGGCAGGGACCCGGTCACCACGTGACACAACGACATCTCATTACTGACTGCCGGGGCAGGGACCCGGTCACCACGTGACACAACGACACCTCATTACTGACTGCCGGGGCAGGGACGCGGTCACCACGTGACACAACGACACCTCATTACTGACTGCCGGGGCAGGGACCCGGTCACCACGTGACACAACGACATCTCATTACTGACTGCCGGGGCAGGGACCCGGTCACCACTGACACAACGACACCTCATCACTGCCGGGCAGGACGCGTCACCACGTGACGGCACGACACCTCGGTACTGTATGTTTCAACTCTGACTTTTATATTACTCGCAGGACAGCATTACCCTGACATTCTCTCTAGTGGCACCATTTATGCTTGATAGACAATCTAGTTGAGCTGCATAATTTCTTGCTATCCTGGTCAGCATGAGTCACATTGACAAGGGCATGCGACTTTCAAGATAGCTGAGTTGTTGGGGTAAGCATGACACATGGCAAGCAGTGACCTGCTGTTAGCCAGCTACTTTGTTTGTGCTTAAATACAGTGAACTTGGAAACAGAGCTGGGGAAAATCAACATAATTCAGACATAAATTTCCTGTTTTAGCATTACATCCAAATAATGAGAAATCTGCACAATCAAATGATCTATGGCCTAGGTTCCATGGCCAAAATGTGATACAGACAAGACCGCTAATGGAGTTCATCAAGTGTTATTTCCCAAGCTGCAGAACATGACAGATAACTTGACAAAGTGATTGGGGTCTTCAACCAGGAATGATGTTTTCACTACCTATTGGTGTTGCATTAGTTTTTTCCTAAATTTCATTTTTGACCTGCAATGCCACAGAACATTAAAGGGAGATACACGAAAAAATTATTATTGTGGTTTCTTGCTATTTGAGAAATCCTGATTACGAATCTATCAATTATTTTTGTATCTTCGGAAAAATTTTGGGAGGCCACTCACTTATTATCGAAATAGGTTAACAGTTCCGATAAAATACTGAAACCTTCACCCGTCACTTACTTTTCGAAAACTATTTTAAGGTGAAAAGCAATGTTTTTTTGTAATACAAATGTCTGTCCTCCTGTATTTGTATTTGAATTAATTTTAAAAAGCTTTTAAAACTACAAAATGATTAGTTTGCCCTAGAAACGAAAAAAACATAATTACTCAAGTCTTCAGCTGTTTCGTACCTCAGGTCTTGACTCATTTTCTGCTTCAGCGCAAGGCCTTTAAATGTTGAGGTAGAACGCTCCCCTCTCAAAAAATGGCAACCTCTGTTTCTAGAGACTTTTACGTTTGTGACGTCAGCAGTTGCTCTCAAGGTGGAGCCGCCCATTCATTCAAGGAGAATCGACTACGGATCGTGGAGTGTTTTACGGTTTCAAGATGCATCTGGCAAGGGGTAGACCCAGGATTTATTACCCCACGTCCACAAAAAACAGTATTATTGCCTTAACACGCAACCCATCTGCTGATAGCCCCGTCTTCTACAATGCTCAGCGACAATGCGTTGCTAAGCAGCTCTAGGCGATCGCTGAGATCATCACCATGGTAAATGCCAGATTTGAGGTTGCCATTTTTGGCATAGGCTAAAAAGCCGCAGCGCAACCCCCTGCTTCAGCCCCAGGATGACAAAAATTTTGCGCCAGATAGGTCACGTGACCCCAGTTTGAGAATTCCTAGGCTTCTGATTGGTTAATTGTGATTTCTTTTAAAGGGAATGTGGCACCTTGGTCGAATCCTGGAATTTAGTGTAATTAGGCCAACTTTTAGTAAAAAATAATGAAACCACTCATGATTTCTCTGAAAAATGTACAATAAGCTCAATATTTGGTTTTTAAAAATACTCCCCAAGAAAAAGAAATAAATATCAGCCTGTGGATGATGTCACGATCTGGCAACCACTACCATACTTGAAACAGTTCAAGGGCTTCGATTGGCTGATGCTCATCGTGACGTCAGCATATGTCGTCACACCAGTAGCTCACAACAATGGCCGCCGGCGACGGGGGCTGAGGGGGCTGGTGTCAGGTGGGTTTTAGCTTTTTTCTACGGAAATATCGAGTTCCAAGACAAATGAAATATGGTGTACCGGGTTTTCCGACCTGCTTTACAACTTGGCTATCTCAGTTAAAATCACGTTGTGAAGGTGCCACATTCCCTTTAAGCCCTATATTTCTGTTTCAAAAGAGTTTTGGAATGTTGTTTTTCTAAAGTAATTTTTTTCTGTAGTAGTCCAAAGTTCTACATCACTGTTTAGGATAGATATGACCTAATTCTTAGAGAAATTGAGAGCCTTAGCCGTGTGTACGTCATATACACCGATATGAGGTGTACCGGTAAAGTCGTCTAGAAATGTTGACTTTGACAGCAATTTTAACACGCGCATTGACGGAGGTCTGAGCCACCTTCGGATTGACGAGGGGGGCGGGTACCCGCCCCCCTAAGATCTCAAGAACCACGGTAGGTAGCAAAAAAAAACGGTAAACGGCGTTGGGTAGCCCATCCACTTCTCCATCGAAAATATTTGAGCCATTTTTTTGTCAGGTCACTTTAAGGTCACCAGAGGTCAAAAACATGCCGTCACATGCCGTCATAGGGATAACATGTAAATTAAGTTTTTCGGCCAATACATCTGAACAAGTAAAGATAGAGCAAAACGACTTGAAATCTATGAATCCTCGCAGCAAGCCGAATCGAATGATATTTGATTTGACCTTGCTAGGTCAAATCAAAGATTTGACCTGACCTGAGGTCAGGTCAGGGTCAAATTGTATAAAATGCATATCATTAGAACCGCAAAGCCAAGGCGAGTCTAATGAAGCTAAAATAAACGCTCTATCACCATCTGTTACAGAGTTATTCAGTAAAAACCATATTTCCCATGTATTACCAATGGAGAGGTCATGCTTCGTACCTGACCTTAGGTCATCGATATCAAAAATACCGGAACAAATTTTAGAGAACTCAGTGAGCCCATTATGTGATATGAGTTTCAATTGGATAAGTTCACCCTGCTCCGACTTATGCTATCTTAAACTTTTTTTAGGTCGGGTCACTTGACCTGTACTGGTGACCTGACCCGAGATGACCTATCCTTAAAATTTTCACAGAAGTTGCAAAATAATGAGGGAAAAGGTATACCAAGTACGGCGGCGCCGCAGCGCCGCCGTTTTTCTGCTGTCTCCGAAAAACCCGAGGGGCGGGCGCCCCTGTCAATGCGCGTGTTAAGGTATTTGCAGGCCGAATTCGCAAAAATGAGAATAGGACTTCTGAAACAACTTTTTGTGACCTTTTGATCTAGCCAATAAAATTTTTTCCGTGTATCTCCCTTTAAATAAAATACTATTAATCGTTTTAAGGAAGTATTTGAGCTCTGATTTCCACAGTATGCCCTGCAACTTCACTTCCAGGAATTTTTGGAATCTGGCATGCCTCTTTGCTTTCCATGACAACATAATTTTTCACGATCAATTTTATTTCATTTTTACATACAGACAGGGGACAGAAGCCAAGGAAGAGAACATCAAAATAAGTCATGAAAAAAGCAAGCAATAAGGAGCAACAGAATAGAAAACACTTCATAGTCATACAGTACAGAAAAAGGAAGTTGGCAAGAATGCTATCAGATTAAAGAAAATAAAAGCATTGGTAGATGGACAAACATCACATTTAAGCAGCAATCATGCTCTTAGGCAGTGTTTTCATCTATACTAGTAGTTTTTCTTCTCCTATGTTTTCTTGGAGCATCTGTTTCAAGTGATTATTGTTTATAGTGGACTCTATACAGCATAAAATGAAAATGTACACCCTGGCAGAAAGAAAATTCTGCCCCAACAACCACATTTATGCCCCAATTGGGCCAAGATTTGATCTTCCCCAAGCATTTCATTCAGAAGCCTGCCACATTCTGCAGACTGGGTGCTACCCTAGGTGTCTGTTTCTGCCCCAATGTATCCTTACCTGCCCCAAAAAAGGACAAAGTTACCCCAAGCCATGATGTCAAATCTGTGACTGTCACAACAAGCACTTGTTGTAACCTGCCATATTCTGCAGGCTGGGCTATTCCCCCAACACTATAGCATGGTCCATGCTAAAGTGCTGGGGAAATAGCCCAGTCCGCAGAACGTGGCAGGCAACTTGACGAGGTGCTTGGGGCAGCCCAAAGCCTGCCCCAATTGGGGCAGAAATTTGGATGCTGAGGCAGACTCCTCCAACGAGGGGGGATTTTTGCCGATACATGTTTTATCTACTCCATTTTAAACGAAAGACCCAGGAATGAAATAAAACATGCATCTGACCTGACGACGACGACAACGACTCACTCACGACCCTCTACATACCAAAACAATAGAAACTCACGCACAGCAGCTATCGTGCGTTCATGACGCATGATTTCAAGAATACCTGTATGCAAAGGTATATTTACAAGCAAAGTCTTTTCCCCTAGTGACATCATTTGCCCCTGCTTTCAAACCGTATAATCAATACTTAAAAAAATATTTCAATTGATAACTATATTTGAAAAAAGTTTTTTTCCTTAGCTAAAGCATTTTTATCACTTTTTTCTCACATTTGCATGAAAGCATCACAAAATTTGGAATATTTTCACAAGACCAAGGCGAAGAAAAACCTCCATACTCCTGTGTGACGTCCCATTACCAACCGACATTTGTTCTTGGGAGGGGCTGGCATGATTTGCCAGCCTTTGGCGATCAAAACTTAGGGAGGAAATGCAAAAAACTACATACAGGAAAATTTTATTTTGAATTATAACATTTTTTTGTTACTAAAATTAGGTTTAGTTTACAAAATTAGAAAATAATTCTAAATTTAGTTTTAGAAAGGCGCCCATTGGCTAATTTTCTTATTCACTTCCAAGAAATTTACATCAATTAAAAATTTTATTTATTTTCTAATTTTATTTATTTTCTATCTTTTAATCCATATTTCGCTCGATGACAAATGTGACGCTTTCGAGACAAATCAGCTTTTCCTTCGCAAGTTTAACTAATGTTTGCTGTTATTTTTCATTATTTTTTCTTCTTCCCTCAGTAATTACCTGGACTGACTGCTGCCCCAAGAACTACTTCCTGCCCCAAAGGCCCCCCCTCTGCCCCAAGCTCGTCCAATAGCTGCCCCAAATTGGTAGGTCTACCCCAACGAGATCTCGTCAAAATCTGCCACGTTCTGCAGACTGGGAAATAGCACTACATGGACTTAAACCTACTTAAATTTAAATGATATGTTCATGGACATAAAAAGCCCTTTCATACTCTTCAATATATCCTGATCAGCAGGCTGATACAAACCAATATTGCATCTTTACCATGAAAACTAAGCCATGGGGTGGATAACTGGGGCCACCCAACATTGGGACAAGACACATCAACATTACCCAACTTGTTTTCATAAATATATATTACCAAAAAACACCAGGTATAAACACAAGCACACGGTTAAAAGCACAAAACATCATAAAGGCAAAAGGCAAGATGAGATAAAATGATCAAGAGGATGGCGCCACACAATACAGTAGAGCCAGGTGAAGTGGGCTTATTGCATTGAAGGGTATTATCGCATAGGTGGATCACATCTCGCGGTTCAAAGATCACATCAGAAGGTCCACAGGTCATATGTTCTACCGCTCAAAATGTCTAACTTAAAAAGTCAAACATTCAAAAGGTCCAAGAGGCGTGCTCAGATGCATGAGAGTGGGGTGCATGATAACGCAGAGGCGTCTAAGGCACCTGATAATAGGAGGCTATGAGGGTTAGGTTAGGTTAGGTTAGGTTAGGTTAGGTTAGGTCAGGTCAGGTCAGGTCAGGTCAGGTCAGATCAGATCAGTTCAGTTCAGTTCAGGTAAGGTCAGGTCAGGTGTGTATGCCCTAAGTCCCTATTTCCTAGTCTGGGGATATCAACCCTCTTTCCAGAATCTGAGTGCGGCTCTGGTCTGGGTATCACTTTTCGAAATGTCATAGAAATATCCCGAAATTCTGCAAGAAAATCCCTAGGGATGAAACAGACGGAAGGAGGGGAAGTTTGAGTAGTGTTAAGTGTTAACCAGACCAGAGGTGCACTCATATTCAGGAAAGAGGGGTGATATCCCCAGACTAGGAAATAGGGTCCAAGGGCATACACAATTGAACTGACCTGACCTGACCTAAACCTGCCTGACCTGACCTGACCCAACCTAACCCAACCCAACCCCAGTGTACAAAGTATGGCATTTTCGACGAGATCTCGTCGGCGTGAGTGCCCTTAAAGACAGGACCGAGTGGTGCGATTGTATCAACCTGGCGCAAATTTGCAAGGTTAGTGACACTTAAAATTAACAAATAATGGCTGAATGGCTATTAAGACACAGGAGGGGCCTTATAAAAGCCCTTAATTAACTGACTAATGATTGAGATAGCATTGCATTGCAGGGGTAGGAATGGGTGCATTTTTTCCTGGTATGTGGCATATTGGTGTGAATTTTTGGAGGATGGTGGTGCAAGAATTTTAGATGGCTGGTGCGATTCGTCTGGCCTGCTACCACACTTTGCAGACTGGACCCAACCTAACCTAACCTAACCTAACCTAACCTAACCTAACCTAACCTAACCTAACCTAACCTAACCTAACCTAACCTAACCTAACCTAACCTAACCTAACCTAACCTAACCTAACCTAACCTAACCTAACCTAACCTAACCTAACCTAACCTAACCTAACCTAACCTAACCTTACCTAACCTAACCTAACCCTCTAGCCTCCTATTATCAGGTGCCTTAGCAAGCCTCTGCGTTATCGTTCACCCCACTCTCATGCATCTGAGCACGCCTCTTTGGACCTTTTGAATGTTTGACTTTTAAGTTAGACATTTTGAGCGGTAGAATATATGAACTGTGGACCTTCTGATTGATCCTTTGAACCGCGAGATGTGATCCACCTACTCGATAATACCGCATTGAAGCTCTTGCCCCAACACACACAAACGCAAGGCTTTGAATAGTCAGAGGAAGAATCATTCTAGATAATTTAATATAAGGGCACCTATAATAACGATATGGCCGGTATGTCACGTCTAGACTGTTGCCATTCTTTTTGAAGGCTGACAAACGGCGACGATATCGGTGCTACAACAATGTCAGCCTTTTTCAGGTCAAACTACTTGAATTCTAAAAAAATACATTACAAATACTTACTAGCACAAACAAGGGCCATATTCAGAACCCTTTCCTTTCCTTCTATTTAGCCGGCATCCATCCACCACCAACCCATACGCGCGAAACTCATAAATTGTCAGACACACATGGGGCTACAAGAACCGCACCGCAGAGAATTTGGCAGCAGTCAGTGAAGTACAGAAGAGTCTTCATGTTGAAAACGAATTTACAATTTAAATTTAAAAGTATATCATTTTTCAGAGTTCATTTTCAATTAAAATTTTTATGTTTATTTTAAATCGCTCACATTTTCTTTCGTTCTTTATGGAATTTATATTGATATTAATTTTTTTAAATAATACGTCACTAATTTACCAAGGGGAAACACATCTGTGCGCAATAGCTGAATGATTTGCGCCAGTATCTGCAATACTCCTCTAATATGGTTGCAGTGCTATGAAGTAAGCTGATTTCTCCTTTGCAAACATTCCAAAAACTTCAGCTATGTGAAGGAAATCACTTTCCCTTCACAAGGCCTATTTCGAAGTAAAAAACAATGTGAAATAGACATTAACTCTACAAGCTTAAAGCCATTTACCAGAGTAAAAGAGCCAAGAGGGCAGATAAGTGCCAAAAACATACTTTTCATACTTTGAAGGGATGGAGAAACACTCCCAAACTTGATAAAGCTTTTAATGTCGTGGATGAGCAAAAGGATATTTTGACGTCCATATGACGTCACAGCATGGTGGCTCGTGACCATGGTCTGAGGGTGTTGGTTGAGGGCAAGATAACTTCCTTGAGTACCTACCTGATAAATAACACAGAGCAGCCGCGAAAGCCCCCATCTTGCGAAAGCCCTGTTCTTGACTCACCGCAGATTTGCGACATTGTAACTAATAAGAGTGTATCTACTAACCGTGCTAATAAGGGTGTCGAAAGCCGTTTTAAACACACCATAATAATTTGTAAATGTGAATTCTCAGCGCACAATAATTTGTAAATGTTAAATTATTTGGGAGCGGTGACACACCAGTCTGCAAAGTATGGCAGTAGGCCAGACGAGTCGCACCAGCCATACAAAATTATCGCACCACCAGCCTAAAAAATTCACACCAATCGGCCATATACCAGGGAGAAAAACGCACAAATTCCTACCCACACGATGCAATGCTACCTGTCTTATTAGTTAGTTAGTTAAGGACTTTTAAAGGTCCCCTCCTGTGTCTTTATAACTATTCAGCCATTATTTTTTGGTTTTTAATGTCACCTTCCTAGCACCAGTCTCGCAAATTCGTACCAGGTTGATAAAATTCGCACCACTCTCTCCTGTCTCCAAAGGCACTCACACCGACAAGATCTCGTCAAAAATGTCAAACTTTGCACACTGGGTGACACACAAGTTATTCATATGTATATATTCTCCTCAGTGAATTTTGATCAATTAATTCTGGCTGAAAATTATCATTTGTCATAAAACTCAGTCCTGATTATAACTTGTAAATAGGACTAAATCAAATTATTGAATATATTCATTATAGTTGATTCAATACTTGTGATTGTTTGAGTGTTGCCTTTGTCATGCAACATTTATTGGTGTATATCATGGCTAAAATATATGTATGGAGCTAATAATCTGCATATAAAGTTATCAAGAGCTTGGCTAGTATCTGCGCTCAAACATGATTGATCCACATACTTATCTTTTGTTTGCTGCTCAGATGGTGTGGTATTTGGCATAGTAAGCCACTTAAAAACATTTTGATTTGGATAGATAATTGGAGAGTTTTGGACTGCTCTGCAAACCTTTGGAATTTTGGACTGCTCTCCAAATCTATTGCTCCCTTTCTAGAGGCTATCATTAGAATTAAGTCAAGGTGATCATAGGCAGATCCAAGATTGCTGATCGGGGGTACCTTCCTGGGGAGCGCCATTCGGATCAGGGGGCCACCACTTTTGACCAGCAAAATCTATCAGGTGGGAGCAAAATCCTATTAGTCGGCACCAATTTTTCCATCTTGAGGGGGGCGGGAAGCAATATTTCAGGGAGGCACCATCAATTTTTTAGGGGGTGCTGAGTGCCAATCGGGGGGATGTGCCCCCCTTTGCCCCCTGGATCTGCCTATGAAGGTGATGCATGTCTTGGGAGGCACTCTCAAGTACCTGTTATACATGGCTGTGTTGAACCCAATTACCTTACAATTCAGTGACCTAGTTGGGGTTCTCATACAAAGAGCTTACCCAATGCTTATTGATATAAGTCCTGAAGACATGGTGCTCAGTGTCCCTACTACCCAAGCAGGAAGGCTGTTCCAGGCCATGTCTGTACAGACTGTGCAGTGGTACCTCTGGGCAGGGGACAGCCAGAGGCTTAGGCACCTTGTAGTGGAGTCCTCTCCTGGTTGGGACTGGTGGAGCCTGAAATAACTTCCTTAGGTAGGTACTCTGAGATTTCGGTGTATCAGGTGGTCAGCTTGTGCATAAGGGTCATGTCTCCCCTTTGCCTTTTTATGACAGTGATGGAAGTTTAAATCTTTTCAGGGTGGATGTTTTTTTACTTCCATACATGTATTAAGGTGCAATGTTATGTCACATACACAACACATGCCAGTAAGAAAATACTTGACAGGACTGAAAGAAAATGTGAATGTTACTTAAGAGTCATTATAAGACATATTTGATGCTTGGAGGAATATGACACCAGACCGCATCACTGGAATACAAACTTGGGAGGTAAAAGAAATACATGACAGGATTCGAAAAAGGAAGAAAAAACTTTGGAAGGTGATTCCCGGATGGAATATGCCAGGGTGAGCGGGATGGAGGCTGTGTGAGTGGAGTCTGAGAGGTCAGGCGCAGAACAACATATATGTACAGCGGGGGACGCAACAGACAAGCGAGCCACGGACGGAGCGCAAGAGGCCCACGTGTGGGGGGGTGGGGCGCTTGACGGACAAGCGAGCCACGGATGGCGCTCAGGCCCGGTGGGGTGGGGCGCTCGACGGACAAGCGAGCCACGGACGGAGCGCAGGAGGCCGACGACCGAAGCGTAGAAGTGGCGTGCCTCCTTTAAGTCGTTCTTCCTTCTACAGAGAAAGCTGAGCAAAGACTTGGTCATTCATCAAATACTCCCTCTGATGATGTGACGCTCCGAAATGGAGCACACCTCTTCGAGACATTGAAAGGAACAGTCTTGCGATAGTAACACAAGCTTGCCCAAGTCATCCTGCGAGTGAATCTGATCACCAAGTTTGACCACAGGGCTGTACAACTTGGTGTTGTCAGCAAACATGTTGACATTAGAAGACCGGCCTTCGGGCTGGCAATTTGAATCCGTACACATTTATTGAGGCCAGCACAACGATACCACCTATACCCGGACCACTTACGCTAGCGCACACCAGCATAATGAAAACACATGGCGTTATGAGCCAGTTATGGTGCGTCGGAGCAATGGAACAGCACAGAACAGAAATGACACGCATATTGATGGTCAACCACGATTGTCTGATCAAAGATGAGGTAAGAGGTCAGACTGCTCGGGGCGGGGGGGGCAGGAGGACGGCACGGGCGGCGAGCGTCGCAGACCACCGCAGCCCCACGCCAGCACCCGCACGGAGTCACAAACCCGAATCGGCCACGGAGACCATCCATCTTATCTGGCGGTGAAATTTTGCCGTATCAAATTTGTATACGGGGTCTCGTGTTCGGGGGCCCCCAAGCTGAGGGTCGGCGGCGCAACGGTCCCGGATGAACGGCACGGCGGCCGCGGGGCCCGCGATACGCCGGCGACGATTCAGCGGCGCAACGGCGGCGGCAGCCAGACGTCATGGCGGACCACAGGCGTATAGATATGCCTGATACGCAGGTCTGCGCGATCGTGGCGGCAAGCTCCCAAAGTACTCGTGGGTGAATGACATTATATTTTGCTGCTAGGCTTTCTTGACCTATATCGATCTTGACTAATATCGAGATGCTACCGTTTGGCGGTCACAAGGTGCTGCTGGGTGCTGTTGTCCGCTTAGATGAGAGGGGTAAGGCTGTGAAGTACATCAGGGATGCAGACAATGATTTCGGTCTCAAATTGGGCACTCATGTACGTGGTTTACCGATTATATTAGATACAATATTTAATTTCAGGGTGATTTCTAGTTGGTTTTTAACGATCTAATAAATTTGATGATATTTCTGTGAATTCTTGCACAACTTTAGCAAACATGACCACGAGAAGTAAGATTTTCCATAGATTTGAGTCAAATGGAGCCAGTTCCTCATTTGACCTCAGAACAGATAAAGGCAGGAACAAAATGAGCTGCTAAAACTGCCGAAGGGGTCATCGGAGATTCATGGTTTCTTATTGAAGTGATTATTGGGGGCATTGGGCTTATAAGTGGGTATAGTTATTATAGTGGGTATTGGGCTTGGCTTGGCTCTGATATGGAGAAAATAATGGCCAGTAGAAATGTTGTAAAACGCACGCCTACAAGAATGTTTTGTGACGTGGTTTGTGAGAGTGCTTGGGATCATGTATATAATCATATTAGCCAAATAACAAAATGGACTAGCAACTTCTTCTTTTCATAATCATTGTCATGCATTTAGCCCTCTCTAAGAGCTTACAGGGTCTTGCAGAAGTATGATATAGTAATATTCGTATCATGTCCGCAGGTGTAAACGTCTCCATACAACATGACAAAGGCGTCTGAGGTACCCAACTCCATCGCTCCAATGGAAGAGGACGAGGAGGGTATTGGGCTTGGCTGCGCGCTGCAGCGGTTTGAGGACCTTCCTGTAGTTACCGTCCTCCTAGAAGAGCTTTCTGAGATTTACACTGATCCCAAAGCAGTGGAGCCGCGCCTGCAGCGCTTCACAACAATACTGGACCTATATCAGGAACAGCCCTTTCTGCTGGACAAGGACTTGGACGCACTTCTCGCGATCCTCTTCAAGCACTTGGACCATCTTCGCGCCCCAGAAGCATTGGTGCATCTAGTATTCAAATATATGGTGCTGATTGTGAAAGTCCGTGGGCACAAAACCATTATCCGGCATTTGCCTCATGAGGTAGGTACAAAACAGCTGCTGCGGATCCCTGTATGTGCGGGGCTTTGTTAGGCGTTGGTCCTAATCTGCCCAGTAGGTCCCCTGATGTCCAGCTGTCACTTTCGTCTGGAATTAACAATATCTTATTTGATACAACGAGGCCTTTGCGCTGTCCACTATGTTTGGTTTTTGTCACAATTAGTAACGCACACCTGTGTTATCAGTGAAGGGTCTAGTGTTGTTGAAATGTTTCTCTTGCCGCTGCGTCTCACCAGTGATGAACAACACTCCGGGCTTCACCTGTGTCTGGTGATTACGCTAGGTGGAGGATGTGGAGAGAGTGCTCTCGTACCTGGAGCAGCAGGACCCCGGCAACCACCTGACCTGGGAGACGCGCTACATGCTGCTGCTGTGGCTCTCCATCCTGGTCATCATCCCCTTCAACATGACCACCTTCGACGACGGCAACAGCACGCCGATCGCCGAACGGTGGGTGCAAGTACCACGGGCCAGAGGCGCTGCGCTGAAGGGCTGGTCAGATGCTGATGAAACTGACGGGCAACCCAGTGTGCGGGGTCTGTGTTTTTTCTCCCTTTTGGTCAGTTTCGAGTGAGTTTTTGGAAACTGCTTTTGATAGGGTTCTAGTTGTATTCCAATCTGCTTGTATTGTGTAATGTTTTATATAATTGTGGTGTAGTTTCGTACATTCATTGAACTCATTGAAGTGTCTGTACCAAATCGTGTTCAGCTCGGCTGGTGCAGCGCCGTGCCTTTGCTGTCGAGTTGCTGAAGAGGGTGGGACGTGCAGGACATTCACCTGTGCTGCGGCGCCGACAGGATCATCGCGCAGACGCAGCTGTACCTGTCTGCCATCGACAAGTCGCGGGACGCGGCGGCTCTGGTGGCGTCCAAGTTTGTGACGCGCCCCGACAACGTGTCCGTCTACCTGCCGCAGATCATCGACTGGACCCTCTCGGTGAGAAACGGTCGCACAGTCACACACTAGTCTTGTCCCATCAGCTGTCAACAGTCGCTCATCAGTGCATGCAAATACTGCTGTCTCATTTCAAATGCCACTGGATGTGCCACATCTTTGGTAACTCAATTATTAGGCCAAATAAACCCTCAGGGACCTGACTTGTTCAGATTAATGAACAAATTCAGCATTTTAAAATGTAAAGCGTCAAATAATCAGCGTCGGAAATCTCCGCTTTTGAAACAACGGCAGAATCATAATTTGAAATTGGGACAATGGTTTTCGCTTTCATTTTGTCCACTGGTTGTCGTTATGTTTCTGTCAAACGTTGTCCCTCGTGTTCGGACCCCGTGACAGACGTGTGAGTGGGTACTGAGCTGTGTTCGGACCCCGCAGACCTGTGAGTCGGTACTGAGCTGTGTTCCGACCCCACAGACCTGTGAGTCGGTACTGAGCTGTGTTCGGACCCCGCAGACCTGTGAGTCGGTACTGAGCTGTGTTCCGACCCCACAGACGTGTGAGTCGGTACTGAGCTATGTTCCGACCCCACAGACCTGTGAGTCGGTACTGAGCTGTGTTCCGACCCCCAGACGTGTGAGTCGGTACTGAGCTGTGTTCCGACCCCACAGACGTGTGAGTCGGTACTGAGCTGTGTTCCGACCCCACAGACCTGTGAGTCGGTACTGAGCTGTGTTCCGACCCCTCAGACCTGTGAGTCGGTACTGAGCTGTGTTCCGACCCGGCAGACGTGTGAGTCGGTACTGAGCTGTGTTCCGACCCCACAGACCTGTGAGTCGGTACTGAGCTGTGTTCCGACCCCGCAGACGTGTGAGTCGGTACTGAGCTATGTTCCGACCCCACAGACCTGTGAGTCGGTACTGAGCTGTGTTCCGACCCCGCAGACGTGTGAGTCGGTACTGAGCTATGTTCAGACCCCACAGACCTGTGAGTCGGTACTGAGCTGTGTTCGGACCCTGCAGACCTGTGAGTCGGTACTGAGCCGTGTTCTGACCCCGCAGACCTGTGAGTCGGTACTGAGCTGTGTTCCGACCCCACAGACGTGTGAGTCGGTACTGAGCTGTGTTCCGACCCCAAAGACCTGTGAGTCGGTACTGAGCTGTTTTCCGACCCCACAGACGTGTGAGTCGGTACTGAGCTATGTTCCGACCCCACAGACCCGTGAGTCGGTACTGAGCTGTGTTCCGACCCCCAGACGTGTGAGTCGGTACTGAGCTGTGTTCCGACCCCACAGACGTGTGAGTCGGTACTGAGCTGTGTTCCGACCCCACAGACCTGTGAGTCGGTACTGAGCTGTGTTCCGACCCCTCAGACCTGTGAGTCGGTACTGAGCTGTGTTCCGACCCGGCAGACGTGTGAGTCGGTACTGAGCTGTGTTCCGACCCCACAGACCTGTGAGTCGATACTGAGCTGTGTTCCGACCCCGCAGACGTGTGAGTCGGTACTGAGCTGTGTTCCGACCCCACAGACCTGTGAGTCGGTACTGAGCTGTGTTCCGACCCCGCAGACGTGTGAGTCGGTACTGAGCTATGTTCCGACCCCACAGACCTGTGAGTCGGTACTGAGCTGTGTTCGGACCCTGCAGACCTGTGAGTCGGTACTGAGCCGTGTTCTGACCCCGCAGACCTGTGAGTCAGTACTGAGCTGTGTTCCGACCCCACAGACGTGTGAGTCGGTACTGAGCTGTGTTCCGACCCCAAAGACCTGTGAGTCGGTACTGAGCTGTTTTCCGACCCCACAGACGTGTGAGTCGGTACTGAGCTGTTTTCCGACCCCACAGACCTGTGAGTCGGTACTGAGCTGTGTTCCGACCCCCAGACGTGTGAGTCGGTACTGAGCCGTGTTCGGACCCCGCAGACCTGTGAGTTGGTACTGAGCTGTGTTCCGACCCCACAGACGTGTGAGTCGGTACTGAGCTGTGTTCCGACCCCACAGACCTGTGAGTCGGTACTGAGCTGTGTTCCGACCCTACAGACCTGTGAGTCGTTATTGAGCTCTGTTCCGACCCCACAGACGTGTGAGTCGGTACTGAGCTGTGTTCCGACCCCGCAGACGTGTGAGTCGGTTCTGAGCTGTGTTCCGACCCCGCAGACGTGTAAGTCGGTACTGAGCTGTGTTCCGACCCCGCAGACCTGTGAGTCGGTACTGAGCTGTGTTCCGACCCCGCAGACTTGTGAGTCGTTACTGAGCTGTGTTCTGACCCCGCAGACCTGTGAGTCGGCGGCGGCACCGCTGCCAACGGTACTGGGCGCACTGGGCTGTCTGGCGGCGGTGTTTAAGCACGGGAAGCGGGACGACTTGCTGCCGCTGGCGGCCGACACGCTGCGACGGCTGCTGGCCTCAGGTCGCCTGGAGCACATCACCACTCAGGTCCGCAGGCTGACCCTCAAGTCCGTGCAGCGGGTCGGTAAGTACGCGCCGCTGTCTGGCCAGTGCCGAAAATAGACGTGTGTGAGGCTGTGATGCTCCTATATTTGTTGATGATGCAATGGGTGAGACTAGACGTGCAGTGGATGTGCTACCTGCCAAGTTGGGAACTGAATCGAAGTGTAGTTCGTGGTATCTGTCTGTTCCAGCCGTTGATGTGTGGCCTACCTATCCTCCTTTGGAGGGATATCGCTATGTATTGGCACGGTCGGTAATGACCAATAACACGTACTTCACAAATAGGCTGTAGAAAATAGCTCAAAATCGCCAGCTCAGTAAATTCATAAATGAATATGAGACTTGGGCGTGTTGGTGTGCTTTTTATCGTTAATATCAACTCTAAAACTTTGCAGCAAAATATGAGAAGGATTTTATTGCCGGCACCTTTTGTGATATAAAAATATTATTTGCCATGTTCCTGTAGGTCTTTAGGAAGCCCGGAGAAGCCTTCGTAATTTGCTAACAACTGACAAATTGCTGTATGTTCACAAATGGTGACTGCTGTGAACTTGGCCTGTGTATGCTGCTACAGGTGTGCTCACCTGCCTTGGTGTGTGTCCCGGTGGGTGTGCTGACCTGCCTTGTGTTCCGGTCTGTCTGCTGACCTGCCCTTTGCTCGGGTGTGTGTGCTGACCTGCCTCGTGTCCCGGTGAGTGTGCTGACCTGCCTTGTGTTCCGGCAGGTGTGCTGACCTGACCTGTGTTCTGATGTGGCTGGGTGTGTGTGCTGACCTCCCTTGTGCTGCGCGCGCAGGACTGACGTTTCTGCCGCAGCGGGTAGCCAGCTGGCGGTACCAGCGCGGTCAACGCTCCCTGACGGCTCACCTGGGCCCCGCCACCGCCCCCGCCCCCGCCCCCGCCCCCGCGCCCGCCGTGACTGAGGAGCCGGCCACTTCCGAGGAGGAGTATGACGTCCCGGAGCAGATAGATGACGTGTTGGAGACGGTGCTGCAGGCACTGCGGGACAAGGACACCGTGGTCAGGTATGGGGGACAAGGATATCGTGGTCAGGTATGGGGGACAAGGATATCGTGGTCAGGTATGGGGGACAAGGACACTGTGGTCAGGTATGGGAGACAAGGACATCATGGTCAGGTATGGGGGACAATGACACTGTGGTCAGGTACGGGGACAAGGACACCGTGGTCAGGTATGGGGGACAAGGACATCATGGTCAGGTATGGGGGACAATGACACTGTGGCCAGGTACGGGGGACAAGGACACTAGTTAGATATGGGGAACAAAGACACCGTGGCCAGGTATGGGGGGCCAGGACACCGTGGTCAGGTACGGGTGACAAGAACACTGTGCTCATTTGCTCAGGTACGAGGGTAAAAAAGCCATGACCTGGTACGGGGAACAAGAATATCGTGGTTAGGCATGGGACAATTATCGTGGTAAGATACGGCAGTTACAAGGACAGCTGTGAGGTACAGGGGACAAGGACACCGTGGTTAGGTATTGGAAACAGGGTACAGTGTCCCAAAACCTGGGGTGCTGGGTGCAGAACGACACCCAGTCAAGCAGAATTTTCCACTCACTTTTATATTTTTTGCTGAATTTTCCACTCACTTCCAACAATACTTACTACTATTGAATTTTACTCAACAATACTTACTACAAAGGCCAGCTCCACTGCCTCCTCTACCAACGTCCACTGGAAAAGAGAGCAGCAGAATCGACTAGAAGATCGCCAAATTAACTCGGCTCTTTTAGCTTCTTTTCGCTTTTCTGTAAGAAAATCTGGCGATTTCTATTTTTCTGGCCAATTATACCTGGTATCCTTATCTCCACCGATTTCAGTGGAACAACAGAATCGAAATTTTGGCGCGGGCAAGACGCTCAGTGCCCCTGCCCCACCGGAGAAAGTTCCAATGGGTGAACACCGCCACTAAATTCCACCACTCACAAAATTGGTGAGTGGAAAATTAGACACCCTAGCCTTGTGTTGGCAAAAACTGAGCTGACCGCTTTGGAAGATACATTTTTGGAAAGCAGTTTATCTTTGCAGATGACTTCTAGGCTTACGTCCTTGACAAGTTGTGTTTGGATTTCTGGTACCGAGAATAGTAAAAATCCAGTTTTGGTCATCTTGTTGTTAAAAGCAATTATCTTGAAATTTGTATGCTAAACAGCATATTTTTTGACATTGTATCGTAGAAAATTGACCATTTATTGCGAAAAATAATTTTTTTATCCATATCAGCCCTTCATTGCTGCGTCCACGCCGTGTGACACCCAAATCCACTCACGACACCCTACGACACCCTAGGCATAAATATGCTGATATTTAAGTTGAACTGAAAGTGTCCGGTACTTGAATACATTGAAACTCTACATTTCACTAAATGATTTTTTGGGCAACAAGAATGCATCCAGTTACCCTTCAAACATCGGTATTTTTTGTATGGTTGGTCTACGGTGTGGATTTACCAAAACGCCGTCTTTACATCTAGTAAATAAAAGCGGCATCTTTAGGCTTTTTGAAAGGCAGGTTTTATATTCGTTATTGACAAAACATTGTTAGTCTTCCTCTCTGTGTGCTTTTTAGTTGTATAATTTTCTAGTCTGTAAGGATTTAGAAAATTAATTTAGAGCAATTTTTGAAATGCAAATTATGTAGCTCATCCGACCGGCAAGCGGCAAGCTATCAGAAATTTAAAGTAGTAGTCGCTCTGACGCTGTCGCAACCAGCCACACCTGGCTGATTGTAGACGAAAGGAAGAAACAACAGCAGCAGAAAGAAGAAGGCTGTAGCTTCGATTAGATTGATTGATACAAAGCAGCATATTCATATGAAGGTGAGTATATATGTGAAGAGGAGCAGGGGAATTGATAGGTAAAGAAAAGAACCTTTTAGCAAGAGTCTGGAAGAGTTTATTGCCATGATAGAAAGTTTGTAGTTTCGTCTGGGTTAGTTAAGTGTAAACCAAGGCTCTACTGGGCCCTAGCATAGGTGTATGCGAGGTGCAGTGATTGAGGTCAGGAGTGGCCTCCAAAATTCCGATAACTATAGGTTTAGGTATAGGAGGGGCGTTGTCCCGGACCGAAAAACTATACAGTGTATGCTTAGATAATTAATTTTGGCACTAGGTATTGCATGAAAAATCCCTTTTCATTTTTCACTACCTGCCGGTCTCGGAGGTCCTCTCTGCAGAGTTGGTCTAAGGGGGCCCGATATTTCGTCTCAGGGGCCCTTTAGAGCTGGTAGTGTGGGAGAGGAGAGGAGGGGCACAAGAGTTGGTCTAGGGAAGCCCCCAAGATTTGATCTTCATCCACAAATGCTAGTCTTGGTGGCTCCCAGAGTTCTTTCCCCCAAAGGTTGTTCTCAGAGGCCCCATAAAAAGTTTTTTATTTGTGGCAATTCACCAATTCCTTAAAAATTGTTGGAGACTGCATCAGGAGGTTTCAGTTGTTGAAGATTTACGTGCTTAACCCAAATTTTTTACATGGTATACCCGGGGGCAAAGTGCCAAAAGCTGTCCGGCGTGTTGTAAAAGGTTGTTGCACAGAAATGAAATCCCTAAAGATTCAGGATCATGACCTTGGGTGGACAACCGATACAGCGCCTACTCGTTGTCCGCAGGAGGTGCATTTGTCAAAGGATGCACGCGCAAAATCGGCCCTTGCCTCTTGGACTTAAACGGCTTATAACCAAGCTAAAAAGACCGTTGGTGGCAAAAACATAATGTTATTGTCAAGCTCAAAATACATTGCTTCTACGCATGTCAGTTTCTGTATTCTGGTTTGGTCCTATCACGTCATTTTTGGCACGTGCAGCTCCGCGAAAGGGGTGTACGTCAACACCCCTTCTGGCTCAAAACCTGTTTCTCTGTATGGGCTAAACGAACAGCCGTGAAACTTTGCACACATGCCGCTTAATATGTTCAGTATAATTGCTCAAAAATTTTTAGACACCTAGAAGAGTTATTGAGGTATGACGTCATATCTGAGCGCATGCAAATGCACTGTTTTCAAGCCAATTGGGGAACTTTGTCCGGGATGCTAGCTTCTTGCTTCAGTGCTGGTAAGAACTGATTGGATAAGCAAATAGGTTCAAATGGTATCTTTCTGATTGAAATCGACCATTGTTCTCCATATTATATAGGAAATTGCGCAATAGGTGTTCTGCCCAATACTCCAGCACGCACAACATCGCCTGAGGGACATAGTTACACCCCTTTCAGTTAAACTCAAGTAGATTAAACTCAGTTCAGTTAACAAACCCTAAATTTTGCAGATGTAATGCTGCACATGTTTGATATATTAGCACAACGTTTTGTGAGACTACAATGACTATTGCAAAAGTTATGGCCATTCATCAAAACACATGTATATGCGTGGTCCAATGCAAAATGTAGCGCACTGCAGTACGCTTATTGGCAGTGATGTTTGGTAGTAATTTGGTCCGCCTGTAGTTATTATGTGCCGCATCGCAGCTCCCGTCTGAAAACTGAAGAGGTATGCTGTGCGCCTAAGCATATGTTCCCTGGTATGAACGGTAGCGCGGGGTACCCCCGTGTTTGCCCGGCCTCTTCCATTGTAGCACCAAACCCTAGGAGTTGAGATCAAAAGATCATTACCCACATTTGACCTTCATAGCCCACGTCCAAAGATACATTACATGCAAATGCCAGACCATGCTTGCTTCTGTCGCTAACTAAGGTGGACTTTGAACTTTTTTCCAAAAAAAGATTACCAAAAGAAATAGCGCGGGAAGCTTGTAAATGGCGAATCACTAACAAACATGAGAAAGACGCCAGCGGACAATGCCGACATTGAACATCTCGTCAGTTAGAAAGTAAGACGTTAGGCTTAGAAATGTTGAAATATTTTATTTTCTAGGTCATCTCCAATGGTGTTGTTACTGAGGCACCGCAAAAAGTGAATCCACGTGCGCAGGGTTGATGTATTGTATACAAGTCTTACACGAGTAGCTCGAGGTTAGAATGGATTTGAAGCGATGGAATGGTGTGTTTGCTGGTAGACTTCGGGTCCTGAATAGATATTACATTGCGGGACCTGCTTAAAACATCATGATCTATCATATTTTAGCTGCGTTTTTTGTAGAAAGAGTCTTGGAACCAAGATGCATAGCCTTGGGGATCCATCAGCTCAGGGATCCCGATCAGCTCAGGAGCCCAGAGCTGCTCAGGAAATCACGTAATCAACTCAGGAGGCCCAGGTGAGCTCAAAGGGTACCAGATTAGCTCAAAGGGCACCAAATTAGCTCAAGAGGGATCAGAATAGCGCGGGTGGCATCATATGGGCTCAGGAGGAACAATTATGGCTCAAAGGGCACCAGAACGACCAAGACGTTGCCCAGATTAGCTCAGGTACCAGATCAAGTCGGAGGTTCTTAATCAGCTCAGGAGCCCCATACCAGCCCAGGGGCCCAGACCTTCTCAGGATATCATTTTATCAACCCAGGAGGCTCAGATCAGCTTAAAGGGCACCTGATTAGCTCAGGGGCACCCGACTAGCTCAGAGGGCACCCGACTAGCTCAGAGGGCATAATATGAGTTCAGGAGGCACAATAAGGGCTCAGGAGATCGACTCAGGGTGCATTATTTCAGCTCAGGCGGCAACATATCTGTTCAGGGGCACCAGATCTATCAGCTCGGGGGCCCAGATCAGCTCCTATCCCTAGACCAGAGCAGGGGCCTAGATCAGCTCAGGAGCACCTTATCAGCTCAGGGGACAAGGAATTAGCTCAGTGGTCCCGACCAGCTCAGGGGTACCAGATTAAGTCAGGAAGCACTTTACTAGCTCAGGAGCCCCATACCAGCTCAAGGGTCCTCATCAGCCTCGGCGGGCCCAGCTCAGCTGAGGGCCCCAGAGCTGCTCAGGAAATCACGTTATCAACTCGGGAGGCTCAGATTAGCTTACTTGCGTATCTACTTGCTTTTTATTATCAGAGAGACGCTTCCTGTCAGCATAATGACAGCTCTTTTCGTGAAAATACCGATTCTGACATCAGGGATGCCACTTATTTCTCTGACAATTTCCTGATAATGCGCCATCGCACATTGTTTGAAAAACGTCACCGTGGCGAACCTTTGTGAAATTTGATCTTATCTCCCATTTAACTTAGCATAAATTGTTTGCAATATTATCTTGGAAAATGATGCACCCTGCATATTCTGTACTCAAATCACTGCGAGTCCTTTTGCTGGCGTGCTGAGCAACTGTCTTGCGTTTCTCGGGTAATAGTGACATTTTTGTCGCCTTTTGGCTCATCAGAGCTGCTAGGACATAAACTTTATTTGTTAAGGCTATGCATCTTGGTTCCAAGACTCTTTCTACAAAAACGCAGCTAAAATATGATAGATCATGATGTTTTAAGCAGGTCCCGCAATGTAATATCTATTCAGGACCCAAAGTCTACCAGCAAACACAACATTCCATCGCTTCAAATCCATTCTAACCTCGTGCTACTCGTGTAAGACTTGTATACAATACATCAACCCTGCGCACGTGGATTCACTTTTTGCAGTGCCTCAGTAACAACACCATTGGAGATGACCTAGAAAATAAAATATTTCAACATTTCTAAGTCTAACGTCTTGCTTCCTAACTGACGAGATGTTCAATGTCGGCATTGTCCGCTGGCGTCTTTCTCATGTTTGTTAGTGATTCGCCATTTACAAGCTTCCCGCGCTATTTCTTTCGGTAATCTTTTTTTTTGAAAAAGTTTAAAGTCCACCTTAGTTAGCGACAGAAGCAAGCATGGTCTGGCATTTGCATGTAATGTATCTTTGGACGTGGGCTATGAAGGTCAAATGTGGGTAATGATCTTTTGATCTCAACTCCTAGGGTTTGGTGCTACAATGGAAGAGACCGGGCAAACACGGGGCTACCCCGCGCTACCGTTCATACCAGGGAACATATGCTTAGGCGCACAGCATACCTCTTCAGTTTTCAGACGGAGCTGCGATGCGGCACATAATAACTACAGGCGGACCAAATTACTACCAAACATCACTGCCAATAAGGGTACTGCAGTGCGCTACATTTTGCATTGGACCACGCATATACATGTGTTTTGATGAATGGCCATAACTTTTGCAATAGTCATTGTAGTCTCACAAAACGTTGTGCTAATATATCAAACATGTGCAGCATTACATCTGCAAAATTTAGGGTTTGTTAACTGAACTGAGTTTAATCTACTTGAGTTTAACTGAAAGGGGTGTAACTATGTCCCTCAGGCGATGTTGCGCGTGCTGGAGTATTGGGCAGAACACCCATTGCGCAATTTCTTATAATATGGAGAACAATGGTCGATTTCAATCAGAAAGATACCATTTGAAACTATTTGCTTATCCAATCAGTTCTTACCAGCACTGAAGCAAGAAGCTAACATCCCGGACAAAATTCCCCAATTGGCTTGAAAACAGTGCATTTGCACGCGCTCAGATATTACGTCATAACTTAATAACTCTTCTAGGTGTCTAAACAATTTTTGAGCAATTATACTGAACATATTAAGCGGCATGTGTGCAAAGTTTCACGGCTGTTCGTTTAGCCCATACAGAGATACAGGTTTTGAGCCAAAGGGGTGTTGACGTACACCCCTTTCGCGGGCTGCACGTGCCAAAAATGACGTGATAGGACCAAACCAGAATACAGAAACTGACATGTGTAGAAGCAATGTATTTTGATCTTGAAAATAACATTATGTTTTTGCCACCAACGGCCTTTTTAGCTTAGTTATAAGCCGTTTAAGTCCAAGAGGCAAGGGCCGATTTTGCGCGTGCATCCTTTGACAAATGCACCTCCTGCGGACAACGAGTAGGCGCTGTATCGGTTGTCCACCCAAGGTCATGATCCTGAATCTTTAGGGATTTCATTTCTGTGCAACAACCTTTACAACACGCCGGACAGCTTTTGGCACTTTGCCCCGGGTAGTAATGGTCAAACAATTCTGCTTGGGGACGATTTAGAAATATTTACTTTGAGAAAATTAAAGGAAATATCCATACATCAGTTCAAACAAGGGCTTTGAGAGTTTACCACCTGAGTACCCAAATTGGACAATTTTTACTCCACCATACATTTTGAGGGGAATTTTCCACTCACCCGCCATACATTCCGAGCTGAATTTTCCACTGATACCCTAGCGCAAAACCTATTTTGGGTCACTGCGTTGGTACTGTGTGGCGACCATGAACCGAGTTGGTGCCGGACTGAAGAGTAAAGCCGTGTTGCTTATAGATAACAGACAACATATGAATTGGTTTTAAGTAGAATACCGTTACGTTTTTTACTTTTAGCGCTTTACTATTACATATAACGATCTGTAGTGTGTATTGAAATGATTATATCCAATTCGACTACCAGTGTAGCCGAAACCGAAATGGACACTATATGACCTCACTGTTGCGCACGCCTAAACCCAAATAGCAGAACTGACCAGTGTGACTGCGCGGCAGATGGTCGGCCGCGAAGGGCGTGGGCCGTATCACCAACCGGCTGCCGAAGACGCTGGCGGACGAGGTGGTGGACTCTCTGATGGACCTGTTCACCCTGAGGGACAACACAGCCGCCTGGCACGGCGGCTGCCTGGCGCTGGCGGAACTAGGTGGGTGGCCGCTCCGGGGCTGTACCTCTCGGTTTCGTTTCCGTGTGGGCGGCTGCTCGGTCGGTAGTTTCTCTGGGGGCCGTACATCTCGGTTTCCGTGCGGCTGGAGATAGATAGCGTCTTTGTAAACTTGGAGGAGTCGTATCATGATGTTAACGTGTGCTAACGTCGTGCCTGCTCGGAATTTATCCGATGCTACGACAGGGACCCCGTTGTAATTCTATGCAGTTGCGGATAGTGGGTTTATTTTGACACGTTGTAGAAATGGCGTCGTTGTCCAGGCGTCGTGATATACGAGTTGGGCGAATATATTTTGCCCTGCTCGCCTTCATAGTCACTTAAAGGACCAGGCTAGCCAAGCTCCTCATTGTTTTACTGTGTGTCTTTGTCCATAATTGGGGTCACCCATCGACAATATGTATAATAAACTGAAACTGAAACAAATTGTTCGAATGTTACGTGTCTACTCTTATCAATGGTGGAGCGATGCGCAGCTGCCTCGCTTGGCTGACGATGGTGCGTGAGTCGGCGCCTGCCCCGCGAGTCAGGCGTCGGTTGTAGTGACGGTGTGCGGCGACCGCAGGCCGGCGGGGTCTGCTGACGCTGCCGCGCCTGCCGGAGGTGATGCCCGTCCTGCTGCGCGCGCTGGTCTACGACGAGCTGCAGGGAAACTACTCGGTCGGAGCCGCCGTCCGCGACGCCGCCTGCTACGTCTGCTGGGCGTTCGCGCGTGCGTACCAGCCGCAGCACTTCCGCGTGCACGCCCTGCAGGTGGCGCCGGCGCTGCTCTGCGTGGCGCTCTTCGACAGAGAGGTGGGGCCGGCGCCTGCTGACGTGTGGCTGCTGGGGGTGGCCTGGGATGTAGATTTGATGTGCTACGATGAGCTGCCCATCGCGAACAAACGGAGAAGCGATGTCGTGTTATCTTCAATCTATGCGTGTTGGACCTTAATATATATAGGCCTAAATAGATGATCGTATACTCAGGTACAAATACGTGAAAGCGTTTGTACATGAGCGGTGCTTCTGTGCCGCACTTCTCTCCGTGTGTTGGTGAGCGCGTTTGAGGCGCGACTTGTCAGCCGGCGTCGGTGACGCGACCGGTAACTCCGACAGGTGAACTGTCGCCGCGCGGCCTCGGCGGCGTTCCAGGAGAACGTCGGCCGCCAGGGCACCTTCCCCCACGGCATCGACATCATCACCACCGTCGACTACTTCGCTGTCGGCAACCGCGCTGCCGCCTTCACCCAGCTCAGGTCAGCCGCGCGTGTCCCTCACCTGGGGCGAAGATAAGTGGGGTGTACCGTCTTTTCTGGTGGCTGTACAAGTGGGGTTTTACTCCCCCTCCGCCCTTTCGGACCCTCCACTCGCAGGTGGAGGGGGCCCGAAAGTGCCCCCACCTATTTTTCCGAGATAATCGGAAAACCTTTCCTAACAGAGCAATGCTTCTTGGCAATATTGGAGATAATTGATGAGCGTGCTGTCTGGTGAAATAATGTTGAAAATCGGTAAAAAATTGCGTATAGGGAATTGAGTTGCAAAGTCATGTAAGCCGAATTATATGTAAAGGTCACCTGAAATGAATGTCAAAGTCACAGGTCAAGGTCGTACCATCTTTTTCAAGATCATTGACCTGGATGCTTCCGGTCAGATAGCGTCATCCAGTATGACGTGTTAGTTTATGACGTCATAAACTAAACGTTACTTAATGTTAATTCTAATCTCAAACCCTTATTTCCCGTCCGACGGTTGGTGTAGTGCTAGTTCGAGTGTAAATTATGGGGAATGTATCACATTGTGACAACGTAGGTCAATTATTATCAATGACCGTGACTCAATTTTTTTGACAAAGTCGCTTTAATTGTAATAGCGGCTTTTCCCAATAATTCTCCAGTACGGTCAGATTTAACCCCTATGACCTCGTTTGAGCATGAAGATACTGACCTAGGTCAATGAAAGTTGTCTATAATGTAGATCGCCATGACCGTCACAAACATCCGAACGTGCGTTTTCCTGGCCCTCTTGTTTTCCCAGACATCACAGGGAGGGTACTTTAGGATCCCCTCCACTGTGCGTAGACGCCAGACCCCTCTCCACAGTCTGTGCATGTAGAATATAAAAGATGACTGAATCACGCACCAGAACGTAGGAAAAGGTGATGGTAAATGACGCCAAGGCCCGGGACTACCCTTGAGACCATGGCCTAAGCGTGATTTAATTGCGGGACCTGTGAGGTGAGGTGGACTTCTGACACCTGGTTTTGGTGCTGGAGTCGGCTGGACCGATCCTTTTCGGACCCCAGAGCCCTCTCGGAGCCGTCACGCCGCTCGGGAGCCTGGACCGCCCCCGGCTGGGCGGCGGCAGAACACTGCTGCCGGCGCAGTCGCCTCACCTGGCCTGTGGCAAATCGCTCAGGTTTTATACGGACAGCCGGCAGGTCGAACAATCGAGAATCAGGCTGGTCCGCTTGGTGGTGCCGTTTTTAAAGCCTTCCTTTAAAACAGAAAACAGCAGGGGCCATGATTCTCTTCCCACTCGGAGACGAAGCGTCGCTGCTTGACTGCTGTTTGGTGTGCTTGACAGCACGTCGGTGGGTCAGTACGGAGAGTACACCAAACCGCTGATGTCACATCTTCTGGAGAAGAAGATCAACCACTGGGACGGCGCCATCCGCGAGATCACGGCCAAGGTCAGAGCAGCACGCAGCGCGCGCGTCCCAGCGCCGATTCTGTCAGCTTTGGTCCCGGTATTGTTGTATGGATACTTGGTGGAGTGTTCAGACTCAGCTTCCCGGAGCCTCAGTGCATTTGACTCGACATGGTGTGAATGTGATGCTGCCCCGACTGCTGTTATTACCACGTTCCCGGGGCTGGTTTTCTGACGGTTAGGCCTGGCGTCTGTGGCAGGCTCTGCACAATCTGACGCCGTGCGACGTCAGCTACACCTCCAGCTACCTGCTGGACATGCTGCGGCCCCACTGTCTCGGCATCGACCTCAACGCCCGGCACGGCGCCCTGCTGGCCGTGGCGGAGGTGGTGCACGCGCTGGCCGAGTACGCCAGAGCGCGCGGACAGGAGGTCACACACTACCTCGGTGAGACGGGCGAGGCGTGGGAATGGCGTTGGTCTGCAGCGGACCCATGGAGATGTTGTAATGCTGCGGTGGGGATGCGTTAAACGGAGATGTAACAGCTCTGTGCTGCAGCATCGTCACGCTAGGTTAACATGATCCATGAAGCCGAGGCTTTCAATATAGCCGCTTTAGTATCTGGAACGGGGTGAAGGTCTAGGCCGATGCCTGGTATCAGTGGGACTGAGGTCCTGGTTCCTTTCTTCGCTAAACACTCGGCGACTGAGTTCTGGCGAGTGCTGATCCAGTCTGCTGGCTGAGGGGACCGTCTGTCCCCGTAATCCATAGACTGTCATCTCCCAGTACGACTGCATTAGACCCGGCGACACTGCAGTTTGCGGCGGGCGCCGATCATGTCCCCTCTCTTCCTACAGACTCTTTACTGACTCTGTCCCCTAAAGACTGGGTACTGATCCATCTCCATCCCCACATCCCCACACAGGCCCGGCATCATTGACCCTGTCCCCTAAAGACCGGACGGCGCCCGGTCCGTACGGAGAGTGGGGACAGCGTCAGCGCCCGGTCTTTAGGGACAGGGTCAATGCCCGGCCTGTGTGGGGATTTGGGGATGGGGATGGATCGGCGCCCCTTCTCTACGTGCAGACCCGGCACTGACCCTATGCAGTGTGCACGTCTCCGTACAGACTGACGCTGCCCGTCTCCCCACAGACCCGGCGATGCTGCTGTTTGGTACAGACTGGGACCCTCTCCCCACAGACCCGGCGATGCTGCAGTTTGGTACAGACTGTGACCCTCTCCCCACAGACCCGGCGATGCTGCAGTTTGGTACAGACTGGGACCCTCTCCCCACAGACCCGGCGATGCTGCAGTTTGGTACAGACTGTGACCCTCTCCCCACAGACCCGGCGATGCTGCAGTTTGGTACAGACTGTGACCCTCTCCCCAAAGACCCGGCGGTGCTGCAGTTTGGTACAGACTGTGACCCTCTCCCCACAGACCCGGCGGTGCTGCAGTTTGGTACAGACTGTGACCCTCTCCTCACTGACCCGGCGGTGCTGCAGTTTGGTACAGACTGTGACCCTCTCCCCACAGACCCGGCGGTGCTGCAGTTTGGTACAGACTGTGACCCTCTCCCCACAGACCCGGCGGTGCTGCAGTTTGGTACAGACTGTGACCCTCTCCTCACAGACCCGACGATGCTGCAGTTTGGTAGAGACTGTGACCCTCTCCTCACAGACCCGGCGGTGCTGCAGTTTGGTACAGACTGTGACCCTCTCCCCACAGACCCGGCGATGCTGCAGTTTGGTACAGACTGTGACCCTCTCCCCACAGACCCGGCGGTGCTGCAGTTTGGTAGAGACTGTGACCCTCTCCCCACAGACCCGGCGGTGCTGCAGTTTGGTACAGACTGTGACCCTCTCCCCACAGACCCGGCGATGCTGCAGTTTGGTACAGACTGTGACCCTCTCCCCACAGACCCGGCGTGCTGCAGTTTGGTACAGACTGTGACCCTCTCCCCACAGACCCGGCGGTGCTGCAGTTTGGTACAGACTGTGACCCTCTCCTCACTGACCCGGCGATGCTGCAGTTTGGTACAGACTGTGACCCTCTCCGGTCCCCCACAGACCCGGCGATGCTGCAGTTTGTGGCGGGCGTGTGCGACGAGTTGGAGCGGCGTCAGCTTCTGCGGGGATCGGCGGAGAGCTGATGCGACATGCGCTCTGTCACCTCATCAGCAAGGCCTCCTGGCCGGCCTGCCGCTCAGGGGCACTCCCACCATAGGTCAGTACCACTCCCACGGCAGATCAGCACCGCTCCCACGGCAGATCAGTAACACTCCCACCGTAGGTCAGCATCACACCAACCAGCACTACAGCCACCATACAGCTCAGCACCACTCGCACCATAGGTCAGTACCACAGACCCGGCGACGGCGATGACATAATTCAAAAAGTAAACAAATCTTTAGGACCAATTTATCCATTAGCCAAATATTTATCGCGGCCTACTCTTGAACAAATATACAAGACGTACATAAGACCTCATTTAGACTACTGTGACGCAATATATGACGGACACATAACAGCAGGTGATGCAATGCGACTCGAACGACTTCAAAATAGAATAGCCCGACTTGTGACCGGGACAACACGTAGGACACCAACCGACAAACTCAGACACGAGCTGGGGTGGGACCTTCTTAGCAACAGGAGAAAAATTCACAAGTTAAATATTTATCATGACTTAAGTGCACTAGGCTCAAAAGTTCTAGATTACATCAGATCCATTCTTCCCGAAACTAGATTAGCACAAACCCAACGTATCCTACGGAATTCAGCATCTCAGTCAATACCTATGAATCGCACCGTAGCTTTTCACAGATCTTTCATCCCAGCCACTACAAAATTATGGAACCGTTTACCACTATCCACCCGGACATCATCACGCCCTGTTTTCAAAAAGCGCACAACTCATATTTACTCCCTCCAACGCCCCTAAATTCTTTAGTATTGGTACAAAACAGGGTAATCAGATTCACACAACTCTAAGGCTCGGGGCTTCCAAACTTCAGTCATCTTTACCAGTTTGGACTTACAGTCTCTCCATCATGTCAATGCTCATATCCAAACGAAACCACGGAACATTACATACTGCAGTGCCCCTCCACGCTGACCTTAGAACAACTCTCTTTAATAACCTTTCAAACATTCTTAATTGTAACTTTGCACAAATTACGAAATCTAAGAAATTGGACATACTTATTCATGGGAGGGGCTTAAAAGGACAAATTGAAACTCAGTTGCGTACGCATTTCAAAATTTTATTATTAAAACAAATAGGTTCCCACAATAAGATCGATAACCGAGAGCCAACAGCGCAGCATCCAGCTCAAAAACAGAAATACGGCAACATAGCGGCGACCCTCCCCGGCGGCGGCAGGCAGCATTACGAAGCGCGAGGACTGCAAGTCTATTGATGCCACAGCTTATGACCATGCTGTGACGAGTATTGTGCGGATGTATGACTGTGATAGATTTGCTTTTTGTGTTTAGCTTAGATTCACAATTGTGTATTGTGGAGTGTGGTACCTAGAAATAAGCCCAGTTTAGGGCTTTTGTACCATTCCCATATTGAGTTCTACGAAATTGTTACATCTAATAAACGTTTACAAACAAACAAACAAACAAACCACTCCCACCATAGGTCAGTACCACTCCCACCATTGGTCAGTACCATTCCCACGGTAGATCAGTGCCGCTCCCACCATAGGTCAGTACCACTCCCACCATAGGTCAGTATCTCTCCCACCATAGGTCAGTACCACTCCCACCATAGGTCAGTACCATTCCCACGGTAGATCAGTGCCGCTCCCACCATAGGTCAGTACCACTCCCACCATAGGTCAGTACCACTCCCACCATAGGTCAGTACCACTCCCACGGTAGGTCAGTACCACTCCCACCATAGGTCAGTACCACTCCCACCATAGGTCAGTACCATTCCCACGGTAGGTCAGTACCACTCCCACCATAGGTCAGTACCACTCCCACCATTGGTCAGTACCACTCCCACCATAGGTCAGTACCACTCCTGCCAAAGCTTTGTTAATGCCATCTTTCAAGCCAGAAAGGCGTCATGAAAATATTAAATGAAAATCTATACTGTTTGCAGACGTAATGCGACAAAAGCTTTCACCTAAGGTCATATTCATATTGTCCTCTTCAAGCATGAAAGATCTCGTTCCAAACTGATATCTATGTTCCACTGGCTTGATGGCAATAAAGCTATGCAAGCAAAGACAGGATTTTTTTGCCTGGAGCTTTATAATGTCGGCAAAGTGTTCTAAGTTTTCTGCATAATTTTTCATGTCACAATGTCGGGCTCACCAGATTTGCTGAACCACTTGCATGACCAGCTCCCAGTGCACATTTGACCAGTTCGTCAAGCGCTCCATCTGCATCGAACACCATGGGCACGGCCGCATTCGCTCTTGTTCGGGTCAACTAGAAGATTAAGTTAGTCTTGCAATTATATACTAATTCCAGTCGGGATCGAAGTTCCAGTTATTATCGATAAATGAAACACAGCCTTAGCGAACGGAATTCTAATAATCATTTACATGTAATTTACAAAATAATTACTGCGTATAATTAATCCATCTAATTAACAATTTACGGTAACAATAATTTAGTCTCGTCGCAATGTCTGTTGGAACATATCTTATGCGGAGCTTGATTAGAATCGTAACTCATTGGACAAATTCAATTTGTGAGAAAGGAGTCGAGGGAAATCGTTTCGTTGTGTTGTTTGAAATCCCACGTTAAAAATGGGGTGGTGGTGTGTTAAGTGGCACTAGATGATAAAACTTGGGATAAAGACGAAAAATCAGTGATCCACTAAATCCAAACAAACACACTGGCCCTGCCCGAGCAACACGTGTTGCCTTAGCGTCTCTAGGCATTCCAAGTTGGAATACTGTATCTTACAAATCACGGATTTTATGGCCTATCGTACCTTACGTACTCAACTTCCCCAGTACATTTCTAGTCTTCAAACTCAAGATCCCCATAGTTCTCCTTCAACGCAGGCACGAAACAAAGGACGAGCTCACCCATTTTCGTACGGATTTCGCTCCATCTATATAGGGAGCAATCAAGATTTAGGATACCTGGTAATTCTAAGTCCAACTGAAACGAAGAGGTATATCACAAATATCAAAATATGGATATCTGGTCTCAGTAATGCTATTGTCAAACTGTGTTGCGTAAAGCAAAACTTGCACATCGGGGCATTGCGTGAGTTTGGAGGTATCGGCGGTCACGTGCATTGTTTGGAGTGCGAAACGCACTGCTGTAAATGGCATTATCAAGTTTTCAGTCACATTTGAGGTGCGGTGGGGAAGGAAAAACGAAAGGGTTGGGTGTAATCACCCATTAGTAATGTGCCTAAGAAGCCCCACGGAGATTTGAACACGTGCTTCTAAAAATTCAACATTTTGCAAGCCTTCCCGGCCTGTCATTATTGTCTCAAAATTATTGTGACTCGCATTAAATTTTTGTTCCGCGTCTTTTAAATTAAACGAGTATACCGCTGTACTTTGTTATTCTCTTTCATCAAGCAGACTACTCGCCGTCTGTCGCAACCGTTCCACGTCGCCATCTTGGTGCTGTTTGTTTTCGTGCGATCGTGAGGCGGTCCCTAGCGGTGAGTCATGGAGGGATGGGAGCTACGCGCGATGATTCACCCTCAGTCAATGCAGCCCGACCTGTTCTCAGTTCCAAGTGGTGGGGTGGTATTGTATGTGGTTTTTGTGTGGGATCGGTGCCTAGTTACCTACTTAATACTGTTTCAGCTCATGTGAAGAAGTTTAATTGAACACCTATCTGTTTTTCTTGACCCTGGTACAGTGATTAGCTAAGATTAGAAAAAAGGTTACGAAAAACTTCCAGAATATCGAACGAAAACGTATCGTTTTGGTATTTCTTTAACCGTGAATGCGCCGCGAATAAAACTGTTTTCAGCAATTAGCTGTATTCTGATCGTCGGAACGGATCACTTTGAGAGAAAGCTGCAATAGCCTTAACACGCGACTGGACAAAAAGGCAGTTTGCTCGGAAATAAAGTGGCGCTGGGGCCTTTTCTTGCGATATATGTTTGGTCAGACATCAAAGCAACATACTGTAGTACTTACGTAGCAATCATGACAATTTTTTTCAACAGCGTTCGAAAATATTCCCAAACTCAGCTCGCGAAACTAGATAACGGACCTGATTTCCAGGAGGCACTGTCGGAGATTGCGCCTGCTCGACAGGTAGCCACGCTTATCTATCGCTGGTCTACAATAGAGCGACGCGGTTATCGGGTCCGTACGTGTCGCCCGCCCTCTCCCCTCCACCCACTGCTCCTATCCATGCTTTAACACGAGCTGTCCTGCTGGGTCACTTAAGCTGGGTGACGAATCGAACGGGTACCGCCTCTAGCACCGACTGTTGCTAGTCGATCACCCTGAGCATAATCGTTTGAACGATGAATTGTTTTCTTAAACAAATTCATCTAGCCTCTTTGGAAGAAAAATCTAGGACAAAATCACACTAGAGTTACTTTGTGGACCGAGGAAACCAACTGTATTACCGCATAACGTTTACTCGTTGGCTGTAAACCCTTTTGTTCCAGCTAAAACCCACTTCTCGACCAAAAGCATGGATTTGTTCGATCTTCACTTCCGATTTCCAGGCATTGGAACTTCCTGAAAATCTAACAAATGAAAGAACCACGTCCGCGAAAAGCTCTTTCCAAAAATGCAAACCGCATGCGAAAAAGCGTATAAGCAGGCGTTCCACATGCTTGTTAATATACCTAAAATACCTAAGAAAAATCTTAAACCGCAAATTTATGCACCAAACTATAATTTTATTTTCACAGATTAAATATTGAAAATCTACGAATGAAACTGCACCAGAAAAAAACAACCCAAGTAGCTGCAAAAATTTACGAAAATCTGTTTTACGACCATGAGTCCGCATTTTGACCGATCACGAACTGCCATCTCCGTCCCAAGATCGTGCGAGCTCGTCTCCTCACACGGTTTGACCAAGGTGTTGTGAGCCGAGCGACCCTCTTGTCAGTATCAGCGTAAAAATGTCAGTGTCAGCGTCTTGTCAGCGACCCAAATGTCAGCATCAGCGTCAGCAGTGATGCGAACTCAGTGTCCTGACCAGAATTCACACGGGAAACAGCAGCTCCGCGCCTCGTTGGACGGCGCCGCCGCCGTAATTCTCTGGGTAGCTCGTGCCTGGCGCGGTGCTCGGAGTACTTCCGGCGTCCTCAGCTGTGTGCTGCTGCTGGGCTTCAGACGCATGGCGTGTTGTGGTACGGACCATGGAGCCGTCATGGTACACACGTGAAAGCGGCGCCGGACAACCGGAGTGCGTGCCTGGGCCCAGGGCCGAACCAAGTCAGACGCCACCCGTGATCGACCGTCACGCGCGGACGTCACGGTCACGGGCCGCCACAATCGAAACAGTCTCAGTACTTCGGAGGAAACGGCGTCAGATAGGCGAGCGCTGCTGTATCAGACATCGTACTTTGACCTTTCACGCACCGGCCAAGCTTTCAAAGGCACCTAGCTCACCTTTTTACTTGCTTCGCTCGAAGTAGGCAATAAGAGCTATCGCGCATCGTGGGCCAGCCCAGTGTACACAAACCTCGTCATGAGGGCCCGAGATGCAAAATATATGTTTTCCAGGGCTTCTTGTCGCGTTATGGCTCAGGGAGCAGGCTCAGAATCGAGGGAATGGTTTCTAGCGGGATAAGGACTTGTTTCGCTAATTAAAGTCCAGCTCCAGCAGCATTGTTTGTTGGTGGCACTTGTTTCGCTCAGCCAAACCGTTGCGTTTCCCGGGTACAAGTCCGGCATTTGATTCCGCTGAGAGAATGGCCATTGTGGCGGTATCGGCCGTGGGATGGCTGGCGGCCCTGACTCGCCTGAGTCATGGCCGGCGGCGGCCGCTGATTGGCCGCGGCGGCGGCAGTTCTGCCCCGTCACCCTGACCGCTGCCCCGCGACGCTGGTGTCGCCAAACGCACAGCTGACCGCGCGGTATAGGCACGCGTCTCCGTGCGAGGTCCACGCCTGGATTGTTGTGAGGCCTGGTCTCTGTGTGATCTGTGGTGTCGTGCCGCTAATTGCCAATCGCCGGGCTTGACGAAAGGTGAGCAGATGGTCGCGCTCAGAATACGCGATGTTGGTAAACAACTGGGTCTGGAACAGTGTCGGGTCCCTGATCAGAGTGCATTGGCAGTGGCCGAGGCGAGTCTTGAACGCCACGTGCTGACCAGAGAATCTCGCACCGTTAGGTTTTCCGTTAATGACTGAAAATACCAAGTCTGAATTCTAATGTGAATGAGATGGCACATCTTCCTTCTATTAATCAGTTGCCTCCCCCTCAAGGTAATCCAAAGGTGGGATGTAACTGAAAATGTAGCCAAACTTCTCAAATACAATGTGAGGCTGCTGAACTTACTATATCTCCTTGCTTTCATGGTATCAGTTATTAGAGAGCATGTTGGTTCCCTCGTGATTTCCTGATAGCTCGCAGGAGCTTCACAGTTTGTTCCGTGTTATGTCGCTGAATACGCACCGACTTATGGAGCAATATTGGTGTTTTATGCTATTCGAGGCAGTTCCGTAGGCACTTTCTAGTCTTTAACTTGGCCTGACACAAAGATCGGCTTCTTTGAAGCTGGAGGGGAGGTAGGTGGGGTTTCATGTTTTATGACCATCTTCCAAACCCTTAAGTAAATGATCCCTTAATTTTTGCTTCAACTTATTCAGAGGCCCTTATTTTTCATCGGGGAAAGGTTTGAAGAACCTTCATGGTGTTTTGTTATGCCTTAATTGCTTGCAGGGCAGGGAGACGACGAGACGAAGCGCACAGTGATGAAAAGAATAGCTCAATAAATCTTGACAAAAGTGTATAGAGGAATATTGGAATATCGATAAGAGGAATATTGGGCGACCTAGCGCACTTGGAACGTTAGCTGATGATTTCACGTGGTAAACAGCCACCGCGGGAGGGATGGGGAGGGGGGGCTGATCACTGTATTGTATTGTATTGTATTGTATTGTACAGCTTAGGTCCATCCACGATAGAAAACCGGGGTTAACGTGGCTATTCTTGACCCGAGTCATTTGAAAGCAGAGTGTAAGGCAGGTAAAAACCATCAAACATTCGCACTCGCACCAGCATTCATAAAACGTGATTAGTATAATATGACTAACAAGCCTAATAATGCCCAGCACGCACCAGGTGTAGCTTCACGGCAAGCTTAAAACGGGACACAGTCAGTTCAAGAAACTCAGGCGGCAGAGCATTGTAGATGGTCACACCTCGGTACAAGAATCGACGCTTGCCAGCAGCTGTGCGGCGGCCAGCCGGCAAACTCAGGAGTTCGTCCTGTCTGGTACTGTGGGAGCGGGCCGGGCGCTCGCGATTGCGGTAAACCTGACAGGACAACGACTCGGGAACACCACTGCAACGTACCCTATGAAATAGCAATGCAGTCTGGTAGGTAAGCAAATCCGGTGTATCCAGCCAACCCAGTTGTCGCCGTTCTTCCGAAATGTGGTCAAATTTTCTTTTGCCAGAAATAACTCTTGCAGTAAAATTTATAATTTTCTGTAGAATGGCCAGATTTTTGTTAGATCCATTCCCATAAACTGTGAGACAGTATCTGACATGTGAAAATACTGGGGCCAAAACAAGGGAGGGTAGGATATTAGGCGGGAGGTAGTGCTGCAAATGGGACAAGCCGACGAGAATCCCGGTGCACTTGCGCGCCACTGCGTTGACGTGAGTATCCCATGTCAGGTGGCGGTCAAAAGTTACACCGAGATTCCTAGCTTCAGTGCAAGGCGTGCTAGTGGTGTGGCGGAACTTAACGGAAAATTTGGGAAGTCCGCGCAGATTTTGTTGAGATCCAATGGCAAGAATTTCGAATTTTGACTCGTTGACTTTTAGACCGTTGAAGTGAAAGTAAGCATCAAGCGAAGAAAGCGTGGTTTCGAGCTCCGACACCAGGTCCGAAAGAACTGATTTTTTGCCTGAAACTAGAACTTGGGTGTCGTCGGCGTATTGGACAATGAAAGAGCCGTTTCCGTACAGACCGAGATCGTTACAGAAGATGGTGTAGAGCAAGGGGCCTAAACTGCTGCCTTGGAAAATTCCTTGGTTGATTGGTCGCGCGGCAGAAATTCGTGAAATTGAATTTTGACTCACTGCTTAGCTACTGGGAAGACGAACACTTTGGGTGTGACCGGACAGATAGTTTTGGAACCATTTGATGTCAATGCCATGGAGCTGCAATTTTGTGAGCAATTTAGAATGATTGATGACGTCAAAACATTTACTGACATCTATCAGACAAAGCAGGGAGATTTCAGATTGGTCCATAGCCGAGAGAATTTTGTCAGACATAGTCAGCAGCACCGTTTCGGTAGAGTGTTGAGGGCGAAAACCATGTTGGGTGGAAGCCAGGAGATGATTTGATGCGAGGTAGTGGTGGAGCTGTCTTTGAACAATTTTTTTACTAGTTTTGAGATCACGGGAAGAATTGAGATGGGCCGAAAGCTTGACGGGTCGGCTGGATCACCAGACTTAAAAATCGGTTGGAACTAGAGCATGCTTCCATGATGACGGTATGTCGCAGGTAATGAGGCATTCGTTTACGATATGAATCAGAACGTGTCCAACGCAGGGAAATGACATTTTAAAGATCCTAATACACAAGCCATCATCACCACAAGCAGCTGAGTTACGCATGCTGAGGATAGTGCGGTGGAGGCACTGCAGTGAGACTGGTCTGACCGTAAAACCGCACGCCCCAACACGGGGCAGGCGCACCGGCAGATATCGGGCGGCACCACGGGCCTTGACCTTGGCATGGTCGGAACTGTACACATACACAGTCAAGATGCGGGGGAGGGCGTTCAGATTCCCTTTGGCCTTCGCCCGTTCTGGAATACGCTCACGCCATTCTGGGTACACGCGTGAGGGAAAAAGGACACATTTCGAGTGGTTCTGAACTCGGAAACTTTCGTGGTGCGAATAAAGCATATTTCGAACTAGTGTTTTAATGTTGTTTGTGTCTCAATGTGTCTCAATGGCTTTGTTGTCCCCGCCCCTGCAGACAGTCTGCACGTTGTATGGGCGCTGCGTGGTGTCGGTGTGGATTCATCGGTGCTGTAGCCGCCCCTGCCTCTCCCACAGTGAGCTGGCAAGCTGCCCCGCCCCTGCCTCTCCCACAGTGAGCTGGCAGGCGCTGCTGGTGTCGGTGTTGTAGCCTCCCTCCCTATCCCCAGTGAGCTGGCAGGCTCCCGCCCCTGCCTCTCCGACAGTGAGCTGGCAGGCGCTGCTGGTGTCGGTGTTGTAGCCTCCCCTCCCTCTCCGACAGTGAGCTGGCAGGCTGCCCCGCCCCTGCCTCTCCTACAGTGAGCTGGCAGGCGCTACTGCTGTCGGTGTTGTAGCCTCCCCTGCCTCTCCGACAGTGAGCTGGCAGGCTGCCCCGCCCCTCCCTCTCCGACAGTGAGCTGTCAGGCGCTACTGGTGTCGGTGTTGTAGCCGCCCCTGCCTCTCCCACAGTGAGCTGGCAGGCTGCCCCGCCCCTGCCTCTCCCACAGTGAGCTGGCAGGCGCTACTGCTGTCGGTGTTGTAGCCTCCCCTCCCTATCCGACAGTGAGCTGGCAGGCTGCCCCGCCCCTCCCTCTCCGACAGTGAGCTGGCAGGCGCTGCTGGTGTCGGTGTTGTAGCCTCCCCTCCCTCTCCGACAGTGAGCTGGCAGGCGCTGCTGGTGTCGGTGTTGTAGCCGCCCCTGCCTCTCCCACAGTGAGCTGGCAGGCGCTGCTGTGGGTGTTGTAGCCTCCTCCCTATCCGACAGTGAGCTGACAGGCTGCCCCGCCCCTGCCTCTCCGGCAGTGAGCTGGCAGGCGCTGCTGCTGTGGGTGTTGTAGCCTCCCCTCCCTCTCCGACAGTGAGCTGGCAGGCTGCCCCGCCCCTCCCTCTCCGACAGTGAGCTGGCAGGCGCTGCTGATGTCACTGTTGTAGACTCCCTCCCTATCCGCAGTGAGCTGGCAGGCTGCCCCGCCCCTGCCTCTCCGACAGTGAGCTGGCAGGCGCTGCTGGTGTCGGTGTTGTAGCCGCCCCTCCCTATCCGACAGTGAGCTGGCAGGCGCTGCTGGACGACTGTCTGACGCATAAGGAGGACTCGGTGCGCGGATACGCTGTGACGGCGCTGCCGGCGTTCACACGTGCGTACGTGGCGCGGCCGGAGACGGCGGCGGCGGCGGCGGCCGGGCCGTCGGGCGGCGGCGGCGATGTCACCGACGGTACCGACGGCGCAGCCGACCTGCTCACCCGATACCTGGCCCAGGTGGACGGCGACAGTCAGACCAACCGGCGCGGATTCGCGCTGGCCGTCGGTAAGGGTGGACCTCTGCATGTAAATCTTATGCATTGAATTATCTATATTACGTTTGTTATGACAATTCTGAGGGATTAAAGTTACCCATAGTTTAGCGACGATAAAGGTCCTCCCTGGAATCCTTTGGAAAAATCCTCCATGTATGCCTCAGGGACATTACTTTTAGCCAAAGTACGTGGGCTGCTTTCGTTATTGTGATTTGAAAAGCGGTAAACTCTTCAAAGCGCTCCTTACTTTTGACCTTGTTAGTAGGTTGGTTCCAAAGCGTGCAAATTGTCTATTTCGTGGATGTAAAAAAAGGTATTCCTCCAACGACTTTTTCATCCAATTCCAAGTGATTTGAAGGGCATGGAAAATGTTTGAAGAAAGCCTCACGAAATCCGTCAATAAGCTCATTCTGTTATTGATGTTCGTCTCGGCTGGGCCGAGATTGGGCAGTACCATTAGTGTCTGTTTGGTTCGCCAGGTTCGCTGCCGGCGGCGTTGTTCCGGGGCCGGCTTCAGCGGGTGTTGAAGCAGCTATTGGTGTGCTGCAGTGTAACGCCGCAGACGAGGCTGTGGGCCGAGTGTCGCCGCGACGGCCTGTTGGCGCTCACTGATGTCTGCCTCACCGTCGGCGTCGACGCTGATGACGACGGTTAGGAGAGAGAGAGAGAGAGAGAGAGAGAGAGAGAGAGAGAGAGAGAGAGAGAGAGAGAGAGAGAGAGAGAGAGAGAGAGAGAGAGAGAGAGAGAGAGAGAGAGAGAGAGAGAGAGAGAGAGAGAGAGAGAGAGAGAGAGAGAGAGAGAGAGAGAGAGAGAGAGAGAGAGAGAGAGAGAGAGAGAGAGAGAGAGAGAGAGAGAGAGAGAGAGAGAGAGAGAGAGAGAGAGAGAGAGAGAGAGAGAGAGAGAGAGAGAGAGAGAGAGAGAGAGAGAGAGAGAGAGAGAGAGAGAGAGAGAGAGAGAGAGAGAGAGAGAGAGAGAGAGAGAGAGAGAGAGAGAGAGAGAGAGAGAGAGAGAGAGAGAGAGAGAGAGAGAGAGAGAGAGAGAGAGAGAGAGAGAGAGAGAGAGAGAGAGAGAGAGAGAGAGAGAGAGAGAGAGAGAGAGAGAGAGAGAGAGAGAGAGAGAGAGAGAGAGAGAGAGAGAGAGAGAGAGAGAGAGAGAGAGAGAGAGAGAGAGAGAGAGAGAGAGAGAGAGAGAGAGAGAGAGAGGAGAGAGAAGAGAGGAAGAGAGGAAGAGAGGAAGAGAGGAAGAGAGGAAAGGAGGGGAGAGGGAAGAGGAGGGGGGAAGGGGGGGAGGGAGGGGGAGAGGAGAGGGAGAGGGAGAGGGAGAGGAGAGGGAGGGGAGAGGGAGAGGGAGGGGGGGGAGGGGAGGGGAGAGAGGGAGGGAGAGAGAGAGAGAGAGAGAGAGAGAGAGAGAGAGAGAGAGAGAGAGAGAGAGAGAGAGAGAGAGAGAGAGAGAGAGAGAGAGAGAGAGAGAGAGAGAGAGAGAGAGAGAGAGAGAGAGAGAGAGAGAGAGAGAGAGAGAGAGAGAGAGAGAGAGAGAGAGAGAGAGAGAGAGAGAGAGAGAGAGAGAGAGAGAGAGAGGCCAGCGCTCTTGCTGGATGAAACTCGGCCATATCGTTGTTAAAGAGTTCGTTATTTGAGTTTAAATAGAGCGGGGAACGTCTCTCCATGTGACCATAAATGAAGAGTGTCATGGGAGTGGACCACCCAGAGCACGATGCCCTCCGTAAATGATGTAGTGTAAGACTAGGCGCCCGTTCTGTGGCGTTGACTGGGATGCAATGTATGTAGAAGTTGACGGTGTCTCCGCCGCCAGATAATGCGTATGACGGGAGCACTCCGTCGGCAGGCTCCAACAATGTGTGCGCCGCCAATGTGGAGGAGGTCTACGAGTGCCTGGTGCGTTGCCTGGAGGACTACACCTCCGACAACCGCGGCGACGTCGGCGCCTGGGTTCGGGAGGCGGCTGTATCGGGCCTGCAGCGGCTGACGCTGCAGCTGGCAGCTGCTGCGCCGCAGCTGCTCACAGCTGAACTAGTGGGCCGCACCTTCACCGGGCTGGCACAGCAGGCGGCTGAGAAGATCGACCGTACCCGGGCGGTGGCCGGCTCGGCGCTGGCCGCCCTGCTGCACGCCCAGCCGGCGGTGCCGCGGGTGCCGCAGCGGGAGGCGCTGCTGGCAGCGCTGCCCGCCACCGTCTGCTCGGCCATCAACTGGGGCTCGGAGCGGGAGACGCTGCCGCGGCTGGGCCGGCTGCTGCAGCTGGCCGAGTACCGGCGGCCGGTGCTGCTGGGCCTGCTGGTCAGCGCCGGCGGCATCACCGAGAGGCTGGTGCAGACCGCCGGCGACGTGCTGCAGCGCTACATCAAACAGCTGGACACGGACGGCCGCCGGCTGTTCCTGGAGCAGGTGCTGGCCATCATGGAGCAGCACCAGAAGGCGGACCGAGTCACGCTGGCTGTCATCCGCGCCCTGGACCCGCTGCTCAACTCGGGTCAGTCACCGCCGCGCACCGCCGCCGCGCGCAGTGGTGCCAGAACAATGGTATCATCCGGGGCTGTGCGAGTGTGGAACAGGGCGCCTGAATGTCGCACAAGTACCTCACTGGAAATACTGTTTTCGAATGATGAAGAGAACAGTTGCATCGTAACACTTTTGTGTAATCGATTACAGTTATTGGAATCGACCCCGGATAGATAAGCTGCTTCAGAACGCTCTATTTACGCACTGGCCGCAGGGAAGTACTTATCGACTCATGTAACCGGGGTCATAAAGGCATACTCCCGGTTACATGAGTCGATAAGACGGGGTATGTTCCCGCATTCGGTACGTAGAGCGTTCTGAAGCTGCTCATGTATCCGGGGCGATTGTCTAGAACAGCCAGCTCGGACCGCGATAATCGTGTCATAAATCAATGGTATTCAGCGTCTTCATCTCCAGAGATAATCGCCTTCGATGTATGCATATTGCTAAATGCTTATTATCATTGTCTCCGTTTTGTTGATACAAACCACATTTCACGTTCATAAAGTTTATTGAAATGGATTGTACTGCTGAGCGTTGCACGTACCTCAACCCCCGCTGTAACTCCTCACCTCGGGTCCCATAGTCAGCTCCTGTGACCTCAGCCCTCACTTTGTCAACCTCTTCCGACCTCGACCCGCTCTGCGTTACCTTTCTGACCTTTGTCCCCGCTGTACCGGCTCCTGTGACCCTGGTCCCAGCTTTGACGGCTCCTGTGACCTCGGGCCCCGCTGTGACGGCTCCTCTGACCTCGGCCCCAGCCGTACGCTGAGTCCACTGACCTGAGGCCCCGCTGTGATGGCTCATGTGACCCCGGGCCCCGCTATGACGGCTCCTCTGACCTCGTCCCCAGCCGTACGTTGAGTCCGCTGACGCCGGCTGCCGCTGGTCGACAGGTCTGCTGGAGCCGCTGTTCACTGACGCGGCGCTGGGCGGCCGGCTGGCGACGCAGGTGCGCTGCGAGCTGGCGCGCTGCGGTGACCCGCACAAGCTTCTGGCCGGCGTCGACCTGCTGTGCACGCTGATGCAGTTCCCGGCGGTGGTACAGCGGCGGTGTCTGGGCCAGCTGATGGTGCTGCTGTGCCACCGGTTTCCACGCATCCGGCGCGCCGCCGCCTCCGGCCTCTTCGAGACGCTGCTAACCCACGGCGAGCTGGACGGCGTGCCGGAGCCAGCGCTGGAGCACGCACAGACCCTGCTCGGCGACACCGACTGGAACGAGGCCGTGGACGTGGTGCGGCCCGTCAGAGACGCCGTCTGCGGCGAATTGGGCGTGGCTGTGCCGCAGCGCGTCAAAAAGTAACCTCGCCGGGACTTGATCCGGCGCCGCGGCGGTGGTCCGTCCTGTGATTCCCCCGGCAGGCTACATGTGATTGACGGTGGTGATATTGTACCGGCCTGTGATTTACGTATCCTTAACTGATGGCTCTGCGGGTTCCCACTGCTCGCGCGACTGGTGGCTCTGCGGGTTCCCACTGCTCGCGCGAATGGTTGCTCTGCGGGTTCCGACTGCTCGTGCGATTGTTGCTCTGCTCCTCCGCAATGTTGTGTTGTGATTTTTGCGTTATCCCGACGCTGTCGGTTCCCGTCTTGGTGACTGGTTGCTCTGCGGGTTCCGACTGCTCGCGCGACTGGCTGCTCTGCGGGTTCCCACTGCTCGCGTGACTGGTTGCTCTGCGGGTTTCCACTGCTTGCGCGACTGCCGGCAGCTATGTTATATTCCTGTGCGAAACTAAAGAGCCGTTTACTGAATGGAACATAATCGATGTGTTAGATTGCCTGCTTGATTATTTCGTCGTTAATATTGCCCATGATTTCGCGCACAATATATACTTGATGATGACTCATTCCTCGTGCACAATTTCCTACGACAATAAATGCATTGTTATTGGCGAGGCATTTCATTCCGTACCCTGGGACGATTACAAGAGACCCAGGGATTGAAACCTACAATGTAAGCGGCCCCACTCCTCGTGCTTAAGTTCCTACGATAATAAATTATTACTATTGGAGAGACATTTCATTCCGCGGACGGGGACGGTAACAAGAGAACTCGGGATACAGTCAATTCTATAAGTGGAATTTCAAAGAAAATTCGTGCAAAATTTACCTTTACCCTACGGTGTCAAATAAATACAATAAAATACAATAAATACAATAAATACAATAATACAATACCCTACGGTATAAATAAATACAATAAAACTGGGACATTCAATGATCTTTCGACAGCCCGGTTACACCCTATGTCCAGGTCATTCATTTAACTTGGCTGCCTCTTATTCGCGTCCTTGAAAATGCCTGTGACATTGCAGGTTTGTACAATAAGCAGTTTGGAAATTACAGCCATTGAAATTACAGCAGTGAATTCATCAATGTGAAATTCAAATTCAGTCACTCCCCGGAGCTCACTATTTATCTCGCGTAGGTCGACTAGCAACTGACTGATGACAGGGTGACCTGAGCGGGGCGGCCAACCCTGTGCTTTTAGGAAAGTTAAACGTTAGTCTCCAAATAAACCAGTAATTGCAGGAATCGCTCTTTCGGATGACGGGGTGAGAGCCGCCGAGACAAGTCCCTGGATGACTAGGGATGTTTCGGTCCCGAAAACCAAACTTGCAATAATTTGTAACAAAATGTATTCGAAAAGACGATAGTGTCGAGGGCTTCAATTTGATATATTTCGGATATTAAGATGAGCGACAGCAGTTTCTAATCTGTTCCTCGTGTTGGCCACAAACAAGCCCCAATGAAGGAACCCTCCGAAACAATGGGTCCAATTCCGGAAGTGCTAGAGATCTGACAAGCAGAAAAACGAGCCCGGGTGGCGAGATTTAAGTCTCACGCTCCGGTCTTCTCAAGATGCTTTGCAAAAAAGCCACGGGAGCGATATGGGAATGGGACACGGAGCGAGTATGAGTAAGCCGCTCATACCTCGTGGATACTGTCTGCGGTTTCGCTAACCACGCTCTCGGGGTGCTTGTGTTTTGAAAAGCAAAGGTACTATCAGTAATACACAGCCTTAGGAAAAAACTACAAACTATCACGAACATTTCTCACGAATTCGGTAATAAAAGATTGAGGGTTTGCCCAACCGACCGTGCTTATATGTAGATTCGCTTGGGTCTCCGGTGAAAACATACTCCATAGCTTTTCTGGTATGCTTTAAACGAGGGGACAGAACCAACAGATGCTAAGCGGATTGACTTTCAATATCAACCAAACCTCAATCAGACATCACGACGCATGAGGCAGCCCCTGCAGGAAAACCCAAACCGTATGGAAAATGCAAACTTTTACAAACTTTTTGATGAATACGCCGAAAAGAACAAACCGTCACAAATCTTCTTGGACCATTTTCAAAAATACAGACTACAAATTTTTACATACGGCAAGCACCCTGCTCTCTGTCTACAAGCCATGGACACATACTTCTGGTCGAAAAGAACTCCAGGTCGTTGCTATACATTCATGTGTATTTTGTGCTTCAATTTTCTAATCGTAAGTAGAAAGACTGATATTGCGACGGCCAGCCTGCCGTCGCCATGTGGTGTTAGCTGTCAGCGCCCGTGGAGAGCAAAAACGGGGGACTGCAACGCCGGGAGCTGCGATCTAGGCAGTGTCGAGAGGCACACGGTAACGCGCATTAGACGGCAATTGTTGATAACATTTCTGAATTATCGCAAGGTAAAAATGTCAGCCGTCACACCACAATGCGTAGGACATTCTCCATAAATTCGCCTAGAAAATTTCGAACCTTTGCATTGCAAGTGGAAACAAAGCACGCCGATCTGATCACGCATGTTCATTCTTAACAAATTCCTTCCATTTATGGACCACATATATTTTCCCATTCAGTAAAGCGTCTAGAACCACGATACCCAAAAAACCGTCGTAAAATACAAATAAAAGCGAAAAGCGAAACCAACCAGGACTTCCATACCATAGATTCTAGCGTCGCAAGCACCCCCAGCACAAAACTACTTGCGTTCCTGCATGGCTTTGGTGGGAACGCAAATAGTCAATTCTGAAGGGTTCTTTCCGCGAAAAATACACTATTTTTAATGTTGAATTACAAGTTTTCAACATATATTTGCTTATGTGACTACCCAAGTTTTCATCGAACACTGTTGCTTAGTAACAGCCCCGCCGACGTTGAAGGGTTTTGTCCAAAACTCGGTGGTGGGCGCACGATGGCACGTGCTTGATAAACAAGTGGGAATATACAGAAAATACTATACACAGACTGATCACGCAGCCATTAACAACTGAGAAACACACGTGTAGAACCCAAGGGCATGGTAATTGCAGCCCCACACATTGGTGTCTGGATACCCCTGGCGTAAAAATTTCAGAGATAAAACTTAGCTGTAACTATTTGTGACCTGCCTTATTGATAGTTTGCAACGTGTCGTGAACTGATCATATGTCGTGGTCATATATCGTTAACTGCTCATATGTGGTGTGAGTGTATATATAATACAATATTTGCATATACATTATATATACATATATACAATATTTGCACACTTAATGCTTTCCTTTCAAATGGCTTGACGGGCTATAAATTCTCCCACCCGAGAGGTCGTCCCTGTAGCATATCACAAACTCACACGACTGAAACCAGGTCACATCAGACGTCAACGTACGTCCACGGTGAACAGATCACCTCTCAATTCCCCCATATTGCCCCGCAATCAGGTTCCGATATCACAAAGTGATGCATCCGGATATAACGCTTTTCAGTGGCTGCGATGCACCAGTCGAGACGACTCGCGCTGACATGGAAACACCTTAGTCCAGTCTTCTCTGACTCAGGGACGACATCCGCACCATGCAGAAGGAGGCCTGCTGGCACCAGAAAAGAGCCACCTGCATAACTTGCATGCACTCCAATACTTAACCCCATGTCGCGTGGCATATATCGCCACGTAGATAAATGTCGGTCTCATCTCTCAGACCGAGTTCGTTCACCCTCCCTATTGTCTTATGGATTCGCACCCACATTTTATGATATTCAACACACTGATACCACCAATACGACCTTTAGCACTTCACTGCGTGAATACTGGTAGTGGCAGTCTCAGTCTCGCACTCTCACCACCCCGACATAAGCTGCCTACACACTGGACGTCCTGTTCCGCTGCTTTGGCAGGGCGTGCTGTCTGACGTCGCCAGCTACCGCCAGCACCCCTACACACTGGGCGTGCTGTTCCGCTGCTTTGGCAGGGTCAGTTGCCTGGCGGCGCTGGCTATGGCCAGCGCCCCTTCACACTGGGCGCGCTGCTCCACTGATCTGTAGGAGGTGCTGGCTGGCGTGGCCGGCTACCGACCACGCCCCTGAACACTGGGCGTGCTGGCTGGCGTGGCCGGCTACCGACCGCGCCCCTGAACACTGGGCCTGCTGCCTGGCGTGGCCGGCTACCGACCGCGCCCCTGAACACAGGGCGCTGCTGCTGGCTGGCGTCGCCAGCTACCGCCAGCGCCCCTGAACACAGGGCGTGCTGTTCCGCTGCTCCGGCAGGGACTGCTGGCTGGCGTGGCCGGCTACCGGCCGCGCCGCTGCTGCCGGTGCTGCGCCACGGCTGCCGTCAGTCTCTGCAGCGGCAGGAAGGCACCGGCGGCGAACACAGCCAGCAGCAGAGTCAGCACCACCAGCAGGCCTGACGCAAGCGAGCTGAACATCTCCGGGTAGCGCAGCCTCAGGCCCCAGACCAGCGTCAGCACCGACGTCAGCGCCGGCAGCATCAGCACGCCCAGGTCCGGCTGTTCGTCAGCGGCTCCGGTCCTGCCGGCGGCGGCGGCGTCGGCGGACGGCGGGGGCCGCGGCTCGGCCGAGACGTGGCAGTGCACCACGCAGTTGTGGTAGAAGCCGCACTGCGCCAGCGTCTCCTGGTCGGGCAGCAGACGGCCGTTGAAGATGAGCCTCACCAGGCGGTTGGCAGCCGTCTCCGCCGGGAAATGCCGCCTGACCCCAACACATCCAGTCACAGAGCTGAGCCCAGCTTCCGTACACACCATATGCTTTTCACTCATCTCGAGAGCCAAGTAACGTCGGGGAACTTGTCACTGCATTATCGACATGCCAGTATAATCATTCATGGAACAATTAAGCCTATTCAGAGGCTTGTTTCAAATTATATGATGCGTTAATCTCCATGAGCTGGTTCAAGAAGCAACGTGAAATCAAGAACAATTTGCATAATATTAAAGATAGCCCAATGAAACAAAAACCGTAACGATCCTTGAGCATTTTTCAACAGATTGCATGCAATTTCACATGCATAGCGCCTGCATACTCGAGCCACACGCTGGCTTTCGTGAAAGTGTTTAGAGACAAGATTGCTGACGGAGCAGAGGTGTTTTAGTAGTTTCCCTTTGTTTGGATACCCTCTGAGGTCACTTTATCCTGCAACTGTTAAAATGCCCACCAAAGCCAAATAATCCCTGCCATTGGGCAAGTGTCCCTGCTGCGAGTGGCTCTAATACAATAAAGAAAAAAACAGAAAAAAACAAATTAAACCAGAAAATATTTCATGAAAATTTCCTCAAATGAACATCGTTCCTGTTAACTTAATGCAACAAACGGTTCATGTTATTGCCACACAACCTATATTTAATTTTTCACAGAAAACCTTAAGAATTCTCCAAGGGCTACTGGGCGGGCAGCATCTTTTTTGTGATGACCATCTCGTTTCAAAATTGTGTCTATGTGTCATTACCTCCAGTATAAGGAAACCATGCCGCTGAGATCTGAAAATATGACTTTCGATCCCTAGTTTCTTCTTTCGGTAAAAACCGGTTAATCTTCCTCCCGTAACTTTTTTCTACCACGATCTCCGGCCCACAGGACTGATATGGCCATATGGGAACTCGCAACGCGGATAAAACCAGCGCATCCAACCCACAACTATGTCTTGAACCTAAAAGGGAATATGACACCTCGGTGCAATTTCAGACTGTACTGGTACTAGGATAATATTTATTGAATACAATGGCCATGACCTTATTTCTGCTGAAAATGGATCACAAGCCTAATAATGCGTTTTATTTAATTTTCCTTTCTTAGAGGAAGAACAATATCCAAACCCCGTGACGTCAAATCAGCGTGCACCGGAAATGAATATGAATACAAATGAAGAGTGTTTAGCTAACAATAGGCTAGTCTTATCAACGGAAGTGACACACCGATTTCGGCTATTATATCAAAATATTTTTATTTTTCAAATTGGTAATTAAGAAAGTTATCCGCATTTAAAGTCACCAGTACTGGAGGTACTTCAGCACTTAGGTTTTAAAGACGTCCTAGCAAGAAATATTTCTCCGCACGGTGGGCCCGAGCATTACGCCACGTTCCAAAATGCAACTCATACCACATGACCACCGGGGAGAGGTCGATGGATGGTGAATTTTTACCCGCTTTTCTCCACCAAAGGTAAGTTCTTGGGCAAATAAACTTTCGATCAAGTGCTTGCTTTGGATTGCCCGATCATATGGCCATCTCAGATCAAATCCCAGTATCAAGGTGCCATATTCCATTTCAGAAAATGGTAATACCTACTTTAATTTTCTTGGTCAGCTGAAATATTTAGAAAAGCTAAGATCGCCTGCTTTCAGACGGGTTCCAGACTATTGTTAATATCGGGCCATGAAACACTTTCGTAGTTTAGAGAATACCAAAAATTATTTCAGAATATTATCGCAATGTCTGTAAGAACATCTCTGGCACAGTGCTTGATGTCAAACAAGGCTTAGGTAAAAGGGTCATATGTGTTAGGACCGAACCAAGGAAAGTTGTTTCAAAGCTTGAAAACTGTATTGAAAACCACAATACGGATTAAATAACATATTATACCTCACTGGCTGAACCTCACTGTAACTTACTGAATCTCTCCAGAGCCTATCCTAAAACCCCTTGTGTTCTAAGAATTATCAAAAAAGGCTGAAACCAGGTTAAAGCATGAACTCACTGCCCGCTTCTTACATGTACCCACTGCCCAATGGCTGGATGTTCCTTCACATGAGTCTAGCTGGCTAAATGCTTACTTAAGATTTGTAAATTTCTGCGACAGCCATACCTAATGCGGAGGAGAGCTCACCGTTTGAAGTCGGCCAGAGCCTCCTGTCTGCTCCCTTCCACCAGCCGCTGCGTGTCGTTCAGGAACTTGAGCTTCACCATGATGGAGCGGCCGTCGCTGGACCGGCGGTCGGCCTCGGAGGCAGTAGCAGAGTCCGGCTCCTCAGAGCCGGGAGCTGATGTCGCTAACTCAGAGGTGGCCGAGTCCGGCTCCTCAGAGCCGGGCGCCGATGTCGCTAACTCAGAGGAGGCACCCGCCGCGGTGGATTCGCTGAAGCGGCTGCTTACCTCAGCAGCGGAGGACATGGCGGCCGACTCGCCTGAGGCGCTGCTGCCTTCTCTGGCTCCGGCCGACCGGTCGGCAGGGTCTGCGACAGCGCCAGTCCCGCCAGCTAACCGCTGGAAGTGGGCCAGTCGCCGCTGCCGGATCTCCTGGTCTACCACCTGGTCCAACGGTGGACAGGCGGCTGGGTCGGCCTCCTCCGGCGGAGAGGCACCGGCCGACTCCTCCTCAGCCACGGCCACAGGTGCCGACGGTGTCTCAGCCGGACTCGCCGCCGCCGCCTCAACCACCGGCGCTGTTTCAGCTGGGGCATTCTCTCCTGTGACACTGTCTCCTGTCCCAGTAGTGTCATCGTCGCACTCGTCCTCCGTCTGTGCCGTGGCGCCATCGTCTCCACCGCTGGCGCCGCCGTCGCCGGTCGGATCGTTGGCCTCCTCCCCCACCGGCTCCGCTCCCGCCTGCTCGCCCTGCACGTGAATCACCCGCTGGCCCACAATGATGGTCTGAATGCGCAGTGGTCTGTCCACCACCTGAGTGGTCCACCAGGCCAGCACGGCCAGCACTCCCAGCACGGTCAGCAGGAAGAAGGCGGTGACCTCGTCACCAACTCCCTCAATCAGCGTCATCGCCGTCATCGCTGCAACCCGCCTGCCTGCAGCGACACACATCAGCTTCATGGTTGGCAACTGAATGTAAATACCAGCACAATACCATGAATCTAAGGTACAGAATAATTACAAGGCAGCAAATACCTGAAGATGGGTGTTTTAAAGGCGTGAGATATCACGTTGCTATAAAAACATAGTCCAAGTTTTGTCAGTGACTAGACTTCTGACATACAACTATTTCCAATAACTAGTATCAGACTTCAGCTTTCAAACATGCCAGTTAACAGAATAAATGCACAAAAGTGCTGAAAACGGCGCCAAAACTACCAAAACAATAGGGCGAACAATGTAAACAATATAACCCCTTCAGAACATTTATGCTAGCTCGCATTCACGGTCCCAAAAATATGTTGAGTAACCACTACAATCCACACTTATGGACCATAATATGTACCTTATTTGCCGAGAAGCAGCTCCAGGGTAAAAAAACCACCCGTCACAGCCAGAATGCGACAGGGCAGTAGCTACTCAACCTTCAGATATGACCTCTGGAACCCAACTTTGGGCTTAGGCTCATTGTTACCATAGTCAGGTGATTCCGTCAAGTTTTCACCTTCCCTGAATTCGACTGAGACAGTTCTTTATTTACGGAAAATGGTGGAGACCATAGGTACCCTATCTATCCCCTCCCCTCTCCTGAGACGTATGCTACATCTGAACCTTGTCCTGTGGTATGGAGCAGGTGCCGCAGGTGAATTTACACTGCCACAGTCTGAAAGCTGAAAACAGCCTGAACACTGTGGTGAGCCGTACCCTACCTGTGGGCCAGCCGGCGGTGATGACAACCCACTCGGGATACAAGAGGTGGCGCTAGTGCACCCACCAGTGAGCTGTGACCCGACAACGGCAGTATCTTCCGGTGCACTGCGGGCGGTCGGCAGGATGTCAAGTCCGGTAAGGAAAAAGCTTTGATGCAGCATGTACCACACAGTTGTGAGCGGTTCTGTAGCTCCGTTCTGTAATAAGATATGACAGGTTTCCGAATATTCAGATGATAAGCGCTTATAAGCAACGAGAAAGTAAATACAGCCGTAAAGGAGACTACCGACATATCCTGACTTTCTGCTGTATGTTTGTGCACATCTTTGTTTGCAATGAAAACATCTGTTTTTCTTCCACGATGCACACCAGTCCCGCCAAGGTCTTTGGCTGTCGCACTGGAAAGGCGGCCGGCCCGTACCTTCTTCCTCTCTTCACATCAGGGCGTGGTCGCCGCGGCAACCACTCCCGGGCTGCAGGCTAGCGGTGCATCGGCCCAACCTACCCTTTTCAGATAACCAGGGATTTCTGTTGCTGGTCGTTTGAATATGTGTTTAAGAGGTCTGCCCCACACCCGATGACACAGTCCTGGTTCGGCCTGGCTTGTGAGGTTGCGGCCTCTATGATAGTTTTTTTAGTGTGCACTCCTTTGTATCTCCTACCAGTTTTTAACCTTGTTTTAACATGTACCGGCATGATTTATTTTGCTTGTTGTCATTGTCTCAAATCCATGTATAGATCTAAGTGCCACAGACAGGAAACATTCACTGCAGGTCAATTCACTGAATCGATAATAGGAAAATAATTAAAACAGCACATTGGGAGCAGAAGTCATTCAAAATAGACCACCAGGCAACCTCTTTTGAGATTGAGGCCTCACTCTCCACTTTGAGCAAAACAAATTTAAGGACCATGTTACATGCATCTCAAGTTGTATCACTGAATCACCAGAGTGACTGAATGGCCTGATTCACAGTCTGAATCAGTTCAAAAATTGGTTTGACACCCATTGGGCCACCTTCATGTACCAGGTTCCTGAACTTGTCTAATACCAATCCATCCTATCCTCCTCCTTCAGGAGGACAACTTCTTAGCCACCCTCAGGTCCCTTTTCCTGAGGAGGATTGCACCGAGACAGTAGTATCATGAGCTCGCCGGAGCCAGCAGGCCATTGTGGTCCCCCAGTGTGCAAAATATGGCACTTTTGACAATATCTTGTTGATGCGAGTGCCCTTGGAGACAGGAGCAAGTGGTGCAAATCTGCCAGACTGGTGCGAGGAATGTGACACCAAAAACCCAAAAAATAATAGATAAATGATTGTATAAACATGGGAAGGGTCCTTATAAAACTAACTACTACGAAAGGTAGCATTAGTGGGTATTATCGCAGTAGGTGGATCACATCTCGCGGTTCAAGGGATCACATCGAAGGTCCACAGTTCATATATTCTACTGCTCAAAATGTCTAACTTAAAAGTCAAACATTCAAGGTCCAAGAGGCTGCTCGATGCATAGAGTGGGTGCATGATAACGCAGAGGTGTGCCAAGGCACCTGATAATAGGAGGCTATAAGGGTTAGTTTAGGTTAGGTAGGTTAGGTTGGTTGGTTGGTTAGCTTAGGTTAGGTTGGTTGGTTGGTTAGGCTGGGTTGTTGGGTTGGTGGTGGTCGGTGGTCGGTCGTTCATTGTGCTGCCCTGGTCCTATTTCTGTTGGGGATATCACCCTCTTTCCTGAATCTGGTGCACCTCTGGTCTGGGTACCACTTAACACTACTCAAACTTCCCCTCCTTCCATCTGTTTCATCTCTAGGATTTTCTTGCGAATTTGGGGATATTTCTTGACATTTCAAAGTGGTCCCGACCGAGCGCACTCGATTCTGAGAGGGTTGATATCCCCGACTAGGAAATAAGACTTGGCATACAACCTGACCTGACCTGACCTAACTTGACCTGACCTCCTGACCTGACCTGACCTACCCTCTAGCCTCCTATTATAGGTGCCTTGTACGCCTCGTCATGCACCCCACCTTGCATCTCGCCTTGGACCTTTGAATGTTTGACTTTTTAAGTTGACATTTTGAGCGGTCATTGACTGTGACCTTCTGTGATCCTTTGAACCGTGATGTGATCCACCTTGTATAGCATTAGTGTGGGTCGGGATGGTTGCGTTCTTCTCCCTGGAATACTGTGAATTGATGCAGATTTTAGATGACTGGTGGTGCAAATTGGTGTGGGAATGTTAGATGTCTGGTGTGACTTGTCTTGCCTGCTGTCATACTTTGCAGACTGTGTAGTCCCCAAAATTCCAAAATCCTTAGATAAGGTAAGGTGTGCAAAGTTTGGCACTTTCAACAAGATCTTTGGAGCAAGAGCCCTTGGAGACAGAAACAAATAGTGTGAACTTTATTAACCTGGTATGAATGTTTTAGACTGGTGTGAGGGAGGTGACACTGAAAACCAAATTAATAATGAATGAATGAATGGCTACACAGACACACATGAAGGGGCCTTATAAGACTAATACAAGGTAGAGTTGCTAAGTGTGGGTATGGATTGGTAAGTTTTTCTCCCTGGTATATTGCGGATTGGTGCCAATTTTAGGTGACTGGCAGTGCACACTTGCATGATAATTTTAGATAGCTGGTGCGACTCAAGGCTCTAAGTGAGTGCGAATCATATGGCCTGCTGCCATAGGTGGTTTGCAGACTGGCCGAATAGTATCTTTTAAGGCCTTGACTGAATAGTATATTTCCGATATCTCACAACCCACAAGCCAAATACCATCAATATAAAAAAGCCACTTTCAATCAACAGTATTATTATTATTTTATTATTGACTGACAACAAACGGTACACGACGACGTCCTCCATTACCCTGCACGACGGACGATAGCCACCACCACCACCCAAGGCAATAGAGTAAAGGTAAAACGGAGCGGGCCGCTCAGCCATGGCCAATGACAGCAATTTTTACAGCTGGCACAGGATAGCTGACTGCTGGAAAACCATAGGGTGGCTGCTGAGCCAGAAAATTTCTATCAATACATATACCTACTACGGGAGTTATAGGCAAATATAATATTTTATTATATTTATTTATCTTATTTTGTAGACACAAAAAGAGTTTCAGTAAGTTTTATTGTCAACTGATTGCCGCCAGGTCCCGAGCTGGCGGTGTGTATTGTCTATGGAGCTGGCGGTGTGTTGAAGAGATAGGGACTTTTTGGCGTACAACTTGGCGTGAAAAAGACAATTTACAAACTGCGTTCATATACCGTTCTTCTCATATCTACCAGTGTGTTTTATTTTGAGATAATAACTTTGAGACGCTGGGATTGATTGTCTGTTTGTGTATGGACGGAAAACTGTTACATTTTTAAAAAACCTACCTATAGTGCCAACTTCTTTAGTGTGATACTAAGCGCTGTGATCACCGGTGCCTATGGATCATATCAGGCACAGACGTGTGCTCATGCTCAATGCCTGGATGTACTAAGACCAAGGAAAAGGATCGTGGTCTGCTATTCTTCAGGGTCCCAAAGGAGCCAGCCAACTAGGTAAGAAATATGCCGCAAAATGATTTTACACTCGTCAAATTTGGCTATGGGGCAGTGGAAGTCGGGTGGCTTTCCTCGCCAGTCTGCAAAGTATGATAATTCTGACCAGTTTTTGGTGTAAAGTGTACCCCAAGACTGGTTCAAGCAAAGAAAATTTTGGAGCAAATGAAATGGTGACCAGCATTTACCAATACTGAGAGTGTATAAATGAGAGTGGAGGTTGCCAATACCGAAGCCACATAGAAGTTGCAGTGTATAGAAAGTGGACGAAAAGAATATAAAATACCATATTGTTGTTTTAAGTTGAACAAGAATTCAGGGCATTCATGCCCTAGGGCTGCTGGGGATATAGTACCAGTTGTGTGGTTGGAGTACCAGCCAAATACATTGTTTGGAAATAAGTAGAGGTCAGTGTGTTTTTATGCCCATTTTGGTTCAAATTTTAGGTGAGAGGTGGTACGATATTCTCAATAGCTGGTGCAACTTCTTTGGGATGCTGCCATACTTTGCTGACTGGCTTCCTTACTGCATGGTGTCCTCTTATCAATACTGACTGACTGCCTCTTGATTCAGCATGTAGAATTTGGCAGATTTACACAAGATCTCATTGGTGCAGCCTTTGGGTAGAATTACTGGTTTGGGGCAACTTTTGTCATTCTTTGTGGTAGGTACAACAATATTGGAGCTGAGTGTGACAGCTTGGACAGTGCTGACCCTTATTAAAAGTCATAAAGGTGTCAATAAGATAGTAAAACAGGTAAAATGGACGAAAAAGAACATTTCTGCTTCAATGTGAAGAGGATTCTGGCCCAGCTGCTGAATTTCTGCCTGGAATTGGGGTAGGATTTGAGCTACCCCAAGCATATTGTGCAGTTTCCTGCCACATTCTGCAGACCAGCCCTTCACTGATATTCCCGTCATAGGCGGATCCAGGATCGCGGATGGTGGGGGGCACCGTGCCGGGGGTGGTAAGAATTTGATGCCTGGCTTCATAAGAATTCAAGTGCCGTCAGCTGGTGGGGCACTAATAGCCGTTTCATTAATTTGTTTGGACAGGCTTCAAAAGCCTTATTCAAAAAAATGATTTGATTATTTGTGATACCTCATTAATACCCATTGTTAGTTATTTGGGTTTTCGGGCGCACGAACCAAGATTAATTATCGCCCATTTGGTACCCATTGTAATCGTGTTGTATTGTGTTCTTTTCCAGCGCGACTGAGGTAACCTGGACATGCGAAACCTCTTCGGTCGCGAGCAGCAGCGCGCGGCTCAGGCAGCTTGAACTTGCGAAACCCTTCGGCGGCGAGCAGCAGCGCCGGCCTAGCTCGCGTGCAGCAAAGCTGTCATCCAGGCGCTGGTGCTACCAGTGCTCCCTCTGATATGATGGCGTATAGCCGGAGTTCAATTGATAGCTGGATTTGTCAATCAATGTGGGATTCTTGTATCTGTGTTTGCAACCAATGTTCAAAATAAATACCAATGAGATATTGAATATGCTACGAGTTGTACTAACGGGGTGAACATTTATCCCATGCCTTTTTATATTAGTTGAGTCTTTTTATTAATACTGTGTCCCACAGAACATCTATTGGTGCCATACGGGACTTAGCTTGCAAAACTTTTGAATACCTTCTTTTGATAACTACAATGGAACTCTTCACTGTTCTTGTCATTTGGCCCTGCTCAGCAACCAACTCCTCTAGATCTGTCATCTAGGCTGGCAAAGTGACTTTGAGTTATACGCATGGTAGAACAGTGGCCTACCAATATAATTGCACGTTTACGGTGGAGTCATTTTGCACTGCCAAATTTTTATATTTTCTTATGTCGCGCCGGCTCCCCGCCATTGGATTCGCCATTCCGCCATTGGAGCGCCATTGACCTTTCAAAGTGGTATGATGGGCATTTCAGGAAGCTTCGTATAGATCGGCCAACAAGTGCTCCCTCACCCTCTGAATCCGTCCATTGTCTATGCCCATATCTAAAGCCATTTTTTTAGGCACAAGAACAACACGTTTGAGAAGGATGTTCCGCGATAAATTTCCGCAAGCATGGTGTTTTGTAAATCGGCTAGAATATAGCCATTTGAGGAGATCATGGCCTCTCAACCTCCGTCAAGATTTGGACTGCCTACGTACTCATGGACGTCGAAAGCGGGGGGGATGAGGAGACGCGTCCCCCTACTCGTGGATCAGAGGGGGACGGTCCCGCAAAAACTTTGTGACTCGTCCTAGGTTTTTATTTGGATTCTCTTATTACTTGCGCTTGCCTTCGTTAATTGCGTGGAATTTTGCAACCCAACTCGCTAAATTTGTTGGTGAAGTGTATTGCCAGTATCGTTTTCAGAGACAGCCTATTCGCTCCAAATTTTGCGCCCCAGCGCCCCTCCTCCCCGCCTCTGGTCGTCCCCAGTCATGGTCCGTCCCCACCGGTAAAAATTCCGTGGCGACGCCCCCGCCTCTGCACCGCAGTGTCACATTTTGCGGCGCCCGTCATCGACGATCGAGCTTCATGTGTGTAGGTGGGGGTGGGCAGTGGCGGACGCACGAGTGCCGTTGGGGGGGCAACGCAGGAGAAATAGTGAAAACAGTATTATTAAAAGATCGGTAAAAATTTTGCCATTTGGGGGGCATGGCCCCTGCCCCCTCCGTACGCGGATCCAGGGGGCGGGTGCCCCCATCGACCCTCGTCGCCCCTAAAATGGTCACGGCATTGCTTTGGAATGCCAATGGCGTCCCCTGAACCGTCGCTTCCCACACCCCTGAATCCGCCTAAGTCCCTCTGCGTCTGCCAATAGGAGTGGGGAGGGGTGGGTAATTTTCTATACACTCTCCTCCCCTTGGAAGTTTGATCCGTCGCTGCTCCGGATATTTTTTACTTTTGCCCGATTTTAAGATGAGAGTATGGTCACTGGCGGCGGAACTGGGGGGGCACCGTGGCACGGTGCCCTCCCTTAAATCAATTTTAACAGTAACCCAATGGCGTTGACTGGAAAGAAATGGGTTCAAACATGGGCGGATCCAGGATTGCCGATCGGGAGGGAGGCACCTTCCCGGGTGGGCGCTGTCCGGTCCAGGGGGGCGCCATTTTTGACCGGCAAAACCTATCAAATTGGCGCAAAATTATATCGGTGGGCGCCGATTTTCGCATCCTGGGGGAAGCGACATTTCAGGGGGGGCGTCATCGACCTTTCAGTGGGGGGGGGCCGTGACCATTTCAGGGGGCGCCGAAAGTCGATCGGGGGGCACGTGCCCCCTTGCTCTCTGCATCCGCCTATAGGTTGAATAGCTCATGGCGCGCCCCCCTTAAATTTGGACGTTCCGCCGTCGCTTAGTATGGTAGAAAACCGTCGGAGTATATATCTTTCCCACCGTTTCGCATGTTATTTCTATGCAAATACTACTTTTCTATTACCTTTCCAATTTTTAATCAAGCGGCGGTGAAAATTCAGTGCCCCAGAATAGTCTCCGCTGGTGGCATTGCTAAAATTACATCGAACTGCATCATTTACTTGACGTTTACGCTCTTTACTTGTCCCATTTGAGTATCTCCGGAATACGAGGTTCAATCATCAGCTGGCATGAAATTGTTTTGATGTCACGTGACCGTGCCACCCTGACCACCACCACGTAGTAGTAATAAACAACAGAATACAGCTGCTGGCTCCTTGGCTCTCTTCTTAGCTCTCTTCGTCTGCTTCCTTTTTAGCAGCGCATTCAGATTTATAATATTGAAAATAACAGCAAATTTTTTGTCTACGATTGGTTTAATAGTTTGCCGGTGCTGTTCTAGATAAATAAGACATGGTATTTTATACACTAATAATAATGTTTGCTAACAACAAACATATCTAAGTATGGGGAAAAGACGGCGCACAAGAGGCAAAATGAATATGGCACTAGCTGGTACAAAGCGAAAAAATAATCAGCTTATTTGTTTAGTCAAGTGATAATTTTACAAAACATTATTGCAAAAGCGGTGGTAAAGGTGTAGTGCAAAGATATCTTACCTTCAAGCTACTGACTGAAAGCTGAACTGCTGGTGAGTACTAAGGTGAGAATTTTTCCTTGCCACACAGTATTCAATATTGGTGACCACCACAATATTATTTATTTTTCACAGATAGCGCCGCCTTGTTATTATTGATGGTCAAATCTTGTCTGTGTAATATTTGGGAAATGTCTAGAAAAACTTAGTGTATATTGTAGGAAGATTGGTTCACACGGACAATAGAGCTTATTTTAAATATTAAACTTTTTTGAACATGCAAGACATTTATTTCGGACACAGTGTTCCTTCGTCAGTTGAAAGATATTGAATAAGAAAAATAAGCACATATTTCAATTTATGGAAACACACTATGAAATATCACGATGTTCACACTTAACAGTATTGCACAATTTAAATGTCTTTAAATCTCCTTGATAATCATTGAATATTAAAATATATAATAACACCTTGTGACTCAGCTAAATGTGCTGCTACTCTAGCCCACCTAAAATCTGGGCTTTGTATTGTGAGCCAAAGGGTCAATAATAATATCTGCCATCCTCAAGTGCTTTCCTAATTGGTCTAGTCATACCCTTTGTGCAATTCAAGTTTTTTCCAATTTCTGTAAATAATGACATTGGTGACATTTTTGACATTTATGACATTTTTCTATATGTTTAACAACTCTGCTTGTGTCTGAATGCTTTTAACATGATGTTTATGTTCATTTAGTCTCTTTGGAAGCCTTTGATCAGTGTTTCCAAAAAAAAATACTAAAAGATCATGGGTAAAGAAATTTCAATGGTGCAATACTGTTAAGTGTAAAGATTGTCATATTTCATCATGTGTTTCCACAAATATGTGCTATTTTTTCTTACTCAATATCTCAACTGACGAAGGCACACTGTGTCGGAAATGTCTTGAATGTTAAAAAATCTAAGATATAAAATAAGCTCTATTGTCTGTGTCAACTAATACCTGTCCAAAACTAAAACACTATTGTAGGGGGAGTTTTAATAACCAAAAAATTGATATGGCACCGCTCAGAAGTTATTGAAACTTTGAGCCCCACTTAAATCTACAACGGTGCTGGACGCCTCTGTCAGCGGCACCAACACTGAGGCCGGCGCGACCAGGGATATCCCCGGCATCTCTGACGTCGAGGCGGATGGCGGGGTGCCAGACTTTGCAGTGGACCGGGAGACCGGGGACAGTGAGGGGAGGCTGGCGTCAATGGTGCCGGCGATGAGGCTGACGTCACTGATCCGGACGGCCGTCCGTCTGCTCCCTGCCCAGTGAATTGGCCAAGCACGCCGTGTCTGAGGGCACCAAGGCTGTCACCAAGTACACCAGCAGCAAGTAAATCCTCATGGGTGCAGTGTTTGGTCTCGTGTTCGTCGGTGATGCTGCTTCATTTTCATCAATCATTTCTCCTCATGTTCATCGGCGCTGGCGACTGACGGGACACCCGCATCGCAACCAAAACTGACTGAGGCGTCGCGCGTTCCGCCGGGGCGGTGTGGTGAATAGATAGTTCGTGGCTGTGATGAGGAAGGGGTGCTGCTCCCCTGGGCGGTGATCGCCCACTGTGAGGCCACTTCTATGTTTATTTGGTTTTGCTCCCATTTTAACTGTTAAGTTTGTCCCGTTCATACGTTCATCATCATCCTGATTTATTTTTCACTCACCCGGCCATTAGACGTCTGCCGGGCTCCGAGCCCGTGCCCGTCTGGGCGTAATTTAGAGCGCTTGCACCGTCGGCGGTCACGGGTTCGGGGCTCGGCGCCTTCGTTTATAAATTTTATTTGTCCACCTCAGCCGGCCGGGGCGTGTTCTTAAAGTCTCGGTATGTTTCATGTACCGCCATAGTGTCAATATACGTGTATGGTTGTAAATTTGCATGATTGTGAAATTTCTACTAACAAAGTTGATGCCAAATTCCAATGCTACTGGTTTCAATATGTTCTTTGTATTTGAAATGCTGAAAAAGGAGTCATTCATTTACACCCAAAAAATAATAGTCTCTCGTTGATGTGTAACTTTGTTTTTGTGGCCAAAATTTGATCTGTTTTGGACTGCCCCAGTTTCCATACCAGTCTGCAGAACATGCAGGCTTCTCAATGAGGTTTTAGGGGCAACTTGAATTCTGGCCCAATTGGGAGACCTTTCCACAGGGGCATATATTTGTATTCTATACCTTAGAAAGGCTACTAAAATCAATAGTCACCGTTCTTTTACATCCATACACATTTATTGCCAGTTAAAACATACATAAAGCATACACAACTACACACATTAAAACATGTGGTTGCAATCATTTACAAAATGTGGTTGCAATCATTTTCAGCAACCACATCTCCCCTTCCTCGGGCGCAGGGGTCCCTCAGTGTTATCAATAAACAAATCTGAGAGCACCCTGTTTCATATCTCCAGCAGAGACCACACTTAAATCATTTGAGCCACCCAAAAATGCCCAAAAGGGTGCATCTGGAGGGAGCCACAGAATGCACTGCAGGTGGCTGGGCGGAACAGTTACATACCAGCTCAGCAGAGCCACTACCAGTTACATCCAGACTCTTGCCAGGCATGCAAGACAGAAGAATGGGTGAGGTGTGCCCCAGTGCTGATCATGGGTAATCCATCAATCCAATCCCGTGTAAGCAGAATAAGCGCCTGAGGTATACCAGGCCGGCATGTCCCCCATGGTGACCACCGCCAAGAGTTGACTCAAGCTTGCATGTGGATGCATTAGAAAAAAACACAGCAGCCAAGACCACAGAAGAACAAAAATCACTTTTACCCGTATCTCTTAGTTGAGCAGTGACCCTTAGTGGGGTTTCCATTGATTGTCGACAGACACGATAGTGGGGTCGACGCTACATACAGAATAGCAGCTCTGGGTCACCATTACCATCGAAAGCCCATGTTGCTGCGCCAGCCCAGGTGAACCAAAGAACGACCAACCCAGTAGCCACTGATTTCAATTTAACACGGCTGCTGACCATGCTCGACACAGGAGAGAGTTCAGCGGCCCGGCCCCAAGCCGTCCGCCGCACACCCCGCCCTTCACAAAACGTGGTGAACGGCAAAAAGTTAGGCAGAGAGCAAAGGCACAGACACGATGCTGCTCCAGACTGCTTCCTCTCGGTGCTGAATACGTTCTCCCTTCGCAAGTAGCGGAGCAGCGAGGAGGCGGCAGCTTGTCTCACAGAAAGCAAGGAGCCGAAGAGACAGGCGCAGAGACCGTGTTTGAGGTCAGGATGTGGACGCAACCCGGGCGGCCGTGTCGAGGGCACAATGAGTAGGTAGCAAGTAGTCATACCGTGAACACGCCGCCCCACACAGCCCAAAAGAGAGTCGCCGAGCCCACCACCGCAGATGAGGGCCGGCGCCCTCCGGGCGGATCAACGAGGCAGCCACCATCTCCCACTGAGCCTTGTATCTTGACCCTCCACAGAGGGGACAGTCGAGGAGAGATCTGGCTGCGAGCAGTCGCGCAAAGGTCACACCCACCCACACGATTTGCCACGCGGTGACGTGATGGCGGCCTTGGCGGCCGCCTACCGATACCTTAGTAGTCCTCCGACTACGCCTCGGCCCTGAGTCGAGGCCGAGGGGAAAACAACAACAACAGTCACGCAAACAGCAGTAGTCGAGCCGCCGGTCCCCACCTCGCCGCCGGTCACAGCGGAGCAGGGGCGGACCACGAACACCAAGCCTGTACACGCACTGCCACTGCATGCTTCTGATCAGCGGGCTGGAGCCCAACGCTCTACCAACTGAGCTACCGAAGTGGAATGTGGCATTTACTTTCATCTGGTGGATACTAAATGATAAACAGAGACATTTTACGGGAAATGGGTAAATATTTGTAGTATTGAAACTGATCCCGTTCTGTTTCAGAGTAGTTCTGTGGGTTTCAGCACTGCAGCAGCTGCCTAAATGGGACTCAGTCACTCGGTGTTTGCTGGATAGCAGTAGCTGTCCGCTAGCATGAAGGTCAAACACAAGAGGAATGAGCCGGACCCGGCTCTGGCGTCCACTCTGTCGCTGGACTCAGTCCGGGTCGCCGCCGAGAGCGTGGGCATCTCCGGCGTGCCAGACGAGGCGGTCCGTGAACTGGCCGAGGACGCCACCTACCGGCTCCGACAGATCGTACAGGTACGACGTCCATGTGCAGAGGCTGCTATCTACCGGCTCCGGCAGATCGTACAGGTACGACGTTCAGTAGAGTCCATGTGTAGATGTCGGTATCTACCGGCTCCGACAGATCGTACAGGTACGACATTCAGTAGAGTCCATGTGCAGATGTCGCTATCTACCGGCTCCGACAGATCGTACAGGTACGACGTTCAGTAGAGTCCATGTGCAGAGGTTGCTATCTACCGGCTCCGGCAGATTTTACACTTACAGGTACGACGTTCAGTAGAGTCCATGTGGAAAGGTTGCTACGCCCTGACGGGTACAGGCCGTACAGGTGCATTGTGCAGTGTTTCACAAGATCTATTTATACGTTGCTTACCAAGTAGTTTTCCGTTTTTTATGATGCTGACAATGATGGCTTAAAAAGAACAGCTTTTATTTGTATTTTCTGGATGGAGCTCGGAAATGCATTGTTCTAACAGCCTAGTTGATCGCCTTCGATCATCCGCTGTTTGTCTTCATGTCCTTGCTGGCTGTTGCTGCGGTCTGTGTTTTGTCACGGCGTGTTGTATTACGTGCTGTGATGTGCTGCTGGTACCGACAGGATGCCTGCAAGTTCAGGGCTCATGCGAGACGTCGCAAACTCTTACCTACCGACTTCGACAACGCTCTACGCATGCGCAACATGGAGGTGAGGACTGACAAGCTTTGTTTTGCGTACACACATTTTGAGATTGTCACGGCCTGTGGCATGTAATCTGACGTGCCGTGCTCGTGTGTGCAGTGTGACCCGTCACGGCCTGTAGCCTGTAGCCTGACGTGCTGAGCGCGTGTGTGCAGTGTGACCCGTCACGGCCTGTAGCCTGTAGCCTGACGTGCTGAGCGCGTGTGTGCAGTGTGACCCGTCATGGCCTGTAGCCTGTAGCCTGACGTGCTGAGCGCGGTGTGCAGTGTGACCCGTCACGGCCTGTAGCCTGTAGCCTGACGTGCTGAGCGCGTGTGTGCAGTGTGACCCGTCACGGCCTGTAGCCTGTAGCCTGACGTGCTGAGCGCGGTGTGCAGTGTGACCCGTCACGGCCTGTGACCTGTAGCCTGACGTGCTGAGCGCTTGTGTGCAGTGTGACCCGTCACGGCCTGTGGCCTGTAGCCTGACGTGCTGAGCGCGTGTGTGCAGTGTGACCCGTCACGGCCTGTGGCCTGTAGCCTGACGTGCTGAACGCTTGTGTGCAGTGTGACCCGTCACGGCCTGTGGCCTGTAGCCTGACGTGCTGAGCGCGTGTGTGCAGTGTGACCCGTCACGGCCTGTGGCCTGTAGCCTGACGTGCTGAACGCTTGTGTGCAGTGTGACCCGTCACGGCCTGTGGCCTGTAGCCTGACGTGCTGAGCGCGTGTGTGCAGTGTGACCCGTCACGGCCTGTGGCCTGTAGCCTGACGTGCTGAGCGCTTGTGTGCGTTTGCCCGTACGGCCGCAGCCTGACGTGCTGGACGCCTGTGTGTAGTACGACCCGTCTTGGCCTGTAGCCTGTAGTCTGACATGTTGCGTGCGTGTGTTCAGTGCAACCCGTAACGGCCTGTGGCTAAAGCCTGACGTGCTGCGTGCGTGTGTGTAGTGCAACCCGTAACGGCCTGTGGGCTGTAGCCTTACGTTTTGCGTGCGTGTGTGCAGTGCGACCCGTCACGGCCTGTGGCCTGACGAGCTGCGTGCGTGTGTGTAGTGCGACCCGTCACGGCCTGTGGCCTGACGAGCTGCGTGCGTGTGTGTAATGCGACCCGTCACGGCCTGTGGCCTGACGAGCTGCGTGCGTGTGTGTAGTGCGACCCGTCACGGCCTGTGGCCTGACGAGCTGCGTGCGTGTGTGTAATGCGACCCGTCACAGCCTGTGGCCTGACGAGCTGCGTGCGTGTGTGCAGTGCGACCCGTCACGGCCTGTGGCCTGGACCCTGACGTGCTGTGCTGGTGTGTGAGTGCGACCCGTGGCCTGTAGCCTGTAGCCTGACGTTTCGCGCGCCTGTGGTCAGTGTGCCCCGTCACGGCCTGTGGCCTGTAGCCTGACGTGCTGCGTGCCCGGCAGCCGCTGTACGGGGTGCAGTCAGCCGAGCACGTGCCGTTCCGGTTCACGGCGGGCGGCGGCCGCGAGCTCTGCTTCCAGGACGACCGCGACCTGGAGCTGACAGAGGTGGTGTCGGCGCCGCTGCCCAAGGCGCCGCTGGACACCACCATCCGCGGTCAGAGCCGCCGCGCCGCCCACACTGGCTCCTTGTGCCGTCGGTTGGGGTCCCAAATCGCTTTAGAAATATTTCCGAGATCGGTTTAGCTTGGGATATAGGTTGGAATGGGGAAGGGCCCCTACCTGGGTGGACCAGAGGGCACCACTATTGGTGGTGCTCCCTTAAATGGACCAAGATGGCATTAAAACAGAGCCTTATCCCGCCTTTCAGGAATGCGCCGCGAATTTTGATTACTGTTCATAGATTCATGACCCACTTTTATTATTTTAGAGTCTTTTTTGTCATGGTCATGTTTTATCCATACGGAGTTTTTTAATAACACCGAGACTTAGGGCGAGTGTGTGGTTTTGTTTCCCGTCTCGGAATACCACGGGTATCATTTTTATCATTTCGTTGTAAATACCATGTCTTTGTTTTTTACTTATTTGACTTAAGCTATAAGTGGGTTATACCTGTTGCTCATTTACACGAATAGATATTAATACGAATTCTGGAAACGGGCCTCTTGATATTGGTGTAAGGAATCTCATCGGTCTTTGATAAGTCCTGTGTTTTTAATTTGAGAACCATGCCCGATGTAACAATATCTGAGCTACTTACCCAAGAACAGCATTGAAGCCTTCAGCAGGAAATCTAGACGCACCGAAGAAAGTTCAGTGGTATGTTTGAATAAAAGTGTGTTTTACGGGAATAGCCGAGTTGGTCATTTCTTTTTAGTAGGTATAGGAAAATCTCTGCTGCCAGTGTCTAGATCACTCGCTCTGGGAATGTTTTTTTAAAATACAAACATGAATTCTAGTAAACCATTCTTCTTTGTCAGGATCTTGCCGTTTTGTGTTTGACTGACCGGAATATCGTAACTCTATTTGATTTGGAGTAATGTGCATGTAGGTACCCTATCAGTCCTGTAAACCATATCCATCCAACAACCGCCGGTTTTATGTTTCGTTTGTCCCCAAACCCGGCATATGTGGGTAGATCAGCGTTCCTGGAGCGGTGAGCTCTGAGCAGCCCCGCCCGGCGGCTGCCCTCCACTCTCCGCCGCCTGATGTCTCGGTCGGATGCCTAGTGTATCAGCGTTTGGACAGAACTTCACTTCCGCTAAGCTGGTTTGTTCTCCACAAACCCAAAATTTTGTGAGGAGCATATTAAGTATATTCGGCATAATCTACAAAGCTTCTATTTCAGTTTGAATGCTACCATTAAGATGCCGATGTTCATTTTACATTTTCTGTCTTTTCTTTGTAAATGTGGTACTGCTTTCCCTCGAGGCAACACATTTTTCCAAATGTGTGGAAGATGTTAAGATATATTAGGTCACTTCGCTTAGGGCTTAAAACAATGCATTCTCTGATTTATCCTCATTTTGTGATTTTTTCTTCAATTTTTGTTATCTTTATTTCTGAACTACTCTTTGACAGAAACCACCATCCATCATCATCCACTATCAGTGCACTGACTGTATGTCGGCAGTGCACTGCCTATGTATCGGCAGTGTACTGGCTGTGTATCGACAGTGCACTGGCTGTGTATCGACAGTGCACTGGCTGTGCATCGAAAGTGTACTGGCTGTGTATCGACAGTGCACTGGCTGTGTATCGAAAGTGCACTGGCTGTGTATCGACAGTGCACTGCCTGTGTATGGACAGTGCACTGGCTGTGTATCGACAGTGCTCTGGCTGTGTATCGACAGTGCACTGGCTGTGTATCGGCAGTGCACTGGCTGTGTATCGATGTGTGTATCGAAAGTGCACTGGCTGTGTATCGACAGTGCACTGGCTGTGTATCGAAGTGCACTGTGTGTATCGAAAGTGCACTGGCTGTGTATCGACAGTGCACTGGCTGTGTATCGGCAGTGCACTGGCTGTGTATCGACAGTTATGGCTGTTATCGATAGTGCACTGGCTGTGTATGACAGTTTACTGGCTGTGTATCAAGGACTGGTATGTGTGTATCGAAAGTGCACTGGCTGTGTATCGACAGTGCACTGGCTGTGTATCGACAGTGCACTGGCTGTGTATCGGCAGTGCACTGGCTGTGTATCGACAGTGCACTGGCTGTGTATCGACAGTGCACTGGCTGTGTATCGACAGTGCTCTGGCTGTGTATCGGCAGTGCACTGGCTGTGTATCGACGGCGTGCAGCCGGCTATCCCGGAGAACCCGCCTCCGGCGGCGCTGCAGCAGCAGAAACAGGAGGCCACCAACCCGGCCAGCAAGATCGGACAACCCGCCGGCGGCCAGGCCAAGGTGCCCTCCAAAAGGTCAGCCCTTACGAAATCCTAGCACATGCTCACCATCAGTGTTTGGGTATTTACCCTGGTGATAATTTCGGCCCGTGTCGGCATAGCCTGTTTGTGTCATTGCCTCAGAATGTGATACACATGGCTTTGTAAGATGCATCTTGTAGGTAAGGTGATCCGTACCGTACTGGTAGCCGGCTGGAGGTGCCTGACCACTCCTAACGCACCGCAGTAAGAACCAGCGCGCCAAGACGATTGAAACGGTGAGCGTGAAGCAGCTGGCACAGCACGAGTTGTCGGTGGAGCTGCAGCTCTACTACAAGGAGATCACCGAAGCGTGCGTGGGGAGCGACGAGTCGCGCCGAGCCGTGAGTGCCCGCCGCTCCGTGGCCTGGCACGGCTGCCTGGACGAGGGCGCTGGTGTCAACGCCATTGGAAAGCTAGGGAGTGGTACTTGTCCATAGTCAGTTCGTAGCATCCACCATATTGTCTAATCAAATGTTTTTGTTTCGATCTTTTATAATGTCGGAATTCCATATTATGAGTTCTTGGGCCACTGATTTGCGTCGCACTAAGGAAGTAATGGAGTAAAGATTTAAAATGTGGCGTGAAGTCTCAGCCGCTATTCTGTATATATTGATGAAAAATTCATGAAAAATTGGGCTCATCGTTCTTTAGTCTTTCCTTTACGCGAATGGTCTTTGCTGCACCACGTCCCTTGTCTCGAGAGTGTTTGTGAATTGTCGGAGCAGCTGAGGTCTGACGCCGCCGCCTGTGGTGTGTCCGGCTGCAGGAGGCGCTTCAGAGCCTGTCCTCGGACCCGGGCCTGCACCAGATGCTGCCGCGCCTCTGCAACTTCATCTTCGAGGGCGTCAAAGTCAACGTGGTCCAGTTCAACCTGGCGCTGCTCATCTACCTCATGCGCATGGTGAAGGCGCTGCTGGACAACCAGACTCTCTACCTGGAGAAATACGTGAGTGCCGAGACATGTGGAGACGAGTCTTCAGTCGTCTGGGGGAAGGGGGGGCACCCCCCGGCATGTAGTGCTGGTGTCTAGTTACTGAGAATTATGCTGGTGTGTGCTTCAGCGCACTCTAATATCTATTTTATGCTGTCCTTTATTTGCAAAATGTCCCTCAGAGGTCTGAAACGAGTTTCTCTGACCAGTCTGTGCGTGCGTTTGCATACCTATGTACACGATATGTAATTACGCATAGAAATTGTGCATTGTCTTCGAGATTGGTCCGTTAGAGTGAGCAACTTGGTTGGTCCTAGAATTTCCGAAACTGTGTGGTGGGGCTCGGCGTTTTTCCGATGCCAAGAGGTTTCGTAACGTGCGTCGGAAGGGAACGGTACGTTGTTGTTGTTGTTGTTTTCTCCCGGGCCTACGGCCGGCCGTAGCCAGGGGCTCTTGGTGAGTCCGGTAGCCGCGGGCCAAGGCCGCCACGGCCCCGCCGTCCCGGAGCTGCGTCGAGTCGGGGTAGATAGTGCCGAATAGGCGAAGCCTCGCACCCGCCAGACTGGGGCACCGGAGCAGGACATGCTCCGGGGTGTCTGGCCCCTCTCGGCACACGATGCATCGTGCAGCGGGGCACTCGCGGTTGGGACACTGCTGGCAGGCGGGCGACGGGAGACGGCCGATGCGGTGCAGGTACTGTCTTGAGCGGCTCCAGTGACCTGCCCGCAGCTGGTGGACATTGACGGCGTCCTCCCGCACGTCGGTGAGGACCGGAGCCGGCATCCGGTCCCCATGATTCGCCTGAAGAGGCTGTCGGGCCAGCGGCAACGCCAGGCCTTAGAGGCGGCGCGGGCGACAGCTCGGGATAGGCTGCTGACGTCCACAGGGGTATCCCCCTGTGGGAGGCTGGAGGCCCCCTTGGCCAGCACGTCCGCAGCTTCGTTTCCAGGTAGTCCACAGTGAGCAGGGACCCACTGTAGGAAGACTTGACGGCCCCTGCGGTGGCACGCAGCAGGAGGCGCCAGACGGAGGCACCCATCGGAGATCGCTGCGCGCCGGCTCCACCCGCCAGGGTGGCCAGCGCGGCCTGGGAGTCCGTACATAGGACGATGGGTACGGTGTCATCTCCCATGGGATCCAGCGCGGTCTCCAGGGCAGCCCGCATCGCTGTGAGCTCAGCGCGCGTGCTGCTACAGAAGGCGCCGGCAGAGACGGCGACCTCCTGCGTCCGGCCCGAGGGTCGGGTGATGACGGCGCCGCCCCTCCGTCGTGGGTACCTCGCTCCGCAGAGCCGTCGCTCCAGCTCCAGATGGCCTGATCTGGGAGGGTGACCAGGAGTTCCTCGGTCGCCGTTCACCGCCGGGTGGTCGTGGCCTCGCGACTGGCTCCCGGGACGTCCAAGCGGATGGACACTCCGCTCCTGTCCACCCACGGGGGATGGTAACGTGCAGCCGCTCCTCCACGGGGGCACCGACAGCACCCGCCAGCGCCAGGGCCCGCGCCCCGACAGCGCGCCAGCCGGTGGTGGTAAGAAGGCGCTGGGGTGCCGTGCGCTCGGCGGTCTTTCGGAGGGGGTCATCCTCCCGAAGAGCCGCCGCCGTGCAGGTTAGCCTCGCGGCCAGAACCTGCCGTCGCACCCTGACGGGCACGATTCCCGCCTCGGCCATCAGCGGGTCTCGTGGGGTGCCGGCGGGCATCCCGTAATCGCGCGAGCCGCCGCCCTGAGCTCACGTTCCAGCAGCTCCACGTGGCTCTCGGACGTCGCGGGCAGCCACGCTGCGGCCGCGTACTCCAGGGCGCCGCGGACATATCCGCTAGCCACGGTGCGGAGCTGGGTCTCTCTTAGACCCCAGGAGCGGCCCGTCAGCGTGCGGAGCTGCGCGACACGGGGCTTCAGTTCTTACGGAGGCGTGCACAGTGCTCCCCGAAGTGCAGCTGACGGTCAAGGTGACTCCAAGTAGCTTCAAATGCCGTTCTCCGCGGACCTCCGTGCCGTCCACCCTGATGGCGAAGTTCTGGGCGTCCTGGAAGCGGCGCGACAACACGGGCTTGGGTCTTGCTGCCAGCGATAACCATCTTCCAGTCACGCGACCACTTGGCCATGGTGTCGGCAGCCTGCTGGGCGCGCTCTCTGGCGAGTGCAACGGTGCACCCGGAGCTCAATGTCGCCGTATCGTCGGCGTACATAAAGACCGAGGTGCCCGGAACGCACCGCAGGGCCTCCAACAGGTCCGCGGACCACAGGGTGTATAGGGTTGGGGCGAGAACACTCCCTGCGGTAATCCGGCGCGGAATATGCGGCCGGAACTTCGCACCCCGTTCACCTCGGCACATGCACGGCGGTCTCGGAGGAATTGAAAATCCAGGAGGCCATGCACTTGGGGAGGTGACGCAGCATCTTCAGCAGAAGCATCCGGTGATCTATCTTATCGTAGGCACGGGAGAAGTCGTATGCGACAAGAACAAACCTGGCGGCTGTGGTGCCGTCGGACGGGCGGCCTCGGGGCCTCGGGAGGTTAAACCCGTTCTGGACTTCTTGAACAAGGCGTCCCAGGTTTTCCTCGGCGGAGCGGCCTCTCCTGAAACCGACCTGCTCCTCGGGGATTGTCCGGTCCCTCTCCAGAAGATGACTCAGCCTGGCACCGACCATCCGCTCTGCCAGCTTGGCGATGTGGCTGGTGAGCGAGATGGGCCGGTAGCTGGTCACGTCTTGCGGGTCCTTCCCGGCCTTTAAGATAGGGATGATAACGGCCCTCCTCCAGGCAGAGGGGACCACTGAGGTGGACCAGGAGCGGTTCAGCAGGTGCAGGAGGGCTTCCTGGGCGGTTGGTCCCAGGTGCCGGAGGTGCTCCGTACATACGTCATCCGGTCCCGGCGCTTTCCTCGTCTTCATGATCCTCAGCTGGTCCAGCATCTCGTCCCTGGAGAAGGGTCGGCAGGCTTCGTCACAGGGGCACGGGCGAGCCCGCTCGGACCGCAACGCGGTCCTGGTGGCCCGGTCTCGCCTCGGGTGGCGGGTGTGCGCGCTCACGAGGGAGTAGGTACGTGCGAAAGCCTCGGCCTTGGCCCGGTCCTCCACGGCCTGTCGACCGCGGTCGCCGTTAACCGCCTGACCGGGGCAGACGTCCTGCACCGACCCCTCCATCCGCCTCATGATCTTGTAACGCGGCCGATGGCCGCGGGTCGGTTGAGCTCCTCCGTGACGAAGGTTCTGAAGGCTTCTTTGCGTGCGTTGTCTTCAACCTCTGCCGCCCTCTCTTGGTTGCCTTCCACAGTTCCGTGGCGTCTCTACTGGGGGGGAACGGTACGTCGAATCACTCGCTCACTCGCAGCGGACAGATGGTGGAAAGCTTTGTAGGCGCGGTCCAAAAAACAGCCAGCGTCCTGGATCGATCCTTGCAGAATTTCTCAGTATGTGCTCTGATGGTTATCCGGGGCACTTCCTGTTCAATGCCCTGGAAATATTTTCCAACGGAGGCCGCGAGTTCTAAGGGCCGGCAGAAGCTTCTGGATGCGTGAAATTGTGACTCCTTTGTTGAATTGATTAATCTCACCTTAAGTTGAGATGCAAAGTATAAGTTCTGCTCCCTGCCAGTGCCTTCCGAAGTCCTGGCTCTACCGAGCCGGTACATGTCCAGTACCGCAGGGTAGGTGTTGGCTTCTTAACTGGGCGTGGACTAGCTGGACTTATACCATCGAACACAGCCAGCTGCAGGAGCGTGCAGCGCTGCAGTCTCACTACTGCGCCGCGTGGAGGCGGCTGGAGGCCGCTGTTTCCCGTGCTAGTTGCCTTATGGTAGTTTATCCTTCACCACCCATCCCAGACTTTCGGTCTCCCACGAATAGAATTCAGGGAATGAAAGTGAGCTGATGGACCTGTGCAGTTTTTTCCAACACCTACTGGGTTTTCTAAAGTCTTTTAATGCCTTTCATTCGGACATTTTTGTCAGATAGAGTTTGTTGTTGCCACGATGTGTCAGATGTAATCCCAGCTAAATTAGATCCGTAAATCGTTTTTATACGATACCGGAGCGAAAAAATGTGCACCCGGCAGGCTCGGCCACTGTCTAGTGTGTTTTTTGTGATTTTATATATCCTTTTCCTGAAAAGTGTATTGGGTACGGCGTGGCTCAGCCTCAGAGCGAACACCCGCTGGACAGGGGAGATGTGGCCATGCCACAGAGTCACGCTATGCTTGGTTTACATGGTGCCAAAACTTCGCTACGAAACTATGTTACCGTATTTTTCCTGCCCTGCCGTATTACAGATTTCTAGCTGTTGCTCCGTTAAGAATATATTGTACTACTATATTCAGGGCTTGATAGCAGAAATCAAACCCAGATACGTTGTAGTTAGTGAGGTGGCGGAAATAGCATGGAAGCTTATCAGATAAAAGAATAAGACAAAGAAAGATTAAGAATCAAAAAGATAAAGAATAAAATATAAAGAACCGTTGGCTATGACGCAGTGAACTTGCCCTCGAGCAGAGCGCATCACCCCAATAGAAAGCAGGGGGCTCAGTTGGACTTCTGTGAGACAATGCCACACGACATGCGGAAACTTTTCACCAAAAGAGTTCCGCAGAAAATATATGAAAGCTTACGCCTCACACAAGGTAACGTTGAAAACGGCGAAAACAATTCCACATGATGAAAAACTGTCGTAATCGACTGAAACGGATAATGGATTTAGAGTGTGTGCGTTTTTATCGTTGTCGCGACAGATACAGGCCTGCAGACAGCGTTGAGGTGGGGAAAAGGTCTCCTCCTGAAAAGCACAGGCTCTCTTCTCCATTCCCCGCTCTGTTTAGGGAAGACAATTATTTACTGCCACCAACCCGCTATTTCTACGCCTGAATTTGGCGGTGCGTGTAGCCATGGAGGAATGAGGTATGGAGGGAAAGGCTCCCCACACCCTTCCCTGATCTCACGCGAATGCGTGTGCCTGAAACGATGGCTAGCATTAGCTAGCTTCGCGGGCATTCACATGAGTGGACAGCGGCGTCATGGCGACGGGCACGGGTGTCGCGCGACATTTTATTGCACGAATTCAAAGAAAGAGTGCCTTGCACTATTTTGCGATCGTTCTTCATCAAATTCTCAATGTCATGTCATAAAAACTACCGTAAAATGTCAGCAGAAGGATCCTATACATGTACCAATTTGACTTGTGCATAACAGAGTGAGAATATTAGGAGTGGTTGATTTTTGTTGTTGAAAATATGCAGTTATCGTGATCACTGGGTCCGAATTTAATACTTAAACGATTGACATATATTTTCCGTTTGAGAGCTGACCTGTTTCACGACCAGATCTCGATATGTATTCACTGGGACACAGGCGTCGCCACAAACTTTTACTGGAGGCGGCTGACTTGACCGGCGATGATTGGGGACAGGGACGTATCCGGGGGAGGCGGGTCTTGTCTGGTCATCATGTTCCCGAAAAGAGCCGTGACCTTTCAAATTGAATAGACTTCGGTTGTTTTGCATAAAACAGTTTTATCGCTTTAGCTGTTTGTTTTTCATCGTTTCAGCTCCAAACCGCCCTCTAACATGTTTTGGTCCTCCCTTGGCGGGAGGCGAAGGGTATGTCGGGAGGGAAGCCTGGACTGTGTTCTAATGAAACCATGCTAAGCGAAGTGTAGCTAAGAGAAGTCTAGTCTGCTAAGCGAGCTCAGTCTTATCTTCAAGAGCGCTACCGCAGCAGTTATGCACCACACCACAGATGCTGATTAGCTCGGCAGGAGCAGGAAGCCCCGAGAACCTCGTGCGAACCAGAACCTGGGGAAGGGTGCATCTCCCAGGACTGACCAGTTTAGGAAATGTTTTTGCCACTTTTCGTGTCTTTGGAGACCTCCCTGTTATTGGCGCCACTACCTTTAGGGAGCTCGGGGCTGTCGGTACACAAAGAAGTTGCATATTCAGGTGGTGGGAGACCACTGATCGGAGGGAACCGCACCCAGCACCGGGGACCGACGCTCACTGGGGGATGGGGTGCGCTCATGGCTCATAGATATGCCTTCGGATACATGTACCGATAGGGGTTTACTGTCTATACAAGAGCAGCATGGGGTGGTGGGAATACCCGCCTGTATGCACGCGAGTCACCATCCTTTTTACGACATAAGAGCCCCTTCGCTACAATTGACTTACATACGCCGTCTGCTGTGAGGCTAAGAAACACAGTGCGTATATGTCGTTCGAATTAATTACAAAGGTATGGTTGTTTCCTCGCCCTGTCGTCAGTATGAGAGTGCTTTTGTCGGCGCGCGCGCCGTTGGCCTGTTACCGCCGGCCCGCCCGCGCCCGCTTCGCCAGCTGTCGATCGCCCGCGCGCTGGAATGGAGAGAGAGGGATGAAGTAGAGCGCTGAGAACAAAGGAAAGTGGACAGGGTTATGGGATATCCTTCATGGCCTAACTGTTCCTACTATCGACTGTGAATGCGTATTATTTGCTTGAGCGAGAAGTGAACGCCGTTACTTCTAGTCTTGAAACTAGTCTAACTATGCTCATGCGCTTGAGAAACAACACTGCGTTTTTTGTGTTTATTGCATCACTATTGGTGGATTTAATGATTCTATTCTTATCGCTACCATTTTTGAGATTGAAGTGCAACGCTTCAAAGACGTGGGGATAGAAATTGAACGCACCATGGCAAAGAATAGGTAGCTTTAATAGAGGATAGACTTAATAGAAGATAGAGCGTGGTACTTTGTGGGCATGGGCATAGCTAGCCGCTACAGTGTTCTGATTTTCATTTTTCATACAAACTGCAATATACGAGGGGCGGTCAAAAAGTTTTGCGAACTGGTAGGGAAAAGTAAAGGAAGGGGAAAGCTGCATGTGGGGGTGTTAGGTCAAGTTATGACCAAGTTATGACAAGTCACGACCTGCAGCCGCTCTCACGTGCCTCGTATATTTTAGAAGCAGTAGCTGATTGCATATCTCCAAGCAGGAATTCCTCTGGAATGGAGAAGATTGAGCACTGCGCAGCGATCAAATTTCTTACCAAGGAAGGCAACAATACGAAACAGATCCATGAACACATGGTTGCAGTGTACACCGACACCGCCCCTTTCTTTGCAACCATTGTTGGCTGGAATAGGGAGTTTCGCCATGACCGTGAGTCCCTCGAAGATGACCCCCGTCAAGGATGCCCCTCAGACGTGACCACCGAGGACAATGTGGGTCGTGTGGAGAGGATGATCCTCGAAAATCGACAGAAGAAGGTCAAAGAAATTGAGCTAGGACTTAGAGTATCTCATGGAAGTGTTTTCACCATCATCCACGAGAATTTGGCCATGACCAAGGTCTCCCCCCGTTGGGTCCCAACAAACCTCACTCCCCAGGATTGACTGCAACGCCGTCAAAGTTCGGAGGAGCTGCTGCTCCTGTACAACCAAGACCCGGCGGGATTTGAGTCACGCATAGTGACCGCTGATGAAACGTGGGTCCTTCACTGGGATCCCGAGACCAGGCTGGAAAGCTTGACCTGGAAGCACAAGGGTTCTCCAACCCCCGTCAAGTTCGGGACCCAACCCTCAGCCGGGAAGGTCATGACCACCATATTCTGGGATTCTGAGGGAGTGCTGATTGTGGACTATGCGCCTCGTGGAGGGACCATCACAGGCCAATATTACGCCGAGGAACTCGCTCAGCTGAACCAGTGCATCCGTCAGAAGCGGCGCGGCAAGTTGACACGTGGTGTCCTGCTCCTCCACGACAACGCCCCAGTTCACAAGGCCAAAGTTACACAAGCTGCCCTGCGCCAGTGCGGATTCGAGGAGCTCAACCATACCCCCTACAGTTCAGATCTGGTCCTAAGCGACCAATTTTTGTTCCACCATCTCAGCTCTGCACTGCGTGCGTGACAGTTTGAGGACGATGAAGACGTCCAGTACGCCCTCCAGGAGTGGATCAAACAGCAGTCGGGAGATTTCTGGCTGACAGGGATTCAAAGCCCGAGGGAGAAGTCCCGCACGTGCATTGAAGTCAAAATGGGTTATATTGAGAAGCAATAAAACAATTGTCCTCCTATCTCATTTCCTTATACCCGAATCGCAAAACTTTTTAACCGCCCCTCGTATGTTGTTTATAAGGATATTTCTGCGGATATCCTTGTTGGTTTGATCAGATGATAATGATAATGATTTCTGCATACATCCACTGACGGTAGGCAGGCCAAGGCTGGTCAGCCCTGGGTCGTACCTTGCAGTTTGCAAAAATAGGAAAATATAGGTCCAGGATCAACATTCTGACTATAGCTGCTTGTGACTACCGGCCGTTGGTGATGGGAGTGCTCCGTCGGGGACAAGACCGCCTGTGGTGATGGGAGTGTTCCGTCGGGGACGAGACCGCCTGTGGTGATGGGAGTGCTCCGTCGGGGATGAGGCCGCCGTTGGTGAAGGGAGTGTTCCGTCGGGGACGAGACCCGGTCAGTCGGTGGTGATGGGAGTGTTCCGTCGGGGATGAGGCCGCCGTTGGTGAAGGGAGTGTTCCGTCGGGGACGAGACCCGGTCAGTCGGTGGTGATGGGAGTGTTCCGTCGGGGATGAGGCCGCCGTTGGTGAAGGGAGTGTTCCGTCGGGGACGAGACCCGGTCAGGCGGTGGTGATGGGAGTGTTCCGTCGGGGACGAGACCCGGTCAGCTGGGTGATGGGAGTGCTCCGTCGGGGACGAGACCCGGTCAGTCGGTGGGTGATGGGAGTGCTCCGTCGGGGACAAGACCCGGTCAGTCGGTGGTGATGGGAGTGTTCCGTCGGGGACGAGGCCCGGTCAGCTGGGTGATGGGAGTGCTCCGTCGGGGACGAGACCCGGTCAGTCGGTGGGTGATGGGAGTGCTCCGTCGGGGACGAGACCCGGGTCAGTCGGTGGTGATGGGAGTGTTCCGTCGGGGACGAGACCGCCTGTGGTGATGGGAGTGCTCCGTCGGGGACGAGACCCGGCCTGGTGATGATGGGAGTGCTCCGTCGGGGACGAGACCCGGTCAGGCGGTGGTGATGGGAGCGCTCCGTCGGGGACGAGGCCGCCGTTGGTGATGGGAGTGCTCCGTCGGGGACGAGGCCGCCTGTGGTGATGGGAGTGCTCCGTCGGGGACGAGACCCGGTCAGGCGGTGGTGATGGGAGCGCTCCGTCGGGGACGAGGCCGCCGGTGGTGATGGGAGTGCTCCGTCGGGGACGAGGCCGCCTGTGGTGATGGGAGTGCTCCGTCGGGGACGAGGCCCGGAGCCGCCGGTGACAGCCGAACGCCGCCCGATTGACGAGCACGGTCGCTGACAGAACGCCCCTATCACATTTCCATATTTCCAATCGTGCGGCTGGCGCGTGCGTTTTCAATAAGGCGTCGCCCGCTGCCACCGGCTCCGTTTACCGGGGCTGTTATGACACCTGAGAGGCACTCGCCTCTGGTGACTTCAGTCGTGCTCATTTGGCAGCAGTACGGCCGCACTGTCGGCTCTTGTTACAGCAGTTGGTACCTGAGTTGTTTTTCGGCTCTCCAACGAAACCAGGGGTCGGATTTCATTACGTATGCTCGAAGAATTGCTTTGCGAGGATCCGATGCCCTCTTCCCGAAGGTTAGAATGCTGCCATTTTTTTGCAGTGTGGACGGGGAAGCTGAATAAACACACCTTTGCGAAACTTGTCAGCATTCAGGAGGAATGAGGTTAATAACTTGCCTTTCTCAGCTGTCCACCAGAGACCGATACTACCGAACATCTGACATTGTGTGACGCATCATCATTTTGGTCGCCACATTTGCGGTGTATCCCCAGACGACTGTTATAGCTATCGCTGATGACAATATGGAAATGACTCCGTGTTCAGGGAAATTTCCTTACCGCCCGGGGCCGCGGCGATCAGAAGAATAGCTGACAAGTATTGCATATCACGAGCTGGGCGTTCCCGTGCCAGTGTGCAGTATGGAGCCCATTACTGTTTTTTTTGCACGGATTTTTTAAATGCTTGTGCGAGCAGCACATTTTGACGGAAGCATTGAGTGTGGGGAAGTAGTTAGTTATTCTGTTGCGTTGGAAAATAACATTCCGTGTTGCAAGTCGAATCAGTGTTCTCGCTCTGATCTGTTCAAAGCATCTTTGAGTCCCAATCTGTATCTTTTGAACAAATAGCCCGTTTCGCCGCTACCCAATTGCAATCATTGCTGCTTTATGGCGGCCGAACAGCTAAGTCATTTGGCGGTCATGACCGTACTGGAGTGAATCCCGTTTTATTGTGTGTGACCGAAGGCCATCAGCGAGGTATCGAGTCAGAAGCCATGTGCTGACGCTCTTTTTGATAGTGACCATTCCAGCGAAGGTGCTGACTTCAGCAGCTGATGCTGACGTGCTGTTGCTACTCACCCGTGCACGGATTTTCTTGCAAGCCAGCTGAAATGCGCAGTGTGTTTGGTTAAACCGAGGGCAGCGGTGCTCTGTAGAGCTGGTATAGCCTGGAGCAACGGTTAGTGGTCGGGCGCGCCTCGTGTCTGCCCGCAAAGTGCACTCCGGACGATTGACGGTGTTTCCGAGGCGACTGCCCCGTGCTCTGTGCAGGAGCTCTGCTCTGGTCGCAGACTGGGGCCGGGTCGGCAGTGGCCCCGGCGTGGGAACTTGGGCAGGCTATCGCTAACTGGGCGGCAACTGCCCCAGCGTGGAAACTTGGGCAGTCTGTAGCTAACTGGGCGGCAGTTGCCCTCAGGGTGGGAACCTGGGAAAGCTATTGCTAACTGGGCGGCAATGGCTCCAGCTAGGGCACTTGGGCAGACTATCGCTATGTGGGGTGGCAGTGGCCCCAGCGTGGGAATTTGGGCAGCCTGGGGCAGGCTCTTGGGACAAAACTGTCGATCTCGTTTTTTGTTAACAAAAGGCATAGTTCTGTGGAGAAATAAGCGTTCCCTGAGCGGACTGTTCCTTGGGCGTACTTCTTCCAAGACTGCTGGTTTTGCTTAGTTTAAAACCCATAATAAAGTTGTTACACTTCCTTTAAGTCCTGCGCGGGGTCATTTGCAGCTGTCCTTCACAAAGGCATTGCAGCGTAATATGAATTAAACGCAGCCACAAACTGAGATTTTAAAGTCTAGTTAAAGTTCTTCGGGGAACCAGTCCGGGACATTCCTCTTATTTCATCGTAAATCGTTAGCAGGCAGAACTTCCAGCTGTTTGAACATGAATTTTAAACCTTAAATCCGCCATTACTACTTTCAGTGGAGTGGGGTCTAACGTCAACCTGCAATTGAGGGGTCCTAAATTGCCCCTCTAAGATCTAAAACCATGTGGATTAGAGAAACGTCCGTGGGGGGGGGTGGAGATGGTGATCTACATTTCTTGGTTTCTTGACCTAGGATCTTCAGGTCAAACGGGTTGTAGGTGTCCGAGTGTTGGGAAATGCTGTGATTGTGCGGAAAAGGCCGGAAATGCACCAAAAGTGGGCTAAGGTCATAGAGTGAAGGTGCCACACAATGTTCTCCGAAAGTCTGAGGTCAAATTCACTGGTCTTTGACGTAACAATGTGGCATATTCTCGATAATGTACAATATAACTGTCACTATAGCAGCCTTTGGGCGGGAAATGGGGGTGAAATGAAAATTTGGGCGAGGAATGACCAGTTGATGGCAGTTGCTCCATACAGCGGCCCAGCTGACAGCTGCCCTCTGCTCCGGCAGCTGCACGAGCTGATCCCCTCGGTGGCCAGCTGCATCCTGTCGCGGCAGCTGTGCGCGCGGCCCGAGGCCGACAACCACTGGGCGCTGCGCGACTTCGCTTCCCGGCTGCTCTCCCAGATCTGCAAGAACTTCAACACCTCCACCAACAACATGCAGACTCGGGTTACTCGGCTGTTCACGCGCTGCTTGGACGGAGAGCGGGCACCCCTCGCGGCTCAGTACGGCGCCCTGGCCGGTCAGTAGCCTAGCACCTGGCCAGTCAGTAACCCTCTGGTCGGCTGGTAGTCCTCCGGCTCGTCAGAGGGAAGGACTTCCCTAGTTGTCTTGTTTGTCGGATTATGTTAGGCTTACTCTGAGGAAATAGTATGATATGATTTGAATTGTGATAGCTGTGTGATAGAGCAAGCCAAGAAACCTCTATCCCAGAACTTACCTTTCGTGGACAAAAATGTAAAATTCCACCCCTTTCGACCCCCTCCCCGGATGGTCTCGTAAAATGAAGTGAGCCAGGGAAAGTGACGTCTTGCTCGAGGCCTGCCGTGCATGCTGCGCCGGAAGTTTTCTTGCTTGAACCACTTAAAAACCTACCTGCAAACATAACATCTGTACTGGTTATGATATAATTTTTGTATATTGTTTTAACCTGAAATATTTTTAATATATGAAAATGATGTGTTTTGATTCTAACATAGCCTCTTTAACTAAAGCGTTTCATTTACACTTGAATTTATAGTTAATTAATTTCATCCCGGCACGAAACATTACCAGATCGCACGTCGGCTCGACGTCCCTTCGATTTAGAGACTTTTTTGTCTCTAACGAATGAAGAGTGAAATGAAGCGAAATATTGGACTGAATAGCCATTATTTAACAGAAATAAGGCCAAATCCATTATTTTCAGTAAGTATTGATCCCAAAATCACTCCAGTCTGAAATTTGCACCAAGGACATTCCCTTTAATACCTGTATTTTCCTATTGTCTGCCAGATACTGGAATAAGCAGCTGTTCTGCATTGTTGCCACTGAACATTTTGTGAACCCTGGACGGTTCAGACACCAAGCCGGTTTCGGGGCACCACAAATATTCCTAACTAGAGTTATGGATTATTGGAAGTGTTCTGGTACGTTGATTCCCCATTTTATTTTTGTAAGGTGCTGTGCAGTGGGTTCTGGGGAGAACATTCCAGTATATCTACCAGTGCTTTCTCAGAATAACTCGACGTTGCTTCCCAGCGTTTAACGGCGCATCGATTGCAAAGGTCATATGGTTTCCCCCAGTGAGTGTCATGCCTGTTTGTGTCTGGCTAGCCTGGCATCTTTACCGTTGCGTGCTAAACCTCTCCGGACTGGGTCGTTCCCGCTAGCTTAGTGTTGTGAGTGATGTGGGACACGCTTGTTTGGCTGGATCCTGCGAGCTCTGTTCTCTCCCGCGGTGTGCTGGGTCTCTTGAGTGCCGCCTGAATGGGACACTCGCTGTGCGCGGTGCCCGTTGTAGCGCCGTCTGACCGGTGACTGCCCCTCTGTGCGGCAGGTCTCTCTGGACTGGGTTTTAGCGACCGGTCTTTCAGGCCATACTGCCTCTCTTAATAGGGTATTTACATACTTCTAACTTAGGCCGTCACCTCCTTAAACCGTCCAGAGCTGGGTTTGTATCGCCGTCTAATCGATAACTGCCCCTCTGTGAGGCAGGTCTCTGGACTGGGTTTTAGCGTCTGACGGTTGCTGCCTAGTGGGCAGGCCATTCTGGATTGGGTTTGTAGCGCGCTGACCGGTGCTGCCCCTCAGTGCGGCAGGTCTATTTGTAGCGCCTCTGACCTGGGTTACTGCCCCTCTGTGCGGCATGTCTCTCTGAGCTGGGTTTGTAGCGGCTTGTAACCGGTGACTGCCCCTCTGTGCGGCAGGCCATTCTGGACTGGGTTTGTAGCGCCGTCTGACCGGTTGCTGCCCCTCTGTGCGGCAGGTCTCTCTGGACTGGGTTTGTAGCGCCGTCTAACCGGTTGCTGCCCCTCTGTGCGGCAGGTCTCTCTGGACTGGGTTTGTAGCGCCGTCTGACCGGTGACTGCCCCTCTGTGCGGCAGGTCTCTCTGAACTGGGTTTGTAGCGCCGTCTAACCGGTTGCTGCCCCTCTGTGCGGCAGGTCTCTCTGAACTGGGTGCGGAGGTGGTGAAGGCGTTCGTGCTGCCCCAGCTACGGCCCATGGGCTCCCGCCTGGAACAGCTGGCCGACCCTAGCACCGGCACAATCAGCCAGGCCGACAAAATCGCCTCCACACACCTCAAACAACTCTTCGCGGTGAGTGGCGGCCGGGGCTGCGGTCACTGCAGCTGTCGGGAGCGCCCCTCTGACGTGTGCTCGCCGTGTGAATGTACTCGTGAGCCTGACGGACTCTATGCCCTGTGTTTGTCGCACTCGAGCGGAATCTCCCTCGCGGCCTGTTTGGATTCAGCCTAGCGTCGCGCTTCTGAATATTCATATCCAGTGCTTCGCCACTTGTCTCATCGATTTTGGTTGCAGTTTCCATTTGACATTTGCGATTTGGAAATTGTTTTTTCTGGTAGCGCTTAGCCTGATTGAAGTGTTACTGGAGCTATAGATGAGCTCCTCCATGAACGGCTCCGTCGCTGGAGTACGTCGGCACTGCGTGGGACTGTCAAGTCTCCTGATACGGTGCACTGGACTCGCGAGTCAGTGCGCCATGTCTGTGCTCCACCTCTGCGTCTGTGTAATCCCCTTAACCCTATCGAACAGCCCGTACCGTCCTAAAACTGTCAGCGGTACTTCTGCGCGCTTGGCGTATTCAAGCGGATGTCTGCTGCTTAGCGGAACTGACACGAGTGTTTGGAATAGCAAATGTCAGACTTTAATCGATGGCTATGCTGATACAAGGTCGAGCACTCAGTATTTGCTGGAGCTTTATGCACATACTGGGTCTGAGACTGTGACTCCTGGAAAAGGCCGGGCGCCGGAACCGGATGTTTTTTCCCCGGGGTAAATATTCCAACGCTGGTTCGCTTAAACTATTTCGATAGGGTTTCATTTACCAGCTTCGCTGCTGCATAATCGTTCATTGAAAGCATGGGGCCTGTTTCGAGGCCAGACCTCTCACTGACCTGTGACTGCAATGATAATTCTTCAGTCAAATCGTAATTCCGAATGCTACCACAGTGGAACCGTTGGCTAATGATTGACGGTTCAGTGCAAGTCGACGGATGAAAGCTGACTTGGGATAGCCCTTTCCTCGACTGCCTGTAGCCCAGGAGATGACGGTACACTTGTGAGTAAACGGTACTCACCTGGACACGAGAGCTGGGCTGACCAGCCTGCGCCCTTGTTATTGGGAACACGAGTTTGATCCGTCTTTAAACTGGTCTGCTGATCGGGCGGCGCGGCCCGAGGGCACGGTCTCTTCACGTGTCACCAGAGTCGTTCGTTTCGCCGGGCCCGATAAATCGGGATGGGCCTTGGCGAACTTCCTACGGCCATAGCCTCGCCGTATCGGACGGTCGATATTTGAAAGGGAGCATGCGGTCACGAGTGTCCCGCAACGGTGCCGCTAAACGGAAACTCCACTCTGCACACTGAAGGTGCGTGTAATTATCGTGCAGCTTGTAAGATGTGCCCAGTTCGAGAACGCAAAATACCAAATGCAGAAATGCGTTTGAAGGGGTCACTGGCAACTTTCGTGCAGCCTTCCGGGTCGTTGTTATTGGTTAATGACGCACCAACTGCGTAGATCATATAACGTCGAAAGTTATAACGAGAATAGTCCAAGTACCTTACTTGATATGCTGGCCATGTACAAAATGTAATGTCATATCCGCGTCCCCAGACTGGTTACTGCTCAGGCTAGGGTACCAGCTTACGCTATCACGAATCCATACCTTAGCACTAAGTCAAGCCTCAGTTTTGCCCACCAACCAGCATATTATCAAGGGGCCGAAACATTGCGCTGCGTGTATTTTCGAGTGAAACATGCCTACATACGGTCAACAGTTGTGTTGCATCATTAAAATAAATGTGCGCCAAGTTAGAGGCATATTTCTGCTAGAAATATCCGCCCCATGTAGTTTGAAACTTGGTGTTAGCACTCACTGGCGAGTATTTCATCCATTTCTCCGATATTTCTTCGGCCAGTAGGCGATGCAGGCGCGGCGTTTGCTCCAGGGCGCAGACGTGGTACTCTGTAGCATCATCCCGGAAAGACTGCAGCCGCCGATGCATTATCATAATGGCGTGGGGTCGGAATCCGAGCAGGGGCCCCGTTGAATTGACCTCTATTTTGGAGCGGCTGGCGTGGGCTGTTCCGAGAAGCGGTGAGCTGCCGGCCGTCGCGGCTGGTGAGCGTCCGACGATCGGCAGGATCTGGCCCACAGCGCCGCTGCGCCGGGTAAACGCCGCCGCAGCCGCCAACTTGGCCGCCGCCTCAATAGCCGGCGCCCATTTCTCTCATGTCTGGGCCAAAGTCGTTAGGCACAAACTTGGGTCTCGCATGCCGTAAGTTGTGCTTTATACACCGTCGATGATGCCGAACCGTCTCTCCTCGCGGGCTGCTCGAAATATGACAGGCTGCAGGCGGGACCTATCAGACGCCGTCAAGTAGTGGCTTGATTTAAGCCGCAACTTTGCAGCGAGATATCGGCAGGACGCCCGCCGTGTGGAGGCTTCATAGGCCTGAACACATTGTAATTCTTTCATAGAGGTGGAGAGAGGAAAAATTGCCTTGTTATAAATGTGTGTCTGTGCTTTTGTGTGGGTATATTTGGAATTTTCTCGCCGTGCTGATCTGGCTCCCATGCACCCAGCCAAGGGTGAAAAAGTGGCACCGGCCTGTTCCTTTCTCGGCTGATACCCAACCGTCGTCTCTGCCTCTCCTCTCCTTGTGCTCTGACTGTATCCTCCTCACCGCGCGCTGAGTGTATCCTCCTCCCCGCGCGCTGAGTGTATTCTCTTATCCGCGCTCCAACTGTATTCTCTTTATCCGCGCTATAACTGCATCCTCTTCTCTGCGCTCCAACTGTATTCTCTTATTCGCGCTCCAACTGTATTCTCTTTATCCGCACTACAATTGTGCCATAAAGACGTTTCGCCCTGTTCTCTGGCCGTCACCTCTTCAGTTCTGCGCCGTTCTCTGACTTTTACCATTCTCCCATGTTCTCTGGCCCTGACCGCCCTCCCCTCGCGCTCCGACTCTGGCATCTTCATGTCCGCTCCACTCCCTTATTGCGACCTTTCTTGCCGTGTCTCTGACCCTGACCTCTGTCCCCGTTTATCTGACCGTGGCCTCTCTCCCGCCCGTCCTCTGACTCTGACGCCTCTTCCCGGTGTCCTGACCGTGACCCTTCTCCCGCCCGTTCTCTATGACTTCTCCCGCCCGTTCTCTATGACTTCTCCCGCCCGTTCTCTATGACTTCTCCCGCCCGTTCTCTATGACTTCTCCTGCCCGTTCTCTGACCTCTGTCCCCGGTTTCTCTGACTATGACCCCTCTGCCCAGTTCTCTGACTATGACCTCTCCCGCCCGTTCTCTGACTCTGACCCCTCCCCCCAGTTCTCTGACTGTGACGCCTCGCTCCGACAGCGGGTGCTGAGACAGCTGCGCTCCCCTCCGTTCTGACTCTAACCTCTGTCCCGGTTTCTCTGACTCTGACCTCTCCCTAGTTCTCTGACTGTGACGCCTCGCTCCGACAGCGGGTGCTGAGACAGCTGCGCTCCCCTCCGTTCTGACTCTAACCTCTGTCCCGGTTTCTCTGACTCTGACCTCTCCCCAGTTCTCTGACTGTGACGCCTCGCTCCGACAGCGGGTGCTGAGACAGCTGCGCTCCCCTCCGTTCTGACTCTAACCTCTGTCCCGGTTTCTCTGACTCTGACCTCTCCCCAGTTCTCTGACTGTGACGCCTCGCTCCGACAGCGGGTGCTGAGACAGCTGCGCTCCCCTCCGTTCTGACTCTAACCTCTGTCCCGGTTTCTCTGACTCTGACCTCTCCCCAGTTCTCTGACTGTGACGCCTCGCTCCGACAGCGGGCGCTGACCCCGGTGCTGAGGCAGCTGCGCTCCCCTCCGGACGTGCTGGATGAGTACCTGGCCGAGTACGGACACCTGGGCACTGTGCTCTGCGCCGCCGTCACCAAGGCGCGCTCGCAGAGCCTGGCGCCGCCCGCCGCTGCCACGGCCGCGCCCTTCACAGCTGCCCTAGGCACGCCCAAACTCAGTCTGCCTGCCTCCTCCGCCGCCACTGCCGTCTCGCGGTCAGGTCAGTGGTACAGACCCGCCTGGACCTTAGCAAGGTGGTCGGCCGTTCCAGGTGGTCGGCGCAGCTTCCCAACTGGCCAGCGTCTCGGCTGTCGCCTGGACAGGCCGGTTAAGGCAGGCTCAGTCCGGCCGGCCAGAGACGACCTCGCTGCGATAGGGGTCGAGGGCCAGCTTTTATGCGGGACCGTAGCTTATCGAGAATGGTAAACAACGTGCCATATTCTCTATCTTAAATTAAGGAGGATAGCCTTCCAACCTTAATAGGGAAACTGGGCGTGCAAGCATGCCTTGTTTTTCTCTTTTGTTTTGAAGGCTGCAAAATATTGGCCCTAAGGATTTTGTTTTGGCTAAGAGCGGCGCGGTTGTGGGAGAGTGATTCGCCGCGTTAGACTTGCGGCGCCGTGTTGTTGGTCCGCTGTAATGGTTTGCCCGCCAGCTCGGCCGTGTAATGGCTGCCTCCCTCCCTGCTGCTCAGTGGCCGTCTCTCTGCCTGTTGTTGGACCGCTGCATCGCCCAGACCTGCACACCCCGGGCCGCCGCCGTGCTCAGTCCGATGTTTGGGCTTAAAGGGGAGCGGGAGGGGGTATCTGCCTCTGACTCCTACCAGCCTCTTATAAGTTAGGAGAATGTTGTTTTTTACGTTTAACATTTTCCGAGCGGAGTTGGCCCAAGAGATGCGCCTGTAGGCCCTGATCGTGGATATATTTTCCTTAGAGGCTGACGGACGCTCATTTTTACTCTCCATCCTGACTGCTCAGAAGTAGCAAATAACAATATCTGACGCGAAACTTCGCTCAACACTCAGTCATTTCATTCTGCTATCGGATGAAGTATCTTTCCATTTAACCTAGATCTTTTCGGGATTATGCCCACGTTTGGAGCCCAATAAAATGTAAATAAATCGTTTGACCCCATTCCTTCTAGACTGCTTGTGTCGTATTTGGTTGACTATCGATGTCTTTTATTCTCGGTGGCGTTTCGAATGGTACCTTTGGGAGGCGAATGAATGTTGTTCACTTCGATGGTGCAGGGAGTACCTTTAGCTTCGATTGACAACAGTGTTCAAAATGTTGATCGCGTCGATTCTAGTGCCGCGCAGTGCGTCAATCCTTAGTGGAGGCCTTTACAAATTACAAAAGGTACTACCAGTATGGCAGGAATGGTCTCTATTTTTATGTAAATGAATCGATCGAGGCGACTCGACCAGTTTCCGCTGGAGGGCATTCCAGTCCGGGAATACATGAGCGAGGACTGTGATCGGTCCTACTCTGCGGTACCACCAGCCGTTGCTCCTGTCCGCGTCCTACCGTCATGGCAGTGGGATAAGTCCCTGTATACCCCCGGTATCTATTACACCATGGATGGTTTTGTAGAGCATGGCGAGCCTCCGCCTTCTCCTTCGTTTCTCCACTGACGGCCTCGTCAGTTTATTTCCATTGCCGTAACACTGGCAAATCTATAGTATATTTTCATGGCAAATCGCGCCGCTCTCCGTTAAACCGACTCGATTGGTTGGATGCGGCGTTGTTGATATGGATCCCACACAAGGCAGGTGTCTTCAAACATGGGTCGCGCTTATGTTTTGTAGCCATTTTCCTTTATTTTTCTGTAGCGAGTTTCAATATTGGGCTGAGGAAGCCAGGGGTCCTGTTCGCCTTTGAATGTGTTTGTTCCAGCTCAGCCGCTCGTGCTGGGGGTGATGCCAGGGCACCCGCCACCCCTCGCACTCTCCAGGGTATGGGCATGCATCGCACACTGGAACTGCATGGTACCCTTGCTCTGGGCTGCTGGAAGTGAGGCACAGCTTTGTGGGTGGATTTGATATTCTACTTGCGTAATCTCTGCCAAGTCTTGTTGAAAAGTCAATTGGTGGTTTGTACAAGATATCGTGTTGTGAACAGTAGCGTCATCCGCCAATATTCGGGCACGTGTCTTTCCGTGCCCCAGCAGCTTGCAGTGCACACTTGCGGACGAATTGGGTCGACTGTTTGTGGGATTATGCCGCCGTTCCTGGAAAAGGTGTTACGAGTGCATTCTTAGAATGACTAGGAACCCGGTCAATTTCTAACGAGGTCTGAGACGTGAATTCAAGATCTACAATTGTCTCGTTAAGCTCCCTAATAATGCGGGTTCTTAGATTGTCAGGCCTAGCTACTTTATTTGGGCTCAGGCTTCGGAGGAGCTTCCTCGCTCTTGCTCCGTGATAGTACTGTAGATGGTTAAAATAGCGCCAAATCAAAAATAGGGCAGCGGTGTCAAATATTGCTGGTGCGGCAGTGAGCTCGCTGCTAATGGATCAAGCCAAGGTTCTGCCAGGATAATATCGGAAAGCTTTTGTCGGATTAGCATCTCAAATCTGTATTAGCATACGGAAATAGCTACGTAAGCATCACAGACTAATATACCCCATGAACCTGGTAGTTTTCTCAAATAAGTGGTTTGGAATTTCCCACGCCTAGTTGTGCTGCCTGGTACTTTTTCCTACAAAATTACCTTCCCACCGGCACCATGGTGTTTGCTCGACTGTCACATGTTATATGAACACGTGCTGAATGTACTAAGGCACGTTTGCCTACCCCGTGACCTCCTTGCCAGCAAGCCTGGTGGATAGGCATGGGTGCAACAGCCGACTTCCCAACCGCCGTCCAGGGGCGGATCCAGACAATTGCCGGGAGGGGGTAACCCTGGATGGGAGGCTTGGCCTGCCCGAGGGACGCCGACCGTGCAGCAAGCCAATTTTTGTCAAAAACATGCATGTTTATATTTACAAACTGGTGAAATTTAAAAACCAGTGTTACAACAAACTTGTTTTTCCCAATTAATTTTATATGGACTCCGACCGAGTTTGTGCACAGAATCAGTTAATTAAGAAAAACGCTGGTCTGCCCAAATGTGGGGCGCCGTAAAAATGGGTATGGGGCCCCAACCATCTCGGACCCACAAAAATGTCGGTACTTGCGCTGACCTGGGAGAAGCTAAATCATCCCGCACTTAACGGAACCCCGCGTGAGTACGGGTGGTGACCCACTACTGCAGAGCTGAAACAACCCTGGGATCTGGTTATCTCGGGTTCGGACATTGTAATTGATGGCACAAGTACAATTCTAGGGGTCCTTGCAACTTTGGACCGTGTGGAGCGAGCTGCATATCCCCGGGGCTGGTTCCCTGTCGGGTATCCGCACATGTTCTCTTGGGCTGGACCAAGGGGACTATCTCTCTCTCTCTCTCTCTCTCTCTCTCTCTCTCTCTCTCGCTCTCGCTCTCGCTCTCGCTCTCGCTCTCGCTCTCGCTCTCGCTCTCGCTCTCGCTCTCGCTCTCGCTCTCGCTCTCGCTCTCGCTCTCGCTCTCGCTCTCGCCTCGCCTCGCTCTCGCTCGCTCGCTCTCGCTCTCGCTCTCGCTCGCCTCGCTCTCGCTCTCGCTCTCGCCTCGCCTCTCGCTCTCGCTCTCCTCTCTCGCTCTCTTTCTTTTTTTTTTTTTTTTTTTTTTTTTTTTTTTTTTTTTTTTTTTTTTTTTTTTTTTTTTTTTTTTTTTTTTTTTTTTTTTTTTTTTTTTTTTTTTTTTTTTTTTTTTTTTTTTTTTTTTTTTTTTTTTTTTTTTTTTTTTTTTTTTTTTTTCTCTTTTTCTCTCTCTCTCTCTCTCTCTCTCTCTCTCTCTCTCTCTCTCTCTCTCTCTCTCTCTCTCTCTCTCTCTCTCTCTCTCTCTCTCTCTCTCTCTCTCTCTCTCTCTCTCTCTCTCTCTCTCTCTCTCTCTCTCTCTCTCTCTCTCTCTCTCTCTCTCTCTCTCTCTCTCTCTCTCTCTCTCTCTCTCTCTCTCTCTCTCTCTCTCTCTCTCTCTCTCTCTCTCTCTCTCTCTCTCTCTCTCTCTCTCTCTCTCTCTCTCTCTCTCCAGATCCGCCCCTCTCTAAACCACCCCGGCTGTAGCTGTCACCCCTCCCCCGTGTAGGTCAGACTGGACAGTTGACAGGTTTGTCCCTGTTTGAAAGCCAGTGAGGTAAGCGATATCGGAAACACCGCCTCCCAGCTGTGGAGACTTTGCCCCAGTGTCAGCTGCCTGCTCCTGCCGGCCGTTTGGCTACCTCGAACTGGAGCTCTGTCGTCGCGAGCTGAGCACTGTCCCAGGCTGCACCTTTCCGGGCATTCTGTTCGGTGCGCAATCTTCACCTCTCTGCGAGAGCACCCTCTCGCACCTTGTCCTGCGGATGGGCAGAGGGTTGATAACATGGTGACCAGATGACAACAGACAGACAGACGTGTATTTTCATATTTGACACTTAAACACATAAGACATGGTTCGCGATTGGCGCAAAGCACGAATGCTTAAACAAGGCGCCGCTCGCACGGTTTGGTTCCTGACATGCCGCACCACCACGGAGGGAACCACCCAGTGCCGCCACTCAAGTACATAAGCCGCCGAGTGCCGACCACGCAGCGCCACCTCTGCCCGGCCCGGGCTGGTCAGAAGCAGTTAATCGAAGCGTTTTGTTTTATGAATATATTTGAATATGATTGGGGTTACTTTGCTAGAGTTTGACTTATTTAATAAAGAACCATGAAGAATGATGTTTAGTTTTGATTGTTTATCTATGTTGCTCATGTTCATACCGGTTACAGAATCTATTTCTTGAAACATAGCCATTCTCGCTTGTTAAATAGTTGACAGTTAAGCAAGTAGTGGGTGTATCCTCTTTGTATTGCAAGCGCAGGGGAGTATCGGTTGCTTGTATTTGAAACTGGTGTGCGTTTAATTTGCTCATTCCTACCCTCAATCTAGTCAAAATATAGTTTTTTTTTGGCCAAGAGTAATAGAGAGGAGGAGGAGGTGTTCCTAAAATACGTCTGATTTTGTTTTTGAATTTCTTCTAGAGGCAATATCTCGTATATTTTGGGGTAATAGGTTCCATTGTTCGATAGCGTTCGAAGAAAGGATTTTTAAAGCCGAGTGTTCTGTGCCGCGGTACTCTTATTCTTTCTGGATGTCTTAAGGCTCTGGGCATGGATTTTCTCTTGTTTCGGAACGACGTTGCGTATAAATTGAGGTACGGAGGGGCTATTTAGAAGATTATGAAAAATACAATTTGTTGATTTTTCTTCGTGTTTCAGTGAGCTCCATCCAGGTCTTTTGTCAATTTATCCGTTGGTGTTCGTGATTTGTTGTGTTCCAGATGTGGCACACCGCTATTTCTACCGCTGGGAGGTGATGTTAGACCTCTGGAACCTCTGTTGTCTTTGTCGGAAGTTGCTGAGCTGGCTGCCGTGTCGGAGATTGTCCGTAAAGCGTAACCGCTCGGACCCGCGACGGTAGTATGATTCCAACGTGCGCCTGCTATTTACATCACTGATGTCTCCATGCTTTCCGTGAAGGTAATTCGATGGTATCCCGAAACAAACTAATGTTATGCTGACTTTATTCCCGAGTGGGCTCGTATCGCCTGCGAGGCCTCTCCTTACATATGGATACAATTCCACGTATAAGGGACGCGGCCCGGCCTGGCTCCACCCGACCCGACCCGACCCGACACGAGCGTCACGCTAATAAAATTGAACCTGTTTCTGTTCGTCAACGGACCCTTGATTGTATCGGCAAGTAAGTCTCCTTCGGGAAGGAAACTTGCACTTATGGTTGGTCTCATCAATTCAATTACTCGTATTAAAGTTTCGAGCGAAACTAGAATCGTACCTACCAGCTGCCTTTCCCCGAAACCTTGCAGCTTTCTCCGGATCATGATTTTTAGAAGTCTCAGCCCTGGGAAAGCTGAATATTTGCTGCTGGAATTCTCTGGGCTTTGAAAAAGTCTGTATTACTACTGTTTGACTGTAGCTGAAGTCGCGATTAAGCCGAGGAATTAGCTGATCCAGAAAATTAAAAAGATAAAATTAATTCAATTGTTATCGAATGTATGCAATTTCTGTCGATTCTGTCCATCTTGCTACATACATGGTTATGTACAGGATACCCCCCCCAAAAATGGCAGGGGCAGATATTTCTGTCATCTCAGCAAGTAATACGTTGATCGCTCTAATTTTTCATAGCAGCGTAAATTTAGCCCCGGTGAAAATAGAAGGGTCCCAATGAAGTCTGCAGAAAACAGTACATGCGATAGGGCATTGCCAGAAGATGGGCATGTTTTGCAAAATTCTGGGCATTCCCATGACACGAATTACACGCTACTAGAATAAAACCAGAACTGGTGAGGCATTCTTGAAAAGCATGCGACGCAATTAAACCTGAATACAGAGAATGAAACCCATCAAAGCCATAGGGGACTCCCCAGGAAGTACACAGGTGAGCTTGAAGAAAACTTGAGGGATGAGGGCCGCCATACCCGAAGAAATCGGGGCGCGAGCGGAACAGTTCTTCCTTAAACCCCATGATAAACTTTTCAATATCCTAGCCTTGGGCTGCCTGAAGAACTGCGTGTAAAAAAGTCCAGGACCTCTCCTGTGGTGAGGAAAATTAGCCGCAGAAAGGATCAGAGCCATGGCTCAGTTTGTCGGAACGTTTTGCCATTCTGTGAAAATGAATATGTCAATAGAAATAGAAAATGCAAATAGAAAATGTCACATGGAATAAAGCGATAAAGGCCTGCGATTATTATACTTTGGCAAGTTACCTCTAACATGAATCATGTATATTAAAATTTTCACTTAAATCTGACGTAAAACCTTGACGTGACAGCCACGGTAATTTTTGTCCCAGTTTTTTTTAGGGATCACTTTGTAGATAAGGCATTCAGTCATCGCGTCTGAATTTACTGTGCGGTATCGTCGGGTTTACGGTAGAAAATAGCGGTGAGTCATCCAGGATGGTCTAAGCCAACCTTCACCTGCTGTCCTGAAACAAAACCGTCCTCTCGGCTATCGTCGATAAAGGTGTTTTACTGGCTATTAGGACGAAAGGCACCGACATCTTAGTTCTGTTCTGAAATTTATGCTTCTCTGGGCATCCGAAGTGTCTCTGCTCAGCACTGTTCTTTCTAGTCCTAGTCAAAGAGAATGCAGCTTGCTGCGCTCCAGGACCACTGGCCTGGACGTTTCGGGAGACTACGGTCTCGCTCCAGGCCAAATCGGACTCGGTCAAATTAAGCTATTGGTCCGGCTCCTGCGATTGGATAGCTATTCTAAGTAAACGTCGCGATGCCGCCGGAGCCCGTACTTCTGTCTCATTGCTGTATCAATCTCGACTTTATGGCGTATGCCCACACATTAATAAACATAGAAAATGATTTCATGGTCTGGCATCTCTGAATTGGCTTATCGAGTCGGAGCATCTCGTTAATTTCAGTTGACGTTCGATTATTTCCGTGTCAGGACAGAGAGCTCATTTGGGTACGACTGGCCTGGACATTAGCGTCCCCTGTGCCGTTGAAACCATGCTTCCCAATATCTGGGCCATCCGATCCCAGCCATTCATCAAGCAAAGTGTTCCGAACCAATTTACCGAAAAGCCGTGAAGAGACCCTCGCCGATATTTCATTCAGTGCGGAATGTTCGCTCGAATGGAATATGCCAGGCCGGTCCCACTGTTTTCTATGTATGCGCTGGGCTGAATTCCATCGTGGGATGAGCGCCCGGCCGGCACCAGGCCCCTGCTGTACCCGAGGGTGATGCTGTGCCGCTGCTCTGCACATACACACCCCCGCCGTTGCCGTAAACGGCTCGTGGTTGACACCGTGCTCGGTTGAAGGCCTGTTGCCGAGCTGTTCTGGGAGGAGCCTGGTAGCCCACAGCTGGCCGCGCTGCGCAGAGGCTGTCTCTTGCTGTGTGCTATTTGGTACACTCTTGAAGGAATGTGCCACTTTTATTTTGGGTTTTGAACTGAGATAGCAGTTTGGTAAAGCATGTCGTGAAACCACAACTGGCATATTTTGTATCATCCCAAGCTCCATGTATTAAATTTCCGCATTTTCGGATGGCTCAGATATTGGGAGGCATGGTTTCAACGGCACAGGGGACGCTAATGTCCAGGCCAGTCGTACCCAAATGAGCTCTCTGTCTTGACACGGAAATAATCGAACGTCAACTGAGGCCCTAAGGCCGTGATTCTAACCATGAAGGAATCCCTTTCCATCTGGTTGCAACAATTTGATTGTTCTATATCCTTGCCCCTCCCGCTGGCTGCAAATGTAATACTAACAAGTGGGCCATTCTTATTACATGCATGCTCTGCTTTAAATTTACCAGCTTCACATTTCGGTGAACCCCAAAGAGATTACACTTTTTTGTGAGCATTTCATCCTTACTTTTGACTTTGAATTATGAAGGACAATTTGAATGTGATGTGGCACATTGATACGGCTCCAGGATTAGGTGAGTCTATGGTTAAGGGCTTATGTAGTATTGCTAACCAGACGCCGGAAACGTGTTAACTTTCTGGCATCGTGAATGGAAAGAAAATAACCTACATTCTTGTTCTGAATGAAGGTGGAAACAAAATTTCCTTCTCAGATTGACAGGCTTATTTTGTCCATATGCAGTCGTTTTAGAAAATAACGACAGTGGGGCACTGTCCCGTCCAGTTCAGTGGTGTGGGTGCTTCCGGCAGTCCCACCTCCCTCACGCGTGGGAACACTGTCCCGTCCAGTTCAGTGGTGTGGGTGCGCTGTCCGAGCGGAACACAGTCCCACCTCCCTCACGCGTGGGAACACTGTCCCGTCCAGTTCAGTGGTGTGGGTGCGCTGTCCGAGCGGAACACAGTCCCACCTCCCTCACGCGTGTTCTGGATAAACATTGATGAAAACTCCCTCGGCGCAAGCCTACCAGCCTTTGAAGTTTGCTCCAGACGCCGTTTCCTTGCTGTTTGCATTCCCTGGTGAAGCGTGGGTCAACATTATCTTCTTTAACTTTGAGCTGCTCCGAAGTTAACGGTTATTTACAGCTAGTGGTGCCCACTGGCATATTTGTGTTACAACGTTATCACAGGCTGTTCCTCTCGCAAAAATGCATGCTTACCCCTACCTCAGGCAAACTTCAAGACTGGTCCAAATTTTCCTGTCAAGTTTCCACTCCGCAACATTGCTCCTCGGAGATCGCTGATGTCTTGTACAGTGCTGTAAACGAGGTGAGGTGGCGTTGTTTCCGTTTTTGTATTAGGTGCATTCCTGTCCGCCAGCGTCAGCGGAGTTCCCGTTCGAATAGTGTCAAAACTTACCTATCGGACTGCCCTTCGTTCGGCCTTTTCATTTTCATTGGGAGTAAATTAACTGTCTACAGTACAATCTGCATGTCAATTGCCTCCCGTCTGTGGAGGAACCGATGGCGTTTTGGATACAGCTTGAGGGCACTTTTACCAGACGTCCGCCGACTGTTCAAGCTGATTGATCGGGACATTTTTCTGGGAGGTGTCTGCCTCGACAGAAGGGATGGACTTTGTCAGTGTTGTGGGATTTAGATGAAATATTACTCCTTTGACCTGCAAAGCTCCTTTGGAATGACTGATTGGCATCGTCAACATTTTCTTTTTGCATGAATTACTGCGCGAGAAAGTCCTGCGAATAGCATATTAAGCTTTTTGTTTGGAACGCTGCTTTATATGCCGGGAGTGCAGAAGGAAATTGGTTGTATCCATCAAACTTAAATGTAGTGTTTGACGATTTTTTTGCTTTTTGGATTAAAGGGGAGTGATCCACTTTTTTGTATTTGTATTTATCGAACATTTCCACTTAATCGCAGTGGCTCTTCCAATGTCTTTTGTATTTATCGAACATTTCCACTTAATCGCACTGGCTCTTCCAATTTCGTCACTATGAAGATGATAATCAGAATGCTATGGAAGGAGAAGGTGTAGGACAAGGATGGTTGAGAGTGGGGATGGGTAAGGAACACCCAGGGCGAGGCAGCGCAGCCACACCGGCGCAGATGCTCTCAGCCCCGGGTGAGGTAAGGATGGATGGAGAAGGGAAGCACCGGTGACAATAAAAAACAAAAACTTAAAAGATGATGGTGCTGAATGTTCGCTTGATACATATTCTTAAAGGCCACTCCACATGCACATCGTGTAGGTGCTCTCAAACTACAGTTGTTATCCAATATGTCTGCTCCTTGGGTATTTCTGTTTTCCTTTAAAATGTTGTCTTCAAGTTATACATCACTTTTTCCTGTGTTCCTCTATTAACCTTGCCTCCAAGTTGTATGTATCTTGAATTTTGTATTATAAGTTTAGTCTTGAAATAATATAAACCGGTCAAGGCCTTCATCGTTAGCGAACCTTGGCAGCGGACAATATTTTCAGTCTCTGATCCGGATGCTTCTTTTTCCAAGCGGCACTAAAAATCACGTGAGTCGCAGCGAAAATCAAGCGAAAAATTAAGCTGCTAAATAATGGTGGACGACCAAAAGTCAGGAAATATGTCATATTTTTTCTTGCTGTATCTCCTCCCAAAAGTGTTTGACGCGAATGAAAATTAAATCATAATATAGCCGAGAAAAATAACAATACACCATCATAGTATCGACTCCGAGTTTAGGTTACAACAGGATACATTTCGTTAATTTCTTAAGCATCGAAAACACGTCTTCCCCCTGTGAGCGACCAACTCGAATGTGTTATTAATGTTTTTGGAATTGAGATAACAGTTTTTTATAGCGTGATGAGAAACGGCTGTTGATATGTTTCATTTCACCCAAAGTTCTCAGATTAAAGGGCACTAAGTCCCGAAGTTAAACCATGAATGAGAATCCCTTTTCATTTGGCCACGCATATCATGTAATCAATGTTTACGAATGGCATGGCTTTTACAACCTTACATTTCGCAAGCATCTTAGTTAGCTAAGCTGAACTTGGTAGATCCACGGATGATTAGGGTAGTAAGAAAAGAGGCGGTTTTTTGTTTTGAGCGAGTGAAAGTGGAACAAAAAATGGTTTTTTTCCTGCTTTTCAGACCTATTTTGTCCTTAAATAGTATTATTTTTTTTAGAATCTCGACAGAGTGCTCCATGCCCTGTTAAAACTAAGGTCAACACGTAAAAGATCGTAATGAAAAGCTATTTTAATGGGATAATGGACCACCAGTTGGGAAGTGCTGCCCTGCGATGCAGCTGTAGGCGACAGGGCTTCATTGTTTCGGTTCTGATGGGCCTTACTAGATTTCAATTGGGGGACATCGAGATGAGGGAGTGGGTTAAGGGGAGCTGGGATTCGTTTTCGCGCCATCAAGCGTTCGTTTGCAATGGAACTTTCAGATTTGGCTTTTGTGCCAGTAGAGTCATCCATTGTGCACGGGTGGGCATTAAGTGATCTCTCATAGTTTTCATGATATTTGGTTTGAAACACACCAATGTATTTTGCTCATCTTGCCCCATAGGTGAGAGAAGTTGAATCATCCAGTGGAGTATGTCGAGCAAGCTATCCAAGACTTTCAGACAATTAGAATGACAAGAAAAGGCAGAAGCAGTACTTCTTTATTTTCATTAGCAGTAATGGCGATAACACGCGACTAAGCCTCTACTTAAAACGCACCAGCTTAGGAACAATATTATTTAATATCACTCGGAATCACAGTTACGGCAATGGTGAAAACACTCAACTTCGATAATGCTCAAATTGCCCCAACGCAAGAACCATCTTTTTTAACATGACTGAACCACAATCGTGACTGAAGAACGCTTTATATGCTGGTACTTTCACATCACATCCACCCCCTGTCGTTGTCAGTTTTTTTTTTCAAAGAATGCCACCGGCACCCGCACCGAGAGTGCTAAGATAACTTTCGCGACCGAATAGGCGAAGCGGGTAATCCTGACATTGCTTTGGCGCAAAGTGGAGAATGAGGCCTAAATCCCAAAAGGGGTCAAAATCAACTTCTGTTATTCAATGCGCAAAAGTCGTTGTCATGCATTTTTCAGGCAAAAGTTTCAACAAGTCACGTTTACTACAGTTTCTCCAGGAGTCAGGTCAGGATCACATAGGCGGATCCAGGGGGGCAAGGGGGCACGTGCCCCCCGATCGACCCTTGGCGCCCCCTGAAAGGTCGATGGCGCCCCCTGAAATGTCGCTTCCCACCCCCCCCAGGGATGCGAAAGTCGGCGCCCACCGATAGGATTTGGCGCCCACCTGATAGCTTTTTCCGGTCATAAGTGGCGCCCCTGATCCGGATGGCGCCCCCCGGTCCGGATAGCGCCCCCCCGGGAAGGTGCCCCCCCCGATCGGCAATCCTGGATCCGCCTAAGCAGGATCATATTCTGACCTGGTGCGGCCATAAGGCATGCCAATCGGCTCCCTAACCAACTCTTCAGTATTAGCTTCTATCTCAGTTCAGTGTGAAGCTGTTGGCGAAAGGATCAGACCCTACTCAGGCAGCTCAGATGACGTGTGAGAGATCGGGAGTCAAAAGTTCAGCTCGATGGACAGGAATGGCTCCAAGAATCCACGGTATGAAGAATCGATTTAAGTTTGCTTGTATTAATGAAAAGGAGCCACTTCTGGTTTCCCCATCCCCTTACAATGACGTGGCCAAAGGGTTAACCAAGTCTCAGATCAACAAACGGAAAGCTCCGAGGTAGCAAGATTGAAGTCATCAGTGACGTTATCCCTGGATGAAATTTTGGCAAATATACCTTTGGCGCCACTCCTAAATCGTGATTTTGGGTTTTGAGATCGGGTCATACCATTTGAATAACTCCTTGACCTGGTATGCGCTGAACTGAAAGTTGGGGTAAGGCGCGTTAAATAAATAAGGAATAAGGTAGGTGCTGTAAGTTACGTTTTTAGACTTTTCCTTGTTCATTGATTTCTCGAAGAAAACCAGGGAAAATTTTCGCCCCCATCCAGCGGTGTACGTGTTAACGTGCGCCTCGTAATTGAATGCACTATTAGCTATTTTGGGCACTGAGCTTGCAATTTAGAGCTTGCTTATCGGGGATGGCACGTGCATTAGACCTTAGACAGCCAGCTGCGTTCTTCTAGTTCGTCGACTCTTAATTGTCACTGGCACTTAATTAACTTCATTCGGCTGGTAAGTGGATAGGCAGCGCCCCAGCTTTCTCGTAGGTGTAGATTTGATAGCAATAGAATAGCTTAGCTGGGGCGGTGATCTGCACCAGATTAGACGGATGTGTGTTTGCCTTAATCGGTGTTGAAGCAGGGCTTATATAGCTGCCCCATCTCTTGCTGCTACCCGGGGAACGGCAGAGCTGCTCACTCCTTTGATTGCTGATGACGTAGCAAGAGACCCGCCCAAATGGTTTGGTGTGTGGGACCCCATGTTACATCTCCTTCGTTATCTCCCATTTTCAAAACATGTCATAGCAACATTAGGTTTTATGTTATTGGAAACTGGACACTTCGTTGTAGTTTGACATGGGCTAATGCGTTTTTATTTCCATTTCGTTTCAATCAAACTTAACATTTCGGACCTTATCACACACGCACGCACACACGCACGCACGCACGCACGCACGCACGCACGCACGCACGCACGCACGCACGCACGCACGCACGCACGCACGCACGCACGCACGCACGCACGCACGCACGCACGCACGCGCACACACACACACACACACACACACACACACACACACACACACACACACACACACACACACACACACACACACACACACACACACACACACACACACACACACACACACACACACACACACACACACACACACACACTCTGCTTTAGCGGATGGGATTTGATGATTATTTGTCATGTAAAACGGCCGGAAATAATTGATGAAGGCTTTAGTCCCTTTAGTACGATGTTGTTTATGATTTCGCATTTTAGACGATTTATTTTCGAGGATTTGAATCGGTAATCCTTTCCTGTGTATCTTCCCTGTGTGGAGAACTCAGTGCATGTAGGTAGATTTGGCAGCAGCTACCTCCACAAGCAGTGTCCTACTTTTCCTCATCACACAGCCCCGGCTTCTTCTGGCTGCGTTGACCGCCGATAATGTCGTTAAAAGCGTGATAGGTGTTTTGACGCCGCGGTAGCGTGACTGAAAAGGACAGAACAAAACAACTGCCACCAGACACTTACTCAGCTCCGTTTCACCATTGATGTTTAGCCTGTCCAGAGGTAAGGTAGTTTCCAACCTTAGATGAATATAGGCTTTTCTGAACGAAGACTTTCACTAGCCCGGAAAAACTTAAGTGTTAAGGCAGAAAACATGCATGAAATAATGCAAGAGATTTGGGCTCTAATCCTGGCAGCAAAAATCAGACGAATATGAATGCGGAATAATTATGTGCCGACATGTTTCGCCTGTGTGGTGCGGCGACTTGGATAGGGCAACTTGAGACACTGGCAATCTACGGCAGCGCTACAAGCGCCCTCCCCCGGGAGCGACGCCGCTCTTCGGCCTGGACGTCCGACGGCCTCGACCTATGACGCAAAGGGAACCAATATGAAGTGATGACCCACGGACAAGTCTATATTAATCAAGGTAACAAACCAAAACAATTCAAGCATTAGATCACTCCAAAAGTTCTTCTGTTGACCGAAATGAGAGGATGAAAACAATCGTTTATAAATAATGCAATACGTCACCACTCCGACATATCGACTCACCAGGGTCTCAGGTCCAAAAGCATTACCGTCCACCAAGCAATTAGGCACCAGTGACCCGGAACGTCGGGGTTATGCCGGGTTCGGCCCGACTAGCCAAATTTAGTTCACTGCGAAATTCAAATCATATTTCATCCTTACAAAACAACTTATACACGCATTTATGCAAATGCGACCTGGAAATGCAGCTCATTCGTGCTTGCTGAAGCGACTCATATACATGCATTTCTAAATAAACGCTGCATAACGCAATGTTCGCCACATTTCGGCATTACCGAACCAAACGAGACCAGTCCCGTGACTGGTTACTTCAGCGTGCCAGCTATCCCTCGGAAACAAAAACCAGCGCATGACAGCAACATACCCCCTCTATAGGGCCTCATCCGAAGCCAACCCCCTCTGTCAGCCGAGGCCAAGACGTAAAAGGCCCGGGAAGGGGGGAGGACTTGAAGAAATTGAAGTAAAACATCTTAAAAGATTAATCCAGCTCTTCTAGTTGCAGTTTCCCTCGACACAGCTTTGACCCCAAACTGGCGAAATTAAACCCCGATAGATACAATACTCAGAAGTTTATGATGTGGCGCCAACCACAATCTATAGAAATATATGTTCACCTGCTTGGGGTTTTCTTAAATATGGTGCGGTCTCTCATATAGATTTGAAACATGTGGTTCGTAAAATCCTCGTTTGGCACCTGCTTTTGTAATACCAAGTCTCCTCTTCCCAAAAAATACGATGCAAATAGCTCCCTCAGTAACAAAAGAAAGCCTATTTCGTCAGGATTTCGTTGACGAGAAATTTGTGGAAAGTACGATGCCGTCATTTATTTATTTCTAATTTTGTCGTTCTACCAAAAATATTGTTTAGAGTATGCGATGGCTAATATGGAAGCCTTTGGCCCGGTTCCTGATCGCCTCATTTTCCTCATACAAGGGCGGCGTAAGATGTGGAAGCCAATCGCGAAATGGCTTCCTAAAGTATTGAGTACAAATAATCAGAATAACTTGCTGTATTTGTTTTTCAAAAGTAACCAAAACTTGCCGAAGATGATAAAAATAGTTTTACTGTTTGCACAAGACGGCCGCGATGCTGTATTCGCCGGGTGAAATCAGGTCTTATATTTTATTTATCAAGCGGTTTGGCACGGTGGACCCTTCGAAGGCTCTGCCCACCCCGTGGAGAGCGGACAAGTAACAGGGGCGATGGATGGATCTTTCCCCTGTTCAGGGCGTTTTGGAAGATGAGGTCTGAGCATGTTGATTTGACATATGCTCAAATGGGATTTACGATTATGGTGAGATCTTTTAGTGATTGAATATTGATTACGGAGGGTATTATTCATTGGGTGCTTGACCCAATCTTTTGTTCGTTTTTTGTCCTGAATTCAACCCGCCATCCAAAAACTAGCCAATGGCGTGCATAAACTTCATGCAAAATATGCGCACTATTTTTTTCGTGGAGAAGTTTGGTTCCAATGGTTACTTGAGGGCTGGATGCGCTCTCGTCTCCCGCCTACTCTTCGCACCAGGCCTTGACAGGCCATTCCAATGTCGCACCCGTACGAGTGCAGTCTATGTATGACATGACGCCCTGTTATATTTCCTGCTTATATAATATGTATAATATGTGTATGTATATGTAATATGTGATGTATATATAATATGATGTATATATATATAATATGTCTAATGTATATAAGACATATATATATATATATATATATATATATATATATTTGAAAAACAGGGAAGCAGATTGTTTTCTAAACATATTGTGTTGAATTTTACAGCAGCATTGAGGCTAATCACTTCTTCCATTGGTTTCTGGTTTCAACAGTGGTTAGCAATAGAAGTGATAAGATATATATATATATATATATATATATATATATATATATATATATTTGTATAGTTGGGGAGCAGATTCTCTTTAATGCATTGTTCATTAAATACAATTGCTTGTTTAGCCGCAGAAAGTTTTTAGATTTAGATTCAATAATACGAATAAGTTTAATGTTATTTTCGGTATGTTTGTGCAAAGTCGTAGCAAAGGACATAAAATAGGTTTAAGTTTCACATAGTAATATTTCACCAAGCTTATGGCATGATCACACACAAAATCGACGCTCTTTAAAAGTATTAATCAGTTTGAATTTTTGAATCCTAATATGAAAGCGCACAGCATATCGACAAATGATCCTTCATCACAAAAATACCAAGCAAACACCTCAATCACGTCTAACACATCACATATCACAAATAACAGGAATACAACACGCTTACAATGCTTCCTAAATATTCACCGAATATTCCTATCATAGGGGAAGGTGTGTGAGTTGTTTGGTGTGGATGTTGATGATGGGTGACGTGTCTCGGATGTACAGTGTTTCTAGTGTCGTGAGTCTGCGATGATCAGTGCACTGTGCTAGGACTGTGGTGTTTTCTGTCAATATTTTTCGTGTGATATCTGTGTTGTGGTACTCCTGCATGTGTCGTTTAGGTGATCCTTCCTGTAGGTGCATGGTGAGTCGTCTGCTGAGAGATGTGGTAGTCTCACCACCATGCACCTACTCACCATGCACCTACAGGAAGGATCACCTAAACGACACATGCAGGAGTACCACAACACAGATATCACACGAAAAATATTGACAGAAAACACCACAGTCCTAGCACAGTGCACTGATCATCGCAGACTCACGACACTAGAAACACTGTACATCCGAGACACGTCACCCATCATCAACATCCACACCAAACAACTCACACACCTTCCCCTATATGATAGGAATATTCGGTGAATATTTAGGAAGCATTGTAAGCGTGTTGTATTCCTGTTATTTGTGATATGTGATGTGTTAGACGTGATTGAGGTGTTTGCTTGGTATTTTGTGATGAAGGATCATTTGTCGATATGCTGTGCGCTTTCATATTAGGATTCAAAAATTCAAACTGATTAATACTTTTAAAGAGCGTCGATTTTGTGTGTGATCATGCCATAAGCTTGGTGAAATATTACTATGTGAAACTTAAACCTATTTTATGTCCTTTGCTACGACTTTGCACAAACATACCGAAAATAACATTAAACTTATTCGTATTATTGAATCTAAATCTAAAAAACTTTCTCGGCTAAACAAGCAATTGTATTTAATGAACAATGCATATATATATATATATATATATATATATATATATATATATATATATATATCTTCTCGTCAGTCAATCCAACCGTATCAATGATATGTTTAGTTTCCAAACATAAACAAAGTAATTGGGTTGGCAGTATCATTCGGACTGAGTAAATACCAAATGCTATAGTGTAGCTGTCACAGATCGGCCGCCACTGGTCGGGGGACGGTGTCCCTGTGTCACAGATCGGCCGCCACTGGTCGGGGGGACGGTGTCCCTGTGTCACAGATCGGCCGCCACTGGTCGGGGGACGGTGTCCCTGTGTCACAGATCGGCCGCCACTGGTCGGGGGGACGGTGTCCCTGTGTCACAGATCGGCCGCCACTGGTCGGGGGGACGGTGTCCCTGTGTCACAGATCGGCCGCCACTGGTCGGGGGACGGTGTCCCTGTGTCACAGATCGGCCGCCACTGGTCGGGGGACGGTGTCCCTGTGTCACAGATCGGCCGCCACTGGTCGGGGGGACGGTGTCCCTGTGTCACAGATCGGCCGCCACTGGTCGGGGGGACGGTGTCCCTGTGTCACAGATCGGCCGCCACTGGTCGGGGGACGGTGTCCCTGTGTCACAGATCGGCCGCCACTGGTCGGGGGACGGTGTCCCTGTGTCACAGATCGGCCGCCACTGGTCGGGGGACGGTGTCCCTGTGTCACAGATCGGCCGCCACTGGTCGGGGGGACGGTGTCCCTGTGTCACAGATCGGCCGCCACTGGTCGGGGGACGGTGTCCCTGTGTCACAGATCGGCCGCCACTGGTCGGGGGACGGTGTCCCTGTGTCACAGATCGGCCGCCACTGGTCGGGGGGACGGTGTCCCTGTGTCACAGATCGGCCGCCACTGGTCGGGGGGACGGTGTCCCTGTGTCACAGATCGGCCGCCACTGGTCGGGGGACGGTGTCCCTGTGTCACAGATCGGCCGCCACTGGTCGGGGGACGGTGTCCCTGTGTCACAGATCGGCCGCCACTGGTCGGGGGACGGTGTCCCTGTGTCACAGATCGGCCGCCACTGGTCGGGGGGACGGTGTCCCTGTGTCACAGATCGGCCGCCACTGGTCGGGGGGACGGTGTCCCTGTGTCACAGATCGGCCGCCACTGGTCGGGGGGACGGTGTCCCTGTGTCACAGATCGGCCGCCACTGGTCGGGGGACGGTGTCCCTGTGTCACAGATCGGCCGCCACTGGTCGGGGGACGGTGTCCCTGTGTCACAGATCGGCCGCCACTGGTCGGGGGACGGTGTCCCTGTGTCACAGATCGGCCGCCACTGGTCGGGGGGACGGTGTCCCTGTGTCACAGATCGGCCGCCACTGGTCGGGGGGACGGTGTCCCTGTGTCACAGATCGGCCGCCACTGGTCGGGGGACGGTGTCCCTGTGTCACAGATCGGCCGCCACTGGTCGGGGGACGGTGTCGCTGTGCGTTACGTGATGTGCCAATTGGCGTGTTTTCATCGGCGCTGAAGCATTGTGGACTACTGGGGTGACCAGACAGCGCCGCTAGTCGCTCAAAACCTTAGGCTCGTCTCTTACCAGTGAGGTTTGTCACCCATCCACAGGAAAAATTGCGTTGACATTGCATAGAAAAATTGGAGAGAAAAAAACGAAACAGTTGCGTTTGAAGAGACGCGAGAACGCACGGTGTCTTATGAGTTCTCGATGGTGTGACAGTGTGATTCGATCCATTTATTCAATTAGATAAAGAACAGGCTCTGGCCACCCAGTTAGAGCTCAATTCAACACAGTGCATCAAATAGGTAAAAACACATAATTTCATCACGATTGAGTAAAGTATGTAAATCAATGTTTTTGACTTTAATTCAGACGATTAAAAAGTAAGACATCCGAAAAGAAGTGTAAAAGAAGACCTAAAACTGGAACCAAGTACAGTAAAGTGGCATAAGAATACAGAACATGATCCGAGGGCGTGGTTGTTAGGTTTAACACGCGCATTGACGGGGGCGGGTACCCGCCCCCTCGGGTTTTTCGGAGACAGCAGAAAAACGTCGGCGCGCAGCGCCGCCGTACTTGGTATACCTTTTCCCTCATCATTTTTGCAACTTATGTGAAAATTTTAAGGATAGGTCGTCTCAGGTCAGGTCACCAATACAGGTCAAGTGACCCGACCTCAAAAAAGTTTAAGATAGCATAAGTCGGAGCAGGGTGAACTTATCCTATTGAAACTCATATCACATAATGGGCTCACCGAGTCCTCTAAAATATGTTCCGGTATTTTTGATATCGATGACCTAAGGTCAGGTACGAAGCATGACCTCTCCTTTGGTAATACATGGGAAATATGGTTTTTACTGAATAACTCAGTAACAGGTGGTGATAGAGCGTTTATTTTAGCTTCATTAGACTCGCCTTGGCTTTGCGGTTCTAATGATATGCATTTTATATAATTTGACCCTGACCTGACCTCAGGTCAGGTCAAATCTTTGATTTGACCTAGCAAGGTCAAATCATATATCATTCGATTCGGCTTGCTGCGAGGATTCATAGAGTTTAAGTTGTTTTGCTCTATCTTTACTTGTTCAGATGTAATGACCGAAAAACTTAATTTACATGTTATCCCTCTGACGGCATGTGACGGCATGTTTTTTGACCTCTGGTGACCTTAAATGTGACCTGACAAAAAAATGGTTCAAATATTTTCGATGGAGAAGCGGATGGGCTACCCAACGCCGTTTACCGTTTTTTGCTACCTACCGTGGTTCTCGAGATCTTGGGGGGCGGGTACCCCGCCCCTCGTCAATCCGAAGGTGGCTCAGACCTCCGTCAATGCGCGTGTTAAAATGATGCCTCCAAGAAGTGATGCTCTATGACAAATGTCGTGATTTATTCGGAAAATCCTGTCTACGCCCCTGCCTTGATCTTACTGTCGCCTTCCATCGTTTCAGTCACCTCTCAGTTGTCACAGCACTTGAAAAACCGGCTTTAAGCGGCGCAGTGTCCGTGACGAATGAAATCAAAGGAAATACTGGCACCATACTGTTTCCAGCAGGTGGAAAATATTTGTTTCGGTGCTGAAGCCTCCTGACCATTGCATTTGCATCTGACCAATGCATCCGTTGCAGTGGGGAGATATATGAGGTGCTCTAAAGGCATTGACGGGAAGCAATGTGGGTTGAAAGGATATGATGATAGTTCATTTGTTCAGCGCCCACCACCGGCGTTGCGCAATCACATGGGTGGCATATCTTTGGGCACCATAGCGAAACTTTCGATGGGTGGAGTTGAACTTCAACACTAAGAAGGATCCATGAGATGACTTCATATATCAGGCCATCAGATGACTGGAGTTTACGGAAAGTGAAGACAGGGTTTGGTTACCTCATCAGGACAAACATATACTGAAATTCGATTCAGGTTGTAAACTGCATCGCCCGGTTCCTAATCCGAAATGTATAGAGAGCTAATGTCCCCACCCCGTCAATAAGTGGGCACCATGCAATGGATGGGATCCGTGCACCAATTGTTTTTAAGCGAAGGGCTAGTAAAGTCTCATGTTTAAGCAAACTATAGCATTGTTTTTGCTGAGCTTTTGATAAGCCTACAAAAATTTGTGCTTCTCTCAGGTTAATGTCCGCATATTGAAATTCATTTCATTAAGCGCAAAAGCCCTAGTAACGCATGTGTGGCATGACCACATGATGTGAGCAGGAAGCTTATTACAATAGTTATGATCTGACGATAGCGTTATTGGTGCCCGCTTTATACATAGTGCTTGCCAGACACGTTCCTCGAAATTTAGATTTTGAACGATACTGACGTAGGTAATCAAACCATCTTTTATAAAATATATACCTGATCTTGCAATGTCATCATCAATGAATGTATGTATGTATGTGCTGTGTACCTACATCTGTTTTTTTATATTCTCATGTGCGTTTTCTGTCGTGTCCGGGTGGTCCGTAGGTGTGCTTTCTGCGGTGACTTGTGTAACGCTGGCGCCGCGGCTCAGGTACGCCGGTGGGGACGCCTCAGCGCACCATCATAGTGGGCGGCGCCGCCGCCGCCGGCAAGCCGCCCGCCTCGGCCGGCGGCGCCGGCGGCGGCAAGTTCGTCATCATGGGCGGGTCGCGGCCCGGAACTCCAGCTCAGGTCAGTGGGCCGCCGGGCCTGTTTACCACCCGGGCACGCTCCATTCGCAGAGTTGTTTACGCCTCGGCGGCTGAATCGCAGAATGGCAGCCTGGCCCGCACCACGCTCTAATGCAACGCCAAAAACAACTGGCACGGCCGTATACGCTCGCGAGGCGACGTTCATTTCGCGGCTGGAAATTTATTGTCACTGAAAATAGAGCCCCCGTTGGCGTGTAGACTGATCATACAAGTAATAGCTGTATTCCCTTTTTTGCCCATCCTTGAGGCTGCGTCGGGCCTTTTTGGTTCGGCTTTGTGTGCTGTCGTCATTTTTCGCCGTCGGCCGTGAGTCGGGAGCCGGCGGCGTTATTGCTGCCGTTTTTGCTGAGCGGGCCCCGGCCTGTCTCCGGGGGAGCTCTCGCCTGTTGCCCCCCCTCCCCACTAATTAGCCTCAGGAGACGCGTCAAGGCTGTCACCAGTGCTGGGGCTGCCACGCTGAGAGCGCTCACCTCAGCCGAAGTCGCTGTGGTCGAAACTTTGTCCCGTGGTATAAGTTCGATGACGGGCCAAACATAAGGCGGTTTTAAAGCTTGAAATGGGCCTAGGCTTTGGTCTGAAAGTAACGTTGTTTATAATTGATAAAGACGAAGCTACATATTAAATCACCTTCTTTTGATCTCAGGATATTCGTGTATAAGAGACCATATACACACTGAAATTTGTCTTATGTTTTCTTTACAGATTAAAACTTATCTTGAATTCCTGCTTAAATGTTAGGAAATATATAACTGGAGGTAAAGACTTGAAAGAAAAGCCTACCAAGGCTGAGTAGATGTTATAGCAGTTTTATTTTTTGGAACAGGTTCATTTTTAAGAGGACGTATTGCTGCATTTGCTGTCATTACCTTCGCTGCGCCTAGGTTTGATATGGCTTCGACCTGAGTGTTGGCTAGCGGGACGGTTTTTTGGCGCAACTGAGGCAAACGCAACTGGAAAGGACTCTCTTTGTGGAGACGTCTCTTCGCAGTAAAGCGCAATTGGGCAGATGGAGCCCAGATTGCTCTCTCATAGGCATGTTTTCGGCGTTGGGGCCATCGCGGCCCGCCCGAGTGCAGCTGCAGTGGATGGTGGGTATTTTCTGCAGAGCGGCGTCCCGACTTCCACCTCCCCCATCGGCTATCGGTATATTCCCCCAGGGGTGGGCAGTGGTGCTTGGTCTAATGGAATGGCTCACTAAGGCGTTTCATTTTTACTTATGAAAAATAAAACTTTCGACTCTGCCATTTTGAGTTTGCCACGCGTATGTTCTCAAAATCGATGCGGTCGGTACTCTTTTTTAAGTCAAATAGTATTCAGAGTTCGCTCACATGACTGGCTTTTCGCATAGACATGTGAGTAATTCCGTGCCAGATTCACGAGTAAAACTGAGATTATGCACGGCATCTCCTCATATTGCTATGATTTGGCTTAGCCTAGAATCGAAATATATGGTCGAAATAGACCTTTAACTGTTATTACCGTTGCCACAGTGACGTTTGACATTTCTTTAAATGTAAATGTTAGTGACAGTGACACTGACGTTTTAAAACATTCAAAGCCTTTTATCGCAAAAAGCTGCATATATATTTGAAATCGGTTAACGGTTTTAGAGGGAGGATGTTGTAATATGTAAAATGAATGCCAGAAAGAGCTGGAAAAATGCATTTAAAAGGAACTGTGACACTTCCGTGCAATTCCAGACTGGGGTGGTTTTAGGGACAATCAATGTACAAAATGATGGATTTGGCCTTAGTTTGGCTGAAAACATGGCTATTAACACGCGCATTGACGGCGGTGCATTGTCCCCCCCCCCACCCGGGTTTTTTTGGAGATAGCATAAAAACGGAGGGACGTAGCGCCGCGGTACCTGGTATACCCTTTCTCCGATCATTTAACAACTTTAGCCAAAATTTAAATTTTGGGTCATATCAGGTCAGGTCACCAGTGCAGGTTAAGCAACTTCTCTAAAAAAGTTTAAGATAGCATAAGTCAGAACAGTTAACCTATCCGATTGAAACTCATCGCATCATGGGCTCACCGAGTTCTACAAAGCATATTTCGGTATTTTTTATATTGATGGCTTAAGGCCAGGTACGAGCCATGACCTCTACATTGGAGACACGTGGCAAAAATGGTTTAAACTGAATTACGTAGTAGTTGATGTTGCTACAGTGTTTATTTGAACGGCATTAATTTGCCTCAACCTTATTCTTCCCGTTCTAATGATATGTATTTTGACCTAATTGGTACCTTGAGATCAAATCCTATATTTGACCTGATTTGACCTAGCAAGGTCTTTTCATATATCACTCGATGTGGATTGCTGCGAGGATTCCAATGATCTAAAAAAATCCCTGCTTTTACTCATTCAGATGTAATGACTAAAAACCATCATTCACTTGCTATCCCTATGGTGGCATGCCTTGACCTCAAGTGACCTTAAATGTGACCAGAAAAAAGGTTCAAATGCTTTCCATAGAGAATTGGATTGGCTATCTATCACAGTTTACGATTTTTTGCTATCTAGCGTGGTTCTCGAAATCTTGAGGGGGCGGTACCCCCGTCAAAGCGAAAGTGGTTCAGAACCACGTCAATGCGCAATGCGCGTTGTGCATGGTAAGCCTAATATTTCATTTACCTACGCTAGCAATAAAAAGTCTCCAAATTAGCATGATGTCGGAGCGACGTTTGAGCTGGCAACACTTTGTGACAGCAAACCCGCAAACCCGTTGGATTTGCGCCAAAAATCAAAACATATAAATGAAGCGTTTTTTGGAAAGAATAGGTGACCATTAGGAAGTAAAGTGATATTGATAATTTTCTTTTATTTTGCTTGACATATTAAAACATAATTCACGTTTCAAGCTAGTCTCATGAAGTCAAATTTAGGACGTGGGTTTTAAAGATGTCCAGGCTCGAAAAAGTTGTCCACGCCGCACGCCCTGCGGGGTTTGAGCATGACGTCACTTTCCGTAGATCGCTTCATGTCACGTGACCAGACCTGGGAGGACGGGGTCGTTAGAGGGTGAATTTTGACCTTTTTCCGCGAACAGTGAGTTCTGGGGCAAAAGAAATGTTAATGTAACGGTTTTTCAGCATGCTCTTTCATATGGTTAACTCAGTTCAGAGCCCATTAGGAAGGGGCTACATTCCCTTTAAACGTAAAATAAATCAATTCAAAGATATGGAAATGTGTTTTCTTAGGTTTTGCTCGATGAAAGGATGTTCGAAAGGATGAAAGGATGAGTTAAAGGATGTTAAATCGGCAAGCTTTTTTACCTTAGAGGTCTCATAAAAACAATGAGTAGCTAGCAGCGACATATCGTAACACGAGCCCTGCCGGGGAGGGAGTGGAATTCGCTGCTCCTCCTCCTGGCTTTCCCATGAATAACGTAAAAACGAGGAGACGCAGAACAACACGGCTGACGGTACCTTATCCCGATTAATTTTCACGCACGTTGCCATGGTTTTTTTGGTCAGGTCACATCACGTCAAGAAGCTATTTAAAGTCATGCGACTCGACCTCAAAACCCAAAATCACGAGTTTGAAGCGGCGCCAAAGGGACGCGTGTTAACTGATCATTGCCAAACTTGCACAATGTGATGAGGTCATTGGGCTTACAAATCTGCTGTCACTGAACCTTTATTGTTGGCTGAGGGTGGGGTCATGTTTTGGCCACTCCATTGTAAGTTTATTGCGGAAGTAGAAATGGTTCCTTTTCAGTAAATACAATCTAGAGCACGTTGGCAGTCTTCAGTTTAATGTTTGAACATTTGACACATAAGAGGTCATCTGTAGTTACCTGAGCAGTCTGTGATTCTTTTGCGAATAACTTCGCACGAAATTGACATACAGCTTCCATTTTGATTGTTTTATGCTTGCCTTGTCCTTGGGTTTCGATTGATGTGTGATGTGGCCATACCAGGTCAACATGTGACCCTGACCAGACTTAAGGTCTTGTCATTTCTATCATTTGACTTAAGATGATCATGTTACATCCATTCGGTTGCAACGATGAGAGGACTGCAACGATGCTTAAAAAAATTATCTAGCTGCCGTTTTGTAATCATATGGAACCTTCTTTGAACTTGAATCGAACTCGAAAAAAATTGTTTGAAGAAAATGGAACTAGAAAAGGTTTATCGGGATGTTAATTCCGTCAACAAACTGTGTGCGTATCTGAATCTTAAATTCATGTGGCGCAAGGAGTTATTGCATGCCAAAAAAGAAGCAGAAAATATGTAAGAAATTGTAGATATTATAGACTACGGCTAATATCCTCGATTTAATATCTCGTTTCTGCCCAAACTCGTTCCCAAAACTTGTCGGTTGTGAAGAAGTGAACGGTGATATTCAGGCATTTTGAAAGAAAATGTTTCTAGCAACTGATACCATGATATTTAGCACATATACCTACTGGAAACAAAATAGCCAGCCGAAACTCTTTAGCAAAATTTCCTTTTATTTGGCCATGTTATTTGTCGTTGTTCTTCTAGAGGGAATATAGCATCTTCCTGCAATTCCAGGGTGGTTTTAGCGACAATCCATGTTGAAAATAATGGATTTGGCCGTTTTACTGAAAAAATGGCTAATAAACCTAATATTTCGTCATGTTTAGTTTTCCTCTGTGAGCAATAAAATGTATCCAAATTAGCCTGATGTCGACTCGTCGCATGAGCTGGAAATGATTTGTGCCAGATTGAAACTGTTTTATTTGCGCCAACAATGAATATGAATACAAATAAGGTGTTCATAGCTAAAAGGGGTTGCCTTAGGTAACCAGAGTAACACTGATCCATTTCTTCCATTCTTCGTGGTATATTAAAGCATATTTCGCATTTCAATACAGTCATTAAAGCCAGTTAAACTCATTTATAATCTACAGTACCAAATGCCTAGCACGTGGGTTTTAAAGGTGTCTAAGTAAGAAAAATGTGTCCGCGCAGCGGGACTTGAGCATGACGTCACTTTCCTGAGATCCTCATATTGCGTAAGCACGCCCGAGGAGGACGGGGTGAGTAGGGGGTGAATATTACCCTCTTCGCGACCGGTAGGTTCTGGGACAAATGAAATATCGATCAAATGGTTTCTCGGCATGCTCTATCACATGTTTGTTTCAGTTCAATTCCCATTTTGAAGGGGCCACATTCCCTTTAAATTATTTTTATATTTTCCTATCTCTACTCGTCGTACTGTAGCATTACATTAACAGCGGTTACAAGTTAGTCCCTCGGATATTTTTACACCAAGAAAAGGTATGTGCGTAAGACTGCATGGTTTGTCAACAAGGCAAATTGTCTAACGCCCATCATAATACTCGCGTCCCGGTTCACTTCAGATCGTGGGAGGGTTTACACAATGACATGGATTTTGTGTTGTGCTGTACCATTCACACGCACTCACACTATGTCGCAAGTTTCCTGCCGCACCCTTCGGACAGGGCACCGCACTGGCGCCATAGGCTCTCTTCCCGCCCCGCCCGGCAGCCGAGCCCTCACATGAGGCCCGGGCGAGACCGACCGTGGATCCAAGGCCGATCCCCGGCCCAACAGGACGCCGGCTGGCACGCGTTTTCACTGCTGCTGCACCCCCCGTTACCGTATTCCTGTGGAGACGGCCGCGAAAGGCTGCCAGTACCTTGTCCGGGCCTTCCAACCCAGCGTGACGCCTTTAGCTCGCCCGTGCCACAATGACATGGATAATACATGCGTAAAACATAGCACATCGGGGAAAACGAACAGAGTGGGCTTGCGGTCAGGCTCTGTGGGCATGTGTACAACCTTTCAAAGCTCAAGTTTCTTTCCGAAAGCTCGGACAAGGCACCGCTTCACTGCTGCCTCCGCCGATGTAAGGGGGGGACACCTCAATGGTGGTGCCCCCCCCCTGGTCCGTCTGATGAGGGTACGGTGTCCTTCCCATTCCGCCGCCTATCCCGCCTGTGCTGCAGCCCGATATAATGACAAAAGTGAGCGACCCCTAAACATTAGAAGAATGAGCTGAAATTTAGCGCGAAACTTCAACAGCACACATAGTTCACGGGTAACATCGAAATGAACCCAAGCTATCGGATTCGACAAAATGAAACACCCTTTAGCATCCCTTTATTGCCATCCATTTGTAACGGCCTGGCACTGACCAAGTTTACCTTGCCCACTCCAATGTGACGTGTCGTCAGATTTGAGTCCATTTGCCGTCCTTAATCGACAAAATGACTTCGTTGCTTTGGCCAAAGGAAAAAGGAGCGAATGCAGACTTAAATGGAAATATGTCTGTCCATTTCTGACTGGTATGTCCATTGCCGGTCAGACAGTGGTACGCTGTTGCACACTTCTGTTAGATATTGGAAAACTCCTGCCATGAGCCTGTGGTAAAGTTAAACTCTTTGTAAAGTTCATCCATGTATTTGTTCTCTATTGCTCCCCCATTACCATATCATTGGAAACTGGTGGCATACTTCAGCTGGGGCTGCCATTAGCAGATAATGTTTGTCCAAGTAGGGCTACTGCTCGTTTACGCAGACAACGTTAAAACTCCAGCCAACGTAGAGAGCACACCTCGGTAACCGGCGTCCATCCGAACTACCCCGGTACAGTCGCGTCCAGCCGGAGCTGACAGCCGGAGGTGCAACTCAGACCGCCGGCGGCGCCGGTTAGCAGCAGACGCCGCAGCAGACGACGACAGCCGCAGAAGGGAGAGCTGCGGCTGGCGGGTAGACCCGGACGGGATCGACGGGCCCGGCCGGGCGGTCCGCACCCCGCCCTTAATGGCCTGCTGATTAGTTTGTTTGTTCTTGTAGCTAAGTTCTCAGCGACAATGGCCAGCATCCAAGCCAGCCGCCTTATACTCGGTGTCGGGCTGATTGGAGCGTGCCTTTCTATTATAGTCCGCTGCGAATTTGCATAATGCTCGCTCAGAAGATAACAGCATCGGGAGATGAATTGGCTCGGCAATGGTTTTCACGCCGCCCGTCGACTGCCTTGTTGTAGGAACTGTTTTGACTGCATTAGCGTGGTTTTGTGCAAGACTTTATTGTGACTTCCTTATTGCCAAGCGTGTTTACTGTTAAAAATGTGTGCCCGATGATTGACTATGGAACGCTACTCTATAGATTCCATAGCAGTTCCAATTTACGTCATGGACTTGCAGCTGTAGAGTATTTTATGCATTTCCAATTAACTCGAATACTCTTCAAGTTTCGGCTTACGCGGTACGCCATCTTCTTGTAGTCAGAGAAGATGGCGTGAGCCGGAGTTTAGAGAAACTCAGAGAAGTCACAGAAGAATGTGTTGAGTATGAATATAACTAAAAAAATAGCAGTTTGCTAGTCAACAAAGTTTGAAATACTTCTTTAAATTTTCCTCACATAAAAAGCAGAAAAATTATTTTTCGAGAATGTAAATAATTTTGGATTTGAAATCCACTAAGGACACCAAGCTGACTCCGGACGAAAAAGTCTCAAATATCTGTTTTACAGCTGAATTTGATGCCGGAAATGAATTGTCTTACCCTACAAGGCTAGAATCCAAAAATGCTGAGCTCGGGAGCTTTTGGGAGATACTTTATCCGGAATCGATGTCGGTGAGATATGCGGGGCCAACGGTCAGTCAACGTTGAGTCAACGGGGCGCAGTTGACTCCGACTCCGGGCCCCGGTGAAGTAGTGAATCTAGGAAGTTCCGGTGCCCAATTAACAGGAAACCAGGCGTGCGGCCTCCGCGATCCCAACGACCCAGGCACCTAACGTTAACTTTTCACACAAAACTTTTACACCAAAAAAATGCTATTATCACGGAACATAAATGTGCAGTTTGTGTTACACATCTCAACGGAAACATATCTCAATTAAGTCTAGAAAAGAACACCTTTAGTATCTTTCAGAAAGAAACAGTGCCCGGAGTCGATTTGAAAATTGACACCCCAATATGCAGGCCTGCGTATATTTGGCGTAGCCTGGTTGATAAAAACCCGCGTTCCAACTTTGGCTGTTGTTTGTGAGTTTTGTATCTTTGACCGGTCGTTATCTTTGACCCTCAGGTGGGGCAGCTGGGGAAGAACGTCTTTATCATGCAGGACGACGGCATGATGAGTGTCAAGTCCTGAGCCAGACCCAAGGCAAGACGACTAGACACTGCAGTGGAAGGACCGGGGACCATACTGTCTGCAAAGGAAAAAGGGTATCTTTCATCGCTGATGATTGGAGATACCCTGTTCCGTTTGCACGGCAGCGTAGTGGAGGGTCGGGCGGCTGCCGGTGACCAGGAGGCCGTTACCATGGCACCAGCAGCGCCGCGGCAGGGGTATCAGCCGGCTGGGTCTGGCCAGAGGTGAGCCGACCTCGGCTCTGTGGGACTAGGGCGAGAAGACCGCTGCTGCTGCTGCTGCTGCCTGCTCGGGTGTCTGCGAGTGGAGCAGCCGGCTTGGGCCCGGCCGCCACCGCCTCCGGGACCGGCTGGGGCGGGGCCCGCCGCGGTAATCCGATCTCCCGCCGGCGCCGGCCTGATTGAAACGCCCGCGGCTAAGCCGAATGCTAACGAGTCCAGAGTGGGCTGCTCTGCTTTTGTTAGGGTAGGATTGCCAGCGCGGCGCTTGTGGCGACTTAGCCTTGTTACGAGTGAGCTGGAGCCGGTCTTTTAATCAAGTGTGTGTTTTTGTGTGACTCATTCTCATGAAATATCTGCTGGTAGTAACATTATTGACGCATTCACTGCATAGGCGGATCCAAGGGAAGGAAGTAGGGACACTTCCCCACCTCCACTTTCTCACCTTCACCTTCTCACCCCCTTTCCCACCAGGGTGCGAGTATGGGCACCCCTGCGATAGGATTTTGCGCCCACCTGATAAGTTTCGTCTCCCAAAAGTGGTGCCCTCTGGTCCGGATGGCGCCCCCAACCGTGACCCGACCCCCGTCCGGATGACCCCCGCCTGAATAAAAACCCTGGATCCGCCTATGATTCACCGACATTCATTTGGCATTGCATCAAGGTCTCATTCCGTGGATGTGTAAAAGGTGGTGTATACATAATGAAGCAGGAATGGAGGGATGGTAGATTAGAGCCCCGGGTGCGCCGGGATTTACTATGCAGTGGGTATTTGGCGGTCCGCTCGGTTGCAGTGGCGCTGGGTGTGTGGATGTCCGCTGCTCCCGGCGGACTGCGCAGGATGCCGCGATGAAACGGAGGGAATACAATGTCTCTCAGAGCCGCTGTTGTCTCTTCGCGGTCGGAAACGAGATCTGGTCGGGGACACACAGGTCCGGAAATGGCTGAAAAGCCGCCGTAAATAGTCTCCGCCTGCACTCGGAGGCTTTGTCGGCCTGTACACAATGCAATCAGACGGCTTACCCGGCTGCGTGCTGAATGCACTGCTGCGGTCATAAACAGTACCGGGTTGAGCGTTAGAAACAGGGGTTCAGAGCACAATGGCTGGCAACGTACCCATCTTTTGAGCCTTAGCCCTGTGATAAAGCACGGCAAGATGAAGTTAAAATTATTTATATCCACACCACGTCTATTTTGGACATTGCTAAGTGTATGAAACACGAGAGCAGTGGCGGATCCAGGGGGGTAAAAAAGGCATTTGCCCTCCCCCAAACGGAAAAGCTAGGGGCAAAACTATGTTTTTGCCCCCCAAGCGATCGATCTCCTTTTTCCCCCGACCCTTTTTAGTTTTTAGGCAAGATTTAGGTGCTTTAACCCTCAACTTCAAACAAAAGCAGTTAAGTTCAGTGTAAATATTGGGCCTTGGATAGGAAAAAAGTATCTGAGCCCATATTTTTCACCCCGTGACGTTTTTTTCGCCTCAAATACCCATAATTCTACCGGCGAATCTGTAGCGCAATCTTTCACTGCGGGACGTTTTTTCGACTTTGGTTTGGCCCTCCCAAACCGACCGGCTAGATCCACCACTGCACGAGAGGAATAATCTGGGAGTCGGCTCCCCTTTCACCGCTGCGCTAGCCGAAAACAGCGCCGCAGGCCCTGCGTTTCACCGCTGCGCTAGACGAAATTAGCGCAGCACACAGTTGTGAGACCACTCAGCGTTGCAACCGGGGTTGATGTAAGGCTGGACGCAGTGTTGCAAATGCCCTGCTGGCTCGTTGGTTGCACACTTCTCCACCCATTCTCGCCGATCAGCGGAGGAATGCTCTCTCGCGGCGACCATTGGATGCGTCTGCTGCTGCTGTTCGGCATTGGCACGCCTTCAGTCTTCTCCGGCGGCCCGAAATAAAATCAATACCAGTTCTCTCAACTGGGCAGTGATAGCGTTTCATCATTGTGTCGTGGTGGCGTGCGGTGGGTGCTGGGCGGGCGGAAATGGAACAGGAGCGGGCGGCGGCGCTAATCACGGCACCGGCCAGCCGGGTCCGCTCCCAGGCTCCCACACCACTGTCAGGACCGCGCCGCCGCTGAAATACCGGCCTCATTGATCTACTGCGCGGCCCTCTCCCACCATCCCGCGCACAAAAAGCGAAGTTGGCTTATTAGAGTGATGTTTTAACGAGCAGACAGACTGGGACGTGTCTATTATTTCCGATGCCGGAGCTCGCCTACTTGCTCGTAGTTATCACTGTTCCGTTTTTAGTCTAATTCTGGCTCCACTAAAACGCATAGTTTTAGTGGAGTCGACATCAAGCCTGCTCTCCCATATTGAAATATGGCATTTAAAGCCAAAGCTGCCTCCGTTCCTGGCGCTTTTTGTATCGAAAATATCCACCCACGGGAGTGTCCTGGCTGTTTTGAATGTGGCTACAGAGAGTAAGGGATGGCAAGATCCGTGTGCAGAAAGGGAGCACCAGATCAATTGACTTGGATTTACCCAGCTGAGAGGGGTTGGTCACGTGATGTCGGTGACAGCGCTAGACAAGTTCAGTCTCGCACTGCCACCACCATAGCCGCCCCTGGCCCTTATCAGACAGAAAGTGGGAATCAAGCTTCCTCTGTTCAACATCTCTTCTTAACCACTTTGGCGTCATTTCACTTTCTTCTCGTAGATTGCAACACGACTTGCTCTTTCTAAAAGGTCTATTTTCGAACAAAATTAGGTCATCAGAGTTGCTCGAAAAATTCCCATTGCATGTGCCATCCCGATCAACTCGCACGCTGCTTCTTTTCGCTGAGCGCCGCGGTCGTGTCAGCACCGTCAATAACGGCTTCCCTCAGCATATACCGAGGGAGTTAAATGCATTTCTGCGCCGGGGAAATGCAGATTTTTTCAACGACTCTTTTATCACTTTTAGGAAACATGGTCTTGCATATATTCGCTCTGTTTAGCTTTTATTAACGTCACTTTTACCATCGGTTTTATCATCAGCTGCAACTTTCTCATCACGCACATTTTGATGTTTTTACCGCTTTTTACATGTGTATCTCTCATCTGTGTACATAGCTTTCCTTTTATTTATATCGACTTCGCCTATTATCGGATCATGTTCTGCTGGTGACTTACTTGAATAAATAAATAAATAAATAAATTGAAACAATTATTGGTCCGGGGAAAATACAAACGAGCTAAGATTGCTATGTCTTGCTAGATAATGTGAATAACTATTCAAAGGCTGTTAAAAATCATGATGACGCAGGTATTGAGTAATTTTGCCTCACCCGCCTATGCTTTATAAGGCAATCCCTACAAGTGCTATCAAACTTGGAGAATGAGATCATTTCAAAATACGACGTTAAGCAGGTTTCACCTAGCCAGGTATAGATAGTTCGAAAAGTTTGTGCTCTGTAGATTGAAGGGTATCGTTTAGAATTTGGTAAGACTACAATAAATCGGGAAGTGCTGAAAATGGGTGTGTCGATAGTGCCTACTAACGAGGTGACATCCATGTTATGGTGACTAGTCAAACAAAGGCAAACAATGACAACCAGCCGGACACCATTTATCATCTACTCAACAAACATCAATAAGATCGAAACTTGCCTTTAACACTTTTGGACAACCGGTACATGAATTTTGTTATAAAAATACCTTCACTGGTGTTATTTTTCAGCTTGGTTTAGAGTTTATTTTCACACAAAGTACCTGTTATAGGTACCAAATGCGGACTAGATGAGTGTTTCCCTGCTCATCGGTAACTCTGGTAGTAGTATCAGCCCACAGATAACGAGACTGTTGCCAAGACGTTCCAGGTTTATGGGAACTCCCTCAAACTTACTATGCCCCAATTAAAACTGTAGCCTGAAGCATGGCAGATAAAATTATTGCCGCGTGGAAAGCTCCCTCCACTTTGGTATGGGACGAGGAAACGAATTTGAATTGCTATTCGCATTTCGATAAATGGTATGAGGCATGCCTGGCATAGCCATTTTGGGTGTTTGCAAAAACATGTCGCGTCATTGTCTCTGCCGCGACTGAGCCGTTGAAAGGAAAGACATGGAACAATAAACCACCATTACTGGCGGTCCTGATATAGTTTCACTGCTGCATATATTAGATTAGGCAAAATTGCTTCTAAAAATTAAACATATATGTATGGACCTATGCCTTGATAAAAGAAACGGTGGATCTTCAGCAGAAAAAGAAACTTAAAGAGGGAGGAGTTCTGTGTATTTGCATTGGACTAGTTATATTCTTCCATATTCCTCTAATTCGTATTGTTCGAACTTACTGAGATAGCTATTTTTGGTGTGATTTGAAAAGCGGGTCCGATTGTTAATTAATTACGCCATGGTCTAGGGTTTTGCCACATATGTCTTGTTGGAGGAATGGTGACGGAGAGGGGGATGGAAGGCAAAGCTGCGAGCGTGTCCGGCAGGGTGACATGGGGCCAGTCCACCCACATTGCCAGCGGTGCCGCCCCGGTAAGTCCCATATATTTCTACACGTCTCGTAATCCATGCGATGATCGGTTTCCAGCCAGCGAGCGAGCCAGTACCGCTTCAGAGACACCACCGCGCTTCAGTGTGATGTGCTCAAGATGCACTGAAATCAATTATTGCTTTGGTTAACCCGGCACCGCCTGGACCCTTGGGGTACACACCACCGCCTGGGGGTCTGATCGCACCCCCTATGATCTCGGAAACTAGAAGTGATACGGAAAACATTAAAACATCGCTAGAAGAGCCTTGCCGTCTTCTAACCACAGTGAGCCAAAATGGATCAAATTTAGACCCATTTAGAAAATCACTTATAGCTCGGGAACCATCAGACTCAGAATATAAACTTCAATGTGTTCGCCTGGACCCGATAATCCAAATGATGTGCAGCATGACCTAGGATGTAATGTCACATTATGGCCCTGACCTTAGGTCAAATGACCTTTCAAGGTAATGTTGCATATTATTCGAATCCTTGGGTCATGCTCATTGCTCATTACTATGATACCAAATTTAAGACTATCTTGTTTCGTTCAAAAGGTACAGATCGGGGGGAGCGCCATCCCTCTGGTCCGAATGGCGCCGCCCCCCGAAAAACTCTCAACTTCAGTGTAAACATTGGGCCTTGGAGAAGAAAAACAAGCATCTCTTGGCAACATCTTCAACTCTGTGCCTTTTTTTGCTTTTTGGCTTTTGGACTTATCCCGAAAACCTGTCGTTCAGTTAAATTATGGCGAAATGTTTCGCTGCGTGACTTTTTTCTCTTTTCGGCTTTGGCTTGCACCCTCCCCCTCCAAACCTACCGGCTAGCTAGATCCGCCACAGTGTCAGGATTGGAAGGAGGGCGGCACATGAGAAATGCAGTATACAAAATTACCTGCACCTTCTGCTAACAAAAGTGCTTAGACGACCCGACAAATTAGAGTCCGTTTTAGGGAGCTCCTAGGTCATACAAGAAGAAAAAAAGAAAAACGCTTCGGAGACCATATCAAGTAACGCTATCCAGACTCTCAAACCACCTATAGTTCTTCCAAAACAGAAATATTGCATATTTGTAAGGATGACGCCCGATGTAAAATCATGGAGTCCAGAAATCTGCTATCAGAAACCCAATATGAGCCAACAGCTAATATCGTGGCGTATAATCCGACCTGTGCTGTATATTGGTCCTTTAACTTGTTGTACCGCATAACTCCAATCTGCAATGTCTGTCCTGTAAATGTCCCATGTCACCTTACATCCTGTATGTGTCCGATGCTTTTTGCCGGTATCATAGTACATATTCTGTGTGATTATCAGTTTTAAAGTGGCGTTAAAAATGACCCTTATTATCTGCCAAGTTATTTTCTATTTTAGACCTGAATTAATATTGAAAGAATAAGCACATTGATAGGAGCTTTCGACGTCGCGTCATCCTCAGCTATCAGCTATCACTACGTCAGCCATCAGCTATCAGCTATTACTTCATCCTCAGCTGAGGATGCCGTGACGTCGAAAGCTCCTATCAATGTGTTTTTCTTTCAATATTAACTTAGGTCTAAATTAGAAAATAACTTGACAGATAATGGTCATTTTAACACCACTTTAAAACTTATAATTATAATGCTGCTGCCAACAGTGCTCCGCTTACTTACTATTCTGTGTGATGTTTGTCTTCAACGTCTACGTTATTGTACAACCGTATATAATTTGGAATCGCAGTTTGAAAGTACTGCCTGATGCTAAAGAATTCCTTTCCAGCTCGACAAAGAATCGTTTTTAAAATATTGCGTGTCTTTTTGGCCTGATTTGTTACATAATGTCAATGTAAGACAGCATTCCTTCACATTCAACCAGACCACAACAATAGATAGAAATGTGAATGGGCGGATAATATAATGCACATCAGACAAACGAGGCCAGTGTCATCGATTTGGTCTGCGAATAAGGGAATAGTTCCTCTGTTTGGCGCATTGATGCATGTGTTTTCAAAAGCTGAGATTGCAGCATCTATGCACATCCTTACAGCTGACATAGCCAACGGCCTTTGATTGTTTACAAAAGGCATTTGTTCTAGAGTCTGCGATGTTTACAGCGCGGATTAGAACACCAGACTCTCTGCTCTGCATCACAGACATAGCCGAGTGAAGGGGTGGTCGCCCCTCGGGGGCGCATCCAGAATTTCCCAGAAGTTGCGGTTGCTATTGAGGGGCGTCCTTTTGTGGATTCTAACAGGGTCGACGCAGATACCACGCAAATTGACGGGGGCGGGCACCCGCCCCCTTGGTTTTTCGGAGATAGAATAAAAATGGCGGCGGGTAGCGGCGTTTTACTTGGTATACCCTTTCTCTGATTATTTCTGCGACTTAAGCGAAAATTTTAAGGTTGAATCATCTCAGATCAGGTCACCAGTGCAGGGTCTGACCTTTCCAAAAAAGTTTAAGCTATCATAAGTCAGAACAGGGTGAACCTATCCGATCGAAACTCATATCACATAATGGGCCTACCGTGTTCTACAAAACGTGTTCAGGTATTTTTTGTTTCGCTTACTTAAGGTCAGGTGCAAGCCATGACCCCTCAATTGAAATGCATGGGAACATGACTTAAATTGAATAATTTAGTAATGGATGGTGACAGAGCATTCATTTGAACGGCATTATATTTGTCTCGTCCTTGCAGTTCTAATAATATGCATTTTGACCTGATTTGATCTTCACCTGGCCTCAGGCCTGGTCAAATCCTATATGTGACCCGGCTTGACCTAAGAAAGTATTATTATATATCATTCGATTGGGCTTGCTGCGAGGATTGTAATGGTCTATATTGTTTTGCTCCATCCTGATTATTTAGTGCAGATGTAATGACTGAAAACCGTCATTTACATGTTTTTCCTTTGGCGGCATGCCTTGACCTCTAGCAACCCTAAATGTGACCTGACAAAAATGATGCAAATGTTTTGGATATATATTTGAATGGGCTGTCCAAAGCCGTTAACCGTGTTTTGCTATCTGGCGTGGTTCTCGAGATCTCGGAAGGGGTGGGTTACCCGCCTGCCCCGTCAAAGCGAAGGTGGCTCAGACCCCCGTCAATGCGCCTGTTAAAAGGAGCTGTCAATGTGCTTCCAACGTTTATTTCCCTGTGCTTTCGGGTGCTGTTTTTCAAAATTGTCCCTCTTTGCGCCTCATAGATACCTTTTATCCGCCAAACATGGATTTGATCACTAAAAGGGCCGCGTTCCTCAAAAATTGATGCCTTAGGTTGAAGACTTACATCGCTGCATGTGCTCCTTGGCACAGAGGTGCTATCTATTTTTATTACAGAGGAGGTGGGTGGAGGCCCCTGCCGCACTTCCTGGATCCACGCCTGCCCCTTGATCCGTGGATGAACCCCTCCCCCTTCCATCCACGTCGAGCGCTACTATACGACGCCGAGGGTATCCATTAAGACACCTCCACACGTTTGCGAAGTGTCGAGACTATGCGAAACAGTTAAAGGGAATGTGGCACCTTAATGACGAGATTTTGACTGGGATAGCCAAGTTGTAAAGCATGCCGGAAAACCCGGTACTCAAATATAATTTGTCTTGAAACTCAAAGTTTCAGTAGATAAAAGTTAAAAACCTACCTGAAATGTGCCCGTCATGTACCCTAAGCAGCAGGCCACAGTTGTCAGCTGTTGGTGTGACGACACATGCTGACGTCACGGTGAATACCAGCTAATCGAAGCTTTTGAAGCCTATTGAATATGGTAGTGGTTGCCAGATTGTGACATAATCCACAGACAGGTATTTAGTTGTTTTCCCCAGAGGCGCATTTTAAAATAAAAATATTGAGCTTATACATTTTTTCAGAAAAAATCATGGACGCTACCATGATTTTCGGCTAAAAGTACTCCTAATTACACTAAATTCCAGGATTCGACCAAGGCGCCACATTCCATTTAGCTTAACGCTGAGCTCAGAGGGTCCACCTGGCAGAGGCGTCCCGTTCCCCGGGATCGCCCATTGTTGGCCACCTCTCCGCTGTCAGTGGTAGTCTCCTGATTGACCGCTGGACCACCAGTGTTGGGAAGTCGCTCGTCAGAGCCAAGTCGACGCGCCACGTGTTTGAAAAAGTCAAGCTTCGACACATCGCCGCATTCCTGTTCGAAGTCGATTTTTATTTAGCTTTGTTTTCATCAGGCTAATATTCCCCAGAGGTTAGGTCGATATTGCTGAAATTAGGTGGACTTACAAAACCTCGTATATATAAGAAAATAGCATAGCTAGCAACGTTTTTTAACGTCATCCGAAGGCGCTGAATGGCTCTTTTGTTTCTTTGGCACCGAATTTGTAGTTAGGTCAAAAGCTAGGGCACTACAGGTCACGGAATATCATGCACATTAGTAAATAACTCAAGGTCAAAACATCACACGGGCTAGATGTATGCAGAAATCATCCCACCGAGGAGACAAGATAGAACAGTGCTTGTACAACCATTTAAAAGCTGTTAGGATTACTTATCGATAGTGCCTACCATGATTGGGCCAACTCTACTTGGAGGTCAATCAAGGTCGAGGGCGATGTGCTTCCCATATCGTAGGGCATGGACCATTTCACCAATAACTTTCGACCTACAGAAGATACGGCCATTATTGAAGCATCATTGTAATCCTCGCGTCCGTACAAACAGAATCATGCACAGTTTTACCACGCTAGGTCGAATTCGAACGTTGAACTAACCTCAGGTTAACTTATGGACCCGAAGTAATCTGGTATGACCCTGATTTACACCATTCCACTCGCAGTGACAATGCAAGCACATTGAGGGTGGAACGGAAGTTCTGTTTGGTATGAGGTTATTGGCTGAATTATCGTTAACTGCTTCGTTGACCGGGGATGTCCTGCCAAAGAAAACAGGTCAAATATCAAGAAAATTTGATAGGTCTATAAGAATGAAGGGAAAGCAGACATTTCTTTTCCGGCCTATTGTAGTACCCATCAAGCGCACCAGTGTTGTATAAGCGACAGAAGCTCTGTTGATCACGGTGAATATACTGTGATTTAAGCATTTCGATATTTGAAGATTTATCAGCCCCCGGATCTTCCGAAAGCTCATCTTTTTCTTTGAGAGTGGAGTTAAATGAAATTGGGATGTGTTACGATTTAACTCTGCAAGTTTATTGTTCGGGAAAGCAACATTGGCCGCCGCGCTGGTACCTAACAAGGAAGCCATATTTCCGTTCCGGAGCTAGATCAGCCACAGGAAATGGCTCATTGTATAAAGACAATACCATACATGGAAGGTGCAGCATGTTTGTCATCAGCTTTCTAGAACTATTGGATGCTGTTAGACTCATTTATTGCTAATTTTATCTATGAGTAATTAATATAAAGTCAGACGATTGCGGATGAGCCCGTAGTTTTCAATACAGCCACGGGGCGGTGCTAGTGTGCCGATGTAAAGAGATACCCCTATTTTATTCTGCTACGAGCAGGCTGGAGTTTAAACTTAAAGGGAATGTGGCACTTTGGTCGAATCCTGGAATTTAGTATAATTAGGCGTACTTTTAGCCGAAAATAATGAAACCACCCATGACTTCTCTGAAAATTATACCATAAGCTCAATATTTTTATTTTTAAAATGTTCCTCTAGGAAAAGAAATAAATATCTGCCTGTGGATGATGTCATGATCTGGCAACCACTACCATACTCGAAACGCTTCAAGGGCTTCGATTGGCCGAAGCTCACTGTGACGTCAGCATATGTCGTCACACCAACAGCCATGATAACTGTAGCCTGCTGCTAAGGGTACATGAGGGGTACATTGCAGGTAGGTTTTTTTCTACGGAAATCTCGAGTTCCGAGACAAGTGATATATTGAGTACCGGGTTTTCCGACTTGCTTTACAACTTGGCTATCTCAGCTAAAATCACGTTATGAAGGTGCCACATTCCCTTTAACACGCGCCCCGCTGCCCCTGGCATGCGCGCCCCGCTGGCCCTGCTGACGCGCCCCGCTGGGGCCCCTGGCATGACGCGCCACGCTGGGGGGCGTTTTTCGCCCCCTCCCCTCCGTATCTCATTTCCCAGGACACATAGAGAAAAATTAAGGAGAATGTTCGAAAGCTCTTGACAAATGAAGAGAAATTATAAGAAGTATTTTTATGTCAGGTTAATATTGAGGTCCGCAAAGGTCAAAGAAGGGTCCATTGGCTTACAAACGGGCTGTATACGTTCACCCCTCTAGATTTTACTCAGTGGAGCTAGAGAAAATATTGATGCATCATTGGATTTCTCCCATCGTGACGAATCGAATGATGTATAATATGACTTTGCTATGTCTAATTTTGAAAATGACCTCACATCGAGCTATGTCAAGGTCACATGGTGACCTGGTATGGTCATGTTGCATATCAATCAATCGACTCCCCGTGACAATATAATCACAATGCAAGCAAAATGAGACCTTTATCTCAATTCAGTGAAAAGTTATTGGCAAAACAATCACTGTATGTTCCTGTGACCTGACATGACCTGACCTTTGAGAGGTCAGATGATCAAATACTCAGGTTAAAGTCAAGATTGTGGTACGAATACACGCTTTGATAATTTTCAGTTTTATCCATCCAGTTTTTACTGAAAAGGATCCCTTTTCATGTTTTTACCATAGACTTGTAATGGGGTGACCAAAAAATTTACTCCACCTTAGGTCAACAGTACCAAAATTCCGAGATAGCAGATTTTTAGACCCTAACGACCTTATTATATGGTGAAATTTTGAAACTGATCGGTTGACAGAGGTTCTCTAGGCACTGTTTCAAACTCGTGATTTTGGGTTTTGAGGTTTGGTCACTTGACCTTCAATAGCTCCTTGACCTGGCATGAACTGACCTAAAAAAAATTCAGAAGCGTAATATTGATTAGGGATAAGGTACTGTAGTTTCGTTGTTCTGTGCCTCTTCGTTTTTCCGTGATCTGGGAAAAACCAGGAGGGGGGGCAATTTCGCCCCCCTCCGGCCGCGTGTTAAGACAAAATGAATGGTGCAGCACTGTTCCTAGACTTGAGGGGAATGCCAAAATCAGAGGGGTACCATGCACTGCGATGAGTGACATAGGCTTATATATGCATCCCTTACATAAACTAACTGCGCCGGTGGCTGTGCTGGGCCTGGCCGGGCCGGGACTGATGTCCTGGAACGGCACTTTGCGTCAGAGGTCGCCGCGGGACAGCCGGCCTGGAACAGCTCCGGGCGTGCGGCCCGGGGTCAGCTCCGGGCCGCGGGGCCTGCAGCACCATCCTGCATCAGTCACCCAGACAGATGTGTAAATTTGCCAGGCCATTAGCGTCCGACTGCTGGGTCGCCATCGGCGCCGGCTGGAGGGGCGGGGGTGTGGTAACGTTGCGGCGGAGTGTCACCTGTAGTTGCGGCGGAGTGTCACCTGTAGTTTCGGCGGAGTGTCACCTGTAGTTTCGGCGGAGTGTCACCTGTAGTTGCTGCGGAGTGTCACCTGTAGCTGCGGTGGAGTCAATGACCATTCTCTTTAGCGCGGGTCGGGCCACTTCCCACGGGGGTGGGCCCCCTACTGAAATATGGGCGTTGGAATTGGAGTGCAATGAAGCTCGCGTGATTGAATTACTTGCTGTTTTGTGTAGGTAGGTTTGACTGAGGTAATTAGGTCAGTGGCTTTTAATTGATGTTAAGCGACTGGGTAACTCTATGTTTGAGTATTGGGCCTGGGATTTGTAGAATTGCCGTTTTTCGTATGTGGACGTAAGACCTCCGCCGTGGTTTGACCGGGGTCACCTCGTGACCTAATATGACCTGGGTCGAGGTAAAAGTGACTTGCGTATATAATGAGGTGAGAAAAGTGGTGTTTGTTTCTTAGATTGGTAAGTTATTGTAAATACTGTTTTGACTCTGGTGATTGGATGACTTGGAAAGTAAGGATGCCTCTGGGATCCGTGGGGTGTAAAACGTTGTTTGGCAGTTGTTTGAATTTTGTGGTTATATATGAATAGTTTTCCGTTTTATGGGGTGCCGCCTGCCTCGGGCAAACAAAACCGGACCTGTGACCCTGGGGGGGGTGTGGAAGTTTAGCTGAATGGCTCGGCTCTAAAGTGAAGTGAGGTGACCTTGGTTTCGTGCCTCCTTGGGGACCCGGGGAAATTGGGATGATGGGAAATGAGGGGCACGGGGCCGTTAAGTTAAAGTCACAGGTCATGGTCATTTACCCCAGTGTTCCGGTCAAATAACATTATTCAGTTTGACATATCATATGCTATAACTTCATATTAAAGGCTACTCCATTTCAATGTTAAGGTCAAAGGTCTGTTTAAGGTCAAACCCTCATTTCCCACACAAAGGCTGCAATAGCACCAATTATATTGTATATTATTGAGAATATGTAAGATTGGTTTACCATAGGTCAGTGACTGAATGGCCTTGACCTCAAACTTTCAGAGATCATTATATGGCACCTTTCCTCTATGCTCTTGGCCCGCATTCTGTGTATTCCCGACTTTTCCGCACAATCTCGGCACTTCCCAATAGGTCTCCAACACGGCCCAGATTTGACTTTTATGACCTCGTTTGACCTGGAAGATATTGACCTAGGTTAATGAAACTTTGTTATTATGTATATCACCATTACCCCCACACACTCCTAAAACGGGCGTTTTTCTAGCCCTCTTGGTTTTTTAATATTATGGGGAGCACTTTAGGACCCCGCCCCCTCCACTGCACGTTGAAATTGAACAACCCGGCTGGACGTTATCTTGCCAAGAAGAGCTCTTCTCTTCTCTCTTATTATCAATCGCCTTTGTACCTCACGCCTCTGTGCGAATGCAAAACACCGGTAGTTCCCTTGGCCATATAGTAGTGTATTTTTCTCCTCTTCCGCTCCCCGTCCCAAGAATAACAGCAACAAGAATGTCCTCGCTATAAGAATGTTGCTCTTATTCCTCAGTCAGTGACACCATTGCATTCTGATCACACTGTCACATGACTGCGCCCATTGCCTACGGGAATTGGCAGACACAACACACTTCCCTGCTAGAAAACAAATGCCCAAGACACCTACTTCACGGTTCCGGCTAGTAGCGCATTGGTGCTCTACGAATGCGCTGACTCCTACGCGTTGGCTCAGGGCTCTGGGATGGAACGGTCACATGATCAGGTTCATTAGGACGTGCAGGGGCTCCCTCTTCCACTCTGGCGTAACTACCCCCGACACCTGTAGCTCCAAGAGGGACCAGGTCCGGATCAGCCCCAGAGAGGGTCCCACTTCCAGTTGAAGTCATTCGGCGAGCGCGGTGAGGCGGTAACCCACCGGCCCAGTCTGTCGTCCTCCTTGGACTAGGCTGCCGTGGGTCCCATCTTTCACTCCTGGAGCTCTCACACGGACATTGTCACCTGCCTGCCAGCTTGGCAGTTACCTCTTCCCCGAATTGTACCGGGTGGTGTACTTCCGCTGGGACTTACCCGCATTTTTCCAGAGACTGCCGTCTACTGCAGCCTTACCTGGCATCGTGTCGAGAGAAGTCCTCATCTCCCGTCCCTTCAGGGCATGGAAAGGAGACGTGCATGCCGTAGGATGAGGGGTGACACAGTAAGCCTGAAGGAAACTTCTGACATACGCCTCGACTGGCTGGCCGGTCATCCTCACACCTGTCAGCGCGTCTTTGATCGTGGGGTTCATTCTATCCACCGTGCTGCACGCCTGAGCCACCCCGGTAGCTCAGTTGGTAGAGCGTTGGGCTCCGGCCCGCTGCTCAGAAACATGCGGCGGCAGTGCATGTCCAGGCTTGGGATCGGTTCCCCTGAGACGCTCCGGCGCTCAATCTTATCCGACATAGGTCGGCTGGCAACTGACCGGTGAGAGGGTGACATGAGCGGGGCGGCCGGCCCTGTGCTTTGTGGGACGTTAAACTTTAGCTTCTAAATTAACCCTTCATTGTGGGAGTTGCTCATTTGGGTGGTGTGGTCGGGGTCTCCGTGAAAAGTTCCTTGATGACTTTAGTGAGACTCAGACTCCAACAGTCGAACTGGGAAAAACTTGGACAAAATTGTAATAAAAAATATGGCGAGCTTCGCGCATGGTGCACACAGATGGAGCGCAAGGATCTGGCAAACTCCGCTTAGCAGAACTGTGGAATAACAACAATAACAATTTTCGCACTTTAAGAGTGTTGCTCCTACTCCTCAGTCACGTAACACCATTGCATTCGGATCGCACTTTCACGTGACTGCCACTCGTTGTCCACGGGAATTGGCAGACACAACACTCTCCACTGCGTGTGTATAAGACCCGGGTGGCCAGACAGGGCCGTGACAGCTACAGCTGGTCCTGCTAGTTGCACTGGGCCCTGCTGTTCAAATAGTTCCGCTGGACATCGTGGCTTTATCGGTTAAAGAGGGTCCCAGAGTGTTGTAGGAGTGACCTTGGACACTAAAAAGATAAACAGACGACAGTAAAAACGCTAAAAGACTTAAAACCCGTCTGAAAAGCCCACCCACCGGTCAAAAAAGAAAAAAATGAAAAAATCAAACACAAAGACAGCCCAAAAGTCAAAAGATGCCAAAGACCAGAAAGTAATACGCCTAAATCTTAAAAAGCCCCAAAAGGCTAAGACACGGTAAGAGGTAAAATGTAAAGAGCGTGGGATGAGGTAAAGCAACTTTCCAGTCCTTGACCGTCATCAGGGGAGGAGACTCTATGACATATTCCTAGGTACTCCTCGCCTGACGACGATCAAAGACCGAAACTTTGCGTTTGCCTCATCCCACGCTCTTTACCTTTCCCTCTTGCCGTGTTTTAGCTTTTTTAGGTTTTAGGCGTTTTGTTTTCTGGACTTTGGCATATTTTGGCATTTTGGGCTGTCTTCGTCTTAGATTTTGCTTTTTTGGCCGACGGTTGGGCTTTAAGTCTTGTGGTACTTTTACTGTATTCTATTTTTCATCTTTTTAGGGTCCAAGGTCACTCACAAACCACTGCAATTTATGACACCCTATTTTCAGCAGGATTTCCGAGAACTTAAAGATGGTCCTGCTGATCAGAGCGGGTCCTCCTGTCGTCAGAGGGTCTGAGGGACCCAGTAGTTCAACGGACCCCTTTTCAGACGGTTCTGATGAGTAGAAAGGGTCCTGCTTACCACCCACAGAATGGAGTGCTGGAGAGGGCTGAAGTCTGGTTCCACGGTTGGCCACAGAGCATAGTACGGACGGGCCGCGTTTCGTGTGACCCCTGTCCTCTGGACCCTAAGGGCTGGAAGGGGCGCCCCAGCCCCCATGGCTACGCCCCTGTTTCTAACAGATACTTTAGAATGTTAGAAGTGGGTGGATACTTAGTTTAGAGTGAATATAGAGCACCGTGATCATATGATGTAATATGTGCTGCAAACAGCAGCATATTCTAGTGGTGTGAGTGTTAGTTTTTTTGTAAGTCTTGTTTTGTTCGTGAACATAATTTTATCGCTTTGTCTTCGGCCTTACTCGAGATTCCCCGGCGAAGATAAAATGAATCAATCAAAATATAATTATGCCTAATTCTCATTCTAGGTATAAATTCTCCTGATAAAAACACACCCTCCCAGAAGCTAACCAAACGGACGAAATAAGTCTAAATGGTACTAAGCCTATAAGAATAATGAAACCCACCGTTGCACCCCTCCCATCTGCTCAGAAATACAGGCCTCAGTTGATACACATACCCAAGGACAACATATGAGGCATACATCGACATAGAATAAAGTGAATAAAGCAAAGTGTAAAAAAGCTGACAGCTTAACCTAGCATCCCCACTTCACGTTTAGAGACGGCCGAGGCCTCCGCAGAGCGACTCAGCGATCTAACACGGGGTCGTGACCCACCGTTTTGGAAGCATTGCTCAAGGCCAATGCGTCATGCTGTCTCTATATGTCCTGGGGAGCTATATAATTTATCTGTGGTCGATTTGAAAGCTGAAGGTGTTCGGGCTACTAAACATAAAAATGACGTAGGGGTGCATTTCAGCGTGCTCCTGAGATAACCCAGCGGCTCGCCCTGTGGCATCTTCTCGAAAATACTGGGAATTAAATCACCGCTTCTTGTTTGTTTACCTGGAGAACGTTTCATTTCGAGCCGGTCTAGAAGGATCTGCGGAGTAAAAAGAGCCCAGCGCTGGCAATCACGCGCTCAGTTGTTTGACTGCCGTTTCGTGGCCAAGTTTGCCTTCCGAGACCGCCGCAGGGGGCGGCCAAATTACGATCGAACTTTTCTGCCGGCCACTCGCGTGGAAAGCCTTCGATTGTTAACTTAGCGGCGCGGCGGGTTTTCAGTAGCTGGTGTGAGTCAGGGTCGGCTGCTTCCACTGGTCTCCCAACAGTAGCTGATCCTGCCATTTTTGCTGTATTGATTATTCTGATCTGTGGTGGGACTCTGCCAGTGGAGATTATCCAGACACTCGCCTTGCCGTCTTGTGCGCCTAGTCAGCTGCTCAGCATGCTCATCAGATGGCTCTTACGAGACGAACAACAGGCATTACGCGGTTCTAAGTTGCAAATAAGGCTTGATATGCTATTCAGAGAGAATGATTGAAGGTGCCAGTGGCGGATCTAGCCGGTTGGCTTAGGAGGGGCAAACCAAAGTCGAAAAGCAAAAAAAAAGAAAAAAACGCCACGCAGTGAAAAATTGCGCTACAACATGCCTTTTCGGTATGATTTTGGGAACTGGAGACGAAAGGCAAAAAAAAAACGCCACGGGGTGAAAAATATGGGCTCAAGATACTTGTTTTCCTATCCAAGCCCGAATATTTACACTTAACTTCACTAATTCTGTTTGAAGTTGAGAGTTGAAGCACCAAAATATTGCTTACAAGCTAAAAAGGAGTCGGGGAAAAAGGAGGTCGATCGCTTTGGGGGGCAAAAACATAGTTTTGCCCCGAGCTTTTCCGTTTGGGGGGAATTGCCTTTTTGCCCCCCCCTGGATCCGCCACTGGAAGGTACTGTGTTTCAACGGTTGGAGGCCTTTCCGATGGTGCACTCAAAATACGGGTAAGGAAAATTATAGCTCTCTTAACTTAAATCACTGCCTTTGGATTCTAAGACTGTTCATGGTTTTCCCCTGCATTGAAACACTGGCCGGAATAACCAGATAGTTAAAAACCCGTTGACCCGGGACGGTGTGAATACTATGTTGATAATAAGGGGAAGCTCTTGTATTTGTTCAATGGTATTTATAGCATTAAGAAGCAATAATTTTCGCCCTAAAGGGATTCAAGATATCTAGAGAGTGTCTAGGATGCCGAAAAATTACAAGAATTAAAATAAATGCTGCGGAGTCGGCAGCATTCTATCAGAATCGACTCCGACTCCGGCCTGAAAACATCGACTTCGACTCCGACTCCGGCCTTTAAAAATCGACTCTGACTCCGACTCCGACTATGACTATGGTTCTGACTGCACCCAAATATATTGAGGCTTATATTTGCATAGACTACCAGAACAAGGAACAAAAAGTTGAGCACGTTGTTTCATTCTATTTTTTCTACAATAGTGTTTCCCAGCCTTCACGGTATAATGACCCCTTTTAACAGTCATCGGGTTATGTTGCCCCCAATTAAAAAAATTAAAGTAAAAAAGCCAATTGTTTGCCAATGTCGGTATTGCACCAATTTCTGCTCCTTCTTTGGAACATTATTGACCGCAATGCCAGCGAAGATGGAGAGCGCCTACGTATTTATTCAATTTGATATATTTTGTAGTGCTGACCCTGTTGGGACGAGACGGATCTGTCAGAAATTTAGCAGAGAGAGAATTAAGTTTCTCTTCATCCTCTTCGTTTGTGTGCCATTCATGCCATGGCTGTGTAACTCATGACTACTCGTAACAAATTTGAACTCTGAGTCTGTCCCGGAATCTGATTCGCCTAAAATGACATCGACTCCGACTCCGCCTCCGGCCAAAACTGCCGACTCCGACCGACTCCGACTCCCCAGCCCTGATTAAAACCCATCTTACCTTCAAGACCTTCCTTTAATCGTTGGTGACAAAAGTGACCAAAACAAAGCAAACGCCTAAAACGGAATTAAATGTGACACCAAAAACTTCCCTGCGGAGACACTACACGATACAACCAAAATAAGCCCCTAAAAACGGATTCCTACGAAGACACTTCGCAGTAGAACTGTCTTAAACTTAGACATAACAGCAAAACCCAGCCCCAAAGAGGTGCAAGAACCCAGGAACCCAAATACTAAAACCAACCTAAAAGCCGAACTAAGCAGGTTTTTTCAAAATCAGAAGGCGCAAATTCTAAAATGACTACAAAAACTGCACCAAAAAAGCTTAAAGTAAGGCGGCTGAAAACAAAAGAGTTAAGAGAGGCGGGACGAGGAAGGCAGTACTTTTCTGTCATAGACCATCGTCAGGCAACAGGACGCGAGCGCAGAGACAGTGACTCCTGAGGTGGACTTTTCACCAAGCAAAGATCGTGCTGGGTCTAAAAATCCAAACGTAGCTATAAGTGCCTCCGATTTGTTCGGTGTGTGTTTGCGTGCGTGCGTGCGTGCGTGCTTGCGTGCGTGCGTTTGGTACGTGTGTGCGTGTTTGGGGGGAGGGGGGTGGCGGGAAAGTGCGCGCTCAGCTCAACAGAAGCCAATAACATGTTTGTATGTTGAGTGTTGGCTTGTACTCGCGGATCAAAAATACTTAGAAATTGTTATGTGCGGGCCGTCCTTCTTGTGCTTCAGGTCTGGCATCAACTCCTCAGCCGGGTGCGCCCTCAGGCGATGCTCACCGAGCGGGGTGTGCCTGCGCTTGTGTCTGGAATGGTATAGGTGCTCATTGAACTGCACCTGCAGTTCACTGCGTCTGCCCTGTGTAAAAGCATTGGCCGAGCTGGCGCAGGGTACAATCATTCCGTTAGGTAACGTTTCGGCAGGGCATTTCCCCAGAAGGCTAGCGTTGTATGAGTAGCAAAACCTTCCTTGTCTCGGGCACGGCAACTGCTCCAACTCCAAGGCGGAACGAAGCAGAGTGCTTCTCAGTGATTGGACACCTTGCCAAGTCACCCTCAGCGGGGCCACCCTTCCATCCAATGCGGTAGATTTGATTGCTCAGAGTGTTATCAACATCTAGGAGTGGGGCTTGTCTTTATGGGGTTTTCTCGGTTTGGGTTGAGGTTTGAGTGCCTCATCTGAAGCTTCTAAATCAAGTAATTGGGATATCATCCTTTGTGAAGAGGTCAGAATTCTTTGAATGCTTCTCCTGCAAGGGCTCCCAGGGGACGACACACGAAATTGCGCAAATGAACTGGGAGTGGAGAACTGATTTCTTCAAAGCGATGGTTTGCCCCGAGTCACAAGGTAAAATTATGCGCGCTTTCATGGGCAAAGCTCCGTTTCACACGCTGCTGAAGCAGAGCCCGTGACGCGGGTGTCCAGAGAATGGATGAAGCCAGTCGCTGCCGCCTGGTCAAGTGCATTTCATGTCACTGCGGAACGAGTTGATGAAATTGATATGAGACTCCAGGCGCTCTTTGTCGACACCCTTTGTCACCCTGCGTAAATCTACTGCCTGGCCGAGTATTCGAGCGGTTTATTTATTTTCCAAATTTTTGGTGATGGTGGTGGACGTGAAGATTATCTCAACAGGAAGCCCGATATGTTTACGGGAAACTCTAAGTAAGGTGAAAGTAGGTCCAGGCACTGATTTTGCACAAACGCGGTTTCAAAAACATGAGTGCCACAACGGTCTGATTATTAATTAGATTTTGGAGACTGACGGTGGTGACTACCGATCTGGCAGCAACGCTCGAGTCCGTGTTAGCGGCTTGTTGTAGCATAGCTTAAGCATAGCATTGGTATATTTTCATGATTATATCATACTGACATAAAAAGATACAAGGCTCGATCGGGGCAAAAACGCGAACGTCGCTTGATTCAAGGCCCCTCTCGAACTCAAAGTGACAAACTTATTAACTATGATGGCACATGGATTTCCAGCACGCCCGCACACACACAAACACGCACACACACGCACACACACACACACACACACACACACACACACACACACACACACACACACACACACACACACACACAACACACACACACACACACACACACACACACACACACACACACACACACACACACACACACACACACACACACACACGCCACACGCACGCACTACGCACGCACGCACCCACGAACCAGGAAATTGTGTTACAAAAACACGAATTATAAAAACATGAGCAGTTAACTTAAGTGCTAAAATGTTGTTTCCTAACTAATTAAATCGTCTGCGCCTCCCCTCTACCCACGGCGCCACGCCCCCTCACCGACTCCACCCTCGATAAGTCCTTCCCGGCTTTGATACTGCCCCGCGCGAGTCAGAAGACTGTTAGGATGTTGATCATTTTGCCCTACCATGAATTGAAATTATTCTAAATTTTGTTGGTTTCTTTCTAGAAACTTGTGCACAACTGCTGCAGTGATCTTACAAAACAATTTGTCTTTAGGTCCGAGAACTATGGTGCTGATTTGTTTGGTAATAGGCAGATTATTGAAATTTATTTGGAAAATCCCGGAGGTCTTGAGAGATAGTTCAGTCCTGAGACAATCATCATGGGGATGAGCTGAGAGAAAGTGTTTATTGTTCTCTCTTTGATAACCACAATCGCAGGCTGGGGAGTCAGACCCGCCAAGAACATGCCTATGAGTATATAGTGCCGACGATTTAAGGCTGCTCTGTATGTGAAGTTTGTTGCCCAGTTTTGTAACTAGGGAAAAATAGAATTTTGGAGTTTCTGGGACGCAAGTTTTTAAAATATGTTTTTAAGCCTAAAATACTGTTTGTTTGCCGTAGTTCTTGCAAAACAAAAGAGTTTGAGTAGGAAGATGTGCTGGATGCTGGATATGTAAGAAAGTTGTGAAGCGTGTTTCTAAGGACTCTGGAAGTATCAACATGTCTGAGATTCGGTGGTATGTCTTTAACCCTCGCCCCACCGGGGGCCATCGATGGCCCCCCTAAGGTTTTTCCGGGATAGCAGAAAAACGAAGAGGCGCAGGACCGCGGTTGAGGGCTCTTCCTCTCACTGCATCATTTTGCCACCATCCCTGAAATTTTTTTACCCCGGGTCACCCAAGGTCAGGTCACCAGACGAGGTCAACCAAGGTCACCTCACTTCAACTTTAGAGCTCTGTAAAAGCTACATTTCGAAGTCGATCAATTTGAAACTTCCTATACTTTATGGCCCCTCCGAGGTCTACAAGGTGTATATCCGGGATTTTTCGATTTCGTGCCCTGAGGTCAGGTCACGAGGTGACCTCTCCCATTGAAAAAGCATGGGGAAAAGCTGTCTTATGATCTAAAAGTCACAAAAGCGATTGAAAATGCTCAGCTTGATCAGAAAAGCGTTCTTGGACACCCTTTCACGGATTCCAGGGGCCATATTTGCCCTTTGACCTCTCCAAGGTCATCCAAGGTCACCAGGGGTCAAAAACAGTATTTTGACAATAACTTTTGACCTGTATAAGCTAGAGCGCTGAAATAAACACCATCGTGTTTGTCTTGTCATTGGCTTTCATTTGATATACGGCAAGGTCACTTGCTGACCTTTCGTGACCTCAGGTCATCTTAGGTCACGAGGTGACCTCTGAAGGTCAAACCACTGGCGGGAGGTCTTCACGTTTCACATAGCGGAAAAAGTACTGACAATTTCCTATCAAATGTACTTTACCAGACCTCAATAGCTCTAATGGCATAATAGTTATGCCCAGTTTGCTTAATCATTGCATATTTGAGTGAAAATAGCCGATCTTGACCTAATTTGACCTCTGGAGGTCAAACCATTGACCTGAGCACTAAAACATGCGAAGTAATTTCTTACTGAATTCACGCGAGCTTTCTATTGCACTTTGCAGATTTGCGCTAACGCTCATATTTTCGGAGTTAGAGGGGGGCCATCGATGGCCCCCGTGGGGCGAAGGTGGCGCTGGACCCCCGGTGGGGCGCGGGTGAATATAATGGGACACTCTGTCATCGAACTTGATACGGTGGAAAATAAGAATACCATTTGTCTCCCGCTGTTTTTCCAGTGTAGACCACCCAAGCTGTTCCAGCAGTTTTGTTCTCGGAGTCCTTTGGGGAAATTAATCTGGCAGCTCTGCCCTGGGCCTTTTCAAGTCGACCCTTGTCATACTCGTCAGATGACGGTCATATACTGTGTTGCAGTAGTCCAGATGTGGCCGTGCTTAAGTTGTGTAAATGCTTAATAGCATTTGTCTGGGGAGCCAGTCTGCAATCGGATACAAGGGGCTTAGTGCTTTGTTGATGTCATGAAAACTTCACTGACATGCTAGTTGAACCTCAGATCAGTTGAAAGTGTCACTCCTAGGTGTTTATGTGAGTGTTTTGGGGATTTGAATGCTTTCGAAATCGAGCAAAGATGCGCTTACCTTGCTTTTGTGAGAATGATTTATACCGGATAACGAAGGAGAAAACAACATACTTATGCAAGAAAACTGTTTGAATTCTATGCATCATTGCGCCAAGGTATCACTGCTTTTGAACCTGTTTCTTGTAAACAATACGGATCTCTTTAGATTATACAAAAGGCAAGAATGGCTTCTGGGGGCACGTTAAATGCACTGAATAGCATTATCCCACGATCTCTGGTCCTGCATAGTCTGAGCACAGATCCAAACGGCCCTGTAAAAGTTCATACCGGGGCCAGCTTCGGGTCTGACCTAAAATTAGCACCGCTGATTTCTAAGCAGATTTCTTAACCATCGAGTATTCTATGATGATCCTAGGCGCAGATGAAATTAAAACCAATAGGCTAGCAAAACCGAGAGGCCTGAGGTAAATGCTGTTTTTAGGGGCGAGGTGAGATATCAGTCCCGCTTGTTTCACAAACATTGATTTTTTGATGCTATGAATTGACTATGCCTGTTCAGGTATCTCTGATCTAGCCTTTGTGTAAATTTCAGCACATCAATTTATTTACACAGTGAAAAAAACAGCAGATGGACGCGTTTCGACGCTAAGTCTTTCTCAACATCTGATTGAAACAAGAACATACGCCCCTAGCTTATGCATAACTTTGTGTCACATGACTTGGTATGAGTGTTCTTTCCTTGTTTTAATTACATGATGAGAAATAACTGTGTCGAAACTCGTCCATCTACTGCGCTTTTTTCACTATGTAAATATTTTTCAATCACTGTAAAACATCGGTCTGTGTTTTCAGTGTTGATCGAAGGCAAAAGGTTTGTGCAGCAGCCATGTCGATTTGAACGGATAGAGTTGGAAAAATGCACTTTTCTTCAAGTAGTAATATGGTTTTTAAGTTGGAACGATTTACACTATTCTGCCAAAGTTGCACGAATCATTTAAACATATAATTTATAAATGCTTTACGTATATGTTCTGCTCGTTTGGGTTTTGTGTAGCGGATAAGATATATCCGTAAGATAAAAGGATACCTTTAAGGAACCTTTATAAGTTGACAAGATGTTGCCCGGCCTGCCTCCTCGAGCCGGGATGCAAAATGGATCTAGTACACTGAGATTATATATTCGGACACAGTTCTTCGTCATAATTTTTACAATGCCATCAATAAAATCACAAATTCTGTGCTATAGTGTAGCAAGACCTCGAATTGGATGTTTAATCAGTGTCGCATTGTCACCTCGAGTACTTGCCACACTATGACGAGGAATTTGTGATTTTACTTATTGTATTGCAACAATTCCGGTGAATGACTCAAGCCAAATAAATGATTGCAGTGTATTAGCTCTATTTTGCATCCAGGATTCAAGGAGGCAGGCGATTCAACATCTTGTCAACTCATAAGCATGCTCTTCGGCTCAGCACTGCGAAATCTATCAAGCTCTGAATTACCTTTATCGGTGCGTCAAGCCCCCTCCAGCGGATGTGTTCATAAAAGCTGTCAGCATTGTAAATCTGCGCGGTCTCAGCCAGTCCTCTCCCGGCCATAAACGGATGTGCGCCGTCGGGAACCGCTTAAGCCCGTTTGATCTGGTCCGGTCGATCCGACCCGTGCCGTCGGACCGATGGACGAGCGAGAATTCTTCTCTAACGACAGCTCTCAATTCGGTGTCAGCGGCCTGCCGGCTGGTATGCCCAGACATTTGCCAGATGGCGAGAGTTGCGGAGCGGCGGCACTTTGGGCGCGTATTGCCGGCCCGATGACGGATGGCAGTGAGCGGCTGCTGCCCTCCGTCTTGGCTGGCCGCCCGGAGCCAGACGACTGCCGCCGCCGCCCTGAAAGCCGGCTGCTCCTCTGTGGCGCAGTTCAACAAGTATTCACCTGACGTACAGCTGCGCGGTGTGTGCGTGAGTTTACTCCTAGGTCTGTGCACGGCGGTCCCTGCTGGCAGGCCGACTCGATTCAGCGCGGATGTCCGAGTGCGTGTTTAAGGAGGCTTCCCAGGGGTCCCGTTTCGTCGGAGTGAGTTGGGAGGTCGGTATCTTGCTGTGGAAATCGAACTCGCACTCATATCAGCTATCTCAAACCGAAAGTCGTCAATGAAACCCTTGGGTCGGCGATTGCCCTGTCGGAAAAATTTATCTCTGTGAAACAGTCGGCAATACTGTGAGGTCAGGTGCCACTCGGCCCAACGTTTGAGCTGTTAATAACGTTTCTAAAAAACCTTCATAAAAACGTTTTTCAATTACTTCAACCGTACGGAGCCGAAAACTCTACTTTTCTGATTTTGATAGAATTTTCAAACGCGTCAATTGGCAACATGATTTTGAAAAACGATCAGTAATTTCTTGAATTATAGCCTACCTATATTTTGAGACTACCACAATTGGACAATCACAGCAGTTCATCTACACTATGGACTGAGTTCTGACGACCTGACGCCGTATCATCGAAGTTATACGTCAATGTTACCTCAAATAAGGACTCAGGTCAAAAATCTTAGGTCAGTGTCGTGCCTTAATATTCAAGTTCATTGGCCCCTATGCTTTCGGCCAGATGACGTCACGCTGCATGATGCTTATCATGTTCTTTTCAATGTTCAGGTCAAAGTCATTAGTCAAGGTCAAGCCCTCATTGCCGGCTCAACGGCTTGCATGGTCTTAGTTATAGTGTACACTACGAAATACATCATATCGTGATGCCATCGATCAGTTAACTTGAATGATCTTGACCTGAAAATTTTAAAGAACGGTGCATAGAACTTGCTCTCCATTATCTTCACCATTTTAAAACACGTTCGTGACTTTCCCCGTTATCAGTTCCCATAAAGGCCCCTTAATTGCACAGCCTGAGTTTGACCCTAATGACTTCGTTTGACCGTGAAGATAGTGATCCAGGCCTGCCACCCCCGTGGCGCAGCTGGCAAAGGTGTCACGCTTGGGTGTGAAAGGCCCCTGGATCAAAGCTGACCTGCAGCAGCCTTTTCCGCGGTCGCCTCCTACCCAGGAGATAGCGGTACACTGGTGAGTGCGCGCCGCAGCAGTGGAATCAACGCTGTGCCTAGCCGGCATCCCTATTTGTGGGTGCACGGGCCTGATCGGCCTTTTAAAGGGAATGTGGCACCTTCATAACGTGATTTTAGCCCTGTTCCAACTGTCAGCACAGTTTTGTCAGCACCAATCATCGGGCCGCGTTGCGCCTACGTCACAGGACTGTAGCCTCTCCCCGGGAACTAGTTCTAGAGGTTTTACGGGCTGACAGCCTGCTGTTTGTGCTGATGAAAAACCGTAAGTGCACGAAGTGGCAGCCTAATATTTTTTAATGGTATAAAGGCTTGAGTTCCCTTTGCTTAGCACAAACTAGAGGCGATTATGGCGCTGATATTTCTTTTCTGGAGGAGAGGCTAGAGTTCCTGCTGACAAAACTGTGCTGACAGCTGGAACAGGGTTTTAAACTGAGATAGCCAAGTTGTAAAGCAAGTCGGAAAACCCGGTACTCCATATATCCTTTGTCTTGAAACTCGGTATTTCCGTAGAAAGAAGCTAAAACCTACCCGACACCAACCCCTCATCAACCCCTCGCCGGGCGGCCAATGTTGTGAGCTGCTGGTGTGACGACATATGCTGACGTCACGATGAGCATCAGCCAATCGAAGCCCTTGAAGCATTTCAAATATGGTAGTGGTTGCCAGATCATGACAGCATCCACAGGCAGATATTTATTTATTTTCCTAGAGAAGCATTTTAAAAACAAAATATTGAGCTGATTAAACATTTTTTTCAGAGAAATCATGAGTGGTTTTCATTATTTTTGGCTAAAATTTTGCCTAATGTCACTAAATTCCAGGATTCGACCAAGGTGCCACATTCCCTTTAAAGTGATCCACCGGTCTGGTCTCCCGCCCGCGGCCCTCATGTGAGGGCTCGGCCTATGCCGGGCGCTGTGGCTTGGGGAGACTGGAGCAGCCTATGGCCCGCAGCATGCGGTGCCGCTGTCCCGTTAGGGTGCCGGCAAATAGAAACTTCCGCTCTGTACATACATAGTGTGAGTGCGTTGTATGAATGAGACCAGCTACTAACACAAAATGCTCCCGGGAAAGGGAGTGCAAAAATATTTAAAAAAAAATGTGATCCAGGCTAAGGAAATCTGGGTGTAACGGAGAGCACTATGGTTCCCACAAGACCCAGATGGTTATTTTCCTAAACCTCTTGGGTTTTTAGAACTTATTGGGAGGGGGAAGGGGACTGCACGTTAGGTCAGTGGCGGCAGAAGCGAGGGGACAGGGGGCGGGAGCGTGCCCCCATCAATATCCCTCGGGGGTAAATATACCAATTCCCCCAAACAAGTGGATTTTGCCGGTAATTTTTTATCAGGGCGACGAAAGAAGTAAGAGCGGGTACTTCAAAGTTCCATAATCATAATCTTCAATTTAAGCCAAAATCAGCTTTGCGTCCTTCGAAATTCAAATGATAGTGGTCACGTTCCCAGCCAGGCTCCATTAAATATCCAACAGATAACATTTGGGCTCGATACGGCACAGGGGCGTAGCCAAGGGGGGGGCGGCAGGGACAGCCGTCCCTCCCTGAGGACCCGAAGCGCCCCTCTGAGAACACGAGCCGCGCTTCGCGCGGCTCGTCCGCACTATGCTCTGTGGCCAAATTTGGCATTTTATACCAGACAGGGCCCTCTTAAGCCCTCCTAAGCACTCTATTCTATAACAAGGAGGGCCCTTTTTACCCATTAGGGCCCTTTTGGTGCTGTCGCAGGGCCCTTTTCGGGATGCTGCCCCTCCCTGAGCGAAATCCTGGCTACGCCCCTGATACGACAATACTCAGAGCTAGAACGATCAGCTTACTGCTAAAGAAAACTAGTAAGGCTTTTGACCCAAAATGAACTTTGTACCATGAACATAGCTTTAAGAAGAGAGATCTAAATGGATAGCACGTAGAGATAGGGCATAGAGATCCAAATGGATGCAAATTCTAAAAACATTTAACTCACGAAAAGGCAATGGCAAACAATGCCATCCTCTCGGCATCATTTCATGGATTGATCGTTGACGTCTTGCACTGAACTAATAAATTGGACCATATCGTATGAAATTGTCCGTCCTGCAAACTCCTTACTGCTTTATCCAGCGCTATCAACTAAAACAGTTTTGTTCAATTTTCCTATCATACCCTAACCGAGCTGCATACGAGAACATCCAGCCTCATGTAGCCAGGAGTCAATTAGATGCGTTTGGTATATTTTCCAGTTATGCTCGTATTTCAGAATAACCCAGTCGATAGTTGGTAGTCAGAGAAGGAATTAAAACACCATAAGGTCAGTCGTGATTAACCATAAAGATTGTTGCATTGGCTTTGATCATAATGTTCTTCCTCAAAGGATATAAATAGGTAGGTATGGTTGACGCCCTGGTGACATATTCCTAAATGTAAGTCCCATATGAACATATGCCATTCCTGGGATTGGTTTTAGTATCTTTGATTTCGGTGCTTGATTCTGGCCTGATACTGGACAGAACAGCGGCAGCTGTGACCAGAATTCCGAAATAAGGAAGTCACTTATTTACGGGATCCATTGAAGGATCTCATCGCATAATTTCAGGCCTTTTTGAGTCAACCCTATATATGACGAGAAGGCAATATCTTTTGAATTCCTTAGATCTTAGAGCTGACGTTGATTTGGTTTCCAATAAGCCTGGATAACAATAATATATATATATATATATATATATATATATGCGAGTACTTCGGCAATATATCTTCGTTTAGACAATGACGATTAAAATTAATAGATGACTCACATTTTGAGAGCTTCTTTTGTTGTTTTTCTATTTTTCGTATCAAGAGTCTTATATCAGGAGGTGTTTGGTAAATCAATGATCCAAAATTCATGCTATTCCGACTAGTTTCAACTGTATTCAAACAATTATTGTCAAGGACTGGACGTCGCTGCTCACAGTTCAAATATTCATATTTGAAAATTAGATTCATTAGAATGAGCTAAAAACTAGGACACTTCCATGAGGCAATGGCAAACGTTAACAAGTCACAATGGAATCATACAAGAATAATACTTTAAACAATCATTTACTAAATAGGTACAAGTCATTTTAAATCAGACATTTCATACAAGAGACTGTTTTACACAGCTATACATGAATCATTTTAAGCAGATTCACGACACAATTAACACTGACGATGCATAAATACAATACAGATAACAGTACACATTGCATGCAAAATCAAGTTCAATGCGATGCTATCAGTTTACCCCCACAATGTGAGTGCTTGATGCGTGTTAATCTGCATGTTTAGTGTGGGCTTATGTTCGTGGATGTGGAGTGCCTCGAGAACTGCTAGTTTGCGTGTGTCATCTGTGGATGTGATAATGCATGTGTTCTGGACTAGTATTTTGCGTGTTAGCTCAGTGTTGTGTTCATCATGCATGTGTTGTTTCATTGCTCCGTGTTGTAGATGCATAGTGAGCCGTCGAGACAGAGTCGTTGTTGTGACGCCAATGTAGTAATCTGCTTGAGGTCTGCAACCCTCAAGTGGGCATGTGAATTTATATACTACATTGGTGCACTTCAACGGCTCCGCCTCGACTGGCTTGTTGGACATGACTAGGTTGCGTGTCTTTTTTGTCGTGTAGTAGATGTGGAGTTCTAGACGTTCGCCTTCTAAACATTTTATGTTTCGGCGTACCATGTCCTGTAGAACTCTCTCGTCAGTTTTGTATGCGTCGCTCACGTGGTTCCTGTAGAAGATGTGGTGTGTTGTCTTACTAGTGTGTTTTGCTGTTTCTGTGCGGTCTAGTTGGCGTTTGATTTCGTGGTCTACCTCATGATTTGTGTATCCGTTGTTAATAAGTATTTGTTTTGATCGGTTGAACTCCGCGTGCATTTTGTCGTGAGTTGAGCAGTGGCGGATAGCCCTACGTATGAATGCCCTGACCACTCCATGTTTGTAGCGGTCAGGGCATTCACTGATGGCATTCATAGTTGTGCCGTTGTTTGTGGGTTTCCGGTACACTGATGTCTCAAACTTTGACCCTGAGGCCTCTACAACAACGTCCAAAAATGGCAGCGACTTGTTATGACTAAGTTCATACGTGAACTTCAGAACGGAGTTGGTTTCAAACTTTTCAATGAGACGTTTTAGTTAGTTAATGTCCCTGATTTCCAGACATATGTCATCTACATATCGTGTGATCCAGAATGGTGAGGTGTCTGTATCCTTGAGTACCTTATTTTCCAAGTGAGCCATATAAAAATTGGCAAATAACGGCCCGAGGGGTGAGCCCATCGCAACCCCATCCTTTTGAAGATAGAGTTTTCCATCAGGTGCGCGAAAAGGAGATTCAGATGTGCAAGCTTTTAACAGATCACGGAGTAGTTTCTGTGATATTTTAAGGGGTGGAAGTCCATTAGTGTGTGTGTTGAAAACCTCGTCTATTATGATATCTATGGTCTTCTCTGTGGGAACATTTGTGAAAAGGCTACATACATCGATGGATGCAAGGGTGCTTAAAATGATTCATGTATAGCTGTGTAAAACAGTCTCTTGTATGAAATGTCTGATTTAAAATGACTTGTACCTATTTAGTAAATGATTGTTTAAAGTATTATTCTTGTATGATTCCATTGTGACTTGTTAACGTTTGCCATTGCCTCATGGAAGTGTCCTAGTTTTTTAGCTCATTCTAATGAATCTAATTTTCAAATATGAATATTTGAACTGTGAGCAGCGACGTCAAGTCCTTGAAAATAATTGTTTGAATGCAGTTGAAACTAGTCGGAATTGCATGAATTTTGGATCATTGATTTACCAAACACCTCCTGATATAAGACTCTTGATACGAAAAATAGAAAAACAACAAAAGAAGCTCTCAAAATGTGACTCATCTATTAATTTTAATCGTCATTGTCTAAACGAATATATATATATATATATATATATATATATATATATATATATTTTAACACGTGCCCCGCTGGGGTCCCTTGCATGACGCGCCTCGAAGGGGGTGGGTGCGTTTTTCGCTCCCCCTCCGTATCTCGTTCCCCACGAAAGCTAAAGGAAAATTACGGGCGGCGTTCGAAAGCTCTTGACAAGGCGAAGATATTTTACTCGAATAATTTTTATGTCAGGTCAATATTAAGGGCAGCATAGGTCAAAGAAGGCTCCATAGGCTTACAACAGGGCAGTGTACGTTTACCTCTCTAGATCTAACCTCAGGGGAGCTAGAGCAAATATTTATGCATAATTGGATTCTCCTCATTGCGGCGAATCGAATTATGTATAATATGACATTGCTAGGTCAAATAGTCAAAATGACCTGACCTCGAGCTAGGTCAGGGTCACAGAGTGACCTGGTATGGTCATGTTGCATACCAATCGAGTCCTCGTGACAATATAAGCAGAATGCAAGCAAAATGGGAGCTTTATCTCAATTCAGTGAGACGTTTTTGGCAAAACAATCACTCTCTGCTGATTTTCAGCTTTATCTATCCAGTATTTACTGGAAACGAACCCATTCTATTTCTCACCATAGACTTATAATGGGGTGACCAAAAATTGACCCCACCTTAGGTCAACAATATCGAAATTCCGAGATAGCAGATTTGTAGACCCTAATAACCTTATCATATTGTGGAAGTTTCAAACTGATCGGTTGGCTGATGTTCCCTGGGCGCTGCTTCAAACTCGTGATTTTAGGTTTTGAGGTCGGGTCACTTGACCCTGAATAGCTCCTTGACCTGACATGACCTTAACTAAAAAATTTGGTCAGATGTGTAAAATTGATCAGGAATAAGGTACTGTAAGTTTTGTTGTTCTGCGTCTTTTTGTGTTTGAGCTATCTGGGAAAAACCAGGAAGGGGCGAATTTCGCCCCCAGCGGGGCGCGTGTTAAGACAAGGGTTCATAACAGACTCCGATTATTGAGCCTGAAATATTTTACTTTTGTTAATGTTATATTTTTTGCCTATTCTTTCTCGGGGTCCAGCCAAGACCCCGAGACAGGCCAAGGAAAGCCGGGCAAGCCAAAATGTCTAACAATAGCTAAATGAAATTGAACCACGCAGGTGAATACAGAGCCTTGAGCTCTTTCTCGAAGCTTGAGGAAGACTCAAATTCAAATTTCCTAAAAATATATATTTTTTAATTTTGACCAATTGACCCCAAAAGGTAGTATCTGGGATCATCTTTGAATTGGAACGCTTCAAAATTGCTTGGAATCGAACACTTATGAAAGATGAGTGTTCAATTCAGAAATAAAAGAACGTTGGGAGCCGGAATTGGTCAAGCTTTTCCTATATGGGATTTAAGTACGAGCGGGACAAAATCTTATGAGTGTAAAGGTGTTTTGGTAGGATTTCGTGGATTTCCATCGAGTTTTGAACGCGGATACTGCGTAAAAATGTAGAAAGACAGAGAATTGAGCAGGGAACCAGGGAAACATATAGCGACGGATTGACTCGCTGAGTGATTATATTGTAGTGAACTTTATGTAGACAGTAGTATATGATATGCAATGCATCGCTCATTGATATAAAGAAACAAACGAATCTAATCTTCGTAGATTTAGGGCTTAAGATTATCTTAATGCTATTTGCACACTACATAGATTTCGGGGAGGAATCTTCAGTGGTGTCCCTGAAGTTTTGGCTGGCTAGTTTTACGTTGTATGAGCCAATTTAAGCGGTAAATATCAAATTTATTGCATTCATTGTGTAGAAAGTTAATCACCCGACAACCTCAAAATGTGTCTCAGTAGATTTGTCTCATCGAAAGGAATCAAACGAGGTGCTACTTGAAACGCTTTGGATTTTTAGCTATTGGGTAATGAAACCCTGAAAATAGGCCTAAATCACGAACAGCCTAAAAAAACACTCGATGTGCTAAGTGGACAGAGCAGATACGGAAAAACTGAGGTCACCTCGTTACTTTGAATGCTCCTTTTCAGGGGAAACAGCGCGAAAAAATATAATAAGTCAAAAAGTAATTATTATGGGGAGCCCTTATGTACAACTATGAGCTTAAAGGTACGTCTTTTCGACATATAGCATGGTTCGCAAACGTGAAGCTATCAGGTGAGCTTTGCCTTGTGCTGTGCTATAACTTTGGTGGTGACTCAGGATCAGATATCTATGCAGCCTGGCCTCCTGCTTTATTTATGCTCCTGTCTCCTGGCCTCCCACACATTCCTTTTGAGCCTCCCAGTAACCCTGGCTCCCCAGCTATAGCTCCGAGCGCATTTAGCCAGTCGGCGGCCGCTCCACCGCCCGCGCGCTCCCACTGACCCCAGCGTCGTTCCGCACACGAGCTGGTCAACGAGAAGGAGAGGTAAAAGGGTATCGTCGGCGAGATGGACACTGCCTTCGTCGAGCTGTCGGGATGCTACAGCGGCTTGCGCGTCCTAGAGTCGGGCGGCGGTGGGGCGCGTCTCCTGTGCTTTTTCACTCTAGCCGTCCCCTTTCTGATTCTCCCTAGCCCTTTTTTGCTGTCAAGTTAAGCTGTTGCAGCAATTTTTTTGTAAAGTAAGCATAGAGAGAGCCAAATTTGTAGAAAAAATTAAACATGGGGCAGGATGGGAACCTCAAACATGCGTCAGAGCCTTTTTTTAGGTTTGACCACCCCCCATCCAAAATTTCCTTCCGCCTTCTGTGGGACAGGATCCCCCTTCAGTCCGCGTTGTCGTTAGACTCCTCTCCAGTGCGGTTGTTGAACTAGAGGAACTGCTCTTGTTATATTGAGGTTAATAGAAAACTCCGTACTTACGCAGTATAAGTGAGTACCACAGCGTGAGTTCCGGACTGACGGTTGGTTAGCCGATGTCATTCAGAGCAGTATTTATTGATTTATGTATTTATTTATTCAAAATAATCGCCAACAGATATAATCTACTCACAAGTGAAGTCAGAGCATTAGAAAATACTATTTACACCACAAGAATTGAGACAGTGTACTTCCTAAGAAGCATAGAAGTTAAAAAATATATATATATATATATATATATATATATTTTTTTTTTTAAAAAACACAAACATAAAGAAATAACAGCTAAAAGTACAGTTTCTACCGACCATTTACATATCTCACCACACATGTCTTGAAAGTATTAAAATCATCACAATAGAAGTCGGCCCCGGAAGCTCCTAGAAATGCATTCGTGCCTCTCGGTACCCTACAGAAATACAGTATCGACGTCCAATGCCTGCATCCGGTGATACCCAGCAGGCGGATATTCACTCCGGCACCTGGGTGGCATTAAAGGGAAGTTTGCACGGGAAATTCAATTTGAGAAGTTGTTTGCTCTGTGGCTCTGGAAACCCGACCAAGGCACGCTCCCACAATGCCTCAGTTATTGAGAAAAACCTGTGCCAGTCGATTCAGCAAAGCCTGGAAGTTTGCGCGGGAGGAATGATGGTTGAGGGTGCCAACAGAATATAATGTGAGCTTGATATCCGCTTATTGGCATATTTTTCTTGTTGGAGGGGAATGTGGCACATCCATAAGAAAATTGGACCTGAGATAACCAGGGGATAGAGCCTCTTTTTCAAGCATTCATTGTTCCCAGAACTCCATGTTTTCAAAGGAAAATGATGTGTTGGCGGCGGAATTCGTCTTCACCGGCCCGGCGCCGGATACCACCGAACCGCTGGCGGCGGCCGTCGTAGGCGGAGGGAGGAGGCGCTGGAGTATTGCGGTCAAAAAGAAGTACGCTTATGCGGTGTTGCTCCCCCGTATAAGATAAGCCCTGATCAGGAACGTGGATTTTTGACAGTGTCCAACGTGTCCAATTTTAAAACGTCAATAATTACCTCATAAACTGGGATAGCGAGTTGCGATCTTCACATTGGTACTCACAATATTCCGTTTCTTTGTTCTTATTATAAGAATTATGTGACATAAGTCTATATTTGTGGCAAACACTTACAGCCGGATCTACAGAGGGAGAGGGAGGGTAATGTTCACCGTTCGTTAAAATTCGTAGTAGAAAGCAGTCTGAACCCCCGCCCCAATGGGCCTCCGAGCCACCTTTGCCCTGGTGGGAGGGGGTACTATGGGCCCGTGGCCTCCAAAATACGGTCATTAATCGGAAAATAAAATGGTCGAATTGAGTCAGTGGAAAATTCAGTCTGGTATAAGATTGTCTCCTGAATTTGAATCTGGCTTGTATTGCTTCGCACCTATCACCGGTTGGGCTGTATTGCTTGCAAAAGTGAGAGGTAGTGATGGGCCACGCTCAACAGGAGATTTCGTTTATTTAACGCTCGGCTTTGCGTGCATTTAATATAACAATTTTGATTAGAAACTCTTAATAAAAGCCGCTTTTCGAAAGTTTGTAATCTTCTGCTTCTCTTGGTAGGATATTGAGTGTGAAAATACAGATATTGTTTTGCTTAGCAGGCAAATACAAATAATAATTTATACGAAAAAATTAACTTGAACAAACAGTTCAGAGGAAGATTTTCCGATGGGATCCGCTTGTATTCCAGCTGAAATTCATTGGAACTTAACCACCACACATTATTTTACCATTTAAAAGAATGACTTGGCACGTATACGTGCGTGAAACTTGTCTAGACCGATTTAAGTGAAACCTCTCACCTCCCGGCGGCGTCCGCGGGCAGCGGCGGCGGGCGTCGGGCGCACGCTTGAGGGAGGTATGGAGGAGAGATAGGCACACACACAAACAGATTTTATGGCCATATGAACCGAGCAGTTCCGGCATCACCATTATTGTAATTTGAGTAGGCAATAAGGTTGAAGCATGGGAGGAGGCAACGGGGCATTGATGGCTTTTCGTTGTTCAGTCTGTGATTTGCACTGGGTGGAGTCAGTTGAGACGTGCATACCTATTAGTTTCGATTGTTTTGCACCAAATTCTTCCCTGTGTAGATCTCGAGGGGCCCAAGGATGAGTGGAAAGTCCGCCTTTGAAGTGACCATGAAACAGGGTGGCATTAGCTATGCCACTCAGAAAAATGCGAATGAACATTTGGTTACCTGTGGAACAAGCAAAGTTGTGGTTGATTCTCAAAATATTGAAATAGTAAGTTTCATCGTAAAACTGAAGAAGAAGTGGAAGAAAGCCGGGGGACATGGGGACCACTTCCTTGCAGAAAACCCTGGTTGGCTGAAGGGCATCATCCTGTCCGCAGGCCCCACTCATGAAGCCCGTCCATCTCAGGGCAGAACCTCACTTGCATTTACCAACAAAAGTCAGAGGCAGCTGGCGTGGACTGGCATAACTGGCCCCTATCCATCGTCTGCATGCTATATTGTAGACCTCTAGAATCGACCCCAGTCGTTTCGATGCTTACTGCAGTGTGATGGCAGACCTGTGCGTCACCCATAGATCCTTGGTACCCCATGCCTGTCTCACTTGATAAGATCCTGCTGCACGGTGCATCTGTGGTGGACTGCTTGCCTCTACCATTGGGAATGATGAGCAAAGAAGCTCAAGAGGCACGGAACAAGGATGTTAGCGCATTTCGTTTCCAGCTCACACGCAGAGACTCGTCTTCACACGATTTCTGATCAGTTCGGTTTTTTGCTCGTCACGAGTGATCCGAAAATTAGCTCTGTAAACTTGAAAACACACCGCGAGAGAGCAGTCCTGAATCGAAAGGCTGTGCCAGCAGAGGTACATATCGCCGCGTGGGACCCGAGGAGGAGGGCAGAGTGCTGCCGGCTCGTGGACCGCTGTGGCCAGAGTGGATCAGGAGTGGCGGGATGATTATGAGTAGCGCTGCATCTGACTGTTCTGTGGTTGCCTTTATGTGTTGATGTGCCTGTTTGTTTGGGGTGGAAGGTTTTTTTGTTGTAAAACAGGAAGGTGGTACGGAGGTAGGATACTACTACGGTCGGGTGTTGTTGTTGGTTTTGTCTTTATTTATTTATTTTTATTTATTAGCCACTTCATCGAGCCGCTCCACAAAATATATGTGGCTATTCTTAGCCCGATTTATGAACACATTTGTTGAACACTGAGTTGTACAGAAAACACATTAAGAACACTAAGGAAAATACCAGGTTTATTATTTTTGCTCAAAGTTGATCGACAACAACTAACACCGCCGACAACACAATATCTACTGTTCACTTTCCGACGTGGTACTCTTTAACCAGCACATCAGGTGTTTTTTTGAAGGCATCCTTCCGCATTTCTAGCAGATGTTGCTCTGTCTGGGAGTCGCGGTCTTGTGTGTTGTTCTGATCTATCAGAAGAAGACTTGAAATAAGAATCAGAAGTCGTATTATGTTCATTGGAGCAAGTGTTGTCGAACTACGAAGTGTTATCAGAGGTGGAAATCAATCCTTCGGGTTGTCTGAAAGTCCAGGAATAAACAGAGCCAACGCGAGCGGTCGCTGTACGATATTTGCTGCGTGAGGCTTCTGAGGAGGACATGTCCGGACAGAGAGCAATGCTAGCCGGCTCCGCCACTGCACCGGACCCAGGAAAAGAAAGTGACGGGTACTCCGGTGATGAGGATGGCACAGAAGCTGATCTCAACCGACTACCGCGCAGAATCCTCACCACGGCGGCTGAGGTTGGAGGCGAGGTTAGAGGCGGTTGGAGAAGGTTGGAGGCTGAGGGTGGAAGGTGAGATCTAAATGAGCCGTCATCAAAGGCTGGCGATGACGCGCCAGATTAACATCAAGGACAGAAGAACCCGAAGAAGATGGTACAGCAATGGAAGAAAAAGAAGGCTCCACCAGTCAGAGGATGCTCCCGGAAAGGAATGCGCGCAAATACTCTTGACTTCAGCCCACTCGAGCTCTTCAAGCTTTTTTCGACCAATGCATGGTGGACATGATGATCAACACCACCAACTCCTATGCGCAAAAGGTAAGCAATGCAAGGTCGCGAACCCCTGTCGCGTTACAAGTGCGTGAAGTGCGACGTGGCGCTCTGCTTGGAGGATTGCTTCGCGCTGTTCCACACTCCCTGAGAAGCCCAAAACGGCGACTGCTGACATCCAAGGAACTGAACGACGAGTTCAAATCGCTTAGAGGCGACACTTCGGGTGGCCTGACGTGTACCTATCTTACTCCATGGCTGTGACCCGGACGGTAGTGGAGGGACCCGCTGGGATATATACAAGGAGCTCCATGCGTTATGGGAGAAGTATGTGCATGTTTATACATAGCTCTTTCGAAAAACGACGGGTCCATTCTCATGACTTTCCAAAGTCAAGACTGCACTTCGAGAGATGTACCGAGGAGATGAGCCTCGAAACTATGACAGTCAGCATCAAGGATTACGAGTCACCGTGGAGATGAAGGCTACAATCAAGTGATCAGAGTGTGAGTGTGATGAATGATAAGATCAATTGAACGAAACAAAGAATCTAAGGATAAATCATGAACAAAATGCATTTCCCCCACGTTTCCAGGGAATGCGTTAAGTGATGAAGGACAATTCAAAAAGTGCTGCGAAGATTTGAACGAATATGAAATATATTGCCCTAGTTTTTGGCAAGGCATACTCCTCTCGCTGCCAAGGTATCATATATGATATCCGGCTTCCTAGTGCCTCTGTGACATAAATAACCAAACGGATCGGTTTGTATAGTCAAGTCGGCAATGGTGAGCATTCTCTATCGATTTCACGGTAATCTAAATCTAAAAAAGTTACGGCCGAAAACGGGTTAAAGATTTTTGGGGAAGCTGCAGAATTGATCAAGGATGAGTTGTGCCAAGTACGGCGTCGCAAAGTGCCGCTGATTTTTCGTTCCGCCTGAAAAAACCCGTGGGGCGAGTGTTCAAGCACCCCCACCGGGATTAGGGTTAACCCCGCAATAATTTTTATATTTGCCTTCTTTGTCCTCGCAGATGGTCAGTACCACTCCACCCGAAATTGAACCCTACACGATAGTAGAGCTTTGCGGCGAGAGATTATCACCCGCTCCGGTGGACTTCCCAGCCACCTTCGCCGGGGTGGGGGTTTTCAAACACCCCCTTCGATCTCGGCTCCTATGCAGGATAGTGAAAAAGTGCGAACACTGGTGGATAGCACATACACATTCGTGACGAAATTACGCCAGTCAGTTTTGGCTCAGGTCAATACTTGAGGCGATGAAGGTCAAAGAAGATAGCAAGTTGGATAATTATTTTTTGGGCTCTAACGTCTGACAGAGTTGAGTAAGAATCCATTTTAGGCACCATTCACCTTCCTCTTATTACGGAAAAACGAGCAATGTATAATATGAATATACTAGGACAAAACATAAAAATGACGTGCTCTAAGGTCAGGTCAAGGTCATCATTTGACGTGGCATAGTCAATATGCATGTCAATCGACTTACAATGATAATACAAACGTAATGGTGTAAAAATAAAAGCTTTGACATCATTTCCTGCAAAGTAAATGCCCCAAATCTGTTTACCTCCTTGAGTGGCTCCAAATTACTTATCATAGGTCACAGGTCTAATGCTGCAACATGAACCTGGAAAGGAGCCTTGGATACTAAAATTTCGAGAATTTTAAGGCATTCTAAGCTGTGTCTACAACAATAGAGCCATTTCTCACCTAATTCTCGTTATCCCATGCATTTCCAATGGAGAGGTCATAATCTTTACCTAGCCCGATGTCATCGATATGACAAATTCCCGGAATATATTTTGTGGTACTGAGTGATCCCATTATGTGGCGAGTTTCAATTGGATAGATCAACCCTTTTCTTACTTATTCTATCTTGAACTTTTTTCGGAGGTGAGGGCACTTGACCTGCACTGATGACCTGACTTGTGATTACCCAACCTTAACATTTTGGAAACATTTGCTAAATTGATAAAAAATAAAGGGTGCTAAGTGCGGCAGCGATTCGCACCGCCACATTTTGCTGCCGCCGGAAATCCCAATGGTGGGGGTGTTCAAGCACCCCCACTTGGGCGGGGGTTTAGAAATGACTGCTGTGACTCCCGACATCCATCTGCGGCTTATACTGCGCCGCTGAACCCCTACTGCGGCTTATACTGCGCCGCTGAACCCCTACTGCGGCTTATACTGCGCCGCTGGACCCCTACTGTGGTTTATGCTGCACCGCACATCGTCCAAACGTTTCAGAGCCGCATAACGTTTTCTGCTGTTATGCTGTGCCGCTAAACACATACCTGCAGCCTGCACTGTGCCGCGGTGCCGCGGCGGGCAGCCTTCACTGCAGAGCATGTTTCGGCAGTGCCAGGGATGGATTGATTCTTGGGGTCCAAGTATATAAAATATAATAAAAATATAATAAATATAGCCAAATATAAAACCACAGCGTAACAACTGTAACTTATTTGAGACAATAACTTGCGTTATTCAAAAACACGAAATCCAATGGGGAGTTGAGATAATACTGGATTTGTTGTTTTCAAAGTACGCAAGTTGCTGTAAGAAAGCGAGCGCTCTCTGCGCCGTAGCCCTCTCACCACTTACCCCCAAAAGTTCATCCCCGTCATCGCCGGCACGTTTTGCCCTGACATGCCTGGCATTGCCAGGCACCGACAGCTACATGTGCCTGGCTGTATCATTCTTTTTAAATTATCGTGTAAACTGCACTATGGCTGGATTAAGTTAATCAATCTGCGTTTCTGTATATTTTTTAAGGATACCTGTCTTGAGCAAATATCTAGATAAAAGCATTAACAATCCCCACAAAATACCGCAATCAAAGCGAGTGTGTATCTCAGAAGCGATTGATGCGTAACAGGGGATATGTACGTTGTGCAAGCCAAAGTTATGCCCACCTAAATTCCCTCTACACATTGCAAAGGAGAGTGACAGTGTAGATTACACGAGCTGGCCCTGAGGCTGGTGTGAGCAGGGCACTGCCACATTTGATTTTCCCTGTGTTTTCAGCCATAGCTCGAGAACAATGGGTGATAAATGTGACAAAATAAGCACTGCGGTGTGCTCAAGACTGTTGAAAATATGTTTTGTATCCATACTTGGTTTACTAAAGATAATGTTCTAGAAACTTAGGCGAAGAGGTTGAGGTGCCTTAACCCTCGCCCCACCTGGGCCATCGGTGGCCCCCTAAGGTTTTTCGAGATAGAAGAAAAACGACGAGACACAGCACCGTGGTTGAGGGCTCTATCGTTCACTCCATCATTTTCCCACCATCCCTGACATGCTTTTCCCCGGGTCACTCAAGGTCAGGTCACCAGGCGAGGTCAACCAAGGTCACCTCACTTTAACTTTTGAGCTCTATAAGAGCTACATTTCTTGGTCGATCGATTTGAAACTTCCTACACTTTATGACCCCTCTAGAGTCTACAACGTGTATATCCGGGATTTTTTCGGTTTCGTGACCTGAGGTCAGGTCACGAGCTGACCTCTCCCACTGAAAAAGCATGGAGAAACGCTGTCTTATGACCTAAAAGTCACAAAAACGATTGAAAATGCTCAGCTTGCTTAGAAAAGCATTCTTGGACACCCTTTCACGGATCCTAGGGGCCATATTTTCCCTTGGACTTCTCCGAGGTCATCCAAGGTCACCAGGGGTCAAAACTGTATTTTGACATTAACGTTTGACCTAATTAAGCTAGAGCGCTGAACCAAACATCATCGTGTACGTCTTGTTACTGGCTTTCATGTGAGACACAACAAGATAACTTTCTGACCTTTAGTGACCTCAGGTCATATTAGGTGACGAGGTGACCTCTGAAGGTCAAACCACTAGCGAGGGGTCATTAAGTTCCGCAAAGCAGAAAAAGGTTTGGCATTTTTCTATCAAATGTACTTTACCAGATCTCAATAGCTCTAATGGTATAAGAGTTATGTCTAGTTTTCTTAAACATTGCATATCTTAGTGAAAATAGCCTATCGTGACCTAACTTGACCTCTGGAGGTCAAACCATTGACCTGAGCGCTTAAACATCTGAATTAATTTCTTACTGAGCTCACGCGAGCTTTCTAATGCATTTTGCAGATTTGCGCTAACCCCCCATATGTTCAGAGTTAGAGGGGAGCCATCAATGACCCCCGGTGGGGCGCGGGTTAAGACTGTTCTTGGCAACACCCGTATAATTTTTCGACAAATTGTTCTTTAATTGGTCTTCCTTGGTTGTAGAATACATGTTCAAAAAGACCACAAAATTTTCTTAGATAATCTGGTTTTATTTCTTCCGCATGCCCAATGCTTCTAAAGTTATGGATAAGATTGCTATGCTAATGGAAACATGTGATATCATCACCAAAATGAAATCAGCACGTTGGTATGGGCACTTCTCTTTCAGTATACCAAATATGAAATTGTTTTTTTCAGGTGAACCACAATGAAAAACAAAATTTAAGTCAAGTTCCCAATACAACACACGACAAAATTTAAGGGTAGAATGGATATACCAGACTATGTAAATTGGTGAGAATGTCCCCAAACCTGGGGCCCAAGTTCAATATAAATCGTATGACATTTCTCAGAAGCCTTCTGTGCTACAATTATAATCTATATGAGCCTCAATGCAGCGGACGTGACCTGCAAAGATGTGGTGGAGCTACATCAGTAGGACCTGCAAGGCTAGAATGTGGTCGTGCGTGGCTTGGCTCAATTCTAGCGTATTTACAATATTTTCTTATGAGTGATCTTATGCAAAAAGGAATACAGGATGAATAGGCGGTAATATATAAGGAGTAATAACCTCTTTGTGAAATTATAAATTTTCGTTGGACTTGGACACTTGCATAAGCTTGCTTCTTGCCTTGCTCTCCCTGCGCTTTGATGTGGATACTGAGGTGGTCCTTATATATCTGACTGAGTGAGCTTTGATTGGTCTGACGGAAGGAAAGTACCACTCGACCACGCCCCACTTCAAAGGTGATCTCTGTCAGCACCGGCAAACAAGTAGGAAAACATCAGGCGCGGTCGGCGGCGGCGTCAGCGCCCCTCAGCATACCAATGACTGTTGCCGCCCGTCCACCGCGCCGCTGCAGTATAAATCGCCGGCGGGCAGACACAGAAATATCTGTGTAGTCTCCAGTCAATATCAACTGATTGTCAGGGAGCTGCAGGTTCTGGCGTGTGGTTGTTGGCCAAATTAAGCAGATGCCATAGGATGTTTTTCATTTTGTGAATATTTTCAGGCCTGAAGGTTGTGTCACATCACACGCCAAACAAGCGTTTACAGACTGGTGCATATATCGTATGGAGTGGTTCGGAATGTCTTAAGTACAAGCTTCACTGCGCTTTTTTAAGGGCGTTTTTCTTTTTAACTGATCACCGCCTGGGCTTGGGTTCCGAACGGACCATCCCTCGGATTTTCACGAATGATTGTGAGCCAATTCAAATAAGACAGGAGTCGCTTTGCAGGCCTCTAGGGCGACCAATTTGACAATCTATGACCACAAATTGGCGTCAGGTCACGTCAAAAACTTATGAGTTTATCTCTAAAACCATGCAAAGTGATTATGTTCCTCTAAGATGAGGCTGAAAACACCAGGGTGGAACTCGGCTTCGAGAAGAGCTAGATGAAGTTTCTAAACCTTATTCGAAAGCTCTTGAAACGAAAAATAATTACGCTGCCATGCCATCCATTTTTCAGATCAGGGCAATATTAAGGTCACAAGAGATCATCGAAGGTCACAGACTTTGCGATTGTTTTTGTCTGTAGCTTTTGAGCGAAACAAGATACAATGGATATGGTTCAAACTCGACTCTAGGGTAGAAGAGGGTAAGGCGCTTCCAGCGCCGCTTCAATCTTTTGGTATTACTTCCTGTTCCCGAGATGGTAGGGGGAGGGGGAAGTGGTTCCATCGGGCACCCCGGTGGTGTTGTGTGAGAAAAGAGCCCAGGCGGTGCCAGGCTAAAGGACTTTTTTCTTTTTCGTCACCGAAAGTAAGTTCGTGTCCTTGAAATGTATTGGGAAGGGTATACTGCGCAAAAACAAAACGAAAGTATGAAAAAACTAAAAATTCTTCCTTTAAAAAAAACTATTGAGCCTCCTTATGAAATTTTGGAACATTTTTGAAAGTGAAACATCGTCCCAAAGAGGCGTGAGAAGTGCTAAAGCTGGAATATTTGAGCGTGTCTTTGGTTTTTTCGCTTTGGAGCGATTGTCAGAAATGTACGGGCGTTGTGCAGCTGTTGTAACCATTACAGGAGTGGTCTTGGCAGTGGTGAGTGGCGGGGTTGGGTATTTTGAGCAATTCAAAACAATTGAAACCATTTTGAGATTGATTTTGCACATCAAGAAGACCTAATAGTGGCATTTGGCAAGTTTATGTACGGGAGCTATCTAATAGTAAGGGTAATATTGGCAGATCTCTCAGATAGAATCTAAGGTATATTGATGATGCGGGGATGTGATGACGTCACAGGTGTCTGGACTTCTACATCTTGAGTGACATAGGCAGATCCAGGGGGCAGAGGGGGTACTTCCCTCCATCGACCCTTGGCACCCCCTGAAAGGTGGATGGTGCCCCCTGAAAGGTCGATGATGCTCCCCTGAAATGTTGGTGGCGCTCCCTTAAAATGTCACTTGCCACCCCACGGTGCGAGTGTCGACACCACGGCTATAAGATTGGCGTCCTTAGTATAAGTTGCACCGTCCAACACTGGCGCCCATTGGTCCGAATTATTCCCCCTGATAGGATACCCTCCCCCCGGTTTGGAATTCTCAGAACTGCTCATGCTCCTGGAAGCGCAGTGCGGTGGGGCACCAGGTTAGTTCCGGGAAAGTTGGAATGAAAATTAGGGATCTAGCGCTCTTTCGTTCTCCCTGAATCCACCCATGGACGGCCTTATCCTGCTGCCACTCTGCCTTTGCTATTCATATAGCTCCATTCTCCGAAAAATCCTAGTTTGACATTGAAATGTGTCAAATAGGTCTAGGATATGTGTCAAACAGGCCCGGCCGTCTCCGTGTTTTGAGGGACATTAAGCCCTTGGCTTCCAAATTAATCCGCCATTGTGGGAATGGCCGTTCGGATGGCGAGTTCGGAGTTTCCGTGACAAATCTCTTGATGACTTTGGTAAGGCTGCTGTTCCAAAAGCCGAACCTGCAATAACTTGAGAAACACAGTTCATAACACAAATTGTCACTTTGGCTTAGATTCCTACAGAAAAATTATCCAATCACGTCCCGATACACTTAAGGAAGCCCCAGATGCTTACATGGGCTAATTATTATGCCAATATGATGTATGGTTGGCACACAGGACCTTAACTGGCCACAAGGGCCTAATAAACCTGTAGGTCAGAGCAGAGATCGCAGCTCTCTTCAGTCTGTGCTAGCCAGCCACAAAGGATCCATTGACTTAAGTTCATGGGCCTTGACTTGTCTCAAGGCCCCGGTATGGCCATAGGGGAATCCTGCTAGTAACTGGAAAGAGAACTCTTTACAGGTCCAGATGTACTAACTTACGACTAAGAACCTGCAATTTCTAGACCAGTCTGAGAGTCCCCGCAGTCAATGGAAGGCCCATTTTACCAGCCGCAGCTATTGGAAACCTTTCTGGGGCTTTATTCTGATCTTATTCTCTCCTAGGACTTGACTGAGACAAACAACGTGCTGGACACTGCTCCTTCCGAGCGTAGCCATGTTCGACGTAGAACAAGCCAAGCCGAGCTGCCAAGGGACCAGTATCCACCTAGCCTACGCGGAATATCAAAATACCGATTTAACCTGCGCCCCACCGGGGTCCGGTGCCACCTTCGCCCACCGGGGGCCATCGATGGCCCCTCTAACTCCGAAAATATGTGGGTTAGCGCAAATCTGCAAAGTGCATTAGATAGCTTGCGTGAATTCAGTAAGAAATTACTTTGCATGTTTAAGCGCTCAGGTCAATGGTTTGACCTCCAGAGGTCAAGAAATGTCACGATAGGCTATTTTCACTCAAATATGCAATGCTTAAGAAAACTGAGCGTAGCTCCTATGCCATTAAAGCTATTGAGATCTGGTTAAGTACATTTGATAGGAAATTACCAGACCGTTTCCGCTATGCGAAACATAAAGACCTCCCGCCAGTGGTTTGACCTCCAGAGGTCACCTCGTGACCTAATATGACCTGAGGTCATAAAAGGTCAGAAAGTGACCTTGCCGTATATCAAATAAAAGCCAGTGACAAGACAAACACGATGGTGTTTGTTTCAGCGCTCTAGCTTAATTAGGTCAAAAGTTATTGTCAAAATACTGTTTTTGACCCACGGTGACCTCGGATGACCTTGGAAAAAGTCAAAGGGCAAACATGACCCCTGGGATCCGTGAAAGGGTGTCCAAAAACGCTGTTCTGAGCAGTCTGAGTATTTGCAATCATTTTTGTGACTTTTAGATCATGAGACAGCTTTTTCTCATGCTTTCCAATGGGAGAGGTCGCCTCATGACCTGACCTCAGGTCACGAAATCGAAAAATCTCGGATATACACGTTGTAGACCCTGGCAGGGTCATGAGGTGTAGCAAGTTTCAAATCGATCGACTAAGAAATGTAGCTTTTATAGAGCTTTGAAGTTGAAGTGAGGTGGCCTTGGTTGACCTTGCCTGGTGACCTGACATTGGGTGACCTGGGGTAAAAAATTTCAGGAATGGTGGAAAAATGATGAGGTGAGAGATAGAGCCCTCAACCGCGTTGCTGCGTTCCGTCGTTTTTCGCCTATCTTGAAAAAAACCTTAGGAGGGCCATCGATGGCCCCCGATGGGGCGAGGGTTAAGGTGCGCACTGAGATCCTAATACCTGTGCAGTGCGGGCGAAGGCTGGAAATCAAGATGGGGAGCGTATTGCGTGAGCTCATTCTTGCGTACTCTCGGCGGCATCAAAATATGACCTCTGGCTACCCGGAGGCGAGCAAAGGCCCAGTTTAGGGATTCTCCAGATGGGATTAAGTCGAAAATGTGGTTATGTCACCCTTCGGTGGTATCTACGTCAGCTATTGCAGGAAACAACTATACGCAGATTGTTGTCGTTGACCTGTTTTTGCTGGGCTCTGGCAGCAACCTAGGGCCCCCGGCTGACCACGGTGAACTCGAATCGATGCGCAGTGTACAGAAATGGATTAGGATTGTCGCAGGAAGCTGGGTTATCTGCAGCGGGTGGGCTATCTTGGTTCTAGAACAGAGTGGCCGGCTTCCTCCAGGGGTTTGCTAACTGGCATATTGGATCATACTGGATCCAGGGGCCAGGGTAATTCAGGACCGGACAACAGCTGTTGAGGGGAAAGTCGGATTCCCCCAGCTGTTGAGGGAAAGAGTGATCTCACCCACTATTTGGGCTTCCCATGCCAGAATGACACTCAATGCAGCTGCTTTGTCGAGAACGCTCGTGGCAGCAGCAACGGATGCTGTTCATGTGTAGTTGGGTTTCAGCAGGCAGACGGCTCCATCAAGCGGTGTGAACCGTCACACTTGGGTGCCGCTTGTACTGGGAACGGACACTGTCGGGTACACACCGCCTTCACCGTGTGCAGCAGCGGCGTCTGCAGCTGCCTGACCGATCGCTGGCAACACGACGACGCCGAGTGTCGGCCCAGGGTGGCACGTGGCCAGTCGTGCCGCTACGATGGCGACTGCTCGGCCGGCACCTTCAAGGGCACGTGTGAAGGATCCAGCTGCGCTGCCGCACAGCGTGGTACGGCAAATACGAATACCGACTAAGAGGTGCAGACTCCTGCACTGAGGGTCGCGTAGAGGTCAGACGAGTTGGACAGTCTTGGGCGTATGTGTGTGATGATTTCTGGGATACTCCCGACGCTGAAGTGCTTTGCTGCTCACTGGGCCTGAGCAGTGGACTGCTCAGTGCTGCTCACCATATGGCGGATATGCCGGCAGTGCCGTTTTCCATATAAGTGGCCTCAACTGTAGGGGAAGTGAAACGCACCTCTTGGAATGTAGTTACTAGGGTGGGGTAGCCACAACTGCGGCGGAGACGAGTGGCCGGCGTGACTTGTCACTGAGAGTGACCAGCGATAGGCACGCAGGGAATGGACTCGCCGGTCGCAAAGAGCGGGAAGCAAGACATTTGTCGTCTACATGGAGCGCCAGCATCATGTCTGACACCAAATAAACTCCTTAACCAGCCAGAGTGGCTCATATTACCAAGACAGACGTTCAGTTGCAAGGAAAAGCACCCGTTCATTCCTCGAAATGGGAGTCCTAAATGGGTGTGGCCGCCACCGTTGCTTCCTAATAAGATAGCTATGCAGGGGTATCTTTTGGCCACTATTTTACATGGTCGACGTCGACTATAGCAGAGCTGAGTGTCGATAGCGATGTCGGGGAAATGCACGAAAACCGAAGGCGAAGTAGTTGGTATGGCTTACTGCTGGGTGCAACCGCGGAAAGGTTAACCAGTGTCGTGCCTAGCAAGGAACGAACTCATCGTGGAATAGAGCCGCTAGGAAAGGCGGAGCCATTCCTTACACACAATTTGGGAGTCATTTAAAGTCCCCAGTTCATCGAATTGGGACCCAACAGTGCTCATTCATCAGCAGCGGTCAGCAGTCCTCATTCATTTGCCCACTGCCGACCGCTGCTGTTTTAGTTCTAAAGAATCAAAGATGTGTAAGGGAAGAAAACATGTGTCACTTTTCAGGCAATGACTGTTTTACCTTTTGTAAAGGTCGTTATGACCACAGTAATAGGCCCGCTACATCAAACAACAAACTAGGGTCCATCGAACATAACACAAGAGTGCCATTCTGTGGATTAAAAATGCGGAAAAGAGGGTTCTTAAAGTGCTCCCATCTATTTTTCCAAGGTAGTTGCAGCAACTTGCAGAAAATTTATAAAAAACACTTAATACATGTTCCATGTCATTTCAGATTTGTATATCAGGGACCATAAGCGTTACCGTGTCCCTGAATAGGATGTTCAACTCCACATCCTACGGAAGATGTTTGAGCGGAGTTTCCTGGCTCTGAAGCTATCATGGAAGTATTTATCACGAGCAAACAATTCAGTTAATATCCCTTACTATCCGATATTGCTGAATACATGTAGGATGGCACCAAGGATGGCACGATCCTTACTGCACATTCGTCGGGAGGAAGGCTAGGAGGACTTCCCTCTCCTGAAGCAATGGTACATGTATTCATCACGAAACATATTGGATTAAGACCACTTTCGGTAAATGCGTAAAAATGTGTTAACGTTTTACCGCTATCCCGAATACCAGAAGTGGTAGTAATCAGGGGCGGAACCAGGAGAGGGGTAATATGGCCATGGCTCACCTCAAAGCGAAAAGCAGAGGAGCCGAACCCTCTCCCGCCCTAAAGCAGACTAATAGTTTGTAATCCATTGAGAGGACGCGTTCATCAGTAAAATAATTTTGAAGCGTATTTGATTGAAAGGTACCTCTTTAAATGTTAACAGTAGATTCACTGCACTAGTTGTTCCTACTCGTCGACAAGGGCTCCCCGACACGACTCCCCCGAAACCAGCGGCTGGATCCGCCCCTGGGAGGAGCAGTGCTTAACCAGCCCCTCCAACAGCAAGCGGAGATCACCGGATGTGACGTCACACCTCGTAGCATATAACATGGGAAAATTTAATGATTAAATATCCAAATTTTTGCAAAAACAGGCCCAGAATCGAAGATGAAATGCTTATTTGTTGCATTTGGATAAACTTGATTACCATGTATCTCTACAAATTCGTAAGCGAACAGTGCCATTAGCAGCAGTTTGACACATGGCCCAACGGTGAAGGAATTCCTCCACGCCCGCGTGACGTCATTTGGGCGTGGAGGAATCCCTCTTGAACGTACCTTTAAGTAAAGGTATCTTGGTGCTTAACCACCTCCGACACGACCCCCGAACGAACCAGCTGGATCCGCCCCTGGGAGGTACAATTTTTAACCCTCTCCCCTCCTACACCAGGGCTTGGGTTAAGGTGAGTTCCCTTACCCTGATCAATCATAAACCACATTGAAACATCATAATCATATCAACCATCATAAACATACCACACATCATAAACAACATCGACATTGACGCAAATTAGGTGGATCATTTCACAACAGCATCTTTTCAAAGGCTAAAAACTATTTCCTTATTTTGAAACCATCAGAAAAGGATTTGTGGTCAAAACCTGCTCCGGTTTGGGCCATTTCTTTTAAGCCAATTCTTCTTTCTTTTCTTTTCTTGTAAGCCAGGTCTGAGACGCTGTCGAATGCATTTAAGCCGATGGCCCTCCGCAGAGTTTGATGCTACCATTTTCTTTATCATGGTAATTACAGCAGGCTTTTCTTTTTGGAATGCATAGATCAGCTTAAACTAATTTTTCCACATTTTGCTTTTAACTATTATTGCTGGAAGTGCTTCGTTATAAGTCAAAGCTTGACGTAAGTTGGGAATCCATGAAGATGCCACATACATAGGTACACTTGCATTATTTTCACTAGATCGATCAGAGTATGCGTCCCTCGGACAATTCTTCCAATAGTGCTGGCACTGCACTCCGACAGTGTCTCAGACGTACTCCGTGGCTCCTCTTCAGTATGGATTCTCCTATGATGGGGCTTCTCTTCAGCCCGGTCTGGAGTGTCAGCTTTCACCAATAAGTCTAAAGTTTCCTCCGGACTACCACGCTCCGCACACCGGGCCGCTGCTCTCCTTCCAAGAAAGGGCGCGCTCTTTCGTCTGGCGATGGCTCGTCGCGCCTTCCTAATTTGGTTAGTACGGCGGGGCCGCCGTCGGCATAGGCCCTCTAATGGAGCTGCCCCGCGATCCGGCCCGCCTCATCTCCGCTCTTTCCCGCTCTACAGGGCCGAGTGGCAGCCGCTTACATGAAAGAACTCGAACAAAGGCTGCTGCCCCGGCTTCCCGCCATTGTCGAAGAGAGCAAATGGGAGGACGGCGATGAGACAAGACCAGCTTTGGTGTGGGAATGGGTGGAATTGGCGGAAAATAGCCTCGGAGATAGTTGTAACACAACTAGCACCGGTCAGCAAAAACCCGGTCGCCTACTATAAAGTGGGGTTTTTGTATCTGTTATCTCTTTAAGCCCTTCAGTCCTTTGCTAAATATCGCGCGACCTATGGGCAACAGCATAAAAGTGGCGACAAAGCAAACGGGCCATGGAAAAACAATCCTAAGAAAATAAATAAAATTGATATATTGCCTCAAAAGGGCTCGAGCTATCTGTGGCCTTACTGGGCGGAAGGCTCCTGTGGCTACTTTACAAGTAGCGTTGACTTGAATGATTAAAACACGGGAAACATTAGTAGATAGATAAACATCCAGTATATTGTGTCCAAGAGGCAATTGGTCGACTAAAAGCTTGTGACCTACATTTTCTGTGGGATCTCACAGCAACGGAGTTCAATGTTCTTACGAAGACCACAAACAAATAGAGCAACCTGCAACTCCTTATGCACCGATGGTAGAACCGTTCGCAAGGCTGGACAGTTGTGAACCAGCAAGCTCCTGGAAGATCATCTCTCTAAAACAGTGCAACATTAGTACGCATATGCACTCGCCCAGTTTCAGTTGGAGAGATTCTGCAGTTTAGTCGCACGGTGTTGAGAGCCCTGGAAGATGGAGTTATCAATCAGAATCAAATTCTGCTTTAAAATTGGACCTAGTTACAACTTAACACGCGCATTGACGGAGGTCTGAGCTTCCTTCACTTTGACGGGGGGTGGGTACCCGCCCCCCTAAGATCTCGAGAACCACATTAGATAGCGAAAAACGGTAAACGGCGTCGGGTAGCCCATCCATTTTCTATCGAAAATATTCAAACCATTTTTTGTCAGGTCACATCTAAGGTCACTAGAGGTCAAAACATGCCGTCATAGAGATAGCATGTAAATGTAGGTTTTTGGTGAACAAGTAAGATAGATCAAAACAAATAGATCAAAACAATTAACACCATTGGAATCCTCATAGCAAGCCAAATCAAATGATTCCGTTTGACCTGATATGACCTTGTTAGTTCAAATCAGGTCAAATAGGAAATTTGACCTGACCTGAGGTCAGGTCAAGATCGAATGATCAAATTAGGTAAAATGCACATGATTAGAACCGCAAAGACAAGGTAAATATAATGCTCCTAAAATAAACGCTCTATTACCATCCATTACTAAGTTATTCAGTTAAGACCATTTTCCCACGTATTTCCAATGGAGAGGTCATGGCTCGTATCTGACCTTAGGTCATCGATATAAAAATAACGGAGCATATTTTAGAAAACTCGATAGGCTCATTATATGATATGAGTTTCAATTGGATAAGTTCACCCTGTTCTGACTTATGCTGTCTTAAACTTTTTTAGGTCAGGTCACTTGACCTATACTGGTGACCTGAACTGAGATGACCTAACCTTAAAATTTTGTAAGAAGTTGTAAAAATGAGCCAAAAAAGGTATGCCAAGTACGGCGGCGCTACGTGCCGCCGTTTTTGTGTATCTTCAAACATCCGAGGGGGCGGTACCGCCCCCGTCAATGTGCGTATTAACCTCGCCCCACCGGGGGCCATCGATGGCCCCTAGGTTTTTCCGGGATAGCAGAAAACGACGAGGCGCAGCACCGCGGTTAAGGGCTCTACCTCTCACTGCATCATTTTCCATCATCCTGAATTTTTCCGGTCCCAAGGTCGGTCACCAGACGAGGTCACCAGGTCACCTCCTTCACCTTTGAGCTCTGTAGGCTACATTTAAGTCGTCGATTTGACTTCCTCACTCTGCCCCTCCAGGGTTAGGTGTTATCCGGGATTTTTGATTTCGTGCCTGAGGTCAGGTCACGAGGCGACCTCCCATTGGAAAGCATGGGGAAAGCTATTTCATGATATAAAAGCCACAAAATGATTGCAATACTCAGACTGCTCAGAACAACGTTTTGGACACCCTTTCACGGATCCCGGGGTCTTTTGCCTTTGACTTTTCCAAGGTCATCCAGGTCCAGGGTCAAAACAGTATTTTGGCAATAACTTTTGACCTAATTGAGCTAGAGCGGTGAAACAAACACCATCGTGTTTGTCTTGTCACTGGCTTTCATTTGTTCGGAGGTCTTTTTGACCTTTTGTGACCTAGGTCTATTGGTCCGAGGTGACCTCTGGCGGTCAACCACTGGCGGGAGGTCTTTCGTTCCATAGCGGAAGTACTGGCATTTGTTAATGTACTTTACCGGCCTCAATAGCTCTATGCTAAGTTTGCCCAGTTTGCTTAATCATTGTATTTGGTGAAATAGCCGATCTTGCCTATTTGCCTCTGGGTCGCCATTGACCTGGCACTGAAACATGGAGTAATTTTTACTGTTCGCCTTCTTTGCACTTTGCGATTTGGCTAACGCCCATATTTTGGTTGGGGGGCATCGATGGCCCCGGTGGGGCGAGGTGGCGCCGGCCCCCGGTGGGGCGGGGTTAAGGGACCCAATCGTGGTGGCTCAATTTTATTGATCCTGTGTAGGTTAAGTGCTTACTGGATTTGGACCTCAGTATGTCTTGGTTCTAATACATGTTGTTTGGTTTTTAAGTTTTCCAAGGGGATGCCTTTTTTCATGCGATGTCTTGACTTGCCCGTAGGAGAAACACCGTTATGATCGTGCCACTCCTTCGTTACGAAAGCAAGTTTCAACCCATCGGAAAATCTTGTTTCTTAACATGCGCATTGACCTTCGAGCCACTGAACCACCTTCGCTTTGACGAGGGGGGCGGGTACCCGCCCCCCCACTAAGATCTCGAGAACCACAGTAGGTAGCGAAAAACGGTAAACGGCGTTGGGTAGCCCATCCACTTTTCCATCTAAAATATTTGGACCATTTTTTGTCAGGTCACATTTAAGGTCACGAGAGGTCAAAACATACCGTAATAGGGATAACATGTAAATTAAGTTTTTCGGCCATTACATCTGAACAAGTAAAGAAAGAAAAAAACGACTTGAACTATATGAATCCTCGCAGCAAACCGAATCGAATGATGTATAATTTGACCTTGCTAGGTCAAATCAAAGGATTTGACCTGACCTGAGGTCAGGTCAGGGTCAAATTATATAAAATTCATATCATTAGAACCACAAAGCCAAGGCGGGTCCAATGCAGCTAAAATAAACGCTTTATCACTATCCGTTACTGAGTTATACAGTAAAAGCCATTTTTCCCATGTATTTCCAACGGAGAGGTCATGCCTCGTACCTGACCTTAGGTCATCGATATAAAAAAATACCGGAACAAATTTTAGAGAACTCGGTGTGCCCAATATATGATATGAGTTTCAATCGGATACGTTCACCCTGCTCCGACTTATGCTATCTTTAACTTTTTTTGAGGTCAGGTTACTTGACCTGTACTAGTGACCTGACCTGAGATAACCTAACCTTAAAATTTTCACAGAAGTTGTAAAAATGATGAGGAAAATGTATGCCAAGTACGGCGGCGCTACGCGCCGCCGTTTTACTGTTTTCTTAGAAAAACCCGAGGGGGTGGGTACCCCCCCCTCGTCAATGCGCGTGTTAAAGCAATAAATTCCAGACAATTTCCCCATAAACAAATCATGTGTTAGTAAAATATCTATAGAGTAGGAGGTAAGGTGGTGCAGTGGCTAGCACGCTCGCTTTCTATGCGGCCGACCCGGCCAACTGAAAAGTGGAAGCTTTCCGCGCGGCCGGGTCGGCCGCGTTGAAAGCTAAAGGCCCAACGGACTCCCTGCACAAGGAGCAACCTGGCTCCCGAGAAACCCTTCCAACAGGGAAAGAGCTTACGATGTCATATGACCCTGGTAGTTGGTGCGTCGATACCCCCCCTCCCAGTTCTACAGCTCCTTGTTATTGGCAAAACACCCGAAAGAACCACGCGCCCAAAAACATGAAAATTTTACTCAAAAATAAATACCTTTTCCCGAAAGAAAACGACTTGTGAGCCACATGATTAATGAACGAGTGATTGAGAAAATAGAGGAATCAAATTGGCAGACACATTAGTTTCATTTCTCATTTCGGGAAAGCTTACATTTCCATTTCAACGCGGACAATGCTATCTGATTTCGGCTATTTCCCAGCATGTAATTGTGCAAATCTACAAAATCAAGTACAGCCTCGCCTTTAGCCATACCTACATTTAGTGCGCACCAGTGGCTTTGATAAACTTGGTGCTTTCCTGTCAGCTTTTACTTACATCACTTTACTGTTTTATTTAACAACAGCCTTGTTGTAAAGGCTTGCACTTTCTCAATTGGGAGAAGACAAGCCACATAATAACACCAAGCTGCTAGCAGTCTTACTGGTTTGGCATTGGCCAATCAGAAAAATGTGATAGATCACTCAACAGGTGCTTGGGGCAGCTCAAATCCTGTCCAAAATAGAGTAGAACGCTTCTTCATTGGGTGGATGATAATTATGCCAACATTTTTATTTTAGTGCCGTACTTGCCTTTAATTCGTACCAAACCTTTAATTCTTGATCAATTCTGCATATTTTCTCAAAATTTTTAAGGTTGGGTCATCTCAAGTCAGTTCACCAGTGCGGTTCAAGTGACCTCACCTCCAAAAAAGTTTAGAATAGCATAAATAAGAACAGGGCTAATTTACCAAATTGAAACTCTATCACATAATGGGGCCAATGGTTCTACAAAATATATTCCAGGATTTTTAATATCGATGACCTGAGGTCAGATACGGACCATGACCTCTCCGTTGCAAATGCATGGGGAAAACGGGAGTCGGGCGAAGAATGGCTCTATTTGTGTAAATACGGCTTAGAATACATTCATATTCTCAAAATCGTATCATCATGGGCCCATTTCCAGGTTCATGTTGCAAGTTTGGATTTGTTACCTCTGAGAGGTCATCTGGGGCTACTTGAGCAGGTGTTCAGACTTGGGTTAATAACTTAGCAGGAAATGAGGATAAAGCTTTTATGTTGATACCTTTACGTTTGGATTATCACTGCGAGTCCATCGATATGCATATTGATTAGGCTAGGTCAAATGGTGACCTTGACCTGACCTTAGGTCAGGTCATTCTTATTTTGGACCTAGCATAGTCATATTACCCATACATCATTCGATTGGCCGTAACGAGATGAAACGAATGGTGCAAAAAAGGATTCTAACTCAACTCTGTCAGACGTTAGAGCCCAGAAACTCTTCTCTAACTTGTCGCCTTCTTTGACGTGTTACCTCTTTGACCTCTTTGACTTCTTTGACCTCAATACCTCAATATTGACCTGAGCTAACAAGTGACTCATGAAGTTTCTTCATGAATTTTTGTGAACTATCCAGCAGCGATCGTGTTTTTCGCTATCCTGCATAGGGGCCAAGTTCGAGGGGGAGGGTGTTTGAACACCTCCCACCAGGGCGAAGGTGGCTCGGAGGCCCCCACCGGGTCGGGTGTTGAAAAGAACCACAACAGACTAAGTCCCACAAGAATTCACTTCATTAAGAATCAAAATTTTCCCAAATCTCCCTCCCATATCCTATTTGCTGATCACGCTGCCCTGAACCGGGTCTTCAAAGGGGCCTCAAAAGGCAGGCTGTTGGGCTGGGGACGCAAATTTAACATGGGTCAGCAACGTCCCCACGCATTTCATTCCATGGGGGCCATGATCGAAGGGGGCCTCATGTCCCTGGTCCTGAGGGGGACTTCCTAACTTTTAGGTGCCTCCATTTTGTAGGTCATTTAGGGAATTTCCTTTCGGTAAGAGGCCTCCTGTGTTGACCGTTTAGGGGCCTCCTGTATAGCTAATTGGGCCCCCTGGATAAACCTATTAGGAGGCCTCATTTATAAGCAGGGTGGCTAGGCTCTTTGATACTCAAGGGGTTATTCCAGACTAAGTAGCTAAGGGGGCCTCCTGAGTCAGGTGGAGGGCCTCCAAAAAAATCCATGGGGGTCATGGCCCCCATGGTTGCGAGATCCCTGGTATGGGTTAGTTTCTATCTCGGAAAAATAAATTCAGTTTTTATTGATAGCTTTCTTTAAACATTTTGAAATAAGACCACCATTGCCCAGAAAATGTATGATAAAGACGAGCTAAAACACTGCAAAGATGGTGACAATATCAAATGTGCTGCGAGAACACTGAAAGCACGAATGCATTGTTACATTTTTTTGTGATTTGATGTCTCTGCCCGGGTTCAGGAACAATATAATAGAAAGGTTTTACATTAAGCTTCTGTTTTCTGTGTAACCATCTTGATGTTTGCTGTATAATGGGCATCAAAATAAAAAGAACAAAGGGATATAATTTCAAGCGACTTTGAAAAACTCGTTCGTCACCCAGTTTTTCTTTTTTTCTTTGGTCAAAAAGGAAAATAAGGGCAATGACCAAACTTCTTTCATGTACAGAATAGGGTTTTAACTTTAATATATCTTAATTTCCCATTAAGAAGATGGAAAAATCTGGTGCTTTTGCTAATGGAGTACTGACCAACGTCCAACTGTGTACCAGCACTGCATAGAAACGCGGAAAGGACGCAAAATGACCTTGGACCTAGAAAATGACAAAATGACCTAGAACCGCAAAATGACCTTGGAAACTAGCTTCAATCTTTCTGCATGTGATTTTCGAAATTCGAAAACGAAAATATTACGTAGGTATGAGATGATAATGGTGGTGTATATTCAAATTTTGGATTACTTCCCTCATTACACAGGCTGGAAAGAGATGGAATACAAAATAAATGGAGTCCCTCCTTAAATCTAGACGCTTTATCGCTACTCATAGTGATTAGGGATAAACAACAACCAATTATGAGTTGAAATATTCAAAGGGAGGGGAAATTGCCGTGTTATATAGTTTTTTGTTTGCTTAAGAGGCTCCGATACACTCGCAAACAACATACAGAAGCTCACCGCATCAATATTTGCACAATTCGAGTTATCATTTCCTAAGTGGATCTACCAGAAGGGAGGTTGGGATTTGGGCCGACAGATGTCAGGGTGATCAGTGGGCGTCAGCTGCCGTCTCCAGCTGTGGCGGAGGCCGCGCGGCAGCTGTACAGCGGCATCAGACTGGAGAGGCAGCAGCAGCGGCGGCCGCCGCCCGATGGTGTACACAGGCTCGGCGCCGCTGCCGACACAGTCCCCGCCGCGGCTCGGCGGACGGCTGACGCCGCAGCTGACGCCGCGGCTGCACTGACGGCGGCCGTCGTCAGCCGGCGTCAGCAGCGCGTCAGCGCCGAACACGCCAGAGTCAGCGTCCGACCAGGAGAAGAGCTCGGCTGAGCCGGCGCCGCAGAGTCGGGTGGGTCGGCAGGAGGGCGCTGGAGGCCGCTCCGGCGGCCAGAGCCGCGCCCACCGCGCCACGCCGCGCTCATCCACCCCCGACACCTTCTCAGCGCCGGGCGCAGCAGGGGCCGCCACCAGCGCCGCCTCGGCAGCCGTCTTGTGGCGGTGCCGGCGGCGACAGAGCAGCAGAGAAGCGCAGCCGCTGATGGCGAGTACCAGCAGCGATGCGCTGACTGCGATCAGCAGGAGGCGCCACCTGTCGGCACAGCTGAGGTAGCGCTCTGGTACGGAGGAGAGCAGTTGACCCCGCACCTCGGCTGGGGCGGCGCAGCTGACCTCAGCAGCTCGGCCTGCTGCCACCAGAGCCTGCAGCCAGCGCAGGCTGCAGTTGCAGCGCAGCTGGTTACCAGTGGCGTCCAGCCAGCTGAGGTTGCCAGCTGGCGGCGGCAGCGAGACCAGCTGGTTGTCGCTGAGGACGAGGTGGCGCACACTCGGCGTCAGCACGCTGGCCGGCAGGTGGCGCAGCTGAGTGTTGTTGCAGAGTCGTAGAGTGTGCAGCTGCGGACAGCCGACCAGGGCTGCCGGGTCCACCCGCTGCAGCCACCGGCTGTGGCAGAGTACCAGCTGTTGCAGCTTCTGCAGCTGCCACAGCGTGCCAGCTGCCAGCTCCAGCAGAGGGTTGCCGCTGACGTCCAGGCTGAGCAGGCTGGGTGGCAGGTGCTGTGACTGCAGCGAGAGCAGACTGTTGCCGCTCAAATCCAGGTGCTCTAGAACCAACAGCCGCTGCAGGCCGGAGACTGAAGTCAGCTGGTTGTTGGACATGCTGAGATATTTCAGCTTACAGGAGGAACCCGACCAGGTGGACTCCAATTCTGCTACTTCCAGCAATTTAATATAATTGTCACATAATCTGACTTCTTCAATGCCACTGAGCTGGTGAAAATCCTCAGCTGACACGGTGGTCAGTTCGTTTTCACACATATTCAGTGAGACCAGACTTGTGAGTGAGCTCAGCGACGGAATGTCCGTTAGCCTGTTTCGCGACAGGTCCAGCCAGTGCAGCCGCGGCAGCTGCAGCAGCGCCCCCTGGTGCACGCTGCTGATGCTGTTTCCCGCCAGGGAGAGACCCCGCAGCTGGCGCAGTCCAGCCAGCGCGCCAGCTGGCAGCTCCGTCAGCCGGTTCCAGCTGAGGTCCAGCTGCGCCAGCTGTCGCTGGTGCTGGAAGGTCCGCTCGGCCAGCTGCCGGACGGCGTTCCTGCTGAGGTTCAGCGAAACCAGTCTGGTGTAGTGGTCCACCTGCCCGCGCAGCCGGTCTATCCGATTACGGGACAGTGAGAGTCGCTCCACGCGCGGATCCAGCTGGATGGGGAAGTGACGCAGCTGGCCGGCCTCGCAGCTGATGGCCGGCACTGTTCTGTTGCACTGGCACTGGGCCGGGCAGAGCGCAGAGCCGAGCGGCAGAGGCAGCAGAGAGAGGCAGAGCAGAGCGGGCAGCAGTGGCTGAGCAGCGGAAATGCCGCATGGTGAGGAGGCCCAGCGGTCCAGCTCCCACCAGCTGGTGACGAGAACTGACAGGATACGCACCTGCAAAGGAGCGGACAGCACACGGGCGTTAGCAAACCGTGAGCTGCGCTTTTTTCAGATAAGGCATGTATGAAATGTTCAGGAGACCACGCATTTGATCTTTTTATTGTGGTACAGTCTCATAGGTAGGTTCCTTAATATGGGGTCCACAAAATCCTTGTTTGGAGTATATTTGGATAGAAGTGGCTCTCACATCAAAAATGATCAGAATGAAAGGGCTCATTTGGTAATAAAACGGAAGCCATTACGTCTGGTATCTTGTTAGCGGATAATATGTAAATAAATTAGCACTGTTGTAAATTTTTCCTTATCTTTATCGTGTCCCTTGAATTTTTTAGAAATAGTTACGATAATTTAACCCGTAATTCCATGGCACGGCCGTAGTCACTTTTTGTCTTCTTTTTTCAATTTTTCTCTTTAAAAACAATGCAGACCAAACCAGGGTGTAACTCGGTTCCCAGAAGTGCTAGATCAAGTTTGTAAACATCATTCGAAAGCTCTTGGGAAGAAAAAAATGGTTCAGTCAAAATGGTTTGAGATGAGATCCATTATTAGGTCGGCAAACGTCTCCAAATGTTAAAAACGTATCCAAATTTTCCAATTCCTTTGTGCCGTTTTTGAACCAGATAAGATACAGCACTAAATTTGGTATCTATAGTGACTGCCATGATTTAAGCATTGGAATGATATCTCACAAGAAATTTAAAAACCCTTTCTTGACCTAGGCCTGAAGTCAGAACTACCCTGTGACCTTAACTACAGTCATGCAGCTTATCATTTGATTCCTTAGGTGCAGATGAACATATCGATACTCTTGGATTCTGCTCTAGTTCTTATGGTTCCAGGTTTATAAGGGCTGTCCGAAATAAGCCTAAATTGGACACGTTTTTGCCCACTGTAACGTTGAGTTGAGCAGATATGATTCATACTTGGGACAAGAGAAGACGATGGAGGACCAGCTTCGGCGTGTTTCATATTGTTTCCGCATCAACATTGGTTCTCGAGTTAGTGGAGAGGGGAGAGGGGCTGCAGAATTTGGTCCTGAAGGAGTCGAAGGTGTCTATGGAGTCCAGGCAGTGGCAGGTTGAAGTCCGAGAAAAACGTAACAATGCTTCGGTACGAGATAATCCCATGTGACAATGTCAATAACACCAAATTTTTGTTCCAAATTCAAGCACCAGGGGCGAGGAATGCTTGTCAGTGAAAAATTCTGGAAATTGAGTCAGGCGAAGCTGATTGACTAAGGAACGGGATTGAGAAGTTCGTACGTACCTACATTATCTCGTTTTCTAGAAAGCGGGACGCCATATTTTTAACTGAGTGGGCACAAGTTCCCTAAATAACTTATTGGGTTAGAGGAACGGCGCCCCTTCCAGGCGCTGTTGTGGCACCCTAATAAAGTCTATTCCGAAAAAGAAAGAAAAATATGATGATTCCCACATACACCTCTTTAAGAAGGGGTGGATCCAAGGGCTTATTTTGGTCATGACCTCCAAGAAGGCTAAATCCTGTCTACTTTAACACCCGCCTGCCTCCGAGCCACCTTCGCCCTGGTGGGGGATTTCAAACATCCCTCGAACTCGGCTCCAAAGCAGCATTGCGAAAAACGCAAACTCTGTGGGTAGCTCACTCAAATTCATGAAGAAACTCCATCGACCACTTTTAGGCTCAGGTCAATATTGAGGTCGTGACAGGTCAACGAAGGTGGTATCTAAGAGAAGAGTTTCTGCACTCTAGCGTCTGACAGATTTGAGTTAGAATCATTCAGAGGCACCATTCGCTTCCTCTGGTTACAGAAAATTGAATGATGTATAACTTTACTATAATAGGTCGAAGAATACAAAGAACCTGACCTAAGTTCAGGTCAAGGTCACAATCTAACCTAACATAGTCAATATACGTATCAATCGACTTGCAATAACAATCCAAACGTAAGATTATCAAAATAAAAGCTTTATCATCATTTCCAGAAAGGTTACTGGGGCAAGTCTGAAAACCTGCTTAAGTAGCCCCAGATGACCTCTAAGAGGTCACAGGTTCAAACTTACAACGTGAACCTATAAAAGGGCCTAAGATACTATGATGTGGAGAGCACGAAGGTATTCCAAGTGATATCTACAGAATAAAACACCTTTTTGGCCAATAACCGTTTTCCCCATGCATTTCCAATGAAGAGGTCATGATCTGTATCTGACCATAGGTCGTTGATATGAATAATCCCGGAACAAATTTGGAGTACTTGGTAGGCCCATTGTGTGCTGTGAATTTCAATTCGATAGATTCACGCTTTTCTTACTTATGACACCTTTAAAACTTTGGAGGTGAGCTCACTTGACCTGCACTGGTGACCTGACCTGAGATGGCCAAACCCTAAAATGTAGTAGTAAGTTGTAGAATTGGTCAATAATAGAGAGTGCAAAGTATGGCGACGCTTCGCGCCGCCGTTTTTTCATTCTGCCAGAAAGACCCGGGGGGTGTTCAATCACTCCCCCTCGCTCACACCAGGGCAAAGCTTAGGCCGATCTTGACCAATTTAGGGAAACACGCCATGTTTTGTCTTCAAAGTTTTGGTTACCCAAAAAAGTTTTTTTCAAGATATGACCCTGCTTTTGAGCCCTTAGGAGGTGCCTTTTTCATCCCTTAACCCGCGCCCCACCGGGGTCCGGCGCCACCTTCGCCCCACCGGGATTATCGATGGCCCTTCTAACTCCGACAATATGGGGATTAGCGCAGATCTGCAAAGTGCATTAGAAATTTGTTGTGAATTTAGTAAATACAAATTTTCACTCACATTTTTAAGCACTCAGGTCAATGGTTTGACCTCCAGGGGTCAAGTTGTGTCACGATAGGCTATCTCCACTAAAACACTGGTCAACAGCCAAAATGGATCCGGCACGTGACCGCTTGTTTCTACCTATTTCGATATCGCTGATTTCAAATTTAGGAACCGTTTTTTGCCATCGGACCTGGTTTTTTCCTGAGAGCATGCCTGGTGTATAGCCCCTACACTTTCAACACACAGTCATGAGCCTAGCCTTTTACGGAAAATCTAGATCAATGATGTCAAGAACCCGGCTTATCTGCACCCAGACAATGCAGCTTATCACTATACATATGAATGTATTGCAACGAAAGACTACCTCGCATTCAAGTGCATGAACATTGTACATTGAACAAGGCTTGCGCTCGGTCGCACAAGCTCGCCGGTATTGTAGACCGAGTGGTGATGTCGCAACATTATATGATGATGATTTCATGTCAGATTCACCTCCCTTGAAGGTCAAATCCAAGTAACAAGTCACCGGTCAAGGTCATACCACTATTTCAGGATCATTGACCCTAGTGCCTTTGATCGGATGAAGTCACCTAATATGGCGTATATTATGTTATGACGTCATAAGCTGGGTCACTCAATCTTAAGCTCAAGGTTCGCAGGTTCAAGTCAAAGGTGATAGGTCAAGGTCAAACCTGATATCCCGCCCGACGGTTGCCATAGTGCTAGTTGCAGTATACGTAAAAGGCAAAATGTAATATTTGACGTCAAAGGTTAATGACCTTGAACGACCTTGACCTAAAAGTTTCAGAGAACATTGCCTCAGACCTTCCCTCCGTTTCTTTAGGTCACTTTCTCTCCATATCCGGCTTCTCATCACATAATCACGGCATTTCCCAATGGCTACCCTGCACAGACAGAATTTGACCTATATGGCCTCATTTTACCTTGAATATAATGACCTAGGTCTATGAAAATCGGGTTTAGGGTAGAAAACTCTAGCCTCCAAAAATACCCAAACATTCATTTTCCCAGACCTCTTGGGTTTTGCACTCTCAAGGTCACTGATGCCAAGTAGGCTTGCACAAAGACGACACACAGACATACTGAATCTCAAAGTTCTGATCTGATACGGCATTTCCTCTGCCAGATTCGTCTTCAGCGCCACAAAATGCCCTAGAAACGAACTATTTGTATTGGATCCATGACAAAAGTTAAATTTTGTTTACCAGTGAAATAAGCAATGCTTAAGAAACCTGGGCATGACTCTCATGCCATTAGAGCTATTGAGATCTGGTAAAGTACATTTGATAGGAAAACGCCAGGGCTTCTCCACAGTGCGGATCATAATGACCTCCCGCCAGTGTTTTTTGACTTCCAGAGAGCACCTCTTGACCTAACATGACCTGAGGTCACGGAAGTTCAGAAAGTGATCTTATTTATATCAAATAAAAGCCAGGAACAAGACATACACGATGACGTTTAATTCAGTGCTCTACCTTGATTAGATAAAAATTTTATCGTCAAAATACTGTTTTAACCTCTAGTGACCTGCAATGACCGCAGATACGCCAAAGGGCAAATATCGCCCGATGAATCTGTGGAATAGGTGTCAAGGATCTTTTTCTGAGAAAGATGAGCATTTGGTATCCTTCTTGTGACTTTTAGTTCATAAGATAGCCTTCCCCCATACTTTTTATATGGGAGAGGTCACCTCATGGCCTGACCTCAGGTCACCAAAACGAAAAATCCTGGATATAAATTTTGTAGACCTTAAAGAGTTCAAGCGTAGAAAGTTTCAAATCGATCAGCTTAAAAATGTAGCTATGGTATGGCTCAAAATTTGAAGTGAGGTGACCTTATTTGACCTCGCCTAGTGACCTGACCTAATGTGGCCCGGGGTAAAAATTTCATGGATGGTGGAAAAATGATGAGGTGAAAGGTAGATCCCTTAACCGCATTGCTGCGCCTCGGTGTTTTTCTAATATTCGGAAAAAACCTTTATGGGGGCCATCGATGACCTTGGTGGGGCGAGGGTGAACACGCACGGCGGAGGTGTCCTGAAGTGGCCCTCCCCATCTATTTTCCGAGGTGGCTAAAGAACCGGGCGCCGCCGGAAAACGCTACTTCGCCAAATTTGAGAAAATTTATGAGCACGTCGATTGGTGAAGGAATTTTGAAATCGGCCAATATTTTTTACTTATAGGCTTCCAAATTCAGACCTATATCTTGAGACTGTTGCAATCGCGTGGTCGCACCAGTTTGCCTGCGCTCAAGACCGAGTGGGGACATCAAAACGTCATATAATCAGGTTATATGTCACGGTTAACCCACATGAAGGTCAATGTCAATTTCAAAGGTCACAGGTCAAGATCATTGACCCCGGCCAGATAACATTATTCAGTATGACGTATGTTACGCTATGACTTCATAGTTAAGGCTTCTCAAGATCTAGGTCACAGGTCAAAAAGCATTTCTAGTTATTACATACCGTGAGGAAAAGGACAACTCACTACTACAGACCGTGAGAAAAGGATCTCCAGCGGCGAGTACCCTCCCTGCCCGTGTGCAGATTCCCAATTTTGTTATGGGTTTTGAACTGATTTAGCAGTTTTGTTACTGCTATTGGCAGTGACAGAAACAAGGAGGCTATGGCAGCCCAATTCCCCCAGGGGGAATTGGGGTATAATTTCAAAGGGCTATGAAATTTCTGATTGTCCATAGTAATTGCATAGTAAGAGGGTTTTTAAGAGGCTTATTTGAGGTTAAGGGTTGAGCCCTCTTTTCGCCTTTCAAATGAATCTTGGCACTGCAGGGAGCGCTGTCGTAATGCTAACATGATGTAAGAGATATCCAAGCTGCCGGGGTCGTAGTTACACGCAATACTTGGTGTTCGCCAAGTGAGCCACATTAGGTTTTGATGACATAATTTGTCACAAAAGGCCATATGCTTGTTCTGAACGACTGGACGTGAAAAAGTGGTTTCCAGATTGCCAGACTTACTTCGTCCATAAAAAGTAATTTCTGGAAATCCGACAAGGTCCTCTATTCTCTTTAAACGCGTATAAAGTGGGTTCATGTAATCCCGCGGTTTCGATAAGTTGCAGGCCGTTTAGTAACTGATCTTACACAATCAAAAATGTTTGAGTCGGCAATGAGTCCGAATCAGAAGGTAATCGACTCAGACTTTACTCGGACACCCAGCATATGTTTCACCATATCTATTCCATGGCCATATCATATAATTGACTGAATCCTACTCAACGGAATTGCGGTATTATGTGAAAAAACAAGCTGTCATAAATGTACAAACCAAGTCACTGACATTTGATTCACCCATAGATAGCAGTAGACCTACTGTCGGCCAGTAAGTCTATTGTTATCTATGATTCACCCGATGAAGAAGTCAGAGTTTTAGTCTCATGCACATTGAGCCAGTCTTTAGTAATCAACAAGTCTGTTCATAATTGTAACGATTTGGACTGATTCTCTACTCCTCCCCGCACAGTGTCACCCCCCATCCGCCCTTGCGCAATGCGCATGTCTTTGCATCTACGAACATGCCTGGTTCCGGAGATCTTGAACGAGGGCTCAGCTACTGATCTGATCACTCTCAGGCCCAGGGTGGTGGTATAGATCTACCACCGATCAATAGCGTCCGGTACATCGGGCGGATTCAGGGGAAAAGAGGCCAGGCTCCCCTTTTCCTAACCCGCGCAAGCGTTGGGGTTCCCACACCAAGCCCTGAAACATCTCCCGAGTCCCCAGTCGATTCTTACTCCTCATCCTCCTCCAGCATGTAAGAACAACTTGCGTAAGTGAGAAAGTGGGAATACAAAGAACTGCGAATACTTCGAAACGTGCAGAGAAAAGTCACCTGCGCAAGAAAACTTGGAAAAATTAAATAAAAAAATACGAAGCAGAAATTTGTACGGATACATGGCGTGACCCTCCACGTATTTCTAACATTTCTCTCCTCATATTCAAATCAAATTCAAATCAAATTCTCATAAGAATTTAAGAATAGGCCAATCTTCAAGATCTATGTAAATAAAAAATTGCAAATTTGTCCAGTACTCTATGCAGTCCTTAACATTATTAGAATTAGGCTCTGGTTACCCTTATTCTTGTCAGGGGAGATTAATTCAGCTTCCTCTTCAAAGTTCCAAATCTACCCGTCCGATTTTATAAATTCAAAGTGAAATATATTTTTTGTCACGCTGAACTCCATTTTCAGAAAGAAAAGTGCCAAAATCTGGAAAATTATGTGCAGGGTGTTCCAAATGTAAGCGTTTAACAGCTTTACATATTCCTTGCTTCGTTTTATTTTTAGCTTTTTTGCATTTCCTCCCACGAACGGTAAATTCTGGGACAAATGAAGTACCTATTAATTGGTCTCACGATAAGGCCTATCACATGGCTATCTCGGCTCCAACCTCATGATGGTGCCAAGTTTCCTTTATGGGAATCAATGACCACAAGCGTGCCAGGCAGATCTAAAAAATGCTAGTTCTGAAGCTCTTTGTAAGTTTACAATATATAGCAGAGGGCTGGTCTTCTGTACAGAGATCATTCATGTTGTTCAAAATGCTGCGCAGTTTCGACTGGTTTCTTGAAATCCACCCTTAACGGCTGCCCTGTGAATCACAATATGCTAATTCTATTCTGCCGTCACAAAATTATTGAGAGCTGAGAAGCAGCACTTTGACAGGTTCATCAACATAACTGACATTCGTAGTCCCAGCGCCCGGATAGTTTTCAGTTTTGGAGATAAGGACATCTACTCTTTCCGTCTAAGAGATCAATTTCACTCGTGGTGTCTAGACGCCTGAAAACTTCGCGCCAGTGTTTGATCCCGATTGAGACTTTGGTTGAAGATGACAGTCCAAAAATGTGCGCATTACCCTTCGAATCTCGAGGTCTCCGTGGGTCAAACATGTCTTAACCCTCGCCCCACCGAGGGGGGCCATCGATGGCCCCCTAAGGTTTTTCCGGGATAGCCGAAAAACGACGAGGCGCAGCACCGCGGTTGAGGGCTCTATCTCTCACTGCAACATTTTCCCATCATCCCTGAAATTTTTTACCCCGGGTCACCCAAGGTCAGGTCACCAGACGAGGTCAACCAAGGTCACCTCACTTCACCTTTAGAGCTCTGTAAGAGCTACATTTCAAACTCGATCGATTTGAAACTTCCTACACTTCATGACCCCTCCAGGGTCTACAAGGTGTATATCCGGGATTTTTCGATTTCGTGCCCTGAGGTCAGGTCACGAGGCGACCTCTCCCATTGGAAAAACATGGGGAAAAGCTATTTCATGATATAAAACCCACAAAAATGATTGCAAATACTCAGACTGCTCAGAACAACGTTTTTGGACACCCTTTCACGGATTCCAGGGGTCATATTTGCCCTTTGACTTTTCCAAGGTCATCCAAGGTCACCAGAGGTCAAAAACAGTATTTTGACAATAACTTTTGACCTAATTGAGCTAGAGCTGTGAAACAAACACCATCGTGTTTGTCTTGTCACTGGCTTTCATTTGATATACGGCAAGGTCACTTTTTGACCTTTCGTGACCTCAGGTCATATTAGGTCACGAGGTGACCTCTGGCGGTCAAACCACTGGCGGGAGGTCTTTACGTTCCACATAGCGGAAAAAGTACTGGCAATTTGCTATCAAATGTACTTTACCAGGCCTCAATAGCTCTAATGACATAAGAGTTATGCCCAGTTTGCTTAATCATTGCATATTTGAGTGAAAATAGCCGATCTTGACCTAATTTGACCTCTGGAGGTCAAACCATTGACCTGAGCACTAAAACATGCGAAGTAATTTCTTACTGAATTCACGCGAGCTTTCTATTGCACTTTGCAGATTTGCGCTAACGCCCATATTTTCGGAGTTAGAGGGGGGCCATCGATGGCCCCCCGGTGGGGCGAAGGTGGCGCCGGACCCCCGGTGGGGCGCGGGTTAACACGCGCCCCGTTGGGGGGCGAAATTCGCCCCCTCCTGGTTTTCCCCCAGATAGCTAAAAAACAAAGGGACGCAGAACAACGAAACTTACAGGACCTTATTACTGATTGATTTTACACATCTGACCAAATTTTTTAGTTAAGGTCATGTCAGGTCAGGGAGCTATTCAAGGTCAAGTGACCCAACCTCAAAACCTAAAATCACGAGTTTGAAGCGGCGCCCAGGGAACATCAGCAAACTGATCAGTTTGAAACTTCCACAATATGATAAGGTCATAAGGGTCTACAAATCTGCTGTCTCGGAATGCTTATATTGTTGACCTAAGGTGGGGTCAATTTTTTAGTCACCCCATTAAGTCTATGGTGAAAAATAGAGTGGGCTCGTTTTCAGTAAATACTGGATAGATAAAGCTGAAAATCCTCAAACCGTCTATTCTTACCATGATCTTGACCATAAATTTGATTTTTTGAGCATCTGACCTCTCAAAGGTCATGTCAGGTCACGGGAGCATAGAGTGATTGTTTTGCCAATAGCTTCTCACTGAATTGAGATAAAGCTCCCATTTTGCTTGCATTGTGCTTATATTGTCACGGGGAGTCGATTGATATGCAACATGACCATACCAGGTCACTCTGTGACCCTGACCTAGTTCGAGGTCGGGTCATTTTCACTCTTTGACCTAGTAAGGTCATATTATACATAATTCGATTCGCCGCGATGAGAGATATCCAATGATGCACAAAAATTTGCTCTAGCTCCCCTGAGGGTAGATCTAGAGAGAGAAACGTACACTGCTCTGTTGTAAGCCTATGGAACGTTCTTTGACCTATGCTGGCCTCAATATTGACCTGACATAAAAATTATTCTATAAAATCTCTTCGTCTTGTCAAGAGCTTTCGAACACCGCCCGTAATTTTCCTTTAGCTTTCGTGGGGAATGAGATACGAAGGGGGCGAAAAACGCCCCCCAGCGGGGCGCGTCATGCCAGGGACCCCAGCGGGGCGCGTGTTTAGACTACTCATGCGACATATGTCAGAGCTCAGTCATAAAAAATATTGGGAATCTGAGGCCGGCACGTTGATTCTCCTCGGCCGGTGGAACGCAAAGAATGAGCGCATACATAAGCATGTTTTCTTCACAGATTTCCACTGGAGTCACTAGTTTCACACGCGTAGTCACTAATCCTTTTTCTCACAGACTGTAGGGGGATAGGTGTAAAATTTTTTGTATTAGCACTCCTAAAACTTGTTTTTGCCCAATTTTGCACTAGCTTATTGTGTAAGAGATGTGTGTTACACAGAGTGAAGGTGCACCCAGTAATGTGTTGCACATGATATTTATCCTTTTTCATTTCTGCAACATGCTCTTCTTGGGTTTTTCAATTGTGTCACACACTTTTGTTGTGCTGCGAGTTTGGGTCAGCACACCATTCTTGTGCTGAGGGAATGTGTTGAAACAATATACTTGATTCATTAAGTCCACAATTTTTGGCTTAACTGACTCAAGTGAATCCGCTAACTGCGTTAGATTTATGTGTGAACTACTTTAGCACGCTCAGTCTTAAGTGCCCCCACCCACCAGTTTTTCCCAGCTGGCTGGAGAAGCATTGAAACGCGTTGATTGATGGAAAAATTGGGAAAATCAGTTAATAAATTTTGGACTTTAGGCTTTTAAAGTCCGACATATGTTCTGAGACTGCTGCAATTGCGCGTCACACTGCAGATTTGCTCCCATTTCAGACCAAGTGGTGACGAAATAACGCGATGCAATCGGGATTATGTGTTGAGTTCACCTCAAACGAAGGCCAATGCCAAAGGCCACAGGTCACAGGTCAAGTTCATATAAACTTTTTCATGTTCACTGACCCCAGTGTTTCGGTCAGATGACATTAGTCAGTCTGACGTATGCTGCATTATGACTTCATAGTTGAGGTTGGTCAAACACTGATTTTCCGCCCAGAGACTGAACAGTATATCGTCTGTACGATTATCGTCTTAGTGTCACTATGGTGCTATTCTGCCAGTTATATTATACGTTATTGCGAATGCCGTATTTTTACTTTATATGTCAGTGAGTTTGAATCACCTTGACCTAAAAATTGCAGAGGACACTGTGTGGGACCTTCCCTCTATGACCTGAGTGCGCTTTCAGTGTATTCCCAGATTTTTTCGCATAATCACGGCATTTCCCAACATGACTCCAGCTCGGCCCAGATTTGACCTATATTACCTCATTTGACCTTGAATGTATTTACTTAGGTTAATAAAAACTAGCTTCAATGTAGATCAACATGGCCCCCACACAACCCCAAACGGATGTTTGTCTAACCGTCTTGGTTTCCGAAATTTCGAAGGGGGCACTTTAGGACCTCCTCCAGACGCCATCTCCACTGCGCATGTTAATAACTTGTTAATACCTGAGCTTCACTGCCTACGAATAAATTGTGGATAAGCGTAATAAAGTTTTGAAAATATGCTGAATAGACATTGTGGAATAATGACATAGATAAGACCGTGGAATGGCGGATTTATCAACTCACAGTCCCTAATTTCCGTTAAATGTCTCTTTATTTGTGTGTCTGGCTTGAAAAGTCTATTTGCGGAGCATTTCCGTACCAGATAACCTCAAAGAGTTAGGCATTATCCATAAATTTACTTCAGACAGAGAAAATTGGTGCAAAAAGAAAAAAATCGAACACGAAAAATGGTTAACACGGGCAGTGGAGGGGCCCTGAAGTGCCCCACCTATTTTTCTGAGGACCGTTTTTTCCGGAGAACCGTTAACCACCAGATAACGCAACATATGTACACTTGGGCTCATTCATGAGTGCGTCGATGAGTGAGACAATTATGAAAATCGGTCAATGATTTTTGAGCTATAGACTTTCAAAGTCAGAGCTATACTTTGAGACCGTCGCAATCGTGCGGCCGCACCAGTTCACCTGCACTGGAGACCAAGTGGTGACGTAATAACGTCATATCATTGGGTTATATGTCAAGGTCACCGAACATGACAGTCAAGGTCAAAGGTCACGGGTCAAGGTCACTGACACCAGTATTCCAGTCAGATGTAATTATTCAGAAATGCATATCTTATGCTATGACTCCTTAGTTAAGGTTACTTAATGTCAAATTTAAGTTCACAGCTCAAAGTCAAATATATTTTTAAAGGTCAAATTCTCATTTCCTACCCAAAGCGTGCTATAGTGCCAATTATATTCTATATTTTTGGTAATATGTCATATTTTTACGTTACAGGTCAGTCGCCTTGAATGAACTTGACCTCAGACTTTCAGAGAACATTGTGTATGCCTCTCTTTTTTGGTGCATTTCCAGTTTTTCCGCACAATCACGGCATTTCCCAATAGGTCTCCAGACGGCCCAGATGTGAACATTACGACCGCGTTTGACCTTGAAGATATTGACCTAGGTCAATTAAACCTAACTTTAATGTAGACGACTATCACCTCCACATCCATGAGCGGGCGTTTTTCTAACCTTCTTGTTTTTAGGTCTCAGGGGGACACTTCAGGGCCCCCCTCCATTGCACGTTGACGCCAGACCGCTCTCCTTTGCGCGTGTTAAATGTCTACAAGCCAGACAAGTTTGTTTTCATTCTCAAAACTGCAGCAGGACTAAGTTCGACGACGTGATGACTGAGATAGCTACACAAACGAAAGTGGGGTACCAAACTTGCCCTCCACCATTTTTGTGTGGTCTTTCTAAGATTCGCAAACCAGCGAGTTGCATCATTGGAGCTACCTTTAGCGAACGCAGCCTCACTAGAGAGTGACCGGTCAGTTGAACAATATCACAGCTACACTAAGACATCAACAGGGGCAACAAACAGCACGTGGCACAGAAACTGCGCGTGAATTTATGACGAATAATATAACTATGAAACATATTATTTCGGCTGGCGTGGCATACTTTTTCGAAAACATTCTCCTCCCGAAATGGGGAGGGGGCAACAACCCAACGTCCGTAAAGTTGGGGGGAGGAACAGCTGCCCCCTGGTTCCCACGTCCTTGCTTATGCACTTCCCAGAAAGTCCTCTGAGAATGGATCAGGGCGTACGCATCATCTGGCTTGCTCTGCATGCGTGAAGTCAGATGATGCGTAGCCACATTCCCGCGTCACAGCTTTGTTACGGCGTTCTTCAAGTGCCCTGGTTGCGACCAATTTCTCTGTGTGTGTCTCAGCGTGAGCAATTTGTTCTTTATTTTTTTGATGAACCATTTTTCAGCAATTTATTTGACTTCTGCGACGAGGAAGCATGGATTCACAAGACTGGTTAAGATCTTCAGATGTTCTGCGCCAACTCCTTTATGTTTCTTTAAGGTCAGAAGCTTTCACATGACATCGTCAGGAAAATGCCTAGGCTGACTCAGGGTCAAGAAAAGTCGTAGCCGAGTGGCATCTTTTTTTGGGTAAGCCAACGACGACACTTTCCTAGCCTTATGTTGGCTGAAGATTGTCCTAAACCTTGCTGACAGGTGCCCTCTTGCATCGCAATTTTTCCATATCTATGTTTCGGTCTAAAACTGAAATGTTTCACTTTAAATCGCAATCAGGAAAAGCAGATGACTATAGAATAAGGACGTGATTGTGTTGAGAGGGCTCCAGTGTAGGTATGCATATGAATGCAAGGCCCAGCACAACCCAGGGGTTTTACGAAAATTAAAGTAAGGTTCCAGCGGGGTTTAAAAAGTTTCCAGCTTTAAAAATATATCAGTTGGGCATCTTGCTGCCAGGTTTGCCGCAGCTTTGTCCGTCATTTGGGCCAAAAGGAAAACACCGGCACGCTCAGCCTTCTACTGCCAATTGCTGCTGGGTTACTTTAAAGAATATGCTACAAACATCGATAGATATAAGGGAGTGGGCTAGGGGACTCAGCCCCCTCCCGAAATGTCAGAGTGCCTATCGTAAATACACAGTCGGATGCTGTTCCGACGCAATGGTAGAGGAGGCTCGAGCTTCCAGTCCCCTCCCCCGAAGTCCTGGGTCCGCCACTGCAGCAATAGGTATATAGTAAACAATTTCGGTCCTAGTGGGAGGCAAATCTCTCCAGAAGCAAAAAACCTGCCTTAATTAGGGCACAGTTGAGCTGCCCCGATTACCCCGCTGAGTTACTACCGCACTTTGCAGACTGCGGGGAGGTAAAAGAACAGTCACCTTGGATCGCTTTTGTTGACAGTCAACTTTTCCTAGGGAACTTACAAATTTGATCCTTTTGCGTATCTCTGTTGCAGAATTCTTCAATATTTCCCTATTCGGCAGAAAGGAGAAAAAATCTGATGAAAAGTGAGGGTCCAGGCTCCTTTTGTAATCCCCGTATTCTGACTAGAGGTGCACAGACAAACATTTAAGAGCTTTGATTTTCTCGTTTCTTATATTATCTTTTCTGCTCATTCCGTTCTCTTGGGAGAGCTCAGATAAGGCATAGGTGAGAATGAAATATAATTTTGGGAATTTCAACCGAAAACCATGAGCTTCTGATCTCAGCCGAGAATATGTAGTTCTCAAACGAGAATGAAAGATGGTCTTCAAGCCCTTAAATGTTTGTTCCTGTGCCACCCACATTCTGTGTTCGTCCTGGATCATAGTTTTGGCTGCAAATTCGATGACTCTGAGATAGTCCAGCGCTTGCTCCATTATCTCCGAGGCATGATTAATCAGTTCTGTGAGTGTGGGTTCCGGCCCACTCTCCCCGAGAGAGAAGTTCTTTACTTAGCACAGCCAGGACGCGCCATCAGCACGTATTGGCTCTCGAGCTGACAGAAGTCTGCACAGCTCTTACGCTGTAGCTCAGCGTCCGTACTTGGTCAGCATTTCCCAACGAATGGCCAGGTGTGAAAAATGCAAAAGTGGAATATGCCAAATACTTAAAACAGTTGTGGGGTAAGTTAACAGCTCTGATCTCATAAACAGTTTGGGTTCTGACTAACTCACACCAGTTTTCTTGTAAATTTGACAAAGTGTAAACGTCTGAAGAAGGGAAGAACCTTAAATGTTTGTTTTGAAAATTAATTCAAGTAATTCAATTAGTTGAAAAGACACAATTTTTGCTGCCCCACCCCTGATCCTAATATTTCGTAAACAGAAAAACTCGTAGACCTGGCTCCTGTTATCAAGAGTCGTTGCTTACGGCCTTTCACCTGTGAGAACACTGAGTCAGGACTTCGCCAGGAGCTCCCAGTCCGAAGCCCCAGGACCTGGAGCTCCGGTCCGCTCCAAGGTTCTGCACCCCAGGACTGGGGGCACTGACCCGCTCCAAGGGACTGAACCCCAGGACTGGGAGCTCCGGTCCGCTCCAGAGTTGTTCTCAGGCCCCTTCCTCGGAGGTCCCACGAGCCCCACGACCGGCCCCTAACAATCGACTCGGGTCCCCGGGCTCCTATTCTCAGCGGTTGTAGGTTCCCAATATTCCACCCGGGCCCCTTTGGCTGCAGCCGGCCCCTGTGGTTCACCCGGGCCTCCTTGGCCATCCGGGCACACTGACGCTTCCGGGCACTGTAACCGCTGAGCCGGCGACCGGGCCCCGCAGAATCATCCCTGGCCCACTGCTGCCAATCCGGGCCACTGTTCTGCATTGCTGATCATTTTCCTGTATTCCATCCGACCCCCTGTGGCTGCAGCTAAGCCCCCTGAGGTTGATCCGGGCCTCCTGTGGCTATCCAGGCACCCTAACATGCGTCTGGATCCATTTTGGAACCTCTGAGTCTGCTACCGGGCCCCTCAGAACTATCCCGGACCCACAACTGGCAAAGCCGAGCCCCTATTCCTAGCCGTTGCAGATATTTCCCTGTAATCCACCCGGGCCCTCTGACCCTAGCCGGGTCCCCTGAGGTTCACCCGGACCTCCCGTAGCTATCCGGGGCCCCTGAAATGCTTAAATTCTTCCGGGGCTCCTGTAGCTCACTTGGGGACCTCTGTGTCCACGATCGGCCCCTCACGATAATCTCAGACATATTGTGGCCGAAGCCAGTCCCCTAATTCTAGCATTCATAACCCCCGCCCCCTGAGGGCCCGAAGGGCCCCTGAGGGCACGGGCCGCGCGAAGTGCGTCTCGCCCGCACTATGCTCTGTGGCCAAATTAGAAATTTCATACCAGACACGGCCCTCTTAAGCCCTCTTCAGCACTCTATTCTGTAACAATCAGGGCCCTTTTGGCGCTGTACAGGGACCCTTTTCGGGGCGCCACCCCCCCCTTGAGCGAAATCCTGGCTACGCCCCTGCGACCCCTCCCCGTGGTCTACCTGGGCCTCCTGTGGCTACAGTCGGTCCCTGCTTTGCTTGCGGGATTCCTTTGGTCTCGGCCCTCTGTGGCTACAACATCCGTCCCTACTTGGGAGCAGTAATCTTAAACTATTAAGCAGTCTAGCAGTCATCTTAAACTCTTAATTCAAGCAGGCCACATCATATTGCATGCAATCTGAAATGGTCCCGATCAGCGACCTTAGCCAAAATATGGCCAGTCTCTGGATTTGTGGAGATCCAATCAAATGTTGCACGGACCTCAGGGATTTTAGGGTCAGTTCATAGTTTTGTGGACATTGGGGTTCTCGGAATTTTCGCTCCCCAAAAGGGTGTTTAAGGATTTTTTCTCGCTGACCGACATTTTATGCATATGTATTTATGTTTTTTATCAAAACTTATACCTAACACGCCAGGCCCCCAAAACTTTTCTGGGCCTTCTTGAGTGAAGTTAATCTTTGGGAAACAAAAAACATTGCAGCATTAGTCCTATACCTCCCGGGCTATATAAAATTATGAAACCCATTGTTTGGTGACAGACTCCTATTCGCAACACACCCATACAGCTAGTGGGCAGCGGTGCGGCAGAGCGTGCTCCAGCCTCCTCATTTGCGTACTCGCACCGACCCACTCTGCCGAGAGTGTGCTATCGACTTTGTATTTATTTTGGGCTCCTGACCAGTTCCTTATAGAGACAGCAAAGTGAAACAAGAACAAGAGCAATTCACAGAAAATTTTCCCAGTTGACAATAAACAAATTAAAGTCAAATAACACACAAGATAAAGTGCAAGCCCTTAGAAAGTTAAGTGCGAACACTTGCACGGACTTTCCCTACATACCTGATAAATTATTTTGGACTGGTAGCTCTTCTGTGGGTCTCCGGCTGCTTCGGGGCCCGGTAGTTAGCCAGAGCTGCTGAATTGTCGGTGCTGGCCGCAGGGTGTTCTGAGGCTCAGTGCCGGGCTGTCTACACGTGCCCTGCGGCGTAGCTACCGACGGAGACTGAGCGTAGACGGGCAGAGTCGACGGCGGCGCGGCGGCCGGCGCCGGCGCCGCACGCCTCTCTCGGATAGTCTAACGACTGCAGCTGGTGCGAGCGCCGTGATTCCGCCGAGATGCAGCTCAGCCGTGCCTTCAGACTCATGACAATGGTCCAGACAATGGCAATGCTGTGAAAACCAGAGGACGTCTGCAGACCACCGAGCCTTTCCTGCATATCCTGATCTCGACTAATCAATTTGTTAAAAGGTATAGACTGCCTGATGAGCGTTGTTTCTATGCTCAGATAATGGACCGTCCAGTCAGTGATGTCTGGGAGCCCGGCCCCAAGATGGAGGATGTCAGCAGACCATCCTCATCGCAGCTAACATCTCTGGGCTGCCCCAAAGCTCCGGCTGGAATTATTAGAATTGGTGCTCTGAAAAATCACGTGTTAGACAGTTCAGCATCATAGGAGAGAAACTATCTTCACAAAATAGATTGTGCTTATAGGGATGCCGGAACCCCTGAGGTCCAATATTCCAGGGACTTTCTGGACCTAAAAGAGGCTTTGATCTAAGTGGTTGTCAGATGCAATTATGTCTGGTTAGTATGGGCCTTGCGTGATTTGGGAGGGGGAGGGGAGGCGTCGCCGAAGCAAAACCTGACAGACCAAAAAAAGCAACAAAAAATTATAATTTCGGATGCTTCAACCACTCATAGACTTACACCATCTTTGGCATAATGGGTCCTGGCGGAGTCGCTCAGGATTGTCAGCGTGTCTGATGGGAGGCATCAGTACCATGTGCTTTTCCTTCGAAGAATTTTGATCGGAGATTGAACTCTCCTCGGTTCGGTACATTTCCTCTTCAAGATCGCCTGCGACACACCCGAGCTGTCAATGGAGCTTTTGTCCAAGTTCCACATGCCAGAGTGGACACCATGAAAAGCGGAGTGTTTTGTCGTTCGGCCGCTGCCTTCAATTCGTTTCTTACAGACTCTCAGTGCTGACGTGTCTTACCAAACTGGGACACAGTTTTGCCAATACACATTTTACCAATTTGGGACACAAGTCCGGGCACATGTCAAATTTCTGCAGTTATCTTAATTCATTTTAGCAAGAGCTCTGTTTTAACTTTTCATTCATATTTATATTTATCGTTTAGCAATTTAGGTATGTAATATATATCTTAGATTTTACTCTTGCTGCTGGGAGCTTGAATTATCAAGGCCCTTATTTTAAATCAGTATTTAGATGGAATTTCTATTGTGTATGTGATATTTTTATCGTACAGTGATTTTTTCAGTGAATCATATGGGCAATTCCAGCACCAATCGACCAAGGCCTACACGGTACCTCTACGATTTTCTTTAAAATTGGCATATAGGGTTCTCATGGACCCCGAAGCTGAATCTGAGAGTTTCAGCTCAATCGGAATAAAACTTTAGAAGTTATTGCCTCAGGCATTTTTGAAAATCTGCTTACAGTGCATTTTTTAGATGACCATACAACCCACAGAGACTGATGAACTATGTATTAAATATACCTTTTCCTGTCTGAAATGAACCGAAAAACTGGAATCTGAAGTCCGTTTGACCCTAGGTCACTTGTGAAAATAATTATGATTTGACCTTGACCTAAGGTCATGTCCCAAATTTGCTGGTACACCTTGTTTTCAAAATGAAATATCTCAAATTTAAGATTGAACTTTTTCCGTCCAATAAAATAGGTTAGAACATCCGTTTTTTATATCTACTAGTGTTTTTAACACGCACAGTGGAGGATGGTCTGGTGTCAACACGTAATGAAGGGGGTCCCGAAATGCCTCCCCTGAGATCTTGCCAATTAAGAGGGTTAGGAAAACGCATGTTCCGGGATTTGTGAGGCCTGTAAACTGTTTTATTTGAGCTCAATTGTATGGACTTATATCTATATCTTTAAGGTCAAATCAGGTCATATATGTTAAATGTATGTACGTCATACCGGACACCTTTAGTGAAGTGCTGTGATTATACGGAAAAAGTTGCGAAACGTTTGAAACATATAACAGTGATATATTGAAACAGTGATATTGAAAAATATAACAGTACGGTGACAGTGGACACCCTCACGTCAAAGGAGCCCTAGATAGGAGGAGGTTAGGGAGTATTTATACTCTTTTGACTCCGTGCAAATGGCTTCTGAAGATATTACGTTCAAAGAATGGTCAAAATCGGAGAGAGAATCGACGCGTTCGGATTGCGTGGATAATATAGAGCGATTTGTTGATCCCCTGAGTGAGAATGTATGTAACCTAACCCATCACCACTACATATATATGGCTCAAGGGCATTATATAGCAAACTGGAAGGAAAAAGCACCAAAGGGGGGAAAGCCGTAGTCATCGATGACTTATCAGAAAATAATACATGTGCTGCGCAAAATGCTGCTCAGTCGTATCACTGGTCTGCAAAGCAGGTGACTGTACACCTTTTGTTCCATACTGGATTGAGGATGGAGTCCGGTGCAGTAGAAGTTTTTTTTAAGTGACGACTTAAAGCACTCTCACGTCATGGCTCATATCTTGCAGCACAAACCCGCACCTTGGCTACGCACCCACATGCCAAGTTTGAAGAAAACACATTACGTATCAGACGGGTGCGGTGGCCAATACAAAAACAATTTTCACTTTATCAATGCTTGTTATCATCCAGACAGACTTTCAAATACCATGTGAATAACGCTTTTTGCTACCAGCCACGGGAAGAACGCCTGTGACGGAGTTGGCGGTAAAGTTAGAAGAACAGCCAAGGTAAGCTAACCTTCGCCCTGGTGGGGGTCTTTTTGACCCCCTCGGGTTTTTCCAAAGCGACAAAAAAACGGCGGCGCGCAACGCTGCCAAACTTGGTCTAGCTGTTCCTTCATCATTTTTACATCTTTCCTGAAAATTTCAGCTCCAGGTCATATCAGGTCAGGTCACCAGGCCAGGTGAAGTGACCTCACCTAAAAAATGTTAAGAACCGCATAACTAAAAGAAGGGTTAATCGATCAAGTTCAAACTCATACCACATATTGGGCTAACCAGGAGCTACAACATATGTTCCGGGATTTTTGATATTGGTGACCTAAGGTCATGTGCAGAGCATGACCTCCCCATTGTAAATACATGGGGAAAATCACGAAATGAGCTTTTCTCAGTAAGTATAGATGGAATCAACTTCAAACATCGGTTACGACTTTCTTTTAGCCCATTTCTGAAGTTGATGCTAAAAATTTTGACTTGTGACCTTTAAAGGGTCACCTTAGGTCAAATAAGCATTTTTTGGTGTTTTACTCTATAAATTTTAAATAAAATAAGATAGAACTTTTTATTTTGTCACCAAAGTGTTTGTATAGTCACTGCAAGTCAAATTATATACATCATGACTATACCAGGTCAAGTTGGGTCAGACCGCTGACCTGGGTAAGGTCAAATTCTTAAATTTGACCTGGCATAGCAATATCATATATCATTCGATTTGTATTGACGAGAGGATTGCAGTGGTACATCAACTATGGCTGTATCTTGTTTGGTTTGGAAGCTATTAGCGAAAAAGTAAACGCCCTTATGCATGGGTGGCTATGGACATTTCCAGAATATGCCCAATATTCAGTGACCTGTAGCTCCCTAGGCTTTGACCTGACACGAAAATGAATACCACTATAATGAAAGCGCATTTCAAGAGCTTTTGAATGGTGTTAGAAAATGTTTCTAGCTATCATAGTTTCTGAGATATATGAGGTTTTCTTAGTACACCTCATATTAGCGATTTTGACCTATTTTGACCTCTGGTGACCTTGATATTGACCTGACAAGAAAAATGACCGAAGTATTTTCGATATCATTTTCGAAGAGCTTTCGATTGCCGTTTTGCGCTTTTTTCTAGCTCTCTTAGTTTTTGAGATCGTGGGGGTCTTTTTAGCCCCCACCAGGGCGAAGGTGGCTCGTACCCGCCACCGGGGCAAGGGTTAAGGAGAGAAGAAAAAGATCAGATCTTGGATCTTCTATTGATGTTCTCTTTTCTGACGCAATACTTCGACACCACAATCCATTTCGCGTTTGTCAGTGAGAGGAGGTCTTTGAAATGTCAAAACGACTGATACAGTGGTACAGCTCGGCGTTGAAGATCAAGGGCACCCAACGGTTTCATCGTTTCACACCCGTAAACCTGAACACCATGCAGGTGCGAGAGCTCTCTGAAGACATCGACGGAACCAGTGGCAGATCTAGCCGGTCGGTTTGGGAGGAGCAAACCAAAGTCAAAAAGGAAAAAAGAGAAAACGTCACGCAGTGAAAATTGTGCTACAATAATATGATTTGACAGTAGGATTTGGGATATTTGAGCCAAAAGGCAAAAACGTCACGGGGTGAAAAAGTATGGGCACAAAATACTTTTTTCTATCCAAGACCCAATATTTACACTGAACTTAACTGGTTCTGTTTGAAGTTGAGAGTTGAAGCACCGAAATCTTCCTTATAAATTAAAAATGAGTCGGGGCATAAAGCAGGTCGACCGCTTGGGGGGGGGGCAAAAACATAGTTTTGCCCTAGCTTTCCATTTGGGGGACATGCTGTTTTTGCTTCCCCTGGATCCGCCACTGGACGGAACAGAGCTGCCTACTGTGACAGCGTAAGGTCAGCTCAGCACAAAGACAGCTCATGGAGGCGCCGGCTCCCGTATTTCGGTGCATTGTTGCAAACCGGTGTCCGGTGTACATACACACATATTTTTCCACGTGTTGACAAATGCTTGCTTCCTTTAACTTCAAGGAGAGTAAAATCGCGCAAAGATATCGTCAAGGAGAGAGTATTGCTCTAGTACTAACTCGCGAGTGGAAAATGCTTGCTTCGGTCCGATGCAGAAAAACTTATTTGAATTGACGCGATAGGCGAGTTCTATATATGAACACGGGAAACCACGATTGCCTTATTTGGCTTTCTTCAGACTTCTAGCACTGCTCCTATTGTATCACCATTTTGTCCCACTACCTTTCCAATATGCTGTCGAAGCCCCAGCGACGAGTTATCATCATCCTTTAAAGCACTGTAATGAGCATTAACACGCAGTCGGACAGGGCTTAAGCATAATTACCGAGGTGGCCGGAAACCCTTCATGGCAGAAAAACAACATCGATGAGCGAGTTAATTTTGGAAAGAACTTTGAAAATCTGTCCTCTATGTTTACGCACTGACTGACCTACAGGCTTACAAAATCAGATGTATATTTCTAAATAGCCATAATCTGCGGTCACATAAGCACCGCCACCGGAAAAAGTGGGGCCAGTCAAACTTAAACCTGATGCTGACAAAAACCTTTCCATGATATGACCAAAAACTGTTCAAATTTGGGCTCCTCGATGCCCTCCACAGTTACCGTTTATGCAAATTTCAGGTTTTCTCCTATTTTGACTGAGATAAGGAAATTTTGGGCCAAAAGTGGGGGCCAGGCCCCCTGGCTTCTTTTCCGACGCCTATGTGCGGTCACACCAGTTCAAATGCATTGCAGTCCTAGCTGTGCGATGAAAACGTAGCATCGTCAGAGTTGTATGTTAAGATCATTTCACTAGATCATAGGTTACAGACCAAGGTCATATAAACATTATCGCAATTGTTGATCGCACAGCTTTCGGTCACATGACGTTCCCTGGCAATACGTGTATGATGTTTTTATGTTACAGCTGAGGTTACAGAATGATAAGTTCAGGTCACAGGCCAAAGACCGTGGGTCAAGGTCAAACTCATTGATTGCTTAATGGTTGCTTCTATGCAAGCTTCAACGTATGTGCATCCATTATGGAAATATCTCACGTTGTGGTGTCATTGTCAATTACCTTGACCGACCTCGACCTAAATATTCCAGAGAACAATTTATATCTTCTCTTTATGAAATTTGCCCGCTCAAAGTGTATTTGCGACTTTGTTTCGCACAGTAACGGCATTTCGCTAAGTGTCAGGTACGGCCTACATTTGACCTCTATGACCTCATTTGACCTTGAGGATACTGGTCTAGGTCCATGAAATCTAGCCTAAAAACACATTCTACAGCCCTCACAAAACCCGCAACACGCGTTTTGCTAACCCTCTTAATTGGTGAAATCTCAGGGAGGCATTTCGGGACCCCTTCATTACGTGTTGATGCCAGGCTACCCTCCACTAAGCGTGTTAAAAACACTAGTAGATATAAAAAACGGATGTTCTAACCTATTTTAATGGAAGGAGAAAAGTTCAATCTTTAATTTGGAATATGCCATTTTGAACAAAAGGTGTACCAGCAAATTTTGAATGTGACCTTAGGTCAAGGTCAAATCACAACTTTTTTCACAAGTGACCTAGGGTCAAACAGACTTCAGATTCGAGTTCTTCGGCGCATTTCAGACAGGAAAATATATACTTTAAGCATATTTCATCAGTCTCTGTGGGTTTTATGATCACCTAAAAATGCACTGTAAGCAGATTTTCAAAAATGCCTGAGGCAATAACTTCTAAAGTTTTACTCCAATCGAGCTAAAACTTTCAGATTCGCCTTACGGCCCATGAGAACCCTATAAAATTATTTTGAAGAAAATCGAAGAGGTACCGTGTAGATTTGCCATTTGCCTGTGCTGGAATTGCCCATATATGCCATGTGTTTTTAGCTCAGAATATGTTATATGTCAACATGAACTATAATTGAGGCACCTGTTGCTCATATAAACCAAATAAACAAACCAACAAATGATGAACCTTGAAGAGAACCAACACATATATGTTGATATTGGTTGCATACAAAGAGCAGCACCCTACACTGCCCTACAGGTTTGCCACAGTTGGCGCGCCGACGAACTTCGCGGGCTGAACACTCCGGGCCGGCCCCCGATGGCGGGGTTGCGACGGGTTCCGTTGGATATTCTGCAATTGCTTACTATATTTTACGGTGATATGAATGATAAGCATTCATTGCAGTTTGAAGTCCATGCTAAAATATCGTTATTTTACGCCGGATGCATATGGTTGGTTTTATTAAGGCTTTTCTAGGTCGTGCGCTTTCCAGTACCACCTCTCTGGTGCACTCAGTACTCATTTCCTGTCCGGATTCCCTGAGAGATGAAGCGAATCTCTGAGACTCCTGAGACTCTCTGAGCAGTAGAGTGACTCTCTGAGACTCTCTGGGCGATGAAGTGACTCTCTGAGTCTCTGAGTGATATATCGACTGTCTGAGACTCTGAGAGATGGAGCGGGTCTTCGAACAATGTGGCGACTCCCTGGGGCTCCCTGATGCATACGCGTCGGAAAAGGGGGGCAGGCGGGCCTGGCCCCCACTTTTTGGCCAAAAATTTCCTGATCTCAGTCAAAATGAGAGAAAACTGGACATTCTTATATCCAGCCGCTGCGGGAGGCAACAAAGAGCCCAAATTCGAACAGTTTTTGGTCCTGACGTTGAAAGTTTTCTGTCAGCATCAGGTTGAAGTTTGGCTGGCCCCCCACTTTTTGCCGGTGGCGACACTTATGCCCTGATGGAGCAACTCTCTGCGACTCTCTGAGAGATGGAGTAAATCTCTGAGACTCTCTGAGCAACGAAGTGACTCCGAGACTCTCTTAGCGGTGGAACAGTTCTCTAAGACTCTCTGAGAGAGAGAACGACTCTCTGAAGCTCTCTGAGTGATGGAACAACTCTCTGATACTTTCTAAGCAATGTGGTGACTCTCTGAGCTTCTCTGAGCAAGGAAGCGACTCCCTGAGACTCTCCTATATCTAACAATATAGTGACTCTCTCTAAGCGATGGAGATGAATCTCAGGTGTGATCGTGTCGTCTGATGCAGCCTGGAACAGTAGGTTCCTTCAGGGCTGGTGGCTTCCAAACTCGCCGCTGGAGCATTGTCCGTTCGGCCTCTGTTGTGAAGATGTAAACTTCTTCAACACATCATGCCAGTTACGACCTACTCTAAACGGGGGCGTCAAAGTCAGGGTCGTGTTCGAGTGAGCGTAGTTGGCATCTCAACTCTCAGCAACGCATGCACTTCAAGGTACACGGAAAAGAAGTTTCGTGTTGGAAATCACAACATGCTTCATATGGATGGAGGTAAATAAATGTTTTTTTCACTCACCTATGAACCAACAGCTGTGGTACTTTAAATAAATCGTCTTATATTTATATGCAGCTCAAATCTGCATAATTTATTTTTCATCTACGTAATTTGATTATTTCTGTAGCTGTAGAGCAGAACTCGCTTGTGCAACACGAAATTATTTCAGTCCTCCCACAATATGCAGCACCCGAGACATTTTAGACCCATGTCTTCCCCAGATTGGTTTTATTCTGTATTTTTCGAGCGCCCTCGTCTGGTGCGCCCGGGTGCGGGAGTTTGGCCGGCGGATCGGCGACGGCGGCCCGGCTGGGCGACGATCGCGACGATACGGCCCCGTCTGAATGCCGCGCTCCCTCCTCGCCAGATCGCATAATCGGCTTATCGGCGGCGGCGTGATTGGCTGCGCCGCGGCGCGGTCGTCCGACCTGGTCGTACCCGCCTCCGGCGCCCCCCCCACCCACATCCGTCTCCTGGACTCAGCTGAGCAGCGAATAACCGTCAGAAGAAAACAGCGCCCAGTCAGCTCCAATTAAAGAAACACCACAGCTTGGGGTCTAGTCAGGAGTCACGTGATACGGGACAGGGCTCACAACTGACTCAACTTATGATAAAATGTGTTGTCTTTGCCATTGCACTCTTCTTATAGCCATAACCCAAAAATATTTAGCTAACTGACAATTCATCGTAGGAGAAAGAAACACAAAGGGGAAAATACTATTGTTTACACCCTGTCAAATAGGAATCCGCCTGAGATGAGTGTTACAGTCTTATTTTGCGGCGATCAGCAGCCTCAGATAGGACTCACACCGGCGGCTATTCCGACCCACGGCCATAATTTGTACAGCAGGAATGCACTGGCTCTGCCCGCTTTGTCCGGCCGCACTGTGCTTTGTCTCGGCGGTCAGGGCATTGTGGGCGGTCTGGGGCGCGCGTCGTCGCCGACTGATAGATGGTCGCCCCAGGGCACGCGTCGCCGCGTCACCACAGGGCTGGCGCGGCCATCAGCCGGGCTCGCGGGCCGTGACAGATGCGGCGACGGCGCGTCACATCGCCCAAAGCCGCCGCTGATGTATGCGGCGGACAAATCAGCATACCTGCCAACCGCTGATGGCTGCGGTATGAATGCTTGCTAGCCGGGGCCAGTGTCACTGTCCATTATTGTCACGTGGACTCTGAGCAGGACCGGCGACGATTGTGAAACGAATTTGACAAGGAGCTGCAGAGGTGGTTCGTTAGCGTTTACAATCGATGTATCCTGAACAATATGAGTGGGAAGGTCACTGAAAAACGGGCTATTGGTAGTGGTTCTGAGCCAAGCCATACTGGCACGACACTGGCACCTGCTCTAGGAAAATTACATCTTAGAATAGCTTCTTGGTCCGGTTCTAAAACCACCATCGATTTGCTACTTAAACGTTCTACTTCGTTATTGAAGCCGATATTCTTGAAGAAAAAAAGCAAATTAGTAAGCTTTGCTAAAAAAACATGCATAACAGAAAGAGGCTATAGTTTTTTCCTTGCCGCTCACTCACTTAGAACTTCTCACCAAAACAGAGAGCTCCCGCCAAAAGAATAGAGCCTTAAAAAGCTAACGAAAGAAGATACACCTGCTAAACATAAACATCACCATGCAAAATTGATGCAAAATTTTGCGTTTCCATGCATTATTACTCCTCAAAGCTGCTACATCCGTATCAGACGACACATTATATCGAATGATCCTATGCTTACGGGACCTTAATGTGCTTGAAGATTAAAGATATTCTGTATTTTGAAGAAACCCAGTTTTCATTTCAGATATCTGCGTCGATTCTATGTTCTAAATATCTTCTTAAATTAAGGAAGAGTTTCTATGCTGAAATTCTCGCCCATTTTGTCAACTATAGGGCTGCTCAAAATCCATTGTATAACGGAACCAAACAGCAAGCGATTGGACATGTTGCCACGGCCATTGGCGCCAAAAATGCAGATATTGTATCGGGAAAGCAGGCATATGATTCCATCTTCGAATTCTTCTGCCATGTAACACCCGAGATGTCTACACTTGCTAGATATCACATAATTGACGCTGTTGTGTCCGCTGGTGTGGGCTGTAATTGACGCCAGGTGTGTCTGCTGTAGCGGATGGGTGTTTGTCCGCTGTGATGGACAACAGCTGTTTCCGGACGGCTGCTGTGTCCGCTGCAGCATCGGCTGTTGTCTCCGTGGGTGGACAGCTGCGTTGGACGGCAGCAATGGACGGCTGCTATGTCCGATGGTGTGTCCGCTGTTGTCTCCGGTGTGGACGGCTGCTATGTCCGATGGTGTGTCCGCTGTTGTCTCCGGTGTGGACGGCTGCTATGTCCGATGGTGTGTCTGCTGTTGTCTCCGGTGTGGACGGCTGCTGTGTCTGTTAATGTGTCCGCTGTTGTCTCTGCCGGGCGGACGGCTGCTGTGTCTGTTAATGTGCCTGCTGTTGTTCCGGTGTGGACGGCTGCTTTCTGTTAATGTGCCTGCTGTTGTCTCCGGTGTGGACGACTGTTGTGTCTGTTAATGTGCTTGCTGTTGTTCCGGTGTGGACGGCTACTATGTCCGATGGTGTGTCCGCTGTTGTCTCCGGGCGGACGGCTGCTTGTCTGTTAATGTGCCTGCTGTTGTTCCGGGTGGGCGGTGCTTGTTTAATGTGTCGCTGTTGTTCCGGGTGGACGGCTGCTTTCTGTTAATGTGTCTGCTTTTCTCCGGGTGGACGGCTGCTGTGTCTGTTAATGTGCCTGCTGTTGTCTCCGGTGTGGACGGCTGCTGTGTCTGTTAATGTGTCCGCTGTTGTCTCCGGTATGGACGGCTGCTGTGTCTGTTAATGTGCCTGCTGTTGTCTCCGGGGTGGACGGCTGCTGTTTCTGTTAATGTGTCTGCTGTTGTCTCCGGGGTGGACGGCTGCTGTGTCTGTTAATGTGTCCGCTGTTGTCTCTGCCGGGCGGACGGCTGCGATGGACGGGTGCAGTGTCCGGTGCTGTGTCCGCCGATATATCCGTGGGCGGACGGCTGCTGTGTCCACTGATGTGTCCGCCGCAGCGGCCAGCTGCAGCAGCCTGTCCGGTGTCCCCTGAAGCGTCCGCTGTAATGGACGTATCGGAGGGCGTTCGACGGCTGCAGTCGCCGTTTGACGGGAATCTTCCATAGCGTTGGCGGTGGCTGACGGGGGTCACAGCTTCTGATGGCTGTGTAAACAGGCCTGTCAACCGCGCTCAAACTTCCGACAGATAACGGCGCTGGCGGCAACCATCTCATTCCGGCGCAGAGGACCTCAGCCTCATATGCCACAGGAATTTCGGAGCTAATTCTCCTGAAAGCATTACGGAATGGACGAGGCCAAAGTTCAGTCGAACTAGGCTACACTCTTGTTATGTACACTGCCGTTTCCGGTAATGCCCCAGTTCAGAACGGGAAGTATGGGGTCAGAGGAGGCGTCCTCAAACCGCGATTTATGGGGCTTATCGTCGCACCAACTGCCGGAGTTATATGGTGTCACCAACTCTTTCCCTGTTGGAAAGGTTTCTCGGGAGCCAGCTTGCTCCTTGTCCAGGGAATCCGCCAGGCCTTGAACCAGCATGGAAAGCAAGCTGCTAACCACTATACCACTACACCCCCCTCCCCGAAACCACGAACAAGGGGTACTCTCACAACGGTTTTGAGGCTTGGATTATGGTTTCTGTACTCTCTCACTCTCACCTGAGTGATGCTCCGTCAATACTCACTCACGGCGTTTCCGCAGACAATTTGGATTCAACAACATTCAAACAAAGTTCTAGCTCAACAAAATTCAACCAACCAAATTCAAATGTGTTTCTCATCACTTTCAACCAAAAGTCAAAGTCATTTGCGTAAGTTTTATTTATTCTGGCCTTGTTTGAAACTATCAGTTTGGAAAGCAGATAACTCGACGAGCTTCTTACCACCCATTCTGTCCAGAAACAGTGTCGGGCAGGATGGCCTCCATCCTCCCGCTCGGAACCTCCTCACTACCCATCTTGTCTTGAAACACGCGGACAATGTCTTGCAGCCTAATGCATGTGTCTTTCACCTGTGCCGCTTGTATGAACCGAGAGCTTTTTTCCCATTCGGCTGCTCAATTGCTATGTGGTAACGTGCCCCGACTCTGGTAGTTTTCGTTGTTGTTTTAAACATTCTGGATCATACACTTGCACTTGCATTGAGCAGCTGCTTTTAAACTGAGCAATGACTAGTTTTTAGGCAGGCCTTTTTGAAAATACTTTTCTTAAGTATTTTATGTGTTTTTTACTTCTTGCAGTGGTACAGTGAACTCTTCAAGCAAACAGCAGAATTGAAGCAGCACTACCGTGCTTTCGTTGATCCTTTTCCGTTGTTGCAATGTTTAGGGATGTATCTTATTTTCTTAGATATTTTTGTCTACGGTTTGGCTTCCTAAAATTATTTTATTTCTATTTTAAATGTTTTCTGAATAATTTTTCCCCTTCTTGGCCCGTTTGCCTACAATCGATGTCAATCTATACAGCGTGAAAGACAGAGGAGGCTGCCAATTGGCAACTCCGGAAACAGGAGGAACGAAAAAGTGGGAGCTGAAAAGAGTGTACAAGCTCTTCACGCAAACAGCAGAAATGGAGCAACACTACCATGCTTTCGTTTCGGTTTTTTGTTTTGTCAGATTTGAGGGATGTATGTTATGTTCTTTAGTCTTTTCTTCGTTTTTAGGGCTTTGACTTTTCAAAATCATTTCGTTCCAATTAAATCGTTATCTGATGAAGTTTGCCTACTATCAATATTGACGGATCCAGGAGCAGTTTTTGGAGAGCGCCAAACCAACGTTAGGGAGGGGGCTAAATCAAGAAAAAAACGCGAACACGAGAGAGAGAGAGAGAGAGAGAGAGAGAGAGAGAGAGAGAGAAGCAGCAGCAGAAGCAGCAGCAGCAACGCGGCCGGTTTTTCGTTTATCTTTTTTGTTTTTGCAGTTGTTAATGATGTTTTTGTTTTCTAGCTTTCTTAATTTCTTATTAGGAATAAGGAAAGTTGTTGCAAATATATTTGCTATTGAACTTTACAGTAAAAATAAAAATAACCTCAATATTGACCTGAGCACAAAAATAACTAATATAGTTTCTTCATGAATTTGTATGAGCTTTCCACTAGCGTTCCCATTCTTCGCTATCCTGCGTAGGAACCGAGTCCAAGATGGAGGGGTGTTTAAACAGCCCTCCCATGAGGGTAAAGGTGGCTCCGATGCCCGCTGGGGTGGGTGTTAATTTATGACATAAGCGTATCCAGGATTGCCTATCAGAGGGCGTAGTGGTGGGTGCACATAGCCGGAAGGGGCGCTATCCGGATCAGAGGGGCGATATCAGACCAGGGAGCATCAATACCTGTTGCGATGGCGCCGACACTCGTAACATGAGGGGAATCGAAATTTCAGGTAGTGCCACCATCCTTTCAGGGCGCCTCGAAAATTCGATCATGGGGAAAATTCCCTTCCATACGAGTGGATAGAGTCGTTGGGAGACAAATCAGAATTGTCGCCGACACTGGGCTGTTGTAACAATAATGCTTCTGTAACGACTTGCCTGCTAAACGAATTATCTGGCTACCATACATTGCCATCGGCTTCTCCTGCGCCGGAATGGCATCTGTCGAGGCCGCAGGCCGAGGTTTACCTATTGCAAGAGTATGTGATACATATTTTTAATATCGTATTTTCGAATGAGCAATGTCAATACAATGTTTTCAACAAAAATAAAGTGGATTCTGTACCTTTTTCAGATATAACTCGTAAATGACGGGGATAAGAAGACAAAATGAAAATAATATAACCTTCACAGCCGTTGGGAGCCTTTTCCTAATTCATACCAATGGCACTACCACCGAAAACTTAGAAACGTAAGCAAAACTATTGCTACACCCCACAAATGTCATCTCACAGTCTTTATTGTTTTGTCCATTTCAAGCCATAGTATTACCTGTTTCTTATAGAAAAATCGAAAATAAAAACAAGGAGACAACATAAAAACAACTGAATTCTTAGTCTATGCAGACATATTTTGATTGTATGCCGCGTCGCTGCGAACGACATCGCAGAAAGACAAGTAGAAAGATTGGCACCCGCGAAAATTCTTATCTCAAAGTATTTATTTCTTCCTCAATTTTAAGCCATAGTATAAGTTTTCCTGCTTAGAAAATACAATGTTAAAAAAGGTCAGAGTGTAAGGTTAAAAATATAGCCTTATTTTCACTATGGACCAAAATAGTATTCAAACTATCCGCTATTACTGGATTGCTGAACCGAGGAGCTGTACGTGGGTTTGAGCCTTGGCAGCGACATGGTTTTCGCCATGCGTATCTCACTGTTTATGGTGCTGCTGCTGGTGGCCCGGCTGGTTGGTCCGCGCCGGGAATGTGACCCGGCCCCGGGGCAAACCCGCGTACTGGCAGGGGCGGCTTCAGCGCGTAGAGCAGGACGGGCGCCCAGATTTTTCCGGAGTGCGATACCGCACTGTCCAAACTCAACATCCACTTTCAATGTCTCCCGAAGCTTAATTTCTGGCGACTTCGAAATTAATTCAGGCCCTGGAGATTAAGATGAAGGTGGCGCCGTGGGAAGGCGCAGTTTTCGGATTCTGACACAAAACGTCCGCAGCATACGAAATAAGCTGGGTACTCTGCATACCTGTTCAGGGCGGCTGAACAAGTTTGACGTCATCAATATGACGGAGACGTGGTTAAACGAGACTGTCGCACGTCGGAGCTGAGCTCGGTACTGCCTGGTCATACGTGGCAGCGCAGAGACCGGCCTACGCATGCTGGTGGTGTAGCTTGTGCGGTGCGAAACAGTGCCCAGTCTGAACGGATGTCTGGTCTGGAATTTGATGGCACAGACTCGCTAGTAGTTGATTTGGGTACACCCTGGTCATTTGTTTCAACTAGGTCTTGTTTCTACCTAGGTCATCATTTTCTACTGTCCGCCAGGTGACTTTGAAGCGCTGTCACGATCGCTCGATGTGATGTGTACATTGTCTCACGCTTCCCTAATAGGCGTGTACTCTTTGTTGGAGATTTTAACACGCCAGAGGTTGGATGGAGAAGAGAACCTGAGCTGAAGGATATTGAACCAATTTTCACAGGATGTCTCGACGTGCAATGCTCTTAACACGCCCCTCGCTGGGGGGGCGAAAATTGCCCCCCCCCTCCTGGTTCTCCCCAGATAGCTCAAAACAAAGAAACGCAGAACAACGAAACTTACCGTACCTTATCCCTGATCAATTTTACACATCTGACCAAATTTTTTAGTCAAGGTCATGTCAGGTCAAGGAGCTATTTAGGGTCAAGTGACCCGACCTCAAAACCTAAAATTACGAGTTTGAAGCAGCGCCCAGGGAACATTAGCAAACCAATCAGTTTGAAACTTCCACAATATGATAAGGTCATTAGGGTCTACAAATCTGCTATCTCGGAATTTCGATATTGTTGACCTAAGGTGGGTTCAATTTTTTGGTCGCCCCATTATAAGTCTATGGTGAAAAATAGAATGGGCTCGTTTTCAGTAAATACTGAATAGATAAAGCTGAAAATCCTCAAACCGTCTATTCTTACCACGATCTTGCCCATAAAGTTGAGCTTTTGAGCATCTGACCTCTCAAAGGTCATATCAGGTCACGGGAGCATAGAGTGATTGTTTTGCCAATAACTTGTCACTGAATTGAGATAAAGCTCCCATTTTGCTTGCATTGTGCTTATATTGTCACGAGGAGTCGATTGATATGCAACATGACCATACCAGGTTACTCTGTGACCCTGACCTAGGTCGAGGTCAGGTCATTTTGACAATTTGACCTAGCAAGACCATATTATACATCATTCGATTCGCCGCGATGAGAGAAGTCCAATGATGCATAAAGATTTGCTCTACCTCTCCTGAGGGCAGATCTAGAGAGGGAAATGTACACTGCTCTGTTGTAAGCCTATGGAGCCTTCTTTGACCTATGCTGACCTCAATATTGACCTGACATAAAAATTATTCGTATAAAATATCTTCGTCTTATCAAGAGCTTTCGAACACTGCCCGAAATTTCCCTTTAGCTTTCGTGGGGAACGAGATACGGAGGGGGCGAAAAACGCCCCCAGCGGGGCACGTCATGCAAAGGACCCCAGCGGGGCGCGTGTTAACGGAGAAGTGCGATGTTGCTGGACTATCTCAGACCGTTTCCGAACCAACCAGAGAGGGCAACCATCTTGACTTGGCGTTGTCAAAATCCGCTCACGCTGAATCTTTGTTCGTCACGGAATCTTTTCCAGATCATGCTGAAATGTGCACCATGTTCGATGTCTGGTTCATAAAACCGCTGTAGTCAACCGCACAACCGCTCTCACTTAGCACGATGATTTTGATGGATTGAAGAGGAAGCTGCAGCTCATCTCACGGAAGGTGCTGAACGGCCTTGCAATTCATGACGCGGTTGAAATATTTTCGATGTACTTACGCTGCCATTCGTGACTATGTGCCATTGGTCACTCTTCGCCGCAGTGCTCTCCTGGTTCGACGGCGATGTCCGTCACGCTCTTGGAGGGAAAGAAACGGCATTCAGGCGAATGAAACGAGACAGAACAGGTGACAAAATAGCTATTTTTGAACGGAAAAGAAAACAGTTTTAAACAATATCGACCAACAAGTATTTTGGCTATCTCCAGGGAATAATCGACAGCTTCAAAGCAGCCCAAAAATATTTTGTTCGTTCTTAAAATGCGTTCAGGGCTCCACAGGACAAATACCGGCACTCACGGGCCGTAACCGTAATTAACCCAGCCCCACCGGGGTCCGGCGCCACTTCCTCCCACCGGGGCATTGATAGCCCCCTCTAACTCCGAAAATATGGGGGTTAGCGAAAATCGCAAGTGCATTAGAAAGCTTGTGTGATTCGTAAGAATTACGTTACATGTTTATGCTCAGGTCAATGGTTTGACATCCAAAGGTCGAGTTAGGTACGATAGGCTATTTTCACTAAAATATGCAATGCTTAGGAAGCTGGGCATAACTATTATGCAATTAGAGCTGCTCTTGAGATCTGGTAAAGTACATTTGATAGGAAAATGTCAGACCTTTTTCTGATGTGGACCGTCATAACCTCAGGCCAGTGATTTGACCTCCAGAGGTCACCTCGTGACCTAATATGACCTGAGGTCACAAGGTCAGAAAGTGACCTTGCCGTATATCAAATGAAAGCCAGTGACAAGACATACACGATGGTGTTTGTTTCAGCACTCTAGCTTAAGTAGGTCAAAGTCATTGTCAAAATACTGTTTGTGACCCCTGGTGACGTTTGATGACCTTGAAGAGATCAAGGGCAAATATCGCCCCGGGATCCGTGAAGGGTGCCTGTTCTGGCACGCTGAGCTTTTCAATTGTTGTTGTGACTTTAGATCATAAGACAACTTTTCCCAATGCTTTTCATGGGGGGTACCCGTGACCTACCCTCGGTCACGAAATAAAAAGTCCTGGATATACATCCTGTAGACCCTGGGGTTATGGTGTGGAAGTTTCAAATTGATCGACATAGAAATGTAGCTCTTATAGAGCTCAGAAAATGAAAGAGGTGACCTTGGTTGACCTCACCTGGTAACCTGACCTTGGGTGACCCGGGGTAAGAAATTTCAGGGATGATGAGAAAATGATGGAGTGAGAGATAGGGCCCTCAACCGTTTTGCTGCGCCTCGTCGTTTTCCTGCTATCCCGAAAAACCTTAGGGGGGCCATCGATGGCCCCGGTGGGGCGAGGGTTAAGCGACAATCTGGAACGAGCAAATCTTCTAAATCAAGCGTTTGCGGATAAATTCACTCCTCCGGATGTCGAAATTAATCCTGAAACGCCTGCATACGATCTGCCAAATTTGAACCAGTTAACAAGTTGGGAAGCACAGGTTCGGACCGTTTACGACGACTTCCAAATTCACAAGACCTGTGGTCCAGACAACATCAGCGCATGGGTCATTCATGAGTGTCGCAGTGAACTCGTCGGGCCCTTGTCCACTTTGTTTAAAAAATTAGTTGAACAGGGAACCTTTCCGAGAAGTTAGGCTCGGAAAGGTTCACAAAAAAGGTCTAAAAATTACCGAGGAACTACTGCAGTGTGTCACGTCTCCCGCTGTTTGGAAAGGTAATGGGGAGATGCGTGTACGATAACGCTGATGTTCGGCTGGTTTTGTCAGATAAACCACACGGTTTTGTCCCGCGTCGGTCATGCGATTTGAATTTCGTTAATCCTTTAAAGACGGTGTGGAAGTCGATATCTTCCGGCTCCCAAAGAGACGTAATTTATCTACAATTCTCCTCTGCGTTCCAAAGCGTAAATCACAAACTTCTGCTGTGCAAGCTTCAAAAGTCGTATAACATTTCTGGAAATGCCCTCCATTCTCTGAAAACGTACCTCACCAATAGGAAGCAACGTGTTATTATTAATGGAAAGCGTTCAGATAGGACGGATGTACATACGTTCAGGAACATCAGAAGGAAGTCAAATCTTGCCATTGACCTTCGTATTATTCATTAACGATCTTTCGGACAAAATTCAGACCAATCCGTTGCTATTCGCTAATGATGTAAAACTATACCATAAAATGTCGTCTCCTTACGAATTGAGATTACTTGAAGATGATCTGAACCTCATGGATAACTGGTCGAAGTCCTGAAAATTGAATATCAACCCATCTAAATGCTAGTCTTTTAGGATAACGCTCAGAAAAAATCCGGTCCCGGCCCCCTACACGATTCAAAATTCAACCTTCGAGCACAAACAGAGTAGGGGGTCTTGGAGTTTAGCTCGATACAACATTTACATTTGGCAATCACATAGACTTTACCGTTAGCAAAGGCAAATATAATGCTTGGAGCTTTGACACGCTCTCTCCAGACCGGAAGATCAGCGGGGGGACTGCATACGGAGCCTATACTTGCATCCATAGAGATCCACTATAACTGCAGTTATAGTAGATCTCTATGCTTGCAGCTTATTTCGGCAACATCGGATCAGATCAATTTTAAAATACAGATGTGTTATTTGGGGAAGAGCCGCAAAAACTCACTTGAAAGTTTCACTTGGAAAGTCACAGTCATGGAACTATGTATGTACATACGTTTTATAAGAGGCTCAACTGTGATGGAAGGACGTGTTTTTATGTATGTTTTATGCACCGTGTCGACTTGAGCCGTAACTGGGCACCCAGAGCCTGCTGCTCATATAACGAAATAGAAAAACATGAAATGAAAGCCATGCCTGGATTTAATTACAAATTTAGCTTTGATATGCGAAACAACTTTAACCTTGTCAATGTCATACAGAAACTTAAATTTTACATCCTTAAGGATCCGCCGCATGAAAGATTCGTTCATTATGTTTCAACTTCAAGTGTTCTATATGAGGTACCCGCTCGGCCTTCGCCCCCAGGGGCGTTTTACTGGTAGTATATCTGGATGGGCGCAGCTCGTAAAACTAACACACAGTTCAGAAAGGCAGGGTTCAGATGGAGTTGATTCGGACGGATATCCCCTGGGGCAAATCGGATGCGAGTCGTACGATTCACATGTATTTGAGTAGCACTACATGCGTAAGTGGATCCAGGATTGCCGATCGAGGGGGCTATTGGGGCGGAAAACCTATGGGGTACTGAAACTCGAATCCTCGGGGGGAGGGGAAGAGAAGGAAGTGACCTGTCAAGGTGGCACCATCGACCATGGAGGGGTATGTGTTGACCACTTCAGGGGGTGGCGAAGGTCGATCAAAAGAGGGGGTGCGAGTGCCCCCTGGACCTGGTCATGCTCACATGCAATCTTTGGCATGCATAAACGCTTTGAACGCATCGTTAGTGCTTCTAATTCTAGTGTTTGTTGAAGTGCATCAGTAGCGTCTCCAAGACAGCCAATATGTTCAAACATTGGCTCCCACCCACTTCCTCATCTCCTCGTTCATCGTCAGTCGGGGGTCTGTCCCTCCCTATCGATAATTTCGTGGCGATGCCCCTGGCTGTCATAAGTCTTGAACGTTAGCGGTAAAGACTGGGGCCATCGGAGCAGGCTGCTGGTCTGTCCCTCCCTATCGATAATTTCGTGGCGATGCCCCTGGTTGTCATAAGTGTTGAACGTTAGTGGTAAAGACTGGGGCCATCGGAGCAGGCTGCTGGTCTGTCCCTCCCGAGTGATAATTTCGTGGCGACGCCCCTGGCTGTCATAAGTGTTGAACGTTAGCAGTAAAGACTGGGGGCCGTCGCAGCAGGCTGCTGGCATACATAGAAGGCGGCGGCCTGCCCGCGGAGACGCCGCTGCTCCCTTGGCCACCATGGATGCCGGCAGGCGACATTTCATCAGCGACAAGACTGATGAGTCGGGCACGACGGGCCTGGGCGTCCAGCCGGCCGCTCCCTGAGCTCGTCCCGACACGGCGCTTCTATTAGCCCTGCGGCAATGACGATACACCGGCGTCGCCGGAGGCGTTACTGCCGCAGGCGATACGGACGCCGCGACCGGCCGGTCACGCACGGCTCTGCTTCCTGACCGAAAGAAATCGACTCTCAGAGCGTAGCATGACGAGTTTATAGTTACAGCTAATCGATGGTTCTGCAAATGTGTACTGTAAGTCTGCTCATCAGTCCCTTGATGAGACTATGATCCAGCACTGTTCATGTGTTTGTACACCACTGGAGTGGATGCCTGAGTGCGCCTATGTTCCGCCCCCTGGGGAGGCGCAGGTCGTATCTCACCTACCTGGAACTCTGTGGATGCTGCTCTCGGCACTCTCAGCTGATTCGCGGCCGCTATATCTGCGCCATTTGGTACCGCGCCCCCGACAGCCCATTTTTCGAGCCACTACCCGCTGAAGCTTCCAGAAGATTTGCTCTGCTATCACATACGTTCTCGGTGACCCGACATCTATCGCTTAAAAGTGTCCACGACAACACGTTTACCTTACAATTGAACGTTTTACAATACAACAGTTTAAGATGCCCGAACTGTGCTCACTTATTTTATGATTTCGCTCAGATCATATCTTTCGAGCTTTTCAACTTCTTTCGCCGATGAAAAAACACAGAGAGACACTAAATGGTTGGAGTTGGATAGGCACCAAATGGTTCCAGTTTCAGCAGGGTGATTGTAGCAACTGAGCCACATACTACTTTAGTCTTAACTCATTCAGACAAACACCATTCATTGCACTACTTACTCTCATTCAAAAAGAAGATGCAAGATGCATTCAAAAGAAATGGCATCAATGCATTAAACCATTCCCTAGCCTGGACAACTAATAAAGCAGCAGCGGCAGACAAGGATATCAAATATGTGCCACATGTTACAGTTCTAGCGATTTTTGTTCAGACACCTCATCGCCAAACGAATACATACCGCTTCTTAGTACAAATACTTCGATAGTGGAAGAGCAAACAATTTTGGTTAGTGCCGGCAGATATTACCGCTGGCATACTACTATTTCCACAGTGTACTGGCAGTGCTAGACGGCACACATTCCGGTCCGAGTCGACAGTGCACTGGCAGTGCTAGACTGCACACATTCCGGTCCGAGTCGACGGTGTACTGGCAGTGCTAGACTGCAGACATTCCGGTCCGAGTCGACAGTGCACTGGCAGTGCTAGACTGCACACATTCCGGTCCGAGTCGACAGTGCACTGGCAGTGCTAGACTGCAGACATTCCGGTCCGAGTCGACAGTGTACTGGCAGTGCTAGACTGCACACATCCCGGTCCGAGTCGACAGTGCACTGGCAGTGCTAGACTGCAGACATTCCGGTCCGGGTCGACAGTGCACTGGCAGTGCTAGACTGCAGACATTCCGGTCCGAGTCGACAGTTTACTGGCAGTGCTAGACTGCACACATCCCGGTCCGAGTCGACAGTGCACTGGCAGTGCTAGACTGCAGACATTCCGGTCCGAGTCGACAGTGCACTGGCAGCGCTAGACTGCACACATTCCGGTCCGAGTCGACAGTGCACTGGCAGTGCTAGACTGCACACATTCCGGTCCGAGTCGACAGTGCACTGGCAGTGCTAGACGACAGACATTCCGGTCCGAGTCGACAGTGCACTGGCAGTGCTAGACTGCATACATTCAGGTCTGAGTCGACAGCACACTGGCAGTGCTAGACGACAGACATTCCGGTCCGAGTCGACAGTGCACTGGCAGTGCTAGACGGCACACATTCCGGTCCGAGTCGACAGTGCACTGGCAGTGTTAGACTGCACACATTCCGGTCCGAGTCGACAGTGCACTGGCAGTGCTAGACTGCACACATTCCGGTCCGAGTCGACGGTGCACTGGCAGTGCTAGACTGCACACATTCCGGTCCGAGTCGACAGTGCACTGGCAGTGCTAGACGACAGACATTCCGGTCCGAGTCGACGGTGCACTGGCAGTGCTAGACTGCAGACATTCTGGTCCGAGTCGACAGTGCCGGCGACTTGAGCCGGCGGTAAAACGTGGCAGCCGTCGGCGGCAGAAGTTGGGCGTCAGCGGTCTCCTTGCCGCTGCGGAGTGGTATTGGCACCATCAATCAGGGCACAGCCACCTCCACAAACGGAAGCGTTCTGAAAGCTTGAGCTGCACGTGCTTCACATCATTCCAAAATTGGGGTTACGGTCAGTGCACCAGTTACGTTATTTTACCTAAAAATCGGTCGTTTTATCTGATCGGTGGTTGCGAACAAAAGTGAGTTTGAAAAATGTTGTCACTGTCTCAGATTGGGAACCTTTGTTTCCCCGGATGGAAGGCGTGAAATATTCAACCTGAAAGTTATCATAGAATGATGCGAGCTAGAAGAGAGTTTCCAGGCCAATTTTTATCATTTTTTCTCTGGAATTTCGGACAACTTTAATTCATAAAACGTGACTAATTTCAGAGTGACGAGAAAGATCGCTGCTTTTCGCTGCTTTTCAGAAAGATCGCTACTGATCTTAAACCTCAGATTCCATGGCTAAGGTAGATACAAGTAGAACATTTTTTTACTGTTTTCCACAGTTGAGGCAATTGAGGTTCCTGCCAATCTATGACAGCTGTCTTGGTTTTCCAGCACACTATAGAAAATAATATGCAGTATTTATTTCGTGACCACAATAGTTTGTATCGCACCTTGTTGCCAATTATGCTGCAATATTCGCATGTATCGGCACCTACGAGCCTGCTACAGTCGATCGGAGTCCTACAGTAAACACAGTCTTTTGGCATCTCTTTGTTTTGCAGAACTCCGACTAGAGTAGGAAACTTACGTCAATCAAAAATCACACAAACGTCCAGGCAGTTGCTGTGGATGCGGTACTGCGGACGCTCGGGTCTAGGTATTTCACTGCACAATGGCGCTAACAATGGAACCACTCTGCCGCGCGCTTAGTGGAACAATAGGCGCAGCGAGCTGTAGCAACTAACTTCCAGGGAGTGACTGCTCTCACAAGTTTGGACGAGAGAGACGGGCAGGGGTGGATCTGCCTCTCCGAATCAGTGTTTCCTAGCAATCTCGGCATGAGGATCCCTTTTCAGCAGCCGAGAGACGCGATTACCGCACCCTCAAAAGTTAATACGGATTTATGAAAATATACTTTTAATTCTTTCTCAATATGTCGACTGAACACAGCTCCCTGGAACCATCCCATCCCCTAGGACCTACATATATGAAAAGTTCAGGTGCACTTATCTTGTTTCATCACCAATTTATCAGTTTTCAAGTTTGTTTATCGACAATGGCAATACAAATGTTTGCCAAAATTCCAACGTTTGTCCACTTGTGGTGACCTCTATGGTAAGAGCGACTTTAACACATACCTACATGTACGTTGTTGCATGGTTCCCTGGTCTCTTACAGCGCCGTGGCCGTACGTCACTGTAAGGACCTGAGGATCCTCACAACGCCAAGGAAGTGGTCGATGCTGTGCCTCTCTCCTGAAGTTGACCAGATGTTACGGATGAGTTGATGGCGTGTCGCCACCTGTGTCGGTTGCCTCCTCAGGACTTGACCAGATATTACGGATGAGTTGAAGGCGTGTGACCACCTGTGTCGGCTGCCTCCTCAGGACTTGACATATATTACGGATGAGTTGATGGCGTGTTGCCACCTGTGTCGGCTGCCTCCTCAGGACTTGGGATGAGGTGGCAGGCTCATCTCGCCAGCGCCGGCAACAGCTGGCCCTGTAGCGTTCGCTGCTTCACTGAGCATAAGTGCATTGGGGGGGCGGGGGGTCAATCCTAGGGAAGAAGGCTTACGAATCCTTTTGCACACCATTATTATGAATCCAAGCTTAATCCACATTCAAAAGATTTTAGTACCTACATCGACAGAAAGGGGAATCCACATCAAGATCCAACGCCCGAATTTTCCTAGTGCTTCACTCAATCCAGTCCAATCTCCGGGTGAATTGGAGTATATTCAACATCCTTTCATATATCCAATCCATAACAAAAGAGGAAGGAAATGCACTGGCTCAAAATGCATTCAGTTGCCAGAGTCCGCTGAAGCGGGAGGTCACCAGTCGTTCTCCATCAGTGGGTGCTATATCACAGCTGTCCAGACCTAGCATCCCTGCTTCACTGTATAAAGACCTTCCCAGTTCCCTGCCCCCCCACTGAATGGTTCCGTAGCTCTGAGTGAGGCCATGACCCACCAATCGGATGCCACTGGTGTAGACGCTCATTGTAAAGGAAGGCGAAAAATAGCATGTCAAGCTGCCACCTGAAATATTGGCGATTAGTGGGCATGGCGGTGTCAACAAACCACCAATTCATACGCAGGGAGTTTTACAATATTATTTTGTTTTTCAAAGGACCATACCTCTATCAAAAATGAGCTGAGTAGCCGCACATGCAGCCGCTGGCACGAAGGGTACCCACGCTCCCGCTCTCTGTTTTTCAGAGCTGGCGCGAAATGCGCCTCGGGCTGAGTAATGACCTTTGGATACGCTCAAGAAAGTTTAATCGCGTGTCGATTGGAACATAAATCAAAGAAAGCAGCCAGTCACGTTTTGATTTAAAAACTCGTCAAAGTTCCAACAATATACGAGAGCCATTACAGGTAGTCAAATGTATACCGAATGATCCTATTCTCACAGGTCTGATCAATGGCTACACTAAATCCTGGTATGTCATAACAAACGCTCATGCATGGAGCGCATGCAGTGACACGCGCAGTGGAGAGGGGGCCGGCGTCAACGCGCAGTGGAGGGGTCCTAAAGTGCCCCCCCTCCTTAGATCCCGGAACCCAAGAGGATAAGAAAAACGTCCGTTGGGGGAGGGGTGCGTGGGGGCGATGGGAAACTACATTATGACCAAGTTCTATTGACCTAGGCCAATATCTCCCAGGTCGTTTGGGCCACACATAGGGAACCCAGTAGCAATATAGCGGGCCCGCGACTTGTAAATATGGAGGCCCGGTTACGTCCACGACTGAGGCTCGCGGTAATGGTAGGAGGCCCGTCTGCAGCCACATGGGGCCGTGATTACAACAAGGGGCCAGTTGTGCCACAGTGAGCCCGAGATAGAGATAGAGGACCATCTGATATATAGGGGATCGCTACTTCTAGGTATAGGGCCTGGCTTTGTCTCCAGAGGATCCGTGATTATGATGCGGGCCTAGTTGGGCTTCAGTGGGTCAGCGATTATATTAGGAATCCGGCACTGGTCACAGGGGGTTCGCTATTATGATAGTTTAATAATAATAATTATAATTGTTGAGGTTTGAGGACGTATCACCAGCCAAGGTCATACGGCGTCCTATTATGATAGGTTAATAATGATAATTATAATTGTTGAGGTTTGAGGACGTACCACCTGCCAAGGTCATACGGTGTCCTATTATGATAGGTTAATAATGATAATTATAATTGTTGATGTTTGAGGACGTACCACCTGCCAAGGTCATACGGCGTCCTATTATGATAGGGATCCAGTTTAGCCACAGGGGGTCCGAGATAGCGATAGATGGCCAATTTGCTAAATAGGGAGCCAGCAGATGTGAGGGGGAAAGGAGCTCGGTTGGGCAGGGCCCGCGATTATGGTACAGGCTTGATTGGGCCACAGGAAACCCGCGATTATGGTAGGTTTCCGGTTATGGCCACGTGGGGTCAAGGGGCTGAGTGGGTCACACGGGACTCGCGATTATGGTAGAAGGCCCGGGTGCGGTCGTAGGGCCCCAATCGACATAGGGGAGCCCTGGCTGAGGCTGCAGTGGCTCTAATTGACCAAGAGGCAGTGTGCGACAGCCGAGGAGCCCCGGTTCCGGATTGGTGGCGCTCAGTGGCTCTTTGGAAGGGCTTTTCAGAGCATACGTAGGGCTTGGGCCCTGCAATATATATGGAATGTTGTGCACCTGTTCCACTCCTTCAAACGACTAATAACAGCGGAGCCACGTAGTTTCTGTGAGCATGTTTAGTAGCCAATCAAGCCCATCAATGAGCGCAGATTGAACAGCGTTCGGCACGTGAGCCTGCACAGCAGGCTCCTTTGAAGAGAGCATCATCGGCAGTGAGTGCGGAGAGCCTGGTTATCCGCAATGTCGCCACGTCAGCTGGAATGACGTCACCACCCATCCGGCGAGCTGTATTGTCGAGCTGCACAGGGTGAGAGGAGTTGACGCCAACGGTCGGGTGCGCGCTGGTGGGCGGCTGCAGTCGAGTTCTGTCTTACGTTTTTTATTGGAATATGAATGTCTACTTCCGTCCGGGCAGAAGAAACATAGTCCTCCAGTGTTCTAAGCTGGTAAATAAAATAGGAAAAACAATGCCCATATAAAGGGCATTTGGTAATAATACAATTTAACTGCAGTGGCTATGTAATAGAGCACAAATCAGCACTTCCATCTTATTTGCACCATACCACAGGCTTTGAGACGGCCGAGATAATACAAGGTGTGTACACCCAGCGTGTTGTCGGTATCACGCCATGCCTCTACGGTTACCAGTACCTCTTCGAACTTTACTGCTTTAAACTGTTTTACTTCTTTCAGCTTAACTTCAAATTTGTGTGGGCCAAAACTTACCCAGTTAATAATAATCTAAGACATGATAAAAACAAAAACGAGGGACCGTTGTAATGAATATTTATGCAGTGCATGTTGCAAAAACACATCGGTACATACTTAAGTTGAACCTGCTCGGGCATTGTGAAGTTTTCAGAAGCCTCATTTCCTTGGTATTGTCTCATTGTTTGATCCCTTAGTAGAAAGCACGTGTATTTCCGCCGTATAACAGACGTTTACATTTGGTGCAAGAGCCCTTAAGTTCCTCCGATGCATTGCGGAGGTGACTTCAATGCCGTTTATATCAGCAACGTGAAACATGTGATGGAACATCGTTTCTTCCTGATGGAATAGTATATTTTCCTAAATATACTATTCGGATTTTTTCGGATTTTTTTCCGGCGGTACGAAAGCACCGCCGTACTTGGCACACCTTATTCGTGATCAATTCCGCAACTTCCCCAAAATTTTAAGGTTGGGTCATCTCAGGTCAGGTCACCAGTGCAGGTCAAGTAACCTCACCTTTAAAAATGTTTAAGGTGGCATAAGTAAGAAAATGGGGAATCTATCGAATTCAAACCTTTACCACATAATGAGCCCCCCGATTACTACACCATATATTCCGCGATTTTTCCTATCGATGACCAAAGATCAGGTACGGATCATGACCTCTCAATTGAAAATGCATGGGAAAACAAGAACTGGGCTGTATTTGTATAGGTAGAGCTGAGAATACCTTCATATTCTCAGCTGTGCCAGTCAGTCAGTCAGAGTACCCAATCAACTTTTATTTTTCATATTAGACAGTGCAGCATAGTTTCATGTATTTAAGGAAGTGTATTGTACAGTGTTAATAGTACCTACAATGGTTCTCTTAACACTGTCGTAGTTGACAGCTTTCGGAATTGGGCACCCCCAATGGTTTCAAAAGATACACGTTAATATGATCGATTAGAGTGCCCTCATTAGACAAAAACATTCTGTTGCCTGTAACTTTTGGGTTTAGCCATAAAATTTTAGATGTGGTAGAACGTCTGAATGTGAAATACGCTAAAACATCGGCAATGTTTTGAGTCCCAAATTAGGTTTAGTGCCTTTTCACCATCAAACATGGAACAATGCAGCGCGTGCTTCCCTCTTCTGGTATATTATCAGGGTTTACTTCGGCAGCGCTATCATTATTTCACACCCTATATAAATCTTCCGACGGTTAAGGTTTAGTTTCTACCTACGTCTCTCTCCTCTCCTTCACTCGGTTACCTTCGGGCCGAGCCCCACGCGACAGTCTTGACTTCAGCGAACTCGGCCGCCGGCTAGGCTGTGCTGACTGCCGCTGTCTCGCCTGTACCAAAGAGTATCGGATGCTGACGCAGGTAATCAAGCCAATGTAGGAAAAATATGACTAGTAATGTTTGAAAAAGATAACGTTTTACATCTCTTGGTTTATGGTTTCAGCTCAATCATTTTCATGGAAAAATTTCCGCTGAATTTCTCGCAATTTAAGTAAGCACTCTCCACCAATCAGCTGCCGCCATCCGCTGGATGCCGATTGCCCGCGGAGCACAGAGGTTAGAAAGGTCACACACGCTGGGCGCCGCCTGACGCCGAGTTCAAGCCTGCGTGGGGAGGGTTCGCGTGGTAGATTATAAAACGTACACGTGTGGGGTTGAGAGCCATGGTCGTTAACTGAGAGTGAGGGCAGGTGTAAGATGTGTAAAGGTATCTTGGGTGGAGGAAACATTATGTGCACATGGATGGATGTATGGGTTAGGTGTGTGTGTGTGTGCAGTGTGCGGTGCCGATATCCCTTAAAAACATGCGTATGGGTTCATTGCATCAGTTGGCTACGTAAATACGCTTTGCGGGTAAAATTGCAGGTGGGGCATTCCCGACAAATCGACAAATCCATGGGTTGAAATAACACCCTCATATCTCAGATTTTCATGAAAATTTGGGACTAGGGTTCTCGGTGGCGCTGAAAACGACTGTGTTATTTTAGTCTCGTCCGGATAATCGTTTCGGAGTTATAGCCTCGGGCAATCCAGCATCGGACGCGTGCATCGGACTTTTCGCTTGAGTTTTTAGGCATTTAAATGAGAGATGTTCCTTCAAGAGGTTACATGAAAATAATTGCAAAAGTCTGAACAATGCAAATATGTAAGTTTAATTATATTAATTGGCACAAATAGGTATAAAATCTAATTCCAAACTTTTACAAAGATAAGCATACATATTTCTATGTTTTTATTTACTTCAAAACAACTTCATGTGAAGAGCATTGCTTAAACTACATATAACACCAATAAAAAGAATGGAGACTACAGAGCAAAATCAGTAACGAGCACCGCAGACCAAGCCCAACACCGCCGCCGGCCACTCGGCCTGCAGTCGGCACGCCGCATAGACGCGTCCGGTTGGAAGTGGGGTAACGAGGAGGGAGAACTGAGCAAGACTGCGCTTCGGTGATATTGCGAATGAACTAGATGTGGTGTGGGGCTGCTATTGCTATCATAAAAATTTGAGCCGTTCCGAAAAAGCTGAACGTATTACCGGAACATTCGGAACAATTCCGACACTGTGGTGCATTTGGTGGAAAATGTAGTGGGAGGATTATGCGTCAAAGCCTACTATTACTGTTGTCTTATGTTTGTTTTGATGCTTTTTTTACCCATACCTAAAAAGCTGCATGTTCCCAGTTCAATTTATATTAGAAAGCACACATCACAAACAAAAGCCACATAGCGTCCACGCCGACAAATGCTTTTTGAACATATAGATTAAGACATGCTGCTTTATTTAAGATCTGACCCACGGATCGGAAGAACGACTCCATCACATGGAGCCATTGAACTTACAGATTCAATTTGAAACTCGAACCTTCTGTCCTCATCATTCGAGCTCATGGACAATAACGGTCTTCGAATTAACCGGTACGAACTTGTGAATCTTAAATGTTCCTTTTCTGCGACTGCCTTATTGAGCGTTTTCTGGCTCAGTGGCTAACTTGAGTACTTTTGTTGAAGCATTTTTGGTAGAGATCGGGCAAGCAATGGAACACTGTATTCCGTGTTCCTTCCAGCATGTTTGCTGAGATCGTAGGGGATGGGTACCCTCCTGTCAGTAAAGGTGGCCGGGCTCTACCAGTGCGTGTTAACAGCACACTGGGCGGAGCCTCGGAGGTCCCACCTTCTTTTTCTAGGTGGCCGGAGAACCCTTCGTGGCCAAAAACGCTATTTCACTACTTTTGAGAATATTTAATGGCGTCGATTGGTCAAATAACCTTGAAAATCGGCCCCAATCTGTATTATATGCTTTTAAAGTTAAACCCTTTATTTTGAGATCGCTGCAATCGCGCGGTTGCACCAGTTCGCGTGCATCAAAGACCGAATGGCAACGTCATAGCGCCATAAAAACGATATTATATGTAAGTTCACCCCACATGAAGGTCGAGGGCACGTTAGGTCATACTAGCATTCTCAAAATCATTGGTCGGTGCTTCCGGTGCTGGCGTTACCCCGTATGACGTATGTATGTTATGCTATGACGTCATAGTTAAGATAACTCAATGCGAAGGTCAGGTCACAGGTCAGGTAAAATCGCATGGGTAAGGTCATGTCATTTCCGTCAACGGTTGCTATGGTGCTAGTATGGTGTAAATAAGGGGAATTTGTCATATTGTGACGTATATGTCAATGACCTTGAATGACCTTAACCCCAAAATTGGGTTTACAATTCTTGGGACGTTATCACTTGGCTTGCTCTGTTTTTAGTGAATTCTGGACTTCTTTGAGCTTAATCACGGCATTTCCAGATGAATATCTAGCACGGCTAATACTTGACCTTTATGACCTCGTTTGAATTTGACGATACTGACCTAGGTCAATCAAGATCAGTCATGATAAATATTTCAATAGTTCCTTCCCAGTCCCCAAACGGAGTTTTTAAGCCTCCTAGTTTCCGGGCTCGGGGGCCTACCAGTCCTCCAGTGCCCGTAAGTGTCGGACGTCTCTCCAGTGCGGGTGTTAGGAATGGGACATTGATTGCAATTTATTGTTTTAAATACATCCTTACCCTCATTGCCGCCAATTCCACCATTGACCTTTTTCGTGGCCAGAGACGTTTGATAGTTGCAGCGACGGTGGGCCGCGCTGGCGCACAAACCTCACAAAAGTGGGGATCGGGACGTTTGGGAGCTCAGATCTCGCTTCTCTTAAAGTCTCTATTCTTTTTATTTTTGAATCTTATAGAGAAAATTATAAGAGTAATGTGAGCCTCAAAAGTTTAAAATAATTCATAGGAATAGTTTTTATAGATTTTGAAAATTGAAGAATGTAAAATATATTTAAAATTTGATTTTTGAATTATATTTCTAATGAGCTATAATTCATAATTCGTCTTAAGTCTTAGTCAGATTTTATGGAATTTGTTGAAGCATACAGGTAAATTTTGTCTTTAAAAGCATTCAGTGGGTTGGCCAAATGCCTCGGCTATAATTTTCAAACCGTAAGTCAGGGAGGAAATGAATACGATCGTCATGCTCCATCATCCCTGACAAAAATACCGAATCTTGGGTTTGTTCGTTTGTCGTATGCCCCAGGTACCGATTTCGAATCCTCAGTATTTTCGTTATCAAGGTAAATGATGCAGCTTTTCATTTTGTTTTCATTGACAAAAACGCAATGGCAATACAACACACACGGTACATGTGACATACACGACCAGCTGACTTTTCATGTGTGTACTACACTAGAAGTTTAAGCTAATACAATAGTTATTTGAGGCGAAGTGATAAGAAGCTCTGACCTTTCCAAACAAGGAGGGTCCAATGCAAATCGCAGGGTGCACGAGGCAATTGACTGAGTAGGTATGTATATTTCAATGGCATTAACATCACTGTATTCCTTTAGCATGGGCCATTCCCCAATCACATTATTTCGATACTACCGCCACCCGGCCTATAGGCAGCCAGAAGCCATTGTGCACTGCCGTCTAACCACGATTGTCCGACTTTCTATTTTGAGGCACAAAAATTAGTTTTTATGCTACAAGACTCCGCTGTTTATCTCCCGGATGACGTCGCGTTCTTAGTTATTGTTTATTAGGTAATACCATTTGTTTTTATTTCATTTTCTATTAGATTAAGACGTTCAGCACTCATATTTAGAATTATATCTAATTTGTCGGAATTTGAGCCCTGAGTGTCCTCACAAGTCATGTCAAGTATTGCAAATGGGGAATCTTAACAAAATAAAAATGTTTTGGTATATTTTGATTCTTTCAGTCCAGAATTTTCGTATTGACTGAAACAATGCGGCACATGGAAATTTTGGTACGGAGATGGGAGAGGATACTTAGGAGCATCAAACACTTTTAGATAAATCATTTCGAGCGGCCGAACGAACGGCTTTTGAACGGCTTGGTTTTCAAATATGTTCAAAATGTTTAAAGTCTTATTGTGAAATATTGTTAAGATGGCACGTGGGGTATTCCTGGGCAAAACGACAGAAAAATTTCAATTTGACACCATATGTCTAGAAAGCATCTGAAACTTTGTCTCCGGGGTAATTTTGGGCACTGAACACAGCTGTGAGAATCTTAGCCCCCTCCAACCAACGCGTTGGTTGCACCGTTGCACCGGTCACCGTTGCAGCGGTGACCGAGTTATAACCCGAGGCATTTTCGGCAGGTCACTTTGTAGACTCATCTTTGATGCTTCATAACTCAAAAATGCATTGCCTGAATAACGGTTGTTGTATATCTTTGAACTGGTCTTGTACCATAGATTGTGTTGATTTTCTTAAATGTTGACTTAATTGGTTTGGGTTTTTCTTGTGTGACTTAACTTCATCTTTTGGCAGTTGAAATTGACCTTTCAGACGCATAATAATAATGCATGATAGACGCAGAACGTGCCCGCGGCGCAGAGGTGGAGCCCGTGTTAATTCATGTTATCCTCATTCTGGGCAGCCTCAGTGAATCACTACCCCTTTATGAATCTGGCTGTCTAAGCGTGTTTTCTGATTCAATCTGAGCTTAACGCTGACAAGGGCTTGTAGAATACAGCCGGAAGCTCCGAGCCCTTTACGTTTTTCTAGTGGAGAAGTCCTAAAACATCGACGCAATCTCATACCCCTCCAGAAATGGCATTTCATGCACTTTTAGATGTGTCACAGTGTGATCTAGCTTCAGGTTGTGCTAACTTAATTTATTCTAATTAATGTCACGTCGACAGAGCGAGTCCGAGCCTTCGATCCGCCAGATGATCCGGAGCCCCACTCGAGCGCGTGCCTGCGGCTGTGAGCCGCTCCACCCTACCGGCTGTCTGTGACAGCCCGGCGGGCCTTCCTAGTGATGCTGACCAGAATGGGAAAACTTGGATGCATCCGTACTCGCCGGAACGCGATGTTTTGAAGCGAACTCAGCCGCCGTCAGAGCCGAGTAAAACAGAAAACACCAGATTTCGCAACGAATGAGAAACATTCGTCAGAACGAGCCAAAGCAGCGCAAAAGTTGAAATGAAATGCTGGGCCTACTGCCAATTATCCCGACAAGTTGGAGGAAAATTGGGAAAACTCCAGTGGCTGTGCGATGCGCCGGGCTTTACATATGGAAATCTTAGAAACAAAAGGTTTTGTTTGACTTAGTCGGGTGATTTATCTTGTGAAATGATGTGCACACATAAATTGAGTTGAAAATGCTGCTGTTAAATCTGGTCTCAATATGGGAGCATAGGAAATGCCAAAGGTAATTTTTGAATTTTTGATAGAAGGTACTCCTGATTTTGACAAAAAAAAAAACACAAAATTAGTGTCGTGATGCGATCGGAAAGGATTATGAAACCTTTTGGGCCTGATACTAATTCCTCGCTTTGATGATAACTTTGACATTTTGGACATTTACTCTCGAGCGACGTTGGCGTTGATAACCTGCCATGGAAACGTGTAAATCTAGATAATGTCTGTCAGTATTTCTCTCATTTATGTAAGCTAAATAATAAAGAATTTCGCATACAGAAGGATACTATTGCCTGCAAAAAAACCCTGGACCATTCCTAGTGATACCGACGAAGGCAGTGGAAGACTTCGTAGAATAGTAAAGACATGCCACAAAGTATTACTCAAAATCGTAATTTCGAGATCGCATCAGTCGGTAAAATGCGTCAAATTTATCCAGAGGCTGTAATTGTACATAAGCTGCTAAAAATCTGCTTAATAGATATAAGAAAACTTTTTAGCATCGCAGTGGGGAGGAGTCTGGCGTCAACGCTGAGTGGAGGGGTTCTAAAGTGCTCCCCCTGAGATCTGGGAACCAAGACGGTTAGAAAATCACCCATTGAGGATTTAATGGGACTGATGCGATCTATATTATAGCTAACTTTTTTAACTAGGCTATCATCTTCAAGGTAAAACGAGGTCCTAAAACTCAAATCCGGCCTGTGCTGTTAGTTAGAAAGTTACGGACCTGGGGATATGTTGGGAAATGCTGTGATTATGGGAAAAAGTTAGGAATAGATATAGGGAAGATCCCACTCAATGCACCCCAAAATTTTGGGACCAGGGTCATTCAGTGTCATTGGCCTATAAATGTTGGGCGGAAAAGGATCGCTTGACCTTGACACATGGCCTTTGAGCTCGACCTGTGACCTTGATCTTGACGTTGAGTAAGCGTAGTTATAACATCTTAGCATAACATTCATCATGCTGGATAACACCATCTGACCGAAATTACTTGGGTTAATAACCTTGAAAATGCTGGTATGACCTTGACCTGTGGCCTTTGAGCTTGACCCACATGTGAGGTGACCTTGACATATCATCCCAATTATATGGCGTTATTACGTCACCACTTAGTCTAAAGTGCAGGAAAGCTGGTGCGACTGCTCGTTTGTGGTGATCTCAAAATATTGACATGTCTTTGAAAGCCTATAAGTTAGACAAAGTATGACCGATTTTCAAAATTATTTCATCAAACAACGCACCCATAAATACTCTCAACTTCAGCAAAGTAACGGCTTCTGGCGATGAGTAGTTCTTTTGTCACCTTGGAAAGTTACCTAGTTAGCTCGAAAGTGCGGTTAGCTTTTTTGAGAATACTTTCTTCTTGAGGACAAAACGTGAGCTCTGTAGCTAGGACGACATTAAAACCTTGGATATTTTGAACACGTTCTATAGCTGTTTGCGACAAATCAATGTGAGGACGGGTCTTGTTTTAAACACCTTGCAGGATTGTTTGCATTGGTCCGGACTTATATTTCACCTCCAAGTTTTTGGGACCAATGAGACACTCTGTCAAGGTCACCTTGAAGCTGGGCTGTATCGGCTTCGCACGTGACCTGACGATGAATTACATCATCGGCGAACATGAGGCATTATGAGGAGGAAATCCTCAGTCGGTAACTCGTTCTCATGCATAGTAAAGAGCAGCGGCGAGGACGGTACGCCCTTCCGGTGTGCCCGATATTACCCGGCCCCACCCAGAGCACCTCCCATTGAAGATGACTCACTGCAGCTGACTCATTTCTGTACGTACCAGAAAACCAATTTAGTGCTATGCCAAAAGGTTGAACAATGTTCCAGATTTGTGAGCTAAAAGAGTATGGCTCACGTCTTAGAAAGCCACAGTGTATTTGTATAAATCCAATCGTTCTGATAACCAAGTGAGATTACGTCCCCGCCAGGCAGTGCTCAGAGGTGTAGTTAGGTCTGAGGCACCTTGGTTCAGACATAAACCCATGCTGTGCCGGAGATAAATCTGATCTGGCGTGCCCCATTGACTGCATTAGGCCACACGATCCAGTACCTTTCCAAACAAAGGAGGCAATGAAACCGACTATAGTTTTTAGGGGGCCTTTTTAGAAGTGGCACTGTATTGGCCTGCTCCCACTTTGCTGGAAAGATGCCTTGTACCAGAGTCAGAGTCCTGGGCCCTGATCGGCATCTAAGATTCTTAGCTAAGACTATCTTAGCTAAGACTGAGCATGCGCAGTACGTCTCACGCCACCCAAGCCAGCCACCTAGCGGTAAGACTGCCGTTAGCTCGTACATGACGTTACTAAAGTATGACGTCAGCACTAAGACTGTCTTACTTGTCAGCTAAGACAGAAAATAGTGACTGCGCGCAGACTGAAATATCGGCATATCTGGCGCATATGGGATGATTAGAGTATGTTGCGTTTTGCGGTGCGGCAATCTGGTGCGAGTGGTTCTCCGTCGTGGATAACGATGTATGTACCTTTTACTCACCGTCTAAGAAATCGTTTAACTATAATGTTTGTATTCATATAGTGGTTTCACTGGGTATTAGATGTTTCTGCTCCCTGAAACTGCAATGATGGTTAGGTATTGCATATATCATTTAAATGGTTCAAAAACTTGTGAACTGCCACAATATTGCCCTCCATCTCCATCAGGGGCGTAGCCAGGATTTCGCTCAGGGAGGGGCGGCGCCCCGAAAAGGGCCCCTGCGACAGCGCCAAAAGGGCCCTAATGGGTAAAAAGGGCCCTGCTTGTTACAGAATAGTGTGCTGAAGAGGGCTTAAGAGGACCCTGTCTGGTATAAAATGTCAAATTTGGCCACAGAGCATAGTGCAGGCGGACTGCGATTCGCGCGGCTCGTGTCCTCAGGGGGCCCTTCGGGCCCTCAGGGAGGGGCGGCTGTCCCTGCCGCCCCCCCTTGGCTACGCCCCTGATCTCCATTAATGTTTAAGATTATACAACACAAAATATACACTAAGTATTCCTGCGAAATACGCTGCGCAATATGTCGCCACAACGTTGAAGAACGCGCAAACACTACAAGGGCGTACGAGCTGCCCTCTAGTGCCAAGAATATGAACCAACAAATCGACTTGCCTGCCACCTGGCGCTAAGACTGGCGTTACACCGATGACGTCACTGTTCATGACGTCGATTATGACGCGTCTAAGCCTAAGAATATTCTTAGATGCCGATCAAGGCCCAGAGATCTTTGCGAGCGGCGCAGTGAGAGCACTGCAACATTCATGTATGATACGCAATGGAGGACAAACCTCAAACCTGCTACCAACTAAATGTATTACACCGAAAGCTATCGCTTTTAACTTTTAGATATAGGCAATTACTGAAGCACATATAATGCGGCAACGGGTAGCTACATTGATATAAAGCAGCCAGGTAATACCATTATGAATTGGCAATGAGGCTTACTTAACATCACGCTTTTGCGTAGTCTGCCACCTTTGTAAAGGCTGCCAAACGGCTGTAACCCTGCAAAATGGCTCTGCCATGGAGCGGAGATCTGGCCCTCCCGGGAATTGAACCTTCAATCTTCCATCACCGAGTCTAATGCTCTACCCAATGGAGCTACCATCACCCGGCAAGTCAAACCAGGTCAATCCAGCGTGGTAAGAACAAGAGGCGCTATCTTTGTTTTGAGCGATTAGCGTCGGAAGCAAACATAGTTTCCTAATTTCTAGACCTATTATAGTGTCGACTTATTGCCCTTCCTATAATTTTTAAAAGTGGTCAATTCCCTTTAACCCGCGCCCCGGTGGGCCTACGAGCCACTTTCCCCTTGTGGGGGTGTTTGAACACCCCCTCAAACTCGGCCCCTATGCGTGATAGCGAAAAAACGCGAACGCTGGTGAATAAACATACAAATTCATGAAGAAACTGAATCAGTCACTTTTTGGCTCAGGTCAGTATTGAGGTCATGACAGGTCAAAGAAAGGGGGATTTTGAGAAGAGTTTTGGGCTCTAGCGTCTGACAGAGTTGAGTTAGAATCATTTTGTAGGTACCATTCGCTTCCTCTCGTCACGGCAAATAGAATGATGAATAATCTGACCATACTAGGTAAAAAAATGACCTGACCTCAGTTCAGGTCAAGGTCACTTAATATCCTAGCAAATTCAATATGCATATCAATAGACTCGCAATAGCAATCCAAACGCAATGATATAAAAATAAAAGCCGTATCATCATTTCCTACAAAGTTATTGACCTAGGTCTGACAACGGTTTAAATAGCCCCAGATGACCTCTCAAAGGTCACAGGTCAAAATTGAAATATGAACCTGGAAACGGGCCCAGGATACTATGGCTTGGATAATACAAAGGTATTTCTCAGCAGTATCTACACAAATACAGCCCAATTTCTGTTTTTCCCATTTATTTCCAATCCAGAGGTCATGCTCCGCAATTGACCTTAGGTCATCGATATGAAAAATCTTTGAATATATGTTGTAGCACTCGATGGGCCCATTATGTGGCATAAGTGTTAATCCGATAGACTTACATATTTCTTACTTATGTCACCTTACACATTTTTTGACGTGAGGTCACTTAACCTACACTGGTGGCCTGACCTGAGATGACCCAACCTTAAAATGTTGGGGAAAGTTTCAAAATTGATCAAGAATAAGGTGTAAAAGTACGGCGGCGCTTCGGGTCACTGTTTTTTGTTCCGCCTGAAAAAGCCGAGGGGGTGTTCAAACACTTCCCACCGGGCGAGGTTAAATGGCTGTTGAGGCTGGGTAAATTAATTTGCTTTGAACAGACACAAATTCTTGTTCAGCAAAACACGCACGAAGCTTATCGGGACAAGCTCATCATCTTCTTTGTAAAAAGTATGATTGCAGATTCGAGAGTTATAATAGAAAATAATATTTATACAATGTAGTAAAGAAAATGAAGCAAATTAGTTTTGATAATGACTATTATTTCGCCCATGGGGTTTTGGCAGTGTCAATACATCAGAGTCGACCACACTGCCAGCATAAGAAATCTCAGAAATTTTAAAAATGATGAAAATGACGACTTTCTGTTTTGTCTGTAAAATAAAACCGATGTATGTGATTGGCTCTTAAAACAGTGGCACTGACACTGACACAGACGGGCACTGACGCTGACAGAGTTATGGGGTGAACGACTTTATGTCGGAGACGACCCCGACTCCGACTTCTGTGTGAGGGACTGACTCCGATTCCGAATCCCACAGCAAATCCAACAGCCGGTGGGCTTTTCAAAGTTCATGTTTTTGATACCCCAGTGAGTCCGGCACTGGAAAAAATGCGGCAATCCATACAGATACAGATATATTGGGAGATAATGTCGTAAAATTTGTGCCGAGATTGGTGCATAAGCCTCGAAGGGCTTAACTCATGACACCACTCTCCGGAGCATCTTGTAATTACATGCCACGTAAACACACATACACTCCAAGAACAAAATACACCAAACGAACATTCGTGGCACTTCCTTAAGAACAGTTCCTGTCCGAACCGAGGCGCATCACCGACTGCGTTCTGTGGGCAGAAGCCCACTGGACGCGCCCACCACCTGGCCGACGCCCGCCACCGAGCCAGCCGGCGCCCCGCTACCGCTCCCAAGGTCTCAAAAGAATCTTCTTGTTGGTATCAGGATTCTTCGGAATGATCTGGCCACCTCTTGTCTACTGCCCTTATCGGTGCCAGTACCTAAGAAGGTCTAGTTGAGCTGGAGGGGAAAGTGTTTGGAGATTGAAGCCTACAAATGTGAGGGTCTGAAAAAGTTCGACACGTGGGTCGTTATGCAGAGGGCACTCGAGGACAAAGTGCTTCATGGATTCAACCCGAGAGCCACAGGGGCACTGTGGAGAGGGTGTTGGCATTATTTGGAAACGATGAGGAAGAGACTCAAAAGTGAGAGTGGTGGTGTCCAGAATTCAGCCTTCGGGCTTTCTATACGGTAACATGTTGGATGCGAAAAATACGTATACCTGTTTTCGCATCCCACACCAATAATTCACACTTGCCTGGACAATTTAGACAATTTAGACTTTCCTGGAAAATTTAGAAGCTGCCTTTGTTGGCTCGGCTCATACTGCAGCCTTACTTGAATACGTTCACGAGACTAGGCTTGGAAAAGTGGCATTAACATCAGACAGCTGCTGGTAATGATAAAATCTGACTCGTGCATGGCCTATTTCTAGCAGCCAGGCCGGAGCCCTCCGGTGTTCCTCTCGACTCTCTCGATGACTCTAGCTTACTATCACAGTTAGGACTGTCTCTTTTACGGCAACGACTGTCAGGCCAGGAGCTACGAGCTATCGGCCGTTGTCCAGATTAGGGGGGTGCCGGAAGCCAGATTGCTGTCATATTCCAGAAGATGCGTTTGTAGAAACTCTGACCCGGCTTTACGCCCTCCCATCTGCCGTAAAGGCAGCGACCGAGTCGTCCTATATCTCGGAATCGGGAATGATCAAATCAGATCGAGACTTAGCTGGACGTATATCTGCCGGTTCAGTGCAGGGCCTTAGTCTCGTCATCGGTCCAGTCTCAGACTTCTGAGACATAGAGGGAACTCTGCGTAAAGTAGCCATTGAATTGAAGGATGACATGTGGAGAAAATGAAATGAGAAACCTGACGCGATTATGACTCAGTATTTTGAAACTTGTAAGATAAAAGCAAATTTGTTAAGAGGCTGCAATGAGATTTCATCAGAATCGTATCATCTACATCATATTGGTGCCCGGTTGTTATCCGGCACCACCTAAGGGAGTTAGATCTGACCCTTTGCTGATATGTTTGTAAGATATTTCAATCAGTATTAGAATACATAAAATGAATTATACAATTATCCATAAAAATATCCCCAAAAAATACTCAGCATTCTTATACGTAGAATGAATTATAAAATTTATCCATGGAAATATCCCAAAAATAGAAGAAATAAATTAACCTTACAGCCTTCATGGCGAGGTTATCGAGCACAAATGATTTCGTGAACATATTTAATATCTTGAAGTAAAGATATCTTGGGCAAAGCCGTGGTGTAAGTTGACTCACTACTAGAAAAGCTTGATCAAGTTTCTAGATAGTAGTCGACAACTTAGGGAAAAAAATTACTAAGCCTTATGTATCTTATGCAAGTCGATAAACAAGTTAGCACAGACTTCCACATGTAACGAACGAAACAAGACGTAAGAATGATGCTAGTATCTACATACGCCGACCCGGGGAAGGGTGGATGGTCGCCCCCACCCCTCTCAGTTTCTTTTCACAGGCAGGCACAAATGGTGCCGCATGGTCATTGCCGTCCCAACGACCAAATTTTGGTAGTTTTCTTTAAAAAAACATGTTTCGCTTTTTTCTCGATTTAGCCCCCTCCCCCAAAACGTTGGTTTTGCCCCCTCCAAAAGTTTCTCCCGGATCCGTGAATGTGCGTAGTGCCGCTGTGCTGGATATACCTGTTACTTGGTCTTTTGACAACTTTTGGCAATATTTTAGGCTCCGGTCATATCACGTCAGGGTACCAGTCCTGCAGTCAAGTGACCTAACCTAAGAATATCAGGAGTTGCCGCGGTAAGAGCGAACTTAACACGCGCAGTGCAGGGGATTCTAAGGTGCTCTCCACTCCCCCCCTCCCGCCACCAATTTTTCCAAGGTGGTCAGGACCGTTCACCGCCAGAAAACGCTACTTGACCAAATTTGAGAAAATTTATAAGTGCGTCGATTGGTGAAGAGATTTTGATAATCTGTCGATGAATTTCTTACTTATAGGCTTACAAAGTCAGATCTATATTTTTGTGACCGTCGCAATCTTGCGGGCGCACATGGTCGCCTGCACTGTAGACCGCGTGGTGACATCATAACGTCATATCATCAGGATATCTGTCAAGTTTAACCCACATGAAGGTCAAGACCAAGGCAAAGGTCATAGGCCAAGTTCATTGACTCAGTATTCTGGTCAGATGACATGATTCAGTATAACGTGTGTTATGCTATTACTTTTTGGTTAAGGCTGCTCAAGGTCAAGGCTTATGTCACAGGTTAAGGTCAAAGGTCTCAAATCTTTTAAACGATAAAATTCAAAACTCGACTTAATTACATCCTTTGTTCTATACCCATATCCACAATATAAATTTGAAAAGTACGTCACTGATTTTCTAGAAGCAAATTGTCACCGTAACACTTCGCGCTATAGTTGAATTATCTGCACCAACAACTGCAATATTCCTTTGATATGGTATCAATAATATGCAAAAAATTATTTTGCAAAGGCCCAAGAAAAACTTCCGTGGTATGAAGGAAGTCCTTTACTCAGCTTTGTAAGGCCTTTTTCTGAGGCGAATGCAACGTAAAATTATGCTAAGCTTTACAGGTTTAGGGCACTTTCTGTAACAAAAAAGACCAAACAATGTAGATCTAGGCCTAAAAGGTGTCTATTGCCTTGAGGGGCTAGAAAAAACCTCGAAACTTGGTGAAGTTTTTAATATTTAAGATGGGTGAAGGTTTTCTCCGCCGTTGTGACTTCACGACATGGCGGTTAGTGACAAGGGCTTTGTAAATTCGATCGCCAGAAATATTGGCAGATTCTGTCAGGTGTGAATGAGCCGATAGTGACTTGACCATTTTTGCATGAATACTGAAGCAGTTTGCAGGCTCAAACAAATGAGTTTGCAATAAAATACGCACTAGCCTATGGTGAGGAAAATGTTGTGTCCACAGTGAAAATAAAGTAAGTTTGAATAGTTTTCATTTACAGCTTACCTACGCTTTGAAATTTTTAGATACTATATTTTCTAAGGGGCAGGTACCTAGGCTTTGAATTGATGAGGGAAAATTGGATGCCAATTTCAAGTGTCCAAATATTTTCCTTACGTATTTAACAGGTGCAGTGGAGAGGGAATGTCGTCAACGAACAGCGGAGGGGATCCTAAAATGCCCCTGAGATCTCGAAACCAAGAGGGTTAGTGAAAGGCCCGTTTGGAGGGTGTGTGGAGGCCATCATGATGTAGATTATAGCTGATGTTCATTTACCTAGTTCAATATCTTTAAAGTCAAACGAGGTCGTGAAGGTCCGGTGTGGGTCGTGCTGGGACAGATTCAGAAATGCCGAGATTATGCGGAAAAGGCCGGGAATGCACTGAGAGAGGACTAGGGTCCAGAGGTGCAGAAATTGGCAAACTCGGTTACTGGGGGTATGCGGCACGTTTGCACTATTCAAGGCGCATCGCTGTGACAAAACAGAGATGTTGGCTGCCTGGCCCAAACTAAAAAATATACTTATTTTCGAAGTACAGAATTAAACATGTAACTAGTATTTCAATTTCGTAACCCTTTTCTTCAACTGCACAGCGTGCTATTAGCGACTTAATATATGTACTATGTTCAGCTTCTAAAATGACACACCCTCTGCAGGACACCTGGATTCCGGAGCTACAGTTGCCAGTTTTTAACATAGATGGTGATTGGCAGCAGTAGGCAGTTGGTAGCAAATCAGAAACCCCAAATATGAAACGTATATTTATCAAACAAAAATGATCGTAAGCATATATGAGTCATGACCAGTAAGCGGCTGTTCGCAAATATAACGTCAGCCAGAACTCACTTGCCTTTTTCAGAAATCGTCAGAAAATGGCTGACCTCCTCCCCTCTTCCTGGGAAATCATCAAGAAATTGTCAGACCCCTCTCCTCGGAAAAAACTGGTATCGATCTAAAAAAAACTTTGAAGGGCGCAGAGGTCTGAAATTATTTCTCTTAAAGGGAGATACGCGAAAAAATTATCATCGTGGTTTCCTGCTATTTGAAAAATCCTGATTACGAAACTGTCAATTATTTCTATATCTTCGGAAAAATTTTGGGAGGCCACTCACTTATTATCGAAATAGTTTACAGTTCCGATAAAATGCTGAAACCTTCACCATCACTTTCTTTTCGAAAACTATTTGAAATTTAAAAGTAATGTTTTTTGTTATAAAATATTTTTGCTCCTCTATTTGTATTTGAATTAATTTTACAAAGCCTTTAAAAACTACAAAATGAATTAGTTTGCCCTAGAAACGAAAAAAACATAATTACTCAAGTCTTGAGCCGTTTCGTACCCCGGGTCTTGAGTCGTTTTCTGCTTCAGCCCCAGGATGACGAAACTTTTGCGTCAGATAGGTCACGTGGCCCCGGTATGGGAAACTCTAGGCTCCTGATTGGTTAATTGTGATTTCTTTTAAGCCCTATATTTTTGTTTCAAAAGAGTTTTGGAATGTTTTTTTATTAAATCCTTTTTTTCTGTAGTAGTCTAAAGGTCTAAATCACTGTTTAGGATAGATATGACCTAATTCTTAGAGAAATTGATAGCCTTAGCCGTGGGTACGTCATATAAATCGATAAGAGGTGCACCGGTAAAGTCGTCCAGAAATGTTGGCTTTGAGAGCAGTTTTAAGGCACTTGCAGGCCGAATTCGCAAAAATGAGAATAGGACTCCTGAAAGCACTTTTTGTGACCTTTTAATCTAGCCAATACATTTTTTGCGTATCTCCTTTTAAGGAAGTTTCCTGGCAGCCCCGATGAAACATTGTAACGAAATATTCAATTAATTTTCGTGCTTTTAATTTGGCAGATTTCGATGTTATAATTTATTGTATCCGGTGAAGCCGGTGTGCGAGAATGCTAAATCAGCCTTTTTTATACCGCCCCTTCTAATATGGCGAATATTGACATTGTTTCAAATATTATTACTTAAACTAACACAGCAGACAGATGAACGCGTTCCGACAAAAATTGTCTTCTTCAACATCTATGGCATGAGGGATAACGAACATGTCACCAAGACATGCAGCAGTTTCATCGTTTGAATTGTTGTGCAAAATAAAATTCCTTCAAGACTGTATCATTGCACGATAATTTTTCATAAAAATCCAAACGATGGAAATGCTGCATGTCTTGGTGACGGGTTCCTTACCCCTCATGCCATAGATGTTGAAGACAATTTTTGTGGAAACGCGTTCATCTGTCTGCTGTGTTGGTTTAAGTGATAATATCTGTCAACCACTGTTATACAATTGTTTCAAATGTTGGCATCCCCAATCTTTTACCAAAATACACGCTACTTGAAGGACTTCAAAGATGCAACAAATAAAAGGTAAAAAAGAAGACTCATATGTTCAGGTATTTAATCTAGAGCTGGATACAATACAGCTACCTATGCAGTTACCCATACAATACAGCTCTGTATTGTATCACCTCTGCCAGTTCCAGGCAGCACGGGACACGCCCACGCTAAAATCCCAATCGGCTCCCGCCAAACACATCGCGTTAATCAGGTGCGACACACTCAGGGCGACTCGCGCGCCCAGCACGCGATTTGGCACGAAACGGCACCGAATTAGATGGTGGAGCAACCAGTCTACAAAGAGTGGTCATTGGCGGACGCAGGGAGGGGGGCACTCCGGCCATGGCCCCCAAAGCGCTGGAAGGGGGCAAACTATCTTTTACCTCCCCAAAGACTGGGGAAATTAAAAAAGGTGTTTACACTAGGTCTGTGGAGCAATTAAATATTCGCTCCCAAAAGCAGTTCCAGATAACCTTTTAGAGGTCACAGGTCCAAAGCTACACATGGAATTATGGGAAGTTATTCTATAGAACTTGAACCTGGCTTACCGATGTAGAAAATCCCGTTATCACGGCTTGTGGTTTTATTATGTGATATGAATACATGCGATCAGTAGTTATTAAGCCTGTTTTTACATGTTCCATCTGAAGTTTCGGAGATGAGCTTTTTCTGATGCTTTGGCCAGGTGACCTGACCTGAGATAACATGCACTTTGAATTTTGAGAGAAGTTGCGCAATCGATAAGAATCTACATAAGGTGACCTAAGTACGGCCGCGCTTCGCGCTGCGGCTTTCAAGAGTCATCAGAAAAAACCGAAGCGGTGTTCAAACACCACCCCTTACTCCGGGCCAGGTTTGATAGAATGGTAAAGTCCTCTACTACCCTGGGTAAATGCAGCTTAAATGCTTTTGGAAATGGGACATAAGTGCTGCTGATAGCGAATAATATTACTTTATGGGGTATACCGACGCGCCAACTGCTAAGGTTATATGGCGCCGGCTGTTGATAATTAGCTTTCCAGCTTCAGACAGAGCTTTCCCTTCTAATAAAATTTACCTGATAGCACATATTAGAAAACGATACAAAATAATTGCCTACCATTCTTATCGTAGAAGTAGCCTCATTTCATGTTACAATTTCGCATTTTGTTTCAATGTCCGTCCCCATCTCCAGCTTCCCTTCCCTCTAATGATAAATCTGTAAGTTTCTCCAAGCCAGAAAATTGTCCGAAAGCCTCCGCCAGCAAGAGCTTGTAGACAACTGCCAAATTTCAACTTTGTATACTGGTGGGAGACGGTTTGGACATCCACGAATAATAGCTACATACCTACAGCTGATGACATTGCCACACACTGTTAATGCATGGAAGAATCGAAAAAATACTTAATTTCTACTTAACTTCTAAAATAGTCTTAGTCTATTAAGCTAAAACTGGTACTTTACTATAAATCTATTATATGTAGTTACGGAACCAGAGGTGCAGAAACTTGCCAACTCGGCTACCGGAGTTTGTGACACATTTACAAAAATTGAGGTGCATAATTGTGACAAAATAGCGATCCTGACTGTATGGCTCAAGATTAAACCCCATATTTTCGAAATAGAGAAAGAAGCGTGTAGGGAATATTTTAACTTAGCAGCTCTGTTCTTCAATTGCACAGCGTACCATTAGTAATACAATATTGGTACTGTGTTCAGTTTCTACTAAAACGAGGGACCCCCGCTGCAGAAAACCCGCAAACCGCTGTCACAGTTGCCAGATTTTAACATGCAGCCCAATGGGGCTGATTGTTAGTAGTTTGCAGAAAGTTGGCGCCTAGATACCGGAAATGTGACAGTCAATTTTTTCGAGAAATACACGATTGTAGGCATATTTAAGGCATTAACGATAACGCAGATACTTTATTAAGTACTTTTCTGTCCATTTTTTCAGGTTAAATCATATTTACAGTTTGAGTGTCTTCGATTTATTGGCCCCTATTTCTTCGAATTTAGTATTAAGTACGCCTAAAAGCTACTAATAAAAGTACTAAGTGAGTGAGAAAATAAACATAGCTGGGCAGCAATTCTACTTAAACTGCGCAACAGCGACAAGACAAGTTGTTTTAGCCACTTATTTTGAGGGCATATTCATTAGGTATATTTAAGATAAGTGCAGGCTAAAACTAGCTAGAATAAATATTGCTGCCCATGGCTAATCTAAGATGAATGTAGGCTATTGTAAGACTGATGCACTTTCCCATATCAAGCTTGGGTTTTCATTCCTTAGCCTGCTTGTGCCTTAGTTTATTTGTGCCCTAGATTGGTTAGATAGATTTGGAGCTGGAGGAATTTGGGAGAGTTGGCGCCAGCAACAGGCTGGCAACAACAGTGATTCAGGTGAGTTTTCATGATCAAATTATCATATCAATATTGTACAGATAGCAAATGTGTGCTAATGCAGTTCTCCACAAAGTGTTAACACCCCCACTGGAGAGGGGCCTGGAACTAACTTGCACTGGAGGGGGACGAGTAGACCCCCTTCTTATCTCAGAAAATCACAGCAAATCTCAGAAAGAAATAGACTTTGAAAAACGCTGGTTGGGGGTGTGTTGCTTACTACCAGTGGTGGTAAGCAACGCACAGGACCTGAACTGCATGGAGTTAAAGCAGTATTTTGACTACATTGGATCTTTCTTTGGTATGTGAATTCCAATACCTCTGTACCTATTAGGCCAAGAGACATAATTTTACATCTATGCAGGCTAGTTGCCTCAGAGTTTTTACTGCAAAAAGGAATGACCAGGCAGGTGCTGATCGTGAGTGGGATGCAAATTTTAAGCATTTGATCTGTTTATAAAAATGCTACCTAAGGTCCACTTTACCAACACATTTTAGGTAGATTCAAATACTATGTTGACATTGACATTTTTTCCCTTTTGTTGATATGTGAGATAGAAGTCTAGTGGGGGGGGGGGAAGCTGTGGTTAGGGCTCCCAATTGTGTGTACATGTACGCTCCCATTAAGATAGGTATGTTCCCAATAATGACTAATTTCATGATAATTGCTACATGTAATCATGTGGAAAAGTACCATAATTGGAAACACTCCTTCCAAAAATGGAAACTTCTTCAAAAAGGAAATGCATGTCATTGGGGGAAACTGCAGTCAGAGTTGCCAATAATAATTATGACCCCAATACTGGAAAAAATGACCCATAATTGGGAATTTTCCTTCCAAAAACAAAAACATGATCTATAAATGAAAACTCAGTTTACTACTTTCATGCTGTAATGGTTTGGTGCTAGAAGCTTGTCTGCTGCAAAAAGTAAGGGACAGGTAGACGACATTCAGCATATTGGAAATAGTATTCGAGTATGCAATTATTATTTCCAGCTCTGTGTGACAGAGGAGGCATACGTCGCATTGAGTTTGTGACAGCCAGCATACTTTCTGCACCTCTGCGATAAGAATCTACATAAGGTGAGCTAGTACGGCCGCGCTTCGCGCTGCAGCTTTCAAGAGTCGTCGAAAAACCGAAGCGGTGTTCAAACACCACCCTTACTCCGGGCCGGTTTGATAGAATGAAGTCCTCTACACCCTGGGTAAAGGCAGCTTAAACCTTTTGGAAATGGGACATAAATGCTGCTGATAGCGAATAATATTACTTTATGGGGTATACCGACGCGCCAACTGCTAAGGTTATATGGCGCCGGCTGTTGATAATTAGCTTTCCAGCTTCAGACAGAGCTTTCCTTCTAATAAAATTTACCTGATAGCACATATTAGAAAACGATATAAAATAATTGCCTACCATTTTTATCGTAGAAGTAGCCTATTTCATGTTACAATTTCGCATTTTGTTTCAATGTCCCTCCCCATCTCCAGCTTCCCTTCCTCTAATGATAAATCTGTAAGTTTCTCCAAGCCAGAAAATTGTCCGAAAGCTTCCGCCAGCAAGAGCTTGTAGACAACTGCCAAATTTCAACTTTGTATACTGGTGGAGACGGTTTGGACGTCCACGAATAATAGCTACATACCTACAGCTGATGACATTGACGCACACTGTTAATGCATGGAAGAATCGAAAAAATACTTAATTTCTACTTAACTTCTAAAATAGTCTTAGTATATTAAGCTAAAACTGGTACTTTACTATAAATCTATTATATGTAGTTATGGAACTTAGATATATCCACCCATCAGCCTGGCGTGGATCCAGGATTTCGGTCAGGGGGAGTGCCTCCGGTCAGAAGGGGGAAGGGGTGCCTTCGGTTAGGGGGTGCCCATTATCCTCGCGCTGGTGCTTTCAGCTGAGCGCGGCCGAAGGGCTCACCAAGCTGTCCACCCGGCTCGCCCCGGCTAGCCCTTGAGGGATCATCTCGTTCATATGACCTTATGACGTCACCACTCGGAATGCTCGGTGCACAGTGCAGGTGAATTTGTGCGACCACGTGGTTGTGGCTATCTGAACAATATCCGTCTGACACTTACAGTATATATGAGCAAAAACATATTTCAACCGATTTTCTAACTTCGTTCACTAATTGACGTGCTCATGAATTTTCTCAAGTATAGCCAATCAGTGTTTTCCGGTTGCGAACAGTTCCTCGGTCCCCTCGGCAAAATAAGTGTGGGGGAGGGGGGTCCCGAAGTCGACTGACACAGAGCCACAACTGCATATCAGCCGCACAAAAACCAGTAGCGTTATTCTTTACATTTTATTTCTCTCCTTCCCCAAAAATAAAGACATATTTCCGTGGGGTTTGTCAAATTAAACACAGAACATTCACAATTACATAAAAGTTCCCTCTCAACAATATCTGTGAGCACTCAAAAAGAAGCAACGCAATTAAAATATATACATATATGGTCTTGTGTTGCTCGGCATTCCAATAAAAAACGGTTACTGAAGACTAGAATAATGCTCTTGGTATTTATACAAAGGTCGGTACATGTTAGGTACATGTGACCTAAACTAGCCTCATCACAATAAAATATCAAACGGGCCAGTGTGACTGGGCTTTTGTTCTCACAAAAAGTATTCGTCTTAGATACCTCTAAAACCCAACCTCGTGATCTGTTGAGACATATTTTCAACAGGTAAAACCTATAAATTCACAGAATAAAGGTGCATAGATCAGCTTCACGTCAGAATCACTGCAAGAGAAGGCTAGTAGGATTCAGTCGGGGTCTGGTCTCCCCGCGGTTTCGCCGCTACCGCCGTGGCGTCAGTACCGGCGTTCTCCACCAGAGGGCCTGGTGCAGGCGAATCGGCCGTCTGAGCCGCCCCAGAGGGTGTCGGCGGTACCGCCGCCTGCTGTGACACGGTGACACTGCCACCTGCCTCCTCTGCCGCCACCCCACCTGCCTCCTCTGCCGCTACCCCAGCAGACTGCGCTGGCCCAGCGAGAACGTCGCCGGCGTCAGTCGCTGTATCGTAAGCCCTGCCTCCGAAACTGGACAAGAACTCTCCTGAGGACGACGCCGTGTCGCGAGCCGAGTCAAACAGCTGACTGGCAGTCTGAGACACGGCCTGAGCCGCCTGGCTGACGGACTCTGAGACGGCGTCAGTGTCCACCTCCGCCATCACCCGATCCACATGGGCAGATACGGCGCGGCCGGCCTGCGACTCGGCCGCCCTCTGGTAAGCTTCACCGGCCGATCGATAGATGTCACTACCAGCCTGGCTGGCAACCTCGGGAGCCTGGGCCAAAATCTGACCGAGGCCAGCGGCCGCTTCCCTGCTGCGATGGTACACCGTCGACGCAGTGTCCGCGAGCCCATCTCCAGCTTCGCTGGTGACGTCAGAGATGGCGTCACCAACGGTCTCCAGAACGTCACCGGCACTGGCGACCGCCTCCCGACCTCGCTTCTCAGCTGAGGAGAGGCCCTCAGCCAGCCAGCTAGAAGCGTCATCCAGCCAGCTGCGGGGAGACCGACGCAGGCGGACATCACCAGGGGGAGCGCTTGCTCCGGCCTGCCACCTGGCGGCTGGAGTAGGAGGTCGAGGTGCGCTTACTGTAGGAAGTACGACGGCCGTTGGGCAGCTTGTACACCTTGTACGACTCCCTGAGGTACGGCTCGTCGCTGCTGCGCTGGTGGTGCTCTACCAGCACACCAGGCTGGTGCCCACTGGCTGGCACCAGTGCCGGTCCCGAGGCCTCGTTCTCTCGGACCGGACCGGCAAGGTCAGTGGCGGGAAGAGGTGCCAGTCTCCTCTCCATGATCCTGTCCATACGCTCTCGCATCTGCTTGTGGTAGCGTTTGATGGCGGCGGGGTCCGACGCGTCGGGCCACTCCGGCATACCCTCCGGCAGCTGGTTACTGAAGGCTCCGGGGTCCGACTCCAGACGCTCGCGGCTGTCCCTCTGCAGGTGCCGCTGCGAACGCCGGCCGGGCGGGAAGATGATGTTTTCGTTCGGCTGACCTCGCTGCACCTGTTGAGCAGGTGTTCCGTGGAAATTTGAGCGTGAGGTCACGCGACGTGAGGATGTGTTGATCCGACGATGAGACACAACGCGCTGCTGCTTCTGCTTCTGGACAGGCACCATTTTCAGTGCATATCCGTTCGACAGCTGGAGAGTACCAGGGACCTCTGCCGGCGCAGGCGACCGCAGTGCACCAGCAGCAGGAGCTTTCTGCGCTACTTTCGGCGCGGCTGGTCTGAAGGAGAGTGGCAGCGGCGGCCTCGGCGGCGGGACCTCAGCCTGCTGCTGCCGCCTCTGCTGCTGCCAGTGCGGCTGTTGGTACGGCTGCTGCTGAGGCTGCTGGTACTGAGGCGTCTCTGCAGCCGGCTGCCGCCGCTCAGACAGCCGGCTGGGGTAGCGTGGCGTCTGGTACACCTGCACCTGTCCCCCGCCCACCGGGTTCTCTCCGTAGCGGCGCTGTTCAGGCGACAGCCCGGCAGCCGCCAGCTCCTTATCGTAGGCCTCTGGAAGCCGCGGCTTGTCGTTGACGAAGAAGCTGGCGAACTCGTGATCCTGGTCCACGGGGAAGTTGCCGTCGATAATGGGGCGCGGATCGGTGATAGGGCCCACTATCTCAGCCTCGGGGTCGGTGGGGGGCAGCGGCGGTACTACTGTAGCCTTCTTGATGCCAGGCACCCACTCGGCGCCTGGTTCGTAGGCTGTTACCAGCAGCGGCAGCCACAGCAGCACAGACAGTCGCATGATGAGCCTGCCAACGGGAGGACCACGTCAGAATCTCTCGTGGCCACCAAGTGGAGCGCAGCTCAACCTTAAAAGGCTATTGTTGTTTGCTATCGTTTTAAGCCCTTCCGACGACTAAGGAATGTTCTCGCCAATGGGAACCCCTCATTGTAATTATTTTTCAAAACCACAAGGTAATTGTTTTTTTACCCCGATCAATTGTTATTCGGCCAGCCACCAGACCATGCACAAAAAGGCCCATTGCAACCAAAGCAACACACTACCAGCGACTTCCGGATCAGCCCAGACTAGGGCTCCGATAGAAGAGGGTGATACACGAGAGAGCGTGTCTAAAAAAACTGGTGCGCTTGGGGATGATGGTGAGGAGAGTGTTCAAGGCTCAGTTCGGCTCCACAAGGTCAGCGCAGTACGGTGACGGATGGTAGGCGGGACTGTCATGTATCACATTTCAGTACAGTGAGACTAAGTGCTGCTCAGCGAAGCACGTCGCGGCACTACCAACTCGCCATAGCGCAGAAACAGAACAGGTCAAGAGAGCGCCTGAAAGCTTCACTTGAGAGAAAAGGCAGGGCTCTCACAAATAAAAACGAAAATTTATGGCTAGATGTGTTTATTAAAGGTATTTAATTGTGTTCTTATAGGTCTTAATAATTATTGGGGCTTATCGACGCACCAACTGCCAGGGTCATATGGCGTCGCCAACTCTCTCCCTGTTGGAAGGGTTTCTCGGGAGCCAGCTTGCTCCTTGTTCAGGGAAGCCGCCGGGCATTGAACCCGGGTCGGCTGCGTGGAAGCCAGCTACGCTGACCACTCCACTACCGCGCCCCCTCTTATAGGTCTTATGTAGCTGCAATACAGCTTCTGATATTCATACACCAGGTAACTTGGTGTGACAAGTATAAGAGTTTAAGTATAAAGGTTGGCATTTTCTATTTGTTCTTGTTTAAACCTTAAACCTTGAAACAATTTAGCACTATTAGGTGGTACATACATAGATACATATCTCCAGAAATGATAAAACATATTGCAAAATATATAAGAGAATTTAATGCAAAATTCTTAGATTACTCTACCCGTTTAATCATTAAAGAAATTAACAATTCTAACGTAGTTTGGGCCTCACGTACTCAATATGTTCCAACCCAAACTCATAGATACATATGTTGAATTTCTTCATACGAAATTCGAAGCCACTTCTATGATGGAGTAAAAGTCACCCGCAGGTAACAATATGCGTGGTATTTTAGACTGGACATCGATACCGTTTTAAGAAAAGCCTACTCGGACTTGACCGTTACGGAACCAAAATTATTGTCATTATGGTGTAAAGAACGGGGATGTTTGAAAGGGATGTAAAAGTTTGTCTAAATGACAGAGACAAGCGCTTACTTAAACCGATTAATGAGCCTGACAAAAATGCATATACCCAAGGCATGTCATACCTAAGGCTTTCCAATCATGCATCAACTGATGAGTGATGTGTGCGACATCTCTTTTAGCATGAGCCTGTGTCCGCTGATGGGAAGCCGCAGGGTTGGGGAGGGGTGAGACGGATGCGGGGCTGAGTCAGGCGGATGTGGGTGCCTCCGCCGCAGGCGACAGAGAGCCAACTCTGAAGTCACCACTCTCGTATCCCAGCCTACGTCAGTCTGACCCTTGTGATGCGCGCCGACACTCTCAGGGGGGGGGGGGCGCAAACCAGTCTGCTCTGGCGGTTTGATTCATCGGAAGTGAGGTTAAAGGGCGAGACCTTGGTCTGTGACTGCTGACCACAAGTGACGTGGAATCACGCTGCTCATTTGAAAATAAATGCCCCAAAGGCTGACGTGGCACACCTGGGGACAATGTGGGACAACGTGGGACAACGTGGGACACGGCACCTCAGCCAAAAATTTACAGGTGCATGCTGGTCCTAATCTCATGCCGGCCTCAGCTTTGTTCTGTTGCCGGATTATCAAGCTCTAACAGCAAGCAAACTAACACATTGCATCCCTCCCCGATTTCGGCTTTCATTTGATTTTCGAAAGCGTTGGTCACTTGGACGTCCTATCTAAAAATTTTACTCCACGCAGTTTTTCTCTTCTGAGACAATCAGTCCCCGTTGCGGAGAAACGTCAGGATTTCAGGGAGGGGAGGGGGCAAGGAGGGTCTTTCAACTCATTTTTCCAGCCAACGCCAAAGGGTTAGTATCAAAATAAATTGTTCCAGAAAAGGGTCAATTCACCCCGCTGTCGCACCCGCTTCCCCTTGTGGCGCCGCCCATGATCAGTCAAGTTGAACCCTTGGACGGAGTGCGGTGCGCCCAGCCTCCATCGGCCCCTCCCCGAGAGGTCAGAGTGCGGTGCGCACGGCCTCCATACAACTCCCTTCCCAGACGCTCGTGACAAATACAGTGTCCTCGGACTTTCTTCAGCAATCCTGCTACAGGCGGTGAAGATGGTGACAACTGATCAGAAGTGCTTGGCACGAGCCTGAACCATCGCAAGCTTCTCGCTAAAACAGTCAGCATCGTAACGGCGCCTGACTTTGCAAGTCCAAACCACTAATGCCGAGCACGACCTTTCTAAGGACCACCGGTAAATCAGGGCCTCCATCAAAAGTAAAAATTTCCCAACAATATTTGAAAACTTATCCCGTTCTACACAAGGAGAATGTTTTATCATCGCCGAAAAGACAACTTATTCAGCCTTCAAGCATGTAGAAATATCCTCCTTCCTGGTCATTTTTGCTTAAGTCCATCATGGGTATCAGGATCAGGCGGCTATAAAAAATTCAAAAATGTTTCATCTCGATGCAGTGGTTAGAAGAGAATACTGTCCTTCTCTTTCTCTTCTCGTCTCAATTAATCATCGCCGATTTTTTTTATTTTGTCAGGACTTTCTTACTAGGAATTTAGATACAAAACAAGCAGGAAAATATATTCGGAATTAAGCTTCTATCCGTGCTTAATTTTTGCGCAGTGTATGTTGTTATAGATGCATTGCAGTGACCATTCTGTTTAGGCAGCGTAAGGCCTGTTCACAGCGTGCTGGGAACAATATGACAGACCAGCTCAGGCACCGCGCGGTCGAGGCAAACACGTGCCGATGTTGACAGAGCTGTAACTCGGTCACAGAGGCGTAACTAATGATGAACGAAAATCCGCTGACGACCCCCCGCCCAGCAAACACGTGACCAAAGCGAAAACCTTTTGCTTGATGATGAGCCACAGCAGGAGCAGGCGTTGATGACATCCGACCCAGGAGGTGTGCAGTGCACGTGCCGGGGTGACTAGGTGGCACTAGCCTGCGGCGGTGGCCGGCAGCTATCGCTAGCCTCAGCACTGCCCTCTACTGACTGCTCACAATGGGTCACCAGGAAACAAAACACTACACAGCGGCCCGGCCGCGCCGCTGAAAAACGCTGGCTGGTACACTGGAGTGAAAATCAATTGGAGCGCGTGCCTATTGTAGTATCGTAGAGACTCCCAATTAATTCGGTCTCGAAGCATCGTGCGTCCAAAATTGGACTACTATGCATCTGCTTATGCCAAGCAAAGTGAAGTGGTTATTTTGTCTCCCAATTTAACTCCTTTTGTTAGAAACTTCTAGCAAATTGAAGTCACCCTCTGAGACCCACTGTTTGGACTGAAGGGAAATATTTAAACATATGGGTGCTATTTCAAATTCAACGTCGATACGTCGATATTATCACGTCGATACCAATAATACCTAAATAACAACAGCGGAGCAAAGGTACAGTCTGCGTACCAGACCTAACCTTCGCTAGATAAGGTCTGGTACACATGTAGAGGCTGATATACAATTTTCGGTGAGAATGTGTAGGTATAAGCGTTATCGGAAAATATTGAAATTCTAGAAATGGCCTCCAAACAACGCATACTTCTGAGCGGCGTCAAGTGTAACACTGATTGATAGGCCAAGCAAGCAACTTTCCATATCATTTAAATAATTTGGATCTCACGAGTAAACCGTACCTGAAAATATCATTGATGAAGCTAAAGCCAGCTCAAAAACAACGTGACATCAGATTTCCCCAGTTTTCAGATCAGATTTCCCCAGAACAGCTCTTCAGTTTGGTGACGAAAAATTATTGTAGCTAATAATAAAACTTTGGGTTAAAAATCTAACTTCATGCTATTTTATCAGTGGTTTCTCATTTTTTAGGGTTAAGGACACCGAAATTATATTTTGACTTCATCTAGGTTCACAACTTCCCTCGGCTACAAAGATATCTAGCAACCGTCCCCATTCCTGCCTTACAAGCAGTTCTAGTTCTAGCCTCGGTGTCCCGGCGCACATATGGATTGCTGGTCCCGGTTGGGACTATTCCGGGACTACCAGGACTGCCAGGGATCAGACGGCTCCAATTAATTTTCTCACTTCAATAATATTAGCCTCAACTGTTGATCCTTAACCTTCGACGAGTTGCACGCCGAACGAATTACCAGTGTAACAATCTAACAAAAACTATTACACACATATGCATTTAAAATCACCTTTCTTCGCCGAGACCTTAAGTTGGATTCATCGAAGTCTTCTCGGTTACTGTGCCCTCTCCTGGACTGGAGTTAGTAAAAGTAGAATATTTGTATAGATTGGGCTGATGGCTTACATAACCCCTGATCTCACCCCGCTGTTGCTAATTTATCGCACAAGTATAAAGTAGAAATGCTGCCGGTGGTTTCATTTCGGTACAATCATTAATGTAATTAGCAGCTACGTCTTAATCGCTCCCGGGACTAGACATTGTTCAAATTCCAAAGTAGAACACTGAATAAAAACCGATGTAAGATTGCATGGCACCTCTCGCTGCTAATCTCCCAGAGATGTGAGCCATCAAGCCTTTGACATTCATGGTAGAATTCAAACAGAAGCCGACTACAGGCAGGCAGGCAGACACTCACGTGTTCCTGGGAGTGAAGGCACTGTTTGCACTCTGGTAGAGCCGCCTCCGACGTGTTGCAGGGCTGAACGTTGGCGTGCTGGGTGCCGGCTGTCGCGGCCGTGTACTGGCGTGTTACCACTGGCGACGCGCACTGGCCCCGCCGCCTTCGATGCTGTTTACGGGATGCCCTTGCCAGCTCCGCTTATAGCACCAGTACAACCACCGGTGACGTCACACCGGTACCAGTGACGTCATCACAAGGATGCGCGTTCAAGGAATGTGTCTGCTGGTGACCGAGGGTCGACGTAGTGACGTCATACTTGGCGCCTGCCTGGCCAGATGAGAGGAAGCCGCTCTCGAGAGCTGGTTGGACAGCAGTTGAAGCCGGATGCACAGCGCTGTGGTACGGCTGACTGGCGCCAAAGGGGAGCCAAAGGGTCAAACCCGCGTCCGCAAGACTTGCTCAGCCACTTACAGTTCACCGCCTCAGGGGTGCGATCGGACCCCTCGGATTTTCGCGAATGATTCTGAGTCAGTTTAAATGAGACGTGCGTCACTTTGCAGCTTCTAGGGTGATTGATTTTATAACTTATGGACAATATTTGGCATCAGGTCAGGTCAGGTCAACGAGTTATGACGCCATTTATAAACCCATGTGAGGCAATTGTGTTCTTTTAAAACAAGTTTGACAAAACCAGGGTGTAACTCGCCTTCCGGAAGAGCCAGATCAAATTTCTAAACATCATTCAAAAGGTCTTGAAACGGAAAATATACCATATTCTTATCCATTTTCAGGCCAGGACAATACCAAGGTTACGAGAGGCCACCAAGTGTCATAGTGTTCGAAATGGTTTATGCCTCTAACTTTTGAGTAAAAACAAGCTAGTCTTAAATTTGGTATCATGGTAATGAGAATGGCTTAAAATTCAAATTATACGCAAGACAACCTTGAAAGGTCATGATTTGACTTTGACCTAAGACTAAGGTTATAATGTAACCTTGAAAGGTCATGCTGAAAATCATTTGAATTCTTGGGTCAAGACCTACGCATCGATGTCTTTTGTTTTGTTCTAGGTCTCATGGCCCTCGAGTTTTAAAGGATCTTCTAAATGGGTCTAAAGTTGACCCATCTTGGCCCACTGTGACTCTACGGGTCAACGGATATGGATCAAGCTCGACTCCAGAGTAAAAGATGGTAAGCCACTTCTAGCACTGTTTTAATTTTTCCATATCACTTCCAGGTCTCCAGACAGTAGGGGGTCCGATCGGACCCCAGGCGGTGGTGTTTACGTAAAGAGCCCAGGCGGCGCCGGGTTAAAAAGCCAGGCTGTTGTTTGACGTAAGCAAGTAAGAAGCGTAGGGTCGCTGTCGACGCATGTTGTGTAGGGGTGCGACGCTCCTCGGCATGGCTCCACTCAATAGAAGACGCAGGGAATCTGCACGCACTCTGGTCTTCTCACGCCAGCAGCTGCAATTGCTGCGCAAGGTCAGACTCCAGAAAACACTTAGGTTTTATTATACTATTCCGACTACCAGGGTTCAGGGAATCAGTGTGAAACACGGCCATTCCTAGGTGAACCCACAGCACACTTTATCTACAGCATAGTACAGCTGAGATATCGCGGGGACAGAACATACACGATTCGAGATGGAATCCATGGTTTGAAATTTGCATCAGGTCAATACTGTATTTTTCCAAATCGTCGAGGACTTCCAGTTTGGAGCCAGCTTTGTACAGCAGGCCTTCTAATTTGCCTAGGGAAACTGAGCCTTATTTAGCCCTTACCGAAAGACCAATCACCTTCTGTCTTCGGGACAAAGAATCATCTGACCCGTGAAAGGGTAGAGGGTGACGTCATTGGGACGTACCTCCGGGTTTCCAGAGACGCACAACGTTGGCTTTCAGATTAATCAGGCATTGCGGGAGTTGTTAACTTGGGTGGTTGGTTGTTGTGGTCTCTGAGCAAAGCTCTTCGATAATTCCTGAGACGCAGATCCTAAAAGCTAAACCAGCACAAACGGGTAGAATATTTCACTAAAAGAAGATAAATGAAATAAACAAGACTTGGAATTTTTCTGTAAAGGCTCTTTGTACCAAATGTAAACAATTCTTGAAAACCACAATTCGTAATTCACCCGTTCCACTCCACTAGAGACCGCAGTCTGTCCTTAATGCTGTGCCGCTAGCCCTTCACTGAATCAGTGCTGCACCGCAAGACACGCCTTCCGCTTTGTCTGGCTATTTGGGAGCCATGGCGAGACGTCTCACTTGTCGAAAAGTGGCAGGTGGGGTTCAAGCAGATTTCGATTTCTTGTTAAAAATATATCGATGAAATCTAAAATGTAATTTTTCACCGTTTTGTTAAAGCTTATATTTTGTGACGAAAGTGGGGAGAGACATCTCCCGTCTCCCCTGGTTTTAACGCTCCTAGTCATGGGCCAGGAGCGTTAAACTCGTGTTCGTGCTATACTTTAAGACTCATGTTCTACGTTATCAAGCGCGGTATGCTGTAGATAAAGTATGGATATTACGGCTTTACTTAAGAGTTTAGCGTTAGCGTTTCACGCTAATTGCCGGAAGCCCGGTTCTAGCGCTCATGGCCAGACTTCTTCAACATGTAATTTTGATAATTTCTTTGCACCTTAATGCAAAAAAATTCCTCTAGAATATTTTCAGGCGCTTGAAAAAACACCTACGCACTGTGGTCGGAAACGCTGTAGTGGGTGGCCACGGCGATGGTTTTCGGATTTTGGAATTTAGGGGTTTTATGGCTGCCAATGTGAAGAAAATTGTTCAGAGTGTTCTGAATGACCACTATTATCAAGCTAATTTGGTTGAAAGATGCACTTATTACTCATCAAAGTTAGGCGATGATGAAATCCAGAAGTAAGGCACTCGATGCGTCTGCTAGATCGGAGTTTTTAACTTTGAATAATAAACGTCAAAATTGAGTCAGGCTAAAGATAATGAGTATCTAAATGTTCCTCATAATGTTAGCTTTAAGATGATTAACGTTATGTGTATACTTGAATTTTGATAAAGGTATATAATCTGCGGTTTATCCCTTTCATAAATCCAGCTTACAAACTAGTTGCTAACTTTGAATAGACAAACAAAAAAGTTACGTTTCTGCCAATTAGCTTTCTTGTGGAAGCATAGGTCAAGTAATTCTCCGTCATGGCCTGAAGAGAGCTAAGTGCGCAAATGTGTGCAAAATTGTCCACAGTGTAATTTGTACCGGGCCATCCGCCGCCCGGAGACGTCCACCCGCCTGCCACCCGGCGCCGCCGCGGCTCGCCACGGCCCGCCGGCCGCCCGCGAGGTGCGGGGGACGCTTATCAGGCGCTTTTCATGTCGTATTGCTCGCCTTTATGTGCATTATCTTCATAGTAAGCTCATAGGTTTTCTTGGCCTTACCCAGAATCACCCTTTGGTCAAGGTCACCCATGCATAAACCATGCTCATATTGCACAGGATTCGACATGCTATGATGAGAGGGGTACACTGATATTAACTACTGTCTTGATCTTCCTGCCGTCTGAATAAATGAAAGAAACCCATATTATTATGCAAAAATTCAACGTGACCTTTTGTGACTTCTGGGGACATCAATTTTAACGAGGGTAGCAAATGGTAAGCAGCTCACAAACTCATTTCACTCAGTGGTTCTGAATGGCAATATGTATTTTGTTTTAGCCCGATTAGACGATTAGTCTGAGAAGAGGCTGGGTATGCCCTTTTGCATGCGGAGCGAGCACATCTGACCAGGTCATTAGGGGTTGTAAGGTCAATTCATTTCCTTAACATGCGCACTGGAGGGGGCCTCGGAGTCTCCCTTACCTATGTTTCCGAGGTGGTGTAAGATCAGCTCGTAGAGCCGAAAAACGATATTTGACCACATTCGAGAGAATTTAACGGCGCATCTATTGGTAAAGAAATTAAAAAAAATCGGGCAAAAATTTTATGACGTATAGGCTTTCAAAGTCAGACCTGCATTTTGAGATTGTCACCATCGCGCGGCAGGGCCAGTTCGCTTGCATTAGATACCGAGTGGTGACGTCATAACGCCATATAATCGGGATAATGTGTCAAGGTCACCTCACACGAAGGTCTAGGTTAAGGTCAAAGATCACAGGTCAATGTCATATAATAATTTTCAAGGTCATTGACCCCAGCACTTCCGGTCAAATAGCGTTACCCGGTCGGACGTGTATTATGCTATGATTTTTTTTAGATAAAAACACTCCTGTTTTTCTATAGGGGTAAAAACCTAACAAATCTCTTTACAATGGAAAGATTCCGGAGACATATTGATTTCTCTCTTTACGCTATTGAAGAATCCCAGAATAAATACAAGATATTGCATTCAAAGAATAATATTACATTGGCCTGGAAAAATGCACCTACAACTAATACAACAATTTTCTGAATATATCACCCCGGAGTTTTTTCGGTGTGGGGAACAAATGGAATAGGGATGGGGTACAGAAAGAGGGGTGTGAGACAATTGTTTTGTACTTTGAATGCATTTCAAAACGCTAACGAAGATACACTTTACTAACACACTTACATAGGTCTGCGCAGGTAAAAGGAGGATAAAGCCCAGATCTAGTCCCAAAAAAGTTAGTTGGTTGGACGTCCCCTGATTTGCAAGTTGGGCGACGCGCTCTCCGCCCCCCGCTTTCGACGCCAATGAGCACCGAAACGGAAGAATGAGTCTTGCTGATAGAGTTGGCGTAAAGTCTATGTTCGACTTACATGGAGGCACCTCTCCTTGACACGTTCCGCTATCGGCAGTTCCGCTCACTCACACAGTACTTAAACAAAACAAAACACACACACACACACACACACACACACACACACACACACACACACACACACACACACACACACACGTAATATTACTTAAGCACATGTACTCTCGCTAACATGGAGATGGTAGTCTAGTGATCGCCACCCTGGGCACGGGATCGGCTGAAACAGATGCTTTCTAGGGGTGCCACTGTGCTAAACTGGTGTTACTTTGGATCTGAATATTTATATAAATGTATTAATGTCTAGAAGGAAGTTTTGAAAAGCGAGAGAGCCACGTCTCGCTGGCCGCAGGTACTGAGGCTAATTTTGTAGATAATTACATGCAAATGTCCCGATGGTGCGAACTATTTTAAATCGTGTCCCAAAATCTGTGGTATTGAGCTTAAAAGCCTGTCAGAAGGAAAGTCTCGGAGAGGACAGTCAAAATGTTTGGGGCTTTCAGCTTGGTAGCCACAAAAACACCCGGGTGTACCGGTCAGGTGTAGTTGTTAGAGGCGTGAATTTAGTTTAGAGGTACCGAGCTGGGTGTAAATTACATTACCAAATTTTGAGCGAAATGTTCTGATGTTTCCATGACGAATGATATTGTGTCCACCTGATTGGTTCTAGCTGGCAGAATAATCAGTTGTTGATTGACCGAAAAATACACTTTTAATAACGTTTACGGTTGTTTGATAGTGTTAATGTTATGCTTTTAAATACTTCTTAAATGTCATCAGTAGACTTTTTAAATATTCTACCCATCTGGGTAAAACGCGGGGGGTAGTATGCACCTGCTATATCTTGACGCGCCTAAATTGGAGCATTGCAATTTATGGTATTCAGTCAGGCAGTGGATTTCCCTCCTTATGGCTGGACACTTCCACCCGAGTTCTTGGTCCAATTGTAAGGTTAATGTCCTAAACATGGTTCCAGTGATGATTCTGGCCGCTCGGCTTTGGATTTGCTCTAGTCTCAATGCGCCAGGCATTCTGATTGGTCCGTCTGTAACTGCGTCACAGTAGTCAAAGTACGGTCTTATGTAATATTGCATATTTGGTTGGGAGTGCCCGCGAAATGTTCGGTGCTATTGTACCAGCACTCAGTTGACGTGCTGGATCGTATTGTTTAGGTGCTCGTGGAACCGACGATCCTCTTCTCCTCTGCCAAATTTCAAACGGAGCTGGATTGCTTCACGTTTTAAGGAAATGTATATTCTGTAAATGTAAAATGTAATTCTAGCAGCATTGTAGGTTATAGCCCATTCAAGATTATTTTCACACATTTCGTCCGGGTATTTTTGCAGCGATATTTGAATCGTTTGTATGTCGTCGAGTGTGTGAGGTGTGTAGAAAGAGGTATCGTCAAGTGTATGAGGTGTGTGGAGAGAAAGGTGTCGTCGAGTGTGTGAGGTGTGTAGAGAGAGGTGTCGTCAGGTGTGTAAGGTGTGTGAGGCGTTTAGAGAGAGGTGCCGTTAGTTGTGTGAGGTGCGTAGAAAGAGGTGTCGTCAGGTTTGTGAGGTGTGGAGATCTGTCGTCACATGTGAGGTTTGTAGAGAGAGATGTCGTCAGGTGTGAGAGGTGTGTAGAGTAAGGTGTGTTAAGCCTGTGTGTAAGGTGTGTGAGGCGTGTAGAGAGAGGTGTCGTTAGGTATGTGAGGTGTGTGGAGAGGGGTGTCATCAGCAAAAGAGTGTTCATTTACGGATTTAGTTGACAGGCAGTCAAGGTATGTGTTTATGCACAGATATAATCACCAAAAAATGGACCAATAACAGATCCCTGTGGATATGCGGATTTTAGTTCTCTTAGGTCTGATTATATTGATAATGGTGTTGGAGCCGATGTTGATATGGTATTGGCTATGGTAATGTTGAAAGTGGTGGTGATTGCAACTTTGAAGTATTTTATCATCTGTTTTTGACAAGCAGTTCTAAACATGTTAAAAGCTGACCTGAAATCCCAAAGTTGTTTTTGCGCTTAAAGAGAAGTCAATTGTGCATGTTTTTTTCTAATAATTTTGAAATTTCAAGATACACCACAGTGACATCGAGTACGTTTCCAGTGTTATTTACAAGTTATGGGTCCAGTAGAAGAGCTGGTGCTGATTGCTGTGATTGGGGTGGTATCCACTTTGTTTTTCTGTCACGAGTTCATCTTATTGTAATATGTGAATATATGTGGTTGAAGACCACTCTGTCGCAAAGAATCTGGATTTAAAACTAAAAAGAAATCGAATGGTAATTTGGTGGATTTTGCGGCAGCCTTTGTTCGTATATATTTCTTTAACTTTTGTCATTTTTGGGTATTTAGGAAAACACCATTCTGCAGAGATTTGTTGACTTTTCTGTAAAAGGTTTTGATATTATTATCGCAGAGTGTTGTAAAATTTGAATTGAATTTCGTCGGGGCCGGTCGATATGTTTGGGTCCAGATAATTGAACAGACAACAGTTCCTGCTCACGTGCTAAGCTATTGAGTGTAGGTACTGGTGCGGACCCCGTACAGGTTAGTGTTGACCCTCCAGTCATGGAAGCGCTTGCACCGATTGAGTTATTCACCCTTCTCATTTTGAAGAATGTGGTAAAAGCTTTGTTAGGAACCCCGTGCGGAATGAAAGTCATGGTCGCCCCGGTAGCTCAGTTTGTACAGCATTGGGCTCCGGCCGGCTCAGGAAACCGTGTAGTCGAGCCATGTATCATACGAGCCATGCAATAATCGAACCTCCAGGGGCAGACACAGACCCGAGTTTTGGGGGCCAAACCCATGTAGTTCCCTCCTGGGGGGGGATGGGTCGTGCAATTTGAGTGCTCGACAGACCTAGTATAAGCTACGTCTTCAAGTGCATGACCGCTCTCCTGGGGGGGATGAGAGCGAAGATTTTTGCTCCACAGACCTAGTGTAAACACCTTTTTTCACAAATTTCTCCGGCGTTTGGGGGCAAAAGATAGTTTCGCCCCCTCCAACGCTTTGGGGGCCATGGCCTGGAATGCCCACCCCTGCGTCCGCCAATGCGAACCTCCCACAACCAGAGACATGTCTGCGTTGAATTCTCCGTCACGCCCTGTGACGCCGCGCCGCGGCGCTACAATCCATTCATCAGACTTTCCTTATTTGTGCACGCAGTGCCATCCTCTCGTAGGCTCCCTAGACAGCAACAGCAATCAGTGAGGAATGCTGGCAGGTTCCGGCGGAAGGCGGCCGTGCGGTTGCTGGGGCTCCGCACCCCGCTCCCAACGCCCCAGGGCAGACGTGTTTTTGTTTCTCAGAGCAGGGTTCAGAGGAGCACGACACCAGCTGAGGGCCGAGTCCTGACGCCGCATCCTCTGCTGAGTCAAGCAGCTCGCGTCATCTGTGACACTGACACTCATCTGTGCGTCATGCAACCGTGGTTAATCATTTCCTTAGCACGCGTAGTGGAGAAGGGTCGGGCGACAACGCGCAGTGAAGGGGTCCTACAGTCCCCCTCTGAGACCTCAAAATTCCGAGGCGGTTAAAAAACACCCGTTTGGATCTTTATGTTTTTATACATTATAGCTAATTTGTGTTACCTAGGTCAGTATTTTCAAGGTCAAACGCGGTCGTAAAAGTCAAATCTGGGCTGTACTGGGGACCTATTGCAAACTGTCGTGATTATGTGAAAAGGGGAGATAGTATACTGAAAGCAGAACAAGGTCATGGAGCGAAGGTCCCACACAATGTCCTGAAATTTTTAAGGTTAGGATCATTCAAGATCATTGACTTGTGACGCCGCACTAATATATTCCCAATAACATAGTGTGCCACCGGAAAAGTGGGGGGGCCAAACTTCAACCTGATGCTGACAAAGAACTTTCAACATCAGGACCAAAACCGTTCAATTTGGACTTTCTTGCCTTCCCGCGGCTGGATATAAGAATGTCCGGCTTCTCTCATTTGACTGAGATCAGGAAATTTTGGCCAAAAGTGGAGGGGCCCCTTCTGCCCAATAATGTACACTATAAGTGGCACAACCATTGGGCGGGAAATGAGAGTTTGACCTTGACCAATGTACTTTGAACTTGACCTTTGAACTTGATATTTACATTGAGCAACCTAATCTATGACCTCATAACATAACAACAAATGCGCCATTCTGAGTAACCTCTTACCCAAGCACTGGCGTCAATGACCTCAAAATACCGGTATGGCCTTGACCTACGACCCTTGACCTTAAACCTGTCCGCTATTTAAGGTGACCTTGACGTATAGTCCCGATTATAGGCGTCATTACGCCGTCACTCTGACTACAGTACAGGCAGACTAGTGCGGCCGGGCGATTGTGGTGATATCAAACTATAGGTCCGACTGAAAGTCTTAAGCAAAACAATTATTGTTCGATTTAAAGAATATACAGATTTAAAACTTTCAAAATCAGGAAATAGCTTTAAAATATTTTAAATCATTAAAAGGTGATAGCTTTTGGTATTTGACATTTTTCTGGCGAACAAATTTGGACTTGTTTCCTCCCCTGGCCAAAACTCTTCGGCAACACTTGTTTCACGACCTTGTATTTGTAACAAACCTGCTCGTAGCTGAACGCACAGGTGGGCTTGTTCCTACACATTTGCTACAGCACTGCACTACGTTATGCCTTCAGCTTCATTTTCCGGTTTTAAGCCATTTCCTGACTTCGTAAAGGGCCTTGGATGACCTTGAGATCGGCGATCTCCTTGTGGCATGGAGTTTCCGCTTGTTCGTCTCAGACAATACTGGAGCGCGGAAGACCTTTGGAATTCAATGGCTGCGTGTGCGTAATCTGCCCTTGGCTCTGGAGCAAACGCTAGCTGGCTCCCACCAGACATCAATAACAAGTAGCGCGCAAAAATATCGGAGGCGCTTTTTTCATGCATGACAATGTGCATTGATTTATGGCTGATATTGTTGGAAACATAATAGGCCTAAACAGGGCACTTTATTTCTGCTCGCCCCAATTCAGTATCCATCTGCAAGTGAGAAAATGCACACTGCAGTAAAGCATGCGCAATGCTAATTCATTGCTGCGAACTGCCATTTTACATCTTGCTCGATGTCTTAACACTAGCGTGCCGTGAAGGAAATTGTGCACGAGACTTTACTGAGCAGAAATTACATTATTTTTGGTTGAATGGGTCGTGCCGGAAACATGTTTTCCGACCGGCTTTCCGGCAGGCTCTCATAGGTCTACAGCTGAACGTCCATAATTTGACATGGTCTTTATTACACCAGTAACGCTGAACAATGGCATTAGTTTTTTTTCTGTTGTTTTGAATCCTTTTTCTTGTTGTTTTCTGGTTGTAAAAAACTTTTGAAATGTTGGCTATTTTGTTGTAGAGGTATTCTTGAATTTATTATGTAACATCAAATGAATATATGGCGTCGGCTGCCATCCAGCAGAAAACTGTGAACGGCGAAACACAATTCAAATCTTGTTTGTGGTAGTATCAGTGACCGTCAGTGTACCTGTGCATTGCTTTGATACCTTGGAAAATTGGAACGGAACTGAGGGCTGAATATAAATGACAGGGAGGTGAGATTTCGCAACGTGAAATATTATATTACGCATGGTATGAACTAATCATGACCCTGCGTGTTGTTGCATGATATTGTTGACGAGCATTTGCTTGACACGTTCTAGTTGTTCTTTTTTATGAGTTTCTGTCTCAGCTGTTACAAGTTCGGTTTTTGGGGTCTGGGCCTCTCTAAAGTCGTCAAGGGACTTGTTACGGAGATCCCGACCCCACCATCCAAACCAGCCACTCCCACAATGAAGGGTTAATTTAGAAGCCAAAGTCTAACGTCCCACAAAGCAAAGGGACGGACGCCCCCTCAGGTCACCCGCTCACCAATCAAATGCCAGACCACCTATGCCAGGTAAATATTGAGCGCTGGAGCGCGTCAGTGGAATCGATCAGTGCGCATGCACTGCCACAGCATGTATGTATGTATGTACATACATACTTGCCTGAGCAGGCCACCGGAGCCCAACTCTGTACCAACTGACCTACCGGTGCGGCATTCCTTATGGATGAGCTTCCAAAACTGCATGTCTTTAGCACGCGCATTGACGGGGTTCTGAGCAGCCTTCGCTTTGACGGGAGGGGGGCAGGTACCCGCCCCCTAAGATCTCAAGAACCACGCTAGGTAGAGAAAAATGGTAAACGGCGTTGGTTCGCCCGTCCACTTTTCCATCAAAAATATTTGAACCATTTTTTCAGATCACATTTAAGGTCACTGCAGGTCAAAACATGCAGTCACAAGGATAACAGGTATATAAAGGTTTTCGGTCATTACATCTGTAAAAATAAAGCTAAACCAAAACAATGTATACCATTGCAATTCTCGCAGCAAGCCAAAGCTAGGTCAAATCAGGTCAAATATGATATCTGATCCGACCTGTTAGTCTGGTCAAGGTCAAATTAGGTCAAAATGTATATCATTAGAACTGCAAAGACAAGGCCAATCTAATGAAGCTGAAGCACTAAGTACTGTAGCAAGCACTAAGTAAGCACTAAGCACTGTATCACCATCCATTACCAAGTTATTTAGTTAAAACCACTTTTCCCATGTATTTCCAATGGAGAGGCCATGGCCCGTACCTGACCTTAGGTAATCGATATCAAAGACGGTAGGTATATTATGTGGTGTGAGTAACAATCGGGTAAGTTCACCCTGTTCCGACTAATGCTATCTTAAATTCTTTTGAATGTCATGCCACTTGGCCTGCACTGGTGACCTAACCTTAATACGCACATTGGCGGGGGTCTGAGCCACCTTCGCTTTGACGGGGGAGGGCGGGTAGGTAGGTAGGTACTAAAACGCCGACAGAGGGGATCGTCGGGTTGTCTTTCGGACATATGTCTGCACCATCTAACAAAATGAAATGATGGTGTTAGGAAATTGGATGTAACGTGTAAGTAAAGCACAAAGAAATTAATTCATAGCCATCACTTATTAAATATTGTTGGAGCTTTTCAGTGCTTGAATCTCTTTTAACACGAGCCCCGCTGGGGGTGAAATTCGCCCCCCTCCTGGTTTTCCCCAGATATCTCGAAAACGAAGAGACGCAGAACAACCAAACTTACAGGACCTTATTTCTGATTAATTTTACATATCTTACCAAATTTTTTAGTTAAGGTCATGTCAGGTCAAGGAGCTATTTAAGGTCAAGTGACCCGACCTCAAAACCTAAAATCACGAGTTTGAAGCGGCGCCCAGGACACAGCAAACTGATCATTTAACTTCACAATATGATATCTCAATTGTTCTTAATGTTTATTGTTCGGTCTTTTTATACCCCTTAAGTCTATGGTAAAAAATAGAGTGGGCTCGTTTTCAGTAAATACTGGATAGATAAAGCTGAAAACCCTCAAACCGTCTATTCTTACCACGATCTTGACCAAAAAGTTGAGTTTTTGAGCATTTGGCCTCTCACAGGTCATGTCAGGTCACGGCAGCATAGAGCGATTGTTTTGCCAATAACTTCTCACTGAATTGAGATAAAGCTCCCATTTTGCTTGCATCAAGCTTATATTGTCACGGGGAGTCGATTGATATGCAACATGACCATATCAGGTCACTCTGTGACCCTGACCTAGCTCGAGGTCAGGTTATTTTCACTATTTGATCTAGCAGGGTCATATTATACATCATTTGATTCGTAGCGATGAGAGAAATCCAATGATGTATAAATATTTGCTCTAGCTGTCCTGAGGACAGATCTAGAGAAGAAACGTACACTGCTCTATTGTAAGCCTATGGAACCTTCTTTGACCTATGCTGACCTCAATATTGACCTGACATAAGAATTCTTCGTATAAAATCTCTTCGTCTTGTCAAGAGCTTTCGAGTGCCGCCCTTAATTTTCCTTTAGCTTTCGTGGGGAATGAGATACGGAGGGGGGCGAAAAACGCTCCCTCCCCATGCGGGGCGCGTCATGCCAGGGACCCCAGCGGGGCGTGTGTTAAATGAATTCGAATGTTCTTAAATCATTTACGTAAAGCTGGTGGAAGTTTCGGTAAAACTAACGACGTATTTCAGCATGCAATAGCCCATTTCGAGAGCTTTACGGAATCAGAATTTGTGGTAACATTGATAAAATAGAAATTAAACACAGTTACATACACATTTTTAAACATTATTAATTATCTATGTTAACGTGGAATACCGTTGGGGCAGGTTGATACAGCACAGGGTAAGTTGATACAGCCAGTAACAACGTGCCCCATCCATATTTAGCCAGAAGTGCATTTCATAAAACCAGTATGACGGCGATACTGTCAATTCCTCAGCGAATTTAAAGTTATCATCTGAAACATCGATATCATAGCTTTCTTACTAAGGCATAATGACACTGCTACAGCAATTGATACAGGTGTAAATTCTGCAAACATGACATCGCTGAAAATTTATTTTTGACCGAAAAAAACGCACTTCATCCGCAGCACCGTAGGCGGCTGACCGACACAGCTGCTGAAGGGACTGTCGCTGGCTTCCGGTATCAGCTAATCATGGCCAGAGCCCAAAGGCATCTAGTGTCATGGTTCGGGAGCTATCGGCGTTGTATCAATTTGCCCCTGTAACAAAACTCCCCTTCCTCACCAAAAATACCGGACACACATTTTAGAGAACTCGGTGGGCTCATTATGTGATATGAGTTTCAATCGGATACGTTCACCCTGTTTCGAGTTATTATATCTTAAACTTATTTTGAGGTCAGTTCACTTAACCTGAAATGACTAACCTTAAAATTTTGAAAAAAGTTGTAAAAATTATGAGTGAAAAGGTATGCCAAGTAGCCAAGTAACTTTGAAGGATTTCATATTGCTATCTGCTAATGATAGGAACCTGATTCATAATTTTCATATCCACACTAAGGTGTAGTGTGACTGACCCATGCCTGGATCAGTCATTAACAAAAATATTGTTTTTTAGTTTTGTGTAAATAATATTTTTATTTATTTAGGAGTTGTGTAGATTTTGTTAGGGGAGATATATTGTATGGGGGATTGTGAGAGAGTTGGGTAAAATGTTAAGGTAAGGGGTGTATGTGATAAAAAGTTAAAGAGTTGAAACGAGAAAAAGTTGAAAATAAGCTATTTAAAATACAGAGTTTCAAAATCACTCACATTTGCTAGATATTTTCCATTTAATCTTAGCAAAAGCATGCAAAATCATACAAAAAAGTGTTTCGGCACTCAATCATATTTTGACTTTGAGGGTGCATACCATAGAAATTCATTTGCTGATTATCATGCAATGAATCACTATTAGGAAACCGCATCTTTACTTTATATTTTCTTCCTTTGGTTGACTGAAAACACTAAACAGAAACTAAAGAATATAAGTGCAAGATAGAGGGTACCAAAAATCTTGCTTTGCACATTAGCTTTGAAATGGGTCAAAACAGAAACTAAAAGCTTCAATTATCTGTTTTTTTCAGAGCACTTCCTTGATTTGTCATGGTTTGAGGACATCCCCGGTAGATAATATAAACACCGACGACAGATTACTGTATGTACCTACTGTCCTCTGTATACGGAACGAAGTAATTTCAAACTGTGAAACTGACGGAAAAATACACCTGAAGCCTCTCACAAACCACCCACCTCTCTTTAAATTGCGTTGATTATTATTTACCACCCACGGCACCTATGCATGCGCGCCACGCCAGTCACAAAACTATCATTGTGCAACACAAAATATTTTCGCTTTGGTAGCCTGAGGGCAAGGTCTCTTTCCCAGACCTGCAGATTTTCTTAAGTTTTTAAAGTCATGTGACAATAAGCACATACTCACAGCACAAGTAACCAGCACACAGGCAAGAAAGCAAGACACACGGGATATGCCTACGTTGAGGTGACACAAGACCGATAATTAATGATTGACAATAAAGATAAATGTACACACTGACAAGTTGGATACTAAATACATTAAAAATAAAACACACGGACGCGCTTCGTTACTTCTTAGCGCGCTTGAAGAGTAGAACTTTTAATAAAGAGCTATTCATTGTCATCTTTTGTGCTATCCGGGGTTAGGTTCGCGTAATGTCTTCAGTGCGCCATCTGTAGTATTTTAGTTTTCGGGAGGATGAGGTGAGCGTTCATTGCTTGTTTTAGTTTTGATTTTTGAGGTGCTGCATAGGGTTGATTTAACGCGGCTCAGTAGTTATGTCTAAGCTAAATTTGTCACAGGACTGTTCAGAATGCACTGGGGCAGGAATTGCCATTCAAAGTGGCATATGTTAAAACGTTCAGTCCTGCTCTTTGCGTTTGAAACCTCGCTTATTGCCTCAATTATGACTTTACTCATGAAGGACATAGCTTCAAAATGAAATGCCCTCAGGCCCTTCATCTCACTCACATGTTCGCATTTGGCACCTTTCTTCGTTCCTATGCAGACATAATTTATGTTATTAATTAATGCATTGCAATTGAAATTTTATTGAAATCAATGTTTAGTTAGTAAATAGTTAATGTCATGAATAATTGTGCTGGAATTTGCATGCTATTAAAGGAAATTTGCATTTTTTGTGTGCATACCTTGGCCCCATTCTGGGTCGGAGTCGACTCCGGCTCAACGATTATTTGAATCAGATTTGAGTCGACTCACTTTTCAATTTGGGCTGAGTCGAGTCGGCTCACCATTTTCAACTCAGTGCGTCGAGTCGGAATCAGAGTCAACCTTTAAGCCGTGAGTCAGAGTTGAGTCCACTCAAAAAATAATTTGATTCATCAACAAATCTGGTTGTAGCATAACATACGGCTGTGCCCTCTGTCCGAAACATTGGGGTCGATGACATTGAGCATTTTGTGTAACATTGACCTCTGACCTCTGACCTTCATTTGGGGTGAAATTGACATATAATGCAGATTATATGGCCTTATTACGTTACTACTCCGTCTACATTGCAGGCGAACAGGTGCGACCGCGGGATTGAGACAGTCTCAAAATAAAAATCTAACGTTGAAAGACTATAGGTAAACAAATTATTGTTTTTTTTAATCACCCATCTACGCGCTCGCGAGTTCTCTTAAAGGTAGCCAAGCAGCGTTTTCCGGCGGCGAAAGGTTCTCCGGTCACCTTGGTAAAATAGGTGGGGGACAATATAGGACCCCTAGAACCCCCACCACTGCGAGTGTTAAGGCTCATGACATTCGTGAAAGGCCCCATTATTGACAAGCTTAGTCCCCTACTTGGAAATTCATGGTAATGCTCCTGCCCTAGAGCATCCTACCTGTTGAGCTCTTGTAGAAACTGATCTCACACGTGGGGAGACTGCTAGCGCCATCTACGTCCACTGAATTCTCCAGCTCAGATGGTGCTGTCGCCTGGCGGTGGGCGGTGGAAGCTGCTGTCGCCAGCCCGCCGACGAGGCTGGATTTTCCGACAGCGTCCAGGGTCGCCGGGAGGCTGCGGCGCAGATCGGCAGGCGTCGGAGGTGCCGGATACAGCTGGGACTCGTCGCCGGAAAAGGTCAGTCGGATTTCCAGCTGCACTGGAAATTCTGGGAGGACCACCTATCGCAGTGTTGCAGATGTTTGTTTTAAATCAAAGGGAACTCCCTACCCGGTGCTGACTTGAGAGGTTATCAGTTGAAACACGGGTCAAAGGCTACCAGCTTCTTCTTTCAGGAAAAGAAAACTGTTCTGGGCCAGTTTCTTATCCCCTGAATGAAGAAAAAATCGAAATGCCATAAATACCAATGTTATGTCCCAAGATGATATATGTATTGTTGGGGACTGTAGAAAGGGCTACCGTTCTTTATAACCTAGTACTTTTGAAGAAAACATTCTCAGCCGTGAACACTTATCTATAGGTGTATATCTTATGTTTATTTTTAGGAGTTGTTGCTTAAAATGACCACGATTTTAATAGCATGATAGTCGATTTGGAGGAAGGTCTATGTGATTTTTAGTCTCTACATTGGTGGATCCAGGATTTCAAATCGTGGGGCGCCATCTTTTGGCTGCAAAACCTATCAGGTGGGCGACAATTCTATCGCAGAGGCACCGATACTCGCATCCTGGGGGGAGGGGGTGGGAAGCAACACTTCAGGGAGAGGGAGGGGGATTAGGGGCGCCGGTCGTTTCGTTTCGGTGATTAGATCCGGTGATGAGTCTTGATTCATAGATTTTGATTTTTAACGAGAGCTGTGGTATTCTGCAATATCAAAATAAAGGAGTATGCTAATTTTGGGTGTTAGCTGATTTCCAAAGTTTCGATTTTGATTATTACTTTGTGTTATTTAGTGGTAAGGAAACGGATAAATTGGTGCGGAATCATACAGGCCAAGCATTTCCTATTTGTCTATATTTCGCCTAGGTATCGAGATATTCCTGTTAGATATCACTGGTTTTGTTGTATTTATTATCGTCAAACTGTTAAATCCTCTTCTCTTGTATTTTCACAGGAAGTCTTTCAGCCTAGTGTGTGCATCTGAGTGTGCTGACGGAAGTGTGGAGAAGGAGCAACATCTCATTCGTCACCCCATATGTCACACCGTTTGCTGCAAGTGTAGGCATTTACAGATTGATGTGTAAATCCCTATTTCAGCCGTCACGTATACACACTGTATTCAGTCACATTGGGATTCAACAATTTTTTAAGCAGCATCTGTCGTTCCTCAGTCCGGAGGTATTGCCCAAGTTCTGGTAACACTGCCTGGCACCCTGCCTTACAGGTTACCTCCTAGTTACCCTGCCTTACAGGTCACCGTGCCTTACAGGTCACCCTGCCTTACACATGGCTATTTACTTTCTTTCAAATCATTAATAAGATCGATATGTGATCATGTAGGAAATTCGAAACCTGCATGAGACATTTGAGCAACCCCAGGATTTCCTTCTGCCCACCATATTAAAGGGGATTGGCACCTTGGTCGAATCCTGAATTTAGTGTAATTAGGGAACTTTTAGTAAAAATAATGAACCACTCATGATTTCTCTGCAAATGTACGATAAGCTCAATATTTGGTTTTAAAATGCTCCTCTAAAAGAAATAAATATCACTGTGGATGATTACGATCTGGCAACCACTACCATACTAACGCTAGGGCTTTTGCTGATCTCGTCTAACGTGCATATGTACACCGTGTCCAAATGCCGCGACGGGCTGGGTGGGTGTTTAGTTTTTACGGAAATATCAGTTCAAGTAAATTAAATATGGACGGTTTTCGCTTTTAAACTTGTATCTGTTAAAATTATCTTTAAGTTACCAACTAACACGTAAATGTGACTGGAATGCAAGGGCGTCGCCACTAACTTTCCACGGGGACCATATTCCAAGAGTGTCTTTTATCGTTGATTTCGAGAGGACCTTCTAGTTCTGGGGGCCTTCTCTGTGACTATGACCGGTAGACCAGATCGTAGTCGGGAGCAGGATTTCCAATGGCAGGGGGAACTTGGGCAGAGAACGACATTTGGGTCGGAGGAGGCTCCGTTTGGGTCAAGGCTCCGTTGGTCAGGCCCGTTTGGGTCCGGAGGAGGCTCCGTTTGGGTCTGGTGGTGGTGCTATTTGGGCCAGAGGCGCTAATTCCTAAGGCCTGTAACCTACCAGAGGTGCGCCAAAGCGCATGGCGGAGGCGGAGGCACTACATACTTGCGTCCAGGGTAAAAGTGACGTTTCAGGGGGTGCTGGAGCCGCTCCATGATTCCATGGGTCATCAGCTGATCGTTAGGGGGCACGTGACCCTGCCTCCTGCATCCGCCTTCGGGTCAGATATTCAGTTCCGCCGTATGTGCAGTTGTAACCAGTCTTTTCGTTTCGTCCGATATCGTTCTTTATTAGTCAGTGGCCTCCTACCTGTGCCAGGGACCTGGAGTAAAAATAAAGCACGCGAAAGATCTCCTTCAAGCACATCAGAGGAGCGCCCGGGTGCTGCGTAGTTCTTCGAGTGGGAGAACGGTACCGCGTTGATATTTTTACAGGCTTCACCTGAAAATATGGGAATGGTTATTTTTGTGGCTGACATGGGCGCCGAAAGCGGGAGAGGGGACGCGTCCCCGGTTGTAACCAGGGGGACGTCCCCAAAATTTTTGGGTAATGGTCATTAATGCCGTCGTACCAAATACGCTCAAATCGCCTTCCCCGGTCCGCACCAACCGGGTCCGTCCCCCTGCGAAAATTCCGTGGCGCCCCTGGTTGCTGACCTATAATCATTTTCTTCCGTCAGTTAATCTCCTCCTTAATAGGTCTCCTTAATCAGTTAATGGAAATTTTATGTATGTCATGTGATCTCAAATATAAATATAAACAGCAATCAATGACGCCGGAGGTCCTCTGTCAACAGTGGGATCCTCGTCCGTCAGTTATTCTTTTGGAGGAGGGGGGGATACCTTGGTTGGTTTTAGGCACCGAACCTTAAAATATCGGGCAGATTAGTTTGTTTGGCTGACCTAAGACCATCTTCTATCATTTAGCATTTAGGGAGCCTTAAAACCCCGTGAATGCCGTCTTAGCTTTCTTAGCCATGGACAGCGTACTCGGCAACCCCATTTTTCTGGAGAAGAAATTCCGCTCATATCACAATCTTGCCATGGAAACTGTGCTCTTTAAGGGACTGTATTTATTCAAGTGATTTAGCTGTTACATTTTGTTTGCCATTAATATTCCAAGTGACACAATGCTTACCTTTGTAAACGTATATGTTACACTCATGATGCTTTTAGCATTGTCATGCCTTTTATATTAAGTGCTCTGATTTCCAGGACATATTTTAAGTTACGTAATTAGCTTAAAGTAACATTTCAAGAAACATTTTAAGTAAAATTTTAAGTAGCATTTAGTAAGTAGCGTAGTACGTAGCAGTAGTAAGTAGCGTAAGTAGCATTTTGCCCACCAGTCCACCATACTATGCCCACCAGTGAACGGCGCAGTACCTACCTACAAGTGGTTTTTCCCATAATTTTAGTTAGATATTGGCTACTGCAATTCCAGCTGTATGCCCTGCTGCGTCAACTGGACTCCACTCGTCAGCTACAGTATTCATCATTATGTTTTACGGGTAGCACTGTGGGGAGCCTTAATTTGGTAGTTGACTATGCTGTATGACTTGTCTAACTAGGTAGTTAACCGTCTTTATTTCACTGTCCAACAGCGCGCTGCCCTCCCTTCTTATCAGCTTTGTCTGGCCGTAGCTGGATACTAACAAGTGCGCTGTCCTCCCTTCTTCTCTAGTCAATCCGGCCGTATCTGACTGCCCATCAATGCCCTGTCCTCCATTCCTCGATCCTGTCCTTTTCCCACTGTATCTGACTGTCCACTAGGGTGAATCAAACCAACTTTTGAAATCTGCTACGCTTGTCACATTTCGCTACCTTGGACCCAGTAAGTCCGGATATGAAATATTTTGAAAATAGAATAAGTGTTGTGGGTGCCACCTATGGGCCACCTTTGGAAATTTTGGAATTTTTGGACATTTTGGTTGTGTTTTGGATTAAGTGCAGAAATCTCCTCCTTTTTCATTTGTTCCAGCTGTAATTCCATGCTGTTTTACTAGCCCAAGAGCATCCACATGACGAATTTCATGTGTTTTGGGCATTACCTATGAGTGCCACCTAGCGACTGAAATTCCTTTGTACGTTATTTACGCCTTTTTCTTCGTTAAAAAATATGTTTCTTTTGGAGTTTGTCCCAGCTGTACTAGCACCTGCTCGATAAACTTTATGCATTTTCGACACCTTCTAGGGGGTGCCACCTAATGGTGATGTTTCCTAATTCAGCTTTATAATTTGACTCAATCGGGATCGCATTGCATTGCAGCGGACCCAAAGTGCCAACCAAAAATATCTTATGGATTTTGGGAAATAGCCAGAGGTGCAGGGTGCGCGGTAGTCGAGTGGTCAGTCCAGCTGGCTTCCACGGAGCCGACCCGGCTTCAAGGCCCGGTGGCTTCCCTGAACAAGGAACAGGCTGGCTCCCGAGAAACCCTTCCAACAGGGAAAGAGCTGGCGACGCAATATGGCCGTGGCAGGTGGTGCTTTGATAAGGCTCAAACATTATTATTATAGCCGGAGATGCCACCTAGCGGTGAAAGAACCTACAGCCTACGTAGGTTTTCAAATCGGGAAAATTGTGGGTTAAAATAGAAGAGCTGCATGGGTGTCGAAACGAGGAGACGGGGGAAAGCGTCTCCCCAACTTTCCGTGAGAAGCGTTCTAATCTCATCCGTATTTCGGGAATGTTTCAAGATTTGACGGGATCCTATTTTTTTGCACGGAGTGGGATGGGACCCCAGTGGCAGGCCTACGGGGGGCCATCCGGGTCATAGTTCCTCAAAGCCTCCCCCAAATGGCTGATGTCACATATTATCAAAGGAATGGTATTTTTTAGATTTTTTGCGTAAGTCGTGCTCAAAAGGAATTGTCTTGAAATGCTCTTGGACGGGACCGACTTAAATGGGTTCGGATGGTTACAAATATGAAATGTTATTCTGTGTTCCAAAGTTAGCCCTTACTTCTAGCCCTTACTTCCTCTAGCCCTAAAGCTAGCCCTTACCTATATTTGTGGTCAGTCAGACGCGGGACTCCAAAGGCTTTGCCAGGACTACATACCTGTCCGATGCGACGCTGTGCCCACAGACGCCCTAGGTGTTCATGGGTTTCGTGAATACTGACCACTTAGGCGTAAAGGCAAGGGACAGACTTGAGACAATACCAAACAAAGGCAGATCTGAGGTGACCGGAAACAAAAGCTTCATATCCAGGAAAAAGGAGAGTGAGCGCCAGCGACGCTTAACTTAAATTCGATCCGCAAACGGATCCAGGGCTAAGAGAAAGGAACGTACCCGTGGTATCACCTTCCCCCATAACCAAAAAGCTCCCTCAAAACCTGTATTCACCTTTTCTTATATCTGAGACAAGACTGCTCTCTTCGGGTAACAAAAAAAACCGCCTCGGATTTCGGTTCCTCGTCTCCTAGCTCCACCATCCTAGTATCGGAGAAAATAAATGTTTCCAAATGCATGAGCGTCGCCACCGGCAAAGAAGTGAGAGGCCAGTCAAACTTCACCCTGACGCTGACAGCAAACTTTCCAGGATAGGACCAGAGACTTTTCGAATTTGGACTCCTCGTTGGCTCCTGCAGCAGCTGGTTAGCAAAATATTCAGCTGTCGCCCATTTTGACTGAGGTCAGAAAATTTTTGGCCAAAGTGGGGGCAGCCCTGCCCCTTTCCGACGCTTATGTCCAAATGTAAACTGCCTCGACTGCAAGCAGATCTCAAATAGAAGAAAAGAAAATGAATGTACCCTACACTTTTTCACACTTGGGATGTAGTTTTATTGTGTCTTTGTGACATCCGTAGGGTCATGCATATCCACGTCTATTCTCACAACATGTCATACCCGGCACTTTTTTCAACCCAGACGGCTTCCGTGCGGCCGTCGGCAACCAACTTGGTGAACCTGCGACAACACCCTCACGGGCCCTTTATTGGCACAAAACATTGCAGCAGCTTTACAACAACCAACACACACAGCGTCTCACTTCCAATGCCAGATTTGGACAAACAAAAATATCACTTACAGTTTTCTGGTTTGGGCCAAGTTCTTAAGTTTGTTACTTCGCTTAACGCCTACAACGCACGCGAACTTTGCACCTGCGCGTCGACACGCCTGATGGACTGCAGGACAGTTATACAATTGTGTGGTCTCATCTGCGCACTGGTGACTTTGGAAACTCTAGCTAGCTTGTGGAGCGACTGTTGACCTTGAAAACGACATGTAGAGCAGGCAGGGACAAAACTCAATGCAGCGTTTCAAAACATCCAATCATCCCTGACGCCTCACTGCTGACCAAAACGTACAAAACATTCCGTTACCCCGGTAATTAATTTGACGGCTGCTGAGAGGTGCCTTTTCAGTGACCTGGAAGTGCTCCTTGCTGGAAGATGTGCGCCTTTCAGCCAAGTTTCCACTAGCCCCAGTTGCTTGATATAAGCACTGCTGCTTGCTGTGCATTTTCTCACTTTTCTGGCAGTGTCTACGTTGCATCGTAAATTTGTTTTGCCAATACATCTTAATGACACCACATGCTCAGCCAGCCTTTGAAGACATGATGCACGATGCCGACCGCAGATGCCCATTCTGTGCTCACTAAATATTTTCCTTTGTGCCAAAGAAACAGTCGCCGGGGTCAAACGAATAGCTCTTCAAACTGATGTGTTGAATAGCTAAATTTATCAACCACTCGGAGGTTTTGGTCAATCAAAGTGCAGGTATATTACGTCAGGTTAATGGAGCTCCGTAGACTTAAACTCGGGCTGGCAGTGGGAAAGGCAGGTGCACTCACCTCTGTGCTACCGTAGCCCTTGTGATTGGTGCTGGAAGTTCTGTCTCTTCAGGTTTCAGGCGCACTATCCTCTGTGCTACCGTAGCCCTTGTGATTGGTGCTGGAAGTTCTGTCGCTGCAGGTTTCAGGCGCACTATCCTCTGTGCTACCGCAGCCCTTGTGATTGGTGCTGGAAGTTCTGTCTCTTCAGGTTTCAGGCGCACTATCCTCTGTGCTACCGTAGCCCTTGTGATTGGTGCTGGAAGTTCTGTCGCTGCAGGTTTCGGCGCAGTATCCTCTGTGCTACCGCAGCCCTTGTGATTGGTGCTGGAAGTTCTGTCGCTGCAGGTTTCAGGCGCACTATCCTCTGTGCTACCGCAGCCCTTGTGATTGGTGCTGGAAGTTCTGTCGCTGCAGGTTTCAGGCGCAGTATCCTCTGTGCTACCGTAACCCTTGTGATTGGTGCTGGAAGTTCTGTCTCTTCAGGTTTCAGGCGCACTATCCTCTGTGCTACCGTAGCCCTTGTGATTGGTGCTGGAAGTTCTGTCGCTGCAGGTTTCAGGCGCACTATCCTCTGTGCTACCGTAGCCCTTGTGATTGGTGCTGGAAGTTCTGTCTCTTCAGGTTTCAGGCGCACTATCCTCTGTGCTACCGTAGCCCTTGTGATTGGTGCTGGAAGTTCTGTCGCTGCAGGTTTCAGGCGCACTATCCTCTGTGCTACCGTAGCCCTTGTGATTGGTGCTGAAGTTCTGTCTCTTCAGGTTTCAGGCGCACTATCCTCTGTGCTACCGTAGCCCTTGTGATTGGTGCTGGAAGTTCTGTCTCTTCAGGTTTCGGCGCACTATCCTCTGTGCTACCGTAGCCCTTGTGATTGGTGCTGGAAGTTCTGTCTCTTCAGGTTTCAGGCGCACTATCCTCTGTGCTACCGCAGCCCTTGTGATTGGTGCTGGAAGTTCTGTCGCTGCAGGTTTCAGGCGCAGTATCCTCTTGCTACCGCAGCCCTTGTGATTGGTGCTGGAAGTTCTGTCGCTGCAGGTTTCAGGCGCAGTATCCTCTGTGCTACCGCAGCCCTTGTGATTGGTGCTGGAAGTTCTGTCTCTTCAGGTTTCAGGCGCACTATCCTCTGTGCTACCGTAGCCCTTGTGATTGGTGCTAAGTTCTGTCGCTGCAGGTTTCAGGCGCACTATCCTCTGTGCTACCGCAGCCCTTGTGATTGGTGCTGGAAGTTCTGTCGCTGCAGGTTTCAGGCGCAGTATCCTCAGCATCACTGCAACCAGAGGTGCACCGGATTCCGGTTCTGCCCGGTTATCAGGTCGGATTACCAGACCAATCGAACGGTGTATTTCGTATTAAAGCTTTTGAGTAGGGTTGCCAAGTCAGATATTTAGTATATTTTGAAGCATAGATAAACAATATTCTCCCATATTTGGAGAAATTAAATTGTTTCGATCGCCAATGACTGAGAGGACAAAGGTCTTAGAGTGACATGTCATATTATCCGAGGAACCTCTGTATTCTGTATTCTGTATTGGTAAAAAGCATCAACAGGCATTGCCCAATTACTGATGCAGTCACGTGATGTGAAACAGTAAAGTCAGATAATAAATAAATTGAGCAGGTCAGTCATTCCACGAACATGCATAACACTCAATGTTTGCACAAATGCCTATCCTGAAAATGCTCCTAAAGTTGCCGTCACTTTGATCTCATTAGTTTTGAATGTGTGCCCGAGTCTGCAAATAAATCAACATTACGAAATGTGTTCAAGAAACTGTTACATGTTACTGCCACGCGGATGAAGAGGCTGCGCTGCACAGTACCAGCACGCGCAACCAACTCAGCTGTGCCTGTCCCCTAGTGTTGCACATGCCAACAAACAAGAACATGAAATTCGTAGCTACGATTCCAGAAACTTTACTTTTGTGTCACATCATTTTGGAGCTGGTTTCACACATCAAATCTCCAAGCATTATCGGCGTTAGAGCTGATATGAGGAGCACCGTACCCAGAAAACAACTTTTCAGCTTAGAGAGAATATAGCACGGCGTCTTCCGCTTAATGTTTATTTCAAGACTGATGGAATTTTCAAAACATTGAATTTTCCCATATTATGTTGTATTGGACAGCAAGGTCAGTAGAAATGGGGGATGGGTGGATTAGTGGATAGCATCACAATCTCCTAAGCCACCGGTTCCGGGTTCAAGTCCCGGCGGAGCCTCTGAATAAGTCTATCTGATCTCCAAAATCCCTCCCAACGGTGAGAGTTGGCGATGCCGTATAACCTTAGCATTTGCTGCGTCGTTAAACCCCAACAAGTATTGTTAAGGTACGTCAGTGGGATAAGTGTTCAAGGCTGAAGAGTATTATGCAAGTTTTATGAACTGAGCATGACAAAACGTTTTGTTGGCATCGGCAAAGGAATCCCATCCGCCGTAGAGGGAACTTTAAAGGGACCCAGCGAATTTAGAGTGTTAATGAGACCTAGGCCAAAAGGGGTGTCAGCTGTGTCCTTTCAGACCAAATGCACCCCGGTTTGGGCCGAAATTGCGACGCAGAGTAAACGTAAAGGGGGTGTACATTCGGGTGTGAGATCGGCCTTCCTCCCCCGGGTCCCCCAGGCCCTGCACTGAGTGCTGTAAACGCCCAGCGTTCCCGGAGGCCGCACACTGGGGTAGCGCTGGCACGACTGGAGTGAAGTGGGACGGCTGGTTAATTGAGTTTAAAGTGAGTACTGGACAGTTCCCACGCTCTCCACGCGAAACGGTAGAGGCAGCGATGTCAGAGGTCCTTCAGGCTGCAAACCACCGCGTCGCCTCCGAAAAAGGCCAAGAAGAGCCAAACCATACAGCAAAATAGCAAATGGCTTAGTTCCTTGACCCCAAACCTGAGTCGGGTGGATTTACACGACGGATTATTTTACATTAAATCCCCCACTGATTGGAAATAACACCTCCAGACAAAAAAACTCCGATAAAAACCGACCAGTTTATCCGTTGGGGGTTAAAGTATATTTCCGGAAAATCCGGTTCCAGCTGGGTTTTTAACGGTGAAATCCGTTGCATCTCTAACCACAACCTTTGTGATGCGCACTTTCATCTCTACCACCGCAGGGATTGCGATTGAAGTCCTGTCCCTCCAGGTCTCAGGGTTTTGAAATTGAGTGTAGAGCATTCGCCTGGATGTGTTTGTCAATCTCAGTTTTAGAATAATGGTTGTTATGCCTCATATGTTGTAGTGTCTCTCAGAAACATGGCTGTGTGATTATTATTTATTGAGGCGATGCACATTACATATGACTGTTGTCATCGTGTCTGACGGATTATGATTCGAAGATAAACGATAAAGTGCACATAATGAGGAAAACACGCGCAAACAACCTACTGCTCGTTCCGCCACTTAAAAGGTATAATTAAACACATCATATGAAACGGCTCCGATGAAAGACTTGGACTGGCGGAATAAGTAGCATAACACCATCGTACATTCTTCGCTATTCTCTTTGGCATGAATTGATGAAACATGGCACGAACACTTTTGGACAAGCATTAAACAGCAGCCGTTGGGTCATCTGAAAACTATCAGACTTTCCAGGTTATGATGTTGTTCAAGTAACACTATGGCCCTCTTTAAGCGAAGCCGATGGACAAGTACCACGTAACGAGCCGGGCCGCTTCAGTGCTCCTGCACTGCACCTTCCACAACCACAGCGGCAGGGCTTTTCACAACTGCAGTGGCAGGGTACAGTTCAGTATTTCTGTGCTGCACCCTCCACAACCACAGAGGTAGGGTACATACTGTAATTATCGCTGCGCGTCTCTGACTGGTAGTAGGCCACCACGCAAGCGTAGAGGTACCACGTGATTGCCAGAGCGGCGCTCCCTCCCAGGATACTGGCTAACAAGTAACCCACAAAGTAGGCTCGAGCCTCCGAAGGCAGAGTGATCACCCTGGTCAACAGGAAGATGGTCAATCCGAACCAAGCGAGGGTGACGATGCCGTTGAAGAATCCGTACCAGCTCACCCAGGACAGCACGAGGCAGCGAATCTGCTTCCTGATACCGTGGATCAGCATGCTGTTGAAGAGGATGTGGAAAATGCTGAAACAGAGCGTGGCGATTGTCGAGACCTTGACCAGGATCACAGCGCTGCTGTAGACCATGTTCAGGTTCGGGTCGTCGGTGTGGGCCCTTCTTGGCACGCTGCGGAAGGTTGATAACGAGAAGGCTGAGCTGATGAAGACCAGCACGCCGCTGACCAGGTAGAGGATGCCGATGGCGAGGGCGCCGGTGCGCAGAGGGACGCAACAGCAGCAGCTGGTCAGTCCCATCCTGGTCTGTTCTGGATCACTTCCAACGGCAGATTACCGGGCTTCACGCGTCTTCTCTCAGCTCTGCAAATGGGGTATGATTTTAAATTGCATGTCTCGATCTCCTTTCGAATGCAAACAATAGCAATTTCAGTTTAGACTGAAATACCATGCATGAGAGCAGCAGTGTTGTTCTAGTGTTAAAGAGCTCTTAACCGGGGGATGGGGCGGGGGCGGAACAACAATTTTATTTCAGTGTTAAAGAGTTCTTTGCCTGGGGGCGGAACAGCAATGTTATTTCAGTGTTAACGAGCTCTTTACCTGGGGGCGGAACAGCAATGTTATTTCAGTGTTAAAGGGAATGTGGCACCTTGGTCGAATCCTGGAATTTAGTGTAATTAGGCGTACTTTTAGTAAAAAATAATGAAACCACTCGTGATTTCTCTGAAAAATGTACAATAAGCTCAATATTTGGTTTTTAAAAATACTCCTCTAGAAAAAGAAATAAATATCAGACTGTGGATGATGTCACGATTTGGCAACCACTACCATACTTGAAACGCTTCAAGGGCTTCGATTGGCTGATGCTCATCGTGAAGTCAGCATATGTCGTCACACCAGTAGCTCACAACAGTGGCCGCCGGCGACGGGGGGCTGAGGGGGCTGGTGTCAGGTAGGTTTTAGCTTTTTCTACGGAAATATCGAGTTCCAAGTCAAATGAAATATGGAGTACCGGGTTTTCCGACCTGTTTTACAACTTGGCTATCTCAGTTAAAATCACGTTGTGAAGGTGCCACATTCCCTTTAAAGAGTTGTTTACCCGGGGGCGGAACAGTAATTTTTTTAGTGTTAAGGAGCTCTTTACCTGGGGTAGCACAGTCCGTACGCTCACACTCCCAATGTACACAATGTACACACTCACAGACTGAACGCTCACAATGGTGCATAAACTGGAAATAAAAGGCTGCTCCTCCCGAAATATTTTGGTTTGGAGAAAGCCGTGTCCGTTCGTAATGTCACTCAGATACACATAGACCGAAAATATAAAAAGTTGATAGATTTCGCAGTGCTGAGCCGAGGAGCATGCTTATAAGTTGATAAAATGTTTAATGGCCTGCCTCCTCCAATTCTGGATTCAAAGTGTGGCTAATACGCAGAGATTGCTCTCAGTCAGATATCTTACAAGCAAATCTCACTAAGACCAATCTCAGTGTATTAGCTCCATTTTGCATCCAGGATTCGAGGAGGCAAACATTAAACATCTTATCAACTTAAAGGTATACAAATTGTCATCACTTTTTCACAGCACAGACACTGCCACTGCAAGACGGTTTGCAATAGGGATTTCCTTTCAAGAGGATGAGAGCATGTGATAGCACGAATGGCTCACTCTCAAATTCTGACATCAAAGGGCACAATCGTACATCGAAGCTTTGTTTAAAAAAACCCTGTTGCATAGGTGTGAGAATAGGGAAAGGGGTGTCAGGCCAGACCCTTCCACTTTTCATAAAACTTTTCCCGATTTCAGACAATGTGGGACGAAATCGGAACAATTTCGCAGCTATACGGTACGAAAGGCAACAGAGAACCAAACTAAGACGATTTTTTGGCTTTAGAGGAGAAAATGGTTTGCCCGCGGCAGATTGAAGACTGACGGCTGCATCTCTGTTCGGCCTGTGATGACGCTTAGGACCTGTTGAATGTATCCAAAATGAACAATTACACCAGGGCATTAACCATCGAAATAAGCAGCATTGTATCCAGCTGTTGTATACAGGAAAATCTTTGGTTCGCGCTGCAGATGACATTATATTATTGAGAAGTATGGAAGCTCACTTGGCGTGAACCTACCTGTGAGGATGTAAATGTTGCAGTGTATGTTGCAGTGTTGAGTGGGATGTCGTCGACTGGAGCCACCCGTCTGCCTCAGGCTTGTCTGCAGGTCTGACCAACACTGACTGAAACTGCGCCTGTTCTTTCCATAGATATGTGATGTCTGATGCAATCGCTCTGCGTCAGAGTTGGGACGTCCGCTGTCGGGGAATTTCCTGCTCCACCAGCAGCAGACGTAAACGGGCGGTCTGCGCACAGCGGGACAATTCTCTATTATGCCTGACCAAAACTTAGAAAGTAATAGCATGAGGCTCTTAAGAACTGTTGATATGTCGCCATACCTACCCACCTTTTTGGAGTTCTTGCTACTACGGGAATTGATATAGTCGCGAATATATGAGGGTACATACTTAGCTGTACTCTTGGGCCGAGGGTTTTCGAAAACCATCGGGAGTGCTCGAATGCTAAGCAGTGTTAGTAACACCACGAGAGGACATCATATCATTTTCAGTATTGCTTGGTCTTGGGTCGACAGCTCGGCCCCACAGGAAGTGACGCTCAGCTTTCCACCCATGTATCCCAGACCCTGCAATGGTAGATATCGATATGCAGTCAAGGCAGGGCGGCTGAGTGCCGGTTGCGTCACTGCTGAGCCCTGTACACAGACACCTGGGCTGAGCCCTGTACACAGACACCTGGGCTGAGCCCCGTACACGGTCACCTGAGCTGAGCCTGGTACACGGACACCTGAGCTGAGCCCCGTACACGGACACCTGGGCTGAGCCTGGTACACGGACACCCGGGCTGAGCCCCGTACACGGACACCTGAGCTGAGCCTGGTACACGGACACCTGAGCTGAGCCCCGTACACGGACACCTGGGCTGAGCCCTGTACACGGACACCCGGGCTGAGCCCCGTTCACGGACACCTGGGCTGAGCCTCTTACACGGACACCTGAGCTGAGCCCTGTACACGGACACCCGGGCTGAGCCCCGTTCACGGACACCTGGGCTGAGCCTCTTACACGGACACCTGAGCTGAGCCCTGTACACGGACACCCGGGCTGAGCCCCGTTCACGGACACTAACTGGGCTGAGCCTCGTACACGGACACCTGAGCTGAGCCCCGTACACGGACCCCTGGGCTGAGCCCTGTACACGGACACCCGGGCTGAGCCCCGTTCATGGACACCTGGGCTGAGCCTCGTACACGGACACCTTAGCTGAGCCCTGTACACGGACACCTGGGTTGAGCCCCGTACACGGACACCTGAGCTGAGCCCTGTACACGGACACCTGGGTTGAGCCCCGTACACGGACACCTGAGCTGAGCCCTGTACACGGACACCTGGGCTGAGCCTGGTACACAGACACCTGGGTTGAGCCTCGTACACGGACACCTGGGTTGAGCCTCGTACACGGATACCTAGGCTAAGCCCACTGGCAGATCCAAGGAGGGCGAGGGGGCCACGGCCTCCTAAGTCTAAAATAGTAACCCTTGACCCTCGAAAGGACCAAATTTTAGCTGTGTTTCCTAAATACTGTATTTTTTACGATTTCCTCAATTTAGCCCCCCCCAAAACGTTGGTTTGGCCCCTCCAAAAGTTGCTCCTGGATCCGCCAGTGGCTGAGCCTCGTACATGGACACCTTGCCTGAACTTCGTACATGGGCAGCGGGGGCAGTGACCGCCAGCTTTACCTAGATCACAGGCAGCTTGTGCTCACGGCTCCTGGAACTCCAGGATGACGTGAACGGGCCACCCGTGATGACGTACCTGGTGATGCAAACCCAAACTGGCCGGGCGGCCGCATCAAACACTGGAGCTTGATCCTTGCCCGGGTGGCAGGTGCGAGCCACCTTCGCCAGGCTGGGGGGTCAAAAAGACCCACACGATTTCGGAAACTTAAGAGAGCTAGAAAGAGGCGGAAAAACATTCAAAAGTTTTTTCCAAAATGATATCGAGGTTACTTTAGTTTTTTGTCATGGCAATATCGAGGTCACCAGTGGTCAAAATAAGTAGATTGATAATATTAGGTGTACTAAGAAAACTTCCCTTACCTCAGAAATTAGGGTAGCTAGAAGCATTTGGTGTGCACCATTCGAAAGTGCTTGAAATTTTATTTCATTACAATGCAATTTACTTTATTGCATTTCAAAGGTCACTGAACTTTGCCAGTTCTAGCATCTAGAACAGGTTCTAAAGACGTTACTTGTAACGTATATTAAACATGTCTGTGGTTCAGCACCCTAGGTCAGATGACTTTGTGGTGTTTCCACGCTTGACACACATAATATCATGCTCTCATCTTAAGTCACCCTCACCTCATCATCATAAAAAGTGTTTCAGCACGCGGTGGTAGTCCGCACTGTGGTGTTGCCACGTGGGACTCGCAAAAATCATGCTCACATCTTAAGTCACTCTCACCTCATCATCATATAAAAATCCCCCTCAGTCATTCCTTGTTTTCTAGTAGATGTTACTAGTTCGTCTACTCGTCTGCTAGATTCCAGGGCACTAATAACTTAGATCCGCATGGGGTAGTCTGCATGGAAATGAGCACTAACACTAAACGATTATGTGTGATCAGTCTCTCTCTTTTATTAACAGTGGGTTAATGGTCGAGGCTTCTGTAACATTTTACAGAAGCCTTCTTTAAGCAACCTTTTTTATAACAATTACTTAAATAGTAACACAGTTGTTTTTGCTATCTTATGTTTTTGCTTCATTTCCTAGCAGGGCGTGCCGCGACTCGTTTAATTTTATGTTTCTGGTGTTAACGTAAGGGTGCTGTTGTCGCTGGGATCGCGGTGGGGCACGCCTGGCTGCCTTTTAAAATGGGGTGGCGGACCTTTTAGAAAAAAAATATATATATATATTTTAGACCTATATCCTATCTAAGAGGCAATATAGGACAGTGCTTCCGCGGCCATCTGAAAGTTATCGTAAACACGTATCGGTAGTGGCTACCAAGTTTAGGTTAAGCCTGAGCAGTGGAGAATTAAGCTCAAGCACGATAGGCTACCCGTACTATGAGGTGCTTGTTTTTTTGTTTTTGTGGGGGGGAAATAACTTCCGAACAAAATATGATACAGCCGTAACTATTGAACCATTGTAATCCTTCTTTTAATACGAATCGAGCGATACATTATACATTGTGCAATGTCAAACTCAGAGTTTGACCTGACCTTAGGTCAACGAATTGACCCGAAGTTATCTGGTATGGTCATAATGTATGTACATACATACATCATCGGACTTGCAGTGACAAAGCAAACACAATGATGGTAAAATACAAGTTTTATCATTGTTTACTCAAAGGTTATAAGGTAACTTATTCAAATTACTTATTTGATCTCAGATGACCTCTAAAAGGTTATGAGTCGAGATTCGCAAGATCAACCTTAGTAGTTAGTCACGAACACCTGATGCTGAAGCTTTGCAGTTGATCTGAGCAGTGCGGACTGAAATACAGGCACTTCAAATCGTTCAATAGGCCTACAATGGAGAGGTCATGACCCGTGCATGACCCTGGGTCATCGATATCGAAAATTTCGCATTTGTTGTACTCGTTAGCCTTATCATGTGCTATGACTCTCAGATCGATAGATTAAATACACTATCACTGGTACCACTTTGAATATTTTTAGAGGTATGGTCACTTGACCTGACCTAGTGACATGGCTTAACTTGACCTGGATGTAAACGTTTCATGAGATGTGAAAAAACATTTAACAGTTATGCCAAGTACGGCGGCGCTGTTCTCCACCGTTTTCCGGTCATCCTGGAAAACATCAGGCGGTCAAAAGACCTCCACCCGGGAGAAGGTCACGTGTGGATGTTTGTGCAACTGTGCATTGTGGTCCTGTGGATTATGAGCGGTGCCAGTGCACGCTGCTGACTGTGCATTGTGGTCCTGTGGGTTATGAGCGGTGCCAGTGCACGCTGCTGACTGTGCATTGTGGTCCTGTGGGTTATGAGCGGTGCCAGTGCACGCTGCTGACTGTGCATTGTGGTCCTGTGGGTTATGAGTGGTGCCAGTGTACGCTGCTGACTGTGCATTGTGGTCCTGTGGGTTATGAGCGGTGCCAGTGCACGCTGCTGACTGTGCATTGTGGTCCTGTGGGTTATGAGCGGTGCCAGTGCACGCTGCTGACTGTGCATTGTGGTCCTGTGGATTATGAGCGGTGCCAGTGCACGCTGCTGACTGTGCATTGTGGTCCTGTGGGTTATGAGCGGTGCCAGTGCACGCTGCTGACTGTGCATTGTGGTCCTGTGGGTTATGAGCGGTGCCAGTGCACGCTGCTGACTGTGCATTGTGGTCCTGTGGGTTATGAGCGGTGCCAGTGCACGCTGCTGACTGTGCATTGTGGTCCTGTGGATTATGAGCGGTGCCAGTGCACGCTGCTGACTGTGCATTGTGGTCCTGTGGGTTATGAGCGGTGCCAGTGCACGCTGCTGACTGTGCATTGTGGTCCTGTGGGTTATGAGCGGTGCCAGTGCACGCTGCTGACTGTGCATTGTGGTCCTGTGGGTTATGAGCGGTGCCAGTGCACGCTGCTGACTGTGCATTGTGGTCCTGTGGGTTATGAGCGGTGCCAGTGCACGCTGCTGACTGTGCATTGTGGTCCTGTGGGTTACGAGCGGTGCCAGTGCACGCTGCTGACTGTGCATTGTGGTCCTGTGGGTTATGAGCGGTGCCAGTGCACGCTGCTGACTGTGCATTGTGGTCCTGTGGGTTATGAGCGGTGCCAGTGCACGCTGCTGACTGTGCATTGTGGTCCTGTGGGTTATGAGCGGTGCCAGTGCACGCTGCTGACTGTGCATTGTGGTCCTGTGGGTTATGAGCGGTGCCAGTGCACGCTGCTGACTGTGCATTGTGGTCCTGTGGGTTATGAGCGGTGCCAGTGCACGCTGCTGACTGTGCATTGTGGTCCTGTGGATTATGAGCGGTGCCAGTGCACGCTGCTGACTGTGCATTGTGGTCCTGTGGGTTATGAGCGGTGCCAGTGCACGCTGCTGACTGTGCATTGTGGTCCTGTGGATTATGAGCGGTGCCAGTGCACGCTGCTGACTGTGCATTGTGGTTCTGTGGGTTATGAGTGGTGCCAGTGTACGCTGCTGACTGTGCATTTTGGTCCTGTGGATTATGAGCGGTGCCAGTGCACGCTGCTGACTGTGCATTGTGGTCCTGTGGGTTATGAGCGGTGCCAGTGCACGCTGCTGACTGTGCATTGTGGTCCTGTGGATTATGAGCGGTGCCAGTGCACGCTGCTGACTGTGCATTGTGGTCCTGTGGGTTATGAGCGGTGCCAGTGCACGCTGCTGACTGTGCATTGTGGTCCTGTGGATTATGAGCGGTGCCAGTGCACGCTGCTGACTGTGCATTGTGGTCCTGTGGGTTATGAGCGGTGCCAGTGCACGCTGCTGACTGTGCATTGTGGTCCTGTGGGTTATGAGCGGTGCCAGTGCACGCTGCTGACTGTGCATTGTGGTCCTGTGGGTTATGAGCGGTGCCAGTGCACGCTGCTGACTGTGTATTGTGGTCCTGTGGGTTATGAGCGGTGCCAGTGTACGCTACTGACCCCAGAGCAGCCGGCTCGAGCCGGAACAGGACAGCTCCGTTAAGCATCAGCGTCGGTCTCGCGTCCGGCTAATCCAGTACCCGACCTTGTTTTTCAGCCGGTGCAGCGGTACAGCCCGTCCGCAGTCAGCTGATCTCGCCCCGACCCCGCCGCCGCCCGCCGCCGCCCTCCGTGCCTGGCTGCTGGTCTGTCCTCCGCTCCTGTGCCCACGATGCAGGCGTGGCTGTGTACGGCGTTGATGGTGCTCTGCTGGCTGGCCAGTCCAGCCACCTGCAGTGAGTGGCGAAGCCGCGGACGCAGCAGGCGCGCCGACCGCGCCCAGGTGCTGCGGCTGGGACCGGTGACGGTGGGCTGCGCCCTGCTCTCGGCAGATGAGGCTGACGGCCTACAGAGCAGCGCAGGTGCGTGGTGGCGGGCTAACGCACTGGTACATACAGCACATTCTTGGGCTAGACAAGATACAATGCCGGGGTTCTGCTTTTTCTCAAGAAAATACTCTTTTGACCCTATTCCTGTCAGTCCCTTCGCTACTCGGAGTCCTGTCAGAGGGATGGGGGCGGTTTCGCCCGTCGCTAAGATCTCAAAATCTGCCCGTTCGATTGAAGGAATCAAAGTGAGGTAGATTTTCTCACGCCGCACACCATTTGAAAAAATATATTTCGAATATCTGATTGATTATGGTTGAAACTTTTGGGAAGGCGTGCAAAATATAGGTACATTTTTTGCTGCTTGTTTCCTTTCTTTTCTTGATAAATACTCCATCAGTCCTCACCCTGCTGTTTGGGTTTCATAAAACTTTAACGCACTAACAGAGAATTGATACACGATTTTAGTGTTTTTTTCAGTTATGTGAAAATTTAACATTCCATAGTGGCTTTAGGGCCAGACCTCTAATATCATATGTAAGTATTTCACCTGTCGCATATATGCATTTTAACTGTTTTCTGTTAAATAAATTAGTAAAATTCAGATACTGCGTGACATCTTAGACATCGAGATAAATGATAAAATATAAAACAATGATGAGAGGTGATTGCAGGAAAGGAAAATATGGGGCAAGATGCATATTTTTAATGTCTGAAAATCATGTTTATGCATGTTCTTCAGCTATCGATTCTTGTCATATTACCCGACCTTTATCCGCCCATGCCAAAACCGGGGATACTCTGAATGACCATGTCTCCTTGATCCGTCTGTGGATGAATTTGTCCCTTTTTGGTCTTGGAACCGAATGCATGCCCAGGATTTTTGTCTCACTTATTGCACTCATTTCACAAAAATACGTCTGCACATGCGTGAAATCCCTTAATTACAGTACGTGAGCATATGGCATCTTATTATCATGATATGGGGTTGAGAGAATGGTATGGCTACTTGCATTGCTCCTGGCAGTCCTGTAAGCAGTCGTATACTCTGCAGGAATACCATCCACTCAAATTAGATCAGCCAATTTTTAGTTTGTGTCACCGTTTTCGTCCAAAAATTATCTGGAAATTTAAGTAAGCTCTCGCCTGCCTTCTCATCCATCCTTTTTTCTCATCCATCCTATTCAAACATTTTAACTGCTGCTGACTTTGTTGTACGAACGAGGCACCGAACACGATAATACTTGGTTTTCGAATATATCATCCCTGAATACTGAGCCATAGCTCCGCCCCAAGTAACGATATTATCTACAAAATTTCCATTGGATCTCCGTCCAATTTAATTTCATGTAAAGTCAGAATTCTTCAAAAGCCTATCGCGAACTATTCGGAGATGTCCCGGGAAACATGAAGAGTGGACAAAATTCCCCCCGCCCCCCACCCCGAACAGTCATAGAGTTAAACATTGCCTTCGCATATGTTAAGGGTTGCTCTTTATTTCAATAGGTTGTTCAATTATTCATAGATAAAATTATATCGCTATTTATGTGTGTGCTGAACCTACTAACATTTCAGGTTGATGCTTGTAACATTTCGCTCACTCATGTAAGCATTTCGACTGCTCCCGTCTCGGCTTTTCTGCGGCTCTGCCCAGAGGTGTATAGCAAATGGTGCCGACATGATAAGAGTAGTCTCGTTTCATCTCTAACAGTATTCATCAAAAGTGTTGGGTAGGCCCCAGTGCTTCACTAGTTACGCAGCTCTTTGTGAATGCTTGTGAATATTCTATGTTTTAACCGAAGGTAAAATTATAGGTAAAAATATTTAAGTTGTATGGTGAGCCCGTTCGTGCAAGAGCCCGTTCGGAAGGAGCAAGCAGAGCTGTAAGAACCGCTGCTTGATACGTAATGAGAATGAGAGGCTCTGTTGGAAACACTATGTTTTCATGAATTTAAGCCTCTGCAGAAAGTTTTAACTGTGGGAACTTACGACCGCAAGCGCAATTCTGATTATTGAATGCCACGACAGGGGGTTCCGTTTCCAGTCATCGAATCAAATACCTAAGCATCACGGACTGATCCAGGGGGGGACGAAGGCGGTGGTCGCCCCTCAGGTCCGTGGAGTTGTCCCATGCGGACATCAGGCACCCATGCTGAGTGCTGAAGGTACCCTGAAGGCCATCAAAGGCAAGAACTGTTTGGCACAGGCGCCCGTAAAGTGACTTTAGAAGGTGACCCTGGAAAAGGTTCCTGTTTTTTATTGTTTTCAGCCCATCCCCTGGCCGTCGCACATTTATTGCGGTTTTGGGCGAAATTCGCTCTGCTTATTCCCCGTCAAAGTTTTGAAACAGTCACGTTTAAAAGGAAGCGCCGAAGACAATTGTGGGGAGGGCGTCCCTAGGAATGCAATATCGTTCCCCCTAGGTGGTTTGCCACCGTACCGAAGTACTAAATCTGTCGCTTCCAAGGTGCCACCGTCCGTCATCCGAATCCGTCGCCGTCACTACCTTCCAAGGTGCCACCGTCCGTCATCCGAATCCGTCGCCGTCACTACCTTCCAAGGTGCCACCGTCCGTCATCCGAATCCGTCGCCGTCACTACCTTCCAAGGTGCCACCGTCCGTCATCCGAATCCGTCGCCGTCACTACCTTCCAAGGTGCCACCGTCCGTCATCCGAATCCGTCGCCGTCACTACCTTCCAAGGTGCCACCGTCCGTCATCCGAATCCGTCGCCGTCACTACCTTCCAAGGTGCCACCGTCCGTCATCCGAATCCGTCGCCGTCACTACCTTCCAAGGTGCCACCGTCGGTCATCCGAATCCGTCGCCGTCACTACCTTCCAAGGTGCCACCGTCCGTCATCCGAATCCGTCGCTGTCACTACCTTCCAAGGTGCCACCGTCCGTCATCCGAATCCGTCGCCGTCACTACCTTCCAAGGTGCCACCGTCCGTCATCCGAATCCGTCGCCGTCACTACCTTCCAAGGTGCCACCGTCCGTCATCCGAATCCGTCGCCGTCACTACCTTCCAAGGTGCCACCGTCCGTCATCCGAATCCGTCGCCGTCACTACCTTCCGTGGTACCACCGTCCGTCATCCGAATCCGTCGCCGTCACTACCTTCCGTGGTGCCACCGTCCGTCATCCGAATCCGTCGCCGTCACTACCTTCCGTGGTGCCACCGTCCGTCATCCAAATCAGTCATAGTCACTCCCTTTCAAGATGATGTGAAAGGGCTGTAAATATCAGATTATGCAGGATAACGCCAAAGCTGAATGGCTGAATGGTTCCTCCGGTCTCAGCTTGCTCTCACGCCCACGTTCATATGAGGTTAGCACACGCAGTCAATGGATGTGGGAAAACACCCTGATGTCATTAACCAAGCGTGCCCATGGCCGAAGTCATCCTATTGGAGGGCGTAAACACACTTGAACTGCAACTGCTACTTTGGATGAAGGCGGAGCATTGAGCAGCAGCGGTTGTCTTACTGCGCATGAAACGAAACCACCACTTGCGACTTCGGAGGACCATGTCCGTTTTTGTCCTCAAAAGATGCCGGATGCATTTGGAAAAATATCTGCGGAATGTTACATCCTAATTCACCTCGAATCGAAAATTTATAGGCTAATTTGCTCATACATCAAAACTTGTAAACAAATGCAAACAATAGGTTGTATCTATTGTCAACAAATTTATCCCCAAAAAATGATAGTTCAATGCGATCTTTCTGAACTTGTTATGATGCAACTTATATGTATGATTTCAAAAACATGAACATGAAACATCTATCTTCACTTATTTGCAGTCGCAGGTTTTGTTTTTCCCTGAAGATAGAGGACAGGTTGGGATGGAAAATAAGTTTTGTTTGAATCTTGAAAATCACACGAGTATTAGAGTACCGAAAGCCTCACAATAATGGTGTCAGCTTGGGCTTTATTTGAGCCAAGAATCAACGCAAAAGTTCTTAAATGGTTGTGCCAGTCATTTCTTTTCATTTCCAACATGAATTTCATGTTCAAACTGCAGTGCTGTCTGGGACAATGTTCGCAGATTCCTGCCCCGGAACGTGACGAAACGGGAAGCGCGATCCCAGCTCCTGGAGTTGGCGTGAGCCGGGCTGTATCTGCAGACTGTGTGGGCCAAGGTCACGGAGAGGTCAGGACTTGTCACGAGCCTGGTGCTCCGTATCAGCTGGAGCGGAACTGACCTTCCGCTCCAGCGTCTGGAATCCCTGCTGGCTGGAAAATCCCAAATTCATTCGGAAGAACCTGGTGAAATACGTCATTATATTTTCTTTAACTATGAAAATGATCGATATTCTCACAAACCTATGTCTACATGGAAAACAAATAATGGTAGTATTGTCCGTGGAAGCAAGCTTATTCTGAATGTGTCTGCATTGCACTCGAAAGTGATATACGAAAGAAAACACACGACGTCGTATATCACTATAGAGTGATATACGAAACAAAACACACAGCATCGTATATCACTTTTTAGTGATATGGGAAACAAAACACACGGCCTTGTATATCACTTTAAACCGATATACGAAACAAAACACACGGCGTCGTTTTTCACTTTAGAGTGATATACAAAACAAAACACACGTCATCCCCAACTTTTCACAGTTTGTGCTGGACCAAAGCGACCCACGCTTAACCGAGAATGAAAGACACTTATGTGAAGTACCAATACCGCCAGAGGAAGGAAAAACAGCATTAGATGTAATCGTAAAAAACAGCAGACACAAAAGCAAAACGGTCAATATTTTAGGGGTTTGGTGTAGGGCATTCACATAGTGTGAGGACGATAACTTGTCGCATCTAATAAAAGACAACAGACTTAATAAATATGTGGTCACAACGTAATTTAACCATTAAAGAACAGATAATTGTAACAAAATCGCCCATGATTCCACAGTTATTTTACATTTCATCTTCTTGCTCTTTGCATAGACGAATTTGTTTCAGAGTCTTACAATAAAGTTCTTCAGGCGTAGTAGACTACCTAAAGTGGCAAAGCAATCCCTGTGTTAGAAAACAGAACGTGGCAGTCTGAATCAGTGGCGTATCCATGACTTCATTTTGGGGGAGGAGGTCAGGGTCTCGAGCCTCCCCACCATTGCCTTGTATCAGCCTCCGCGTACGCATTCACTGTAGGCACTCTGAAATTTTGGGGATTTGAGCCCCTGGCTCCCCTGTATCTGCCACTGATCCGAATGCTGTGGATGTGTTCAAATTATGTGCGGTATTTAAGATGAACTGAGAAAAAAACATACCGTTACCAACCCAGAGTCGGACTGACAGCCTTGCTCCAATCCAGGCTCAAGGTCTTGGACTTGAACGACATTTTGTGGGTTCATAAGTCATCATCTTAAGAATGAAATAAGTAAGTTCGTGGTCAGGTTAGGGGTCATCCAAATCAGGGGCGTTTTTAAACCACCAAATCTATAGCTTTGGTGGTCCAAAATTATAGATAATTGGGGCACCAAATTCTATTGCAAGACGGGGGCGTCGGAATAGGGCGCCGGTGGGGGCATCTTGTTGGAGAGGAGGGGTGGGAAGCAACATTTCAGGGGGCGCGATCATCCTTTACGGGGAGGAGCGCTGTGACTATTTTAGGGGTTGCGGAGGGTTGATCTGGGGGAGCAAGTGCCCCCCCCCTCCCTGCATAATGACGAACTGATTGTAAGTAGAACAGCTGTATTCTACCAAAAGTTTTATGCAACTGGAATATAGATAATTAACCGTATAATGAACGAATATGGAAGCTTTAATTAACCTGGATGAGCTAAGTAAAAATATCATCAGCTAAGGACAAACTTTATAATTTCCCGTATCTTTAAAGTCACAATTCTGGTTGCTTGGAAGGCGATCATGTTACGTACTGAAGACATTTTAACGGACCCTGATTAAAAATAAAATGTCCCCTTTTTGTAGCTGTAAAACCCGACATTTCTCCAACAGATTATAAATAAAGACCCTTCACCCCTACACCAAAAGGAGCTGGGGGTTTCAACAGGCGTAGTATGTTTGAGATACCCTAAAAATTATGTATGTCAACAAAGGTTGAATCTGACACTTCCGTACCATTCACAGGTACATTCCCAGTAAAAACTCAATATCCGTTCGTTGAGTAATTGGTTACCCACTGTGCTTACAATGTTTTCGAATGATAGATCTTCATTCTTCTTTTATTGTGACCTAGTTAAACCACTTTGAGACAGATTTTTGCCGTTATTGAAATTGAAACTCGATTCAATCGATGATTTTGCATGCTGTACAACTGTTCTCGGAAATCCTAATTTACCCTTAGTTGTTGTGGGGTCGGGGGGTGTGCTGCCCGTTTGTTTGTTATTACCCTTAGTTGTAAAATGTAAACTTGATCTTGCTAGTAACACGCGCTTTGAGGGGAGGATACCCGCCCCTCGTGTTTTTCTAAGATAAAATAAGAACGGCGGGCCTGCGAGCTAGCTGTTGTACTGGGTATACCTTTTTCATATTATTTTTACAACTTTTGTCAAAATTTTGGGGTTCCGGTCATTTCAGGTCAGGTCACCATTAAGTGACCTCATTTCTTAAAATGTTTAGGATATAATGATTAAGAATGGGGTTAACGCTGTGATAGAAAGTTCATATCACATAATGGGCCTCCTGGGTACTACAAAATATATTCCGGGATTTTTATATCGTTGACTTAAGGCCAGGTACGAGCCATGACCTCTCCATTGGAAAAACATGGGACAAATGGTTTAAGCTGAAACAGGCGCCGTATACGCTGAGGAAGAATCGAAGCGTGTCCGTACGTTTGATTTGATTTAATACATGTAATATCCAATTTATCATTGTGTATCATTAGCGTTAAACTGAACAACTTGGTAATGAAGAGTGGTATAGTGTTTATTCGAACTTCATTGGGTTATCTTATCTTTGTGGTTCTAATGATATGCATTTTGACCTAGTTTAACCTTGACCTGACCAAAGGCCAGGTCAAATCCTATATTTGACGGGCATATTACATACCATTCGATTTGGCTTGCGGTGAGAATTCCAACGATCTAGATTGTTTTGCTCTATCTCTACCAGTTTAGATGTAATGACTGAAAGCTTTTATTTCCGTGTTATCCCTATGGTAAGATGATTTGACCTTTAGTGACCTTAAATGCGACCTGACTGTCACACACCAAGATGGAACACAAACAACGAAATGTATCAGATCGAAAAGAATGAATACGAAGCCGAAGAATCACAAATTTTCACCCTCATATTATTTTAGTTTAAATGTTCGAAGTGCGTGTGCAATTGTCTCCGTGTGTGTTTTTTAACCGGTACCTAATCCTTATCCTTATCCTTACTTTACCTGGAGGCTGTGAGCGCATGCGCCTGTGGCTGCAGCGACCCCTCCAGGTAGAATCCCATCCTCTTATCCTCACCTTTCCTCATCCTTACCATCTCCTTCCATAGTTTATAATCACTTCATACTCATCACGACAGCACTTTAAAAGCCACCTCATTTGTGTGGAAGTGTTAGTAATACATGATGATGATAATGACAAAAAGTTTTTCCTAATGTTTTCTACAAAGATTTGGATGTGTTAGGAGAGGCGGGTACCCGTCCCCCGCGTCAAAGTGAAGGTGGCTCAGACCCCTGTCAATGCGCGTGTTAGCCCTCGCCCCGGTGGAAGGGGGGCGTTTGAACACCCCCTCTAGTATGTCCAGTGGCACAAAAAAACGGTGGCGCGAAGTGCCACCGTACTTGGCACGCCCTATCCTTGATCAATTTTGCAACTTTTCCCAAATACTTTTGGTTGGTTTATCTCAGGTCAGGTCACCAGTGCAGGTCAAGTGACCTCACCTCTAAAAATGTTGATAAAGCATAAGTAAGAGCAGGATTGGAACTCATTAACATTGGAACATTGGAACTCATAGCTCATGATGGGCCCACCGAGTACTACAAAGCGTATTCCGGGTTTTTTCATACCGTTGGCCTAGGGTCAGGTACGGATCATGACCTCTCCATTGAAAATGCATGGGAAAACGGGAATTGGACGAAAAACGGCTCTTTTTTGTAGATACAGCTTCGAACACCTTCGTATTGTCCAAATAATAGTATCCTAGGCCTCTTTACCGGTCCATGTTGCAAGTTTTGACCTCTGATCTCTGAGAGGTCACCTAGGACTAGTTAAAAAAGAGTAGGAAAGCGAAAGAAAACCATATTTTTTCAACATGTGGGACTAACTGACACCCCGTATTTCTGTGTGTTTCCGTGGGGTGGGGTCGATTGGATGGTTGGCTTGTATTTTTACTGTAGGAAGGGAAATGTAACGATGACGTGCTGAGGTATTGAGGAAGAGTGAGCTGACTAGACCGTGCTTGATCTATGCTTCTCTATGTTGATGAAAATACACCCGCGGTGCACTCTGTGGCGCAAGGAATCCCATTGGGCTGAACAAGCCATCCACTCTGTCACCTGTCCGGTCACTCGGTCATCGCCCTAGGGCTAGGGTTAACTCCCCTAGGGCTTTTTTCGGCTTGTTTATGGGTGTACAGTCCATTAAATGCTGGCGGACCCCAAATTTATATATTTTTGTTGGTCCCGATCAAATACTTTTGTATATTGTCGCAAATACCTACAATATCGGTTAAGATTCGAATAAATTTTACTTCCACGTTTTGTGCAGATCCGCTTTGTGAGAAAATGACCAGGGGAGGCTACATGAACTAGGAGTTGTCACCCCACATATTTTCGTACCGCATCCCTTCCTGGAAAGGATCAACCTGAGGAAGCTAGTGTCGGAAAACGGCTTAAATGAAACCCTCACCACATTCGTATGATTTACTATGTCGCTACTAATGCTTCAACCGATAGTTTTTCTTGAACAGATCTTTGCGGTCCTTGTGGCCGACCCGAGCATGTTGAAGTGCCATTGGTTAGCGGCCGTGTGGTGAGATCTTTTTGTCGGCAGATGGTAGCCGGCTGGCAGACCGCATCGCTAACGGGCGCCCGCAGCGGCGGCCAACGTCCCCGAGCCGGCCGAACCGCAGCCAGTCCTGCCCCACCGGCGTCACCTACTTCGACGGCTGCAACTCCTGCTCCTGCGGCACCGAGAATTTCTGCACGCTCAAGGCCTGCAATAGCGGTAAGGGGTCTCGGGTGGGGCGCTCAGGTACGCCTCGGCCACGGCATACCGAAACTACCCCTGGTGTGCACGGCGCAGGCGGGCGGTGGCGCAGAATTGGCCTGATTTCTGCTTCCCTTCTTTCTGTTCCTCAGACTAATGCAGAAATTAGAATCTGGAATGCAGAAATTTATTGGTCATCTCAAGTTTGGTGGTTTTTAGTGCCGGCGTCTTTGTCTCCCATTTTGTACATTCTTTTATTCAGCGAGGCTTATCTAAATGGATGCAGTGCCACAACAGTTTTAATAGATCTCCAGCATTCCTCTGAAAAAGAGTGACGAAAAGAGCCACCCCAGTAGCTCAGTTGGTAGAGCGCTGGGCTCCGTCCCGCTGCTCAGAAGCATGCAGTGGCATTGCATGTCCAGGCTTGGGATCGGTTCCCCTGAGACGCTCCGGCGCTCAATAGTTTACCCGACGGAGGTCGGCTGGCAGCTGACTGGTGAGAGGGTGACCTGAGCGGGGCGGCCGTCCCTGTGCTTTGTGGGACGTTCAACTTTGGCTTCTAAATCAACCCATCATTGTGGGAGTTGCTTGTTCGGGTGGCGGGGTCGGGATCTCCGTGACAAGTGCCTTGATGACTTTAGTGAGACTCAGACTCCAGCAGCCGGACTGGGAACAACTTGAACAAAATTTATATAGAATTAATTAAAAAAACGAACATGATACCACCGGCCGCCTGGCATGCCTAAGCCATCCCAACTAAATCCAATCCGCACAAAACCAACTAGAACACGCTGCGCTTCATGGAATTTGTGTTGTTGTTTAAGTCAGATTTTCGGCAGGATAAGATCACATTATTGTTTGATTGATCGGAATCGCCAACCTCAGCATGTGGTCAGATGCTATCATGATGCGGCTTTCTGCTGCCCGACCCGCGATTATTGTGCCCCGTCGAATACCTCCGGAGTCCACACTCCGACACCGCGGCTGACCTGGCCTGGTATTGCCGCTTTCAGACACCAAAGTAGACATCTTCGACCCTTGCTTGGGCGTAACCTGCGGCTACCACCAGCGCTGTCAAGCCATCTGCGTCGACCAGCTCTGCAAACTCAGGCCCATCTGCGTGTCAGGTGGGTAAACTCCGGCCCATCTGCGTGTCAGGTGGGTAAACTCCGGCCCATCTACGTGTCAGGTGGGTAAAGTCCGGCCCATCTGCGTCGACCAGCTCTGCAAACTCAGGCCCATCTGCGTGTCAGGTGGGTAAACTCCAGCCCATCTGCATGTCAGGTGGGTAAACTCAGGTCCATCTGCGTGTCCGGTGGGTAAACCCCGGCCCATCTGCGTGTCAGGTGGGTAAAGTCCGGCCCATCTGCGTGTTAGGTGGGTAAAGTCCGTCCCATCTGTGTGTCAGGTGAGTAAACCCCGGCCCATCTGCGTGTCAGGTGGGTAACTCCGGCCCATCTGCGTGTCAGGTGGGTAAACTCCGGCCCATCTGCGTCGACCAGCTCTGCAAACTCAGGCCCATCTGCGTGTCAGGTGGGTAAACTCCAGCCCATCTGCGTGTCAGGTGGGTAAACTCCAACCCATCTGCGTGGGTGGGTCCGCCGGGTGGTGGGTCGCCCTGGCGCCTCGAACTGCTTGGTGTCGGTGGGTAAACTCCCATCTTGTCAGGTGGGTAAACTCCGGCCCATCTGCATGTCAGGTGGGTAAACTCCGGCCCATCTGCTTGTCAGGTGGGTAAACTCAGGCCCATCTGCGTGTCAGGTAGGTAAACTCCGGCCAATCTGCGTGTCAGGTCCATTCATAATTCGGACCCCTCTGGACATATCGTGGCTAGGGTCAGGCGGATAAACTTAGGCTGGTCTGCGAAACAGGGAAATTCAGACCAGGTTAGGTTTTTAGGAGTGCTTCCGAGCTGAATGGCATGGGAGGTGCGTTGGTGTCGGCCGATGTGGTCGATTTAATCTCCGGTTGAAATAATGGTCAAGTCACATCGGGTCACTAAGATATGACAAAATTCATAAGTCCATGCCCAAGGATCCTGTTTTTTGGAAGTGGCAACTTTAATCAAGATTTAAAACTGATTTTCAAAGTAGGGATGGTTCCAGGAATTTGTTGATGGGGTAGACAATTTACCAACTTGAGTAGTGGTTTTTCGTACCGTGAACGATGTCTTTGCGACCCTAATTTGGCTGCATATGTCGTTTCAAACAGGGCCGACTTAACTAATGATAAAAATGTCGGCATAGAAAGGTAGAATTTCTTAGAGTGGTGAAATACCAATGTCTGAAAATAGGGTGCCTCTACACCAACTACTTTTAAAGTCGAATTTCACGCCTTTGGGGATTTTAAGGGTTAATTATTGTGCCCAATTTACTGTGTAGAGCGGACAGTGGTAATTGCACAGATTCCTACACGAAGGCAATATTTGCTGGGATTTCCTCGTTTGCAGGGGAGTGGTCGTGGGCGCAAGCATAATTTTGCATGTGCTTCCTGCCGGGTGTTCAATTATTTTACAAAGATGACAGGAATGTTTCTTTGTTGTCTAGAGACGACTTTGCTGAGGGGCACAGCAGAACAATAATGCAACAGAGGGCGGCCAAAACTGGATGAAGGCAATCCATGTTGAAGTAAGCCGCCCTGGGGCAGACAAATGGTGGTCAGTCATGAAATAGGGGCGCAACGCCACAAAATAGAGGGCAGCCAAAAGTCGGAGAATGAGGTGGCCCAGACACCCGTCAATGGGCGTATTAATATCTTGCTAGTCCCAAAACTTGTCATTTGCGGAGCAGCCAACGTTTTCACACTGAAATTGAGCTAACGTTCGTCTCCACTATGCGTCCAGCCAAAACACTACTCAACGGAGAGCAGGAAGACCCACAACGGGGCTGCTTTCCGCTCATGATACGCTTGCTATCTGCAAGTGCATGGCTTGGATAAGTGAAGTATGAACTAGGTTAAATCCTCTGCGGCATGTATGTTGTATGTATTTTAAATCCCGTGAAGGGCTTTGTTTCCTGGAATTTTTTTATTAACCGAAAGTATTTTCATAATTAAGAACGGCTTAGACAAAACTATTTACTATCGAAAGGTATTTTTTCAAGAAAATTGATTCTGAAAAAAACACTGATGGTGATATTATTCAACAACTATTCTTCTAAAAAAGAGCCAAAACGTGTTTGGAAAATATCCGTTTATTTCAGAAAGTCACTTGTCGCTCTTCGTTTAAGGTCAAACTAACGTTTTTCCCTGAAATCGGCTTTTTTCTAATAAGTTTTATTGTAGCCTTAAATTTGGAACAGTTTAAGCTTAGTGACTCTGATATGTTCACACCGAACAGTTATTAACCAAAGACCACATGCCTAGTCAACGACGGTCAAATTTTAACGCCTATCAGTTTCAGTGATCACGTCCCGACCCACCTCAGGTCATGGGAAAGTCTACACAGCGAGATTGAGGATTATATGTACAATACATATTATATCTGAGGAAAACCAACATAGTGGATTTTCTGTCAGATTTTGTGCGTCCGTGAGAAGTGTACGAACTAAAAGTTTATTTCAGAAAGCCCGGACCAAGCGTCGCTTCATTGCTACCTTTGCCGACTTAAGGAGGGCACCTCAATGGTGGTGCCGCCTAGTCCGTCCAAGGGGGGGCACGGTGCCCGGTACCCCGCCCCCCGTTACGCCGCCTATGGGAGGCGATGGGTATGTAATCAGCTGACACGGTACTGCAGCGACGGTCAAAGGGCTCATGCGGCCGCTTTACCCAAGTCAAACAGCCTCCTGTGGACAGGGTAAATGTCTTCAACCCCGGCTTACAGTGTTTCATTTTTATAATGGGTTTTGACGTAAGTTATCATTTTTAGAGCGTACTGGGAAACTGCTATTTGCATATTTCATTTCGCCCAAAGCTCACTAACTCAACATTTATTCCTCCACATGATAGAAGCCATTGCATGCAGCAGAAAATTACTATAAAATACAATGGTTGCAGACAATTTAAGTTTTAGAATAGATGGCCTGACCAGGGAGGGACTCCTTTCTGTTTGGATGCAACAAGTTGATTGGTCTAAAACCAGTGGCGGATCCAGGAGGGGGGCAAAAAGGCATTGTCCCCCAAACGGAAAAGCTCGGGGAAAACTATGTTTTTGCCCCCCCTCTTCCAAAGCGGGCGGGGGGAAACCTCCTTTTCCCCGACTCCTTTTTAGTTTATAAGTAATATTTTGGTGCTTTAACACGCGCATTGACGGGGGTCTGAGCCACCTTCGCATTGACGGGGGGGCGGGTACCCCCCCTAAGATCTCGAGAACCACGGTAGGTAGCGAAAAACGGTAAACGGCGTTGGGCTGCCCATCTACTTTCTATCGAAAACATTTGAACCATTTTTTTGTCAGGTCACATTTAAGGTCACGAGAGGTCAAAACATGCCCGTCATAGGGATAACATGTAAATTCAGTTTTTCGGCCATTAAATCTGAACAAGTAAAGATAGAGCAAAACGACTTGAACTACATGAATCCTCTTAGCAAGCCGAATCGAATGATATATAAGTTGACCTTGCTAGGTCAAATCAAGGATTTGACCTGACCTGAGGTCAGGTCAGGGTCAAATTATATAAAATGCATATCATTAGAACCGCAAAGCCCAGGCGAGTCTAATGCAGCTAAAATAAATGCTCTATCATCATCCGTTACTGAGTTATTCCGTAAAAACCATTTTTTCCCATGTATTTCCAATGGGAGGTCATGCCTCGTACCTGACCTTAGGTCATCGATATCAAAAATACCGGAACATATTTTAGAGAACTCGGTGGGGCCATTATGTGATATGAGTTTCAATCGGATAAGTTCACCCTGCTCCGACTTATGCTATCTTAAACTTTTTTTGAGGTCGGGTCACTTGACCTGTAATGGTGACCTGACCTGAGATGACATAACCTTAAAATTTTCACAGAAGTTGTAAAAATGATGAGGGAAAGGTATACCAGTACGGCGGCGCTACGCGCCGCCGTTTTTTGCTATCTCCGAAAAACCCGAGGGGGCGGGTACCCCCCCGTCAATGCGCGTGTTAACTCTCAACTTCAAACAGAACCAGTTAAGTATGGCCTTGGATAGGAAAAAGTAGCTTGAGCCCATATCTTTCACCCCGTGACGTTTGTTTGCTCTTTGCCTGAAATGGCAAAAATGCTGCCGGCAAGTCATATTGTAGCGCAACTTTTCGCTGCTTGACGTTTTTTGCTGCTTCGACCGTGGCTTACACCTCCTGGGTCCGCAACTGTCTAAAACCCACTACCACGCAGGTAACGTGATAAACACTGACGATGACAACGCTTATTGCAACGCTACATACCGCGAGCGGCACCTTAGCGCTAGCCTCGTAATTGTACGCGATGCTTAGTTTAACCCAGCGTAGAAAGAACTTCTGAGCGGTTGGAGGTGAACACACAGATATTCAGAATTACGTTGTCCTCAAATAATCCGTTCAGGAACTCCAACAAAGGTCTCCGTTCCCTTTAACACGCGCATTGACGGAGTCACCTTCGCATTGAAGGGGGCGGGTATCCCCCCTAAGATTTCAAGAACCATGCTAGATGGCGAACAGTGTTGTATAGCCCATTCAAATATCTATCGAAAATATTTACCTTTTTTGTCAGGTCACATGTAAGATCACTAGAGGTCAGGGCATGCCACCATAGGGATAACATGCAGACGAAGATTTTCCGTCATTTCATCTGAACTAGCAAAGCAATCTAAATCATCGGAATCCTCGCAGCAAGCCGAATCGAATTAAATATTATATGACCTTGTTAGGGAAAATCAGGTCAAATCTAGGATTTGACCTGACCTGAATTACTTTCGTCTAGGATTTGAGCTGACCTGAGGTCTGTTCAAGGTCAAGTTAGGCCCAAATGCATATAATTAGAACTGCAATGATAAGGCAAACCCAATGTCGTTAAAATAAACCCACTAAAATACATATTTCCAAGCTATTCAGTTAACCCGCGCCCCACCGGGGGTCCGGCGCCACCTTCGCCCCACCGGGGGGCCATCGATGGCCCCCTCCTCTAACTCCGAAAATATGGGTGTTAGCGCAAATCTGCAAAGTGCAATAGAAAGCTCGCGTGAATTCAGTAAGAAATTACTTCGCATGTTTTAGTGCTCAGGTCAATGGTTTGACCTCCAGAGGTCAAATTAGGTCAAGATCGGCTATTTTCACTCAAATATGCAATGATTAAGCAAACTGGGCATAACTCTTATGTCATTAGAGCTATTGAGGTCTGGTAAAGTACATTTGATAGCAAATTGCCAGTACTTTTTTCGCTATGTTGAACGTAAAGACCTCCCGCCAGTGGTTTGACCGCCAGAGGTCACCTCATGACCTAATATGACCTGAGGTCACGAAAGGTCAAAAAGTGACCTTGCCGTATATCAAATGAAAGCCAGCGACAAGACAAACACGATGGTGTTTGTTTCACCGCTCTAGCTCAATTAGGTCAAAAGTTATTGTCAAAATACTGTTTTTGACCTCTGGTGACCTTGGATGACCTTGGAAAAGTCAAAGGGCAAATATGACCCCTGGGATCCGTAAAAGGGTGTCCAAAAACGTTGTTCTGAGCAGTCTGAGTATTTGCAATCATTTTTGTGGCTTTTATATCATGAAATAGCTTTTCCCCATGCTTTTCCAATGGGAGAGGTCGCCTCGTGACCTGACCTCAGGGCACGAAATCAAAAAATCCCGGATATACACCTTGTAGACCCTGGAGGGGTCATGAAGTGTAGGAAGTTTCAAATCGATCGACTTTGAAATGTAGCTCTTACAGAGCTCTAAAGGTGAAGTGAGGTGACCTTGGTTGACCTCGTCTGGTGACCTGACCTTGGGTGACCCGGGGTAAAAAATTTCAGGGATGATGGGAAAATGATGCAGTGAGAGGTAGAGCCCTCAACCGCGGTGCTGCGCCTCGTCGTTTTTCTGCTATCCCGGAAAAACCTTGAGGGGGCCATCGATGGCCCCCCGGTGGGGCGAGGGTTAAAGGCATTTTTTCAATGAACTTCCAATGGAAAGGTCATGGCTCGTATGTACCTAACCTTAGGTCATTGGTATGATAAATACTGGAATGTATTTTGTAGAACTCGGTGAGCCCATTATGTGATGGGTTTCAATCGAAAAGTTTCACCCAATTCTGACTTATGCTATCTTAAACTTCTTTTGAGGTGAGGTCACTTGACCTGCGCTGGTGACCTGACCTAAGATGACTCAACCTTATAATGTTACAGATATTTGTGGAATTAATCAGGGAGAAGCTGTGTCAAGTACGGCGGCGCTTCGCACCGTCGTTTTTATTCTATCTCGAAAAATAATCTGAGGGGGCGGTACCCGCCCCCCTCCCATCAATGCGCGTGTTAACTCCCCATGCCTCTTTACACCTGCACTAAGCCTGTGTGGTGTGACGCCAGCATCGAGTCGAAGAGGCCAGTGTCGCTGGCGCCAGCACTCGCGGAGAACGGCGCGCCATTGAGGTGTGAGATGCGGCGCCCGACTCAGCTTCCCGCCCGGAAGTACGCCGCTGTTTACGTTATCGCCGTGCTGTGTAATGTATACAGCCGAGAGCACCACCCCTGGTGGCGGCGCGTGGGACTGGGTTGGCGGGCTCCAGACGGGCACATGATCCTGGATATTGTAACTAGGCCACTGATCTGCTATTTACACGCCATTGACCTATTGAACTTAGCCTTGGGCGATACTTCCGGGAAGACAATGGATTGGAAATGATATAACAGGCACAGCGTTTGGCTCAGTGATTAAATATGATGTATGATATTTTGGACTTGTCATTTCGTCACCACTGGCGGAACTTTGCAACTCGTATCTCTTGTGGTGCCACTTCTTAAATTTCCATTTGAGATTTTTTATGGATGCTTCTAAGTTGAAATGCTATTCTACTTGAACGAAAAACGGTATGAAAATTCAACTTTAACAACCGCCCAGGAAACTCCGCTGGTGCAGCGTTGAGCTTCGGTCTGCTACTCAGGAACATGCAGCGGCAGCACGTGTGCAGGCTAGAGATCGGTTCCCCTGATACGCTCTGGCGCTCAATTTCTACGCGACGTATGTCGGCTGGCAACTGACTGGTGAGAGGGTGACCTGAGCGGTGGGCCTGCCCTGTGCTTTGCGGGACGTTAAACTTTGATCTCTAAATTAACCCCTCATCGCGGGAATTGCTCGTTTGAATGGTCGGCCCGGGGTTTCCGTGACAAGTCCGTTGGTGACTTTAGTGAGGCTTCGACTCCAAAAACCAAACTTGCGACAATTTGTACCAAAAACGATCGGATGGATTTATGGCTCACTTATGGTTTTTGACTCTCTCTCTCTCTCTCTCTCTCTCTCTCTCTCTCTCTCTCTCTCTTTATGGACGGAGCGGGTTCTAACATCTCACCAATCCCGTGCACGTGATCGGCTTTGTTGTTTTCGCCTCAGCAGCCTGTCAATCCTGCGGTCGAAGGAAAGCCGGGCTCGGGTGGGTTCGCAGTGGATGTAACCAGAACTCGAACGGCTGCAATGAACAGGCCCAGAGGTCGGAATAACCCGGATCTTAGCGAGAAGGCTGAAGAAATGATCGGGGAACCAGTTGTTTGAATATTTGCAAAACTGAGAGCTATACACCTTGAAAGACAAATCAGGCTTTCAGTGTAGCATGGTATCACAGTTCGGCACCTAACCTACTCTCCCCGCTGGCTGGGGATAGCCATTTTCCCTCTCGTTAGGCCACACAAGTTATTTTCTCTCAGGGAAAATTCCTTATCCCGGGGTAGAGATTGGAATTGGTTGGGAAAATCAATAACTTTCTGACCTCTGAGTGGTCCACTCGCTTGCCTTATTCAGAGGCTATACTGCCCACTCATCCCGAAAAAGTTATTCGCTCTTACTTATTAGCTTCGTGTTGCAAGCAGTTCAACAAGAGGTCGTGGACACCTCACTGTGCTGCGCAGGGAAGATGCTATTGTCCACGGTCTCATTGAACAATCCACCGGGCAGTCATGCATCGAACTCCTGGGTTACTCAGCTTTGGACGGTGAGGCTAGTGGGGGGGGGTGTGGGGACTCAGAGGATAGATCTGTCAATGTGCCGAAGATCTTCGGTCTCCTCTTGCTTGTGTCATTTCCCCTGCCCCCGTATTCATCGGCTTGATTTCTCGCTTACCTCCTAACATTTGTTTTTGCCTCGAACACTTAAACCAAACGCGGTGAATTTTCAGATGCTGACAGAGACATTAGAAAGAGACCGTGACGCTCCCCATGGTACTGGCTTAAGCGTGTTTCATGACCCACGATGGGAATCCGGAGTCTCGCGGGTGCAGGGGTGTGGCCATCAGGAAGTCCTCGACCTGGTAGAGGTCGCTGACCTTTGTCTCGAGATCGTTGCTGCACCTGACACCGTCCCGCAGCATCTAAAAGGTTGTCAGCGTTCGTTCAGTTATTCGTATTGGGTTAGGCCGTTGTGCTAACACTTACAAATGCAAAAAATACGACGTAGATTCGCTCTCCTCCCACAATTGATTCAGACTTAAGGAAGAAGAGCTAGTGTATTGAACGTTCATGGGCAATTAAATAGAGCCGGGTAGAGCGGACAAGATGAGAGGGCAGTACACTGGGAGACCATCAGAGGGGGCTTGGCATGTCAGGGAATGAGAGGACCGGGCGATGGTGGGAGAAGTGACGGGGTCGGACAGACCTAGGCGATGGAAGGGGGGCACCGGGTTCTGTGCCCCTTTTTGACGGACCAGGGGCACCACCATTGAGGTGCCTCCCTCCTCATAAGTCGGCAAAGATAGCTGTGAAGCTGTGCTTGGTCTCGGCTCTCGGTAAGAAACTGAGTTTGTTAGATGTTCCACAGACCCACAGAGTCTTACAGCAGATTCGCGCTGTTGGTTTCCCTCAGATTTAATGTTTCTGGCACACATAATCCTCAATCTCATCGCGTATCACCTCTTATAATTAAATTTGAATGGGGACATGATCACTGAAAATGATAGGCGCTCTCCTCCTGGTTTTCCCCAAATAATGCAGAGACAAAAAGACGCAGAACATTGCAACTTACAGCGCCTTATCCAGGAGTGTGGATTTGCAAACATCATTATCATTGGGGGTGCCGAAAGTGGAGGGAGGAAAATTTGAATGACCACCCTATGAAAGGAGATAGCATTATATTATCTTTGTTTTAGCCATCATACAGCTCTTTTGAATCCTGAAATGATGAACAATAATAAGGTTTCACAACACGATTTTAAACATTTTGAACAAACAAAAAACAAACAGCCGTTAACATAACTGTCACCGCTCGAAAGAATTTAATTAACGTTGCTTGATGTTTCAGTACTGTCCTCTCCCATCATCGTATCAAAATTTTAGTAAACTGTATTGTCTCGGTCAGTATGGTTTTTTTGTACGGCAGAGGGTGACTTGTGCAGTCACCCACTGCCTCAATTCCACCAAATTAGGTATGATGCGAATGCTGAGAGTTGAACGTCTTGATCTAACAACGGTACATAACTTTTCACAAATAATGATACTAATAAACACCTGGGAACGGCAACGTCACCCGGGATATTAACAATGGATTATTATAGCATACAAGCCAATTTTTATAAGTCTCAAGATAGAAAATCGGACAGTCATGGTCAGACAGCCGTTCACAGTGGCTTCTGGCTGCCTGGAGTCCGAGTGGCGGCGACATCGAAAGGATGTGGCAACTGGTAGGGGAATGGTGTATGCTAAAGGAACACAGTGATGTTCATGCCATTAAAATGTACATACTTATCAGTTAATTCCCTCGGGCACCGTGTGCTTTGCCTTGGATCCTCCTTGTTTACACGATCAGAACTACTTATCTCCTCGCCTCAAGTTGTCATTTTAAAATTTCTAATGTTGCATACGCGTGAAATGTCAGATAGGCGTGTGTATCACATACACCGTATGCTGTATTACGAATAAGTGTGTCAATTTAAAAAAAGTTTTGAATAGCTGCATCATCTACCCCGATACCAAAAATACTATCGACTCGAAATTGGTGCCTGCAATTTCGTCAGCCAAGCACGCTCATATACCAAACTGATTTCGTGAACTCGCACTCATGTTTTTCCAGTGCTATCGGCACTGCACATTGCACAAACGCCTAACCCATAGATCTACCCACGTGCACAGAATATCTCCCACATCGGTCCCCCTCCCTCAGTCTGACGCCAGGCACGATGACCATTTTCAACACCACACATGTAGGCATTACAATTCGCCCGCGACCCCTCCCCAATGAGACTTGAACTTGGCGTCAGCGGCGCCCAGCGTGACCTCTGTAACCTCTGTGCCCGCAGGCAATCGCGGCTGCCGGCGGGTGGCGGCCGCTGATTGGTGGAGGCAGCACGTTCCTTTGTATCGTGAGAAATTGAGGGGATATCTATCTTTGAAAATGATAGAACTTTAACCCATGAACCAGGAGGTTTATTAACGTTATGTTTTTCAAACATTAATAGCCATACCTTGCTCCCCAATGGCTTGATTATTTACCACACTATCCGAGGCCAGGGTAGTCTGAGGCTGCTGTTTGGTACGGGCGAGAAGGCGGCAGTCAGCACAGGTTAGCCGGCGGCCGAGTTCGCTGAAGTCGGAAGTGTCGCGTGGGGCTTCTGCTGAGTGGAGAGGATTGGGGCCCAGTCCCAAGGTAACCGAGGGAAGGAGGAGAGAGACGTTCATAAATATAAAACTTAACCGCCGGACGAGTTATAGAGAGTGAGGACTAATAGGGAGCGCTACCGAAGTACAACCAGATAGTATACCAGAAGAGGGAAAGACGTGCTGCTTTGCTCCGTGTTGGATGGTGAAAAGGTACGGAATCTAGTTCGGGACTCGAAAGATCATCCATGTTTATTGGCCATTATGTCTGAGGCTTTCCGTTGTTTGATAAAATATTAAGCTGTAGGTCAGATGCAGAATGTCACTAAAGCGCTGTGGAACAGGTATTTATTGATAACTGCCTCTATTTACGCACTTTATAAGGACTGTGCTTCACCTTTTGGTGGGGGTGCCCAAATCACCATTGAGGGTGCCCAGCACATCATTGGGGGTGCTCAGGCAACCCAAAAGCGATACAAATTCACACCCCTGGCGTTATCCCTGTTTGATTTCACACATCTTACCAATTGTTTCAGATCAAGGAGCTATTAAAGTTCAAGTGACCCAACTTCACGGCAGAAAATTACAAGTTTGAAGCGGCGCTAAAGGAACATCTGCCAACCGATCTATCCAAAGTTTCATGATATTGTGAAGTCATTAGGTTCTACAAATCTGCTATCTCGAAATTTTCATATTTGTGAATTGAGATGGGGTCTACTTTTGGTCACTTTTTTAAGCCTATGGTGAAAATTGTAAAAGGTGTTTTTTCAGTTAATATTGGATATATCAATTGGAAGCCTCACGTATTCTTACCACGATTTTGACCATCAATTGGAGGTTTTAAGCATCTGACCTCTCAAAGGTCATGTGTTAGGTATGGGCATGCCTGAGCAATAACCATAACATAGGCGGATCCAGGGGGAGCAAGGCGGGCACGTGCCCTCCCCCCGATTGACCCTCGGCGCCCCCCTGAAAGATCGATGGCGCCCCCTGAAATGTCGCTTCCCACCACCCCCCTCAGGATGCGAAAGTCGGCGCCCACCGATAGGATTTGGCGCCCACCTGATAGGTTTTGCCGGTCATAAGTGGCACCCCCTGGTCCGGATGGCGCCCCCCCGGGAAGGTGCCCCCTCCGATCGGCAATCCTGGATCCGCCTATGAACCATAAACAATGTTCAAAATAATGACTGTATGCTCATTGAGCACATAACGATTATTTTGCCAACGATTTTGAACCGAATTGAGGTAGAGCTTGCATTTTTGCTTTCATTGTGCTTATGCTGTCACGTAGAGTCGATTTATATGTAACGTGGCTATACCAGGTCACCATAGGACTCTGACCTAACTTGAGGTCTGGTAATTATCCTTATTTAACCTATCATGGTTATATTGTATATCATTTGGTTCACCACAATGCGCGAACTCAAATTAATGCATAAGATTTTCTCTAGCTCTGCTCAGTAAAATTGTATAGGGGAAATCTACAATGCGCTGTTGTAAGCCCATGGAACCTTCCTAAGCCTCTGGTGACCTCAATATTGACCTGGAATAAAAATCGTTCGTATAATTTCTTTTGGGGCTCTGGATAGCGCAGTCGGTTAGTGCGCTCTCTCGCCTCGGCTTATGACATTCTGTATGTGCAAGGTGTCGTGGGTTTGAGCCCACCCAGAGGCAGGATTTGGCGCCCTGCCGAAGCTCAAGCCTAGTTCTTTCCCCTTCCCCCTTCGGTGCCATATAACTTTAGCTGTTGGTGAGCCGTTAAACCGTAATCTCTTCGTCTCTTCAAGAGATTTAGAACGCCCATAACGTCCATAATTTTGTTTTAGCTTTTCCAGGAAATGAGATACGGAAGGGGGGGCGAAATAGGCCCGCCCCCAGCAGGGTGTGTCATGCTAGGGACCCCAGCGGGGCGCGTGTTAATATTGTTTCAATCGTTTGCTCTCGGCGTTAAGAGCGAGGGCGCCAGGCCACTGTGGGGTGGTGGTGGTTGAGGAGCGTAGCCCCAGACCTCCCAGAAATGTTGTTTAGAACTTATAAAGTAGTCTGAAAAAGCTCCCTCGTGAATCGGAAGAAGTTGTGATTAGGTTAAGCCCGTCTTCAACGGACCTTTTTGCATTGATACTGGATTTGAGAGAGAAGCCTGAGCGACCCCGAAAAAACACCAGATTTTGTAGAGCATGCCGTAAAACGTTGTAGAATTTTGTCATGTCACTACTTTATCATTGGTTCCGATAATAAATATAGACCTAGGAGTTTCTTAATTCTATTAAATTTTCAATTTAATCTCTGCTTCTGAAAAACCATAAAGTCAAGCTTATGATAATAAACTAGGTACCGATAATCAGGTTAAAAATGGTAATGTGTTGTTATTTTTCCTTTTCGAAATCCTGGTGCATCGTTTGGCTGATACTCGTAAGTGACTTCCTTGCCTCAGTCATTTTACGCTAGAGCGTAAACTTTCGGGGTCAAAACATGGCTGATTTTTATGAAAATTGATGCGCTTCCAGCTAGTCGACCAGTGGCTTATTTAGGCTAGATGTACCAGGCCGTGTGTACAGTGAAACTGAAATGTGAGGGGCCATTTTTGTTCTAAAGCGTGAAAAATCAGACAGAGCCGGACAGGGCAGCAAGAAGAAGGAAGGGTAATGCGCTGGTGGATAGCTTGATGAAACTGGGCAGAGCAAAAGAGAAGGGATGACAGGGCGCTGGCGGATAGGCAATGGGCAGAGAAGGAGGGAGAGCGGGACACTGGAAGGTTGTCGGATACAACCGGACAATGGAGATAGGAAGTGAGGGCAGGGCACTGGCGAGCAGTCAGATACGACTGGACAGGGCAGAGAAGAATGGAGGCCAGGACTCTGGTGAGCAGACAGATCTGTAGCCGGACAGGGCAGATAGGAAGAGATGGCAGGACAATAGTAGGTCGTCAGCTACGGCCGGAAAGGGAAGATAGGAAAAGAGGGTAAGACACAAGGGGAAAGTCAGGGACAGAGAACTACGTACGTCAGTAAAAACATGGAATTACACATCTGGAAACTAGCGAGTGGAGTACTGTTAACGCAGCGGGGCGTGCAGTAGGGATTGCGGTAGCTAATTTCTACAACTATGGGCGAAAATCACAGGAGCACCGAGCCACTCATTAATATGGGGCCATGTAAATTCTCTCTGGTTTGGTTATTACAGCAGTCGCTTTCCATTCTCTTACATATCACCGTCCACAGCATGAAGACTATTCGAATAAGCTGTGCTATCATGCATATTGAAATTGCGCAGTCCTACTGGCTAAACATGGAGATACTTGTTAAAGAATGTTGACTGTCAAAAGAATGCAAATAATGTATTCTCCCAAAGATTTCCTTGTTAACCCGCGTATAGTTCCAGCGTCTAATTCCAATGTGTCAAGTAGGAACGAAATTAAAGTAGTTGCAACTTGATCAGAATGCTTGCATTCTATGTTTAATCTTACGAAAGACGCAAAATGGCGTGAAGATGCATTGATCAGGTCACGAAACAATGATGCACCATCGCTCGCTCATTCCTCAAATTTTCAAAAGCAAACACTTATTTGTCACATGTCAGGGTACTTCCTCAGTATCCACATCAATCTAATTCAAATATTAAACCAAGCAGCAGTGCCATGTTCGTGTAATCACTGAAGGCATGCTGCAATGAACAGCATATCACTTCCGTATCTGTTATATGCTTGGATACAAACACTTCAATGTACAAAAACGCCGAATAAATGCCTGAGGATTGTTAAACAGGTGTAGCCATGTGGTTTCACTTCGTTTATAAAGTCTGTTCCGAAGGTCAATCATCAATAGTGCAATTTCGTTCCCTTTCACCGCTATTTTCTTCAAAGCTGCGCGTGGGTATCAGTTGTCTGACACCGTGGTACATGTTAGTGAATGTAACTGATAAACAGAATGGTCCTTTATACTTGTGAGGTTCGAAGAATTCACACTCTACATTTTGTCGCGCACTCGGATATTTTTATCACTATCTATGTTTATTTTACAAAAAATAATGTATGTTGTTTTGTATGTTGTGTCTGTCATATGTCACTCTTTCTCTGCCTTTATTTTTTTCTCTCTGGTCCTGCAAACCAGAAGCGTTGCTTAAAAAGCTCGTAAGTTGTATTTTAATTCTAATTTTTTCCGCTTTCCTCTCGTCACCAATTCTACAACTATTTGCTCTGTTTCTCTGACGAAGGTTTGTAAATAAACCGAAAGCACTTTGAAACTAACTTGTTCACTCTTTGGATAAATTTAATCATTCTAAAAAATATGATATCGAAGTGCTCGCAAACTTCCGACGAGCTAAGATATCGACTTGAACTTAAGCTAAAATGATCCAAATCTGTTTTGGTCAATGGGGTATGCACCAGTGACAGTGCGCTCATCACCACGCGTGAAGCGGTCCATTTGACCTGTGTCGTGTTGCTGTGTTCCAGATGACTACCCCACATGCCACAACTGTCCGTGGCTGTGCGTGGATGAAAGGATCGGCTGCAATGACAACTTAAGCGGCCGGTGCAAACCCACCATGACCTGCTACAGAAGCCCGGACCAGTAGCGCCGCCGTCTGACGTCACTGTGTCTGCCGTCTGTCGTCACCGTGTCGGTCCTCTGTCATCACCGTGTCTGCAGTCTGTCGACACTGTGTCTGCAGCCTGTCGTCACTGTGTCTGCAGCCTGACGTCACTGTGTCTGCAGTCTGTCGTCACCGTGTCTGCAGTCTGTCGTCACTGTGTCTGCAGCCTGTCGTCACTGTGTCTGCAGTCTGACGTCACCGTGTCTGCAGTCTGTCGTCACCGTGTCTGCAGTCTGTTGTCACCGTGTCTGCAGTCTGACGTCACCGTGTCTGCAGTCTGTCGTCACCGTGTCTGTAGCCTGTCGTTACTGTGTCTGCAGCCTGTCGTCACTGTGTCTGCAGTCTGTCGTCACCGTGTCTGCAGTCTGTCGTCACCGTGTCTGCAGCCTGTCGTCACTGTGTCTGCAGCCTGACGTCACTGTGTCTGCAGTCTGTCGTCACCGTGTCTGCAGTCTGTCGTCACTGTGTCTGCAGCCTGTCGTCACTGTGTCTGCAGTCTGTCGTCTTTGTGTCTGCAGTCTGTCGTCACTGTGTCTGCAGTCTGACGTCACCGTGTCTGCAGTCTGTCGTCACCGTGTCTGCAGTCTGTCGACACTGTGACTGCAGCCTGACATCACTGTGTCTGCAGCCTGACGTCACTGTGTCTGCAGCCTGACGTCACTGTGTCTGCAGTCTGTCGACACTGTGACTGCATTCTATCGTCACTGTGCCTGCAGCCTGTCGACACTGTGTCTGCAGCCTGTCGACACTGTGACTGCAGCCTGTCGACACTGTGACTGCAGCCTGTCGACACTGTGACTGCAGTCTGTCGTCACCGTGTCTGCAGTCTGTCGTCACCGTGTCTGCAGTCTGTCGACACTGTGACTGCAGCCTGACGTCACTGTGTCTGCAGTCTGTCGACACTGTGACTGCAGCCTGTCGACACTGTGTCTGCAGTCTGTCGTCACCGTGTCTGCAGCCTGTCGACACTGTGTCTGCAGCCTATCGACACTGTGACTGCAGCCTGTCGACACTGTGACTGCAACCTGTCGACACTGTGTCTGCAGCCTGACGTCACTGTGTCTGCAGTCTGTCGTCACTGTGTCTGCAGCCTGTCGACACTGTGACTGCATTCTATCGTCACTGTGTCTGCAGCCTGTCGACACTGTGACTGCAGCCTGTCGACACTGTGACTGCAGCCTGTCGACACTGTGTCTGCAGCCTGACGTCACTGTGTCTGCAGTCTGTCGTCACTGTGTCTGCAGCCTGTCGACACTGTGACTGCATTCTATCGTCACTGTGTCTGCAGCCTGACGTCACTGTGTCTGCAGCCTGACGTCACTGTGTCTGCAGTCTGTCGTCACTGTGTCTGCAGCCTGTCGACACTGTGACTGCATTCTATCGTCACTGTGTCTGCAGCCTGTCGACACTGTGACTGCAGCCTGTCGACACTGCGTCTGCAGTCTGTCGACACTGTGACTGCAGTCTGTCGTCACCGTGTCTGCAGTCTGTCGTCACTGTGTCTGCAGCCTGACGTCACTGTGTCTGCAGCCTGACGTCACTGTAGTCTGCAGTCTGTCGACACTATGCCTGCAGCCTGTCGTCACCGTGTCTGCAGTCTGTCGGCACCGTGCCTGGAGTGAGTCTGTAGGCACCGTGTCCGTAGTCTTTCGGCTTTGTGTCTGCCTCGTGTCTGCAGTCTGTCGGCACCGTGTCTGCAGCCTGTCGGCACCGTGTTTGCTCATCGGCAACTTCAGCAAGTGATCATATTCTGAAATGTTTTGACATAATATGAGAGATCGCTTCAGACACACTGAATATAGTTTAGGGAACGTTTTTGCCGTAGGCACGGCACGAACAGTGTACCGTGTGAAGTGAATACATAATATAACTTAACCCAGTGTGTTGGCCTCCGCCCAAAGTCAATCTCCAACTGCTAAGAATCTGCTAATAACACAATCTCAGTGACCATTGATATGAATATAAGTCTTCTCAACCCACGCCTGTCGCGGGGGCTTAGCTCCGTCAAGTGTTAAACATAATTTATTCGACTTCATAAGCAAAGAAACGAAACTTTCAGTACCCGTCCAAAATTGATTACTCCGTAGGCAACCAGACTCAAATCCTTCGTCCGATTACGTCACGGTGATGGAATGAATTTGAGCCTTTTAAAGATAGCGTATTCATCATAGCTTTTTCATCTTTGTATTGAGTTTTGGGCAACAGAACATGTCATTGTCATAAAGTGCGGTAATGAGACATATTGCCTGATTAATTTCCTCTACATTCTTATCAGTAGCAGAAGTAAATAATGATATCATCAGCGATACTTTGTATGTAATGCGCTTTAACTTTTTTGTTCTTTAAAAACGTTTTCCCTATAGAATATACACTTTGACAAAAAAATCAGCCAGATAGCGTAAAATAAACCTCAGAATCGGAATCAGTAACAAACAGTGTACCTACCTGGAAATGTGGTGTGAGGAGCCATATGCGTGTTGTACGTTTCTAGAGATGCATAATCAATACATATTTTTGCATCAAATCTGTAATTTAATCAGCATTTTAAGGTTTTATGGTTACATTGCTAGCTCATGCTGTTCCTGGAAGTGCAATCTGAACCAAGTTTAAGCAGTTTAGATTTCATTGGTAACATTATTATCAAATTTTTATGAAAACTGCATTCTTATTCATGTCATAACGGCATTGATGTACTTATTTCATCTAAAATCAAATCAAAGCATTGGTTTGTCGATTGGCTATCATCTCCCGCCAGTAAAAGTGGAATCCAGCCTCATGTATTTGAACAAGTTAGGACAAGCCAAATATAAGGCAATATCCATATATTTACTTGGATTATGACATCACTTATGATTTTAAGTACTCAAAAATACATTATTTTTTTCGGATGGGGCTGTTCGTTAAACTTAGATGGAAACATATGTTGAGAGTATCTCTCGAGTTGGAAGCAAGGGCTAAAAATACTCCCCTGCGCCTGGTATGTTACAGTTCAGGCATTTACCAGGGATGGGTTTAAAGGCAGATCTTCACTTCAGGTTTCTCCTACCTAGCTAAGCTAAGTAGGCGTGCCCAGGAAGATCCTCGTTCTAACTACTCCATCTTTACGAGCTTGCACCAGCTCCAACCCTGGCGTTGGTAAGCCTGTTTGCATTATCAAATCCACAGCCCGACGGGATACAAGACTGTTAAATGGGGAAAACACCTCAAGTTTCAACTGAGGAGGGAGCAACGGCTCAGTGGGTCTGTATGAGAACAACTGAGCAAAGGTAAAACTGTGGTATATCAGTGGGCTCTGCAGATCAAGAAACGTCAGGACCCAGTCGGGTTGAATTTTGTAGTCCACTACAAGGCTTATACATACATCGCTGCATGCTAAGGAGGCCCATTTTCAGAAGAACTTTTCGCAGCTTTTCAGCAGCGTCTAATAGCATGAACAATATTCCGTTATTTTCCAAACTAAGCTATCCCGTTCCACTCGGCTATCCTATTACCGGATGCTTAAAATGCTGTTAAAAGTGCATTTTCTTTCCTCTCGGTCAATCGGACCCATTAGGAGTCCTTGCCTCTATCCAGTATCAGTGGGAGACTACCTTTCTGCCGGTGAGTAATACATGTCAACCCCGCAACTTGGACGAGATTAGTGGAATACTGCCGTTCCCCTGCAGTTAGTCAGTCAAGGGCTTTTTATAACACGTTCTGTGCAAGGCATCTTTGCCCGCCCCTAAAGTCCCTCTACTGCCTGGGAGCAATAGGTGACTACCCTCCCCCACACCTGTATGCAGAGATGGCCTACGCTACGTTACGTTACCGAATTACGTTACGTTACGGTTCGATTTTGGCCAAAACTACGCTACGGAATTACGCTACGTTATTTTTCATCGACTACGGAAGCACGATATCTAAGCTTCGGCTACGGTAAACACATATCGTACTACAATATCAAAATTTTGTTCACACATTCATACTTTAACCCTCACCCCGGTGGGGAGTGGTGTTTGAACACCCCCTTGGGGTTTTAGCGGCGGCACGAAAGACGGCGGCGCGAAGCGCCGCCGTACTTGGCACACCTTATCTTTGACCAATTCCGAGCTATCCCCAAAATTTTATTGTTGGGTCATCTCAGGTCAGTTCACCAGTGCAGGTTAAGTGACCTCACCTCCAAAAATTTTTAAGGTGTCATAAGTAAGAAAGGGGTGAATCTATCGGATCGAAACGGATGTTACATAATAGGCCTACCGACATTGGCGGACGCAGTGGGGGGGCCATTCCGGCCATGGCCCCCCAAAGCGCTGGAGGGGGCCAAACTATCTTTTGGCCTCCCAAACGCCGGATAAATTTTTGAAAAAAGTGTTCACACTAGGTCTGTAGAGCAAAAAATATTCGCTCCCACCCCCGCCCCCTTCCCTCCCTGAGAGCGATCAAGTACTTGGAGAGGTAGCTTATACTAGGTCTGTCGAGCACTGAAAAATTGTTTACACTAGGTCTGAAGAGCAAAAAAATCTTCGCTCCCACCCCCCCCCCAGGAGGAGAGGCAGACATGGTTTTGTCCCCCCCCAACTCGGGTCTGCGTCCGCCCTTGCCTACTGAGTACCACAACATATATTCACGGGATTTTTCATATCCATGACCTAAGGTCAGGTACGGAGCATGACCTCTCCGTTGGAAATGCATGGGGGATAACAGAAATTGAGCTGTATTTGTGTAGATAAAGCGGAGAATGCCTTCATATTCCCCAAATTGCAGTATCGTGGGCTCCTTTCTAGGTTTCCTGCTGCAATGTTTTACCTGTGCCCTCTGAGAGGTCATCCGGGCTACTCAAGCAGGTTTCCAGGCTTGGTTAGTAACTTTCCAGGAAATTACGATACAATTTTTACCTGTTTTGATAGCATTACGTTGATATTTCTTTTACGAGATTTATTTTACGGGATCACGAGAAAGGTATATACATATGTTAAGTAGCTTTTTCTCGTAGAACAACACGATACGCTAAATATTGGCGGAGTACGCTACAGAATTCGCCCAGCTATACTACGTATCATTTCCAGAGCTACGGCTATAGAAAAATAATTTCGTAACGTAGCATGGGCCATCTCTGCCTGTATGTGAGTAGTGGAATGCCGCCCTTCCCCTGCCTAGGAGTACTAGTTGACGAGCTCAATACCAGTGTGTCATGTAAGTAGTGGGAGACTGCCCTTCCCCCTGCCATGGAGAAGTGACAAGTTGACAACTACCTCGCTACCTGTCCGTGGGAGGGGGAGACATGTGAGTAGCGTCTTTCCCTGCCATCTGGCGGTCGGTACTGGGCGAGTCCGTTGCCATCTGGTGGTCGGTGGTGGGCGAGTCCGTTGCCCTCTGGCGTTCAGTGGTGGGCAAGCTGGCTGGCTGCCACTTGAGTCAACGTTCAATTAATAATACAAAACCACGCTAATCGTCTCGTGCTGTGTTACGATTGGGTTAACTTGTCGCTTCCCGATAGCACTGGGGGCCTGAAATCCGTGGATATAACTGCCTGTGACAGCATATCAATAGCAGCAAATGGTTTCTGTGAAACACCGGAAATGTTTACCTTCGCTTTGTATAAGAAACTTACGACGGTATCTCTTGCTTCGAACCAGGGGTGTGGATTTCTATATCTTTGGGGGTGCCCCGGCACCCCAATGATGAACTGGGCACCCCCAATGATGATTTGGGCGAATTGTTATAATGACATTATGCATCTGACCTGCAACCTGATATTTTATCAAGCAACGAAAATATGCCAGGATTACCACAATAACGGTCTAAAAATGGTGGATGTAGATATATTTGCTATGGCATTGAAGTGCACCTGGGTAAAACGAATGATTATCAGTTCCAACGATGATACCAAATGGATAGTTATGTGTAAATCAATATTGAAAGAGCATGAGAGCAATTTGACTTGGTACGGCCATTCAATGCTATATAGGCTGGCAGCAAATGTCAAAAACAAATTCTGGTCACAAGTATTGAGTAGCTGGGGTAAGTTCACCGAATTTCATGAAACTGCACCTGAAAATGTGATTAATGAGGTCATTTGGTGTAATGATCTATTCAAGTATAAATTCACTGTTAAAAAACAGTGGAAATCGAGAGGAATCACCTTTGTAAGTGATCTAATGAACGGAAAGAAGCTACTGACACGCGATGAGATTGAGACAAAGTATGGATTACAGGTCGGTCTCATTGAATACAATTCGATGCGGTTGAAAATGAAATCAATTTTACGAACGATAGGTAATCGAAAAATAAGCCATGAATTACCAACGATACCTCCAAGAACTTATATTGCCGTAAACAGCAAAAATTTAAGGAGATTTATATGTCATGTTCTGATACGCGATGTGAATAAAAAGAACGAAGGTATAAACAGAAAAATACGGGATAAATGGACATCCGAAACAGAATCGTACCGGTCAGGAACCACGCAATGGATTTGAAAGGCAACTCACTTAACCTACTTGCAAACATTGCATTTTCGAATTGTCAATAGGATCATACCAACTAACACATTTCTCTGTAAAATAGGAATCTCTGAAACTAAATTATGCACCTTTTGTCACCAGTCGGAAGAAACACCGGGACATCTCTTTGTGCAATGTCGGAAAGTAAAAGAGTTTTTCGGTCATGTAAAGAGGTTACTGCAAAGGAAATATAGTTTCGACATAACAGATAAGAAGATTGACTCAATATTCGTTAACCCTGATGAGAGGGGTATATTTGCACTGATCAATACTATAGCTGTGAAATGCATATGGTCAGCATGGCTTCACGGGAGGCTCCCAGAATGGAGACATTTTGAAAACCATCTAAAACACGAATATAAAATTGAAAAAAACGTAAGCATCTTGAACGGAGTAATCATGGGATTCCAAGAAAAATGGAATGGCTTGCATCGTCTGCTTTAATCAAACGATGCACATTCAGATATATAGTTAAAAAGCACTGAAACACGACCACACCACCGCATACACAGAGACACACACACACAGACACATATACACTCACACAACCCACACATAACACAAAGACACAAACACTCACACCCCACGCACACACACATTATACGTATCCACACACATACACAAATACGCACGTCGTATTCCTACGCATGGACTCACACAGCGGCTCCAAAGCAAGTAACTGTATTTTGTAAACTATAAGTTTTTCATTGAAAGTCAGATTGTCTGTACGATTTGGAAAGACATTGGTGAGAAATTGCGTCGAACTGATATTTTGTGTGCATGAATACGACGACACTGCGTATGCAAATAAGCAAGAACACGCTGTGTATGTACCTAATGATGATAATGATGATGAGGTTGACATTAATGGTGAGGGCTTATGATACAATAATGATATGTGAATCAAATACAGGGCCTAGGCCGTCACCGGAAAAAAGATTAGGTACAAATATGTAATGGCATTAACATCAATGTATTCATCTAGCATGGGCCACTTCCCTATCACAATCTTTCGAAGCCGCCGCCATCCGGCCTACAGGCAGCCAGAAGTCGCTGTGCACTGCCGTCTAACCACGATTGTCCGACTTCCTATTTTGAAGCACACAAAATAGTTTGTATGCTACAATACTCCGCAGTTCATCTCCCGGATGACGTTGCGTTCCTAGTTAGTTATTGTTTATTAATTTCATTTGTTTTTATTAGAATGTAGACATTTAGCACTCAGCTTTTTGAATTATAACTAATTTGTCGGAGCTGGAAGAGTGAGTGACCGCACAAGTCATGTCAAGTATTGCAAATTTTTAATCTCAACAACATAAATATTTTTGGGGATATTTGGGTTTTTAAGTCCAAATTTTGTGTTGACCGAAACAATGCAGCGCACGGAAACTTTGGTACGAGGATGGTAGAGGACAATTATGAACATCAAACATTAGTTGATAAATAATTTCGAGCGGAGGTAGCTTTTGAACGGCTATGTTTTTAAATATGTTCAAAATGTTTCAAGTTGCATTGTGAAATCTTGCTAGTACGGCACATGTCAGTGGAAACGATAGCTGAGCGTTCTCGAATAGTGATGGAGTGAATAGTTCTTGAATTGCTTGGACCTTAACCCATTACCGCCTAGGGGTCCGATCTGACCCCCTCCTAAAATTTTTGCAAATGATTCTGAGCCGATTCAGATGAGACCCGCGTCGCTTTGCAGGTCTCTAGAGGAGATGAATTCGAAAACTTATGACCAAAAAATTGACATCAGGTGGGTCAGGTCAACGAGGTGTGACGGCATTGTTAGGCCCGTGTAAGGCAATTCCGTTTTTTAATGAGGCTCACAAAACCAGAGTGTAACTCGACTTCTACAAGAGTTAGATGAATTTTCCAAAAATCGTTCGAAGCTCTTTAAGAAATTGCATGCTGTCATCCATTTTGAGGTCAGATCGATACCAAGGTCGTCAGAGGCGGCCACCAAAAATGACGGTCTGCAAAGCTGTTTGTGCCTTGGCCCACTGTAACGCCACGGGTGAATGGATACGCTTCAAACTCGAATCTAGAGTGGGAGAGGGTAAGGTGCTCCTGGCACCGTTTTTATTTTTCTGTATCACCTCCGGTTCCCGAGATCGAAGGGGTCCCATCACACCTCAGGCGGTGGTGTGTATGAAAAGAGCCCAGGTGGTGCCGGTTAATGAACAGTACCATATAAGGGTGTGAATTTACCCTTTGGAGCATGGGTACCTGGGATAAAATATGACTTTGTTGTTAATCATTTTCAGAATTCAAAAGGACTGTGTGATGGCTGAAACAAAAATAAAATTATGTTTTATCCTTTCATGTGGCGTCATTTCCTTTTCCAAATTTGGGCACCCCAAATGATTTTTGGAAGTCCACACCCCTGCTTCGAACTCACCTAAAAGGCAAACACATCAGTTAAGATTCATTTTCCATTCCAAGGTTTTGGAACTTGAAATTGAGAGTAAAACAATAATCTATAAACACCAGCCTACTGCCTAAAAACGTGTAACGGTAGCATTTAGCACATTACAAATATTCTTCTGAAGGCAACAAGAAACATAGGAAAAATCGGGTGCTGTTTATCAAAAAATTTAATAGGTTTTGCACACAAACAGACAGACAAACGTGTATTTTCATAATGAGACCATACAATAATATCACATTGTTCGCGATTGGCACAAAAGCATGAATGTTTTGCGAGGTGCCTCTCGCACGGTGGGTTCCCAACACACCGCACCAACATAGTGGGAATCACCCAGTGCCGCCGCTCAGGGAACAAATGGTTGGGTGTGCCGCCCACCCACCGCCACCTCCGTCCGGCCTAGAGCAGCTATGCAAATCGCTTGGTGTTACGGAGAAATTTAAAGAAACTTGAGGTGACCTTTTTTAAGCTTGATTTTTTAAATAAAAAACATGCAGTAGAATGTTCAGTTTTGATTGTTTATCCATGTTGCCAAGGTTAATGTTGGTCACAGAGAGAATTTCCTGAAATTTTACAGTTCTCCAGCGAAGAACATGATTATAAAATGACCGTATCGTTTGGCAAGCCTCCTGGATTCTGAGATGGAAAATCTAGCACAAATAATGATTATATGCTGGCAGGGATGGAGATCTATTTTGAAACAAGGGGGTCCCAGTCTGATCGGTGTCACAGGATTTCGTTATTTTTTTGTAAGAAAATATAGACACCAAGATTCGGATAGTGACTATAAATACCGTATGAAACTGTATGATGTCAGGTTTTTACACCAGCCGCGTTCGCCCCACTTTTGAGAGTGGAGGAGGACAGAATATGTTTATCCCCCCCACTCTTCATGCAGCGGCCAATAACGTTGTTCCAAGTACTAAAATATGCAAACACAAATTACAGCCACAATTTCTTTGTGAGATCTGACTGTGGATACGGACGCCCAGTTTGGTCTCTCAGGGGCCCTTCACTAGCTCGTCCTGGTGTTCAAGTCCTCTGGTGAATGCGCTGTAGCCGCTCTCTCCGTTGTATAGGGCGGTACAGGGCACTCCCGCCTGGCCTTGGCCGGGCCTCCTTTCTCCGTTTTCTTCCTCTTCCACAGGCGCAGTGTCAGGCCCCTGGCCAGGCACTGTGCTCTGTAGGTACACCCCGGCCTGGTGCATGGTCCTCGGCCACCAGCGGAGCACACGGAACAACGGCCAGTGTTGGTACAGGGAACTCCCCAAGGGAGACGGCAGAGCTGGGAGCGAATACTCCGGCCTCCCAGCTCTGCTACCCTGCACTTCCACCCGCGACTGGCTGCCGCGCGAGCCTCTGCCTCTCTCCACCTGTTAGCCAGGGTGGAGTTGGGGGTGTGGGGACAGAAGATAACGGTGAAATAGTCACCTTAATTATACCAGCTGGCCTTCTTCCGCCACTTCTTCTCTTCTCTGTCCCCCCCGCAATTACATGACCGAGGCCTGTTGATTGGTCTCACCCCTTGTTCTTGGGCCTCTATCATTCTCTTCCACCCGACTAAGATGCTCGAGATATCTTCCATCCTGAACTTTTCCCTCGTAGCCGGAGTCTCGCATTCTCTCGCTGAAGATGGAGAGCATTTCTGCTTTGGTCTCCCACTCCGGCTCTAGTTTAGAATTCCGTAGTATCCTAAGGCCATATTTGGTGAGGGCAGTGCGTTTGATGATGGACATGGCGGATAGAGCTGGTATTAACTGCCAGTTTGACATCGGGTTTCGGTAGCATTGGTAGAATAGTTTTGAGTAATTCTGAAAATGATTAACAATAAGATTCAAAGGGTATTCTAACACTAAAGGAATATTTCATTGCCGGTGCCTGGGCACTCCCAAAGGAATATAAATTCACACCCTCCGATAGTAAAGCTCGTCAGCTCTTTTCATACACACCACCGCCTGGGGTGTGATGGGAGACCCTACGATCTCGGGAACCGGAGGTAATACGGACAAATTAAAACGGCGGCAGAAACACCTTACCCGGTTCTACCCTGGATCCCAGTTTGAAGCGTAACCGTGGACCCATGGCGTTACATTTGGTCAAAATGGGTTAAATTTGACTCATCTCTTACACCTCGGGAGCCAGAGGGCTTAAATGAAAAGCATCAATGTGTTCGTCTTGACACCAGGATTGAAATACTATGCGGCATGGCCCTGTAAGATCACATTATGACTTTGATATTAATTCAAGGTTAAATTATATCCTTTCAAGGCCATTTTACATGCCATTTGAATTCTTGGGTCATGCTCATTTCTATTATACCAAATTTAGAACTGTATCTCATTTAGTTCAAAGGTTATAGACATAAACAACCTCGCAAACCGTGACCTTGGTGACCTCTGGCGACCTTGGTATTGATGTGACTTTAAAATGAATGACAGCATGCCATTTTTCAAGAGCTTTCGGAAGATGTTTAGAAACTGTATCGAACTCTTGTAGGAGCCAAGTTACACCCTGGTATTGTCAGCCTCATTTTAGAAGAACAAAATCGCCTTGCACGGGCCTAGCAATGACGCCACAACACGTTGACCTGACCTACGTGATGACATTTTTGGTCATAAGCTGTCGAATTGATCTCCCTAGAGGCCAGCAAAGTGACACGAGTCTCATCTGAATCGGCTCAGAATCATTTGCAAAAAACCGAGGGGGTTTGATCGGACCCCCAAGCGGGAATGGATGGTCCAAGCCATCCCCAACCCATTCCCATTCGAGACCGTTTAGCTATCGTTTCCACTGACATGTGTCGTACTAACAAGATTTATCAGAGAAAATTTAAACAGTTTGAACATATTAACATATTGACATAAACATATTGAACACCTAGCCGTTCAGAAGCTACCGCAGCTCGAAATAATTTACCTAAAATTACTTAATGTTCATAAGCCTCCTCTTCCATCTTCATAACAAAATTTCCGTGTGCTGTATTGTTTCGGTCAATATGGAATTTCTGAACTGAAAAATCAAAATATCAATTTTTTTAGATTCAGCATTTGCAATACTTGACATGACTTGTCAGGCTGCTCGCTGCCCCAGTTAAAAAAATTAAATATACTTCGAAAGCTGAGTGCTGAACGTCTTAATCTGAAAAGATGTAACAAAAAGCATGAATAAATAATAACTAACTAGGAAAGTGACGTCATCCGGGAGATAGGCACCGCAGTATTGTAGCATACAAACTAGCTTGTGTGCCTCAAAATAGAAAGTCTGACAGTCATGGTTAGGCGGCAGTGCACAGTGACTTCTGGCTGCCTGTAGGCCGGGTGTCGGCGGCATCGAACGAATATGATTGAGGAGTGGTCCATGCGTAAGGAGTACAGTGATGTTAATGCCTTTAAAATGAATAAACCTTCTCAGTCAATTTCCTCCTGCAGCCTGAGATTTACCTTAGACCCTCATTTTTTGAACCGTCAGAGCTATTTATCCCTCCGCCTCAAATAACCATTGTATCAGCTTAAACTTTTAGTGATGCACACACATGAAAAGTCAGCTAGTCGCCTATGTCACATTTACCGCGTGTATGGTATTGTCAATAGCGGTTTGTTTGTCAATGAAAAAATAAAAAGCTGTATCATTTACCCTGATGCTGAAAAATACCAAGGATTCCAAATCGGGACCTGCAATTTTACCCGCTAAGTGTATTCATATACCGAACTCATTTAATGAACTCACACGCATTTTGTAAGTGATATTGACACCACACACTGCAAGTGTACACACACCTAACCCATACATCTACCCATGTGCACATTTTGTCACTTGCATCTGTCCTTCCCCTCAGTCTAACAGCAGGCTCAAAGGCCACCATTCTCAGCACCACATGCGTTCGTTTTATAATCCGCCACGCGACCCCTCCCCACCGAGCTTTGAACTCGGCGCCAGCGGCGCCCAGCGGCGTGACCTTTATAACCTCTGTGCCCCGCGGGCAATCAGCATCCAACGGGAAGGCGGCTGCTGATGGAGGCGCGTTCACTTGTATAGCGAGAAATTCAGTGGAAACTTCTCCATGAGAATGATGGAGCTTTAAGCCTTAAACCAGGAGATGTATTAACATGATCTTTGTCAAGCATAACTAGCCAAATTTTGCCCTACATTGGCTTGATTATCTGCGCCACCATCCGATACTTTTGGTACCGGCGAGACAGCGGCAGTCAGCACTGGCTAGCCGACGGCCGAGTATGCTGAAGTCAGGAGAGTCGCGAGATGGGTTTCTGTTCAGTGAAAAGGTGTGGGACCCGGCCCGAAAGTAACCGAGAGAAGGAGAGGAGAGAGACGTTGGTACATACATAAAACCGTCGGACGAGCTATAGAGAGTGTGAACTAATGAGAGAGCTGCCGGAGTAAAACAGATAATATACCAGAAGAAGTTTGGAACTCAAAACATTGCCGATGTTTCAGTACATTTCACCTTTCAGACGTTATGCTTCGACTTCTAAAAGTCTTTGGTGAAACCCAAGAGTTGCAGCAATGGAATTTTGTTTGTCTGCTTGTCTAATAAGGGCACTCCTAATCTATCCACTATACTAACATGGATTTTCGAAATCTGTTGGGGGTGCCCAAACCCAGCTGTCAAAAAAAACTGTCAACTACGACAGTGTTAAGAGAACTATTGTATTATAAACACTGTACTATACACCCCCTTAAATACATGAAACGATGCTGCGCTGCCTAATATGAAAAATAAGAGATGACTGGGCATTCCACATCCAGATATAGAAACCTATACCCCAGCGCTGTAGTTAATTATTCCAAAGCTTCATTTGGCTAGGGACTGAGCACATACATAGGAAAAAAGACAGAGGAGAAAAGATATGTGTATCCACGAGTCAGTTAAAGCTTCCGCCTAGTGGGAAGACTCATCTTGTGGTACTGGCGCCAATAGCCAAAGTAGCTGCAGTATCTAAAAACCATAATTATTATGATAATGAGGCTCCTGGCCATTTTAAGGTCAGTGCAAAGGAGTTTACCTAATCGTATGAGACAAACTTCAATGTCCCCCCTTTCCGAATGTTTCACAAATGTTATTTCTCCACGTTTACTTCGAAAATTGTTTCCCAACAAATTTGGGTTGATATTTTCCATGGGCCGTCATGATCTAAGCGAGGGTAGGTGGTAGAAGCAAACACATTATTATTTGAAACACAGACCCTTATACCACACACAGAACTGCGTTATGTTTTTATCAGATTCTGAGACGCTGCATTTTTTTGTTATTATTTGACTCATAAATGTTATAATTTAACCCTGTGAAGGAATAATGGCCAAATAGCTATATTTAAGAAATTAACACGCGCATTGACGGGGGCGGGTACCCGCCTCCCGTCGGATTTTTCGGAGATAGCATAAAAACGGCGGCACGTAGCGCTGCCGTACTTGGCATATCTTTTCCCTCATCATTTTTACAACTTCTGTAAAAATTTTAAGGTTAGGTCATCTCAGGTCAGGTCACCAGCACAGGTCAAGTGACCCGACCTCAAAAAAATTTTAAGATAGCATAAGTCGGAGTAGGGTGAACCTATCCGCTTGAAACTCATATCACATAATGGCCCCACCGAGTTCTCTAAAATATGTTCCGGTATTTTGTATATCGATGACCTAAGGTCAGGAACGAGGCATGACCTCTCTATTGGAAATACATGGGAAAAATTGTTTTTACGGAATGTCTCAGTAACGGATGGTGATAGAGCATTTATTTTAGCTGCATTAGACTCACCTGGGCCTTGCAGTTCTAATGATATGCATTTTATATAATTTAACTCTGGCCTGACCGCAGGTCAGGTCAAAACCTTGATTTGACCTAGCAAGGTCAAATTATATATCATTCGATTCGGCTTGCTACGAGGATTCATATAGTTTAAGTCGTTTTGCTCTATCTTTACTTGTTCAGATGTAATGGCCGAAAAACTGAATTTACATGTGATCCCTATGACGGCATGTTTTGACCTCTCGTGACCTTAAATGTGACCTGACAAAAAATGGTTCAAATGTTTTCGATGGAGAAATGGATGGGCAGCCCAACGCCGTTTACCGTTTTTCGCTACCTACCGTGGTTCTCGAGATCTTAGGGGGCGGGTACCCGCCCCCCCGTCAATGCGAAGGTGGCTCAGACCCCCGTCAATGCGCGTGTTAAAAAATGCTTACCAATAATATTTATATGTATTCCTAACAATTATTAGGGCACACGGTGAAACAATCTCAAATAAATATTTCTTGTAATATTTTAGTGTCATTTTTGTACTCGTGCTAATTTTCCTCACCCTCAGGGGCGCCGCCACGAATTGTCGCAGGTGCTCACCGGGGGAGGCGAATTTTGAGCATATTCGGTACCTGGCAGCATTAATGACGATTGACCCAATAATTTTGGGGGGACGTCCCCCCTTGTTGGCCAACAGGGGGGGATGCGTCCCCCGTCCCCCGCTTTCGGCGCCCATGCTCACCCTCTTTCATTTTTTGACTTATGTTTGCTGGGGAAAGCAATCGACAAAGCGATCGGGCAAAACGCTTCTGGAACATCAGGCCAACAGAGTGTGAGGACGTGTGAAGGTCAAAACAGATTCTTGTTGATGTCTGAATTATCTTGCCCAAAGGCTTCGAATGGAGTTTGTCGGTTGATTCATGGAACTGTTTTTCAGGTGCAGGTGGGATCATTATAGGACCAATAGAGAACCGGTGTTTTTTATTGGGAGCGATGCCGTCCTGGATTTTTATTTCTTCGTGATGACAATGAGTAGTAGACAATGAGTACAATGAGTAGTCGTGCAACCAGCTTCTCATTTTACATTTTTGGTAACACTATTGCATATTAATAAAATGTATGGTAGGCAATCGGACTGTCACGTCATGACATGATATCAGCCACCAGAAATGTAACAGAAAAGGCTCTACTTATCAATATTGGACAGTAAGTAATATGTCGATATCTACAAGCATTTACAAATATGTACAAATGTTTGAAAATAACTGGCACCAGAGAACAAAGTTCCCAAAAAGCTGCACGTTTTGTTGATTTCAAATACTTTTTAAATGTATGAACGAATTTTGAAGTGATAAACATGCACATAATTCAGATATTGTGAATAACTTCTACTTTGCTGTATTGTATGGACGTCATCACTGCTAAGTATGGAGTATGCAATACATTCTTTTGTAGGTATGTACACAATTGCTGATTGTTCACATATGTGGCGGATCTAGGAAGGGGAAAAGGCATTTGCCCCTCCCCAAACAAAAAAAAAGATCGGGGCAAAACTGTGTTTTTGATCCCCAAAGCTGCCGACCTCTTTTTGCCCCGATTCCTTTTCAGTTTATAATCCAGGTTTTGGTGCTTCAACTCTCAACTTCAAACAGAACCAGTCAACTTCAGTGTAAACGTTGGGCCTTGTATTGCAAAACAAGCAACTCGTGGCCACATATTTGACCCCGCGACGTTTTTTTCGGCTTATCGACGCTTTGGTTTATCAATTTTGGCATACTCCCACCACGTTACGTTTTTTGTCGACTTTGGCTTGCCCCTAAACCTACCAGCTATATCTGCCACTGTCCATTATGCCTGAGGATTTCCGTTGCTTGGTAAGATATTAGGTTTTAGGTCAGATGCAGAATATGATTATAATACGTATTTGATGAACATTTCCTCTTCTTTAAGCACTTCATTAGTACTTTGCAGCACATTTTGGTTGGGGGTGCCCAAATCACCATTGGGAGTGCCCAGTTGATTATTGGGGTGCCGGGGCACCCCCAAAGAGATAGAAATTCATACTCCTGCTTCCGTTGTCACGATTCAGACAACGGAGGCAGGTGATGAGAAAAGCGACAGATAATCAAGCATACCCATCCATCTCCGTCACACTCTGCTCTGTATTTCTGAGTCTCGGGCAGCCCTAATGTTTTATTTGTCCGTTTCATACTGACGAGCCGTGCCCAGCAGGCACTGCTTGTCAGTGGTGTATGTCAGTCCCAGCAGTCAGGGCTTGTCAGTGGTGTATGTCCGTCCCAGCAGTCACTGCTCGTCAGTGGTGTATGTCAGTCCCAGCAGTGACGGTTCGACAGTGTTGTGTGTCAGCCCCGGCAGTCAGGGCTTGTCGTGATATATGTCGTCCCGCAGTCACTGCTCGTCAGTGGTGTATGACATTAGGGCACTGCTCGTGTGGTTTGTGTCAGCAGGCACGCTCGTCATTGGTGTGTGTCAGTCCCAGCAGTCACTGCTTGTCAGTGGTGTATGACATTCCCAGCAGGCACTGCTCGTCAGTGGTATATGTCAGTCCCAGCAGGCACAGCTCGTCATTGGTGTGTGTCAGTCCCGGCAGTCACTGTTTGTCAGTATCGCTGAACAGCAGAAAGACCGTTGACGATCGGGCAGAAGCGACACTGCAGCAGCAGGCGGCGGGGTGACCTTGAGATGGCGGCGACCGATACAGTGCGGTGCGGTGACTCCGCCCCTGTAAACTCCCTGTTTTCCTGTAACACGTCACGGAGGGATCCGTCAGCGCGTCGCAGGCCGGGTCGGCCGCTGGTCCTACACCTGCTGTACCGGGCCTCCTCACCACTGGCCTCTATCCTCGGCAGTGCAGTGAAGCCTTACCCAGTTGCATAGCCGATTCGGCCCAGTTTATTTATCCGTTTTGATAAGACACACGCAGCAATGGTTGATAAAATCAAGCCCCTTCAAGTTGTTTGTCAGTATTACGTCATAACGGTTGGACGGGCATAACAACATAACAGCATAACAGATACGCCATAACAGCATTGGAGAAATTACACTTTTTGAAGGCTCCAAAAACCTATTTAAAAGCTGGATCGACGAAAGCCAGGTGCTTGAATAGAAAACTCAATCACTTTTATTATTGTAACCATAAATAACTTGGAGCAAACTCCGGTAGAGAATATTATTTTTCCAAAGTTTCTCAAGTGTGTCAAAATGATAGCAGTTTTAGCACTAATATTTTTTTACGGTTAGGCCTGAACATACTAGGCTGTCTATTTTTATTGCTCGTGTTGCCATGGCAACGCCCAAAAACAACAACACAAAACACATTTGAATCGATTTCATCGTGGTAATCCGATATAAAACATGAACATAAATACATGCATGACTACATTAAGATATTAAGCAGGAAAACTCGCCCTTACTAATGGGTTTTACTACTGGGTAGTTGAGGTAGGTATGCAGGCATTTGTGTGCAAATTTTCATTGGACATAGGGACAGGGACAGAACAAGCTTATCTCATACCACTAGACATATAGGTACAGGAATGGAACAAGCCTATGTTATACCATTGGACATAAGTACAGGTACAGAACAAGCCTCTGCCATACCACTGGACATAGGCACAGGGACGGGACAAACCTATTCCACGTCATGGAGTATTGTGTGGTGGGACGTGCCTGCGACGTTTCCACATTTTCTTTAGGAATGAGCCAATCGCTGGATTTAACTGACGCTGACCCACACAAAGGGAGAAAGCGAGGAAGAAACCCGAAATGAGAAACAATATGTTTGGTTTTCATCAAGGCGCTGGATGGGCCTCGTTGATCACAGGGGCCTCGTTGATAACTCACTTGCCCATCACTTCCATCAAGAAATAAATATTTCTCAGTTGTTTTGAAAACCATACCAGATGTTGGAATCACATGATGTGGACAAACCTCACTCTGTTTCAAAGACTTTAATGACAAATTATATTACATCTCATTGAGGCATGCTAAATGTCATTTAGGGGACCTACAACGAGATCAGAGCTCGGGACACTCCGGCTGTGAACGAGTGAGCTTACCTCTAAATCTTCTTAAAATTCTAAGTTTGTTTTTACTGATAGGTGTTGTTTTTATGAAAATAAACAATCTCCTCTCTTTCACCTTTCAACCACTTACCTGCACACTCACTCAGAGGCGCTCACCTAAGTACTCAAAACCAAATTCCTCACCCACCCACCCACCCACCCCACTCACTCACTCAATTAGAAACCCACGCGTCACCTAAGCACTCAGAACCAAATTACTCACTCACTCACCCATTCACTCCCAGGCTTATGGAAACATGCGTGTGCAGTGTGCACACACGATCACGGAAACAAGGCTGTTGAAACCAGCAGTCTTCCGGCGTAACTAAGAACGGTAATACCAAGCTAAAGCGATGGAGACGCTATTAATTAAATGCGAGGACTGCAAAATTAACAGGTTATCATCAGGTAAATTATTTCTATAATTTCATTTTGTCTTTTCCTCCATAATTCAAAGCGAAATATCACCTGAGGAAATCAGCATTTCCGTTTCCTTGCCTAAAATGTATCAAAATACTTTCTTCTTAACGAGAGGCACCTACAGTTTTGCATTCCCAGATTCCTTTTGGAGGGTTTACTTCACTAAATAATGTCCTTGGTTTTTACTGCCAGATCCTTCATAATTGCTTCCAAAGGAAGACAACGGAGAAATACTTCATAATCAAGAGCCTGAGTAAAGGGGTGGTCGTCGCCTATCGACAAGAATCTACATAAAAGCGGTTGTCTCATATAATGTATGCATTGTAATCTATTAACGATTCAGCGAATATAGCCGTATCTGTTGAAGCTGTCTGTTGTCTAGCGTTCTGGTTGAAATCCAATACAATCTGTAGTCTGGGATGTTTCTGGGAACATAGGCGTAGGAATCGGAGAACCAGGAGGCCACTGCCCCTCCCCCTTGCCCACTTTTCTGTGCTGAACCCCTGCAACGGATATACAATATCAGCAACCGTAATATAGAACAAGAAACCCAAACGGGCCTGATAGTTTGTCTGGGACGGGAGCGAGGCAAGACCGGCTGCCTTCCACTACGAAGTGGAAAAGCACCACGGAGCTATTTAACCCTTGCCCCGGTGGCGGGTACGAGCCACTTCGCCCTGGTGGGGGGCTAAAAAGACCCCACGATCTCAAAACTAAGAGAGCTAGAAAAAGCGCAAAACGGCAATCGAAAGCTCTTCGAAAATTATATCGAAAATACTTCGGTCATTTTTCTTGTCAGGTCAATATCAAGGTCACCAGAGGTCAAAATAGGTCAAAATCGCTAATATGAGGTGTGCTAAGAAACCTCATATATCTTAGAAACTATGATAGCTAGAAACATTTTTCTAACACCATTCGAAAGCTCTTGAGATGCGCTTTCATTACAGCGGCATTCATTTTCGTGTCAGGTAAAGTCTAGGGAGCTACAGGTCACTAAATATTGGGCATTTTCTTGGGAATGTCCATAGCCACCATGCATAAGGGCGTTTACTTTTTCGCTAATAGCTTCCAAACCAAACAAGATACAGCTATAGTTTATGCACCATTGCAATCCTCTTGTCAATACGAATCGAATGATATATGATATTGCTATGCCAGGTCAAATTTAAGAGTTTGACCTGACCCAGGTCAACGGTCTGACCCAACTTGACCTGGTATAGTCATGATGTATATCATTTGACTTCGGTGGGCCCAATATGTGGTATGAGTTTCAACTTGATCGATTAACCCTTCTTTTAGTTATGCGGTCCTAAGTATTTTTAGGTGAGGTCACTTCACCTGGCCTGGTGACCTGACCTGATATGACCTTGAGCCAAAATTTTCAGGAAAGATGTAAAATGATGGAGGAACAGCTAAAGTTTCGCTGCGCGCCGCCGTTTTTTGGTCACTTCGAAAACCCGAGGGGGCCTAAAAGACCCCCACCCGGCGAGGTTAATGGAAGGAGACGGCGGGAAAGAACTGTAGAAGTCACGCGTAGCAATACCAAGTGTAGGCCGATGTGTATGCGTGCCTTATTTTATTAACACCAAATAAGCGGTTTTGTAACTATTTGTAACGGCCCCTTTGGGCTGGGGCCCCCTTGAGGTGGCCCCCTCTAAGGCTGCCTCCCGTCTTTTCGAACGGTTCCTACGCCTCTGTCTGGGAAAGTTATATATCTGGCAAATCACAAACAGTTTTGATGCATGACCTAAGGAGCTTCAGCCCTTGAGTTTCAACGTCGGGCAGCTGCAAAGCCAGTATCTGTCTCATCTAAAGGTTCGTGTGAGCAGGTAAAGCTATTCATATCTACAGCAGAGCCATTTCGGCATTTGCTTGCCTTGTTCGACGTGTTGCACCTGTCTGCAAAGCTGAGTAAACAGCTGTAAAACCGGACCCCTTAAAATATTACCATACTGGCATTATGTCTGAATGAATGATCTGTACGGATGGCACTTGTAAAGGTGTGCGCGATCAAGTCCCCGTCGTTATCCAGGGTCAGCCTCAGGGGAAGGTGATGCTTCACCACAGTCCTCCACTGGGTGATTGTCAGTCGGCCCAAATCAGTCCGCTTCATAGCGACTGACTCAGTAGTTAGCACAAGTCTGGTCAGTAGTCCAGTCAGTCGTATTTCACAGTTGCAGGAGCTCGCGTCACGTGGAAGCTGCAGTTCCAGTTCCGATTATAATGCTTCCAGCCTCCTGGTCTCTGGACCGGCCGATCTGTACTGTTCCTGTGTATCATTAGGGTGCTGACTGATGTTTGATTGTTCGGGTGCAGGACTCTGAGGTGGTGCTAGGAGTCGAACATGCTACATGCATGGTTCACGTGTTCAGGGCACCTGTTTTCGTCGGGGCTTTTGGTTTTTGTCTAACTTATATCTACAATGCTTCCAATTAGGCTGTAGGAGAGCCGTGGACTGTATGTACGAGTGTTCTCCAGGACAGTCGTCATGTTTTATACGAACATCCTCTTCTTCCCTGAGTAAGAAAAGAAATTCGTGCTGGCACACTCTTGGCATCTAGTTAGTGTGCCTCATGTTTTGGAAAATTACATAGGTGGGAGACGATTCAGTTAATGGGCTGAATAGCCTCCCCAGAGTGGGTGCATACTTTCAGGCAGTTTCTGCAAAAGCAATTCCAGCATGATATTTCACTTTCTGTCGCCTCATTCTCAGCTCTCCGTGCTTCACTACGTCCTGGTTGCAGCGGTGGCTTCAGTTGGGACGACAGGTGCCGAGCACCGCCCTGTTACGGTGACCCGTGCACCGTATATGAGCAGGCAAGGTCAGCGCACCCGGGACGGCGCCGGCCAATGAGGGCCGATCGCGCGCCGTCCCGCCCCTTCGCCACGGCGCGGGTCAGCACGCGCACCTGTGCCTGCCCAGTACGGCGGTCTGGTGGGTCGGCGAGGTGTCCCCACTGTAACTGCAGGTGGCGACAGCGCGGCAGCTGACTGTGAAGTGTGGCCCCTAACCTGACTCTGAGGTCACGGACAGACGGAGGGAGGTCAGGTCACCCGAGCCCGGCCGTTTGGAGCTGTAGCAGGGTGAGTGTCTCGCATGTATGAGAGAGTCTGATCAGAAAATTACAGTTCGATAGCACTCGGCTCAGCTAACAGGGCTGCAGGATGAGTCAAGCGCACCAAAGCATCGACTCCGACCGAGTTAACTGCTGCTCGGTAAACAGCGATAGATAAATGTAGCTGTGTATGAATAAATAGCTATAAATAAAATGTTTCTCGGCAATAAACGACCACTCGACAAACGTCACAGGAGTCGCTCCCGGAGTCGGTCCCGGGGTCAGTCCCGGAGCCGGTCCCTGAGTAGGTCCCGAGGTCAGTCCAGGAGTCGGTACCGGAGTCAGTCCAGGAGTCGGCATCCGACTGCTTGGCACTGCCAGCAACATTAGATAACAGCAGTAACAACTGGTGCCGCTCCAAAATAGAACAATCATACAATACCTTCATATAACACGAAGAACACCTCAGGTTTGTACGAAATGTATCACTTGTTTTGTAACCAATTGTTTTTTCAAGTGATCGAGAGATAATATTTTAATTCAATCAGCTACATTATTAGCCATTAGCTTACCTACACATACGTTACATACAATTAGCTACATCTATGAGGTAACAGCCGTAATATACTGAGCATCATCCCCGGCCTGCAATGTATTATGCAATTATATTATTTTGACCAGGACTACACTGTACAATTCTCCTCGATGGGAAGCTTTATCAGGAGAAAACATTCAAAACTCTAGCATTGGAAGCAAATGGAAACAAAAGAAGCAAGGGGCTTATAGCATTACCTTGTATTCATCTATTATATGGATCAATATTCATAAGATTATCATACACAACTTAACCCAGCTCCAGTAGGCCTCCAATCCACCCCGTGGGTATTCGAAAAAACCTCCTTCAACCTCAGTTCTTATGCGGCATAGCGAAAAAATGCGCACCATGGTGAGGAGCAAAGTATACATTAGCGACATTAGATAGTTCATACATTAGATACTCTATGATAAATGATAAGGAAACTACATCGATCACTTTTTGACTCAGGTCGGTAGATCACGTCACTCAGTCACGACAAATCAATGAAGGAGAGGTTAGACGATGCACTTTGGACTCTAGTGTGGGACTGGGTCGAGTAACACTCAATCTTTAGGCGTCATTCGATTCTTTTAATTGCAGAACATCAAATATGTATGACATGGACATACTAGGTCAAACTGCAAGATAACTTGACCTAGGGTCTGGTTAAGGTCCTATCTGACCTGGCAGTCAATTTGCATGTCGATAGACTCACAATGATAATTGAAACACAAAGGCATAAAAATGAAAACTTTATCATCTCTTTCTACGAAGTTATTGGCCAGAGTCTGAAAACCTACTTAGGCAGTCCCATATGACCTTTCAGAGGTCACAGGTCCAAACTTGCAACATGATCCTGGAGAGTGGTCTAAGTTACCACACTTTTGTGATCAGGAAGTTTGTCTAAGCTTTACCTACAAAAATAAAATTGTTTTTTGGCAAATTTCCGTTTTCTCATGCACTTCCAATGCATAGGCCACCAGTACCTGACTGTTTGTCATCGAACAGAAACATCCCTTTACCACAATTCGTGTTAGCTGATGGGGCTATTATGTGATATGAAAATCAGATCAGTATATCAAACCCGTTTTCCTTGGTGCCATTTGAAATTTATTTTGAAGTGACATGACTTGACCTGGCCTGGTGACGTGACCTAACATGACCCAAACCGTCTTTAAGTTGCATAATCGATCAAAGAAAGGTGTGCTAAGTACGGTGGTGCTTCGCGCTGTCTTTTTTATACGGTTGGAAAAAGCTGAGGGTGTTTAAACACACCCAAACTTGGGTGAGGGGTGGCCCTTTTCCATATCTGGTTAGAAAGAGAAGCAGTTTCTTCGAAACTTTTTAATGGGACCACTTGAGATGCCCAGTCAATTGATCCTTTTTCTTCCTCTTTTCGATTGAGCGCTGAGGAAGCAGAGAGTTTCCCGTAGTTCCTTCTTCGATTTATCTAATGTATACTTGGCTCTTGTCCAACGAGTTTTCTGGCTGCTCGCTGTGAACCAGTGCACGGGTTGGTGTCCCTAAATGCAAATTCTCCGTTAGGCATTTTATAAATATATACCAATACAAATACAGTGCTCACTGAGGTGGTGACCGATTAAATGTCAAAAGGGAAGATATCTACAAGTCACAATTGCTTAAGTTAGCCTGCGTTTGCAGTTAGAGCCAAGCGTAAAATGTTATGGGCTTCCGTTTAAAATCAAACTCATAATATTTTTAGATACACCTACAACGTTGATGGTATCACTTACCCAACTAGTGACGTGGCTAGGTAGCATGGCATCGTGTCACGCCCAACTCTCTGGCCAGGTCCAATATTTCGAATGGACGGAATGTGGGAAGCCTTTGTGGTTGGCTTTTGCGAGCGTTATGCCCCCCTCCATCACCCCAGACTCCTCCCTTCATGAATGTCTTGCTTGCCTCTGCGTCATTTAAGGGCTGATGAAACAATGAAGCTGCTGCTCAGGCTGACACACGCAATGCAGACAGCAAAGCTGCCGGCCCGTCATCGACGGCCTTTTTAGGCTAGCTGATGTCTGTAGGGTGACTCGTCTATGATTGTGCATTCGATGTGCATTCATAACAGGAAATATTCAACTAGGTGAACATACCATTCGAACAAGCAGCCAGTAAAAGTACAGGCCTGTAGAAAAGAACAGGATGAGGTGGGTACGAATGGCTGTTTTTCAATAGCTGAAGTTCCTCCCTGAAGTCCCTTTAACACACACAATGGAGGGGGCCTCGGAGGCAGCCCCCACCAATTTCTCCGAGGTGGCCGGAGAACTGCTCGTAGCCAAAAAATTGTACTCGGCCATATTTGAGAAAATTGAACAGCGCGTCGATTGGTAAAATAATTTTGAATATTTCTCTCAAAACAGTTGTTATAGTGTTAGTTATAGTGTACATTATAGAATAGTATACCATATTGTGGCGCCGTAGGTCAATGACCTTCAATGACCTTGACCCCAACATTTAAGGAAATATTCTTTGCGACTCGACCTCTATGACCCTGACCCACCTTTAGCTTATCGCCGTCTTTTTCCCGAATAATCACGGTACTTCCCCATAGGTTCCCAGCACGGCCAAGATTCTCAATCTGTCTCCACTGAAGGGGCTAGCGTATTCACCCCCCCCCTCCCTCCCCCGTCACACACTTAAGTTCCCCCTCCCCTGCACAAATCATTACAAATAATTGCAAGACACAGCGAGGACGGGAGTAATGAATCCAAGAGATTCCAATAAATGTTGCTTCATGAACACAAAATACAACTGCAGCGATTTTAAATTGCTTGAAACCTTCCTCATCCGCCACGAGACAAATCCAGAGGAAGGAATCAACAGCAAGCATTTGACCTTGATGACCTCATTTCACTTTGAAGATATTAACCTAGGTCGATTAAAATTGGACATTATGTAGGTCACTATAGCCCCCACCCGCATCTCATCCAGCATTTTTCTAAGCCTCTTAGTTTCCGAGATCCCAGGGGGCCTACCAGTCCCCCTCCAGTGCGCGTTAGTGTCAGAGCCTTCTCCAGCGCGGGTGTTACAGAGTGAGAATTGGTGACGCCGTGCAGCTTCGGCTGCGGGCGCGTGGTGGAACTCCAGTAAAGACTGCGGCTCCAGTTCCGGTCGGCCAGCTACTACTCCACTGGCACGTAGTAGTCAGTGTCGGTCACTACACTGTCGGTCGTACTTGTGACAGGCACCGCATGGAAAAGCCATTCCAAAGGCATACCGGATTTGTTATCGAATGAGATGTCTGTTGTAGAGGCCACCGCTGTCGATTTACGAAATGAATGGAGATGAGACCTGGCGGGTTGCGACAGTAGGGTTCGGTTTGCATGTCTATCGCTGAAACTGGTGGGACCCGCACCGTGGGCCGTCGCTGTGGTCCGCAGTTGCGTCACCGCTGAAACTCTCGGGGTTGGCGCAGGACGGCACCGGATCGCACGGATGCATTCTCGGCACGCAGGCACCAAATAGAGGCAGACAAGGCGGCGATCCTGGCCGAGATATGGCAATGAGTAACTCACACCAGAGGCGACGTCCAGAGCCCCGCGGGCTCCGTGCTGTCCTGCTATAATGATATGCTAATCACACTGGGTCGCTGACTACCTGCCGGTGGACATGGCGATTCGACATTGAATCGGAACATCACCATTGGAATCGCTCCTAGCTGTTGACTGCCACTTTTGAAATCAATAGCGAAAATACCAGAGGTCGGAAAATCTGCCAACTTGCCAACAATGCTGGTGACAAAAATAGTAACTCGGTGACAAACTAGTCACAATATTGCACACCTCCGCGTGAGAAGTTGACGCTCAGCCTTTAAATACGATATTTAAGATTTGAAATGACTCAGAGAGTTTGGCAAATAACCTTTTGGTACCAAGGCTCAATAGGCGTGTGCCCTAAGCAAGGAGTACTCTGGCTCCCGGAATCCATTCCAACAGGGAAAGAGTTGGCGACGCCATATGACCCTGGCTGTTGGTACCTTGAGAAAATCCCCAAAATTAAATATAGGGTAGTGTCTGGATTTAATCTGATATCACAACCACCCTGTGACCTGAGCTAGTAGCCTTGCTCCCTCCTTAGAGGGCTGAGGCTATCGGGAGAGTTCTGGTGGCATTTATATGCTCTATAATTGAGATTTATCACCCCCCCCCCCACCCCTCTAACAGCGGGCACGTCGCGATCGTTCGAGGCAATCCCCAAAGCGATCGCAGCAGAATACGATATGAATGCGATATAGCTTCAATATGGCAATGAGCTGTTTGTTCTGGGGATCATGGCATTGGATCTTATTCAAACCAAGTATAGATATACGGTAAATGACCAAAACTAATGCTTGTTCTCTTTCGGGTAGAATTGAAATATATTTATGGTGGACTGACTGACCATGGCAACTGTGAGCAAACGATTATCTGGTGTTCCCTCTCTATCCTCTCACTACATACCTACTTATACATCGCATCATCCATACATCATCGCTGTAAACATAATGAAAAACCTGCATACATCGTATTTATGTATGAATGTATGTATATTTCTAACATCCTCATAAAGGAGAGGCTTTTTACATTTCATCGTCGAATGGGTGCAGCAGGAGAAAAAAGATGATAAAAATATAAAATCGTAAAAAGCACAAAAATTACATAACATACAATAAAAGAAAGGTGACCACGCCCAGGACAAACCTAAAACAGACACACTATTTAACAAACATATATCCTTTTAACGCTAAAGTGTCTTCCAGAAGCTTTGATACATCTCCACAGTAAGCAAGATCCTCACATTGGGATGCAAAATCAAGTTGGGGGAATAATCAAGCTTTTGAAATGATTATATGGGTAGGCAACCTAATTATAGGGGGATGGGTGGCTTAGTGGATAGCATCAAAGTCTTCTACGCCACCGGTCCCTGATTCAAGTCCAGGCGGAGCCTCTGAATGAGTCGATCTGATCCCCCAAATCACTCCCAACAGGGTGAGAACTGGCTACATCGTATAACCTTAGCATTTGGTGCGTCGTTAAAAGGAATGAGGTGGACTTATCTCTTAACAGAACAGCTTTTAATGTCTGCTCTACTGAAACCAGCTGATCTAAGGCTACGACCACTAGTTTTTTATTGTTTAGTCACCAGATATGGTGTTTTTCCTCACACAAAAACGTGTCGTGCAAGTTAGACACGTGGGCATCGGTCAGATGTTTTTGTGGTGATTCATAACTATTTTCATGGCATTGCGTGAGTATGCGTCTGATTTGGACCAGCGGTAGGACATGCCGAACAGAGCTCGGGAGTCATCGTCATGACTCCATGACGTCATGGCACCATGTCATCGTCATGTCACCATGAGTCGTAGGTGCTGCCGCTAATGTGACGTTGATTCATATTAGATAGCCTCCTTATAAACCCCATGCCTTTCTTGGACGTTGCAAGTAGTTGGATGGAGATCTTGAGTTTTAAGGTCAGCTGTGTTATTTACTTTCAACATTTTCAGCCTCCAAAAACAAAAGAATTTGTTTCGACTAAAAAATAGCCAGAAAGGACGTTGAACCCACACACAGGGGCTGAAAACCCCTGCAATGCTATCACTTTACTGCTCAAATGAGTATGCTATTACGCGTAAAACAAACTTATAAGCAGACAGGCAGTCATTTACTGCGACTGTTTTCTGTCCGATAAATCGTAAGTATCCTGGCTATCCCTCTTACAACCTAGCCGCAAGGCCAGCAAATACGTACGTATTACTCGATGTTCCACGCATCGGGGGCAATACATCTAACAAAATGCATTCACCGGCCAGCAGTATTTCCAAGATATGAGCCAACGACAGATACGTCTGTCTTTGCCCGTGGTGGCCGTTCAAAGGACAACTCCAACCAAGACCAGCTCAGTCGACGTCATCCACCTCCTTTGTTAAGGCAAAACAACAGTCGATATCATCTCCTTTACTGTTACGCAAAGCAGCAGGAAGCTTTCTTCCTCAGGCTGTCCAAAATCAACATGTAAGTCTCGCAATACCGGGATTTACACTAACCACATCACTCAACCAGTGCAAGCTCAGCAATGAGGGGCTTGCGACACCGCAGCCTGGGTTAACTTGTCACTGCCCCGCTGCAGACTGTGTGGGTCTCGGTATGGCGGATCCCGCCCCTGGCCTCTGCGTAATACCCGCCCCCCGCCTGTGCAAAGTACACACCTGCCCGAAGCCTCTGCGTAGAACCTACCCATCACCTCTGCAACAGTACCCGGCCCTTGCCTCTGCGTAGTAACCGCCCATCGCCTCTGCAAAGCATCTGCCCGTTGCCTCTTTGTAGTACCCGCCTGTTGTCCCTGCACAGTATCTGCGAGATGACTTACTCGACGACCATTGACCAAACACTCAGCTTGTTAATTCCTCCATTCATAGTCTTCGCTCTGTTGACGCTCCCCGTTCTACAAATAATGGCTAACGAAGTTGGTAAGATGTTGATGAAAGAGAGCCGATGTGTACACGTCGATAGGATTTCGACAGAAACTCCACACGGTGCTAGCGAATCTGCTCTTCTTTAGAGTCCAGATTTTCTACAAATCCGTTGGCTGTTCAGGGTTTGCTTAATGGCTCAATGTTTTATCTACAATCTCAGCCAACAACGTTGAAATTGGTAGCATGTTCGAGCTGTATGTAACTTTGTAGGCGAAACAATCCGGGACGTCCCCGCTTGCAACGTTTAACCATAATTATGTAGTCTCTAATAAACCCTCAGAAGTGGGCTTATGAAAAATTCCAATCGGCAGAATAATAGAAGTGTTCAGCTGACCAAACAGCATATTACATCCAGGGGCGTAGCCAAGGGGGGTGGCAGGGACAACCGCGCCCCCCCCCTGAGGGCCCGAAGGTCCCCCTGAGGACATGGGCCGCGCGAAGCGCGGCTCGCCCGCACTATGCTATGTGGCCAAATTTGAAACTTCATACCAGACAGGGCCCTCTTAAGCCCTCTTCAGCACTATATTCTGTAACAATCAGGGCCCTTTTTACCCATCAGGGCCCTTTTGGCGCTGTCGCAGGGGCCCTTTTTGGGGCGCTGCCCCCCCCGAGCGAAATCCTGGCTACGCCCCTGTCTACACCTAGATCTACCATCAAAAAAATGTTACGCTCAGATTGACCTCTTCACAATAGTTCAAAACACACTAAAACAAACACTTATGGTATGAAATTGGATAACATTGCATTTTCGGAACGTCTTGTAGATGTAGATGTAGATGTAGGTAGAAGAAAAGAGGCCCCGCAAGGCCTGTGACTTCCAGCCGCTCGTTAGGGAAAAAGCGGAATAACTGGGAATTTTCTGTGGGATGTTTCATTGGATCGCAGGAAAACATTTAAAGCTCCCAAAATACTACGGTTTATACTACACATCATATTGTTGACTCTGCCAGAGTGAATCCAGATTCTTCTTAAATACCTCCACTGAATTGGCCTCTACAATATGTCCAGGCAGGTTATTCCAATTGTTGCAGGCACGAATCGGTAGGTGGAATCGCCTCACCAGCGTCCTTGCTTGTTGTTTTTTCAGTCTATAGACGTGTCCTCTTGTTCCGTAGCTTGAGTCATGTAGCTTCACTAGGCCTTCAGCTTTGATTTTGCCAGTAACAAGCTTGTAAATACTGATCATGTCACCACGTATTCTACGGTACTTTAGACTTGGCATCTTGAGCTGTCTCAGTCTGTCGTGGTAGGATAGGTCCCTTAAGCCTTTAACCAGCTTGGTTGCTTGGCGCTGTACCCTCTCCAGCATTTTCTTGTCGCCCTCAAAGAATGGGCCCCAGATACAGTTTCCATACTCTAGGGAGGGCCTCACAATTGCTTTGTACAGTCTCGATACCATGTTTGCATCTAGAAAGCTGAAAGTTCTTCTGATGACAGCGAGTAGACCTCTGGCTCTTTTTACTACTCCAGCTGCATGCACATGGAATTTCAGTTCACTGTCCACTTGGATGCCCAGGTCTTTTTCGACCTGGGATGTTCTTAAGTTGACTCCACCTATGGTATATCTGTTAGGTTCTTTCTGGTTACCAAGGTGTAGGACAGAACACTTCGTCAAGTTCAGTGGGAGCTGCCAGATCTGGGTCCATTGGAAGATGGCATCCAGGTCAGCTTGGAGCACCAAAGACTGGTCTGAAGTTTTGACAGATCCAAACAACTTCATATCATCTGCAAACAGCATTGAATGGTTCCGGACAACCTGGGGGAGGTCATTAATAAACACCAAGAAGCAGAGTGGGCCTAGGATAGATCCCTGAGGTATCCCACTGGAGATATCCGTCCACATCGAGCACTGCCTGTTGACACTCACTTGTTGCTTTCTGTTGGTGAGGAAGTTCTGTACCCAGCTCAGAACATTGCCTGAAATGCCATATGCATGCAGTTTGGAAATCAGCCTGGCATGTGGCACGCATCGAATGCCTTTCGAAAGTCGAGGTATATTACGTCAATTGGCTCACCTTTGTCAAGAGACTCAGTCCACTTTTCCAAACAAGTCAGCATTTGCGATTCACAAGATCTTCCTGGGAGGAAACCATGTTGGTAGGGCGAAATCAGATTGTTTACCAGGAGATGTTCCAGTATAGCTTGTTGGACGAAATATTCCATCGTTTTGCCAATAATACAGGTCAAGCTGATAGGCCGGTAATTACTGGGGTCACTCCTTGAGCCTTTCTTGAAGATTGGTTTCACTAATGCTACCTTCCACTGCCTAGGAAGTTCCCTGCTGTCAGAGATCTGGTGAACAAAGTTTCCAAGGTCCACTGAGCACATCTGCACACTTTTTAGAAGCAGGGGATGGATTCCATCTGGACCGGGTGATTTTGCCTCATTGAGGGCTTTGAGCTTCTTCTGGATTTGGGCTTGCGAGATCTGGATGGCTGTAAGTTTTCCCCTGGTGAACAGAGACCATCTGTGGAATATTTGTCCTGTCTTCCTTTGTGAATACACTCTGAAAGAAAGAATTTAGCACTTCTGCCTTCTCAAGATCGGTTTCAGCCAGTGCTGCAGTCTTCGTCCTCAGAGTTTCTACATTTGACCTCACTTTAAGCTGCTTGTTGGCATAGTTCCAGAAACGCTTGACATTTGTTTTGGTGGACTCTGCAATATGTTGCTCCAGGTCAGCCTTTAATTTGCGAGTGAGCTTGCGCAGCCTGTTGTTGGTTTGTGAGTATTTGATGTAGTCGTTTTCCTGCTGTGTCAATTGATAGGTGTGCCAGAGCTTTTCTTTTTTCTCCTGAGCGTCAGTGCAGCATGGTTCATATATATGTTCTTTTTCTTTCTGGGAATCCTAATGGGAACTTCTTGTTTCACAACACTGTCCAAACTTGCCTCAATGATGTCCCAAGACTCCTGAACACCTTTACCAGCAATTTTCTGTTCCAAGTTTAGGGTTTCTAGTTTTTCTGGATTTTGTTGAAATCTGCTCTGCTCCAGTTTAGTTGCGTGCCACCATGTTCCCCGATATATATCGATATATCGATCTGAAGACGTTCCCGTTAGCGAATTTCATACCATAGGTGGTGGTTTTAGTGTTTTTCGAACTATTGTGAGGAGGCCAATCAAAACGTAATATTTCTTTCAAAGAATGCCTCACATACAGTCAGTGCTTAGACAGTTAGACCTACCATTTATTAACCACAATTATATTTTCTTATTATTTTAATTTCCGCTTCCGTAATTCACTCATCCCAACTGACAAGATTTGGCTCGACACAAATGGTATGTCTATGAGGGATGCCTTATGCCCATTTTTATTCAATATGGTAGCCAAAGAGTTAATGGATGCAGCTTGGACAGTTTCTTCCGGGAGGGTGTTCCACTCCCTGATTGGTTTTAGAAGAAATAGTTCAATGGTGTTGTGTCCCACTGTGACGTCCCAAAACTGCTGGCTGTTCCCATAACGTAAACTTTATGGTAATTACTTCCATTCACGTGTTAACTCGTCCACAGCTACCATCCCATGGTCAATTTTGTAGACCATTGTTAGCCATGTCACTTGTCTTTTCTCGAGAGATGGCCACTTGAGTTTCTTTATCATCGCTGAAACGCTCGAAATTTTGCGATAGTCCCGTGTGATCCAAGCACCTTCCAATGGCAAATAACAGAGAGCACCACCGATCACATCTGACCTGTGCTCTGTGTGTCCGTCAGAATGGCTGCCCGGGGGCTCGCGCTGCTCTGTCTGCTGGCCTCCAGCGCTGAGGCCCTGCTGTCAGGGATCGCCCCGCCTCCTCACCCCCTGCTGGGACCACCACACCCTCTGCACCACCTGCTCTCGTCACCCTACTCCTCGCCGCTGCCGGCGCTGACCGCGGAAGCAGCAGCAGACTGGTCACACCCGGCGGTGGGCGTTCCTCAGGGTCGCAGCGTCCCGCCCCACCCAGCGCCCTTGCTGGCCGGGGCCGGCACCGCCTCCCACCAGCTGACCCCTCAGGCGGGCCCGGTGAAGAGAGGCACTGTGTCGTCGCTGCCGCCGCTGCTGCCCCCGCCGCCAGTGCTGGAGGCCAATGCCAGCTTTGGCTATCAGTTTGACGTCAGGTTAGTCAGAACTGAGTCACTATTAGTTTGGCGTCAGGTTAGTTAGAGCTTAGCCAATGCCGCTTCTCAGTCTGAATGCTCGGACTCGTTTCAACTCTTGACTACTTGACTAGAAAGTCAGAGAAGAATCATAGCGCACCAAAAATTGGCAACTTTCCGCAAAACTAGCTTCTAAAGCAAAACAATTAACAAGTCGTTGGCAACGGTCAAATGGATAGATGGATAGTCGCCCATGGATAGAAATATTTTCAAAGAGTCAGTTTCCTAACTGACAGTCGCCATGTCTCTCCCAATTGCCTCAGCTGCTTGGCTATCAAAATACTGAGGCGGTCAGGTATCAGAGACACATGCTGTCATAGTTCCTGCGTCACAAGGAACTCGTCCAAGTTCGACCAATCACAGCGCAAGTGTTGGGAGCTCGCTAGCCCATTAGCCGAAAATGAAATGGTGGCCCGGTACCTCTCTGCTATCGAAGGGTTAATAAATCCCACGCGACGGGTGTCTGCAGTGTGTTGGACCTGCTCTATCTGTTTGAAACATTGAGACCAGCACCTATGCTTCTATGTATTGATAATATCACAATGCTTAGTTAGTAGTCTAACTACTTTATATTTGAGGATAAAGTCATGGTTATCATGAAATGACACCTTTCATATGTGCCGGTTATTTATATGACAAAATCCAGGCGTAGAAAATAAGAAAGGAAAATACGAATTTTACGGAAAATGTAGATCATTTAACAGAATGTGAGAAATAATGTCGAATATGATAACTACGCATACTCGTCTTGTCCTTGGTCACCCATCATGCACAGCCGGACTCCTTTAACGAGAGCAATGGGCGCTCTCGGGTGCAAGTTCAAACTGGAATAGATTTGTTTCAACCTAAGCTCCATTAAAAAATGAAATTTCTAAATTTTGAAAATTGTGGGAAGAGGGTAGAAAATGTATGTACTTTTTATTGTTTGATTTTAGATTTTCCAAACTATTCGCCTCGTTGTTTGATTTACGCAAAACTTGTGCCTATTGCCAGATTACTGATGCGAAACTTTAATATTTTTCAGCTACGTGAAAATTCAAAATATAATGACGGTTCCTGGGCAGGAACTATATGGTAAAATATACATCTAAATGTAGCCATTCTTCTGCCGCATATATCAACAAACGTCAAGTACTGCCTGAAATTTTTGGCATCGCTGTAAATGGTACAATGAAACTAAAATAAGCAGAGTTTTTGGTGCCGTCCGAAAAACCCGAAGGAGCGTTCAACAACCCTCCCCCACTGGGGCAAGGTTTAATGCCTGCCTTCATGTACCCTCCGTGCTTCTCAAATCCCGGCATCGAATGTATTGTCAAAGTCGCCAATTTGACGGCTCGCACTACACTTTGACTGTAACTTTCACGAACCTGAAAGGACAAGGCTGTCCTGCATTAGCTGTGGAAAAATCTTTGGTACCATTGTCAGCGTAAATGGGCTGCTTGGATCCGGCGTTGATACATCTGGAAATCGTCCACAAGGCTTTGTCCACAGGTCGGATGTTCCTAAGCTAGAAAGTTACCGAATTAAAGAGAGGAAAAATCATAAGGCTGCCTGGTAAATGACGAACCAGGTTCACTAAGTTTGTATAGATGGTTAACACTCGCAGGCAGGCTACACCGGCCGTGTGTGGCCATGTTAGTATCTATTGGCTCACAGCCAGATGTCCTTTCCGCGCCTATACACACATTTTAGGCAGCTAGAACTTGCTCTGGGGTTTGGACGAGCGTTGAGAAGACAAAGTGCATCCCTGCCTAATAGAAAACGCGTATCACGGTCTACCAGAAAACCTCTTACGGATAATGCTGGTAGGAGAGGACGATAACAACGACTGCACTGCCGTTGACATCATCTTACGGGCAATGCAAGGCGAAAAGTGTTGATACGGCCATGCGTCTTTTCCGAGTGCAAAAGATTTGTTTGCAAAAACCCCAGCTGAAATAGGTAAAAGAGGCGAATTGGACGTGACCAAAGAGCAAGCTTTCATCGGTATTGTAGACCAGTGTAAAAATCAGAGCCAAAGTCTAGAACAAGCAGTCAAACTGGTGACGCTCTATCACTGGAAGAAGCTGGTCTTGTGCTGGCGGTGGGCCATTTGACTCCTCCTCTCTTCACAGATCTCCCTGTAACGAAGGGAGGCATAGGAGACATATCCAGTGCCGGATTTATGCCGACCGCTTAGCGTAGGGGAGGGGCAACGAGGCCCCACATTGTGAAAATCGTATTTTCGTAAAGAGATTAGTCCAAATTTATTGGCTTGGTAGGGGCAAATTCCTTTTTGGCCCATCCTTCTAAATCTGCGGCCGCTCATATCTGCACCGGGGCTCACTTAGGACGTTTTCTAGTGTCCTCGGTGTTCTTCCTCGATCTTCCACGTTCTGCATTGCAGCTCTGTTTCAGAGAAGCCAGTGAGGCATGCCTCCATGCCGAGCGTCCGTGTGACTTCTCTGCCGAAATGACGGACAACGGCGCATCCAAGCTCGATAGGTCGTGAAACAGCTGTCTCGCAGCTGTATGATTTCGAGAGAGCTAGGCCACACCAATTTTACTGCCTTGCTTGAGGTGCTATTTCCTGTATGAAGGGTCAGAACGCGGTCCTGTTCTCCTAGGCAGGTCCCATGTAGCCTTATTGTGTATGTCAGGTAGCACAGATTTATATAATAATTGTTGGGGTGCACCAACTGCCAAGCCTATATGGCGTCGCCAACTCTCATCCTATTGCGAGGAGTTAAGGGGACCAGATCAACTCATTCAGAGGCTCTTCTGAGACTTGAACACCCGGGACCGGTACCTTTGTAGACAGACGCGCTATCCACTAAGCCACCCATCCTCCGCAAATATTTCTAAACTCTTTGTATGCATGCATACACTATTGCCCCAATCTTGTGATTTTAATGCCTAGAAACCATTTGATTGATGCTCAATTTGTCCCAGAACTTACCGTACGCGGAGGAAAAGTGTCAAAATTCAACCCTGTCGACCTCTTCATTCCGGATGGTCGTAACCTTAGATGAAGTCACCATTAATAACAATGAAAACGAGACGTAATGCTCAAGACCCGTGGTGTGGACAAGTAATTATTGCCTCAACCTCCTTAACACCTATTTTCTAGATGAAATCTGGCTACTGGCGATTGCAAATGGGTATTACTTGCCTCAGTGACGTGTTTCAAACGTGAAATATGCTGTAATGTATCAAAGAAAGTAGCAGAATTTATAGGTATCATTTTGGGGTTAAATGATAATACCTTTTAGCTAAAAGACTTCATAAGCATTCCTATTGATTTTTGGGGCAAATAAACGGGATTAAAAGTGGAATATAGCGTTACCAGACCATGCCTTCTCGCCGATGTGAGCATACTGTCCCTGACAAGGTTAAATCCAATAAGACGTAATACTGGGCTAATCAGCCATTTTTGCTAGCGGAAATGAGTCAAAACTCATTATTAAAAAAATGTTCATAAAACCACTCCAGCCTGGAATCATACTGAGGTGTCCTACGACCTTTAAATCGTTCGCTTCCTAAAGCTTAAGTATTAAATATATATTCTGAAAAAATAGAAAGGCGACAAACCTAATATAGTGACAAGCAAAATTAAGACAAATGATAGTTCTGGCTGTGTGACACCACCACTACCGATCAGCTGTTTGTCACCACCACCATTAGTCAGCTGTTGGCGGGTTTCCTGGCCAGACATGGGCATCAGGGCGCCGCTCTACATCCTGTCTGAGGCCCCTCCCCCTTTGTGTACCTGCCCTGCAACGAAGGCGCCCGCCGGAATCGGCGTCGAGCCCGCTGTTCAGACACAAACAGTACCAACCATTGCAAACAGCGGTCCAGAATGTGGCCCTTGTTGCATTCCCGGGGAATGGTCTCACGGGGAGGCTGGTGTATTAGATTTTAGACGTGTAGGCGTGTGAGTAAGTTTTCGCCAGGGTGCGTAACACAAGTAAATTTTCTGTTGTTTTCCATAAGTGGAAGACTTTCATTCGGGGTAGACGATATGCCAGATGTTGTACATGATATGAAAATTTAATGTTTGTCTCATAAGTACCTCACGCGGGAATGGCAGTCATTTTGTAGCCGCCACCTTGTGCAGTCTCAAGGCTCAGGGTGTGACAAGTTTCCTCGTCGCATTGTTACCAAATAGGCCTAAAGTAACATTCTGTTCCGAAGAAGACGCAAAATAACTACTTCCCTCATTCCATTGCTTCATAATAGGAACTGAAATAATGCTGTTATTTCAAATATTTTCTGTCAGGGATCATAGGCATCACTCATGTCAAAGCTATATTTAATCCCCTTGAATCCATGCGTCAGCCAATACTTCTTAATGTTGGGTGCTTCTCTCTATTTTACCGAAAAATAAAAGCTTAAAATAAATGTAAGACATTCCATTTTTTACTTCAAGCATACAGGCTCATAACATACAAATCCTTTATTTCAAATGAAACATTGTAAGTCTGATTTCGATTGATCATGTCTTGAAGCTATATGAAACGGGTGTGGATTTCAGAAAACCGTTGAGGGTGTCCAGCTTGAGATTTTATCTTCAAACATTTGGTGAAAAAGATTGTCTATACTTAGATTTTATGTTTCTACAATACTGCCAAGTGAAAAATAATGATTGTTAGGCTTGAATGACGGACCAACTGCTAAGGTTATGCGACATCGTCATCCAGAATAAGATGTTCCATTTTCAAACTTGTACCCTGCATGAATTTTTCTAAGATGAAACAAGTTTCATTTTCAACCTTCCCAAACTTGCAAGCTCGAATCACAGTCTAAGACTGTGAGAAACGGCTTTCCCCTCCCTTCTAAGTGGACCTCATCATATTTAGGTTTTTAGAGCGCACTGACAGCGTAGGTCGTATTATGGCGCCAGCGTGCAGAAATTCACGGCATTTCGAAACCTTTGAAAACGGAATATCTGTACGGTGTCAAATTTTGTAAGTTAAGTCAATGTGAAGTTTGCAAGAGGTCAAAGAATGCACCATGGAGGTATAGTCCTATTTTTCGTTTTTTAAGTAAAATAATACACGGGTAGAGTGACCTCGGATCTGACCTGTCCCTAAGACAACAGCAATCAACATCTGAGGCGAAACAACTGATCTTTAGTCTGCCGTCATCTCTGACAAAAAATGTGTCTCTGATTGAAATGCCTGAATATAGAACTAACTCGCCAGTCGAACAAGGTAACCTAACCTCCAAAATTGTTTAAGGTGGCATAAGTAAGAAAAGGGTGAATCTCTCAAATCAAAACTTATACCACAAAATGGGCCCAGCGAGTGATTATAATTTTTGGGCCTTATCGACGCACCAACTGCCCCGGTCATATGGCGTCACCAACTCTTTCCCTGTTGGAGGGGTTTCTCGGGAGCCAGCTTGCTCCTTGTTCAGGGAAGCCGCCGGGCCTTGAACCCGGGTCGGCTGAATGTAAGCCAGCTACGCTGACCACTCCACTACCGCGCCCCCTGTCCAAGCGAGTAATACAACGCATATTCCAGGATTTTTCTTATCGTTGACCCAAGGTCAAGTATGCATCATGACCTCTCCATTGGAAATGCATGTGGAAAACAGGAATTGGACTTTATTTGTGTAGTTGTGTAGAGGAAGCTGAGAATACCTTCATATTCTTTAACTTGTAATATCTTGGGCCCCTTTCTTGGTTCATGCTGCAATTTTTTACTTGTGACCTCTGAGAGGTCATTTTGACTTCCTAAGCAGATTTTCAGACTTGGGTCAATAACTTTGCAGGAAAGATTCAGATTCAGATTCAGATTTATTCGAACAAGGTCCACAAAGAGGGCTTTTCACTCGTTCACGTCAAATAGTTAAGAGTAAAATGAGTAAAAGGATCGCAGTCAAAACACACTAATACCTGGTCTAAAATCACACCTAAAAACTGACAACAATATGCATCACACAACTACTCAATCCACGTCCTCTCTACGTCTGATTAGCGCCGCTCTCAGCTGGTGTCTCAAGTCAGGTACTCCGGGCTGTAACCCCATACTGTTAATCATCGATACGCCCCTGTAGCACAAACGTCGGCGGCCAGCCTCTGACCGTATCGGCGGGAGAGACAGGGTATTAGCCCTCCGCGTGTTATGGTTGTGCACTTCACTCACTCGCGGTCCAATTGACTGCCGGATGTATGCCGGCAGTCCGGTTGTTATAACTCTGTTCACAGCGGTTACAGTATGGTAGTGGGTAAGCTGCTCAGCAGTGAGCCAGCCAAGCTGGTTAAAGCATCCGAAATGTGATCATATCTCCTACGGCCAGTCACAACACGTGCTGCGAAGTTGACAATTTTTGGAACGATGGATTTGAACTTTTCCGCACGAACCATATACGGACAAACAGTACCGCACAATTGACAATACAAGAGCTTCAACATAGCCTTGAGAGCGGCTCGCGGTATAACGTGCCTCGCATGGCTGAGGGCTAACAAAATTCCAGTGCATTTGCGCGACATAACATCAATGTGTGATTGATAATTGAGATGCCTGTCCATGTTAAGTCCCAGGTTTTGAACCACTCTGGAGTCAGGTATGGTAGAACCGCAAAATTTATCGTAACAGAGGGCATGTCTCGCAGCATAGCCGGAGTACCAAGCACTAACATTTTCGTTTTCTGAGCGTTGAGCTTCATGCCGTTGTGGCAAAACCACTGATGCATGGAGCCCAGTGCGGCCTCAATGCGGGTTACTATCTGCTGGAAATCTTGTTTCCGGCCGCTGACAAGAATCTGTGTGTCGTCAGCGTATTGCACGCCGTGACATCGCTGCCGACACACAGACTCAGGTCATTAGCATACAGCATGTACAACAGACAAGATAATGATCCTCCCTGAAAATCCCCATATTATTCTCCCGTGTTTTTGATTTTATGCCCCCATCTGTACCTGCTGGGTGTGACCCTCAAGGTAACTGCGGAACCAGTCTGTCTCTATACCGTAAAGTTCGAGGCTTTTGGAGTAATTTTGAATGTGGTACGACATCAAAACATTTCGAGAGATCCAATAGTACAAGGATTGAAATTTCACATTTTGCATAGCTTGAAGAGCTGCGTCAGTGATCACATGTAAAGCAGTTTCGGTCGAATGGTGTTTTCTATAGCCGTGTTGTGCTTCGGACAGTAATTTGTTTTCCTCCAGGTAATGAGTGAGTTGTTTTTGAACAACACGTTCAATCAATTTAGAAATGGCCGGAAGAATTGATATTGGCCGAGTATCAGATGGCCCAGCAGTTACCTTGCCTTTTGGGATAGGAGTCACCAGCGCATGTTTCCATTCCTTGGAACAGATCCATTTATCAGCGAAGCGTTAATAATGTCAAGTAGTGGAAAGCCAATCCCAAAGAAAAATTTTTGAAGCATGAAGATGCTGACTCCATCAACACCAGTGGACTTAGAAGGACGCATTGTAGCCAAAGTGATACAAAGTGTTTGCATATCGATGGGTTGAACGCGATAAGAACAGGTCATCACTCGCGGTAAAGCGTAGGCACCGCGCAAGTAGCTGGTGGGACACTGGCCGCTGTAGTTGGCCCGATCGATACATAGTAGTCATTCAGTGCGTCAGCTGTAATGTTCGGTACCGCGCACTGCTGCTGTTTACGCCTATTACCGGCTGAAGCACTCGCAAGCCACCTCGCCGTCCCTGGCTAATCTCCCTGGTGTAGTCTACAATCGCTGCGGATGGCGCGATAAACGACGACGATAAACTTGATGACGATAAAACTTGTATTTTGATACTATTGCGTTTAGATTGTTATTGCGAATCGATTGATGTGTATATTGACTATGCTAGATTAGATAGTGACCTTGACCTGACCTGAGGTCAGATATTTTTTACCTAGTATAGTCATATCATACATCATGCGATTCAAGTGACAAGAGGAAGTGAATGGTGCCTAAAAAATTATTCTAAATCAACTCTGTCAGACGCTAAAGCCCGGAAACTCTACTCTAACATGCAAACTTTTTTCCTGGCATGACCTCAATATTGACCTGAGCCAAAAAGCGACCGTTGTGGTTTCGTCATGAATTTGTATGGCTATCCACCGGTGTCGCATTTTCTTCCCTATCCCGCATAGAAACCGAGTGGTAGAGGGGGCGTTTGAAACCCTCCCCCCACCTGGGCGAAGGTGGCTCAGAGGTCCACCGGGGCGGGTGTTAAAAGATACTGAAAAGAGCTGACAGGACCGTATTGTACTTAATTACGCCACCCATCACGGCAATAGATTGCCAACTCAATTCCGCTCAGCTTCATCGCTCACCGCCATAAATACCGCCAAACACAATGTCGAATCCTGAGGCGTATTTAGGATAAATTCTTTGTTTATTGTTTATTGTGTATATTCAGCAACAGGTATGGCACACAATTAAAGCTGAAGTGAAAAGGCTAAAACATCCGTCCCACAGCGAAATTACACCTAGGCTCTGGAAGACTGTTCCGTCGCCCAGTGCGTGTCAAATAGTCTCGGAATCGTCTCGAAATCAAGGTCCCACACCCACGCGCTCTCCGGAGGCGGAGAGCGACGGAGTAGTGTGGATAGAGCGTAATGTTGCTCAACTAAGGGGAGAGAACGCTGATCGCTTGAAGTAATATCAACGTTGTTTCAGGAAACATCCACGCCAAAGAAATGATTGTTAAAGAGCTTACGAATTGAACTTCTCCGTGCCTAAGACCATACCGTGACCGTGCCCAAGCCACCGGCAAAAAGTGAGGAGGCCAGTCTTCAAACGGCTGCTGACAAGAAAATTTTCCTCTTCAACCAAAACTCGTCAGATTTGGGTTTATTGCTGCATTCTGAACCAGTTGGTTAGAAAGTTCTCGGATTTATATCCAATTTGGCTGGAGTTGGACGCTGTGTAGGCGGATGTAAAATAGGAGTACGCCATGCCTCCCCTGGCCCATTTCCCTCCTTCCTCGATGGGTGTGCGTAAAGCTTTAAATTTGAAATCAATTCTCAACGTTCAAACAACAACAAAAATTATTGCCAAAACTTACAACTGCATTATTACTGTGTTATGTCAATGCCCACTCCATTGCTCCATCGTCGTCTCAATCGTCTCCATGTCACGGCCCACGGGGGATGGGTATAGGAGGAGGCAATGGTGCGCAACGGACCACACGGGGCGCGCCGACTGCGCTTCTTTGATACATCCCGGTGGGTGTTCTATGCTGCTTTGCAGATACTCGTGGTTTTATCATTGGTCGTTTGAGGCATGGTTTAGGCATGGTTTTAGGCAAGTACCGCTGTCCGTTTTTAAATCCACGATGGAAAACATTATTACTAACTTACGTACAATTTTCTTTGATTACACGTTTTTAACGCCAAATATAGCATTAAACGATTGTCACCAATGTATGACGATTTTTCAAAAAAGCTCATTCTGAACGTTTTAATGTGTGATTTCAATTGTTTATCATGTTATCGACCGGATGAAATAGCTGCTCACGAAGCTGCCGTAGCGCACAGTATAAAACTGTTCAAGACTCCGGAACCTTTGCACCTGGAGACCTATAAGTGGCACAGACGTACTCTGCTTTCAGCCTAATTCACGTACATATATCCAAGAAAGTTGGAATCATAAGGGTGCAATGCACTTGCTGAAATGTCGTGAGATGATGCACTCTCTGCTGAAAAAGATAAACACTGTGGATTCAGATCGGTACGCTCCGCATATGTTGGCTGAAAAACTTCCCTATTTTCCCAATGTGGCTGAGGTTGGGATATTTTGGGATGGTCAGCACGGGTCATTCCCTCTGGCCAATATTCCGACGCTTATATCATCAAAGCTGACAAGAAACCTCAAGCGAAATTGAAAATATAAAACAGCTGGAACTTAAAATGTAAGAAATAATTTGCCTAAGTCGACAAAACTGTCTATCTAACAGGTTCACATTCCAAGTTTCTTCGCATCATAACCTTCGCCCGGGTGGGGGTCTTCTTTACCCCACCCCCAAGGTTTTTCCAGGATGGCCGGAAAATGGTGGCACGCAGCGCCGTCGTACTATGCATAGCTATCTACTGCTTTTTGCACATTTACTGCAAATTTTTGTTCCAGGTCATGTAAGGTCAGGTCACAACATAAGCTCAAGTGACCACACCTCTAAACTTATTCAAAGTGGTATCGGCCAGAATATGTTTAACCTACTGACTTGGGGGGTGCGGTATAGAAGTGGTCAGCGTAGCTGGCTTCCATTCAGCCGATCCGGGTTCAAGGCCCGGCGACTTCCCTGAACAAGGAGCAAGCTGGCTCCCGAGAAACCGTTCCAACAGGGAAAGAGTTGGCGACGCCATATGACCCTGGCAGTTGGTGTGTCGATAAGCCCCCCAAAAAAAAAACCTATCGGTTTGAGGTTCATAGCACATAATAAGGTCACCGAGTACAACAATATGTAGTCAAAAATTTCCGAACATCCTGAGTTGTGCTGTGTATGCACGAGCCTCAGGGTGACAGCAGCCCTCTAACGCTGGCACCCGCTGCCACAGACATCCCAGTGGACTGCTGGGGACGCCATCTCCCGGTGCGCCACCTCCGGGGCCGCTCAAGCTGTGGAAGCCCGGAATGCCGGTGCCGCCGAACATGAAGGCAGAGCAGCTGGAGGCCGCGGCGGCGGCGGCAGCGGCGGCCGGCAGGCCCGCCATCCTGCTGCCGGTACCGCCGCCTCGCCGGCGCCCCCTGTGGCCCACCACCTCGGAGGAGGCACGTGCACTGGCGCTGGACATTGCGCAGCACACGGGGCAGCAGTGGACGACCAGTGCCGGAGCCGACTACCTACCTCCACCGCATGACAACTACCTGCCTCCGGCACCGGTGGCACAGTACCTGCCGCCCGACCAGCACCACTTTGCACCTCCTACAGGAGAGTACTTACCTCCAAGCCAGGAACCCTTTGCACCTCTTGAAGGGGGCTACTTACCCCCGAGTCATGGGGCCGGAAACCCACCTACGGCAGAGTACCTTCCTCCAAGCCAAGAATACATAGCGCCACCCACAGAGGATTACCTCCCCCAAGTACAATACAGGGGCCGTCCCTGCCTCCGCTGGAATACCTGCCTCCAGAAAACCAGGGACACACGCTGACACTGGAATATCTGCCACCGAACCAAGCCCCAGTTTCCCCTCCCTCATCCGAATATCTGCCACCAGATCAAGGAGAGCCTGTCCCTGCCATCGCGCAGCAGTACCTGCCTCCTGCTCCCGACAGCCAGCTAACAGTCCCATCTGCTGAATATCTTCCACCATTAGAAGAGATAAAGCCGACAACATCAAGCTTGGAGTACTTGTACCCGCCGACTGAGGCTTCGGTAACGCAGGTGGCAGAGGGGTACCTGCCACCCTCGCAGGAGGCAGCTCCGCCTCCAACCGAGGAGTACCTGCCCCCGCCGAAGGATACACTGGCACCGCCAACCGAGTCGTACCTGCCTCCTGCCAAGGAGGAGCCGCAAACGACGCCGAGTAATGAGTATCTGCCTCCTGCCAAGGAGGAGCCGCAAACGACGCCGAGTAATGAGTATCTGCCTCCTGCCAAGGAGGAGCCGCAAACGACGCCGAGTAAAGAGTACCTGCCGCCCAGCAAAAAACCAACAGCAAGTTCACGAACAGGTGGCGGAGGGTCCTCGTCCCGACGCCGCCCGAACAAAGGCTCTGGCTCTGGTCTCGTCTTGCTGAGTAAAAAGGGTAAGTGGCCATTGTTCCTCTTTGTTCTGTGGTTGCACGTAAGCCATGGTTGAGATTGTATGGTACTCCAACTTCTAAACTGTTCCAAAGCTTGCTACTTCAGTCGAGTGATTACTGTCACAAGACAAGAAGACAAGACAGGTTATGCACCCAGCAAGTACAGCCTGCATTTGTGATGAAGTTCATCGCGAATAATTGCAGGCTGGGACGTGAGATGTGGTTATTTCTTCCCGACAGACCTTGAAACCGTCTTATCTTTCACCGAATGAGTGCTCTCATCACCATGTTCATCGGATGAGACCTCGGCTTTTCCGGGAGGGTCAAAACACAGAAGCGTGGAGCACGACCGTTACCTGGTGTATTTCACTCCTGATGTTAGAACTCTGCCTGGACATTTCTCACAGGTTATCATTTCTCACACGGCTGTTAAAATATAAAGTCAGCGACCAAACGAGGAGAAGTCTGGCATTTTCTGATAGGAGGATGGCGGGACAAATCATCGTATTTTAGGAGAACTGCTCGGCTGGTATTATTTGAATAACGTACTAGATTATTTATTGTATTTTTATAAAATATTCTTTCATACCATGTTAAGCCACATACGGCTGCAGTTGGTTGCTGCTTTTTTCTACAAAACATCAGGAAGGGATCGCCGTGGTTTCTTCAAGCGTATTTGCATTATTTTTAAGGCATCATTCATGCAATTATCTGCTATTATTTTTTCATATAGCTTTTTGTAGTGGAGTGGGTGATTGGTTTCGGCAGAGCTAACCTAGCAAGTCAGTCTCACTGTCCCCATTGCTACCAGCTGTCCGTACCACTGCTCCCGAGCCTTGTAGTTCTGCGGTGTCTCTGCGTGACTGCTGATGTCGACCACCGTTGATGTCGAGGATTTTTTTATTTTCTGACGATTTCTGACGAAGGGAGAGATTGTTAGCCATTTTCTGACGACTTTTTACAAGGGATGGAGGAGATCCGAACACTCTCAAAACTAGCCGACGTCATACTCGTATGTGGACAGCCCCTTATTGCACATGCCGTCTGGAGCGAAATTGATAATAATAATCGGGTGATGAATAGCATTTTCCCGTGCAATTTGACCAAGCATGTTATTAGGCCATTTTGTGCGTGTTTTTAAAACTCTCCCTAACCGGAGGTGGATATTCTTAAAGGGAGTGTTCCAATTTTATTATGGGTTTCGATCTGAAACAATAGCTTGGTAGAGTCTGCTGAGCAACCATTACTGACATGTTTCATTTCACTAGCAGCTCTCTATATTGGGCTTCCACATAATTCATAATTCAAAATAAAGGTCACAAGTCCCTTATTCAAATGTTGAAAGAACCCCTTTCCATCTGGTTTGAAGGCTCGAATTGAAAAAAGGGCAACATTCCGCTGGGATCCCTCAGGTGTTTGAAACTATACCAGGGAAAATGAGATCAACCAGGGATAACCATGGTGCTTTGCAAGTCTTTGTGAGATAAATAGTTTATCTTTATTGGCATAAAATGACAAACTATAAACGCACAAACTGGCTAGTAGTCCACATTTTTGGCCGCTAATCACAATAATGTGATAATGTGATATGTACTAAATTTTTATGACACCCTTACATGTTTTAAAATTCTTTCTTCTCATCCAAACTTGCAAAAACTTTACGTTGTGTGTATTGACACGTTTTCCTGTATTTAATCCTTGCATGGCATGTAAGGTTTAAGCGTGGTCACAGCCATCACCAGGGTGCCCTACCTCTTGCACTTCTGGGGCTGAGATGCAGTTTTCTTCTGCTGTGCAAAATTATCTAGGCTCCCACCGTTCCCGTGTCACCATGTTGCGTTTGTGGCCAGTGTTGAAGAAGACATCCTCCAGCTCGGAGAGGGCCCGGGAGCAGGACTCGGCAGACCCATGCAGCACCCTCTCCTGCGACCGCCACCAGCGCTGCCAGGAGGTGCGCGTGCCCAACAGCTGCAGCGGGCGGCGCTGCCGCGGCTGGCGACGCACCGCCGACTGCGTCTCCAGTGAGTACATACTCGTCTCCAGTGAGTACATACCCGTCTCCAGTGAGTACACACCCGTCTCCAGTGAGAACATACCCGTCTTCAGTGAGAACATACCCGTCTCTGCTGAGTGTACACACCCGTCTCCAGTGTGTACATACCCGTCTCCAGTGAGTACATACCCGTCTCCAGTGAGAACATACCCGTCTTCAGTGAGAACATACCCGTCTCTGCTGAGTATACACACCCGTCTCCAGTGAGTACATACCCGTCTCCAGTGAGTACATACCCGTCTCCAATGAGTACATACCCGTCTCCAGTGAGTACATACCCGTCTCCAGTGAGTACACACCCGTCTCCAGTGAGTACATACCCGTCTCCAGTGAGAAAATACCCGTCTCCAGTGAGTACATAATCCATCTCCAGTGGTACTACCGTCTCCAGTGAGTAAATCCCATCTCCAGTGAGTACATACCCGTCTCCAATGAGAGCACTCTTGTCTCCAGTGAGTACATACCCGTCTCCAGTGAGTACATACCCGTCTTCAGTGAGAACATACCCGTCCAGATCTGCAGTGAGCACATACCCGTCTCCAGTGAGTACATACCCGTCTCCAGTGAGTATATACCCGTCTCACAGTGAGTACATACCCGTCTCCAGTGAGTACATACCCGTCCCCAGTGAGTACATAGCCGTCTCCACTGAGAACACTCAGGTATCCAGTGAGTACATACCCGTCTCCAGTGAGGACACTCGGGTATCCAGTGAGTACATATGTAAAGAAACATAAAAAAAGAGTCAGTGTGAGACAGCTGTTGTTTCACTGATTCATGTTACAATCACTCAAATGAGATTGGCCAGTGAATTGAGCACGTCCCTGATTGCCAGGCACCGTCCCAGGGGGGGGGCATCCGGGCCATGCCCCTCAATCTATAATTTGCTCCCCCGCCAAGCCCACAGACAAAAACGTGGCAAATTTGTGTAATCCATCGTTGCTTTGTATATAAATCATCAATATTTGTAGTTTATTACACATATTGATATTATATATATATTGATAAATATTGGCTGACCGCGACGAGCACAAAGCCGTTGTGGCAATAATTGCAGCTATCTTCAAACAAGGTTTCATTGCCCATTACCCCAAATCAGGTGTCCTGGACCCCTCCTAGGCCCCTGGTTGATAAGAAAGGGACCCAGGTGCCCCATATGCCCGCTAATAGCATACTCTGATCGGGATGGGAGCGGAGCTACCACCAGATCTCAACTCCATTGACGTTCTATGGCTGGTGCCAAGATGTCCCGGCGGACTAAAAATACCACAGGATTGCCACAGAGAGAAACACTGTGGCCTTTAGACTAGGTGTGCCGACTCACACGGGGGCCCTTGCTGGCGAAAAAGCACCCTGGCTACCTGCAATTGGGAGATGATTGCCGCGTAAGGAACAGATGTTTTCCACGTCTTACTATGCAAGAAAGAGGTTGTTGGAGAGACACAGTAACAGGGAATGGAAGTACTGAATAGAGATATATGGATGCCTACACATAAAATACTTTTTAAAATTATATGAAAATAGAAACACTAGGTCAAGTGTTTTGGCCACGAGCCCTGCGTCCTTCCAGTCCGCGAGTCCTTCCACGAATCTTGCGTGGCGACGGCATACCTATGGCTGGCCACATGCGGTATATGATGGCACTAAGAGGCTCGAACAAACACAGATGGGTCGCTTTCATCTAGATTCGTCGATCAAGGAGGACTCTGGTCCGGATAGCGCGTGTTTACAATGGAGACACAAAATTTGACGGCTGAAAGGGGCTCAAGGCTTTAACCTTCGCCCGGGTGGGGGTCCTTTTTTCGAAGTGACAAAAAATGGCGGCGCGCAGCGCTGCCAAACTTGGTCTAGCTGTTCCATCATCATTTTTACATGTTTCCTGAAAATTTTGGCTCAAGGTCATATCAGGGCAGGTCACCAGGCCAGGTGAAGTGACCTCACCTAAAAAAATACTTGGACCGCATAACTAAAAGAAGGGTTAACCGATCAAGTTGAAACTCATACCACATATTGGGCCCACCAGGAGCTACAACATTTGTTCCGGGATTTTTGATATTGGTGACCTAAGGTCATGTGCAGAGCATGACCTCCCCATTGTCAATACATGGGGAAAATCACGAAATGAGCTTTTCTCAGTAAGTATAGATGGAATCAGCTTCAAACATCGGTTGCGACTTTCTCTTAGCCCATTTCTAAAGCTGATGCAAAACAATTTGACTTGTGATCTTTAAAAGGTCACCTTAGGTCAAATAAGCATTTTTTGGTGTTTTTCTCTATAAATTTTGAATAAACTAAGATAGAGCTTTTATTTTGTACCCAAAGTGTTTTTATAGTCATTGGAAATCAAATGATATACATCATGACTACCAGGTCAAGTTGAGTCAGACCGTTGACCTGGGTCAGGTCAAATTCTTAAATTTGACCTGGCATAGCAATATCATATATCATTCGATTTGTATTGACGAGAGGATTGCAATGGTGCATAAACTATGGCTGTATCTTGTTTGGTTTGGAAGCTATTAGCGAAAAAGTAAACGCCCTTATGCATGGATGGCTATGGACATTTCCAAGAAAATGTCCAGTATTTAGTGACCTGTAGCTCCGTAGGCTTTGACCTGACATAAAAATAAATGCATTGTAATAAAAGGCATTTAAAGAGCTTTCGAATGGTGTTAGAAAAATGTTTCTAGCTATCATAGTTTCTGAGATATATGAGGTTTTCTTAGTACACCTCATATTAGCGATTTTGACCTATTTTGACCTCTGGTGACCTTGATATTGACCTGACAAGAAAAATGACCAAAGTATTTTTGATATCATTTTCGAAGAGCTTTCGATTACCGTTTTGCGTTTTTTCTAGCTCTCTTAGTTTTTGAGATCGTGGGGGTCTTTTTTAGTCCCCTCCCCACCAGGGCGAAGGTGGCTGGTACCCGCCACCGGGGCAAGGGTTAAAGGGAGATACGCGAAAAAATTGTATTGGCTAGATCAAAAGGTCACAAAAAGTTGTTTCAGAAGTCCTTCTCTCGTTTTTGCGAAGTCGGCCTGCAAATGCCTTAAAATTGTTCTCAAAATCAACATTTCTAGACGACTTTACCGGTATACCTCTTATCGATGTAAATGACGTACCCCCGTCTAAGGCTATCAAATGCTCTAAAAAAACTGGTCCCATTTTTCCTAAGAAGTGACTTGAAAGTTTAAAACTATTAAATAAAAAGTTATTTCAAAAAGCTACAGCCAAAAATAATATAAAAACAAAATATAGGACTTTTAAGAATTACATTTGACCAATCAGAACGTACAGTCACCTCATACGGGGGTCACGTGACCTTTCTGACGCAAAAGTTTTGTCATCTTGGGGCTGACGCAGAAGACGACTCAAGACCCGAGGTACGAAACGGCTGAAGACTTGAGAAATTGTGTTTTTTTCGTTTCTAGTGAAAACAAATTCATTTTATATTTTTCTAAGGCTTTGTAAAATTAATTCAAATACAAATACAGAAGAACAAACATCTTTATTACGAAAAACATTACTTTTCAACTTTAAATAGTTTTCGAAAATTAAGGGATGGGTGAAGGTTTCAGCATTTTATCGGAACTGTTAACCTATATCAATAATGAGGGAGTGGCCTCCCGAAATTTTGCTGAAGATACAAAAATAATTGACAGTTTCGTTATCAGGATTTTTCAAATAGCAGGAAACCACAATAATAATTTTTCGCGTATCTCCCTTTAATTCAACTGCACAATGGATAACAAAATTTAGCGACCAAGAGGCTGCTAAACTGGAGTCTTGGACACCCAAAATGAATGCCTTAGGCCGCTGAAAAGAGGCCTCTACGTCGGACATTGCATGGCAGGTTTAATCAAAATACCGACTTTAGAGGAATTGCATTTTAGCCCCTGTGATTTTCTAACAAACTAACGATAAATCACAAATAACTGGGTGCAATACCATGGCTGGATATTGGACTCCCACTTTGCAAATAATTTTTCATCAGCATTTAAGCATTGGTAAACGGTACACGCTTATTTCAAGTGGGCCACAAGCCTATTCATGTATACCACAATCCCACAGATCCAGTGAAAGGAAATTTCTACCTCATTATCCCGCTTGCCTCCTTGAAAAGCTATCCCGTTCATCTATCAAAAACGTAGAAATCCCACCTTAACAAGGATACATGGAAGAGGCCATGGAAAAATCGAGAACAATCGAGAACAATCGAAAGGAAAGCAGAGGAAAATGTGCACCTCGTCCCGGCCCCTGTGAATACAGTTGGAGGAAGATACTGGTTATCCTCGGATTCATGTGTGATGCGAAAACCTTTTTGTTTTATATCGGTTGTCGTACCTAAGTTTGTGACACATATTCATGACTAGTTAAATTGGATTCCTCAGCATGTGTTTTGTTCTATGCAAGATAGGGTTGTCGGAGAGACACAGTCACAGATAATGAAACTTCCAAATAAACATGTATGGATGCCTGCACGAACAATACTTTTTAAACAACTATAAAAATAGAAACACGAAAGTCACATCGTGTTCTTATCAATTCCTTCCAAAGAAGCTGTTATACCTCGTTTATTTCTTTGTTTTATTCTTTTAGCACTTTAAGGAGACAGTTTCAGAAATATATTCGCACTATTTAGCTCTTATCAATTTCACTTTTCCCGTCGGTTTTATCATCAGCTGAATTTTATTCATCACTTATAATTCAAACCTTGTTACCACTTTTTACGTTTCCTTTTCCTTTTACCTACATTGACTTCGTCTGTTAGTGGAACACGTTCTGTTGGCGATGCACCTAAAATAAGCAAATAAACAAAATTAAACTTAATGAGCTGTTTATAGAACCAGCTTCATAGAATCAAATAATCATCATCTGACATCATCATCAAACATCAGCATCATCATCTGACCTGCATTCCCCATAAAAGTTACAAACATGTTTCCCTGATAATCTCAGTTCCAGGCGTTGTCTCCTTCTATGTATTTGGCAGTGACAGAGGTCAATCAGCGATTCACGTGTGGGACAGGCCCACGCTTTCGATGCACCCCTTACAGCGGGCTCCAAGGACGCGGCCTGGGCCGGCTGCTCCTGTTCCCATCCAGGAAAATGGCCACCACCTGCACTGTGAACCGGCTTTCAGGAGTCCGAGTGTATTGCAGCAGTCAAACTATGGAGCTCACTGGTGCCTCGGAACAAAAAGGCGTTACTCATTTCCTTCTATAACGGTACCAATTAGTAACTGGCGGATCCAATGGGGCCAAAGCGATCATGGCCCCCTCCAAAACCTAAAATAGTATCTTTCCCCCGTCCCCCAAGGGACCAAGTTTTAGCCATTTTTCCTTAAAGATGCTATGTTTTCGTGTTTTTTTCTCTTAATTTAGCCCCCTGAACGTTGGTTTGGCCCCTTCCAAAAGTTGCTCCTGGATCCGCCAATGCCAGTTACTCAAACGATGACATCTATTGGCGCTCGGACGAGAAAGCGAATAGAAAACACTTGTTGACAATTTAAAGGAAAATTCACATTAATCTGGAGAAAATATGGCCTTGCCTAACTGTTTAGAAATATGATTTAGCCAGTGACAGTCTACATGATTTGGTTGTTGAGACACCAGGCTCTCAGTACTAATGTTCCCCTGGCACTCTGACCCTCGCTGTCAGTCTAGGTCGTGCCCCGGCCAGAGTGCCTGACCAGCTGACCACTCGTCACCATTTCCGATTGTTTAAACATTAAAGGCGTTTGATAACAGCATAGTGTAGGTGCGACACTGACTTCTTACCGAAGCCAAGCTTATGAGAGGGTGGCAAAAGTCAAGGCAAGGTGTCTGCAGAGAACGGAGCTAGTGAGCTGACGCCATAGGGAAATGGCAGCGTGGGAGTGGGATTGTTGAGTGGAGCTAAGTGCGGAGAGTGGAGCTAGTAACAAATTACAGCACCGGAGTGAAGCTAGTGAGAAATGACAGCACGGGAGTGGATCTAGTGAGAAATGACAACTCGGGGATGCAGTTAGTGAGAAATGACAGTGCGAAAGTGGAGCTTGTGAGAAATAATAGCGCGGGAGTGGAGCTAGTGAGAAATGATAGCGCGGGAGTGGAGCTAGTGAGAAATGGCAGCACGGGAGTGGAGCTAGTGAGAACTGACAGCGCGGTAGTCGAGCTAGTGAGCAATGACAGCGCGGGAGAGCAGCTAGTGAGAAATGAAGTGCGGGATTGGAGCTAGTGAGAAATAACTGCGCGGGAGTGGAGCTTGTGAGAAATGGCAGCATGGAAGGGAAGCTCGTGAGGAATGACAGCGTGGAGTGGAGCTAGTGAAAATAGCTGCGCCAGAGTGCAGCTAGTGAGAAATGAAGAGCGGGATTGGAGCTAGTGAGAAATAACTGCCAGAGTGGAGCTAGTGAGAAATGTCAGCATGGGAGTAGAGTTAGTGAGAAACGACAGCGCGGGAGTGGAGCTTGTGAGAAATGGCAGCATGGAAGGGAAGCTCGTGAGGAATGACAGCGTGGAGTGGAGCTAGTGAAAATAGCTGCGCCAGAGTGCATCTTGTGAGAAATGATAGCGCGGGAGTGGAGCTAGTGAGAACTGACAGCGCGGGAGTGCAGCTTGTGAGAAATGATGGTGCGACAGTGGAGCTAGTGAGAAATAGCGGGGCAAGAGGGGAGTTAGTGAGCTGACGCAAATGGGAAAACGACAGCGCGGGAGTGGGGCTAGTGAGCTGACGCCATTGGGAAGTGGCAGCGCGGGAACATCTGGAGGCAAAATGTCCCGATCAGGAGTGACATCACCTTAGTTCTAGTTTGCTGCAGCAAGCTGTTCCATTACCAATGCATTTTATGGTGACTTTTCTTCCTATTAATGTGTGTTAACTACTAGGCGCAATGTTCACTAATGCCGTTCCATCTGCAGAGCTGTTTCAGGAATGGTCATCGTTCATTACAGTCACATACGGGCCCCACATATGGAACATCACACTAAAACCTTCAGGAATCAAATAAGTGGGAATATCCGTTTCAGCCACTGCTTCTTTGCCGTGGCTTAACTAGCTTTATTCACTTTCATACATGTGAGTCCACGAACACTTTTGAAGTCTTTCATTACTTTGGCTTTGATTCTTGAAGTTATCAAGGATATATCCGGGAAAATTTCGGTAGTACCCAGGGATTGGCTCATTTGAAGGAATGCAACCATTTTTGGGTAGGAATTCTTGGAAGGAAATGGACCAACAGCTATTAGCCAAGAAAGCTTCAAACGTTTGGTATTTTCGACGCTCACGAATACAAGCTGCAAACCATTCTTGGTTAGACTGTAGAACAGGCTTTTGCTTGGACTCGCATAATACTTCGGTCGGAAAAGCCTGCTTACTTTGGAACGCTGATTATTTCCATGGCTCAAAATTGATGCAAATTAACGCAACTATATTCAGCCTGAAACAAATGTAGACACCCATCCGCAATAGAAACATTATCCATGTTATTTATATTACATTTCGCAACATGTACGTAAATATTTTTCAAATATCATGTACGTAAATATCTTCCAATTATCATGTACGTAAATATTTTCCAATTTCACCCCCTACCACTAGATGAGAATTGGAACACAAAAGAATAGGCATACGGTTGTTACATCAGCTCTTCACAAGGTAGTTCTGGACTGCATCCTTGGGAAATCGGTATCATTTCTCACTTCCGATAAGTCATGAGTCACAAAAGAACTAAAAAAACTCACAAGAGAAGAGATAGGTTGTTTAAAATCGCCAAGAATATGCAGGCAAAATTAAACCAAAGAGAACACAATTTGTGTGATTGGGAAATATTGAGGTCTCGTAGAAAGGAGGTAACAAAACGATAAGACGCCTCAAGAGTAACCATCGATCCAAAGAAGCAGAAATATTATTACAGAAACGACTTGAGCCTCATTGGTACCACACAATTATTACAAAAATGACCAGTAGATCAAAGCAGCCCAAATTTATCCTCTCCAGGACAACAACAATGTATTCGTTACCGATGATAGTAACAAAGCGGAACTTTTTAACCAGTACTTTGCTGCCCAAACACAGCTACCCAATAGCGAACATCACGAACTTCCGGACATTCAGAACGATAATACTCCACAGTTTCATGTAGATAGAATAACAGAAAGATTATTCTAAACAGGCTTTGTGGGCTAAACCTAAACAAGGTTACTGGACCGGATGAAATCCCTGTCAAATTAATAAGGCTTGTGGCTCTGATAATTGCTGAACCTCGTTCTAGGGTTTTTAACAAATCCCTTCAGGGGCAAGTTCCCAAAAATTTGGAAAACATCAAATGTAAAACCAATTTTAACAAAGCAAATGCAGTGCAGCAGAAGTCAAAGGATACAGACCTATCAGCTTATCATGTTCTTTATTGAAAGTTTTTGAGAAAATCATATTTTGGCGAGTGTGTAGGCATATAACTAAAGATCACCTATTGACTAAAAGACAGAGCGGTTATAGACCGGGACATGGTTAACATCTTAAATCATTTTACATCACTCGCGAACTGTACGAATCATTAGACAATGGACGAGACGTAACAGTTCTTTACTTTGACATATCCCGCTATTTCAAGACAATTTGGCACCAATGACTTCTACACAAATGCAAACACGAATTCGGACTGACTGACCTTTTACCGTGAATACGCTCATACCTGACAGACAGACAACAGACAGTCCAGGTCAGCGATGCCAAATCCCCCTCCTTTCCCCAGAAGGGGGCTGTCCACAGGGTGCGGTCCTGGGCCACTTGCTTACATTACTATACCTAATCACCCTATCAGGTAAAACTCAACACGAAATGTTATTCTTTTCCGATGATGCTTGCCTAGCTGCATACCACACATCAGAAAACATTCATGCTGTCCAGCAATCTCTTCAACACGATGTCATCAAAATTCAAACTATATGGGAATGACTGGCTTATCAAACTTAACGCTTACAAAACTGTCTAGCAATCATTCTCATACCATAAAGATGAAGTCTTTCCGAGCATCTTTTTCAAGCTCAGCCAATACTCGTAGAAAACAACCACAAATATCTGGGAATCATTCTGTCAGCTGACTTCATATTTCACGAGCATGTGGATCACACTGTGAAAATAGTTATCATGACCCTACTTTATCATAGCCTACTTTATCCAATCGCCCCCTTCTTGTCCACAGACATCCTAGCTCAGATTTATAAGACGTACGTGCTGCCTCATTTAGATTACGCTGACATAATATACGACGGACTCCTGACAGTTGACGACGCACAACGACTCGAGAGACTTCAAAACCTGGACAGCCAGACTAGTGACCTCGACTATACCGAGGACCCCGACGGAAAATTTACGACGGGAGCTTGGGTTGTCCTCTAAAATCTTGACTCGATTTTTACAAATTACAACTCTATAACCGGCTAAACCAAGGAGTAACACAAAACTACGTGCAGATAATTTTACCAACAAGCAGGATCAATACTGTGAGCCGTATTTTACGGAATGCTAGGGACAGGACTCAAATGCCATTTATGATTTCTCACTTCAATTTCTCATTTCTGCCCAGCATGGTAAGATTATCAAATATGTTGCCAGTACATCTTTTAGAATTGCAGACTGATATTACATTCAGCCATCACCTGGAGTGGTATTACAGCCAAACAACCCACCAAATTATTTTAACTCCGGCTCAAAAATAGATAACTCTCTCTTAACCTGCTTGAGGGTGGGTATGTACAAATTCCACGGTCTTTCGTTGAAAGTTCAAGCCAAGGAGTCTCCGTGCTGCGACTGCCGTCACTCTTGCGAGGAAACCGCTCACTTTCTTCTCGATTACCCGTAATTCACTCAGCAGAGGAAGACCATGGCCAATAACATTGCAGCATTATCTACTTCAAGCTGACTATCCTATTTCGAACTGTCCACAGCAAATTTTAAATAGACATTCGCTACGGGCAATCTCTCCTTCCCGGCCTTGATCAAGCTGTAACTCAAGAGGTTTATATATAAAAACTAGCAGACGGTTCGGCGGTGAGACCGAGCGCCGCTGAGCTGGTGAGCCGCTGCGTGGGTGACCTGGCAGCCGGTGCCCGGCCGGGCGTGGGGCCGTGTGTGGTGGCGTGATCGGGGACCTCGGACTGGCAGTAGTATCGCTGTCGTGTATGGTGCCACCCGAGCGGCGTCGCGGCTAACAGGCGTAGTAGGGGGCGGGGTCCTAAAGTGCCCCCACACCCATTTCTCCAAGGTGGCCGGAGAATCTTCCACCGCCGAAAAACGCTAATTGGCAAGATGTGATAAATTTATGAGTGCGTCGATTGGTGGAAAATTGTGAAAATCGGTCGGTATTTTTTTACTTATGGGCTTTCAAAGTCAGACCTATATTTTGAGGCCATCGCAGTTGCGTGGTTTCACCAGTTTGCCTGTACTGTAGACTGAGTGGTGACGTCATAACGACATATAATCTGGTTATATGTCAAGGTCAATTCACATGACTGTCACGGTCAAAGGCCACAGGTCAAGGTAATTGACCCCATTATTCCGGTCAGATGATATTATGAAATATGACATGTGTTATGCTATGACTTCATAGTTAAAGCTACGCAAAGTCAAGGTCAAGGTCACAGGTCAAGTCCAAAGGCCTTTTTCAGGGTAAAACCCTCATTTCTCGCCTAAAGGCTGCTATAGTGCCAGTTATATTGCTTTTTTAATTTGTCATATTGCTACGCCATAGGTCTCTGACCTTCAATGATCATGAACCCAAAATTTCAGAGGACATTGCATGGGGCCTTTCCTTTATGACCTTAGTCTGCGTTTGGGGTATTCCCGGTTTTTTGTCTGCATAATCACGGCATTTCCGGATAGGTCTGCAGCACGACCCAGATTCGACATTTACGACCTCTTTTGAAGATACTGACCTAGGTCAATAAAACTTTTCCATAAGGTAGATCACTATCGCCCCTACACACCCCCAACGGGTGCTTTTCTAACTCTCTTGCTTTCCGAGATCTCAAGGGGACACTTTAGGACCCCCTCCCTCCACTGCACTTTGATGCCAGACCCCTCTCCACTGCACGTGTTAACCCTCGCCCCGGTAGGTTTCTTAACACCCCTGGGGTCTTTTTCCGGCGGCACGAAAAAGCGGCGGTGCGAATCGCTGACGTACTTGGCACACCTTTCCTTGATCAATTCCTCAAATTTCTCTAACATTTTTAAGTTGGGTCATCTCAGGTCAGGTCATCAGTGCAGGTCAAGTGACATCACCTCCAAAAATGTTTAATCCTCCTGAATTATCCTGAAAATGATCATTTTGTAACTTACTTCATGACAAGCGTGGTATTAAACGAGTCCGATTTGTTACCTATTTATCTGTAGATAATTGTTCAGGTTTGTAGTGTCATAAGGATTGTATTGCTCCTAGCGATAGGTTTGGAGCTGTGGGCTTCCGAAATTGATGCAGAGAAGTGTCCCAACTCTCCCCTCTCTTTCCTATCCATCTTCTGGACCTAAAGGAATTCGTTTCTGACGATTCTGCAGCCTAGAAGAGAAAGTAAAACCTGGGTTTTTATTACTAGTTTTTTCCCGCGACCTCGGCTGCTCCAGCCACATGCAATGTGCATGACTCAAACATTTAGGTCTCCACCGCCATTTTGCGGACCTGAGTGTTCGTGCTCTACATTACAACCTGTCACCCTCTGCGCCACAGCCGAGAATCGCATGCGATTATTATCTTGTACGTTAGCTCACTCGTCACTGTACGCACTCACAAGCACCCGTCCTTGTTCTGAGATCCATCATTTTCGGCAACCTGAACCAACCTTGCTCAGTGTGGGATCTGGACTGGTGATTTCGGGGCGTAACAGGGCTAAAATTCGTATAAAACATGGAGTTTTTTTTGGGGGAAATAGAAGTTTTGAGGGCAATTATATGTACCGGGTTTAACGTCGTACAAACTGCCAAGGTTATCCGGCGTCCCCGACTTTCACCCTTTTGGCAGGGATTTGGGTGATCAGACCGACCTGTTCAGAGGCTCTGCCGGGACTTGAACCCTGAATCGGTGGCTTAGGACATTTGGATGTTACCCACTAATCCACTCGTCCAAATTCGGGGGCAGATACCCTTCCCCTCACTCCTCTGCCCTCCCCGCTGGAGCAGCCCAGGTTCTGGTCCTAGCACTTCTTATATCCTCATTCTACATTTTAATTCCTTTGATGCGGAAACCAGTTGTCGGAACACTAACACTTTATTCTCCTCTAATTTGCTTATCTTATTTTGAGAATAGATCAGATGTGCTGTCTTCAAGCGTCACCAGGGCATGGATTCGCAGAAGTTCTTCACCAGTTCAGTCCAGGCCATTTTTAACATGTTAACTGGGGGCCATTTCCCCCCCAGTCGGCCGAAATGTCCCCCCCCAGTGCCCGGAAATTGGCCCGCCAGTGAAATAGACAGATGACTTAAAATTGACCAAATGCAGACTCTCCTAACGAAAATAAGACAGAACACCACCCGATAATTATAACTTCGTTCTATTTCTGGTCCCAAATTGGCAATCCACAAAAATTGTGTTAAAAAATTTCCACTCGTGGCTATCTACTCCATCGTGCGAAAACGAAACAAAGCGCGTAGTTACAGGACATCCCGGCAAAGCAGCCTCAGGATCATATAATCACAACGTTGGCCTACAACAAATCAAACATCCTGTTCTATCCGACCGGAAGCCCACATCCCAGCCAGTACCGTGATATTGCATGATGCTCTCATTTCACATGCAGTCAGCTGTCAGCGCTAAGAGCTCGTTCGTGGATTAGACGGGACACGGTGTAGTCTAAGTGCGTAAGACTGGCTGCTGGTGTGGCGGTATGAAGTGCTTACCCTTTCTATTTATTATTGTGGTGGTAGCATACATAAGCGTCGCCACCGGCAAAAAAGTGAGGGGGCCAGCCAAACTTCAACCTGATGCTGACAGCAAACTTTCCACGTTAGTACCAAAAACTTTTCGAATTTGGGCTCCTCGCTGCCTTCCGCAGTGGCTGGTTATTCAAATTTCGGGTTTACTCCAATTTTGACTGATATCAGGAAACTGTTGGTCCAGAAGTGGGGAGGGGGTGATTGATGATCCCAAAAATGTTCTGGTTATGTGGATAAAATCATTCGATGGCCACGCGGGGTTGGAAGGGCACCCATGGCTTCCTATTAGATGGGTAGTGTGCTAAAAATATTGCGTCAAGTCAATATCAAACTGTCAACAATTAGTTTTAAACAGTAATACAAGTCGCTTTTTCTGTCGTTTTATGACTACCGCTAGGGGTCGTTTTAGTCTCAAATGTGGCTTTTGTGGTGTTTATCTGGCTATTTTAGCGAAAATAAAAGTTTGCCCCTCTTTGGCCCTTTTTCTAACTCGGTTTGACCTTTTCCGCTGAAAAATACCTGGCAGCCCTGAGCAGCACCTATAATCTCTAGACTTGGAATAACTCAAAAATGTATAAACTTTTTTTAACACTAACGCGTCTAAGTTTTATTAAGCCCCCTCAAAGTGGGGTCTTGACGTTTTGAAGACACTATAATGGCCTGCACAAGAAATGCCCCCACTGACTTTTCCTTAAAAATGCCCTGGTTCAGTCTCCTTGGCCATATACCCTTGTAAACACTCTGCTTCCACCTGTTCGCCTGTTACTGCTGAGTGAGAGGAGGCACCAATAGTATATTTCAGCCACAGACCACATGCTGGTGCGCTCTCTGCTCACTGAGTGACACCAGACCAGGCCGCTCGGACAGCACGTGAATCCAGGCGAGGTCAAGTGCCAGTTCTTGCGCACAGAGGCACTGATACTGAGGTATCGCAAGGCGACTCCTTTGTGTTCGAAATTTCGGTGCATGGTACATACATTGCAGTCTCTTAAGCCGGAAGAGGAAAGCAATAAGTGTATACTTCCCTGTATCCACTGAAACGTTATATCAGTATCTGTATGTTTGTTTTTCTATTTTTAGCAGCTGCGTTTCAGCTCACACTCTTTGTTTAAACCGCAAAATAAGCGCTGCCAATTGTCTGTTGCAGGAAGCCACCCCACCTGTAACGGGTGTCGTCGCAACGAGGTCTGCGTCCTCCGCAAGCGCTGCGCCTTCTCCGAGTCCTGCGCGGCGGCTATGCAGTGTATGAGCCGCAACTGAGGCCCCTCCCGGCTACTGAGGCCTCTCCTGCTCTTTAGAGCCGCAACTGGGCCCCTCCTGCTCTTTTGAGCCGCAAATGGGGCCCCTCCCGCTCTTTTGAGTCGAAACTGGGGTCCCTCCCGCGCTACTGAGCCGCAGCTGAGGCCCCTTCCGCGCTACTGAGCCGCAACTGAGGCCCCTTTCCGTCTGTCATGACATGTTACAGCCACGAATGGAGCCTCTTTCACAAGCGATGCGGCTCGTGAGGACGTGCTACCCCCCGGGTCGTATACATTTGATCCGGGACTATGTGATGGGGCCGTACTGTGGGTAGGGACTGTGTGTGGGGGCCGTACTGTAGGGACGGACTCTGTGGTAGAGGCCGTACTTTGGGGACGGACTGTGTGTTGTGGGCCGTACTGTAGGGATGGTTTTTAGGCTGGGGGCGGTACTGTGTTTGATGTGTACCGAGAGCCAACCCACGAGCGGCCACTGTACTCGTGCATCAACTGGAGCGAATATGACAAGGCAGGGCCAGGCATCGTACGTTCCAAGACATGGAGCTGCCTCTCAGCGGTGATAAATTTAATATGCGTTGGAATAGTAGTTAGCGTGGAATGCTGTGGCATAGTACCTTTCAGTGGAACAGTTTGGCCGTGCCTTCCTTTCATTGTGCATGACCGTGGTCGCAGCGGCGATAGGACATTTGAAATGATGAGTCTGTAGCCGTGAAAACTGACCTGCGCCAAACGCTAAAACAGACGCGGAATATGTTGCTTGGAGGGCAAGAATCCAGACCTTCTTTAAGACGCACACTTGACCACATGTGCATATTGGGTGGCTTTGCAATGAATTCCCGCAAAACGTGGCCTGATTAGGCTCACTTTTTAACATAATATGGAGGAGATTATCATCTTACCAAGTCCATGACATAAATACAATAATGTCAAAACTCGAGAACATAACATACCTTCTTTAAGTTTCACTCTTGAAAAGAATTTGAATTACAAGCCTTGCCTCTCACTGGGATACATTATAGACTGTTTTATATTAGCTCAGGTCGTTCCCTTAATGGTGCACCAGAGCTTCCTCAAGCACACCAAACAAGAAGTTCTTAATCATTTGCACTTCTTGCTACGAAATTGTGTCAAAAGTGAGACTCACGCAAAGGAAAAAGCAAAGTTTGCACAAAAACATGTGGTGAGAAACATTTTGCGCTTAGAAGGGAATACTTCTTTGACGATTTCGTTTTGCTGGCCGCCACCTAGGTCTAACACAGGTAAAGCACAGTGACGATGCCTCCGAAGCTTGCTGGATTCCGTAGAGAATAAATAAAACTGTCTGCCTTTCCGTCACTCCAACCATAAAGCAGACATTCAAGAACTGAATGTAGTTATACCTGGTTTATTTTCGGAAAAGAAACAAGAAAATGTTTACATGCCTCAGGTGGAAAAATGAGGCTTAAACGTTTTTGTGTTATCATTTTCACTCTCCTTTAATAACACGTGTCTGAGCAGAAAATGGGGAATATCGGTGACATAAATAAATAAGAAAGTTAATAAGCTGAATAAAAAGTAACACGTCTTTAAATTGACTAGTCGGCAGGATATTAGAGATAGCAATTCCTGAGGAGAAAACGACAAAAGAGCAAGGATGCATTAAGACGCAGAGTATTGGAAGGTTGTGAATTATTAACCTTATTATCATTAGAATACTGAAAGAGAGGGCATTGATTTTGAGTTAGCTACACTTGAGTGGGAGACAAGTAACCGGGCTCCTTCCTTATAGTACTCGGATGCTGTGCTAGGGAATAGATTAGAGGTAACACAATATTTCATAGTTTCACAGATGTGCGCGAGCATGAAGTGAGTTTCTATGGATGAAATGTGACTAAAAGCTCTGCTGTGTAACCGGTGTCGGTGTAAATGAGGAGCTCGTTGATTGGAAAGTAGGAGCTGGCGTCCGGGCAATCACTGAAGCTAATGTAACCTGATGGACTTTAGCACTGAAGCTGATGTAACCTGACGGACCTTAGCACTGAAGCTAATGTAACTTGATGGACCTTTTTCTTGGTCATAGGATAATTTTGTCCACTGTTGGTTGATTTGGTGTGATTTTATCTGATTGCATTTTGCATTTGTAAGTGAACGTCTTGTGTGTGCATGTAAGTTATGTATAATAAACAGTTTCAAAATAGTATTCACTAGGACTTATTAACAATATTTTTTCTCTTAGGAAGCTGAAGGCCAGTTGAAACAACAATAGGAAAAATATTATCTCCACATGCTTTTGATATATTTTTTAGACTTCGGCATTTGTACCTGTCCCAAAATTGGGCTTTGTTATTCCAGTCCCAAAGTTGGCACCGTGGTAGGTGGACGCTTTTTCAACAATCCTTAGCCTCAGTGTATGAACCTGCCAGTGCACTGACAAATGTTGCACACAATTTCTGGAAGCCGGGTGACTCAGTGCTTTCTCGGCTAAATTCCAGATGGGAAATCGCGGAATAGAGTGGGATCGACACCCACCGTGGAAGATCACCTTCTGGGTCTGATCTGGCCGCGTGGAAAGGCGTTGGCACCCACGCCAATAGCGCCGACGCTCCCTGTAATCGGGCAAGTGTGCCTGCTGGAAGTGGCCCAAATGAAACAGATGGTAAAATCACTTTGTCACGCATGTACAATTGTACAGTGCAGCTGCTTATTAACACGCGCATTGACGGGGGTCTGAGCCACCTTCGCTTTGACGAGGGGGGCGGGTACCCCCTGAGATCTCGAGAACCACGGTAGGTAGCAAAAAACGGTACACGGCGTTGGGTAGCCCATCCACTTATCCATCGAAAATATGTGAACCATTTTTTGTCAGGTCACATTTAAGGTCACGAGAGGTCAAAACATGCCGTAATAGGGATAACATGTAAATTACGTTTTTCGGTCATTACATCTGAACAAGTAAAAATAGAGCAAAACTATTTAAACTATATGAATCCTCGCAGCGAGCCGAATCGAATGATATATAATTTGACCTTGCTAGGTCAAATCAAGGATTTGACCTGACCTGAGGTCAGGTCAGGGTCAAATTATATAAAATGCATATCATTAGAACTGCAAAGCCAAGGCAAGTCTAATGCAGCTAAAATAAACGATCTATCTCTATCTGTTACTGCGTTATACCGTAAAAACTATTTTTCCCATGTATTTCCAATGGAGAGGTCATGTCTCGTACCTGACCTTAGGTCATCGATATCAAAAATACCGGAACATATTTTAGAGAACTCGGTGGGCCCATTATGTGATGAGTTTCAATCGGATAAGTTCACCCTGCTCCGACTTATGCTATCTTAAACTTTTTTGAGGTCAGGTCACTTGACCCGTACTGGTGACCTGACCTGAGATGACCTAACCTTAAAATTTTCACAGAAGTTGTAAAAATGATGAGGGAAAAGGTATGCCAAGTACGGTGGCGCTACGCGCCGCCGTTTTACTGCTGTCTCTGAAAAACCCGAGGGGGGCGGGTACCCGCCCCCGTCAATGCGCGTGTTTAAACTACTCAGCATTAATACTTTCCATAGACGCAGGGGTGTGGAATTTATCTCTCTGGGGGCGCCGTGGCACCCCTAATGATGTGCTGGGCACCTCAATGGTGATTTGGGCGCCCATTAGCAAAAGGTGAAGCAGAGTCCTTATAGAATTCCTAAATTGAGGGAAGTATCAACAAATAAATGTTGGACAGTATTATCGTGGCATTCTGCATCTGAGCTACAGCTTAATAGTTTACCAAACAATGGAAATCCCCACACATAATGGACTTTAAAACATCAATAATGTTTCGAGTCCCGATATAGGTTTCGTGCCTTGTCACTATCCGACACAGAGCAAAGCAGCACGTGCTTCCCTCTTCTGGCATATAATTTGGTTGTACTTGGGTAGCAGGTTGTGTTAGACCTTACTCGCTATAATTCGTCCGAGGGCTAAGTTTTACTTTTATTTACGCCTCTCTCCTCCTTACCTTTGGACCGGGCCTCACTCCTTCCTGCTCTGCAGAAACCCATCGCGACACTCCCGATTTCAGGGAACTCGGCCGCCGGCTAGTTAAGTGCTGACTCTGCCGCCGTCTCCCCTGTACTGAAGAACAACTTCGGATGCTAGAGCAATAACCAAGCCAATAGAGGAAAAAGAAGGGCTAGGGATTTTTTTAATATGTCAATACATCTCCTGGTTTATGATGTAAAACTCTATTATTTTCATTGAGACATTTCTGTTGAATTTCTTGCCACACAAGTGAACGCGCCTCCACCAAGTTCAAGCCTCGGTGAACTTGGTGGACCAACCCGCCATCAAATGAGTTCAGTATGTGAATTTGCTTGGCGGACAAACTTGCAGGCACCAATCGGCATCAGAGTAGGTGATGCATATTTTCAAGACTTTTTAATTGACCCACACTCATTCCCTGAACTTCCCTAAACAAAGAGCAAGCTGTCTCCCGGGAAACCCTTCCAACAGGGAAAGAGTTGGCGACGCCATATGACCCTGGCAGTTGGTGCGTCGATAAGCCCCAATAATTATTATTACGCGCCACCGTTTTTATGTTATCTCCAAAAACCCAAGGGGTGCGGGTACCCGCGCCCCTCCATCAATGCGCGTGTTAATGACATGGATATAACAGCATTCCTTTAGCATGGGCCATTCCCTATCGCATCCTTTCGATGTCGCCGCCACCCGTCCTCCAGGTAGCCAGAAGCCACTGTGCACTGCCGTCTAACCGTGATTGCCCGACTTTCTATTTTTAGGCCTATCAAAATCGGTTTGTATGTTTCAACACTTTGCTATTAATGCCCTAGGTAACGTTGTGTTCTTAGTTAGTTACTGTTTATTGTTATCTTTAGTTGTCAAAAGTCATGTACAGTTGTTAGATCGAGACGTTTAACTCTCAGCTCTCGAATTATACCTAATTTGGTGGAACAGAGGCAGTGGGTGACCTCGCAAGTCGTGTCAACCATTGAAAAGGGTGAATCCTAGCAAAATGAATACTTTTTGGTAGTTGTTAATTTTTCTGGCCAAGATTTTCCGTACTGACCGAAACAATATAGTGTACTGAAATTTTGATATGATAATTGGAGGGGACAATAATGAAACATCAAGCAACGTTAAATAAATTCTTTAGAGTGGTGAGAGTTTTGGAACAGTTGTTTTTTTAAGTATGTTCAAAAGGTTTACAATTGAAGTTTGAAATATTCATAGCACGGCACATGTCAGTGGAAACAGTACCTGAACGGTCTCGAACAGTGGTGAGTTGTTGCACGGACCTTAACGAGCGGTACTATGCAGGGTTGTAAACTTACACCTCTGTGGGGCTTTCCGGGCACCCGCGATAAAATATAGAGTTGGTGTTAAAATAGCCTGTATGTTTTATTGTTTTTCAGGATTCAAAAGGACTGCATGGATGCTAAAACATAGATAATATTATTCTATCTCCTTTTATATGGTGGTCATTAAAATTTATAGACTCCAAATTTGGGAAACTTTAATCATGTTCAGAAATCGACACCCTGCACAGACGAATCCAGGCAAGGCGATTCAAGGTGGTTTGGTAAGGGTTACAGTATGGCCATACAAAATGAAAAGGTCGTGAGTTTTAAGCAAATTGGAGAAGGGGAATGTATTTCCCTCACTGGATGCACCAGCCTTTCCTCTTTAGTCATCATGAGGGTAGAGTTATGCTTCAATATATCCTTCAGTTGTAATATAATTGCATCGGAAATATTAGTATCGATGGTATTTGTAAAATTAGTAATGTGATAGTCTTGAATACTCCCTGTTCGTCTTCTGAAGTACGGCAAGCTGAGAAACCCTTCTCTGTTTCCCTTAAATGGGTAGATTGAATAACTTGTCAAACTAACAAGGAACTTGAAGTGACAATGCACAAGACTACAGGAGGAAAATACGGCGATTGAGCACCTCCACATAAGTGGTCGATCCAGTTAGCTGGTCATTATTCGCTTCCTTGTCCACCATCCATGGGCGCAGGCACAGGAGGCCAGGTGGCAGTGCTGCCAACCCTCCCCTTAATTCTCCAACCGCAACCTCTGATCCCGTGACCTTACATATAAAATATCGTATAATACTGACCCCCTCCCAACAATATTCTGGGTATTACTGCGCTTGTGGCTTCAGCTTTCCTTGTAGCTAGTGCCTGTGAAACACAGAGGCGGATGCAAGGGGGCTAGATGGGCCCAAGAGCCCCCCCAAATTTCTGAGCGCCTCTAGTTATCACATAGGTTATATAGGTATTAGGTTATCAGAGGTTATTCGAGGTAAAGGTGGAGTAAGGTTGAGCTCCCTAGCCCCCTAACCCTCCCGAAATGGGATTCTGGATCCACCACTGGTGAGACACAATCCATTCGAATTCCGGGGCCAATTTACCTTCCCTTGGCATTTTTCAACCTAATATTGGGCTGTTTGGTGACCTTTTCACTTCATTTATACTTGACATTTTTCCCTCCACCGTTTTTAATGGGGGGCGAGGGAACAGCCCAATATGCGATATTCGCCAACCTCGAAGTAAATTGTTCTACTTGACACCCTGGCAACAGGCGCCGCACTCCCTGGCTCGGGAGAGATGTGTGCTGCGCGGTGCAGTATCCCCAGGTTAACGCGAGATGTGTTCAGCGGAACAGTATATATACAGGTAAACCACTGCGGCGCAGCATCAACGCCGGCCAGGTAAAAAAAACTGAAATGAGCACAGGGATGGTGCAACCGTGGAAAGCATGGGTGAAGGTGAGCCATCAAAATTCAAATTTAAGGAAGTTTTAAACTGACAAGTGTCAACGCAAAATTCGTGTCAAGCGATCCCCACCACCTCCGATTAACAGGACTCATAGCGAGTTACCTCCCCGGACGTCCTTGCAAAATGGCATTGGAAGGTGTGGTAGAGGTTCTTGACGTATTCGTGCCCTTGGATCTCAACACTGGTTGATCAGAGACTATGAAACTGTCACGCATAAAATTTATATTCTAAATATGGCCAGCTCTGGTAAGGTTTATGGGATAGTTTTGTTTGTAGAGTTGAACCTCAAGACCGCGGAGCACGAAAACAGGGTTACTGACCTCCAGAAAATGCCTCATTCGCTGTGCAGTGGTATTTACCTGGATCAGAGACTGCCGACTGTTTTCTCGTCACTGTACCTGTCAATGGACATATCCATCAATAGTCAATGGCTCCCTGTCAATAGACATGGATACCTTGCTCCCTCTCTCTTCCTCTTCCCTTTTCTCTTCCCTCTCTCCTCCTCTCCTGTTCCCTCTCTCCTCCTCTCATGTTCCCTCTCTCCTCCTCTCCTCTTCCCCCTCTCATCCTCTCCTGTTCCCTCTCTCCTCTTCTCCTTATCCCCTCTCTCTCTCTTCCTCTCCCATTCCCTCTCTCTTCCTCTCCTGTTCACTCTCTCCTCCTCTTCTATTCCCTCTTTCCTCCTCTCCTGTTCCCTCACTCTTCTTCTCCTGTTCCCTCTCTCTTCCTCTCTTGGACCTTCTCTCTTCCTCTCCTGTTCCCTCTCTTCTCCTCCCCTGTTCTCTCTCTCCTCCTCTCCTGTTTTCTCTCTCTTCCTCTCCTTTTCCCTCTATCCTCCTGTCGATCTTTGCTGTTTTTCACAGGCGCCTTATGACCCACGTTGTCGGAGCGCCATAAAACCTCAAACATGATGATGATGTCTCTCACAGGTGGCTGCATAATGATTGTATTGCCAGCTTCCCTACCCGCGACGCATGATCCTGGAAAATTTGCAAGGACTAGTCATCTCACCGGTCCCTGGAACTGAGGGGGCTAATGACTAAGGAGCAGGTCTTCATCCGATTGGTCAACACCGGCTGGTGCCAAGCTGTGTGAGTTATTCGAAATATTCGGAAGCCCCGATTTTGAGAGCCACTGGGATAGAAGTGCTAGGATTCGTACTTGCCTACTAAGTTTCTGGAACCGATGCATACTGTTTCACAAAAAAGCAATAAAACCTCTAATTTCCTAGACCATAGTTCCCAAAACAAATTAAGTACGTCCTGACTTCGTTTCAACATTTTAAATACCTCTACTTATCTGCTCTCATGCAAGGAAACGAGATTGCATGAGTACTCAGTATCAATCTAATACATCTTATGCACCCGTCTTATACTTCTGAAGTACACCCAGAGCCTAATCGTTCCTTGAGGAAATTATTCTGCAACTTGCACAGCAGGATTGATCGAATCCCTATTAATTCCTCATATATTTTTGTATATTATACAAAACACCTTGCATGGGCTAATCAGAAAAAGAATAGAAACACAAAAGTCTCTGCACTATGTGGTTACAACTGGTCACCAAAACTAGCTTTAAAGTTGTGGCCGTCAGCTGGCGTGTTATCGGCCGTCAGCCAGCCGGACTGACGGATGAGGGATCAGCCGTGGGTAACTCCAGACTGGGGTTGTAGTTGCGCAGTCTGTTCAGCACCAGCTCCAGCTTGGCCACACACTGGGCGTTCTCTTCATTCCGCCACCACTGCCTGCTGTCACCGTGTGCGTTGGTGGAGGAGGCAGCCGCAGCAGAGGTCGCCTCCGGCGGCGGCGCCAACGACTGCTGAATCCTGCCCAGCACGTGGACGGCCTCGATCACCTCTGGGTCAGACAGCTGGTGATCCACCACGCCCTCCTTCAATGCTGTGTAGAAGTACTGGTGCCACATCTGCACAATCTGACGATACAGCGACGCCACGATGTCGAACTTCTCCAGCTGCAGTAGCGACGCCGCTAGCCGGTAGTAGCCGAGGGTACAGTGCACGTCCTGCGGCCCGAACGCCTCTGAGCTGTGATGCACATTCTCAGCAAAACACCACTTGGCCTGCAGCCACTCGCGTCGCGCCGCCAGCAGCCGACCCCAGCCGCCGAACAGCTGCGCGCGCAGCGCGTGGTCCTCGCTCTTGGCGTAGATCAGGGTCCACTCGCTCTGGGAGAGGTAGCCCTCGGCGCTGCTGAGCTCCCCGAGCATGACGCAGGCGGTAGCCAGCATCAGAAACGGCTTCACCAGCTCTACACTGGAGGCGCCGAACACCTCAGCCGCCATGGTGAGCGCCTGCTTGGCGGCCGGCAGCGTCAGGGCGGGGCGATTGTTGTAGATGTGCCGCGTGCCGCACACCAGTGCCATCTGCATGATCTCCAGCTTCTGCTGTCTCAGGCTGGCATCTCGCCGGCGGCGTTCCTCCAGCGTGCAGAAGTCGCGCGCGCTGCCCAGCGCTGCGACCAGTTGGCACACCTTGGAGTGCACGGACGCCCAGGCCGTCTTCTGGTGGTCGTCCCTACCAGCAAGCACATGGCGGACGATAAAATCGATATTTTGGACAGGTTTATGTGTTTATCCGATTCGCAGGCATAATAACGTGTAGGGCATCTGAAAACTAGCTAGCCGATTCACATCATCAATGACCTCATTTTTTTTAAACTCCGATTCATGGAATCAATCTACCATCAGAAGTAATACGCGTCTGAGTGCCCACTGACAGATCCAAAACAACCAAAGATCATATGCCTCCAAACTGCCAAAAGTGACCATTTGTTCCACGAATAAAATTCACTCCTTACACTTTCCCTCCACCAACAGTGTGTTCACCAGAATGCCGTCGCATGGACCACGAACGCAGCGTACTTTGCACCTCACCCCTTCAGCGCCCACCGAAATATCTGCCCGGCTGCTCCCCGGGAACATCAATCCATTGACTGTTGGTTCTTACAGACGGTACCGTTCCTTTAGCAATTTATCCGATCAGGAGAACCAAGAGTATGTACTTACGAGCAGTAATATGCACATCGGCAACCAGTGCAAAGAAGCAGTGCAGGCTTCTGGCACAGCTCACAGACCATCTTCGTCCCTTTTGGCGCAGCGAGCGGACTTACGATGGCTCCAGCAAGCATTTTGATGTAGGAAGCAAACCCCTAATGTAAGTACTGCGGTATGGTTAACGCCAAAAACTATTTAATTCGCAAAATGCAAAATCTGAAGTAAATTACGACAGGCATAAAATGTGACCTTCTTTTAGCAAAGAAAATGGACCTGAGCCTCTGAAATCGGCGGAACATGGAATGGAACGAATGGAACGCAACACCAACCCGGAGGCTCGGAACCTGAAACGTCATCTCTTGATTTTCGTCCCCAGGACACGTGCATTTCACGTCCTTGCCGACTGCAGTGCAGTCGGCAAGGACGATATCTTGGCCAGCTGATGGCCAGCTGGCCAGGTCGCTGAAATGAGTGCTCCGTACTAAACCTAATCAAAAATATGTTTTATAGATTTGTTTGCCCTATAAATACGTTAATCAAGAAGATAAGGTATATTTGCGTCCCGGGCCAAGATATCACGACGATCAGCAACGCGGATGCTACGGTAGGTGTGATTTTAAATGGCGTGAACATCAAAAATTTCCGACGAGAATCGATAAAATGCGTGTGACTAAAGTGGCGCATAGATAGAAACTGCCAAGAAATTCGCCTTTCAAAAATTGGATGAAAAACGTGACCTTTGGAGCCAAGCACCACCACTTTTAGTGGCATATAGGATTTTATTCCCAGTCCAAAAGTTGGTTGTAAAACGTGACTCTTGGAGCCAAGCACCATCACTTTTCGGTGCAATTTTAGGTTTTTAAAGAAGAAAACACCCGAAAGGGGTCCTGACGGCGGTCGCCTCCGGCCCCTCGTGTTGGGCCAGGTGGGACCTGGGCGTGTCCGGCCAGCTAGGTGCGAACACCTGAAGATTCTCCAGTGGAACGCCGATGGTGTTCAATCTAAAAAGGTGGAACTAGAACGATTTCTACACGTCAACAAACCGGATCTCGTCTGTCTGCAAGAAACGAAGTTGAGGTCGAATGACAAATTCCAAGTGCAGGGCTATCATGTCGTTAGACAAGACCGAACGAGAGGTAGACGTGCAAACTCTGATACGGGCGGAGGAGTGGCGACCTTAATCCGCGAAGGCATCCCGTACAGATGCCTGGAGCGGCCCAGTGTTGCCCCCAACGACCTGACGACCGACGCTGTCGCCGTCGAAACCTGCATGGGAGCACGAATCACAATAGTCAATGTGTACGTTCCTCCTATTAGGAGAGGTGCTGGAGACGACCGTGTCCAAAATTTCGATCCGGACTACTGGCCCCACACTGCAAATACATTCATACTCGCCGACGCAAATGGACACAGTCCCCTCTGGGACCTCCAGGTACCCGAAGATGACATAGGCAGGACGATCGACGACTGGTGTGCCGCTCACAGCTTCGTTCCGGCAAACAGCGGGGAGCCCACCTGTCAGAGCAGAGCGCCACCCTTCTCCCAATCGGCGCCGGACGTCTCACTACACCACTCAAGGTGGGTGGGTCGGGTGCGATGGGAGACCAAGCCAGAACTATCGTCCGACCACCAACCAATCATCATCGAGATCAAAACAGGGAAATCGAGTGCGAGACCTCGTCCGAGGACCCGGTACAGTTACCAGAAAGCGGACTGGAGACAGTATGCCAACATAGTCGACGAGAGACTGGCCACCCTGCAGCCATGGACGGAAGAGGTTTCCGTTACAGTGGCCGCCCGGGATTTCACCCGTATTCTAACTGATGCTGCCGCTGAGACCATCCCCAGAGGCGCCGGAAGTCCCCTAGCCTTGGTGGACACCAGAAGTGGACGAGGCAGTCCGCAAACGGAATCGCCTCCGTGCCCTCGCCAGAGCCGACCCAGAGCAAGTGCCGGCCTGGACCCACGCGTCGAGGGAAACATCCTCTCTAATTCTGCGCGCACGACGAGAGTCCTGGCGAGGCTTTGCGGCGATCTCAGTCTACGCTCTGACCCCAGAAAGTTTGGAGGACCATCCGAACTATCGACGGCCGGGAAAGCGGCGGCAGACAAGATGAGGCCCTTCAGATTGGCGCGAAAACCATTACCGCTGACACCAAGAAAGCGAACGCTTTCATCAAAGAGTACGCCAAAGTCAGCCACCTACCACCGAGGGTGAAAAGGGACCGCAAATACAAGCACGCCGTCACCAACCACCTCAGAGTGGCATGCAGACAGTGCCAGGGGAGCGGACGGATGCTGCGGCCTGTTCACTAAACAGGAACTGAATGACGCCATCAAGCGCCTGCCGGGAAAGCGCGCCCCAGGGCTGGACTGCATCTCAAACGAAATGCTCACCCATCTCTCTGACCATGGCCGCACCAGACTGCTTGACCTCATAAATCTGACCTGGACGAGGGGAGAGCTGCCTTTGGCCTGGAAGAAAGCGATGATTATACCGGTACCCAAGAAAGGCAAGCAAAGGAAAAGTAGGCTCCTCAGACCAATAAGCTCTTAAGCTGCACATCTAAACTAGCAGAACGACTAGTACAAACCCGGCTCTCCCATCTGCTAGAGTCAAGAGGCCTCCTCTCCCCAGTGCAGACCGGTTTCAGGAAGGGTCGGTCCACTGAGGATCAAGTTTTAAAGGTGACCCAGGCCGTGGCCGATGGTTTCCAGAAGCGGAGAGAACCGTTATGGTCCTGGTGGACTTCTCGCGCGCCTTCGACAAGGCCTGGCGCACGGGAATCATCTACAAGCTCGCTAAGATGGGCCTCCCGCGCTGTTACCTGGCCTGGGTCCGATCCTTTCTGACCGACCGCCAGGCCTGTGTCACATTTACGGGAAGTGCGGACGCTTCAGATGCATCCGTGAGGGCACACCGCAGGGGGCCGTTTGCTCTCCCACCTTATTCATTTCTTACATCAATGACCTCATCGAGCACCTACCACCTGGCGTCCAGACCTCGCTGTTCGCCGATGATCTGGCAATCTGGCCACTGACCGGACCGTCGCTGCGGCAGAGCGACGAGTCCAAAGAGCTCTGGATTGTTACGGCCTGGGCGGAAGAGTGGAAATTAACCATAAGCCAGAGAAGACAGTTGGCACCTCTTCTCGCTCGACCCAGAGAGGCCAGACGAGAGTGCAACCTGACCCTCGGCGCCGCTCGACTAAGCCACGAAGCGACCCCGACATTCCTAGGGGTCACGTACGACCGGACGCTGACCTTCCGCCACCATATCGAGAACCTGAGGTGCAAAATGAAGAAGAGGAGTGGGCGCTACGGGCGCTTAGTGGCAGTCCTGGCGCCGCGGCGTCCGACCTCAGGCTGGTGTACCTCGCGTTCATCAGATCCTTGCAGACTACGCGGCCGGTGGCTGGATGCCTGGGGTGGCGAGCTCTAACCTAGAACGCCTCGAGGTCGTACAGCGACAGGCCTGCAGGACGATAACTGGCTGCCTGAGGTCGACGCCGACGGCCGCTCTGGAGCGAGAGGCGGACGTCATGCCTCTCAGCATACGACGAAGCAGCTCGCGGCCATCGCGTGCAGCGGCACGTCCGCGACCTTCCGGGCGACCCGCTACAACCGCTCTTGCTTGCGGAAAGACCCAGCCTGAGGCTCGCAGGACCGCGGATGGGCCGAGACCGGCCTGGCAGTTTCCGCAGAGGCAGGCCTAGCCGCTTTTCCCGCGGAGCCTCTGCAGGTTACACCGCAGGTCGCTCCATGGGAGACTCCATCCCCGAATATCGACATTCGACGAAACTAGTCGTCCAGACGAAGAAGACGGACCCTCCAGAAGCACGACTCGCGGCGGCGGAAAGGACTCTGCTGCGCTCCCGCCAGCGGATATCTCAATCTTCACGGATGGATCCGCGACAAGTGGCACTGAGCATGGCGGTGGAGGCGCAGTGGTACTCAGGAAAACAACTCCGTGAAGCGGATCAGAGTCCCTGCCGGCCGCTACACGTCAGTTCCGGGCAGAACTAGCTGCCCTGGATGCGGCCCTGCGCCATCTGTTGACGATCGCAGCCGAGTGTCGACCGAGAGAAGTGCGAGTCTGCACTGATTCGCAGTCCGCCCTAACCCGCCTGGCGGAGGGCCCGCACGCTCAATCCGATGCCTTGGCAGGCTCGGTTTGGCACCAACCTCGACCCTGGCCAGCATGGGCATCCACCTAACCCTTCATGGGTCCCGGGCCACGCTGGCCTACCGGTAACGAGCTCGCCGACGAAGTGGCTGTGCCGCTGCCACACTGACCAGGGTTCCACCCGATTGTTTTAACTCCGCGAACAGCTGCATGGCGCCACGCGCACAGCTTGTGGACTGAAAGTGTCAGCACCACCCGATATGCAGAGGAAAACGGCACCAAGAGTGGTCCTAGGGGACAAACATGGCCTCTCCCGCCTAGAATCCACCGAAGTGGCCAGGCTGCGGACAGGCCACTCTCTTCTCCTCCGCAGTTACCAGCACCGGGTGGGACTGGCACCAATGGCACTGCCCGGAGTGCGGGGAGGACGAGGAAACAATGCAGCACCTTTTAACAGAATGCCCAGCGCGAGCTCTTCTCGTCGAAATGTCTTTGGCCGACGACCCGACAATTCAGAGGCGCTGGTGATCCGCCTCGGCTGGCGGCCTTCATCCGGCGGCTGGGACGCCTCTGACGAGGCGCCTCCCTATGGCAGCTGCCGAGTGCCGGAAACTCATCATCATCACTGCAGTGCAGCCTCAAATCCACCGTTAAACTAGGCTTATATGTATTTTCCCTTACATTTGTTGGCCCTTTATTCCTCTAACTGCCGGTGAACCATGTTTGCTAATTAAGATTGAAATATCCCGACTCTTGAGCATTTAATTAACGTTACTAGATGTTTCATTACTGGCCTCTCCATCCCCGTATCAAAATCCTAGTATGCTGTATTGTTTCGGTCAGTACGGAAATTTTGGCCTGAAAAATCAACAACATCTACCAGCAAAATAATTTCTTTCGCTGGGATTCGCCCTTTCAATGCTTGACACTACTTTTGAAGTCACCCACTGCCTCAATTCCACCAAATTAGGTGTAATGCGAATGCAGAGAGCTGAACGTCTTAATCTAACAACAGCAAATTTCATTTCATTTATTCATCATATTGCCCACGGAACAAGGCCCATTTACAGGCAATGTCACATAAAAATCGGATGTCAAAATAGGCTAAGGAAGTGTTACACACATAAGATCCACATAAGCAGGAACTTAAAAAAACTTCCGTAAAACTTTACTTAAGAAGTAAAAGCATGTCAAAACTTGTAAAGATAAAATACGTCAGGCTAAAAACGTTGCGCTAAAAATATAAAAAATATAAGTATACGACGTAAAAACTCAAACTGGGAAAAGAACACAAGACTAGAACCGACAGGTGCAATCTTAATTATAATGTGGCTATATATGAGATGACCTTTCGCTCGAAGTGAGCTGAAGGTGTCATGAAATATGTCTGCTTGTGGTCGGATGTTCAGGAATGTGTTCATGACTCTGGGCAATCTAACAAACAAGCCTTCCTTCACGGTATTCACTCTTGCGTATGGCACATTAAACAACGCTAATTGCCTCGTTGCTCTCACGGGCACATACAATGAGAAACGGCGTACTGAAAAAGATGAGTCGATCCTACCTTTAAGAACATTGCGCATGAACATCAAATCATGCTGACTTCTTCGCGATGACAATGACATGACCTTAAAATGATTCATGAAGTCGCTGTACAATAGTGATCTAGATTGGTTCCGACAGTTTGCGTTCAACCATAGAAGAAATTTGTGTTGCACCCTGTCGACTCTAGTCAAGTGAACAGCAGCTGCTCCGCCCCAAATAACACTACAATACTCGAGGACCGAACGAACATGTGCATAGTAAGATACGAGAACAGCTGATAGGCTGAGATTTCCTCCTTCACCGGATTTTTTAAATGATCTTATTAAAAAACCAAGAGTTCTGTTGGCCTTTTTCACCATGTTTTCAATCTGAGAACCAAACGTGAGTTTTGTGTCTAAAATGACGCCCAAATCCCGGATTTTTCCAACACGTTCCAACTCTATATTTTCGACAGAATACGTTGCTAGAACCGGTTTTGTTTTCAACGTCATGCAGAAGTAATTGCACTTGCCCGGATTTAGATTCAATCGCCAACGTTTGGACCATCGACACACTCGATCAATATCGCCCTGAAGCAGGGCTGCATCAGTCTCGCACTTGACCTGACGATAGATTTTCAAGTCGTCAGCGAACATGAGACAATGGGAGGAGGAAATCTCATCCGGAAGATCATTTACGTATATCGCGAATAAAAGAGGCGACAGCAATCCACCTTCCAGTGTGCCCGATATAACCCGGCCCCACTCCGAGCACTTTCCGTTAACAATAACTCGCTGCTGCCTATTCTGTAAATAAGATGAGAACCAATTTAATGCTGAACCGGAAATTTTGTAGGAATTTTTTAGTATGTGTACTAAAAGAGAATGGTTTACGCTCTGAAAAGCGGCCGTATAGTCTGTGTATATACTATCTGTTTGGTAGTCAAGCGAGTTAGAGTCTCAGGCCGCGCCCAAAAGTGTGGCCAGGTTAAATGCGCACGATCTTCCAGAAACAAATCCATGTTGAGTCGGCAATAAAATGGGTTTTACATGCCCCAACTAGCACACATAGGCTACTCGCTCTAAAATATTTCCAAACAATGGAGACAATTCCAAACAATCTTTCCAGCAAATAGCTTTTCATAAATAATGATAATATTAAACAATAACTAACTAGGAACGGCGACGCCAGGCGCGAGATTAAAAGCGGAGTATTATAACATATAAACGGACCTTTATAGGCCTAAAGATAGCAGGTCGGACAATCATGGTTAGACGACCGTCCACAGTGGCTTCTGGCTGCCTGGAGGCCGACTGGCGGTGATATCGAAAGGATGTGGTGACTGGTAGGGGAATGGCGTATGTTAAAGGAATACAGAGATGTTCATGCCATTGAAATATGCATACCTATCAGTTAATTCCCTCGGGCATCTTGTTTTTTGCCTTCAGCCCTACTTGTTTACACAATCATAGCTACTTATCTCTCCGCCTCACATTTCCATTTTAGCATTTTAAACTTCCAGTGTTGCATACGCATGAAATGTCAGGCAGGCGTGTATGTCACATACATCGTGTGTTTTGTATTACTAATAAGTGTGTCAATTTTGAAAAGTCTTGAAAAGCTTCATCATCTACCCTGATACCGAAAAATATCATATATTAGAAATTGGTGCCTGAAATTTTGTCCACCAAGCATATTCATATATCGAACTCATTTAATGAACTCGCACTTATGTTTTTCCAGTGTTATCGGCACTGCACATTGCACAAACGCCTAACCCATATATCTACCCACGTGCACAGAATGTCTCCTACACCGGTCCCCCTCCCTCGGTCTGACACCAGGCACAACGGCCACCATTTTCAACACCACACATGTAGGCATTACAATCCGCCCGCGACCCCTCCCCACCGAGGCTTGCGTCAGCGGCGCCCAGCGTGACCTCTGTCACCTCTGCCCCGCGGGCAATCGCGGCTGCCGGCGGATGGGGGCCGCTGATAGGTGGAGACACGTTCACTTGTATCGCGAGAAATTCAGCGGAAATTTATCTATGGAAGTGAAAGACCTTTACACGATGAACCAGGGGATGTATAAATATTATGTTTTTCAAACATGTCTAGCCATACCTTGCTCTCTATTAATTTGATTATTTGCCACACCATCCGAGGCACAGGCGAGCCGGCGGCCGAGTTCGCTGAAGTCGGGAGTGTCGCGATGAGTTTCTGCTGAGTGGAGAGGATTGGGGCCCAGTCCCAAGGTAACCGACGGAAGGAGGAGAGAGACGTTCATAAATCTAAAACGTAACCGTCGGACGAGTTATACAGAGTGAGGACTATTAGGGAGCGCTGCCGAATTACAAACCGATAATATACCAGAAGAGGGAAACACGTGCTGATCTGCTTCGTGTTGGATGGTGAAAAGGCACAAAATCTAATTCGGGACGTGAAACATTATCGATGTTTATTGTCCATTATGTCTGAAGCTTACCGTTGTTTGATAAAATATTAAGTTGTAGGTCAGATGCAGAATGCCACTAAATACTGTGGAAGAGGTGTTTGCTGATAATTTCCTCCTATTTACGCATTTTAAAATGGCTTTGCTTCACCTTTTTGTGGAGGTGCCCAGCACACCATTGGGGGTGCCCAGGCACCCCCAAAAAGATAGAAATCCACACCCCTGATTGAGAGCAATTACAATGCTTGAGTGTTATGAATGCTGTTTCAATTTAAAGTTTATCCATATTCTCATCGTTTTAGTTTTACAGAGGCGGTTACAGCAACTCAAATTAGGGAGTTCCAATGTAATTTGATTTTTCCTACTCCTGCAGAGTGAATAGACTGCTAACAGGACAGCCGGAAGGAATACAAGCAGCCATGGCATACTCCCAACCCTGGGTGTCTCCAGGTATTGTAACTAAGGGGGTTCTACGCGTGTGCAAGTGAATTTTAGTATACTAAATGCATTGAATAGGACAAGAATGTTAGCACGCATTGGGTTCCAAGACCGAATAGAGAAACTTCATCCAAGGACGGATCAAGGAGACAAGATCATTCACGCTCCCCGGGGTTTGGCATGGGCGGATAAACGCTGGGCAAGATAAAAGCATCGATAGTTGAGGAACACGCGACATAGGCAATATGCATCTCACTCCCTTATTTTGCTTTCCTTTATTCGCATCTGATAATTTGTGTGTGACTATCACTTATCTAGCTGCTATAACGCTACTAGTGGTTCCTGAACTGCCACTCAGCTGAGCTACTAATGGCTCATCCAATTAGGGGAGACCGGGGCAAAACGGACACCCTAAGTGTTTTTCTAACATAGCAAGCTCAATAGCGGGCCGAAAATGTTAAGCTATACACCCTGACGTAGCCTAATGAATTGTTTCTCTAATGTAAGAGTATCAACTTGAAAAATTAATATGGAAAAACATGGCAGCAAAATATATCAGCTAAGGTTGTTTGTCCGTTTTGCCCCAACCCTGGGGCAAAATAATTTTCAGGAAGGGGCAGAACGGACAGTATGACCTGCTGTCATTGTACTTTGCTTAAACACCCCAAAAGATACATAAATCCACATCCCTGGCAGCCTAGGTAATATGGCGAAAAACATCATGTTTTCGTTAAAGCGTCAACATCTCTAAAATCAGTTAAAATGTTAACCTGCTTTAATTTTGGCACAAGACTGCTGCCCACCCTGGACTCGCCTCTGCCTTGTTTTCTCACTGTTTCTGTGACCTTACTACAATAACAAACTACATAACAAATTATCCTAAGTGTTTGGGGTAAACCGGACCATCAGACCATTTTACACCATTGGTCCATTTTGTCCCTTCCGTTTTGCCCCACAGCTACTCCGATTCAAGATTTTACGTGTCGGAAAAAATAGCAGGGTTTGAGATTTGAAATTACCCTTACCCTAAGCCTACACTGTCACTTATTCATACATATCACCATCAGAACTGAACTCAGTTTGTCACTCGAAAAAACGAAGATTTAAACTTGTAATTATCGTAATACTTACAGGAAAATCCTCTCCAGCCAGCTCGCGTCGAAATGATGCCGCTAACTGTAGCGCCACCTGTCCGCGCTCGAACGCTGAGGGCGGTAGTATCGTTCCCAAGACCTGGGATACAGGACGGCCCACTCGGTAACAGGACAGTACACAGGAAAACAGAACGGTATACACGGTAGAGGACGGAATACAGGAAAACAGGACGGTATACACGGTAACAGGACGGTACACAGGAAAACAGGACGGTATACACGGTAACAGGACGGTACACAGGAAACAGACGGTACACGAAAACAGGACGGTACACAGGAAAACAGAATTGTACATGCGGAAACAAGATGGTGCACACAGGAACAGGACGGTACACACGGAAACAGGATTGGACACACGGAAACAGGACGGTGCACAGAGAAACATACACTACACTAGAAAACAGCACGGTACACACGGAAACAGGGTAATACACACAGAAACAGGATTGTACACACGGAAACAGGATTTTACACACGGAAATAGGACGCTACACATGGAGACAAGACGGTACACACGGAAACGAGAACCTGCACAACGTATCGTACTGCCTCTGGTCGACAACAATGTTCGACGTCGAACGATATGCACGTGGACCTACGGAACTCAGCCGGTCCGCGCTAAGTATTCATATAGTTTTATCCGGCACCGAACAAACCCCGTGTCATCGAGGTGATATATCAAGCGCCGTCCTTAAATCATGCGCGACGTATTTGTGTGATTTGACCTCCTTCCTCAGGAAACGCTTTTTGGCGTCGCGGCGTAGCGTTCGATATCACTGTGACTGACTACAGGACTCGATGCTTAGGGCACGTCAGCCGCTAAGGCTGCATTTACTGTCCCTGACTGGCTGACTGCGGCTGACCCCACCCACACTTTTTGCGTTACGTAATTTATGAAAGGCCCCTTACTTTACTATGATGCATGAGCCTGGAATCAATATGAAAACATACCCTCGACTGCTGCATTTGTTATCCTGAACATGATTTCATTGTATCCGGCAAACGCTGAACTAGGACAGAAGGGTTCAGCGAAAGATGCCAAGGTGAGCAAGTATACTGTAAACCAAATCCAGATGCAACACCAAGCCACTTTCTGGACGACCTGCAAAATAACCCGATAGCTCCGAATACCCTCCCCAGTCATTAGAGGAGCTTTTCTCGAAGCCTGGAGCGGCCGCACTGGGTTGGCAACTGAGGCCGGGTAAAGCCCGAGGCTGCAGCTGTGAAATTACTCCTCTTTAGAGAATTCCCCGAGGCCCGCCATATCGGGCGTTCTCCCCAGTGTTGTCGGAATCGAGCGCAGAACTTGCCTCTGTTCTCAGAGGCAGCTGAAACGGAGAGACAGCCCCTAAGTGTTTCTGCCAACCCAACCTCCAGGTAAGGCAGGATACTGACCTGAACTCATGCCCGACCCAATGCAGTTGCCGTCAGCGATTAAATCATGTTTGGTTATGAAATAGCTTCTACAGCTGCAATAAATCATATTTGTCCAAGTCTGTTTACCAATTCTGGTCGCATGGGAGGGAGCTAAAGTGTTCCTCTTTTATAATGAGGTTTGAACTAAGATAGCGGTTCTGCAGAGCGTTTATAGAAATCCCTATTGGCATGTTTCCTTTCACACAAAGCTCTCTGTATGAATTTCCGCACACTTAGAAGTTGAAAGGCCTCAATGCCTTAAATCACGCCATAAATGAATCCCTTTCCATCCGGTTGCAGCAATTTGATTGGTCTACATCCTAACTGCGAAAGTGCCACGCATGTCACGTGATAAATCTTAACAACGGCTTTGCTGTTTTGCAACACTACGTCTTGCGAGCGGCAGGGGTGTAATTTTCTATCTCTTTGGGGGTGCCTGAGCACCCCCAATCCTAATTTGAGCACCCCCAATCATGTGTTGATCACCCCCAATACATGTGCCGCCCCTGGCTTATCACCGCTGCTCTGAACAGTGCCATCCCTATCTCATCACTTCTGCCATGATTTGTGCCGCCACTGCCACCAACAGTTAATCACTGCCCCCCCCCCCGGATGATTACTGCTGCCTTTGGCTCATCACTGATCAGATTGCTGGTCACTGCCGCCCCTGGTCACACTGCCGCCCCCGGCTGATCTCTGCCGCCCATGGTTCGTCACAGTCGCCCCCTTGGCTAATCGCTGTCGCCCGTGGTTCATTAAATTCCGCCCCCTGGCTGATTACCGCCGTCATCTGACTTATAACTGCCGCCCCCTGACTGATAACTGCCGGCCCCTGGCTGATAACTGCCGACCCTGCCTGATCACTGCCGCCCCTGACGGATAAGTACCGCCCCCTGACTGCTAAATGCCGCCCCTAGCTTATCACTGCCGCCCCCTGGCTGATCGCTTCCGCCCCCTGACTGATAACTGCCGCTCCCTGGTTGATTACTGCCGCCCCCTGGCTGATCGCTGCCATCCCCTGACTGATACTGCCGCTCCCTAGCTGGTAACTGCGACCCCCTGGCTGAACACTGCCGCTCCTGGCTGATCAGTGCCGCCCCCTGACTGATAACTGCCGCCCACTGGCTGATAAATACCACCCCCTGGCTGATAACTGCCGCCCTTGCCTAAGCACTGCCGCCCCTGGCTGATAACTGCCGCCACCTAACTGATATTGCCGCCCCCTGGCTGATCACTGCCGCCCCTGACGGATAACTTCCCCCTGACTGATAACTACCCCCTGGCCGATCACTGCCGCCTCCTGACGGATGACTGCCGCCCCCTGACTGATAGCTGCCGCCCTTGGCTGATCACTGTCACCCCTGGTTCGTCACTGCCGTCTCCCGGGGCAGTGAGCATCCTGGGGATATCTGGACTGTGAGCGTTGTGGGGGAGCATGCTTCTGTGAATATCACTAGCATCATGTCATATCTGAGGCGCGTTAGTTTTAATGTCATATATTCTTTCTAATAGTATTTCAGTTTTTACATCACGTCAATTTTCATTTTACCTAGTCGGTGACCTTAGTATGTCTTGTAAAAGTGCTGAAGTCATTTTTTCAGTATTTATGTTGTATTTTATGTATTTAATCAATTTCTTTTTATATAATCTTCAGATACAATATTCACAACCTGACCTGTTTTACCACCTGACTTGTGGAAGCTCGTGCGGAAATGTCCTATTTACGTATTTGATTTAGTGCTATGGGCGCCGTAGGACCCTATATATCGGTGTACCCTAAAACACCAATATGATGGTGGACCTTCTCCCGGCTGATCACTGCCGCCCCTGGTTCATCACTTCTGCCCACTGGCTGATCAGTGTCTCCCCTGGTTCATCACTGCCGCCCTGATTAATCACTACTGCCCTGATTTACGCCACCCCTGGCTAATCAATACAGTCCCCGTTTTTTTAATCAACCCATATATTATGAGCCGGCTCTGGTTAGACACTTCCTCCCTCGAATCCTCGCTGCTCTCTCCCCCCCTCCCTGCTGATCACTGCGGTCCCTGGTTTATCACTCCCGAGGAGACCATGGCCCTCCAAAACCAGCCAAACTTAAGTCCTGCTGTCAGCACAGTTTTGTCAGCAGGAATCTGTAACACTACTACTAGCACCCTGATTTATGCCGCCTTGGTTAATCACTGCCGCCTCCTGCCTATCACTGCCACCCTAATTCATGCCAGCCCTGACTTATCACTGCCGTCCTGATTCAAACAGCACCTGGCTCATCACTGCTGACAGTGGCCCACCAGTAATATACTCGAATTATCACTGTCACCCTGTTCCATGACGCCTCCAACTCATCGCTACCGCCTCGGCTATTGAATGCCGCCCCCTGGCTTATCACTTTCGCTCCAATTCGTGCCGCCTGGGCTCACGACTGCCGTTCCCAGCTCAGGGACAGCAGATTCCATTTTCCGACCGGTGTGCTAGATTTTCGGGAGAAGCGCCTTCCTCCCGAAAATCAGTGTATGTACATTTCTCTCTCTACGATGTCGGGGTTGCGCCGGGGACGAAGGGCCAGTAGTTTCTCTACTAACCGTGGAGCCAGTCAACCAGACTCGACATTGGAGGTAAGGTCTCAATTCGTCCCCCTCCCCCTGCCGGTGCCTCGGACCCTCCGAGTACCATTCTTCGTTACCGACGGTGCCTCGGACCATCCAAGCGCCACTCCTCGCTACTGTCGGTGGAGCGCCATTCGTCGTTACCGCCGATCATAGGCGGATCCAGGATTGTCGATCGGGGGGGGTTGTTTGTTTTAATCAGTCAGCTTTTTTCAAACGGTGATAGGTTTTGGAGTGCTGCGGCGAGGAGTATAATGATAAATTGATAAGGTGTTCACTGGCCTATCCCCTCGAAAGCAAATGTAAAAAGCACTGAAGATTGTATATTCGGGCACAGCCCTTCATCAGAATCATGTAGTTAATATAAAAAATTCTGTCATTGTGTAGCCAGACCTCGATTTGAGCTTCACAAAAACGCCTTTTAAAGTGAATTATTAAAGAAGGATGTCGTAACGACAACGATCCTGCTACCTCTAACTTAAGAGTAATGCTGACAGTGCAACAAAACCAGACCAGTAATTGTGTAACAGACTTTTCTATTATAGCCAAACACTAGCTTTTCATTAATAGCGGAAAATTCGCTGATGTATCTTAATCGCTTATTTGTATATTTATGTTTTTATTTTGTTTTTTGCTTGACTGCAGCTAAAATGCTAACGATAATAACTTATTTAGCACTGGTACACGTGTTACTAGACCGGTGTAATGACTCAAAAATGTTCTATTTAACTCAGCCCGATGTTATCTTACTATAAATGCCTCGCTCGAATTATGTAATGGAGATATATGTACAATAATATAATATAATATAATAATATTATAAACACACACACATACACACGTATATATACATATAAATATAAATATATATATATGTATAAATATATATATATATATATATATATATATATATATATATATATATATATATATATATATATATATATTTATTTATTTATATGTATATATACGTGTGTGTATGTGTGTGTGTTTATACTATATATATATATTATATATATATATAATATATTTATACTATTACTATTATATATATATATATATATATATATATATATATATATATATATGTATATATACGTGTGTGTGTGTGTGTGTTTATCCTATTATTATATCATATTATATTATTGTACATATATCTCCATTACATAATTCGAGCGAGGTATTTATAGTAATATAACATCGGGCTGAGTTAAATAGAACATTTTGGAGTCATTACACCGATCTAGTAACACGTGTACCAGTGCTAAATAAGTTATTATCGTTAGCATTTTAGCTGCAGTCAAGTAAAATAATAAAATATATAATAAGAAAAATATACAAATAACCCATTGAGATACTCCAGCGAGGTCTAGTTTTGCTGTATTGTCGGCATTACTATTAGGTTAGAAGTTTCAAGATCATTGTCACGACATCCTCTTTTTAAACAATACATTCTAAGAAGCATTTTTGTAAAGCTCAATTCGAGGTCTGGCTACACTATGACTAATTTTTTATAATTACTACATGATTCTGACGAGAACCTGTGTCTGAACATACAACCACCAGTGCTTTTTATATCCGGATTTCTTTATATTTACATTTACTGTTATATTTTTATTGTCCCATTCAACTACTACAAAATACGGAAAGCACGAAATTCTGTAGTTGATTAGACTGCTACAAAAATATCAATGTCTTGCGTACTTATTGCAAGCTTCTCTCTTTTCCAAGAGATACCAAACTGCTAAATGTTTGCATGCCTTATGCCGTCTAGATGTTTATGAATCTTTAACAAAGGGTCAAGAAATGTGAATATCCCTTATCTTGCTAACCTGAGCCTGTGTCTGAGAGAGTCATGTGGCGATATACTGCTGCCCATGCACGATCAGGCCGGTATTCACTAGCGAGAAAAATCGTCTAATTTCATTAATCAAGTTATGTGAAGAAAGTAGCATAACAGCAGCAGCAGCAGCAGCAGCAGCAGCAGCAGCAGCAGGTTAGGTTAGGTTAGGTTAGGTTAGGTTAGGTTAGGTTAGGTTAGGTTAGGTTAGGTTAGGTTAGGTTAGGTTAGGTTAGGTTAGGTTGGTTAGGTTGGTTAGGTTAGGTTAGGTTAGGTTAGGTTAGGTTAGGTTAGGTTAGGTTAGGTTAGGTTAGGTTAGGTTAGGTTAGGTTAGGTTAGGTTAGGTTAGGTTAGGTTAGGTTAGGTTAGGTTAGGTTAGGTTAGGTTAGGTTAGGTTAGGTTAGGTTAGGTTAGGTTGGGTTAGGTTAGGTTAGGTTAGGTTAGGTTAGGTTAGGTTAGGTTAGGTTAGGTTAGGTTAGGTTAGGTTAGTTTAGGTTAGGTTAGGTTAGGTTAGGTCAGGTTAGGCTAGGTTAGGTCAGGTTAGGTTAGGTTAGGTTAGGTCAGGTTAGGTCAGGTTAGGTTAGGTTAGGTTAGGTTAGGTTAGGTCAGGTTAGGTTAGGTTAGGTTAGGTTAGGTTAGGTTAGGTCAGGTTAGGTTAGGTTAGGTTAGGTTAGGTTAGGTTAGGTCAGGTTAGGTTAGGTTAGGTTAGGTTAGGTTAGGTCAGGTAAGGTTAGGTTAGGTTAGGTTAGGTTAGGTTAGGTTAGGCTAGGCTAGGTTAGGTTAGGTTAGGCTAGGTTAGGCTAGGTTAGGTTAGGTTAGGTTAGGTTAGGTTAGGTTAGGCTAGGTTAGGTTAGGTTAGGCTAGGCTAGGTTAGGTTAGGTTAGGTTAGGTTAGGTTAGGTTAGGTTAGGTTAGGTTAGGTTAGGTTAGGCAGCAGCAGCAGCAGCAGCAGCAGCACTTAATAAGGTGTCCTTTTAATAAGGTGTCTCCTATTCCTGTGAAGGAAACTCCTGATCACCTGGCTCTCGTATGAAAGAAAGCAAAATGATAGCTGCAACACGACAATTTGTAGGAAGACGCTAAGGAAAGCACGTATTTACATTGAATCTTGTGATTTGATTTCTAAGCGTTCCCTTCGCAGTTAGGAGTTTCAATTACCCACAATCATTATTAACAACCGCCCCATTGTGCCTCAGATCCACCTTCGCCCACTTCCAAATCCCAGGGCGCTGGGTGGGGAGCCGCAACTGAACAAGTTGGATGATCCATTTAATTCTGTGTTTTTTTTCCTTTTTCCCCACTCACTTTTCAAGTGGTGCTTTTTCAGCCGAGTTCAATAGCCCTGGTTTTTATGAACTCATCAAAAGTATGGAACTAAGAACAATTTTCGTGGAAATGCATTTCTATACTGTAAATAGGTAAGGGATGTAAAAGTTTTTTTTGTTTTCTGCATGACTCTCAAAATATTACTTGAAAATTCCACTCGGCGGCTATATTTCCCAGTATGAATTTTACACTAGGCATCATGTCGCAAAACCAGTTTCTGGCACACTGGTGAAGGAAGGGGGTGTTTAACACGCGCATTGACGGAGGTCTGAGCCACTTTCGCATTGACAGGGGGGTACCCGCCGCCCTCCTAAGATCTCAAAAACCACGCTTGATAGCGAAAAAGTAAACGGCGTTGGATAGTACATTCAAGTCTCTACAGAACAAATCGACCTTATTTCAGGTCATATTCTAGGTCACTAGAGGTCAAACATGCCACCATAGAGATAACAAGTAAATAAAGGTTTTCAGTCATTACATCTGAGCTGGTAAAGTTAGAGCAAAAAATGTAGGCTATTGGAATCCTCGCAGCAAGCCGAATCGAATGATTTGTAATATCACCTTGCTACGTCAGATCAGGGAAAATCTAGAATTTGACCTGACCTGAGGTCAGGTCAAGGTCAAATTAGGTTACATGCATATTATTTGAACTGAAAGGATGATACAAACCTAACGCCGTGATAAAACAAGCTATGTCACCATTTATTACTAAGTTATTCTGTTTAAAACATTTTCCTGTGCATTTCCAATGGAGAGGTCATGGCTCGTACCTGACCTTAGGTCATCAATATCGAAAATACCGGAATATTTTTAAAGAAAATGGTGGGGCCATTATGTGTACTATTTTCAATCAGATAAGTCTACATTGTTCTCGGTTCTGACTTATGCTATCCTAAACTTTTTTAGGTGAGGTCACCTGGCCTGTACTGGAGACTTGAACTGAGATGACCTAACTTTAAAATTTTGAATAAGTTATAAAAATGATCAGACACAAGGTATACCAAGTATGGCAGTGCTGCGCGCCGCCGTTTTTGTTATATCTCCGAAAACCCATGGGGGCGGGAACCTGCCCCCGTCACTGCGCGTGTTGAATACCCTCTCGAACTCGGCTCCTCGAAGAAGAAGCAAAAAAAAAGAACGAAAAAAGCGCTGAATAGGCCACGGAAAGTTATGAGGATGCTATCTCAGTAACATGTTTTGCTCAGGTTAATACTGAGGTCATGATAAGTCCAGCGAGTGAAAGTTTTGAGAATAATTTTTTTAAAATGGCGCATGACTGGGTTAACTTGGAGCCAATATTCGAGCGCCATTCCATTCCTCTCATTACAGCAAACCGAGTGATACTACCTTTTCAATAAAAGAAGTCCTTTTAAGCCGTAGGTATCTTCAGAAATAGAGTCATTTTTCGACTAACTTGCGTTTTCTACATGCATTTCCAATGGATATGCATGACACGTATTTGACCTTTGATCTGCGGTATACAAAATCCCGGAATATTTTTTCTATCCCCCGGTGGGTCTATAATGTGATAAGTTTCAGATCGATAGATCCTGACTTGCAATTTTAAAAAAATTATGAGTTGAGGTCACGACCTGGCCTGGTGACCTGACCTGAGATGACCCCAAATATCATTTTCAGGAAAGTTGCATATTTGGTCAAAGATAAGTGATGCCAGGTACGGCGGCGCCTCGCACCGCTGTTTTCCGGCAACGTTGGAAAAAACCCGAGAGGTGTTCAAACACCATCTTCCCACTAGGGCGAGAAAAATACAGTGAAATTACTCACATTGCCCGTAACTTAACCCAGCGAATGATTAGGAAATGATTTCATGGCCCTTGTCTGTATTTTTATTTTGGACTCCCCATGTCATAATATGAAATATGATAAGCACATGTAAATACTTGGTTGGTGGTAGGGGGTCAACCAATTTTTCCCAATCCAGTATAGTTGGCAAGGAATTCTGACCAGAGAATTCTCAATGATATGCAACCATTCCTAATTATCTCCTCAGATTCGCATAATCAGCAACATAGGAGCTCGAAAGCAATCGGCATGCCGCGTTAAGCAAGCAATTAAAGATCCTTGACTTCTTTAGAATTTAATTTTACAACAGACGAAGTCAAACGCTTTACTTGAATATCAAACGTCATTAAATTATCGGTTTCTGAACACCAACTACTTGAGGAGGGTTCAAAGTGTACCATTCAGAAATGCCACTGTTCTGTTTGCTCAGTCAGCAAAATCGACGAACTGCTTACTTAGAAATTAGAGGAATAATCAGCTTCCATTCATGATACTGGACAAAAATATATCAAAGGCTCAAAGCAGACGCATATTCAGACATTGGAACCTGAGTGCCCGTCAGTACAGAAGAAGAAAGGTAGGATTTGGCAATGTTTGAAACCCGGCTGATTTTCTAATCTCACCTTTCCACGTTTTCAGTGACGTTCGTCTGGTACCTACGGATTATGATTTATCACTTTTGACATTTTCCAGAGTTTTGGGCGTAAGCTGGTTATTCATAGCATTCTGAACCATGATGCCTACAACCTGAGTCCTTGCCTATAATAAGATGCCTAGAAGATGATGCCTAGAATCGAGTACCTGCCTGAGTAGATGCCTAGAATGAAATACCTGCTTACACACCAGTCTTGACCAGAGACCATGCCAATGCCATCATTTGCTTCACATTTACAACTGTTCTTTGACTTTTAAAGGGAATGTGGCACCTTGGTCGAATCCTGGAATTTAGTGAAATTAGGCGTACTTTAAGCCAAAAATAATGAAACCACTCATGATTTCTGTAAAAAATGTACAATAAGCTCAATATTTTGATTTTAAAATACTCCTCTAGAAAAATAAATAAATATCAGCCTGTGGATGATGTCACAATCTGGCAGCCACTACCATGCTTGAAACGCTTCAAGGGCTTCGATTAGCTGATGCTCATCGTGACGTCAGCATAGGTCGTCACACCAACAGCTCACAACAATGGCCGCCCGGGCGACGGGCTGTTGGGGGGCTGGTGTCAGGTATGTTTTAGCTTTTTTCTACGGAAATATCGAGTCCCAAGACAAATGAAATATGGAGTACCGGGTGATCCGACTTGCTTTACAACTTGGCTATCTCAGTTAAAATCACGTTGTGAAGGTGCCACATTCCCTTTAAATTTCTTTCTGGTCTGTCATTGTCAGTTTAAAGGTTTTTGCCAGTTTTTGCCACTTTTCCTGGTAAATACCGGTATTTACCAGTTCATGCCACTGACTGGCATAAACCTAGTTTTTACCGGTATTTTGCCAACCCTGCACAGTAGGTATAGTCATTGATGTGGCTGCTTACTACAGATTCTGAACACTGCCACCACAGGCTGTGGCCAGAGACTGCTATGCTTATCCCACCTGCCTATGTTGATGTCTGCTACTGGTGGAAAGTAGTTTTACCAGGGGCCTGTTCCAGCGCCTCCTTAAACCTGATCTAACATCAAAGCTTCTCCAACTTCCTCTCGCCCGGTACAGCGCCTCCTTAAACTTCCTCAAAGCTCGTCTAACCTCATCTCAAATCTAATCCAGCCTCCTCTCAAACGAAAGGTGATTTTTCAGAGCAGGTTAGAGGATGCTCAATTGTGGCGCATGAATTTCAATTGAGAAACTAAAATAAGTTGTTTTACAGAGAGAAACAACGTTTGTGGGCAGCTAAAGGTTTTGATTCCGTTGTTTTTCTGCATACCACTTTGACTGAACTACATTAGATGAGCATCAGAGGCCTTAATCAAATTTGATAAGTTTCTTTGCTCTGCCACGCCCGCCATATTGGCGCTGATCAGGCATAATCAGCTGATATCTCATCCCAAATCGTTTCAGCGGACACCGGTTTTTGCGCCTGCTCCGACTTACTCTAAGCTACTCTCATCTTTTTTTTAAAGAGGCGCTGGAACTAACCCCAGGGTTGGAATATTTGCTCGAAAAAGGAGTGTCTGCCACCAACTGGTTTTAATTGGCAAAAAGTGAAAAAGAACTGGGAGACTGAATTTCTCATTTTTTGGCACAGCTTTTGGCATATCCAATAGATTTTGCAGACAACATGCCTAGTGTGCAAAGTATGGCACTTTCGACGAGACCTTGTCAGTGTGAGTGCCCTTCGAGACAGGAGCATGTTCTCAGCCAGTGGCAGATATAAAGGGAGCTACGATGGCTCAAGCCCCCTCCCCCCGAAATTTACGAGTGCCTATAGTTAATGCATAAGCGGAGGCTGATCTGAGGCAAAGGCCCTAGCCCCCTCCGAAATGAAGTCCTGGATCCGCCGCTGCTTTCAATCCTTTATTTTATAACCGGGTGATGTCATAAGCGTGCTTCGGCACTGTAATTAAGGGGTTTCACGCAGGTGCAGTTTTTTCGCAGCCCAATGAATAGTACTAGCATCTTCGGTATAAATTCGGTTTCAAGACCGAATAGACAAAAATTCACCCAAAGACGGATCAGAGAGACAAGACTTACGTTCACTCGGGTTTGGCGTTGGCAGAAACAGGTCAGGCAAGATGCAAAGTATCAAAAGTTGAGAAACACAAGTAATTTCCCCAGCAGCTCTGGGGCCCTAAGCTGAGTTGTGCCCACTGAGGCTTATGAAGGCCCCTGAGCTGGTATAGTGCTCCTGGACTGATTAAATAACTCCTGACTTGATCTAGTACCTCCAAGTTGACCTGTGCCCCGAGCTGATCGGAGACCACTGAGCTGATACCTTGTCCTCTCTCTGAGCTGATGTGGTGCTCCCTGAGCTGATCTAGACCCCTGCTCTGGTCTGGGGACTAGGAGCTTATCTGGGCCCCGAGCTTATCGATCTGGTGCCCCCTGAGCTAATATGGTACGAGGCCCTATGAGCCTATCTGCGGCCCATTGAGCTAGTCTTATGATCCCCCCCTCCCCATATTTGGGGCCACTGAGCTAGTCTAGTCCCCGGCCAAGCATGAGCTGCTCTGGGGGGTGGGGGCTCCTGAACTGGTCTTGAATAGACAGAGAATAAGAACACAAGGCCAACTCCCATCCCCTCGGGGGGTCACGGATCTAGTCTAATCCCAGGGGGCACAATTGGGGGAATGAGAGGCAGTTGCTCTGGAGGACTCTGATCCACACTAGGGGGCCCCTGAGCGGGTCTTGAATAGATGGGGAATAAGGACACAGCAGGGCATATTTTAAGCTACAAAGTGGTGGGCATTTTGCCCACCAGTCCCCCATGCTATGCCCACCAGTGAACGGCCCTGGACGGCCCAGTGCCCACCAGTCACCAGTCATTTGATGCTGTAGGAGTGCCCTTTTAGTGGGAATTTGTGCCCTTTTCAGCCGAATGCCCACCAGTCCCAATTCCTTAAAATATGCCCTGGGACACAGTGCAAACTCCCATTGTAAAATGGAGCTAACGAGGAATGAACCGTCATCGCTAAAACGGCATGTGATGCCTATGCACCCCGGGTTAAATAAATTGCTTATTATACTGCTGGATTCTGGGGAGGAGTGATACAAAGGCATGTGCCCCTGAGCTCAGAACACAGTCCCCTGAACCAGGATTTCTACTAATTAATTGAAATGAATGAAGAACTAGTTTTTCACAATTTTCAGCCCTGTCACATCATGCCCATCCAAACTACCAGCCTGTTTACTTTTTCTTTACTCCAACTGGTACCGCTCTTTGAAAATATAGAACTTTTAAACGTGTTAAAAAGGTATCTCCCAAATTATTCCGGCAACAAAAATTATATTCGTCTAATGCCACTATGCTACACTGCCACGGCCCACGGCCCTTGTGGGAGCCGTGGAACTTAACCTTCGCCCGGATGGGGGTCTTTTTAGACCCCCTCGGGTTTTTCTAACCAAAAAACCGCGGCGCGTAGCGCCGCCAAACTTAGTCTGGCTGTTGCTTTATCATTTTTACATCTTTCCTGAAAATTTTAGCTCAAGGTCATATCAGGTCAGGTCACCAGGCCAGGTGAAGTGACCTCACCTCAAACTTTGCTTAAGACTGCATAACTAAAAGGAGGGTCAATCGATCAAGTTGAAACTCATACCACATACTGGGCCCACCAAGAGCTAAAACATATGTTCCGGGATTTTTTATATTGGTGACTTAAGGTCATGTGCAGAGCATGACCTCCCCATTGTAAATACATGGGGAAAATTACCAAATGAGCTTTTCTCAGTAAGTATCGACGGAATCAGCTTCAAACATCGGTTACGACTTTCTCTTAGCCCGTTTCTGAAGTTGATACCAAAAATTTAACTTGTGACTTTTGAACGGTCTCCTTAGGTCAAATAAGCATTTTTCGGTGTTTTACTCTATAATCTAAAAAAACGAAACAAAGATAGAACTTTTATTTTGTTACCGAAGTGTTTTTATGGCAACTGTGAGTCAAATGACATGCATCATGACTACACCAGGTCAAGTTGGGTTGAACCGTTGACCTGGGTCAGGTCAAATTTTGAATTGAACCTGGCATAGAAATATTATATATCATTCGATTCATATTTACGAGAAGATTGCAATGGTGCATCAACTATGGCTGTATCTTGCTTGGTTTGGAAGTTATTAGCGAAAAAGGAAACGCCCTTATGCATGGGTGGCTATGGACATTCCCGAGAATGTTCCCAATGTTCAGTGACCTGCAGCTCCCTAGGCTTTGACCTGACCCGAAAATGATTGGCATTTTAATGAAAGAGCGGCTCAAGAGCTTTCGAACAGTGTTAGGAAATTTTTCTGGCTATGATAGTTTCTGAGATATATGAGTTTTTCTTAGTACACCTCATATTAGCGATTTTGACCTAGTTTCACCTCTGGTGACCTTGATATTGACCTGACGAGAAAAATGACAAAGTATTTTTGATATAATTTTTGAAGAGCTTTCGATTGCTGTTTTGCGCTTTTTCTAGCTCTCTTAGTTTTTGAGATCGTGAGGGTCTTCTTTAGCCCCCACCAGGGCGAAGGTGCATAGGCGGATCCAGGGGGCAGGAGGGCACGTGCCCCCGATCGACCCTCGGGCCCCCTGAAGGTCGATGGCGCCCCCTGAAATGTCGCTTCCCACCCCCAGGATGCGGAAGTCGGCGCCCACCGATAGGATTTGGGCCCACCTGATAGCTTTGCCGGCCATAAGTGGCGCCCCTAGTCCGGATGGCGCCCCCTGGGAAGGTGCCCCACCGATCGGCAATCCTGATCGCCTATGCGAAGGTGGCTCGTACCTGGGCAAGGGATAATCCGCGTTCAACCAGGGCTCACTCGTCACGACAAAACCAGTGGGCATAACAAATGAATTTTCGACTCCAATATGTCTTATCTTGCACATAGTGACAGATATCACAGACTTGCATGAGTTGGCTGATTTGTCCTTAAATCTATCCCAAAAGTCGTATTCTGGCTATTTTCATGAAATTTCGGTGACATTTCTTTTTTCTGGCTTTAGTTCAGTTTTCCTTCTCCGGCAATGCTCGATTTGCATTCTTCTTGGACCAAAGGTACCCAAAAGTTGATATTAACTAAGATATAGCAGGTTTTTAGGTTACGTTAAAAGTGCCCCTTCTCTCCCGGGGTGCCCCTCAAAGGTGGTGTGCCCAATCCCACCCCCCATACCAAAGCTCTGGCTGCGCCCCTGATCGTGGAAAGATTTAAAGCTCAGATTGGATTATTTTAAGACGTGCATGTAGGTTTGGGATGTCACCTAAAAAGCAAACACGTTTGCAAAAAGCTGTAGAATACCTGCCCAACATTAAAATTGAATGTTCACTGTGCTTTAAAAGGTGCAAAACAACGATGAATAACAGATTTGGTGCAATGAAGGGGTGCCGCCCCCCCAACGCCACCGCCCCTATGGAGTGCCGCCCCCACCGGCTGAGCACCCCCAAAGATTTTGGAAAAATTACACCCCTGGCGAGCGGCACCCTAGTGAATAGCCTTGTAATGACACGCGATGCTTAGATAGAGTCCGAGCGAGCCATATTAGGTTTTAATAACAACCTAAATTGTTATAAAACTGCTATATTTTTCTTCTGAGCGATTGAAAACGAAAGCAAAGTGTGGCTTCCGGGTTTCCAGAATTGTGTTATCCATAAATAGCCCTTAAAACGAAATATTGTTAAATATCGCCGTGTATTCCCGCATTTCTGTCTGCCCGCACGCTGTCGTCCACCGGGTAAAACGACACAACCCGGGCTGTCACCCCACTGCACCCTCGCGAAAACTATACCAGACACGCTACAATCACGCTACCAGACACCCCAGAAACGCTACAATCATGCTACCAGACACGCCAGGCCCGCTACAATCACGCTGACAGACACCCCAGAAACGCTACAATCTCGCCACCAGACACGCTACCAGCCGCACGAGACGCGTTCCAAACACACATCCGACGCATGCCGGCCACGCTCCAGCCGACCAACACCAGCTCAAAACGAACTTTCAGACGCCCAATTCACGCTCCGGCCACGCTACCAGCCACTCCAAACGCGCTGCATTCGCACTGCACCCTGATATGAGGAAAACAAGCAACTACTCCGTAACAGATAAATCGCGCTACTCGCACAATGTCCATCCCATCTGCTCATTCGTTCACAGTCCACTCACCTCCTTTGTAAACATTAGACACGAGTTAACAAACACGATCAAATGCGTCAAACCCTGGCAGGTTCCATCTCTCAGCTGCCTTGCACTATCCAGTCAGGCCACTCTACTCAGAAATCAGGTCGGCGACCGCCGTGGCACATCAACACTACCATTAAATATAGATCAAATCACGTGCGCATCCACGGAAGAATAAGAAACAGTAAACCGACTATCCAAGACGCTTCGTACACTCTCTGACAGCGCCAGTCAGCACAACACCGCAGCAGTCAGTGTACCGTGTCAGAGGCCGTACATCGGGCCGACACAGCCCGAGGTCACGTGCTACATAGCCGGCGGCGGTACACGCGGACGGCGAGAGGGGCGGCCCGGCTCCGGCCCACGCAACAAGACTAGATGTATCACCAGCTAGGGCACACGGTGGCAACTGCACGGCCCCGCCCTGGGGCCGCGCGCAGCTCTCTCACTCAAGCTTGGGCGCTCGGCTGCCGACACAGGCATTTGTGGTGGTGGGCGGCCCCCTCCCTCCGCTGCTGCCCAGGCGGCCGGGGTGAGAGGTCTGCCACCCGGGAGCCAGTCTAGGCGGCACAGTCTAAGCCCCTGAGACCACCCTTCACTGGGTCCGCCGCACAGAGGTGTGGATCTCCGTGTCTTTATGGACTATTTACCTCAACACCCCTAATTTGGGAGAACCTGGAGTGGCAAAGGTATTGATTTTTGGTCTCAACTGTGTTTCGGGAGGCCTTGAGATATCATACTGCAATAAAAGCAGATTACGTTAAAAAAACAGGTTTCCATATAGGTGGTTCCTTCGGGGCAAAGTCCTCATGTATGCATCGCTAAGTATATCGGGAAATCCACATCCCTGTTGACAATAAGCCAGTTAGCTGGGCACCAGTTGGCTCTCAGGCACGCTCGTCATGCATGATGGTACGCTCCTTGTAGTAGATCTCCTCCGACTCCTTGTCGCAGAGCAGCAGGATGACGCCTCCAAACAAGAAGATGGCCGCACCCCAGCCCACGCCGTACGCCCAGCCGAACTCCCAGACCGTGCGGTTGCCTGGCAACCGACAAACGCCGGCGTTACAACAATCCATAGCTGTCACCATCATAACACGCTAGAATACCTCTGAGGCACTCCAAGAACGCAGGTGTCGGTGATCTTAATCTGAGCAGTGAGACAACATGTCTTCCCACGAGGAGGGGGAGGGGGTACATCTTGAAGAGTGATGGAGCGTGACAGGATTTAACTGTTATCTATGATCTTTTTTAGAAGATGAACTTCTAAAGGGGAACGACATTTATAGGGGTCATAAACATGATAGTTCAAACTAAAGACATTGTTAACAATACAGAGAGGTGCATGGTGAGCTAAGGATGGGGATGGGAGACGAGCTACCCGTGGCAAGAGAATCACTCTTCACATTGTTTTAGAGTGGCTCAACTTCGAACCACTACAGCATTCAGCATCGCAGTGCTGAACCGCAAAAATAAAACCATGGAAACAACACAGCACCGAAAAATTTCACATAACGCTGCTATAGTCGGCAAAAGCGACAACACATGTCACGTAGCATGCATTACCTAATCAACTCAAAATCAAAACACTGCCGTGGGTCCAACACTCTGAACCCAGGCATGAGCTCAGCAGAACGTGCACCAAACTCGATTACTAGCGTCTTATTTAAAAAAGCCTAGTTGACCACAGCATATCATGCTACTTTTCGCCTCGCAGATTACACACAGACACGTGGAAGACAATGCAGGAAAACATCCGGAAAGGTGTTTAAAAATCGAAGGAAGGGGGGCGTAAAGAGACAGTCAGCACGCAGAAAGTAAGTGAAATCTGACAGCGGCAGTGTCTGTAAGCGGGGAGCAGGCAGCAGCAGTTAATTCACGACAGGTGGCAGCACGTGTGGGCAGCATGCGTCCGGCCGGCGGCCCGGCGCTGTACCTGGGTCACTCCCCACCATCCGATAGCCTGTGGGACAGGGAGAGGTCACCACCTCCTCTCAGCACCACACCCCACATCCAGCCCCACGGACGCCGACCTCCACCACTGCCAGCTGCGCACAGACTGGGATTCTGGGAAGCTGCGCGGCGCCTGCCAGCGGCGGTCACGTGACCAGCGTCAGATGCCAGTCAGCTGACAGTCGGCGACACGGCCCGTCCTGTTCACGACCGACTGCCGCCGCATCTTCTCTCGAAAATGACATTTTAACTGCTGATTGGTAGCACTGAGAAACGTCACGAGTTTGTCTGACTCTGCACAGTCTATCGAATCCAACCAAAGGGATAGCGGCATGCAAACACACCTTCCCCGCACGCAGACCGACCCTTGCTATGTCTACCCGTTTTCTGGTTTAATCGATCTGTGCTGTTTTGGTGGATGAAATATACCAACACGTTATTTCCCATCAAAAACTATTACCATTCGTAAACTGGTTTCAAAAGCTGATAGTTCCATAGTGCAACACCGAGGGGCATAATTACAAGTTTATACGATGCTACTTGGCCGTGTCTCAATAGGCTTCAAGGGCTTTGATTGGCTGATACTCATCTTGACATCAGTATATGTCGTCACACCAACAACTGACAACTGTGGCCCGCAAGCTTACGGTAGGTACATGAGGGGCGCAATTCAGGTAGGTTTTTAGCTTTACCTACGGAAACTTTGAGTTGCAAGACAAATTATATATTGAGTACAGGGTTTTCCGGCATGCTTTACAACTTGGCTACCTCAGTTAAAATCAAATTATATAGGTGCCACATTCCCTTTAATAAACACCCATGAGTATGCATTATTTAAAAATATTGCCGTTACAATAAATAATACCCTCTAACCTCGGAACTCTATAACAATTGCAGCAAAACTAGGCCAGTAGAGTTATGACGGTCTTTTCTCCATCTATTTCAGCTAGCAGAAATCTGTCATCATATATACTTTCCTCAAATAAATCGATCCCATGCAAATTATAGATAGTTGATAAGTTAATAGGTTTGTAGGTTAATAAGAGCAGGTGAATCGGTTAATTGGAGCAGGTTGATAAGTTAATAAAATAAGAATAGGTCAATTAGACCTGGATCTAGTTTCAATATTGATGGATGGATTAAAATTAGGATATGTGCTTAGGGCCGTGTTTTGAGGTTGGTAAGTTATCATTGATAATGCCTAATCTTCAGTTCTCTTTCAACGTCTAAATCAATGGATAACTGCCGAGATCACGCCGTCTTCAGACCGCTTCAATGATTAATCTGGCGTTACATGAAGCCGCTCGGTCCCGCGAGGCACGGACCAGAACGGAGGAGCTCGGCAGTCCATCACACACAAGTTAGCAGTTGCGTCCCCGGGGGGCGCAGCGCCATCACTTACTTTGCTCCAGCTCCTGCGCGAAGCAGACCGGATACACCACCAGCGCGATCAGAATAGATATTACTGCCGGCAGACACATTAGCCACGTCACAGGCCTGCACCGGGCGGCTACCTCGAACCTTCCGAGCCTTAACTGAGCCGCCCAGATAGCTCCATTACACATTAACCACGTCACAGGCCTGCACCGGGCGGCTAACCCGAACCTTCCGAGCCTTAACTGAGCCGTCCAGGTAGCTTAATTACACATTAACCATGTGACAGGCATGAACCGGGCGGTTACTCTGGGCCGCCTAGGTAGTTCAATCGGTAGAGCACTAGATCCCGGACCGCTGCTCAGAAACATGCAGTGACATTGGGTGGGTGAGGGTCCGGGATCGGTTCCCCCCCGAGATCCTCCGTTAGGGTGGCTCAGTATTTACTCGACCTCAATCGGCAGCCAACCCGTTGTAGGGCGACCCAAACGCCGCTGCCGTCCCTATGCTGTGTGAGGCGCTAAAACTTGAATTTCACATTTAACAGTGTAGGAATGACAAGTTCGGATAGTGGTGTCACAGCCCCTCAGACGGAGTCGATGACAACTTCAATGAGACTTCGGTACCAATAGCTGAACTTGGGCAAACTTTATCTAAAAAATCCAAGCTAGGTATATGTATTTTCAAGTGAGAATGGTGCTTTGAAGACTGGCTAGGCTAGGCACCCATTCAGGATATATAATAGTCCTAAAACATCACTTCGTGCACCATAGGAGAGCCCTCCATCCATCATTATTTTCAAGAATAGCCTGGAAGTGCACAAGTTCACGCCCTTCTTGCAAGACATAGAAACGCCTGTCAAACAGTTCTATGGAAGGGATAACACCTGCAGGCTTCTACAAACTTTCCACTCCTAATTCTTTGAAATGGTTCGAAGTTACCAACCTCAATACATATACTCCCACACGACCAAAACATACTCAAAATCCTGCTTTGATCAAATGTAACACTGCGATTCTAGAGATTTCCCATATAAAAATAACAAATACCGGCCCTCCATCCATCATTATTTTCAAGAATGCCCTGAAAGTGCACAATTACGGCCTTCTTGCTAGACATGGTCAATTCAAGGCCAGTTCCTGAACGTGACAGAGAGGCGTTACAACATCCGGCGGCCGGTTCATGTGTCAAATTGCCTGGTGAGGATTACCTGGAAGACCAGGAATTCGATTCCCATCTACCTGGTAGCGTATAAAAGGCGAAATCAAACGAAATAAAATCACACCTCAGGTCAAATTTGTCACACATCGCCAAGGACATGTCACCACTCACTCCCTCCCCTCCCCCATCCCCTGCCAATCTATTCAGTTATGAAGTACTTCAAACAGTAAACCCAGCTGTCATGAGCGCGATGATGTTTAGTGGCTTCACGATGCTAACTGCCCGTGTAGCGAGCGTCACTATATGTGAAACGCCTGTTAGTAGTTCGTTCCCACGAGACATTCTTGTGACGTCGTATCAGCCGAGTGCAACAGCAATGGTCGCCCAGGTACCTGCATGCCGTTCCTGCCTCCATGCAGCTTGTTAAATCAACGTCAAGTTACCCGCCAGCATAGAGGTAGTTCTGACATAGCTCTCCCTCCAATGTCGGAAGCCCTCAGGGATAAATCAAGCTCAGCAGACGTGGCCCATCCAGCCTTAGCCGACATAGGGGTAACTTATTTGGACTACGACTCACAGCATCCATACTGCCAGCAACTGACAAGGCTATAATTTGCGTCACGGATAGCCTTCAGCGCTCTTGATGAACGTCTTAGAAGCTTCCGGCTACACTCCTTAGATCTGAGCGGACCAGTGCTCACCGAGACTGATCAAACGTGTTGCCGGGGAGCCAACAAACAAATACCGGGGACATCTCTGGTATTATCCAGGGGAGCTACCTAACAAAACCGGGAACTGCTCTCGCGTTCCCGGGGAGCTACAAAAGAAAACCGGGAACTGCTCTCGCGTTCCATGGGGAGCTACAAAAGAAAACCGGGAACTGCTCTCGCGTTCCATGGGGAGCTACAAAGAAAACCGGGAACTGCCCTCGCGTTCCCGGGAAGCTAAAACAAAACCGGGAACTGCTCTCGCGTTCCCGGGGAGCTAAAACAAAACCGGGAACTGCTCTCGCGTTCCATGGAGAGCTACAAAAGAAAACCGGGAACTGCTCTCGCGTTCCATGGGAGCTACAAAGAAAACCGGGAACTGCTCTCGCGTTCCATGGGAAGCTAAACCGGTAACTGCTCTAGCGTTCCCGGGGAGCCACAAAACAAAACCGGAAACTGCTCTCGCGTTCCCGGGAAGCTACAAAACAAAACCGGGAACTGCTCTCGCGTTCCCTGGGGAGCTACAAAACAAAACAGGGAACTGCTCTAGCGTTCCCGGGGAGCTACAAAACAAAACCGGGAACTGCTCTCGCGTTCCATGGGGAGCTACAAAACAAAATCGAAACTGCTCTAGTTCCTGGGGAGCTAAAAACAAAACCGGGAACTGCCCTCGCGTTTGGGGACTCGAAACTCTGGATAAGTTAAAAAATACACTTCTCAACATAATGTGCTAACATAGAGATTCCTACGATTAAGACCAGGCTCGGTATCTAGTGTTCCGATGATTCGCAAACATGTCTCCCTCGACCGAAATCAAACCTGCAATGGGCGTGCTTTTTCCGTAGCTTCCTAATACCCAAAAATGAGTTGCAGCCCATCTCGAAAAATTTACAGAAGACGTTTTGCAGCAGCTCTCCCGTGACAATTTTGTCTTTGGAACCCTTTTGTAAAATATGAAGCTACAAACTATTTGTGGGCATACAATAAAAAACTGAGAGCAAAACAAACAAGCGGAAAGTAGAATCACGATCAAGCGAGCAGTAGTTCGCTAGCAACGACGCTTGTGCCCATGTGTACAGATTTAATTGCAAGAGGTGTGTGTGGGGGAAGGAGGGGGTAGCACAAACACAAACAAACAGTCACAAACAGTCAGTGGTAACACAAACAGTCCCACAATAGGAACACATCTATGAGTGAAACTGACATTTTATACGACAAACAAGCTCAAGGGTAAAATTTAAATAAAAAACATCACCAAGAGTTTTTAAGGGGACAGGCGCGCACCCAGCGACGAAAATTCCTACCAGATTTTCCCATGATCGGGTAGTTTGAGAGCATGACGCAAGGACTTTGTCGTACGTTACAGAATAGACATATTGCACGATAAATCGTTGTTTTGGTGAACGTGTTAAATGCCCCAAAAACTGGGGCACGTTGAAAGTAGCTCCTCAACCTGTTAAGACCAGGGGCCTGACCACTGCAGGCCCTGCCGCGGCGACAAAACCGCCCATTTGAGCGGGAGGGAAGTCACAGTATTATTCAAAACGTCGCCAAATACAGCACACAGGCAGCTCGGCGGCTGCAGGAAGGCGGATCTCACGTGAGATGATCATGACGTAGACGGCGGCGCGGTAGTACTGGTACTTCTTGTTGGTGTCCTTGCTCCAGAGCCCGAGACCGGCCATCAGCGTGGCGAAGGCGTCCAGCAGCATACAGCAGATGGCCAGGGCCTCCGACACGATGATGTACGCTGTCGGCCAGAGGAGTGCTGTGTCAACAATTCACGTGCTGGAAGAGGGAGGGCGGACAATTAAATTAAATGTACATGGCTTAAGATCCCTTTTTGATCCAAAACTCCCTGGAAGGGTTGGTCCTAACAAAGTAATACATGTTATGGGAAGGCGTAAAATCTGGCCGAAAATACAGAACTAGAACAAGAATAGCGTTGTTTTACCACATCAATTGATCTGGAGCAATTGGTTAAATTCGTTTAGTGCCGAAAACATGCACTGGAAACTGGATAGCTATCCAGGAAACCTGGAAGCAACTGGTCTAGAACGTGCTCAGTACGTACGTGGGTTTTGTGAGTCATGCTTGCCAATCAGTCTCAGATGTGATTTAAAAGCATACGGAGCGATTTCCGACGTTAAGGGATGTTTTTCTGACTTTTAGAGTTCGCGTACCACCGCCGAGAGAATACCACTGTAAAAGCCTGGTTCCGGCCCCAAAAATCCCTCTTCGCGGATTTTCACCGGGAAACATTAAAAGACGACTCTATGAAATCCTCGTCTCATCCAAACCAAGCATCTTCAAATCAACGTCAGGAATGGCAGCCCAGTTTATCCCCAAGTCACAAAACAAGCAGAAACATCCCTCGTCAGCGGGAGGTTTACTCTGAACACATCCATGCCCGACAGCGAACCAGCGGCCTCTGATGAGGAGGCGGCGACAGGTATATGGTGCCGCCCAGTTAGGCACGGCCTGCCGCCGCGGGAGGCGTGTCAGCGCCTGATCCCTTAGCCTGGATACGCGACCCACGCAAACAATCGTATAAATCGCCCGGGTAGCCAACACAAGCACGCAGAAGACCCACAGCCACGCCGCAGTCACGAGGCGGCGCAGCCAGGCTACCGCAGCAGCGTCCCACGTCACCGACTACCGCAGCAGCGTCCCACGTCACCGACTACCGCAGCAGCGGCGCAGCGCTCCACGTCACTTACAACGGCACAGCCAGGCGCCGTCCCACGTCACTGGCTACCACAGCAGCGTCCACGTCACCGACTACCGCAGCAGCGCCCCACGTCACTGGCTAGCGACAGTCCAACGGTCACGTACCGCAGCAGCCGCCCCACGTCACTGGCTACAACAGCAACGGCACAGCCAGGCGCCGCCCCACGTCACTGGCTACAACAGCAACGGCACAGCCAGGCGCCGCCCCACGTCACTGGCTGCAACAGCAACGGCACAGCCAGGCGCCGCCCCACGTCACTGGCTGCAACAGCAACGGCGTACAGCCGACTCAGGTCTGGGACGACGGGGTCACTGGGCAGTGCCCAGTGACCCCAGCCCAGTGCCCAGTGGGCACGCTACCGAGGCCCAGCGATACGGAAATGACCTTACTTTGCCGGATCCCCAGCCCAGGCTAATGCTGTGGAGATTATATTGCGGCGTGCCTGGGAAACCAACATCTGGGTGAACGTCCATAACATTTCGGGGTGACAAGGGGAATCTTTAACTTAAAGGGAATGTGACACCCTGGTGTAATATCAGACTGGAGTGGTTTTAGGAACATTTTCTTTACTAAAAAATTGTGTATTTGGCACTATTTGCGCTCAAATATGGTTAAAAAGTAAATTTTTCGATCATCTAATTTCCCTTCGCTAGAAGTAACACTCTCCATATCCGCGCGTCGTAATGATCTGGAAATGATTTGTGCCAAAAGGGAGCCTCTTTGATTTGCGCCAAAACTGAACACAAAAACAAATTAACAAGCGCATTGACGGGAGAGGGGGCGAGTACCCGCCCCTCCGATTTTTTGGAGATAGCATAAAAACGGCGGCGCAAAGCGCCGCCGTACTTTAATACATCTTCAGGCATTTTCAATATCGATGACCTAAGGTCAGGTACCTCTCCATTGGAAAACATGGGAAAAATGGTTTTAAGTGAATAACTTAGTAATGAATGGTGATAGAACATTTATTTTAACTTTAATCAGATTAGCCTTGTCTTTGCAGTTCTAAAGAAATACATTTTACCTAGATCGACCTTGACCTGACCTCAGGTCAGGTCAAATCCCATATTTGACCTGATTTGACCTACTAGCAATGCCATATTGTATATCATTCGATTCGGCTTGCTCCCGGGATTCCAATGGTCTAAATTGTTTCGCTATATATTTACTTGTCCAGATGCAATGACCAAAATCCTCATGACGGCATGTCTTGACCTCTAGTGACCTTAAATTTGACCTGACAAAAAATGGTTCAAATATTTTCGATAGAGGAGTGGAGGGGCTTCCTAACACCGTTTACCGTTTTTCGCTATCTAGAGCGGATTTTGAGATCAAGGGGGCGGGTACCCGCCCGCCCCCTCAAAGCGTAGGTGACTCAGACCCCCGTCAATGTGCGTGTTAAATGTGTTCGGTTACTAGAGCCTATCAAAAGGACCCAAAGCGACACTTATTCTTTTCTGCTATTTTAGCCTCGATTTATTAAAACATACCTATTTCAAGTTTCAAACTAGTCATTGAAGTTAAGAAACTGATGCATTTTCATAGTCGCCAGCACCAAAGACACGTTTAGCACTCAGGTTTTAAAACGTCCAATGAAGACAAATTTGGTAACGCAATGGGGTTGATCCAGTGGCGAATCCAGGAATTCATTTGGGGGAGCTAGGGGCTCGAGCCTCACTCGCCAGTACCTTAGGTAGCCCCTCCCCTGTGTACTATTAGGGGCTGGGACATTGGGGGAGGGCTTGTGCCCCTAGCCCCCCCTTGGATCCGCCACTGGCTTGACCATTACGTCACGTTCCCAATGTCACCTCACACCACGTGGCCATCCGGAGATGAAGGGATATATAAGGGGCGAATTTTTATATTTTTCGCGAAAGTATCTGTTGCCATGGTGTTCTTGTTGCCATCGAGTCAGTATCTGTAGTGCCTGGTTACATTTGTTTTAGTTCGTCATGGTTTTCACCTGGGGTATACCTACTTTACGCACCGACAATGTAAGTCATCATTACCGATTGCATAGGCGGATCCAGGAGGGCAAGGGGCGCACTTGCCCCCTCCAATCGATGGCGCCCCTGAAATGTCGCTTCCCACCCACCCCCAGGATGCGAAAATCGGCGCCCACCGATAGGATTTTGCGCCCATCTGATAGTTTTGCCCATCAAAACTGGCGCCCCCCTGGATCAGATGGCGCCTCCCCGGGAAGGTGCCCCTCCCACCCGATCGGCAATCCTGGATCCGCCTATGACTGATTGAGCTGTCACTTCTATACCAACTGCGTTACGAATCAGTTTTGCCAACTTCATATGTCCGTTCAAGAGTTCAGTCGAGCACATAAAGCACGAGGCTCCAATATTCCCAATATAAGCCAGCCCCACAGGCGCGAGCTCCAGCGCGACGGCGACCCGCGCCGCCGAGCTCCAGGAATATCGGCTAATTAGAATGATGGCTAATTATCTCGAGTGAAACCTCTTCACACTGTGGAAGTAACCACACTAGTGGTTTATCCGTGCTTCTGTTCATGGGTTCGTGGAGGGAGTGGTGTGATGCTCTTTTAAACTCAACAGCCGTGTTGTAACACTAATGCAAAGGCTACCAAGCTACACCGGGGGAGTAGTTTGGTAGCGATGAAGTGTTGTAATCGCTGTCAAATGCCCTGTTCAGCTGTCAGCACAGTTCTGTCAGCAGGACCTCTAACCTCTCCTCCAGAAAAGTAACATCAGCGCCATAATCGCCTCTTGTTTGTGCTAAGCAAACGAAACTCAAACCTTTACACCATTAAAAATATTAGACTGCCACTTCGTGCACTTACTATTTTTCATCAGCGCAAACAGCAGGCCATCAGCCCGTAAAACCTCTAGAAATAGTTCCCGGGGAGAGGCTACAGTCCTGTGACGTAGGCGCAACGCGGCCCGCTGATTGGTGCTGACAAAACTCTGCTGCGCTGAAAGGGCTAAAGCCAAGGACAGCGGGCCAAGCGCAGGCGCCCTTCTTCTCCATGGTTGTATGAACGGGGAATACCAGCGGGCCCAGCACCCTAATGTTTCGCTTTTATTTAGCCATTGACACCAAGGCGTAGAGCGGTGAAAGTCGAAGGGAATGTAGGACCTCCATCATGGGGTTTGAACTGAGGTAGCTATGTGGTACAGTATGTTGATAAATAATTTTGATCAGCATTTCATTCGTCCCAGACCTTACCGATGACTAAATGGCAACGAGAACAGCATGACAATACAAGGTCAAAGAGGTGGGGATTTTAACATTAGAATAAGTGAAAAAAGCAAGATACCTTTACTTAAAGGAACGGTCAAGAGGGATTCCTCCACGCCCGAGTGACATCACACGGGCGTGGAAGAATTCCTTCACCTTTGGGCCGTGTGTCAAACTGCTGCTAATGACACTGCCTGCTTACGAATTTGTGAGAATACACGGCAATCAAGTTTATCCCAAATACAATAAAAATGCATTTCATTTTCGATTCTGGGCCTCTTTTTGCAAAAATTTGGATATTTAATCATTTAATTTTTCCACGTTACATGCTACGAGGCGTGACGTCACATCCGGTGATCTGCGCTTGCTGTTGGAGGGGGCTGGATTACAAGACCACCCACCCCCACCTAGCTAAGGGACAGCGAGACTCGGAAATAAAATCAACCAACGGGAGTTTCCCGCAAGCCACATAATGTCGAGAGTCGATTCCGACCTGGCTCCTGCACGCTGGCCGGCGGAGCACGCCAGTCCGTCGACGGGGTAACCGACACGGGCGGGCCCAGGAGCCCAGTCTGGGGGACAACCTTCTGGCCGGCGGCAGGGTAAGGGGGGAATACCGAGTGGTTACTGACACATGTTGGATCAGTTTTTAGCTAATATTCAGGTTATGGGCAAACCGTTCAGGGAGCTAGCTTCCCCTTTACAGGCGTTCGAAGAACAATCGCCCCTCAGGCCCGGATGTCCGCCTGAATCCACCGGTGCTGAGGGATCGAGGATTTCGTTTGAGTGGGCAAAGTAAGCGTCGTCACCGCCAAAAAAGACTGACGAAGCCAGTACGTATTCAACCAGTTGATACAATTGTTTCCTTTAGAACCCAAGAAATCAACGGGTTTCGGTTCATTGATATCTTAGACACTAGCTGGCTGCAACATTTTACGAATTCTTCCCAATTTGACTGAAATAATAATTTTTTTTAATTGGTGGGAGCCTCTCCCGACCTCTTCCTACGATTATTCCCACTATTCCTATTTCCTAGACCTATTCCTACGCGTATATTTGGCGAAATCACGGGCTGGCAATATACCCATCTGGAGGGATATTTTGGACATAACGAGCGGTACGCTCCCCATGATAGCTTTTGGTGTATATGAGAAGGTGGTGTTTAAATTAGTATCAGAAGGTAACAGATATAATTTCGTCAGAGAGGCGCCGCCGATCTGACCACCGCTCCCTTCCTAACCAGAGATCCGCCTCTGATTGACTGGCTATGCCTCTTGAACTATGGGCGAGACAAAACCAGCTAACGGAGCACTACCATTGCCTCGTTAGCAACCGTAATCATGTGCAACCTCGTTTTTAGAATCCGAAGAGGTTGTCCGCGGCCAGTTGAAGCGGTGGCGGGCACAGAGCGGTAGGCAGGAGACATTCTCGGAACAGCCTCATCACACCAGTCACGGCCAGTCTGCCGACGCCGCCAACACAAGCCCAACAGCCGCGTGCCACCGCAATAACAGGCTGTCGACCCGCCTGGCTTCTGCTGCGGCTCACCGGCACCTCATATTTTCACTGGTCGGCTTTTTTAGACTGTTTGCCCGCGCTCAAAGATTAGAAAAACCGGCCCGTGCAGAAGGGCCTGCCAGTCTTCACAGAAATCCGCGCGGCAATGACCTGGGACACATCTCGTTCACAACAAACAGGCCAAGGTCACCCCGGCGCCGGCCGACGCTCGCCACCATCGATCGCGCAGCCCAGAGTCGGCGCCGACGGCCAGGGGAGGTGCCACTCCCCTCATCAGTGGTCCACGGCCAGGGGAGGTTCCTCGCCTCTCATCAGCGGCCCAGGACCAGGGGAGGTACCGCTCCGCTCATCAGCGGTCCAGGGCCAGGGAGGTTGCGCCCTCATCAGCGTTACTGGGTCAGGGGAGGTTCCGCGCCCCTCATCAGTGGTCCACGGCCAGGGGAGGTACCGCTCCCCTCATCAGTGGTCCACGGCCAGGGGAGGTACCGCTCCCCTCATCAGTGGTCCTGGGCCAGGGGAGGTCCCGATCCCTTCATCAGCGGTTCTGGGCCAGGGAGGTGAATCGCCCCTTATCAGCGGTCCAGGACCAGGGAGGTGCGCTCCCTCATCAGGTCCCGGGCACGCAGAGAGGTTAATCGCCCTCATCCTCCGCACCAGATTTACATTGACGCCAGCATAGGAGGCGTTGTTCCCGCAGCAGTCCTTGATCGGCCTCCATGGTGGTGGAGGACACCCAGCAGCCCCCACCTCAGGCGATGGAGTTCAGCCTGGTGGGCTGGGGGCACCGGTCAGCGCTCGGAAAACTAGCAGTAGTCTCGTAAACGTCAGACATCGATCGATTTGGCATAAACTGGTTACCTGGTCTTTAACCGATTCAAAATCGCTACGTGCATTCCCATTGACCAGTGGCCTAGACAACTGTAAAATAAAGCTGGCTAGATTCTAGACAGTGCCGTCGGGAGCAGGCCCAAACCCAAACAAACCCAAGACCAAACAAACCCAAACCATTACGAGCATGACTCACGGACAAGTTAAGCAGCCCCGTCCCAACTTAACCAACCACTTGAGAAATATTTATTTAACTTGATGATTCGACCACGAATTCAGAGCTAGTTGCACAAAGCTGGTTAGTTTCCAGCCTGTCTGAGATGGACAAGTTGTAGCAGCCTGGGGCACACATCCACGGATGGGAGATAAAACCACCCGCAGGGAGCCGTGAGACCGTGGCAGCCTGGGGCACACATCTAAGGGCAGGAGATTTAACCACCCGCAGGGAGCCGTGAGACTGTGGCAGCCTGGGGCCCACATCCACGGATGGGAGATAAAACCACCCGCAGGGAGCCGTGAGACTGTGGCAGCCTGGGGCACACATCTAAGGGCAGGAGATTTAACCACCCGCAGGGAGCCGTGAGACTGGGGCAGCCTGGGGCACAGGTCCACGGGCGGGAGATAAAACTAGCCGCAGGGAGCCGTGAGACTGTTGCAGCCTGGGGCACACATCTAACGGCATGGGAAATAAAACCACCCGCAGGGAGCCGTGAGACTGTTGCAATGGCAGCCTGGGCCACACATCTAACGGACGAGAGATAAAACCGCCCGCAGGGAGCCGTGAGACTGTGGCAGCCTGGGGCACACGTCCACGGATGGGAGACAAAACCACCCGCAGGACGACACGAGATTGCAACATAACTCATACATAATGCTTACCAGACAGAAAGCCCTGAAAGCCGCAAGTGAATTGGATGATACATGGCAAGCGCAATACCTACTGACCGGTTACCATTTAAACTTCCGACACAACACGGGAGACGCTACAAAAAAATCAAACAATCTTCGAAGCTCTCTTTCGACTGAGATTAAACACTCAAAACCGACAGTTATCTTAAAGGGAACCAATCAGGGTTAAACTTAAACTGTTGCATAACACCGAGCAGGATACATGACAAACCAAAGCAACACTTTCATACTACTCCTTCTGTATTTCTAATTCTAACACGATAACTTTCGGGTCAAAATGTTTGCTAGTTTGTCTCTAACCCTGGATATATTCATGTAATCCTCATATCCTAATACTGTCACCTAGCCTAGAAAAGCACGAGAAGAGGATTGCCGGAACTATCACGACTAAAACATAATTAATACTTGTACGTTAAAACTTGTAAGCATTTGTTTCCACAGCGCGATAGCTCCACAAAATAGTTCATGACCGTTTTCAGTTCCTAACTCATCGCCGAATTCGACCACTTCCGATTAGTATTGTCCAATACTGCGCTGTGAGCGCTGCTACAGGGCACGGCTTCTCTGCTGCGGGGAGCTAGGGGGCGCCCCTGCGGCCGCCATCCTGCAGTTGGAAGCCGGTTCAGAGGGGCGGGTCAGTGAATACAGATGATGCCGCCGCTGTTCTGGACGCTACGGACCATTGTCATTCTGCTCCGGCTTGGTTTGAGCATAATGGTTGCCTGTTTACATTCAAAGCGACAACTGAGGCGTATCCTATGTTAATCCCAGCACAACCATGCCTGCAAATGGGTGGTGCATTTCGTTGACGGATTTGAGAAGCTAAAGGGGTCACTTGTGTCTGATGGATGATCAACTCTCCCTCACCCATTCCGGTATTACTGAGTCACTAGTTGTGATTGTGAAAACTTCAGAAGCTCCTGACAGCTTATCCACGGTCCACACGTTAGCTCGCTTTGTTCACGTCTCTTAAGCCTTACCATCTCATAACAATATTTAGTGAGTTTCCTCGGGTCTCGCCAATTTCTATGAAAGAAAAGCAAAACAATTCGGTAAGAGAAGGCTAGTTCAGACGATCAAATTATAATCTGTAAGTTCGTTACCATGATATATAGGCCTCCACTTCAGCTTGGGCCTTCGAAATTTGGAATTCTCTAGGCGAAAATGCCCAAGAAGATAGCTTCTGATTTAACAGAAAAATTCGGTAATTAAAAATCATTCCAGGTCGTCTTTTACTCTAGTCTACTGTTTTGAGGTAGATAAAACTTCGTCCTCATGCATTAGTTACGCCGGTGGAGTCCGTAGTTCGCTCCCGCTTCTGTTCACGCTTTTCTCAGTTCAATGTATATTGTATAGATTGGAAAGAGTTCAACAACACACATCATTCATACCTGGGTGGCGCCTTTGCTAAAGCGAGCTAAAAACACCAGCAATCATGAAACATTTCAGCCTGCAATTGGACACAAACAGCGGCACCAAATGAAAATATTCTACCTTCAGGCTGGGATGGACTCATCATCCCCGAGCTTCTCAGCGCGCGCCGACAGCTAAGGTCATATGGCGCACACCCATCTTGATTTGATCTGATTTCTGGAAGTGCATACCGGACTGGATTGATTTCCACTGTTGCTGGCTGAGCCTGCAACGGCATAAAGCGCGACCAGCCTGAGTGGACCGGTGACCCCGGTTCGATCGGCGCTGACAAGGGGGCCGGCGGCGCCGCACCGTGGTCAGGTCGCCACTCCTCGGCGCAGGTAATTAACGCCGCTGGCGTGAGCCGCCCGCATGCGACGGATGGGGCATCGACGTCGACACGCCCCATCCAGGTCGCGCTGGCCACGACACGTCTCTCCGGCAGGCCGGGGCCGTATCCGCCGGGCTGCGGCGACACCCAGCCCCCCCCCCTTCCTCCCACCCCGCCCAACATTCTCACAGAACCGAGACGAGGACATTGATCCGTGAAGCGAAGAGGGAGGATCCAGCCACATGGCTACCTAAACAAGCTCCAAACCCGATTCAACCCTGTAAAACAGCAATCGATTCTGGTCAGGAAAAAAATCGACGAGGTCAAACGAAAAAGAAAGAGGTAGAAGTTCTAGAGGGAGATGTCGGAATCATGGTATCTTTTAAATATTTGTGCTCCCTTCAGTAGTGTGCATTTTGTGTTAGTAGCCATCATTCCTACAATGCACTTAATGTATGTACAAGGCGGAAGTTTCCCCTTTCCGGCTCCCCTAATGGGACAACGGCAGGCACCTTTAGGGGACAGCAGCACCGCATTCTACGGCGCTTTGGCAGCTCCGGTCTCCCCAAGACGAAGCCCGGGGTAAAAACTTCCGCCGTGTCACCATTGAAAATGTCAAACTATAAATGTGTTACCAGCCTCATCTGCACCATGTGACACATTTTGCGTCAGTAAGATACCAGTGGATAGTCCTGGGCCACGCTAGCTGTTGCAAAACATTGCAAGTTTGAATTATAGTTGCCAATCACCTGCCCAAATGGTCAGTGGCGATAGTATGAATACAACTTGTTTTTCAACCGGAATGTTGAAGAAGTGCCAGATGGTCTATTGAAATGCAACCAGCTCTCGTGGTGGTATATGCTTCCGAGCTAGCTTCACGCGAAGTCCCATCCATCGCAATTATTTATAATTACTGAGAATGAACCATCTTGTCAAAATTCCAAAAGTAAATATTTATGGACAAGAAAAGCTGGAAATCTGGAAACCACATTTTGTTTCCAACAGCAATCACTCAGAAAACAATTCAAAGTTTTCTCAGAACAGAACATGGCTCACTTAGGGTCGAGCTAAGCATACCATGTTATTAAGAGGCTTGCTGCTAGGGTGCCGCCCGCAGCATGTCAACGTTGTGACAACGATGCCACTGTCACATTTATAGCGTGACACGCATGACAGTCGCGCAATTGGGATTTAGACCAATCAAATTGTTGCAACCATATGGAGACGGATTCCTTAATGGTTTGAATTAAGGCCTTAAGGCCGTTCATTTTAAACTTAAAGTGTGCCGAAATTCAAAATAACGAGAGCTTTTAGTGTACAATTAAACATCCGAATAGTGGTTTCTTGACATTCTCTACAAAACTGATATCTCGGCTCCATTGTAAATGTGGGAGACTCCCTTCAATGGAAATCGTGTGGAGAAGCAATTAGGTTAGGCCAATTCGGCCCGGTGAGAGGGCCTTTCGTTGCCAATAACTCTGAAGGCATTTCATCCAGTGGTTCCAGCCTCAAAATAAAAGTACGGTCACGCTGCGCTCCAAGGTTTCGTCCAGAGGTTCTAAACCCACTTAAGTTGTCGTTACCAATGACATGATCATTCGTCAAATATTGGCCAAAATCAACATCATTTCTATCGATATTCTAGCGGATCACATTGTACAGTTTTGAACAGTCGGTGTATTTCAATCTATCGTTTTATATCACTAACGCGGTTGTTTCTCGAAACGGACAGCACCTAAAGATCCAAAAAATAAAACAAAACCAAGTAAGCAGTGAAAGAAAAGGCTTAAGCGTAATGTTTGAAGACATTTTACACTTAACCTGGCCAATATTGTGCGTTAATAAAACATTTAATTTTGACGTCGCGGAATTGCCGTTTTGTACGTGTCCCCACTAGTTAAAGTAAGCCTCCACGAGTCCAGAGCTTTAAAAAACGAAATATTTGAAGCCAGAATGCACCTGAGCTTTGAGACAAACGTCTGCATATCTCTTGACGGTTTGACAAGTTTCATAAATTTTGCGGGAAAACAAAGGGAAAAACCTTAAAATCTACCTTAAAAATAAAAGATACTTATAATTATGCTTTGGCTTTCCCGCCTACATCACACTAATAAAGAAACACCCACATAAACAATTCTTAAACGGAACAAAATTATCGGAGCAGACTGACGCCCAAGTTTGCTCACTTTTAGGGGCGCAAGAGCACCCCTTAAAGTCAGAAAATTAGCCGCTTTACATCGAAAAGCAAACCTTAAGCTGTTACGCCACAAGTCCGGCTCACTAACAAAGTATACGATAAAAGACGACGTGTACGCAGTGCGCACTGCATACGTCTAGGCTTAGTGGTTCCTCCAAACATTTTCATAGCAGGTTAACGCCTTTCCACACACTCTGCCATCCACGAAACTTTAATCGGTTAGTCCGAAAAGCACCCCTCTTCAAATCATACACCCCTGGGAACATCTTCAGTCTGCATCAATTTACAAGGGCGCCCAGAACAATACTAAAACATGCGGGGGGGCTTCACCTAGCAGGCGGCAGAGCAAGTGGAAGAGGGGCAAACAAGGGCAGAGCAAGTGAGGAGAGGGATGAATGCCATTGACCACCCGCCAAGTTCAGTCATGACCATTCGCTGGCAGGAAGCTATACCAGCTTTCACGAGACGGGTGCGAAGAGAAGGTGCACACTCACGGACGTGGCGAGCTCGGTGGCAGCCGGGCTGGAAGGGCAGGTTGAAGGGCAGCGGCCTGCCGGCATTCTCCTCGGTACAGTGGGCGAACAGGCCCTGCCGCCAGCCGTCACTCAGTAACCAGTCGCTGGAGGCCAGCGCCAGCGCCATCAGCAGCAGCACGATCAGGCCGCAGATGAAGGCTATCACCTGCAGGCACCGGGTCACAGTGTCACCTGAGGGGAGGGGCTCCAACCACCTGAAGGCACCAGGTCACAGTGTCACCCAAGGGGAGGGGCTCCAATCACATGAAGGCACCAGGTCACAGTGTCACCCAAGGGGAGGGGCTCCAATCACATGAAGGCACCAGGTCACAGTGTCACCCAATGGGAGGGGCTCCAATCACATGAAGGCACCAGTCACAGTGTCACCCAAGGGGAGGGGCTCCAATCACATGAAGGCACCAGGTCACAGTGTCACCCGAGGGGAGGGGCCAGAGTATCACCTAACAGCATGAGGTAGTAGTCAGCGGCAGTACCGGTTCCTAATTTCTTCCCTCTCAGACAGTCCACTTTCAAAGTTTTGGATAGCTAAGGCATTCATGTTTTATTCAATGTCCATAACTCAAAACAGGAAATTTCCCCAAATAGGCTCCCCAGCGAACAAGTCGGCATGTTCTGTAGTGCGTCGGGGCACTGACTGCGCTGGTGCCTGTACGTCATTCAGAGGCAGTAGCCACATCACTGGCGGCGGAACGGGGGAGGGGTCGGGGCACCAAGTCCCCTCTCCAGGACGGCGAACCGGAGGCGAAAATAATCCATAAATTTGAATGATTTCTCACAGACCACAAACCATGGCGGCGGACCCACTCTGACGGTTGTCTTCAGATACAGTGTGATGTACACAGAGGAGGGCGCCACTATAAAGCTTATTCAAGCCGCTAACGCTACTTTCGCTATCTTAGGTAGCTGAAAGCGAAACCACACCACGGAGTTCGGAACAATTTACCACGGTTTATGGCGCTTGAAAAGCTCAGCAAAGTTTTATGCTTTGATATATTTTATAAGCTTTTGCTTAAATCCACTTTATGAAAATGATGTATGCTTTACGCTTATATCATCTATTTTCGTGTCACGTCTATGAGAGGTACCTACAAACGGTCAGTTTCTGATATGATACAAATTTTATGAAATATGCTTTAAAAAATCGACCCTATTTTAATACCCAAGGCATGTGCAGACTACAGGGAGGGCTCGTGTCCAGATGTTAAATATCACACTTCCAAAATAGTTAATCGGCTCTATGTATTCGTAATAGGTTCACGTCCAGTTGCCTTCGTCCGTTCGCCGTTGTAGGCAAACAAAATGAGTCTCATGTGCAGTGTATGTTGGCCCTGTGTGTTTATTTCAGGGAAAAATGTATTCGGGAAATTCGTTCTGTGGGTTACTGCCCATAAACGTCCTGAAAGAAAATACCAATAAAAGAATGATGACCTTGCACTCCTAAGATAATTTGAAACAAGGGAAGTCAGGGCGATCACGATCTGCATTATGTTAAGCACTTTTTATAAGACCTCGTTAAGAATCGGCGACTAACTGTTTATCTCAGATGCTACATGCGTACCCATTTTCATCAAACCCGAACTAGGTGAGTTTTGAAAGGGACTATTTCAGCGAAATTTCCATTTAACGAAACTTTAAAACATTTCCCAACCGACGAGATGAACCCCATTTAAAGCGCCCCCCCCCACACACACACCTTACTCCTTGGACGAAAGCGTTGCGCCGCCAGCAGCCCATGCAGTCTTTGCTGTGGCCCACGGGTCGATAGGGGTCCGCAACGGCGGCCGACCGGGAACCCAGCGCAAACGTTTACTATCGCATTCGATAGCTCGGACAAACAGCAAGAGGAGGGTAGGTCAGTTGCGGTTATTACCAGAAAAGTCTGCCCGGGCACTCCGACAGGCATGTCTGGAGGCTACAAACGGAGACTGCGGGATAAAGCGCACGGCCGCGCCGGTGGAAAACACCTTCATGGAAATGACGAAACCAAACCTGGAGATTTCTGCTTCCATACATAAATGTATTGAGGTACACACAAAATCCCAAACGCAATAAATAACACAGGGAAAATAACTGACAGTATTGACAAACGTAACGCCGGAATACGAACATGGGAAAGTGAAGAGGTACGTGAGGATTCGAGAAAAAAACTGTGGAAGGCAAAATTTCTGGACGGAGTACGCCAGGGTGAGCAGCACGGTAGCCGCGTGAGAGAGCTCCGAGAAGAAGGGTGCGGAGCACCGGGCATGTACGGCGGAGGGGGGGCAACGGACGAGCGAGCCACGGACAGAGCGCAGGAGGCCGACGACCGACGTGTGGGGGAGAGGGCGTCGGACAAGCGAGCCACGGACAGAGCGCAGGAGGCCGACGACCGACGCATATACATAGTGCACCTAATTTCTCCTCATCCTGGGGTGCTCTGGATGGAATAACGCTGGCACGACAACTCAAGCCCTACACAAAGTCTATGGGAGACCCCAAATCCATGGGGGTCCTGATCTTTCTTGATGTTTTCTTTCCTCACAGTGCCCCAAAAATTTTAAAGAGTCCTTTTTTATTTTTCAAAGTCTTCTAAGCTGCTAGCTCGGTGATAGAACCGAGAACCATCGTTCCCAAGGCTGATACAGCTGTACTCACAACAGACTAATGATGCTCGCTCGGACCTCATGGATTGCGGCCAACTGCTGTAGCCGTAGTGAAACCGTTGTCACTACCTTATCTACTACGGCGCACCGCACATAGCTCAGGGTATCGATATCCACAAAATATTGCCCTAATTTACATCAGCGTGCATATGGCTGAAATAATCCTCACATATTCTTTCATTTCGTCTTCAATTGTTTTCCGCTAAACGTGCCACATTCCTTGGCAGGTTGGCTGAGAGAGCACTCTAAACTTGGAAGTCACCCAACCGCCTAGTACCAAACAAGTGCGCTGCCAAACACGCCGGTTTGGCGCAACTCTGTCCGCGGGCGGTTCCAGGCCAACAACAGAGGTAAAGCACGCACTGGAAAACACGTCACTTAGCGGCAAGCGTGCATACATATTGTCCCTGAGGGCACCAAACCGCACGCTCAGAGAACGAACACTCAGTCGGGTGGAGTAAACAAGCTACATAGACGGCCGCAACGTCTTCACTCGAGTCCTTCATATCCCAGCAAGACAAACAAGGAAACATCGGCAGAGCTTTCCAAGTTAAACACATGGCAGCAAACAACACCACGACAAAGAAAACCTCCATGCAAATGTGCCAGTTCGACAGCAGGTTTGCGCTGGACTGGCATATTTACCGGCAAACAAAACACGAAAGTGTTCCATTCAGTAGCTTTCGCGAAGCGAGTGTAAATATTGATGTACCTTACTCTTAAAGGGAATGTGGCACCTTGGTCAAATCCTGGAATTTAGTGTAATTAGGCGTACTTTTAGCCGAAAAAAATAAAACCACTCATGATTTCTCTGAAAAAATGTACAATAAGCTCAATATTTTTATTTTTAAAATACTCCTCTAGGGAAAGAAATAAATATCTGCCTGTGGATGAAGTCATAATCTGGCAGCCACCACCATACTTGAAACGCTTCAAGGGCTTCAATTGGCTGATGCTCATCGTGACATCAGCATATGTCGTTACACCAACAGCCACGACAACTGTGACCTGCTGCTAGGGGTACATGAGGGGTACATTGCAGGTAGGTCTTAGCTTTTTTCTACGGAAATCTCGAGTTCCAAGACAAATGATATATTGACTACCGGGTTTTCAGACTTGCTTTACAACTTGGCTATCTCAGTTAAAATCACGTTATGAAGGTGCCACCTTTCCTTTAATTCTGCGTTCAAGGCTTGTACAAATGCTGAGATTTACAGGAGTACAAATGTACAAATGAACAAATTGTGCAAATGTACAGATGCTGAGCACACAGCGGGTCACCGAACGACTCGGTGAACGATGCAAAATGGTTCACAGGGGCATCGCCAGGGAATTTTTACTGCGGGGACGGACCAGGATGGGCGATGACCGGGGGAGGAGGAGGGGGCGGTTGCGGCAGGAGGCTAGTTTTAAACACAGCGGCTGTTTGAACACGCTGCAGGGGCAGATCCGGGGCGATGGGGCGATCGCCCCCATCTTGGGCCGACATAGGCACTGGAAAAAAACGCCTCCTGGCGCAGCTGCCGGGTCCCCGCAAGGGTGCTATGAGAAGAAAGCCCTGGCTTTATAAGTATATACCAACTATATAGTGCATGCGAGCGCGTAGGTGTGGTGGAAACCTGTAAAATGACCCCGGTTTGGTCATGGCGCACCATCTATTTCTTAAGCTGATTTCCGTCACATTTAACTTTTTCCGCCCCCCCCGGGTCGCGGGCCTCCTCCCCAAACGACGGGCCCCCAAACTATTGAATTCCCCCCTCCTTGAGGAAATCCTGGATCCGCCCCTAACACGCTGTTGATGGTGTACTTCAGTAACACTCATATAAGCTACGTAGGTAATAGGGAGAAAATGCAAGACACCTACGTCGAGTCCCAAAATTTGCCGCGGGGGCCGTTCCCCTTGATCCTCGAGCTGGGGTGCAAGTCACCCCCGTGCTGGCGACCCTCATCATTGTACATGATAAGTCATTCGTCCTTTCTTTAACAAATACAAAATGTGGACATTCGCTTTGAAACGCTCAGCGTTTTCGCAGTTTGTTATATTCCATTAATGGCGAGGCGTTCAAGGGAGGGAAGTAAATCATTTCCTTTAAGGGGGCGATGACCCGTCAGACCCGCCATTAACCCCAGCCCCTGGGATTCTCCCACAAGTTTGAGATCAGGGTCCGTTCAGTCTGCAAGACCTGCAACTCATAAGACAAAGGCTAGTGAGCCCTTTACTGAATCCAATATGGCTTCCCAAGTCTTCCTTGCAAAGCAAGGAAAATTGCATGGAAAAATGGCAGGTCGCGACACCAGACTGTTTTCCTCTTTAGTCATTCCCAGCGAATGTAGAAAATTCTGAAAGTTAAAAGTCAGGGTGGAGGCGGCTGTTTCCACTGGAGGTGGTAAATACCTTGTGCTATCAATAGCCACAGTGTGGTACACTTCAGTCTACAATATGAGTATCCCGTGCCCAATTCGATGCCCGGTGGAACATCATTCAGTCTGAACCAGTCGGTAACCATTGCTTCGCTTACGTCATGGTATTTAAAGGTATGTTCCAGTGCCTCCTCAGAAAAAGATGACAGGAACTTTGAGAACGTCGGAGCAGGTGCGAAAATCAGTGTCCGCTGGTACAGACTGAGAGGAGATGTCAGCTGTTTGTGACCTATCAGCGCCAATAGGGTGGGCGTAGCGAAGCTAAGGAACTGTCAAAATGCGTGCAAAGGCTCCCATGTACATTTAATGCATTTTGGAAAAAATGCCATCTGGAGAAACAACAAAATCACAACCACAAACTACCCACAAACGCCCCATTCCAGCTATAAAACAATTTGTTTAGACTTATCACTTGAAATTCGCGCGCGAGAATTATGCTCCTTTAATCTCCTACGCAACACCACATCTCTCTTTAGAGGAGATCGGGGGGATTTGATAAGGCCATGGATGAGCTGTGAGAAGATTTGAGGCGCTGGAACGGGCGGGAGGAAGTTAGAGGAGCTTCGAGGGGATTACAACAGCTTTGAGGAGGCGCTGGATCATGCCCTATAAGAGAGTCAAGGGTCTTTAGATAGCTACCACCAGTTCGTCACAAATCGGAAAATCGGTACATTAGCGTTAGCTGCAAAATTTTAAAATGCAGCAAAACAAAACAGACAACAACAACAACAAACCAAAAGAAACAAGCTGGGTCAATAAACCTGTTCAAAATATTTCCCTTTCATCTCCTCAAAACTTCAGGCAGTATGAGAATGACTAACTACATCAGACTCGACGTGCAAGGGAATGACTGATTTTACAGCGGGCCCCCAACAACTAGGCACCATCCACTGGAATCGCTTGGGTAGCGCTACAGAAGTCAGCATGGGGCAGCACTTCAAGCAGTGCGTTGCTTTCCAAACGGGCTTTGAACTGAGATAGCAGCTTGGTAAAGCATGTCAAGAAACCACTATTGGTATACTTAATTTCGCCAAAAGCCCCCTTTATTGATATTTCCGCACGATCTCTTCTTCCAAATAAAGGGCACCAAGTCCTTCATTCAAACAATGAAGAAATCCCTTCCAATCTGGTTGTAACAATTTTAAAGGCCAAAACCCATGCCAATCGTTATTATTGAAATGTCATGCTAACGTGTGAGCCATACTTTGTCTGTTTTATTTTTCAATTTTCTGTCTTTACATATTGGTAAGCTCCCAAAGAGATGATGAAGATAGTTCCGAGCAAAACTTACCGGTATTCATTTCCGAGCGATCCTTACCACCGAGCTTGAACTTCGGCGGAAGCATTAGGATTAAATATGGATTGACAACGGTGCACTGGTCAAACCGGTGCAGGGCTAGGCGAGTCTATACTGTGGCCTGTGATCCAGGTTATCATTTTGCAGACACAGAACATTTTTGTTTTTGTGATGTCACAAACCGTGGCAAAAAAATGATATTTTGTTCCGAGTGATTTAAGGTATAAACAATATGTTGTTTCATGATCTTTTGTGCTATTGTTTCCATAACGTCCTTTTTAGGTATTCGAAAAATTGGCCCATTCCCTTTAAGCATCTATCTCGTCTCACGTCCCATTCAAGTCTGTCCTGTTCCAATTTCGTCCAACGAATTTGTAAAAAAAACGTGGTTGCGTTCGATCCCATTCTTTTTCCAGTGGCATCTACAGCAAAAGTGTGTCCTGTTTCGTCCCTTCCCCACACGAGACCTGAAAATATCGTCCCCTTCCGTCGCATGATTCCCGTCCCGCTGTCCCTCCCAGGCAGATCTGAACGCCGGCTCCAGTAAGGCTGACATCGGAGTGAACGGCACGGGCAGACGCCGGCTCCAGTAAGGCTGACATCAGAGTGAACGGCACGGGCAGACGCCGGCTCCAGTAAGGCTGACATCGGAGTGAACGGCACGGGCAGACGCCGGCTCCAGTAAGGCTGACATCGGAGTGAACGGCACGGGCAGACGCCGGCTCCAGTAAGGCTGACATCGGAGTGAACGGCACGGGCAGACGCCGGCTCCAGTAAGGCTGACATCGGAGTGAACGGCACGGGCAGACGCCGGCTCCAGTAAGGCTGACATCGGAGTGAACGGCACGGGCAGACGCCGGCTCCAGTAAGGCTGACATCGGAGTGAACGGCACGGGCAGACGCCGGCTCCAGTAAGGCTGACATCGGAGTGAACGGCACGGGCAGACGCCGGCTCCAGTAAGGCTGACATCGGAGTGAACGGCACGGGCAGACGCCGGCTCCAGTAAGGCTGACATCGGAGTGAACGGCACGGGCAGACGCCGGCTCCAGTAAGGCTGACATCGGAGTGAACGGCACGCCCGAGCGAATAACCAACTCCCGGCAATGATACTTTAAAATACTTACAAAGGCAGGTCTAGCAGTGGGATAGGATAAAAGGTAAGCAACAAGCAGACGTCCTGGCCACGTTTACCCTGAACCTTCTCGTCTGGAACTGCCGCTGTTAGTCACCACACTTTTGGAAAGAAATACAGGGTGCTCAAACAAATAATCGAAAACCTACCACAAAAGGAATCTTACCTTCCACGCTGCGTCCCCCAAGTATAAGTCCGCATGTTTTGTTTCGCTCCACTCTTGCACACCATGTTCCAGAAGCGTCCCCCGAGCAGCAGCCGCTGAATGTGGCGTACCAGGCTGGGCGAGGCCCGGGTACAATGGGATTCCAGGGCTTTGGAACGTGCCACCGCCGACCAGTAGGGCGGGGACCGCTCCGGCCGCTGCAGCCCTACCAGTCCACACTCGCACCACTGGAACTGGGATACAGGGGCGGACGCAGAGCCGAGTTTGGGGGGGGCAAACCCATGCCTGCCTCTCCTCCTGGCGGGGGGGGTGGGACGTGCGATTTGGGTGCTCGACAGACCTAGCATAAGCTACCTCTCCAAGCATGTACATGATCGCTCTCCTGGGGGGAGGGGGAGAGGGTTGGGAGCGAAGATTTAATCGCCCGACAGACCAAATGTAAACAACTTTTTTCAAAATTTATCCGGCCTTTGGGGATCAAAAGAAGGTTTGGCCCTCTTCCATGGCCATGGCCGGAATGCCCGCCCCCCTGCGTCCGCCAATGTTGGGATATACGGGGCAATTTTTCCCGAAACGTGTGGTAAGCACTATCAAAATGTTTGTTTTCGGTACAGATCCAGCAGTTCTAGTTGTTCGCCCGATGGTCCGGACTTCAGCAGCGGAAACCTCCTCGGTCCAACACATCGACTGGTGGCACTTGCATGGTGTTTTCGGCCGGCCATTGAGCCGTCAGCAGCCACGCTCTTCAGTGGCTCGGTGGTAATGCGATTACCGCAGCCACCGCAGCGCCACTGTATGTAGTTACCGCCGCCTTCACTTTCACACGCCGCACTTGGCTGCTGTACAGGTGGAGTTAACGCTCCACACCATCAACCACTCATTGGAGGCCCGCTGAGCATGAGCAAACAATGGCGGTAACGACACCTGGGGAGCCAATTCCGCCCATAACATATTTCGGCAGACACAAAAAATCCAACGGGCGCGTCCCATTGGCTGTTTTCGCTTCGAAAGAGTCGGAGAGTTCAGTTTCTGAGGCGATGCGCCCGATATTACAGCCGAGTCACTGGACCCATGAAAGCGAGATCTTCCCGAGTTTAGACCCGGCCTCAACCAGGCAATTTCCCGTAACAGCCTAATGGCCGAGCGATGTAGCGCTTAGGCTAACCCGCTACACATAGCAGTAGGGTCTAATTGCCGCTATAAAGTACCCAGCGGACGACCTTATGGCTCCAGCGCCGAGCGGGGGAGGGCGGGTCCACGACCGAGCCCAGCCAAATAGCAGCAGTGTCCGCCATTGGAAACGTTCCGAAAAAAGGAGGGCGACTCTCCATTTAACCCTCGCCCTTACATGGAGACTACAGTCAACTCCCGGAAGAGCTTTTTCAGACATGAATCGGAAGGGGCTGCGGCGGGGCCTGTGTGACTTTGCACAGCTGATGGGGCGCTGCGCATCTTTTGAAAAGAAAATGGTATCCGGATGACATCAGGTCACCGAGCATTACATCATTTCTCGAATCATGTCAGGCAGATTTCCGGTAATTTAGGCTGCGTGCTGCGTTCCCTCAAGCGTAGATCACACGAGCGGCATGCTAGAGCCTCAGGTGACCTGCATAGATGATTGTTTTTGCATTGTAATTAAACATCCAGGGGCTTGGGTTAAGGACAACTTTTAGGCAGCTTCTAGGGCTGGTTTGCAATACAGCATCCATAAAAGTTCATTCGCCTCATTCGCTCTCCAGATGGGTTAGATAGGTGTACGGCAGATGAATGAAAGGACCAATGTCTTCGGATCACTGTGATGCATATATTATTGCACTTTATAGGAGTATTTACCTGACAATCTTATTGATAGCAGCAAGATCGGCGAAACTGACCGTGAGAGGAAAAATCCTGTCTTCATCCTCACCTGCGAGGTGACCTAATGGCCCGTCATACAACTGACATTCATCGTCAACTTTCGTACAAACAATATGCTAGTCTTTACTGCAAAAGTATATGATAGCAAGTGACCAATCGCAAGGGGGTTGCAACAACCCTTGTAATGGCGAAGATGGCGACAACCAGAAAAAGCGCGCGAGTTAAATCAGGCAAATTGGAGACGTAGGCCAAATTATCCTTCGCTCTGGGGGATAAAGTAAGGTCACTCTGGTATTTTCAAACTTCAGCCCGTTCAATCAATCTATTATAAATGTCCTAGGCTGTGCTTCACGAGAAATGTGAGAGTTTATGGGATAATCAAATAGAAAACATGAGGCATGGCACCTAACACCGTACCTATAGGCACAGTGCATCATTCCCGGGAAATAATTCTCCACATTCCTTTCGAAAGGCATCAATTATCAAATAATATTTCTCTTCTAAAAATGAACGTTATAATGAACCCATTCCCCCTTAGGCCACCATCACCAAATTTTACTGGGAAGTGGAGGGGGACGGACAAGGACTGGTGATGACCGGAGAAAGGTGTGGAGGTAAAGTTTGAACAGATTCATTGACTGTCCTTGAAAACGCCATCGATGCACTTCAACACTATAGTTAGGAGCGTTTACGTAGATTCACGCAGGCAATAGGGGGACAAGGAGCAAAAATCATGCTCGGGCAATGAAGTTACGGGGAGGTAGCCCTGGCTTGGTAGTTGAAGCACCCGTCCCCCTCCTCGCACCGTTTCCAAAGCACGTGCCTCCCGGATGGAAACATTGGTTTCTGGCCTTGTTCTATTCGGTTTTCTTTATTCATCAAAGCCTAGGAGCTGTCATCAGGCCCAAACAAGCATTCGGTAACTTACGAGCTTCTCTGGAGATTCCGCAACGAGATGTTGGAGTGATAGTTCGGTAGTTCTGCTCTCAATTCGGTAGATAAAATTCGTGACCTAGGTGTAATATTGGACAGTAAATTAACATTCTCGGCTCACGTATCCCATGTAGTAAAACAAGCCAACAGGGCTCTAGGTCTCCTGATCCGATCTTTCCAAAATGCCTCAGAAACTGCAAAATTTGAAAAAAGTATTTACTTACAGCATATCATGCCAACGTACGCTCTCATCTGGAGTACTGCAGCGTGATCTGGGCAGGCGCGGCCAAATCTCACGGCGTGCGGGTTGATCGAGTGCAGCACAAGTTCCTTCTATGGCTAAATCATCACACAATCAGACCATGCTTATCATTGTCCTATGACGCTCTCATGCATCATTTTGGTGTAACATCTCTTGAATCTCGAAGAATTCAACACGATCTGCTTTTTTCTAAGAAGTATTTATTGTGGAAAAATAGATTCTGAAATTATGTTAAGTAAATTTCCTTTACACGTGCCATCTCGATCAACTCGCACGCGTCATCTTTTCGCGGAGCGGCGCGGGCGTGTGAACATTGTGGGCCAGGGGCTTTTGTGTCGGATCCCGCGGGCAATGAATGCCTTCTTATCATGTTCCGGTTCCGACCTATTTTTAGAATCTTTTAGCAGTTTAAAAGTCAATGTTTTAAAATACATACGTTCGCCCCGTGTACTTGCTGCGAGCTAGCGCTCTCGCCGCAGCAGGTAATTTTTAGACCATGTATTTTCTCTAGCTTTCAATTCATGTTTTACCAGTATCATTTATCCTCGGGGAGGAACATCCTAACCTGGGGTGATTCATTGTATTGTTCTCATGTGTGATGCGTGTCTTTTACTTGTAGCATATTGTGTTTATTTTTAGGCTCTGACTTCGCCTGCAAATGGATATACATCTGTTGGCGATATAAATAAATAAATAAATAGTCATCTGGTAAATTAGCCCAGTTGTTCCAAGCTTCATCAGATGGGATTGCCGCTTGGGAAAGGTCACCCAGATTCAAGAGGCGCTCCCGGCACAATGGGCCTGGAGATGCATCGATCTCCTCCCTTGAGAGAATCCTAGCTCCGCCACTGGCTTTGAAGCAGATGAGCCATCCGGAGATAACCGCATTGGTGTTCCACGACTGTTTTCCTGCAGCTCGTGCAGTTTCCATTGGGCGGCAGGGCTGACGCGGCGTCTGTGCACCAGCTGTCCTATCGGCTGACTCTCTGACCGGCTAGCTGGAGACATCGGCCGAGATCAATGCAGGCATGACCTCCGCCCTCCCGCCGAGACCGCCGTACATGCCAAGCCACTCAGACTTCAGCGGCAGGCCGGATCGGTCAGCGAGCTAACGCCGCGCTGCACAAATAGCTGCAGCCTTCACATTTCGGTCCCAGATTACCCGCACCAGCACTGAAATACCGCCGACTGAACTGGCCGAACGGGGCCGATTACCGGCCTTGTAACCAGGTTTCCGCCGGTCAACAGATTCCGCGGCTGGGCCGGGTTTACGATACACCAGGGGCGGTTGTCAGCTCCACAGCGATCCTCAGGAGCGGCCCGGCCGGAGAGCGATCCGGCGGCGAGGGGGAGGGGGGGCGTGCGGACGTGCTCAGTCATCAACGTCTGGGGTGACAAGGACGTGCTTAGTCACTAGTCTCTGGGGCGGTCAGGAGGGGGGGTCTGGCAGGGACGGGGGCGACAGGGACGTGCCTAGTCACTAGTCTCTGGGGAGCTCCAGCAGGGGCGACAGGGACATGCTCCAGTCACCTTTGTCGCTGAAGGGAGGATCGAGCAGGGGCAGGGTCAAAAGGGACGTACTTATTTTATTCAATGCTGTCTCTGGGGGTCCGGCGGGGGTGGGGGCGACAGGGAGGAGCTCAGTCACCACTGTCTCTGGGGGGCCGGCGGGGGCGGGGCGACAGGGAGGACCTCAGTCACCACTGTCTCTGGGGGCCGGCGGGGGTGGGGGCGACAGGGAGGAGCTCAGTCGCTACTGTCTCTGGGGGTCCGGCGGGGGCGGGGGCGACAGGGAGGGGCTAAGTCACCACTGTCTCTGGGAGGGGTACAGGAGGGGGAGACAGGGACGTGCCTAGTCACTAGTCTCTGGGGAGGTCCAGCAGGGGCGACAGGGACATGCTCCAGTCACCTTTGTCGCTGAAGGGGGAAAAAATTTTGGGGGTTACCCCAGGTTGGGGTTTGTTGGGGGATCTGGCAGGGGCGGGGCCGAAAGGGACGCGCTTATTTTATTCACTGCTGTCTCTGGGGGTTCGGCGGGGGGGCGACAGGGACGTGCTTGGCCACTGCTGTCTGTGAGGGTCCTGCGGGGGGGGAGAGGTGCACATAGCCGTAACGGTCGTCCAAAGGTGCTCAAAATTGATGTACCGGAAATTATTGGGTTCAGATCCAGGGAATTAGAAGCAGACTAAACGAATTTTATGGTGGATCTTACTGATGCCTTAAGACAGCAGAATGACGTAGATGCTTAAGTTCTTTACTGTCCCTGTTTGTGTCGGATATCACCGAGTTCTGGTTGAATTTAAATATTCATGAGGCTCTAATGAAAGGATATCCGCGAAAGGATGCGTCATTAAGCTGAGAAGGAAGTTTAAAGTTCAATCAATGGAGCATCCAGCAATCACTGTTCAGGGGTAATATATATATAAATCTAGATGCAGTAACAAAGTAAGCTGCGTTTGGCATATTTAAGGATTACGCTCTGGCAGAAATCATATATAATATCCCTAGCATCATATTATATATCCCTATCATCATAATATCCCCTCAAACGTGGCCTTGCCAGGCTGGTGCGCCCCCTAAGCCCAAATAACTAACAAACTAACAAACGTACCTATTGGTGACATATTTCTACTCGCCCATCATCCCTTCTTTCATACCCGATTTCCAAAGTTCGCAACTTTGAACCACCGTTTCGGCCATTTGGGGCGGTGCGGGGGGGCGGTGAATGCTCAGACACACCACTGTCTCGGGGGGTCCGGTGGTGAGTGCTCAGACACCACTGTCTCGGGGGTGGGGGGTCCGGCGGTGAGTGCTCAGACACCACCGCTGTCTCGGGGGTGGGGGGTGCGGCGGTGAGTGCTCAGACACACCACTGTCTCGGGGGTGGGGGTCCGGCGGTGAGTGCTCAGACACCACTGTCTCGGGGGGTGGGTGGTCCGGCGGTGAGTGCTCAGGCACCGCTGTCTCGGGGGTGGGGGTCCGGCGGTGAGTGCTCAGACACACCGCTGTCTCGGGGGTGGGGGGTCTGGCGGTGAGTGCTCAGACACACCGCTGTCTCGGGGGGTGGGGGTCCGGCGGTGAGTGCTCAGACACCGCTGTCTCGGGGGTGGGGGGGTCCGGCGGTGAGTGCTCAGACACCGCTGTCTCGGGGGTGGGGGGTCCAGCGGTGAGTGCTCAGACACCACTGTCTCGGGGGGTGGGGGGTCCGGCGGTGAGTGCTCAGACACCACTGTCTCGGGCGTGCGGGGTCCGGCGGTGAGTGCTCAGACACACCACTGTCTCGGGGGTGGGGGGGTCCAGCGGTGGGTGCTCAGACACACCGCTGTCTCGGGGGTGGGGGTCCGGCAGTGGGTGCTCAGACACACCGCTGTCTCGGGGGCGGTCCGGTGGGGATATACTCAGACACCGTTGTCTCGGGAGGGGGGTCCGGCGGTGAGTGCTCAGACACACCACTGTCTCGGGGGTGGGGGGTCCGGCGGTGAGTGCTCAGACACACCACTGTCTCGGGGGGTGGGGGGTCCGGCGGTGAGTGCTCAGACACACCGCTGTCTCGGGGGTGGGGGTCCGGCGGTGAGTGCTCAGACACCACTGTCTCGGGGTGGGGGTCCGGCAGTGAGTGCTCAGACACCGCTGTCTCGGGGGTGGGGGTCCGGCAGTGGGTGCTCAGACACACCGCTGTCTCGGGGTGGCGGTCCGGTGGGGATATGCTCAGAACACCGCTGTCTCGGGAGGGGGTCCGGCGGTGAGTGCTCAGACACACCACTGTCTCGGGGGTGGGGGGCCCAGCGGTGGGGAATGCTCAGACACACCGCTGTCTCGGGGGTGGGGGGGTCCGGCAGTGAGTGCTCAGACACACCACTGTCTCGGGGGTGGGGGTCCGGCGGTGAGTGCTCAGAACACCACTGTCTCGGGGGGGGTGTCCGGCAGTGAGTGCTCAGACACACCGCTGTCTCAGGGATGGGGGGTCCAGCAGTGGGTGCTCAGACACACCGCTGTCTCGGGGGCGGTCCGGTGGGGATATGCTCAGACACCGTTGTCTCGGGGGGTGGGGGTCCGGCGGTGAGCGCTCAGACACACCACTGTCTCGGGGGGGGTCCGGCGGTGAGTGCTCAGACACCGCTGTCTCGGGGGTGGGGGGTCCGGCGGTGAGTGCTCAGACACACCGCTGTCTCGGGGGTGGGGGTCCAGCAGTGGGTGCTCAGACACACCGCTGTCTCGGGGGTGGGAGGTCCGGCGGTGAGTGCTCAGACACCACTGTCTCGGGGGTGGGGGGTCCGGCGGTGAGTGCTCAGACACCACTGTCTCGGGGGGCGGTCAGGTGGGGATATGCTCAGACACCGTTGTCTCGGGGGGCAGTCGCCCGCACCACCCCAGCCATCGATCAGGGTACCGCGCCCGGCCAGGCGTGAAGTCTTCAGACACTATACAGCCCTCCGCCGCCAAGCGAGCGCAATAATGGAGCCAAATACAATTATAGCCCCCCCTCCATTCATCAAGAAAAAGTCTACAAAAATGGGGAATGCTGCCTTCCCTTCTTTTCAAGCATCATATGCTTTCTGGAAAACCCACAAGTGTTACTTGTTTTAGGTGACATCAGTGATCAAATTTACACACCTGGAAATGCGATTTTTGTATGGATTGCTTGGTACCTAAGATACTCGTGGCCCGGCCACGACGACTTAGTCTAATGTATGTCTTAAATTGGGAATGTCCTAAAAAAACTTTTTGAGGTGCCTTTTGTTACTTCTTCCCACCCGTTGATGAAATGTCAGGTGTTCCAGCAAAATGTGACACATTCAAACTGCAATCATCTTGAAAATTTGGCATGTGTTTGGAAAGAAGTTCGTAAAGAGCTTTGGTCCAAGTTTATGTTATAGCATATAGCTTTTCTGATATAGTACGAATTGCAAAACATTTATTCGGATTCCTGATCCAGCTTGCATTCATTTCTACCTAATGGATACTAGTGGGGAAAAATCACTTACTACCCGAAAATGGATGCCTTCGGGGCGCTGGCTTCCGGGCATGAAACCAGTTCAAACCGATTAAAATATATGACTCGCAAGACTCATCGAGTCTTTCTGCCATTTTATGCACTCACCAATACAGTCCGCAGCGGATATACGACAAACATATCTCGCATTTCTTGGCGCACCCAGCATCACAAACAGAGAACGCTATCAAAGCTTTGTGTGCAGGGCTGCCGCGGTTCACGCTGTGTGCAGGGCTGCCGTGGTTCGCGCACCACGCTAAATGCGCAGTTTCTCGACCTTTTTGTCGTTTACCCAGGCGATAAAGGCTCTGAACAATTCTCGCCGTTAGAGTTGGTATTCAGACCATTTTCGAGGACGGCAAGCGAGATAGTAGGAAGCCGTAGAAAAGAGCTCGCTAAAGATGATTCCACCCGATCCATTCATCTTGATACAGAACAGTTGGGAGCATAACAGAAGCAGGCCCTCTTGGCATCGGAGTGGAGCGCGCCCCACACTACGACGGGCGAGTTGAGGTCTCAAAACGCAGTGTTTCCGGTGCGGTCAGCTTTCATCAAGTTGGGAGGGTGGGGCTGCGATGCACTGTTTCCAGGACTGCGCCAGAAGCAGAGGCCGAGCCCACATCGGAAGCGCTGCAGCGCCACATCACTTCCACCGCAGCCTGAGTGGTGCTGTGTTGTGGCTAATTGCCACGAACCACGGTAATAAGCCGGAACACTCACAGCCGGACCCATTTCGCGGTGGTTTGCTTCACATATGGGCCGGAAGGGAAGAGCTTAGCCCAGCAGTTGCTGACCGCGGCCAGATTTTCCAGCACAACCAGGCCAGAATTAACTAGGCCGGCATAGCAGGGAGGCACACACCAAACAAGCACCGCTACCAGCATCATTGCCAGCAATACTGATCGTAAGCGTAGGAGCAGGGGAGGAGAGCAGGGGAGTCATACACCACCCCCTCCCCATTGCTCAAGATTTTGACCATTGACCCTAAAGCATTGTATGCAGAAAAACTACTTCAAAGTACAACTTGTTACCCCGCCGTTCCTGGACGTGGACGTTCCTACACATATGTTACTGATACACACAAAAAATAGCTGAGTCAACAACTGGTTTGTTTTTAACTTTCGAGACCGGTATGCTCGAAATCATTAACATATTTCTTTCGAATTCGCAGGCCATTTTTTAAACTCCATTTATCATCGTGGATGTTTGGTCTGAAAATAGTTCCCCTCTCCAACCCCCAAATGCCCCACAACGGGCTAAATAAGCCATTATGTCAAGACCATAGACATGGGTCATTCTCGAGACTGGTTTTGCCGAGAGTAGTGTAAAAGTAGAGAACAACTTCCAAAAATATATATACATATATATATATATATATATATATATATATATATATATATATATATATATAGGAGCCCATCCATGTAATTTTGACAACGCGAGCTCCCGCCAGTCATACGAGACGGTTGGCCAAGTAGTTATGAGCGTTCGCTCACTGAGCGAAGGGTTCAAGTCCATGCAGGCCCCCCTCCGAATAGGGTGGGACCTAATCCCTGTAATCCCGAACTGTTGGTAGGGATGCTTTCTAATTTTCAAAGTAGTATGACATCGTGAGCTTGCACAATGTTGCCTTTGGAAGGACTGATCCGTCCAGATCATGCCTTACTCAGCGCAGCCGTCGGGACTCGAAGCGGAGACAGCGGCATCAGCATCAGCCTCTCACAACTAGCCAGCATCCCCTACAGCATGTTGTACAGTCTTGAGCTGGGCGTCGCCAATACTGGAGTGGATGGCCTCCGTATTTCTCCTGGGATTTTGGCTCTGTTCTGACGATGCTCCCACCAGCGCTAAAATCAAGAGCAACCCATACCTGTTCGTATTCCTAGTACTGTGCTCGTTTGTCCGGACCATTCGGGGTGATCGTCTCACAATGCCTTGTCTGCGTTGTCGTGAATACCATAATGAATGTTTTTAATGAATGTCCTACTACATAACGTATAGCGTAATCGAAGTCAGACAAGTGGTTTAAACCTCCCCCAGTGGGTGAGGGGGGTTTAAACACCCATCGAGTTTTTCCGACGGCACCAGATATCGGAGGTGCGAAGTACTGTCATGCTTGGCACACCTTCAGAGTTGTGCGTTTCAGAATGTTTTGAGTCGACTCAACTCAAGTGCTGAGAGCAGTTGACTCAACTCCGACTCAACTCATGACCAAGAGTTCAGTGAGTCGACTCAACTCTGACTCACGGCTAAATTCATCCGACTCAACTCTGACTCAACTCACGACTCAACTCAACTCAAACTTCGACTCATTTGCAAAATGAAATAAATACATGATAAATATATAATCATAAAAAATAAGAAATAAATCAATCAACCAGCAAAAATCAAGCTGTTCAGAAAGTCTGACATGAAACAGAAGATTAATGGAAGCAAAATTAATTAATTGGCATTCAAACATTGGTTAACAATTACCCAGCAACCATGAATAACTTTTTAATTCTTCCAGACTGTCACTGCCCAAAAAATCTACCACATGCTGCAATTACTTCTAAAAGGAGCATTGCGTATAAAACTAAGCAAATGGAATGGAAAAGACCCTAAAAGCGCTAAGGTTACACCAACACAGGCAAAAAAAATTGAGCCTCCATACTGCCAAAAAAGATTCAAGCTAAAAGAACATGATATAAACTGTATTTTGATTTGTAGGGATGGTATAGGTATTGCTTTTTCTGTTAAAGAGTGAGGCTAGGTAATTTTATAAATTAAAATTAGTATCCCAAGAGTTTTATCAAAATTTAAGCAATAATTACCTAGTTGCAATTGCTAATTATAAGAATTACAGCAAACACCAGGAAAAGTATACCATATATGACAAAGGAAAACAGCAATGAAAATTCTATCAACGTTGATGTGTTGGATTTAAATATATTCATATTTTAAGCCCGATCAAATTTTCAGCTTCAGTCAGAACCTGTAATAAAATACATACCCAAGGGCTTTGAGAGATACATACCTATCGCTCTTCAAGCAAAATTGGAGAACGATTTCATAGAAAATTGCTAATGTATTATAGCTATCCAAATAAACACAGATGCCAAGTAAGGGTCTCTGATTAGACAAAAACAGTAGCAGGAAATAATTCCTCTGATTCTTGCAATAAAGACATCTCAACATTTTTGTCGAATCAAAGGTCCGATTTTTCAATGCTAATAGCAGTATTTGCTATTGATAGGTAAAATGAAAAGGGTGGCGGCAGACGGCGCAAGTAGGACAAAACAATAATTGTAGCATGTAGGCATATAAATATTTGCATTACTTCATGAACTATCACGTGATAATTACTCTTTTTCCTTAAGGTTAGTTAAGCTTGAGCCCATACCCTGCTGAATTTTTTTCAAAGACAGCAATGGCACACACTATTCTCAGAAAACCACCACCTGCCTACGACAACAATCAGCGACGACGACGCGTGTCGTTGGAGTGTTAAGAAGTAATATTAAATATTGAAGATGAGAAGTTTTTGAGAGTTTTTAAATGTATTTTGTAGTGCGTTCCACAACTTCAAAGCCAGTGATTGGAACCTGTTTAATTTTTTGAGTGTATGTATTATTCGTGCCTACGGATTCCTTCAGACCGGATGGGCCTTTAAAATAAGCAATTCAACCATATAATTATTGGTTTATTGAAACAAATTGAAACTTTGATTTAAACAATTGAAACACTGGGGGAAAATATTTTAAAGGAGGTTAAAGGAGGTTTGCAAAAGGTAGGCAAATTCAGACACTTTTACTTGACAACATGTTTACCTGTTGAGCCAACTTTTTCGTCAACTCATTTGACTCGCTGTCTTCACAACTTAACTCAACTCAACTCATTGATGTGTTGTAAACCAACTCAACTCAACTCAACTCAGAGTCGAATGAGTCGGAATTTGAGTTAAACTCCGACTCTGACTCGCGAGTCGCACAACTCTGCACACCTTATCCCTGGTCGATTTCGCAGCTTTTCGAAAACTTCTAAGCGTGAGCCGTTTTAAATCGGGTCACCAGGTCAGGTCAAGTGACCTCACCTCCACACATATTTCCAAGTGGCAAGTGTGGAAGTGGGTTTAATCTATGAACCTGATATTCATACCACATACTAGGGCGATTAAGCATCACAAGTTGAGGTCACAGGGTTTTTTTATATCGATGAACTGAGGTCAAGTACGGGTCACGACATCTCCATTGGAAATGCATGGTGAAAATGGGTATTTAAACGAAAATGGTTATATTTCTTTAGATAAGGCTTGGAATACCTTCCTATTCTCCAAATCAAAGTACTTTGGGTCATACTCCAGGGTCATGTTGCAAGTTTAGACCTGTGAACTTTGACGGGTCCTCTGAGACAAGCGAGTTTTCAGGCTTGGGTCAAAACTTCTCAGAAAATAATGATACAGCTTTCATTTTGGTACCATTACATGTGGATTAGTATTGAGGGTCAGTTCATGAGAGTCAATTTTTATGTCACATTGTGACCTGGAATTGACGTTAGGTCAGGCAATTTTTTCATTTTGACCTTGTATGGCCATGCCCCACATTATCCCGCTTGCAGTAACGAGAGAAAGCAAATGACGCCTACAAATTAATTGACTCTACCTCAATCCAGTCAGTTGCTAGAGTAAAATACAAATTATCCAGCCTGACGCAGTCTTTAACTTGACCTGACCCGAACATTGAATCGAGCCGTCAGGTGACCGATTTAGTTTCTTCATTATTTCTCACGGGCTTTCTACCACCTTCGCGTTTTTCGTATTCCCGCACGGGAGCCAAGTTCGAGAAGAGGTGCTTGAACCCCCCCTCCCACTAGTGCGAAGGCAGATCGAACTTTCATTGGGGTGGGGGGGGTACGGGCTGTAAAGCAGAAACCTTTTGCGTTTTACAATTTCTCTTTGAAACAAATAAAAACATTCAAAGACCCCGTAGTCCATCATTCTATTAAGCTGGACAACATGAAAACCGAACTCTTCTAAGAGTGGATGTGTCGTTTTCCGCTGCATTTTTGTAGAGTTCAACTTGGCCCTCAGGAAATTCTCACCAGGTCAGCCGGGGCTTGGATATTTTTATGTCCCTAGAGATCAAAACGGGAACCTAAGCAATCACAAAAACCAACGGATATGAAACATTTTCCCCGCCTGACTGGATGTCCCATCTATACCCGACATATCTGCGGAAACGTCCCTACCAAATACAACAGCACTCCAATCTAATCCGGCCAAATCTGGTGGAACAGATTGCTAGCCGTGAAGAATGGCGGCTGGCCCGGCCGGCTGCAGCCGTTGGAGGGTCTCGCGCTATCGCTGTGGCTCCACCAGCCAGTGGCGTTGTCAGGACCGCCGCACGGAGGCGCGCGCGGACCCAGGACGGCACGCACCCCCAGACTGCGCCACTTAGCGCGAACGTGCATTAGCAGTGTGTCGCGAACCGCGTATAATCGGGTGGCTCTGTGCGGCAGCGGCGGCCTTGGGACACCAGGCGGCGCTAACGACGCACAAAGAACAGGGACAAAGCAGCAGCCGCCACGCCGGAAACGAGGCAGCCACAGCTGGCCCGGCCCCCCAGTTCAGCCAGCTCCTGTGCCTGCCTGCAGCTCCAATGCGGCACCAGCCGGCAGCTTAGACAGGCTATCCCTGCAAGCTAAATGACAGTGGCCGCTACGTTTTCAATTGCTCTTTTTTGCACGCTTAAACTGTTCAATCTACGACTTTTTTCTATTGGAACTTGAAGGGTGTCTAGCGGCATGTGCTCGTTACTCGTACATTATTCTCCAGTAATTATCCATTCGGCTCGTCAATGGAGTCTTGCATGCATTTTCATTTAGACGCCATAAATGCCAGAACCAGCAAATACAACATATTGAGGAATATATCTCCGCTCATCAAAGAAGGATAGGATCGCTAGCTCAGCTTTGGTTGGGCTCCTGTGCCTCCAAAATTCAGTCACACAGCAAAGCCAGGGGAGGACTTACATCATGCAGTCCCAAAAATAAGTCGTTATTGGTCTGATTGACTGAGCAGTTATTGGTCAAAATGAGCGGAGACACGCCGCGGTTATTGGTCAGGCTGCGTGTAGACACACGCAGTCACCCACTAAGATCGAGGGAAATGCACCGTCAAGACGTTGCAGTGTTACAGTACGTGAACACCCCCAGTGAGTGTCTGAGTGAGCTCCTACAATCAATTACTTCATTCTCACTCATACTGTGATAATCCAGAGGCAATCAGAGTCGACCTTGTTCTACGCTACACCGTGGAGGCCAGTAGGCCTCAATTCCCCCGATGTTTGGTAAGCTTGATGTAACAAATCTATGCAGGTGAAACAATTAGCACAGTTGGAACCAACAATCGTTTACAAAGCTACGTGAACTAAAGACAACAAAACAACATCATAACCTGAACCCCTAAAAAAACCGACAACTGACTATCATGCCCCGTGTCAGGGACAAATCCCGGGGTGCCTCCGGGGTGCCTCACTCGTGATTGACACGACAGCTCGTCTGCCGCCGATGCTAGGCTGGCTGCAGAAGCTGAACAGCCGCAGCTCTGCAGCTGCGGCTCTCTCGGTCACGGCCTTGCATCGAACCTGACCGGTCCGCCTCCATGGACGAATCCGAGCCCACGGGGGACCACTGCATACCACAGCTCCGGTGTATCCCCGCTGCAGCGGGATCCGCCGCAGTCCAACCCCTGTAACCGCGCGCCGCACCATCTCATACAATTTACATCACGGACGGTTTCCGCGTGGTTTCTGTACACCCCAGTCTGGCGCTCGGCGGCGACCTTGGCGTAACCTCCATCCCGACGGCAGATTGTAGTGAGTATTACACGACTGGCAACCTCTTTTGGGAGGGAATGCAACCACGTGGGCTCTTTCAACTGATAAGCGTGAGAGGGTGTTATGCTGTTTTAGATCCCGGCCTGGTAAACTTAGACCACCACTCATAGTGCTTAATAAGCTGTTCTATCAAAGTCGCCGCTGAAGGAGGCAATCAACGGATGAATTATTTTCCACCAATAACAGCCCTTTGGAAGTTTATGCCTGCTTCCGGCCAGTCAACAGCTAATCGAAACTTTGATGCAGGATACGGCATCCGCCGTCGTATTTCGTAAGTCCAGCGGAGCGCGATAGCTAATCAGAACCGGTTAGCCTGCAACGGCGGGTCAGCTTATCAGCCCGTCAGGCATCCAGAACTCAGACAGCCCACCAGGCATCCAGAACCCAGACAGACCACTTAGCAGCCAGAACCCAGACAGCCCGCTTGGCAGCCAGAACCCAGACAGCCCGCTTGGCAGCCAGAACCCAGACAGCCCACTTGGCAGCCAGAACCCAAACAGCGTGCCTGGCATCCAGAACCCAGACAGCCAGCCTGGCATTCATAACCCCGACAGCGCACGTGGAATCCAGAGCCCAGACAGTCCGCTTGGCAGCCAGAACCCAGGCAGCGTGCCTGGCATCCAGAACCCAGACAGCGTGCCTGGCATCCGGAACCCAGACAGCCCGTTTGACATCCAGAACCCAGACCGCCCGCTTGGCATCTGGAACCCAGAAAGTCCACTGGGCAGCCAGAACCCAGGCAGCGTGCCTGGCATCCAGAACCCAGACAGCGTGCCTGGCATCCAGAACCCAGACAGCGTGCCTGGCATCCAGAACCCAGACAGCCCGCTTGGAATCCAGAACCCAGACAGCCTGCTTGGCAGCCAGAACCCAGACAGCGCGCAAATATGTGTCCAGGGATGCCTACTTTGTGTTCTCATCAAAACCGACAGGCCACCAGGAATCTCACAAAAACATTTCACATTATTTCACATGAATCTGACATTGCTTGTACCAAAGATGGCACAGGAGCCTTCCCTCGCTACCAAAAGGATCCATTGGATAAAATAATATTGCAGCTACATGTAAGTTTGATGCCCAGCAATTTCCCACTGTCGCAGACTTTTGTGGCAAGGAGAACCCCACAAGTCCGTAAGCCGCGGTCTGTGACACAAAGCTGCTTGAGCGATTCGTTATCCCCACGTCCTTTTTCTCCAGTGCCCTGACCTCTGCCACCGCGGCCCTGCCGCTGACAGCTGACGCCGACAGTCGGCACTCCCGCCACTACAATGGCGGCCGTGCCCAGCACGTCCACTCCGATTACACGGCCGGCGACTCGGTACAGACCGCACTGAACACTGGGCACTGAGCAGCCAGTGGCCGGCGACTCAGTACAGCCAGGACTGGGCACTGGGCAACCAGCACTGGACACTGAGCACTGGGCAGCCAGAGGCCGGCGACTCAGTACAGCCTGGACTCAGGACTGACGCGTAAAGAGCCAGTGGTCATCATACTCTGCTTCAAAACTCTGCTCGAGTAATATCAGCACGAGCCGGCAGCAGCGCGACTAGTCTCATCAGACAGTGACTCAAATCCAGAGCTTGCTAAGTGTTTCACTAGTTTTTGCGGCGGTCGGCGGTTTTCAGTTTTCGATACCTGAAACCCTACGACAGCGTGTAGGCCGACCCACGGCAGCAGTGTCACGTACCTGAGAGCGACACAGCCACCCCACCAGCCGCAGCGGCGCCGCCGACGGCACGTGGCCGTCAGACGACGCGTCGTGGTTGAGAAGGCACGCCTCGCTGGTGGCGTCGGCGGCCGGCCGCAGTCTGTCGCCGTCCACACGCATGCCGTTCCCGCCGCTGCCGGCCACACCAGTCCGACCCGGCTTCACCCAGGTGCGCCGCTCACCACCGCTTCCACAGCTGTAGTCCAGCTCTGTGTACTGGTACTCGGGCATGCCGCCCGGCTGCGGTGCCGACACTGGCCGCCGCGAGCTGTGAGACGACGGCGCCGGCTGCCGCCACCGCTGCCGCCAGGGCAGCGCGCTCTGCCCCGCCGCCTCCGCCGCTAACGCCGCCGACGACGTCGGAAAACACCGTCCGCCGCCCGCGCACTGGAAACACTGCGGCGACTGCGACTCGGGCGGCCAGCAGGCGGCGGCCGGCGGCCCGGGCGCCGAGCGGGGCCGCGCCGCCGGCTGGTGGTGGTGTCGAGCCGGCAGCGTGCCGCCCCCGCCCCCGCCCGGCCGCCAGGTGGCCGAGCGGGCCGCCGCCCCCGTTGCCGGAGAGGCGCCGCCAGTTCGTACCGGTAACGTTTGTGAGCGTCGATCGTCGGCACCGTCGCCGCGGCCCCGCACTGCCGGGTGCGGGGAGTGGTTGAGCCAGGACGGTGTCGGCTTTGAGACTGCTGAGGCCGGCTCTGGACGACCGCGGCCGTCAGCGCCGTGACCTGCCGGCGCTGTGTCCCTGACCGTGGGGGCAGCATCTGCAGCTCTCGTCGGCAGCGGGGAAGGCGTCTCTGGAGCCCGCAGCGCCTGTCTGACCTGCTGTACGGCGGCACAGGACGGAGGTGCCGGAACCACCGGCGGCTGCACCGGCACGGCGGCCGTCAGCTGCGGAGGAGGCGGAGGCGGAGGAGGCGGCGGCGGAGGCGCGTCTGTCGGACCGGCCTGCCGGTTGGCGGGGTTGCGCTGCCGCGGTCTCGGCGTGGAGTCGTGCAGCCGCTCCGGCGACCCGTCGCACACCAGCACTGTCGGCCGGAACTCCACCCGTTTGCCGGGCATGGCGGCGGCCGCACTGTGGCCGGCGCCGCCTCAGGCTTCTGTGGTGACGGTGCAGGTCAGGCTGGCTTCCTGCGGGGCTTCCACCGGCGGCCGCCGCACGCCACTCACTCCTCACACAGCGGCGTCACATGTGTGCCGGCGGCCGACACACCTGTGGCCGGTCACAGCCGCGGCTCAACTTCCACCCCCCAGCGGGCCGGCGCAACACGATCCGGCCGCCGCCGCCACCGCACACTGGCCAGGTCAGCTGGCCGGACCCGACGGCCACGCTCCCCCGTCCACCCGCCCGCCGCGCCGACGCTCGTATGTCGATGCCGACGGGCTGCGTCGCCACCGACGTTCGCCCACGGCAGCGGCGTCTGCGACGGCGCGGCGCGGGTATTTTTGCGCCGGCGGAGGCGGCTGACTCGCTGCTGTGAGAGGCGTCGCAAGCGCGCGCTCGGCTGACTATGGTCTCGTGTATTCGCCGCCCCTCCCCTCCCGGTGCATCGGCGCGTTCACGCAAGCGTGACTGTTGGGTCATGCATAGCGAGTGCATGCATGACGCTGGTGACCGATGACCTCCCCGGGGACTGACTCCTGCATCACGTTAATGATAAGGATCCGCCGGCGTAGGCGGCAGGGTCCCGCTCCGCCCAGCAAACACGGTAAATGAAAACAAATAGATCCGACGAATGTTAACGTTCGCAGCCTCATTCACCTGCGCCGTTCCACCCCGACTGCGAGTAAACAAGGCACACCAGGTGTGCAGCAGAAGGCGACGCTATTCTCAATATAACTCCCAATGGTCAGCAATTGGCACTTTACATAGCGCTTATGTATGCAACTCATCAGTGAGTACGCTCCACTGTTGTCGACCGCTGAATGGGGCTTTTGTTACGTTATCACATTCCCGACCCAGGTGAAAGACTGCCGCAGGAGCTAAAGCTGGTCGGCGCACCGCTGCTGAGGTAATACACGTGTGGCTGGTAGCCGAGCCAAGGGGCCCGCAGGGGCACTCTCATCTAACCTATCTTTCCTACCCAGAGCTGTACAAGCTCTGAGAAGTCACCTTTGATAGCCAAGCTATGCCCCTCAATCAGCCGTCTTAAAACACCGTCAGTACGGAGTCTCGGCATTGGGATTGGAGACTGGAGACGGCTCCACTCGACTCTCTTGATAACTTCTTTGCCGATTTAAGCCATCGACACGAAAAATAAGATATTTGGAAAACAATTTCATCTCCAAAAATACTGCCCATTCGGGCAAAAAGTCGATGCAAGGGACGTCACCCTGCGCACCGGAATATCTGCTGGTATAAAACTCCTCTTTAGTTAGAACACTCAAATCCTTTGTATAATACAGAGGTCGAAGATCTGCTTACTCGTCAATTACGCTGGTGATAAAAATATCTCAAGTCGGCAACAAAATAGACAACATTGTGCTTACCAGCGTGGAAAGTTGACACTCAGTCTGTCGATACGTTCTTTAACCCTCGCCCCTCGGGGGGGCCATCGATGGCCCCCTAAGGTTTTTTCGGCATAGCAGAAAAACGACGAAACGCAGCACCGCAGTTAAGGGCTCTATCTCTCACCCCATCATTTTCACACCATCCCTGAAATTTTTTACCCCGGGTCGCCCAAAGTCAGGTCACCAGGCGAGGTCAACCAAGGTTACCTCACTTCAAATTTTGAGCTCCATAAGAGCTACATTTCTTAGTCGATCGATTTGAAACTTCCTACACTTCATGACCCCACCAGGGTCTAAAAGGTGTATATCCGGGATTTTTCGATTTATTGACCTGAGGTCAGGTCACGAGGTGACCTCTCCCATTGAAAAAGCATGGGGAAAAGCTATTTTATAATAAAGAAGTCACAAAAATGATTGCAAATGCTCAAACTGCTCAGAACAGCGTTCTTGGACACAGGGGCGCAGCCAGAGCTTTGGTATGGGGGGCACACCAACTTTGAGGGGCACCCCGGGGAAAAAAGGGCACTTTTTAACGTAACCTAAAAAACTTACTATAGCTTTGTTTATATCATTTTTTGGGCATCTTTGGTTCAATAAAAATGCAAATAAATCATTGACGGAGCAGGAAAACGTGATTAAAAGCGAAAAAGGAAAACAAATATTACGAAAATGTCATGGAAGTAGCCAAAACACGACTGTTTTGGATAGATTTAAGGAAAAATCAGCCAACTCATGCAAGTATTTAACATCAGGGAAATCAGCGGAGCATGTGATATCTGTTACAATGTGCAGGTTAAGGCATATTGGAGTCGAAAATTCATTTATTATGGCCACTGGTTTTGTCGTGACGAGTGAGCCCTGGCTGAACCCGGCTTAAGTTCCTTGCCTCCCACAATCGCCGTGGGACGAGGAGTGGCATAGTGTCTTTGGAAGAACACATTTTTGCTGCCGAAAAATTGGGAGATACCTTTTGAACGCGTTTATTAAGTTCAATATTCTCAAGGATCGGTCCCAGTTAAGAGTAAATAAAAGGTGAACAGGCCAGTGGTTTGGATGGGGATGGTGTGGCAGGGCTGAAAATTGTGAAAACTAGTTCTTCATTTAAATTAATAAGTAGAAATCCTGGTTTAGGGGACTGTGCTCTGAGCTCAGGGGCACATGCCTTGTTATCATCCCTTCCCAGAATCCACCAGTATAATAAGCAATTTATATAAACAGGGGAACCTAGGTATCGCAATCCGTTTTAGAGATTCCTCATTCCTCGTTAGCTCCGTTTTACAAGGGGAGTTTCCATTGTGTTCTTATTCCCATCTATTCAAGACCAGCTCTGGGGCCCCCAAGTGTGGATTAGAGGCCTCCAGAGCAGCTTCCCCCATCCCCCAGTTTTGCCTCCAGGGACTAGACTAGCTCAGTGACTCCGCCCCAAGATGATAGGAGTTGGCCTTGTGTTCTTATTATCTGTCTATTCAAGACCACCTCAGGGCCCCTGATGTAGATCAGGGCCACAGAGCAGCTCATGCTTCACCCAGGGACTAGACTAGCTCATTGGTCCCAGAGATGAGGTCATCAGACTAGCTCATTGGTCCCAGAGATGAGGTCATCAGACTAGCTCACTGGGCCACAGATGGGCTCATAGGGCCTTAAACCAGTTCAAGAAGCCCCAGAACAGTTTAAGGCGCCAGATCACCTCAGGGGACCTCAAGCCAACATTAGGGGCTCACAAGCTCAGCGCCCAGACCAACTCAGGTACCCGCAGAACCTAGATCCACTCTTGGGCCCCAGATCAGCTCTTGGGGCCCCAGATCAGTTCAGGGGCCTCAAGTCAGGTCAGGGGCAAGATCAAGTCAGGGCCACTAAATCAGCTCAGGGATCCCTCACCAGCTCGGGACCCAATCAGTTCAAAAGCCCCAGAGCTGCTCAGGGGACACCAGACCGGCCCATAGGGCACCAGATCAGCTTCGGGGACAAACAATCAGATCAGTGGTCCCCGACAAGCTCGGGAATACCAGATCAAGTCAGGAGGCACTTAATCAGCTCAGGAGCCCCATACCATCTTAGGGGCCCTCATCAGCCTCTGTGGGCCCAGCTCAGCTCAGGGCTTTAGAGCTGCTCATGAAATCACGTAAGGAGGCCCAGATCAGCTTAAAGGGCACCAGATTAGCTCAGGGGGCACCAGGCTAGCTCAGAGGGCATCAGATGGGGTCAGGAGGCACCAGATCGACTCAGGGCATTAGTGCAGCTCAGGTGGCACCAGATCGATCTGCTCGGGGGCCATATCAGCCTCAGCCCCCCAGACTATGGCAGGAGCTTAAATCAGCTCAGGAGCAACATAACAGCTCAGGGGACGGCAAGGTGGGCCCAGGGCCCACCAAACCAGCTCAGGGAGGCACCAGGCCATCTAAGGAGACATCAATAATCAGCTGAGGGGGCACCTAATCAGCTGAAGAGGCACCATATTGACTTAGGAGACAGAATCAACTTGGGGAGGCATGAGATCAGCTCGGGGGCCAGAATCAGCTCAAGGGGCACTAAATCAACAATTAGGGCACCAAGCAAGCTCGAGGCATTATACTAACTCAGAGGGCATTATATAGGTTCAGGAGGCACAATTATTTGCTCAGTGGGGCATTCGATTGACTCAGGGGCACCAGATTAGCTTAGAGGGCAAGTAATCAGCTCAAGGGGCCAAGACCAGCTGAGAGGCCACGAGATGAGCTCAAGGAGCACCAGATTAGCTTCACCCGTACGATTATTGGCGACGATGAGGCATTAGGTGGACACATCCTAGGTGCCCATACTCTTCCCGGGTGCTTGAAAGGCGACAGAATGCTTTAGCTGACCAAAACGGCACTTAATTGTCATACAATAGTTCAAATCGCTAAATGCAGTCTAGTTCCATCTGTGTTCAATGGCGTAGGGCACTAAATTTCGAGCGGCACGGCCCAAAGGGGGTACGCCACCTGGCAATTAAAAGGGCACCCGGCACCGATGGGGGCACGTGCCCCTGTGCCCCTGGCTGCGGCTCTGGACAGTAGATAAACTACGGGAGGCATTAAATAAGTTCAGGGGGCCCGGATCAGCTCAAGGGGCACTAAAACAGCTAATAAGGCACCAGGCAAGCTCGGAGGCATCAGACTAGCTTAGAGAGCATTATAATTAGAGAGAGCATGAAAAATTAGAGAGCATTACATAGGTTCAGAAGGCACAATTATTTTCTCAGGGGGGCACCAGGTTGACTACGAGGGCATCAGATCAGCTCAGAGGGCACATGATCAGCTCAAGGGCCAAGACCAGCGCTCAGGGGGCACCAGATGAGCTCAAGGGGCACCAGATTAGGTCCGCTCGTACGATTACTGGCGATGATGAGGCATTATCTGGAAACGGATTAGGTCCCTATACTCTTCCCGGGTGCTTGGAAAGGCGACAGAATGCCCTAACTGACCAAAAAGGCACTTAATTGTCAAACAATAGCTTACATCGCTAAATGCAGTCTAGTTCCATCTCGGCTCAACGGCGTAGGGCACTAAATTTCGAGCGGCACGGCCCAAAGAGGGCACACCACCTGGCAATCAAAAGGGCACCCCGTCACCGATGGGGGGCACGCCCCTGTCCCCCTGGCTGCGCCCCTGCTTGGACACCTTTTCACAGATTCCAGGAGTCATATTTGCCCTTTGATCTCTCTGAGGTCATTCAAAGTCACCAGGGGTCAAAAACAGTATTTTGACAATAACTTTTGACCTAATTAAGCTAGAGCGCAGAATCAAACACCATCGTGTATGTCTCGTCATCGGCTTTTATTTGATATCCCTCGGCAAGGTCACCTTCTGACCTTTCGTGACCTCAGGTCATATGAGGTCACGAGGTGACCTCTGGAGGTCAAACCACTGGCGGGAGTGGTTATGAGGTCCACATAGCGGAAAAAGGTCTGCCATTTTCCTATCAAATGTAGTTTACCAGATCTCAATAGCTCTAATAGCATAAGAGTTATGCCCAGCCTTCTTAAGCATTGCATATTTGAGTGATAATAGCCTATCGTGACCTAACTTGACCTCTGGAGGTCAAACCACTAGCCTGAGCGCTTAAACATGCGAAGTAATTTCTTACTGAATTCATGCGGGCTTTCTAATGCACTTTGCAGATTTGCGCTAACCCCCATATTTTCGGAGTTAGAGGGGGCCATCGATGGCCCCCTCCGTTGGGGCGAAGGTGGCGCCGGACCCCCGGTGGGGTGCGGGTTAATATTCAGAAGATCGTAGAGGGTCTGTCAAATAATCCCGTTCTGGTGCCAAACCTCAACATTTTTGGACACACCAAGTGTGGTTTTAAATTCAATTGGTGACACTTAACCCCTTTTTCCGACCTCTGCTCTGATATAATCTAACCAGGCTGTGCAAGGTACGTTTCTATTTACACGTCTACTCGAGCGCATTCCGCGAGATCATCACTCCATGCACTGCACTCAGCAAGAACAAGTGAAAGTGAACAAGTGGGCGGGGGAGGAGGCAAGACTAACACTTCGGGACCCCCGAGACGAACTCTTGGGGACCTCTAGACCAACATTCAGGCGGCGTTTGGGTTCCCCCGGAACGGTCATTAGAAATCGTTTGGGGGTGTACCCCAGCGGGGCCCTTTGCAGTGCTTAAATTCTGGTCAAAATGCCGGTCATCGCTACCGCCCCTTCCCTGGATCCCTGCCTGGCTCAGTGTTCAATACAGTCGAACTGGTTCCACCACGCGATTGTGGCGACCTGCAAATATAGGTCTGACTTCGAAGGCCTAAAGTAAAAAAGACCGATTTGCACAATGCTTTCACAAATCGACGCCCTGTGGAATTCTCTCAAATGTGGCCAACTAACATTTTTGGCTACGAGTGGTTCCCTGGCCACCTAGGAAAAATAGGTAGGGGCTCCAAGACCCCCTCTCCAGTGTGCGTGTTAAGTGAGCACGGCGTAGCTATAGACCGTTGACCAGCTATGTCCCGGATAACACAGCACACGTAACTTCTTCGCAATACATGAAGCTAGCTTTGATCCGTCACCACAGAGGAAAACTTGACGATGTCTGGTTCCATAGAATCACAAAACGTGTTATCTCCACCGTGGTCTGCAGGAGGAAATGTTCGCGTCAGAGCTGGGAAAACGCCCGCGTTGCGCCGGTGCCATTTTCCCGGTTCAACAGCAGTGAACAGCATGATAGTGCTACGTTTCATACACACCAAGAAGACGATCGCGCTATTTAGCGCCAAAATTGATTGTAATCCAGCAAACAAAACGTCTGTCATACTATTCTCATAAGGCGAAGGCTCTTTTGAGACAAGGCGACGTCTACCCTGGCCTGGCACCTGGCATTTCCGAACTGGCAGCAGAGGCCGAGGCCGCGGCGGCTGCTGCAGCGGCCACGTCAGAACCAGATGTGGCCTGGAAGCTGATCGGGCCCCGGCCGACCGGTAAGTCCGGACGAAGTGCGCAGTTTGCCGACTGCAGCATGCACGTCAGACGTCGTCTGCGGCTCCGGCTCAGACCGGCGATCGCCGCCTCAGCCGTCAGATTTGGCCGGTGCCGTCACTCCGCTCTCCGCAGCGGAGGTGCCGCTCTCAGGTCGGCACGTGGCGCACGGACAGACAGACTCGCCGCGGGCGATCAAACGCCGGTAGGTGCAAAACCATGGACTCGCCCCGCTTTCTCAGTTTCCGCTCTCCCGGCTCGCCTTAGATTTCGAATTTGGATGAAAAATTAGAATGCATTTGCTGGTCGGACTGCCGTCCTGGTCGCACAAGCTAGTTTCCCTGGTATCTAACAGGTTATCGGGAATTCAACTTATTTATCAGCATTTTTTCAAGTTTTCGTCGAAAACCAAATAGGGGAAGCAGTGCCGGATCCAGGGGGCAAAAACGCATTTGCCCCCAAACGGATAAGCTCGGGGAAAAATCTGTTTTTACCCTCCCCCCAAAGCGAACGACCTCCTGTTTCCCCCGACTGCTTTTTAGTTTATAAGCAAGATTTTGGTGCTTCAACTCTCTACTTCAAACAGAACCAGTTAAGTTAAAGGGAATGTGGCACCTTGGTCGAATCCTGGAATTTAGTGTTATTAGGCGTACTTTTAGTCAAAAATAATGAAACCACTCACGATTTCTCTGAAAAATGTACAATATGCTCAATATTTGGTTTTTAAAAATATTCCTCTAGAAAAAGAAATAAATATCAGCCTGTGGATGATGTCACGATCTGGCCACCACTACCATACTTGAAACGCTTCAAGAGCTTCGATTGGCTGATGCTCATTGTGACTTCAGTATATGTCGTCACACCAGTAGCTCACAACAATGGCCGCCGGCGACGGGGGGCTGCGGGGGGCTGGTGTCGGGTAGGTTTTAGCTTTTTTCTACGGAAAAAGCGAGTTCCAAGACAAATGAAATATGTAGTACCGGGTTTTCCGAACTGCTTTACAACTTGGCTATCTCAGTTAAAATCACGTTGTGAAGGTGCCACATTCCCTTTAAGTGGAAATATGGGGCTTTGGACAGAAAGTATCTTGACCCCATATTTTTCACCCCGTGACTTCTTCTCTGCTTTACTTTTCGCCTCAAATACCCAAAATAAAGTCATATTGTGGCGCGGTTTTGCTCTGCGTGACGTTTTTTCGACTTTGGTTTGTCCCTCCCAAATCGACTAGCTAGATACACCACTGGGGGAAGGGTCTATAGGTTTCCCCATTTCTGGTCTATTAACGACCGCACTGGAGAGGGGCATGACACTAACGTACACTAAAGGAGGGCCTGCTGGGCCCCCTGAGATCTCAAAAACTACGAGGCTTACAAAAAAGGCCGGTTGGGTGGGTGATATACATGGTGCCTAATTTCCGTAGACTAATTTTCATGGTGCCTATATTTTCAACGTCAAACAAGGTCATAAAGGTCAAATCTTGGCCGTATTGGGTACCTATTGGGAAATACCGTAACTATGCGGAAAAATCGGTTATATGCTTAAGGCGGACCAAGGTCACAGAGGGAAGGTCGCAATAAATATTTTCTAAAATTTTGGTGTGAGGGGTATTCAAAGCCATTGACCTACGTCACAATATGGTATACTGCCTATATCGTCACTATAACTAGCACTATAGCAGTAGCTCCGCCACGACTTTCAAGTTGGGGGGGACAAGCTCATGGGGGCCTCCATCTGAAGGGGCCTCCTTTTTGAAGGGGGCCTCCTAGGCAGCAATGGCGGATCCAGCTTTGGAGAACCAAAGAAATTGCCCATAAGATGATAGCAAAAAAGTTTTTAGAACGATGGAGCTAGAATCAATTTCTTCTCCTTCAAAGCGGTAAAAATATGTCCACGAGACAAAATTGCCGAGCAAGTTATATGTTGCTGGTCGTTGAAGGGGGATACACTATTTTGGGTTTGGGGGCATAGGCCCTTGGCCCCGTGAACGAGCCAGTGTAAGGCACATTTATAACACTGGTCAACAGCCAAAATGGATCCGGCACGTGAGCACATGTTTCTACCTATTTCGATGCCGCTGCTTTAAAATTAGTAACCGTTTTTTTACCATCGGACCTGGTTTCTTCCCCAGAGCATACCTGGTGTATAGCCCCTACGCTTTCCACACACAGTCATGAGCCTAGCCTTTTGTGGAAAAATCTAGATCAAGGATGTCGAGAACCCGGATTATCTGCACCCAGACAATCCAGCTTATCACTATACATGTGAATTTATTGCAACGGAAGACTACCTCGTATTCAAGTCCATAAATATTGTACATTGAACAAGGCTTGCGCTCGGTCGCACAAGCTTGCCGGTATTGTAGACCGAGTGGTGACGTCGCAACATTATGTGATGAGGATTTTATGTCAGAGTCGCCATGACCTCATAGGCTAGGTCACTCAATCTTGAGCTCAAGGTTGCAGATTCAAGTCAAAGGTCATGGGTCGAGGTCAAACCTGATTTCCCGCCCGGCGGTTGCAATAGTGCTAGTTGCAGTATACCTTGTAGGCAAAATGTAATATTTTGACGTCAAAGTCAATGGCCTTGAACGACCTTGACCTAAAAGTTTCAAAGATCATTGCCTCAGATCTTTCCCGACGTTACTTTAGGTCACTTTCTCTCCATATCCGGCTTCTCATCGCATAATCACGGCATTTCCCACTGGCTACCCTGCACAGACAGAATTTGACCTATATGGCCTCGTTTAACCTTGAATATATTGACCTAGGTCTATGAAAATCGGGTTTAAGATAGAAGACCCTAGCCTTCACAAATACCTAAACATTCATTTTCCTAGACCTCTTGGGTTTTGCACTGTCAATGTCACTGATGCCAAGTAGGCTTGCACAAAGACGACACACAGACATACTGTACCTAAAAATTCTGATCTGATACGGCATTTCTGCTGCCAGATTCGTGTTCAGCGCCACAAATCACCCTAGAAACGGACTATTTTGTATTGGATCCATGACATAAGTTAAATTTTGTTCACCAGTGTAATTCAATGATAACGTGATAACGTACAGGTGCGAGGTATTCCTCTTTGGCCACCGAGACCGATTCTTACGCCGAGAGGCCCTCCTCTATTGTCATCAGGGTATCTCATTGCTGTCACCGGGGCCTCCTCTGTCGCCAACATGGGCCTCTTTTGCGCCAAGAGGGCCTCCTCTTTTGCGAGCGGGATCTTTACTTTCACCAAGAGGGCCTCCTCTATTGCCACCAGGGCCTCTCGTTGCTGCCACCGGGGCCTCCTCTATTGCCAACAACACTTCCTCGATCAACAACAGGGCCTCCTTTTGCGCCAAGAGCGCCTCCTCTATCACCGAATCCTCCTCTAGTACTACCAGGGCCGCCTCTATGGGTACCAGGACCTCCTCTATTGCCACCAAGGCCTTCTCAATCGCCAAAGGTTAAAGCTATTCACGTTTATTCACGAGGATGAAGGACTTACGCCTGCGTCACTGGACAGCAACGAGAGGCACTGATGGCAATAGAGGAGGCCCTTTTTGGCCAAAGAAAAGGTCCCGCTGGCCATAGATAAGGCCCGGGTGGAGATAGAGAAGGTTCCTCCTCTTTCGACTAACGGGCCTCCCTATCGACAAAGGGCCCTCCTCTATCAACAAAAGAGTCTCCCCTATCAATAAAGGGGCCTCTTCTGTTACCACCAGGGCCTCCTACATCGATACCGGGGAGACTTTATAGCCAAATCGGTCTCCTCTATCGATATCAGGGCCTCCTGAATCGCCCTCAAGGTCCTCCTTGGTCGCTCTCAGGGCCTCCCGGATCAACCTTAGGGCCTCCTCTATCGCTAGCAGGGCCTCATCTAATGACAAAGGCCTCCTCTGCTGCTACCAGGGCCTCCTCTATCTCCACCAGGGCCTCATCTATGGCAACCGGGACCTTTTATTTGGCCAATAGGGCCTCCTCTACTGTCATCAGGACATCTTGTTGCTGCCAACAGGGCCTCCTCTATCGCCAACAGGACCTCCTCTATCGCCAAAAGGGCCTCATGTATCGCCACTAGGGCCTCCTATATCACTGCCAGGGCCTCCTCTATAGCTACCATGGCCTTTAACAGGCCGAGTTATCTTTATTTATGCGTTTTACTGTGAAATTATCGTTTTTCGGGGAGGGGCCTCCAGCTGAAAATTGGGGGACTGTCCCCCCTTCGCCAAAGTTGAGGGAGACGCGTCTCCCCGTCCCCACCCCCGTGGCGGAGCCCCTGCACTATAGCAACCGTTGGGCGGCAAATGAGGATTGACCTTTACCCATGACCTTTGACCTTGACCTTTACTTTGAGTTGCCTTAGATATGACGTCATAGCATGGTATACGACAGACTGGTTAACACTATTTGACCGGAAGCACTGGCCCCAATGGCCTTGAAAGTGTTGGTATGACCTTGCCTGTGATCTTCGACCTTGAAATTTACTTGAGGTGCCCTTGACATAGTGTCCCGTTTATATGGCGTTATAATGTCGCCACTCGGTCTCCAATGCAAACAAACTGGTCCGACCGCACGATTGTGGTGATCTCAAAATGTAGGTTTGACTTTGAAAACCTATAAAAAACAATTGTCAACTGATTTTCCAAATTATTTTGTCAATCGACGCGCCATTAAATTATTCTAAACCGAGTATCGTTTTTCGGCTTGGAGCAGTTCTCATGCCACCTCGCACTTTGTCTTTATTTTCCAGCTTTCACATTTTTGGCTTCATATTGTCACGCATTTTTGCTTTATATTGTCATATTAGCCCATATCAATGGAGAACTGAATCAATAGGCATGCCTTATCGATTTAATCGATATTTCTATGTGTGTGTACAATTTACAGCATCCTCCCAGCGAACTTTCTGCTGTGGTTTTCTTCATTCTGGGCTTATCTTTGGTGTCTGAAACGAGCAGTAACTAACAAATTTTGAAACATTAGATGTTCATACAACTTTTCTTGTATATACTCTGACAATCTCTTAACACACCATACAACATTTCAACGACGGGAATGGCTTCCAGCCGGTGTGTGGACAGTGCGCTCATTCCAAAATTTGCTAAGTAACAGCCCCTATCATCGACAAGACCTCTATCCAGGTGGCAATGTTTGAAGGGCAGTGAGCGAAATTTTCCGGTCCTTAGATATGTGATCGAATGATTACCCTGCGGTTCCCTTACCATTAAGTCTGCACCTTTATCTATACATTTTCACCAACTTCAAAGTGGTGATCAACAGCAGGGATATGAGAGTGAGCCCCAGACGCTACAAATACCTATAATACCCATTAGGGGGCACCTCAAGCAGACACTACAAATACCTATAATACCCATTAGGGGGCACCTCAAGACTGTCTCCCGTCACTCCCTGAACCTTGCTTTCAGGAGGCCCTGGGACTAACTCCAGGGCGCCCCTAATCCAACACTCGGAGGCATCTCTGAAACTTACGATCGCGACCCAAGATTGGCGTTCGTCACCGGCTTCTGATTGGCTTTCGGAGGCCCTGAGATTGCTCCAGGGGCCTTCTGAGACCGACTCTTGGGAGCACCCCTGAGATTGACTCTCGGAGACCCCCGAAATTAACTCTCGGGACCCCAGATGAGCACTCACGGGTATATGTCAAGATATATTCACGGGCGTAGCCAGAATCTCGCTCAGGGGTAAGACGCCCTTGCGGTAGCGCCAAAAGGGCCCTTCTGGAACGCAAAAAAGTCTGCGAGCAAAAACGAGAAAAAACGTTGGGAACGTCGGCTGGGCGGAGTCGGCGACAGCCGAGGACAATCTAGTAAGTAAATTAATTTTTCCCATTAGCTGGTTCCAAAAAGTAGTTTTAAACCAGCGCGTCCCTGAAAGGTATCAACTGTGCCAAGACAAAAAATTGTGTACCTACTGCATTACTTAAAAAATCATTCGTGCTGAAAATGCGAAAAAAGACCTCGACTATTTCTTCCTCTTCAGGAGGAACTTCTTTCTCCTAAAAATGGATTCCCTCCGAACGGACAAAACGCTTAAAAATATTAAGAGGAATTAAAAACTAAGGGTCCTCGCATTAAACAAAAGAGGGCTTTTCTGATGTGAAGTTCCATGGTTGGCCACAGATCATAGTGCGGGTGGAAAGGTCCTCGGGGCAATCTGGGTCCTCAGAGGGGAGGGGGAGTGGCCGCCCCCAGTCCCTCTGGCTACGCCCCTGGATATTTCAACACCATCCCTAGACAGCAAACCAATGACAGCAAGAACGAACGTCAGATAAACAGAAGCTGAAACAAAAAGTGAAGAGGATTTGCAAGAAACCTGACTTTAGGATGAATAGCGACATGAGCATCCCCACTTCCAAAAAAGTGAGGGGGCCAGTCAACATTCATCCTACTGCTGACAAGAAACTTCCCTTAAGAACCAACAACTTTGGAACCAAAACCTCACATCCCCTGAAGTGTTGCATTCGTGGGCTGATTGCTGCTACCCCCCCCCTCCCTCCCCCCGCCAACTTCAAGCCGACATTGGAACCTTTTCCCTGCCACAGATGACACCTTATTAAATGCTATCCTGCTGCAGTTTTCTCTATCATTGCTGCTTTTGCATTTTGTGTCATCTAAGGGTGTCGTCACAGATTTCCGAGCGGGGGATCGGACTCAGCGAGTGAAACCATGTCCACTGCCCCTGTGTACGGTCGGCTAAACAGATTTGATGCCCCAAAGCAGAAATGAGGCCGTGTGTACATTAAAGTTCCATCATAATTACTCCTCGTCTGCTAGTTATTGCCTTCAGCTGTGCACCCCGTGAAATCTTGGTTTGATTGCGGGCCTGCGGGAGAACGGGATATACCTACGCACTAAGCCCGAGGGATAACCTGCATTTTCACTCGGGCTTATTTTCACCCCATACACGACTCAAGCTTTGCACAGGCTTTAAAATTAAACACCATGTCAATATTGATCCATTAGATGCCAACGTCATACTCTCAGAAGACGAGACGCGCGATGTTGGCGCAGTCTGGCGACAGCTATGCAAATCACAGTTGCCCAAGTCTGCCGCATACTGCATCTATCGGGGCCGGCCATAGCGACCACTTCGACGAGTACAGTAGTTATGAAAGGAAGATGAAAAAGGCAGAGTCGAAACCACACATTTCTGAAGTCAGTAAATCAAGAGAAACCCAACCTGAGCCATGGAGGATAAACCAACGGGAGAAGTCAAGGATAAAGAAAGTGGTGACTGACAACATTGATGCAGCGCGTCTCACGGCCACTACAGGGAAGAATAGCGCCATGTCTGCAGAGATCAGCAGCTGATTCAGCGGCTAGGCAGCTGAGTCAGCGGATCGTCTACAGGGGAAGCCTTGTATACTTGGCCAGACACCAGGGCAAAAATACTGCGGGGTTCCCCGCCAATATTGTCCTTTTCAGGAACTTAGCCACAAGCAGATTGAGCTTTTTATACATTTCCCTGTAAGGGGATGCAGCACCTACCGCAATGGGATTTGAGTGGAGATATAATAGTTGGAGTGAATGTCAAAAACCTTGATAACATGTGCGTCTGCCCCAACACTCCCCGTCTGTGACGGAAAAAGCCCCATCACCCCTCCCAACCACCCGTCCCTCATGGCGGTAGGCGGCGGAGGTTAGGCGTGGGGCGAGGCTGCCGCTGAATTCCGCTCTGGACAGGGACGGATCCAGCGGGCCAAACCGGGCATCCCTCCGCCACCCTGCAGCTGCAATTTACCAAATTTGAGGTGGTATAGCCAATTTTCTTTAAAAAACAACTTTTTTTCGAAGTTACTGGGATGCCCCACCCCGTTACCGTTTGCTCCAAACCCACCTTTGACTTCGAAGACACGCTCATTTATCTGTAATGGGCGAGTTTTTGGGCAAACGAAGTTCAAAGCCGAGTTTTTTGGTAAGCTTTGCAAGTGAGGACAGTTCTCAATTCAAAGCATAAAACATTCCCTTTAGGTATGTGCATGGTGCTGTGGGTTGGAGCCTACCCGGAGGTAGGATGTGGCGCCCCGCCCTAACTCAAGCCTAGCTTATCCCCCTCCCCACTTCCACGCCATATGAGCTCGGAAGTTGGTGCATCGTTAAACCCTAAAAACTTTTATATGTTCCCTGTCCGGCACTGAAATTTTGAATGTTCAATGTTTTCCATTTTTTACATCTGGCTACAGAGCTTCATACATAGGCGCTACATGCCACAGCGGTTGTGCTGGCGTGCTAGAGCGCCATTTTGAACACAGCGAGCCATATTTCAGTGGCGTGTCAGCCACCAGTGATGAACTCACCACAACAAACATGCAAAGCTAATCCAAGAAAATAGCTAACCGGCCAGAGCATCATGTTGAGCTTGTATTCGTATAACGTAAGAAAGTATTAAGTAAAAGTAAAGTAGAATAGAAACGGTCATGCTCAACGGAAAGGAGGGGACCAGGCCCCAGCTTTGGTGGGAAAATTTCCCGATTTCAGTCAATTTGGGAATAAATTAGAACATTTTGTAACTGGCCAGTGAGCAAAGAACAATGAGTAAATTCCAAAGAGGTTTTGATCTGGAGGAGAACATTTCCCATCAGCAGCAGCTTGAAGACTGGTCGCCCCCCCTCCACACTTTTTACCGGCGGAGACGCTAATGAATACGGAGACTAGAGAGTATGAACGGAGACTAAACATGCGCAGTGTTTAAAACACCCAGTACCGGACCGCCTGATATCGGCACCGAACGGAGCCACAGGCGGGCGAAATGTACGGAGGGCGACGTGGGGACCGTGAAACCGAGCGACTCAGAGGCGCTCGGAGGTCAGGTGGTAAGGTGAATGTTATCACAGTCCTCAGCCCTCTCTACCCAATATCCCACTATTTACCCCGGCAAAACCTCAATAAGATTTTCCAAACATATGCCATGCCGTACTTTGACTATTGTGGCATAATTCATCATGGATATATCACGACAGGTGACGGCCAACAACTCGAAAGACTACATAACAGAGCAGCCAGGCTAGTGACCAGACCTCTTTCCAGGAAAGCCACACACAAACTTATGACTGATCTCGGTTGGACCTCACTAAAAACCAGGAGAGACATTCATATAGCACCTTTTTCACAACCCTAGTCTTGGATACATGCCCAGCTACATTCAGCAAACGCTAGCCAGTTTCCGACACAGCGAGGAGGAACGGCCACTTCGTAACGCTCACCTACGGACTGAACTAGACTGTCTGATAACCAAGTTTAAAAACTCATGTTTGCCTAGCACAATAGAACTCTGGCTACGCAGTTTAATTCCCATTTTAACTCGCTGAGGAATGACATGTTTAAGCGGAACAGTCATACATTCCGTCCAGAAATAGTTATCTCCATTTTGTACCTGCGGCCAAACAACGAAGACACCCGACATTTCTTTTCAGACTGCCCATTATATGACAGAAATATAAATTCGTAGGTAAATAATATCACTCTAATCGTTGGAAGGTATCACGCCACAGTCAGTAATTAACACACATTGGACATCACCCTTCACGGTCTCACTTTAATAATAATAATTGTTGGGGTTTGACGACGCACGAACTGAAGAGATTATATGGCGTCGCCAACTCTCGACCTGTTTGGAGAGGGTTTAGGGGATCAGATGGGAGGGTTTGAGAGGGTTTAGGGGATCAGACCAACCCGGGAATGGTGGCTTAGGAGATTTTGATGCTATCCACTAATACACCCATCCCCAGTCTCACTTTAAGAAGGAGCAAGGATCGTGCAGATGCACGTGAAGCGATGCAATTTATCATAACTAAAAGATTTGAAATCAGCCATTAGGGGAAGAAGAACTGATGATGCACAATGGCGGATCTAGCCGATCGGTTTGGGGACAAGCCAAAATAAAAGGCAAAAAAGGAGAAAAAACCTTAGACGGGACAGCCTTTGTCACAATATACATTGACGATAGGTTTTGGGTGAAACCAAGGTGAAAGCAAAAACAAAAAGCGACACGGGGTGGAAGATATCGGCATAAGATGCTTGTGTTTGCTACCCATGGCCCGATGTTTACACTGAAGTTGACTGGTCATGTTTCAAGTAGGGGCCGGGAAAAAAGGAGGTCGATCGCTTGGGGGAGGGGGTGGAAAAGAGTTTTGCCCTGAGCTTTCCCGTTGGGGGGAGGTGGGTAAATGCATTCCCCCACCCTCCATGGATCCGCCGCAGAGAATGCACCACCGCTGTAACGATAGTCACCGCCTTCGACTGGAGCAGGCTTCCGTTAATCTATGGCAGCGCTGTCTAAAAAAATATACTGCAACTGCTCGAGATGTGCTTGGATTTATTTGCACTGATGCGCTGTTGCAACGCCTGGGGCGCCAGTAAAATAATTGTACATGTACTGAACACAAAATAAACGTTGCTGTTGTGGATAACGCGATCCCTACCTCGATGACAGTTGATAAAGGAACATCACATTCACGTTTCATATCAATTATGATTAATTGTCAGCACTGGCGGATCCAAGGACCAAAGGGGCCGTGGCCCCAAGGAAAGTCTAAAATAGTATCTTTTGCCCCTCAAAGGACCAATTTTTTTGCCGTTCTTGTTTAAAAATTATATTTTCGCGATTTGTTCTCAATTTACCCCCTCCCCCAAAAAAAGTTGCTTTGGCCCCCTCCAAAAGTTGCTCCTGGATCCGCCAGTGATCATCAATTTTGCTTTACTGGTCTGTTTTAGCAGTGATGGTCTTGCAGTTATTTAGAGTATTCAATGTTTGGTCTTTCCAATTTGCGATTTAAGGAATATTTTGCGAACAAAAAGGAAGGTCTATATCTAAAACTAGCGAATGCCTGTGACAGCAGCTTAGCTTTAGAAGCGATGCCTGTGGCGGCATCCTACCTTTAGAAGCGATGCCTGCGACAACAGCTTACCTTCAGCGGTCTGACGATGGTGACAGTCTCAATGGTTTGAGTTGGAGCCATCTTCCCATCAGAAGGCAAGTGAGTGGCGCTGCAAAAGAGGGACCGCACAGGTCAGAAGGGTCATTAGAGGGGACCGCAGAGGTCAGACGTATCATACAGGGCAAACAGCCTGCACCCGAGGTTGCCGGCAGCCCGACAGGTCCGACACGGAGGTCGCGCAGAGGTCAGAAGACCGCCACAGCAGGGTCACTGGATTAGACGGCAGCCTCAGGGAGCACACTCGCAGCAGAGCTGTAAAAACATCCAGCCTGCAACAGGGATGAGGAGACCTGCAGCTGCGAGACACTGAAGCACCCGGGCTGGATCGGCCGCCGGCTGCAGCCCACCAAAAACACGGCGCTGCCGGTAACCGTACCTGCCTGACGCGTGTACTTCAGCGGGGTCCGCTGACGTCCGCAAACAACCGAGCTGGCGGAAAACAGGCGGCGCGGGGGTCTGCCTCCCGCCCGGCCCCAGTGTAACGTCACGCCGGCAGTCACGGGATCCGTCACGCCGGCAGACACGGGTCGCGTAACGCAGCAGCGACTCGACATGCCAGACGGGCGCCATAATGACCACAAAACTGTCTCACACCGAGCATACTAAACAACAAAAAAGAGGTCACGGAGGCTCACATCGGCTGATGTTACATGGCTATTTGTAGGTCAGCACAAGGTAGAACAACGTACTGCAACCAGGTGGAGCAAGCCGTATTGTTTAATGATTTTTTTTAATTAGCCCAGGTCAAGAACAAGAAAAGTTACGTAACTCTCCACTACCAGGCAGGCAGAAGCATTTTAAACACACTGAAAAGCTCCAAATTCCGCAAACCCACAGCAGTATGTCCGAAAAACTTTGCTCTGAGAGCTTCCCCATGGACGCCGTGTACTCCTCTCCACGAGAAATATCCGGCCAAATGTGTGCGATGCCTTGCGTTTTAGTCACCCCTGCGATACATTACGCTTTACCCCCCCCTCCTGCGATGTGTTGTTATTCAATCTCCTCCGTCCTACAGATCCGACGGTAATTTTTCGCTAGAGTGAGAAATATTCAAAATCATAGTAGGAAATTACAAGTGAGTTTGCAGGCATGAAAGCATTTAGAAGCTCTTGTCACATAGAACATACATTATATGGTCATTAATGGTCTAAATTTCTTACCTTCTGCTATAATTTTTTGTCCGAAAATACTCCTTTATATTGAGTATTTTACTCATTTATCTTGAGCATCTTGGGCATTCCCATTTGTCTTGAGAATACTCAAGATACATGAGTATTTTCTGGCAAAAATCAAAGCAGAAAGTAAGATAATGATATTTCATCTGACAAAAACTCTAGCACCTAAAGCCCTCGGCTTTTCAAGAGGGTTTGGACCAGCCCTCATGTACACGGCAGTGGTTTCTATTTATCGGCACCCTTGCATGACAGCCATGTCCGCACGCTCCCTGTCACGCGTCCCACCGTATCAAACGGCAAGGCTATCCCGATATCTCGTGCCCGGCCGAACAGGGTATTGCTCTATTGACACGCGACGAGGCCGTGCCCTCGGGCGGTGCCAATCCGTGGATCCGTTTAAAGACCAATCAAGCCCGCGCTCCAATAACAAGGGCGCAGGTTGGTCAGCGTAAGTCCCGAGTTGCAGCGGGCACCACCCCGTGTACTGCCCTCTCCTGGGTAGGAGGCGGTCAAGCAAAAGGCTGCCAAATGTCAGCTTTGATCCAGGGACCTCCCACACTGGACCGAGGCGCCTTAACCAACTGCGCCACGCCGGTGGTCACATAATGTCATATAAAAGGCAAGCAAGGTACAGAGCCCCCCCTCCAAAAACACAACTATGTCTGTCGTACATTCCTCTCCCCCAAATCGTTCAAAATTAGTTATTGTTGTTCATTATAATTGTTTTGGGTTTGACGGAGCACCATCTGCGGCCACTACATGACGTCGGAGAGAGAAGGAAATGAGGTAGACCTGAGTTAAGGCACGTCACCAAATCCCGACTCTGAGTGGGCTCGAACCAGCGACATCCTGCACATAGAGAATGGCACTGACCAAGTCGAGCGCACGTGCAAACTGACTGCAACACCCAGAACCCATGTATCACTGCTCCTGACTATGAACATACAACAAACTTATACCAAAAGGATGCCATGCTTGAGCTGTAAAGATGACCAGATGGGGCTTGGGTGACACCCAGCCCTGCTCTTGAAAGTGAAAGTTGAAAGTCAGTCGATCTAATCTATACCTCAGTCTCACTAAACTTGCGTTGGCTTCCTTACGCTGTAAATAGACACTAGTCAATGTTTTAGATTAGATGAAGCACCTGACCCAAAGTTTGGGTTAGGACATTTCAAGGGAGGGGCAAGGGCGGTAAGATGAGACAGGGGCGAGCAGAGCCACCGCCCTTATCTCAAGTTCCGTGACGTTAGGCTACATGACCTGGCCGCTCCCGGTCGAGAACACCACGTTCTCTACGTTGGTGCACCAAGGCAGCACGGACGCGGCTGGGCAACCTAGACAAAAATCCAGCTTTGACGTATTAAACCAGACTTTCAGGCTGCTTTTAAGTCACAAGCTCTGGAAACACATACTCAAACAGTGTGTCGCTATTTTCGGTAGCATTCCCAGATGATATAAGTCACAGCGTTTGTAGCTGGAGTGGGAAACGGTCTTTGGCGTGACGAGCAACATTTCAAAACTGTGCATCGTGGGGCAAGATGAGCCATAGTGGCATAGGGTAAGAGGAGCCATGGCTCATCCTATCTCACCCTCCCTCCCCCTCTGCTTCGCTAGTTCGGTAATGCAGGCAAACCTGGCATTCGAGAGGGGGTGTCACCGGAAAACCAAAGACCTCCGTTTCGGGGACTGGGCCGAAACTCAGATGAGTGATTTCTGATAAAGTTATTTCGCTTAGATGGGAGGGGGAGGGACTGCAACATACTTACCTTCCCTACTCTTTGCATGCAAAGCTTAACTCTGACCATAGTCGACTCATAGTGAAAACATCTAACACACGCAATGACGGGGGGCGGGTACCCCCTGGGGTTTTCTGGAGATAGAATAAACATTCACGTGGCGTCACCGTACTTGGAATAACTTTTCTCTGATTATTTGTATAACTTCTGCCAAAATTTTAAGTTCAGGTCACCAGCGCAGGTCAAGTGACCTTACCTCGGAAAAACGTTTAAGATGGCATAAGTCAGAACAGGGTGAACCTATCAGATTGAAACTCATATCACATAATAGGCCTACAGGGTTCAACAAAATACATGCCGGTATTTTTCATATCGATGACCTAAGGTCAGGTACGAGCCATGACCTCTCCTTTGAAAAACATGGGAAAAATGACTTAAGCTGCATAAACTAGTAATGGATGGTGATGGGCGTTTATTTTAACGGCATTAGATTCGCCTCATCCTGCGGTTCTAATGATATGCATTTTGACCTAATATGACCTTTACATGACCTCAGGTCAGGTTGAAACCTATATCTGACCTGATTTGACTAGCAAGGTCATATCATACATCATTCTATTCGGGTTTTTGCGAGAATTCCAATAGTCTAGATTGTTTTGCTCTATCTTGAATAATTCAGTGGTGATGACTGAAAACCGTAATTTACGTGTTATCCCTATTGTGGCATGTCTTGAATTCTATTGACCTTAACTATGACTTGACAAAAATGGTTCAAATGTCATCTAGAGACATTTGAATGGGCTATCCAACACCGTTTACCATTTTTCGCTATCTAGCGTGGGTCTCGAGATCTTAGGGGGACTGGTACCAGCCCCCCCTGTCAAAGGGAAGGTGGCTCAGACCCCGTCAATGCACGTTAACTCAAGGCTGAACTGGCTCACTTTCATCTTTAGGTCAGCGCAATGAGGTGAATCGAAATCCGATTCAGTCACTAAATCGTGCGAAAGGGTTGAGTCGACTGAGTATTTTCCCTATCAATAAGTCCGGTCGGTGGCCTGGCATCGGCCATCCGGCGTGCCCCAGGTAAGCGGTCGATGTGCACGTCACGTGACCGACCCAACCACCGCCGCCGGCAATAAAAAATGCACGCACACAGATCAATGGCGGGCGAACGAAATATTTCGCTCCTCACCAGAGTGGAAGGCCGCCAACCCAAAACTAGAGAAAACGAAGCAATTGACCCTGACAGTGAGGCAAAGGAAAATAGCAGAAAACAGGGCTAAAAATGTCTATTCGAGCGAAAGATGAATAAAAGGAGCAGACATGGTAATGCTTCGAGACAGAAAAGCATGTTGAGTTGTCTTTCTCATGCCAATCCTAAGGAGGATATGCTTGCAATGGTGGTCCGGTAAGCACATTGCAACAGAAGTGTAGGTTTCTGTATTTCCCGACCAGTTACCGGTGCAGGTTTTGTGTGCTTACAGCTTAGGTTTTGATTTCAGCGCCAGAAATATTTTACATATTCTGAGCAAAACGAGTGTAGATTCTGCCTGGTGACAGATATTTAAAGCAGACATCATTGGTTTTTATGCGAAGAAAGCAGTTACGCTCTGGTCAAATACCACCTATACTTATGCATGCCCAAAAATATTAAAACACTTGAACTTCCGCAAAGTGATATTTTCGATTTACCAGGAATCATAAATGCAAGAATATCATGCTGAAAAAACAATGCAGGCCAGAGCTGAGCGTTCCAGAATTTTCTTGAGTTGACTCAACTCAACTCAAGTGCTGAGAGCGGTCGACTAAACTCCGAGAGAGAGAGCGAGAGCGAGAGAGAGCGAGAGAGGTGAAAAACCTACGTAGGACCGATTACCGATCCCAGAGCGGACGCCGTCCATCAATGCATCGATTGGCACCTCTACTAGGCGCGGTGTTGGACTGGGGCGTCTCCGGCCAGGTGGAAAGCATTCACCTCTACCGGAGCTATTCAGGGTGCGGTGAAAGTGGATTCCACCGGGTAGAAAGTTTAGCGCGTTCTGGGAAAGCCTGAACGGGTTTATTTCGTTCTGACCTGTGACTTAGAACTGCTTTTTACCACACAGTTTATGCACCCATTCACTAACAATTGCATAATAAGGATAACCATCGAGCTTGAAGTAGACATGATCAAAAGCGTCACCACCGGTAAAAAGAGGGGAATCAATTTTCGACATGCTGCTGAAAACATATCTCTAGAATCAAAAACGTAGCGGACTGGGCTCATTGTTGCCTCCCGCACTGGCGGGTTGAAATCCCGATTTATTTCCAATTTAACTAAAATCGAGAAAATTGTCATGAAATTCGCGGGGAGAATGGATGGGTGGCACAACCCCTGCCACTCCTATTCCCACGCGTATGGTCATAATCCTTAAAATGATTTTTTCAGAAAAAAGTACTCTTCCAAAGTTTTTTCTCTAGTCATACGAAAAGTGCGCATATAGATTTTGGAGATAATTTCCGACAAACCATCCCAACTCGAATGGTACCAAATGTAAGGAGCAGGGGAACTCTGGGGCGAATGAACATTTAATAGCATCTGTTCGTACCCGGTGGAAGGCGGGGGCAGCCCTTCGGCTCGACTGACAAACAGACGCACGCATTACGAATTGCAATCATAACTCTTAAGAGCACAATACAAAATATACACAATGCAAAAAAACGCGTGCGCCGGCCTCGTCAACATAGCGATAATTGTTTGTGTTGTAGATTTGAGTCTCGCGGTGCAGAATCCCTATATCAGAGGAATAATTGTTGTGGTTTAACGACGCACCCACTGCCAGGGTCATACGGCGTCGCCAACTCTCACCCTCTGATCGAGTGGTCGTACTTGCCGCGCGCCGCGCGGCGCCCGGTTGATTGAGATTGTTACATTACTCGAGGATAATAATCGTTTTTTATGTTAAAGGGAATGTGGCACCTTGGTCGAATCCTGGAATTTAGTGAAATTAGGCGTACTTTTAGTCAAAAATAATGAAACCACTCATGATTTCTCTGAAAAATGTACAATAAGGTCAATATTTTGTTTTTAAAAATACTCCTCTAGAAAAAGAAATAAATATCAGCCTTTGGATGATGTCACGATCTGGCAACCACTACCATACTTGAAACGCTGCAAGGGCTTCGATTGGCTGATGCTCATCGTGACGTCAGCAAATGTCGTCACACCAGTAGCTCACAACAATGGCCGCCCGGCGACGGGCTGATGGGGGGCTAGTGTCAGGTAGGTTTTAGCTTTTTTCTACGGAAATATCAAGTTCCAAGACAAATGAAATATGGAGTACTGGGTTTTCCGACTTGCTTTACAACTTGGCTACAGTTAAAAACGTTGTAGGTGCCATTCCCTTTAAGGTACCATGGATTTACTATCGTAAGATCAGCAAGAGGAGCAGAGGCAAGACAGATTTAGATACCTACTCACAGTAAGCTTTCGCTCTCGATGTCTATAGCTACGAAATGTCTATCTACTGGCAAAGGTAAGACGCCTGCACTTTGGAAACTTATAAGTGAGGAGGAGGCATTCAACGTTTCATCAAGCTAAAACCTGGCAAAGTTGTAAACCGGCCGGTCTAGTTCTCCAACTTGGAAAAAATAAACTGTTATCTTTGCAATTCAACAACATCTTTTAACGAAATAAATGTTTCTCTCTCACTGTTGACGGGACGACACATTTGATCCACCTATGATTTTTATTTTTATTAGCCGATATGAAACATATTTGTGGCGCTTGGGTAAGTATTAGATTACCTTTGAAATGAGTCGAAAAAAATGAAAGTTTATTTTGAAATTGGACCCAATTTTTCACTTTTTAATTTCTTGTCCGAATTTAATTTCGAACGCAGATTCTGAATGGGAATGTCAAAAAAGTTCTAAAAACACACTTTGGCAATTGAGCGGTAACTCTGAAATATATTGGTTTATGGGTGAAGACATTTACGAGTAATAGGTCTGAAAATCAAGAGACCATATTTTAATTCCACCTTCCAATTACTCAAAACAAAGATATCTGCCTCTCATGTCTTATTGCACTGGGTTGACGCAAGCATCGCGTGTAATCACGAATCTAGCAGCTTGCAGCGGCTTGTGACATGTACGGTTGCGTGGCCATTCCATTTGTTAACATTTTATCACGCGACATGCGCTGCCAGATAGAAAGGGTTTCTTTCATGGTTTGAAATAAGGTAGTAAGCTCCCCTGCTTTTAGTGCAGAGAGCTTTGGGTGAGATTAAATATGTCAATATTGGTTTCTCGACAAGCTCTACAAACCTTTTACCTCAGTTCAAAATTGATTTTAAAGTGGGACACTCCCTTTAATGTATGGCTATCCTCTTACAGTTTAAGAATAAGAGTTGAAAAAGGGGCTTTTTCGAAAAAGTGCAATTTTAAGATAACGATTGTTTTAAAGGGAAAGTGGCACCTTCATAACGTGATTTTAACTGAGATAGCCAAGTTGTAAAGCAAGTCGGAAAACCCGGTACGCAATATAAGATTTGTCTTGGAACTCGAGATTTCCGTAGAAAAAAGCTAAAACCTATGTGCAATGTACCCCTCATGTACCCTTAGCAGCAGGCCACAGTTGCCATGGCTGTTGTTGTGACGACATATGCTGACGTCATGATGAGCATCAGCCAATCGAAGACCTTGACGCGTTTCGAGTATGGTAGTGGTTGCCAGATCATGACATCATCCGCAGGCAGATATTTGTTTCTTTTCCTAGAGGAGTATCTTAGAAATCAAAATATTGAGCTTATTGTACATTTTCAGAGAAATCATGAGTGGTTTCATTATTTTTGGCTAAAAGTACGCCTAATTTCACTAAATTCCAGGATTCGACCAAGGTGCCACATTCCCTTTAAGACTGCGTGCATTTGAGCCCTGGGCCCAAGAACAGCATGGGCGTGACTTGCCGCATATTCCTTTCGTATCGCACCATGTGATTTGCCCCCCCATCAACTTGGGGCCTGTTAAGCTACCGATGCAGGACACTAAACACTCCCCCTTACGCAAAACAGACTGAGGGCAATTTTCACAAATCTGCGGACCGCTGACTTGAGTCACTTTCCCATATCTATTGAAGCTATACTTCATATCAGATTCTTTATCTTTTGCCGAATTGCGCAAACCCAGAATGCAGCGGAATCAGGAAGCCTAGAAGGAAAACAAGGTCGGACAGAACTACGAGTTAATTACGAGATTACATCCCACCATCCCTACATTACGGCGAAAACCATTCCACTGGTGAACTAGAAGCACATACGCTCCTGAATAGGGCAGGAGGGTCTTTAATAGCCGAATGCTTAGAAAGTGTTTTTGCAAATAAGAGCCAAACATCGCCTTCTTTAATCTCTAAGACTCTAAGTCTTAAGACTTAGAGAGTTCTCTAAGACTTAACGGTTTTCGGTTAACTTAATTTACTGAGACTTGCCACCACAAAACCCTAAGACAGCCTGTCAGACAGCCCGGGAGCGACGGTAATTCTCTGTGAGGAACTCGGTGAGAGCGTATATGCGGGGCACGATTTACAAGTTCCTATAACGCAAAACCAACCATATTTCTAAAGTTAAAGGGAATGTGGCACCTTGGTCGAAACCAGTAATTCAGTGTAATTAGGGGTATTTTTAGCCGAAAATCATGAGACTTCCATGATTTCTCTGAAAAATATACAATGAGCTCAAAATTTTGATTTTTAAAATGCTCCTTTAGGGTGAAAAATAAACCTAGGCCCGTGGATGACATCATGATCTGGAATCTACTACAATATTCAGAACTGCGACAAGGGCTTCAAGGGCTTCAAGGGCTTCAACTGGCTGATTACTCATAGTGAAGTCAGTGCTGTCGTCACACCAACAGCTGACAACTGTCGCCGCCTGGCTGGGAAGATTTGGGGTACATTTCAGGTAAGTTTTTAGCTTTTCTCCTCGGAAATTTTTAGTTTAAAGACAGATGATAAGTACCGGGTTTTCCAGCATGCTTTACAACTTCGCTATCTCAGTTAAAATCACGTTATAAAGGTGCCACGTTCCCTTTAATCGCGAACTGCGCGGGCTCAATGCGAAGCAGCTAGTACAGCACCGCACTTACCCGGATATATGAGCAGTTTCAGTACGCTCTGTTTACGTACCGAACCAAGGAACGGAGTTGAGCCATGTCAGCGCGAGTCTGCCTTCGGGACTCGAGGTCACACGAGTCGATACGTCCGTTCCCACGGCCAGTACGTAAATAGAGCCTTCCGAAACTACTCAGGTATCTGAGGTAAGTGTGCGCCCGCTCAGTGCCGGGTGGCTGGTGCAGCGCCACACTGTGTGCGCCGGCTCAGTGCCTCACTGTGCGCTGGCTCAGTACCTCACTGTGCGCTGGTTCAGTGCCGAGCAGCTGTTGCAGCACCTCACTGTGTGCGCTGGCTCAGTACCTCACTGTGCGCTGGCTCAGTACCTCACCGTGCGCCGGCTCAGTACCTCACTGTGCGCTGGCTCAGTACCTCACTGTGCGCTGGTTCAGTGCCGAGCAGCTGTTGCAGCACCTCACTGTGTGCGCTGGCTCAGTACCTCACTGTGCGCTGGCTCAGTACCTCACTGTGCGCTGGCTCAGTACCTCACTGTGCGCTGGTTCAGTGCCGAGCAGCTGTTGCAGCACCTCACTGTGTGCGCTGGCTCAGTACCTCACTGTGCGCTGGCTCAGTACCTCACCGTGCGCCGGCTCAGTACCTCACTGTGCGCTGGTTCAGTGCCGAGCAGCTGTTGCAGCACCTCACTGTGTGCGCTGGCTCAGTACCTCACTGTGCGCTGGCTCAGTACCTCACCGTGCGCCGGCTCAGTACCTCACTGTGCGCTGGCTCAGTACCTCACTGTGCGCTGGTTCAGTGCCGAGCAGCTGTTGCAGCACCTCACTGTGTGCGCTGGCTCAGTACCTCACTGTGCGCTGGCTCAGTACCTCACTGTGCGCTGGCTCAGTACCTCACTGTGCGCTGGTTCAGTGCCGAGCAGCTGTTGCAGCACCTCACTGTGTGCGCTGGCTCAGTACCTCACTGTGCGCTGGCTCAGTACCTCACCGTGCGCCGGCTCAGTACCTCACTGTGCGCTGGCTCAGTACCTCACTGTGCGCTGGTTCAGTGCCGAGCAGCTGTTGCAGCACCTCACTGTGTGCGCTGGCTCAGTACCTCACTGTGCGCTGGCTCAGTACCTCACTGTGCGCTGGTTCAGTGCCGAGCAGCTGTTGCAGCACCTCACTGTGTGCGTCGGCTCAGTGACTCACTGTATGCGCCGGCTCAGTGCCTCACTGTGTGCGCCGGCTCAGTACCTCACTGTGCGCTAGCTCAGTGCGCAACAGCTGTTGCAGCACCACACTGTGTGCGGTGGGTAACGTGCCGTATCGGCGGTACCATCGGAACGCTGGCAAGCGACACACGCGGCAATGCACCAGACAGCTTAGCCGGGGAAAAGTTAGCACCAATAAGCCCTTTAGACGCGCATTACGGAACGCTTTGATTAGCGGGGAACGAGAGCGTGGTGCACGGGGGGCGTGAACGAGCGGCATGGTCTAGAGTGATTTTAACATCTTTCTAAAGGTGCTAGGTGCTTGTATATCCACAACGTTTTGTACACATCTTTTATATTACAACTAAAGGCATGACATCGTCAAAAATCACATCTGCAGTTGTCGTTCTTGGACGAGGCACATCAACATATTTGGCCGTCCAGTTCCGGGACGGATCGGAGGATTCGGAGAGAGGGTCGCCCGGCTGAAAGTGACCTTGGTGCGAAGGAAGAGGAAGACTCCTCCCCATGCCCAGAACGGCGACCGGAGGCAGAGTGCAGCACCCTTACTGAGGCCCGTCCCTGAAAACTACAAACTGGACAGAACGACGACCGGGGGCTGAGGGCAGCACCCTTACTTAGACACATCCCTGAAAACTACAGACTGGACCGCTACTAGCGCTGCGTTTTCGAAATTGCAAAACCACTACCCGCTACTCTGATACTCTGCTATCGCTACTTTTTACCATAAAGCGCTAATATGGCGCTTCCTAAAATTTACTTGTCAGTGTTCCTTTAAAATAAATTTTTAAGGGCAACCGCTGATAATGTATCTATTGCATAAAAATTGCAGCTTTATTGAAAGGCATGCAAACAAAACCACACCGCAAAAGCATTCATTTGTCTTTAGTATTTTCTGTAATATATTTCTGTCACTTCCCATCTAATAATTGCTTTGAGGGAGAGCGCCTTCTTGACAGGTTGCCTGTAAGCTGATAAATTTTTGAGCCCGCTACTCGCTTTTCTGCTACTTGTTGAAAGACACTGATACCACCCCTCAGTTACCATCTGGAGAGTATGCAAGTAGCGGAGTAGCGGGCTTTATAGCGGACCGGTTGGCTCCGTAGGTAAGCATGCCAAAATCCCTGGTTCCATATTTCGTCGGTCCAAAAACCTTACTGTTCTCGCATTAAGAGCCGTTTCCAGAATAGAAATGAAGCACATAGCAGTTCCCCTCCTGTAAAAGTCTGCCAGTAGTTTCCGCCCACGGTAAAGTCACCTAGAAAATGCCAGTTTCCTGACTTAACTTTCGGGACAAACAAGGAGGAAGCCATCAAATCCAAAGGAGGCCGAACCTTGTTTTCGGTCTCTCCCAGTGCGCATCACAAACAAAGTGTCTCTTTGATGCGAAGGAAATGAAACAAAGGAAGTGCACTAGGTTTGCGTTTGTAGATCACAGACGTAGACGTTTCAATCTACTACTCTCTCCAATATGCCTGCCATAACGATATCCTGAGTCGACGACCTGCTTTGTTAAACGTTTGGGCAAGCCTGACGTTGGAGATCGGTGCGGGTCCTCAGTACCGCCCATTGGCAAGTTGGAAATCGAAGCGAGTCCTCAGTTCACCCACCGGATAAGTTGAAGATCGGAGCGAGTCCTCAGTACCGCCTACTGGCGAAACTAAACATCGGAGCGAGTCCTCAGTACCGCCTATTGGCGAAACTAAACACCGGAGCGAGTCCTCAGTACCGCCTATTGGCGAAACTAAACACCGGAGCGAGTCCTCAGTACCGCCTATTGGCGAAACTAAACATCGGAGCGAGTCCTCAGCAGGGACGGCGGATTCCAGGGTGCAAGTGGTGCAGTTGCACCACTCGATTTTTTCAAGTGGTGCAAAAGTATCTTTTTGCACCCCTTGTTTTGTCTTTGTCCAGGAGGCGCCCCCTCCCCAGCCTCAGCCGGCGCCCCCGGCCGGTCAGAGAAAATCAAGCCTAGTTACCGCCTACCTGAAGAGGTAGGATCCTCTGTGAAAGATATACATTTTCATATATGAATGGCGCCCCCTTACATCATAGTCGCGCCCTGGGCAGCAAAATGCGCCCCCCTTGAGTAAAGGCGTCCCTCTGGGTAGCATAGGCGCCCTTGGATAGCGTAGGCACCTCCTGGAAGCCGAGGTGCCTCCGGAGAAGAGAAACGGCGCCCCTGGACATCACATGCGCCCCCTGGACAGCAAAAGGCGCCCCCCGCAGAGAATTGGCGCCCCCTGGATAACATAGGCGCTCTTGGGTATGTAAGGCGCCCCCTGGAGAGCAGATGTGCCTCCTGGAGAGAAAAAGACACCCCCCCGGAGAACAACGGCGGCAGGGACGGCGGATTCCGCAGGACAGGGTCTGCAGTTGCACACCATGAAAAAATGTTTGTGTGCAAAAGTATCTTCTCGCACACCTGATTTTGACCTAGTCCGGAGAGGCACCCCCCTCCCCTACCGGGGAAAAATGGCCAACTGAGCTACCGGGGCGCCAAATGGCCAAATAAATACCACAAAAGTCATATTTGAGGCTAAAACGATCCCTACCGGTTGTCATAAACCCACAGAAAAAGGACAGCACTCTTGTATCACTGCAGTGAACAGTGCCCTGTATAAAACTAAATGATGATAATTTGATATTGACTTGACGAAATAATCTTTTAGCACACTGCCCATTTCATAGGAAGCCAGGAGTGCCCTTCCAATCCCGCGTGGCCACCAAATAATTTTATCCACATAACAAAAATATTTGTTAGCATCATCAATTACCTTGGCCGCACCAATTCCCGCTAACATTTGACATTTTCCTGCTTTTCCTGTGAATTGTTTGCTCTTGAACAGTGACGGATCCATTGGCAGATCCAGGATTGCCAATCGGAGAGGGGGCACCTTCCCCTGGGGCGCCATCCGGAGCAGGGGGCGCCACTTTTGACCGGAAAAAACCTATCAGCTGGGCGTAAAATCCTATCGGTGAGCACCGATTTTCGCATCCTGGGGGAGGGTGGGAAGCGCCATTTCAGGCGAGTGCCATCGACCTTTCAGGGTGCGCCGTGACCATTTCAGGGGGCGCCGAGGATCGATCGGGGAGACTGCATCTGCCCCTCCCTATGCCCCCTGGATCCGCGTATGGGCGGATCTAGAATTTTGGTAAGTGGGGGAAAGCAGAGTCTCAGAGCGAGCACTTTACCATCAACGTTTCACCCAAAGGGCGCCTATGGTATTCGGTTTTCGGTTGCCGTCATCTTTGAGGATCGTATTTTTAACAACGTTCTGTCCCTCCCTCCCCCAGCCATAACAGTTTGTACCAGGCAAGCAAGATGCCTATTTGGCGTGATATTTGAAACGATGAATTGCTAAACAGTTCAGTCCATACTTTTTTCGCACCTCTTAACCCGTTAAGTACCAGCGGTACTTTTTGGTACATCTGGTTCCAATCCACATTTAATGCATTTGTCGGTGGAAACTGTCCGAGTGAATGACATTCTCGTCTGGAGAAGAGATCAGTTGTGTAACATAAGTCGCCGGAAGACCGGGGAAATGTGGAAATACAAGTTGGAAGCTTCTAAAATTGGCGAATTTGTTGAACTGTGATGTCACACCCAAAAGTTAATTGGAATAACTATGAATTTTATTTCACGAAATTTGGGCACGCAGGGATGTGTTGAAATATGTTTAAGGAATATATCCTCAAAGTTTCATGACAAAAACATATATGGAACCTGCGCTATGTGCCGTGAAACTTCGGCGGTACCAAATGGAGCCGCTGGTCTCTTCCGGTGTCAAATCCGAGGACCGCCGGCGGGCAGGGAGGGAGCGTCAGCACGTGAGAGGGTTTCAGTCAAGACACGCTCAAAGTGTTTTTGACACTTTATCGAGAGACAATTCGTTACACGATGTCTTGTACAGTCAGACGTTGTCTGACGGCCAAGCAAGCTATTGAAATAATCGGTGATATAGACGCCGAAGACGATGGCGAGGTGACTTTGATAAATGTGCCACCTGATGACGACGTCAGTGACCCGGACGATTTAGATGGAGAGGAGACGGGGGAGGCTGCCGTGCGGGACGTCCCTGGTACTCCAGAGGTACAAATAAACAGAGACCAAACGGAGACATCATTTAGAGATGTTCAGCGACCTAAGTCAGAACAAAACCAAGCAAAGAGGCGGCGCACTGAGAAAAATGGCCCCAAATGGCTGCATGCTCAGCCGGAGTATTCCAGCTGGGGTAAAGCCACAGACAACGTGCTCAATGAGACCCGGCAGCGCATCACCGACTCTCTATCCCAATGCACGCCGGTTGAAATCCTGGAGGAGTTGCTGACGCCAGAAATCTTCCGGCACATCAAAGAGGAGACTTTGCGATACGCACTGGAAGTAAAAAATGACCCGCTGTTCACACTGGAGGATAGTGAGCTCAAAGCTTTCATCGGTTTCTTAGTGCTCTCCGGCTACGTCACTTTACCTAGTGAGAAGCTATACTGGTCGGATGCTGAAGATGTCGGCCAAGACATCGTGCGCAAGGCGATATCACGCAGCAAATACCTGAAAATCAAGCAGTACCTGCACGTAGAGGACAACTCCAGACAGCGCACAAGCACAGACAGAGGCTTCAAAGTGAGGCCTCTCATAGATAAGCCGAACGAAACGTTCAAGAAGTTCGGCATCCACCAGAAGAGGCTGGCAGTGGACGAGATGATTGTTCGGTACTATGGATGCCACTCCCTCAAGCAGTTCATTCGGCATAAACCTATACGGTTTTGCTTCAAACTGTGGGCGCTTTGCGCTGAAGACGGGTACTGTCACAAGTTCGACCTATACTGTGGCAGGGAGCAGCGTCCGCATCTACAGGATATGTCGCTGGGGACAAGGGTAGTGCTGGACATGGTCAGCGTGGTCTACAACCCCAGCTCTCACGAACTCTACTTCGACAACTTGTTCAACTCACGTGCTTTGTTGTCAGAGCTGAAAAACCGTGGTGTCCGAGCCACCGGAACAGTGCGAGAAAATCGCATGGAGAAATGTCCGGTGAAGCCAGCGAAGGTGCTTCAAAAAGAAAAGAGGGGCTCTTACGATTACAGGTTCGACAGTTCAGAAGAGGTGTTGGCAGTTGAATGGAATGACAACAAAGTGGTGCGCGTCATGACAAATTTTGACGGCATTGAACCCTTGACAACTGCCGAACGTTATGACAGGGCACTGAAGAAAGACGTCAACGTCCCACAGCCGCGTGTAATCCACGCCTACAACGCCGGCATGGGAGGAGTGAACTTGCATGACTAGCTGCTGGGAAAACATGGCATAGCCATCAGGGGCAAAAAGTGGTACTGATGCCTGCTCACCATAAGGATTGACATGGCCATCGTCAACAGCTGGGCGCTGCATAAAGGACATACAGGCCGCAAAGCCAAAGGAAGAACACCTGTCAATACTGGACTTCAGGCGCGAAATCGCAGACAACATCTCACCGGCGACAGAGGTGTCAGCTGCCGGGCTGCAGCGGCAGGCCGCGCAAGATGTGCGTGAAGTGCGAGGTGGCACTGTGTGCCCGGTGCTTTGCACCTTATCACCAGCGATGAGTCCGTACAGAGATGGCCAAACAAACCAAATGGCATGTATTTCTGCTGCAAGCGCCGTCACTGGCAGATTGAATTCACGAACATTGTGTGTCTAGGTTTGGATACATTCCAGCAATGTCATCCATTGCACTGTGAAACTTTCGCCGTGTAGCTTTTTGGGAGTGCTATTGAAAAGGCTGTCCGTACTGATCAATACATTGGTTTTGATGCCATACTGGGTTCTTTGTCTGCTTACATTTGTATTTGCCAAGAATAAAGAAAACAAAACATGCTGAACTGGCCTGTGGTGAAATATCGTAGCTGCATTGTATAATGCAGCATAGCTCATTCGCACTGCAATCCAATAACTATTTGTTAGTTCGGTGACAGTGGTAAACAATTTAGCAATAATTATGGCGTTACCTGTGCATTGCCATATACCTGAGCTGCGAGGACCACTAAAGCGTTTGAATTCGAATGCCAATCACAACACTTGCCCTCCGCCGCTTCGCGGTGCCGCAGCGCTGGCACCACAGGCGAGTCGCCCGCCGACCCGGAAAGGACCAGCGGTACCATTTGGGACATGACTATATCTCCAAAACGGGCAAACGCAGGCACAAGGCGTTTCTTGCAACTTGATACTCTCATTTATGAGAAGCTGTGACAACAGTCTCACAAAAATTTGCAAGCGAATAATATGCGTGGTACTTAATGGGTTAAAAAAACTGTAACTGCCACTAGGTCATGGAGAAATGCAAGACACTTGGGAACATACAACAGCTGAACATAAAGGTACATATCTGAGGATTTTTCTATTTGTGAAGAGGGGTTAAGTTTATTTTAATATCAAATATGATAAGCATCATTTTGCCTTTCCACGTGGCCACGATTCGTAAGATAATGGCGACAGGACATTGAAAATAATTGCAGGAGAATTGCTCTTGTCCGTTAAATTTCGAGAGGTGTTAAGAGAATTTTGGTAGCCATGTGATTGAATGCTGAAATAAATCATGGCAGGAATAGGCATGTGTGATTTGTGATAAATGGGACCCACTAAAATAAAAACAAAACAGTTGCAACGTGTCCAAGTACTATCTCGATAAATTGAAAACGTTTTTTCGTTTATTGGCTGTGATTTGCGCGGTTTAATGATGATGTGCAGTGTTCAGATCGAAGTGAAAAGACCATTCAGATTGATAAAACAAGTATATTTTGTCACTGACCATCCCCCCTGTACATTCAACCATCGTCTTCAGGTCAAGTTCAGGACGCATCATTTAAGAGAAGAGATGAGCGTGCACTGTGCATGCCTAATTCGAGACACAGCCGCCCTCCCGATGGACAGACCGCGTGGAAATACGTCCTCGTCGCGTTTGATTTCGCGCACGCGTGCGACGTAGTGGACCACCACCTGCTACGCGTTCGCCTACTGGAGATGGGGCTGCCAAATAGCACGATGGCCTGGATTTGGCAGTGGCTCCGGGACCGAAGAGTCAAGGTGGAACTAAATGGCGTGCTTTCCAGTGAGCGCATTTTCCGAACTGGCCTGCCGTAAGGAAGTGTCTTATCGCCAATTTTATTTTTGTTATGGGCGGCTCGGCTGGTAGACGCACTCCGCGCGGTTCCCCGATACTCCCCCTACATGTACGCCGATGATACGGCGGCGCTCTGCACGGGCAACAACATCCAAGTCGCCAAGGACCGGGCGCAAGCTGCTGCTAGCACTCTCGTGAAGTGGGCCCGACAGAACAAAATTGTAGTATCAGGAGCCAAGATCCAATTACTGGTGATGTTCCAGTGGGCCAGAGACGCCGATCCTTTCAGTTTTCAGGTCGACGGGAAGTCTGTCACTGCTGGAGACACCCTACAGCTACTTGGCGTCAACATCGATCGGCTCCTCAACTTCGGTCCACGCTGTAAGAGACTGTGGGAGAAGGTCCACCCCCGCATCTCCTACCTACGTCAACTGTCCGGCTGCAACTGGGGGGTTGCACGAACAGCACCTCCGAACCATCGCTACTGGCTACGTGAGAGGAGCGATGGAGCAAGCGGCCGCAGCGTGGCTCCACGCCACACCGCCATTTCATGTCAAGCTGCTGGAACGCAAAATGAAAGCGTCAGCGCGTATCGTCACAAGATGCACCCGCCCCATCCCCAGCCGAGGTAAGACTCCCCCGTAGCGGCCAGAAGGAGGGTACTCGCGACCCGAATGCTGGTGAAAGTCCATGCGCTGCCGCCTGAAGACCCTCTGTGAAGATGTGCGGAGGCGACAGCGCCCTCTCGACTCTCCCCGGTGACCAGTTGGCGGCAGGTGGACAGAGAGATGTAAGATCAAGCACGCATCTCCTTCCCCATCGAGTCTCTCCTTCCTCGACGTCTTCCACCGTGGGTATCAGGAGAGTGAGTCACATTTCAACTAGACGTAGGCCCACTGACATCGGAAGCGCCACCTGTCCGGAAGAAGCGAGTAGCTCTCCTCAACCTTGCTTCCCTGACTCGATGTGCCACATGGATGTGGACCGACGGGTCAGTCCACGGAGGGATCATGAGCGGGGGAGCTGGGTCTTCATCGAGTCACCAGACGGAGCCCAGCATGAGCTCAGGCAACCAGCAGGCTCGTTCTCCTTGAGTTTTCAGGCTGAGATGGTAGCCCTCCAAAGTGCCTGTGTCTTCCTACTGGACCACTCGTGCACACAGAAGATCCGGTCATCGTCAGCATGGCCCGCCAAGGTGATGACGCATTATAGAAATAAAACGGCTTCAATGTCGGTAGATAAGACAGCGAATCGGTAAAAATCGCTAACTTCCTCGCCAACCTAGGATTAATTCAAAGGTGGCGCAGTGAATGAAGTGATGATGGAGGTGATGATGGATGTGATGATGGGCGTTATGATGGACGTGATGATGAATGTGATTATTGAAATGACTATGGAGGTGGTGAAGGATGTGGTAAAGGAGGTGATGATGGAGGTAGTGGTCGAGGTCGGGTCGAGGTCGTGATGGAGGTGTTGCGGACGTGATGATGGAGTTTGTGATGGAGATGTTAGTCTGGTGTTGAGCATTATTATGTGAAGCAAATAAATATGTAAAGAACAAAAAAACTTCCTCGCCATCAGCTTAGACACCTGGTCCAAACAGAAAAAATGGCATACAGCTCTGAAGTAAAAATGGATCCTTCGTAAGGCAAACTAGAAAACTTCTCAACATCATCACCAACAAATGCACGCCCTGTGCCATTGTCACTTTCTTTTGCAACCATCTGTATAGAAACAGACCTGGCTTTCGAACGGCTCCGCACGCAAGTTCATAAATTACTGGCGCGTCGGTTCAGGAGGCAAATTTTTGCTTTGTTGGAGTAGGTCTGTGTTCGTGTCAACTGTCGAGATGAGCTATGGTTCAATAACCGCTGCTTCATGTGGTTCTACGAGGCTGCTGTCGATACCAACCTGTGCCAGCCAGGCACAGACTCTCACTCCCGGATGACGGGTTGCAACACGCGAGCCACTGTCTATCTGACAGAGGTAGGCGTCGCCAAAAAAATGTTTGGCATGTGGGGCATGTTGGTGACTGATTTTAAAGGGAACGTGGCACCTTGGTAAAATCCTGGAATTTTTGTGTAATTAGGCGTATTTTTAGCCAAAAATAATGAAACTACTCATGATTTCTTTGAAAAATGTACAACAAGCTCAATATTTTGATTTTTAAAATACTCCTCTAGGAAAAGAAATAAATATCTGCCTGTGGATGATGTCATGATCTGGCAACCACTACCATACTCCGAAACACTTCAAGAGCTTCGATTGGCTGATGCTCATCGTGATGTCAGCATATGTCGTCACACCAGCAGCACACAACAATGGCCGCCTGGCGAGAGCTACATGAGAAGTACATTTCGGGTAGGTTTTAGCTTTTTTTCTACGGAAATATCGAGTTCCAAGACAAATGATATATAGAGCACCTGGTTTTCCGACTTGCTTTACAACTTGGCTATCTCAGTTAAAATCAAGTTCTAAAGGTGCCGCATTGCCTTAAATGGCTTAATGCAAAGCGAGTATCTTACTGCGTATTTGTAGCGGTATTTCATTAATTTCCACCATCATGCTCATTATGGGTGAAGCTTAGAACGCCCCTGTTACTATTCTGATAGCATGATGATGGACATATCGCTAATCTTTTTCGCGGAACAAGGAGCGGCCTCATACACAATAAAGCCGTACTCGGACTTCGAACGAATAAGTGATCTATGTAGCATAAGAAGCTTATAACGTAGCGTATAATGATGAGCGTATAACGTGCGTATAACGTATATATAGGCGATAAGCGTATAACGTGTATAGCATGAGAAACATTTCTCTATCCGCACCGTATCTCGTCCTCGTCAACACCTTCAGTATTTTCAGCGCATCGAAACATTTTTTTGCGGAAATCATTCAGGTGTGGTACATACGAAAGTTTATCGAGTGTGAGCCCGATAAATCTGGTTTCTGCTCCAACGTCGATCGGATTTCCGCGAATTTACAACATCGAGTATTCAGTCTCAATGTCTATTATAGAACTTTGTCTTTGTACTTGAAAATTTCAGTCCATTGCATATGATCCATTGCTGCCATGTGTCAAGGTCAAGCTGCAGCCGCCTCTGCGCAGCTGCTGTAGTGGACGCTGTCACCCATATTGTGAACTCTTCAACGAAAAGCACATGCCGTATGTTTGCGGGAAGTGTGTGCAATATCATTGGTCATAACTGCAAACAAGGCTATGAAAATCACAGAATCCTGGGCTATGCCACTCTGTTGCTGATACAAATCCGATACGACTGAGTTGTCGCGAAATCTAAAATACCTATTTTTCGGAATATTAGAAATAAACCACCCCAAGTGGCCTCGCATGCCGAGTCCAAAGAGTTTCTGCAGAACGCCCTTGGATAGTAAAGGCGCCCCCCAAGGGATGATGGCGCCCCCTGGGGGAGGAAGGCGCCCCCTCCAGAAAGTCTTGCACCACTTCTCGAAAATGGAATCCGCCGTCTCTGGTCCTCAGTACCGCCTATTGGCGAAACTAAACACCGGAGCGAGTCCTCAGTACCGCCTATTGACGAAACTAAACATCGGAGCGAGTCCTCAGTACCGCCTATTGACGAAACTAAACACCGGAGCAAGTCGTCAGTACTACCTATTGACGAATTTGGAGATCGGAGTGGGTCCTCAGTTCATCCACTGGATAAGTTGGAGATCGGAGTGGGTCCTCAACTCCTCAGTACCACCCACTTGCGGCAGGCCCAGCTTTCTACAGAGAGCTCCAAAGCAGGCCATACCAAATTACAAAATAGTATTTTTGGGGGGGAATTTAACGACGCACCAACTGCCAAGGTTACACGGCGTCGCCAATTCTTACCCGGTTGGAAGGGATTTGATGATCAGATGAAGTTATTCAGAGGCCCACCGGGACCTGAACCCGGGACCGCTGATTTATAGGAGACAGGGATGTTTCCCACTAGGCCGCCCATTCCCCAAACGATATTGCATTGGGGAATATTTATCTGGTGCAGAAAATCGTGCAGATATTTGCAGAAAAAGTCATCAGAGCTAGCCTACGTATTCAGCCTAAGACGAGTAGCTACAAAGCACTTCCTCATGACCTCCTTACCAGAACTCTGAAGCGCGATCCTGGCCAGACGCGACTCTCGGCCTCAGGCGATACCGCCACCCCAGGCAGTCCCTATCTTGGCCGGGTCAGGTACGGACGCCCGCGGCTGCTGCGGCGATAGACGCGATCTGCTGTACCAGTGGGTCACTGGACGCGCAGTAACGCACCGGGCCACTCCACCTTCTCTACCGCCTGCGATGCTTGTTCGAGACCTCCACACCCAGAGATATTGAGTACTAACCCCACACCCTCAACAGCTGCACAAATGCACTGATGCCGCCCACCGTTACCCCGCGCGCCGGCTTCGCAGGTACAGCCGACATGGCCTGGCCTTCGGGGCTCGTGCGCGGCGAGAGCGTCGCTATCCGGGCCTCCTGATCAATGGCGCCGCCCCCGGCTGCGACTCTGGAGCCGCGTCCGCTGTAACAACACTACCGAAGCCGTAGCCGCCCACCTCGGCCCGTCTAAAGGTGTGCGCTGCGCCTCCGTCACGAAATGCTTCGACATCGCCGCCGCTGCCGTGTAGGGATTTTGGGTGGAGCGGCCAAACCGCCTTTGATTTTCTCTTCCGACTCATCGTCTGAGCAGGCTCAGACGATTCGCGAGACAATCAGACCAGCGCGGCTCAGACCAGCGCGGCGGTTACAGAAAGCGGGCGCGTGCCGGGTCCCGCTGTTGCATTCCGCAATGGAAACGCTGGCACTCGGCGCGCTCACGGGGACCGGGTCAAAAACCGCCTCGCTCACTAGTTTTCCCAGGTGATTAAAAAAACAGATATTGAAAAGTACAGCGCAAGCATCCGACTCTAGAAAGAATAGTCGAACACGTCAAATTCGATGAGTGAAAATTTGCATTCTTGTTAAAAAAGATTTCACGGCCCAGGACCCGTAAGCTTCCGCCTGGGCATAGCTCTCATGCCAACGGAGCTATTAAGGTCTGGTAAAGTAGATTTGAAAGCAAAATGCCAGGGCTTTCTCTGCTGTGTAGAACATAATGACGTCCCGCCAGTGGTTTGACCTCCAGAGGTGACCTCTTGACCTAATATGACCTGAGGTCACGGAAGGCCAGAAAGTGACCTTGTCGCATATCAAATGAAAGCCAGTGACGACACGATGACGTTTAATTCAGTGCTCTATCCTGATTAGATCAAAATTTATCGTCAAAATACTGTTTTTGACTCTCTGGTAACCTGATGACCTCAGATAGGTCAAAGAACAAATATCGGCCCTGAAATCTGTGAAATGGTGGTCAATAATTTATTCTGAAAAATCTGAGCACATGCAATATTTTTGTGACTTTTAGCTCATAAGACACCTATAAACATAAATATAAATATAAATGTATAAGTCATAATAAAGCATGTTTTATCCCGCATACATATTTTGTAGACCCTGGAGAGGTTATTAAGTGTAGAAAGTTTTAAATCGGTCGGTCTACAAATGTAGCTATGGTGGAGCTCAAAAGTTGAAGTGACGTGACCTTGGCTAACCTCGCCTGGTGACCTGACCTAGTGTAGGCCCGGGGTAAAAAAACATATCAGGGATGATGGGAAAATCATGAAGTGAGAGGTAGACCCCTCAACCACAGTGCTGTACCCCGCCGTTTTTCTGTTATTCTGAAAAACCTTATGGGGGCCACCGATGCCCCCGGTGGGGCGAGAGTTAAGTTACCATTCGGACATTATGGGAGCTTCAACCCCCCCCCTTATATCCGTCATTGTATCTTAGGACATGAAGTGCACGAAAAAGACACACTTCAAACGCATTTTAGCGACGGTGTGATGATTACGAATAATCTGTCAAGAAAAATACAGCTGAGGGTTAAGATCATACTCGCACAAACAAGACTGACTACTCTGGTTAATTCAGTCATACAGGTGCCCAACAGTACGCATTTGGCTGCCGCAATGTTGTGAGGACATGGTTCAGGTTACCTCCTGTGTTTCTATGCAAGGGTCCCAGTAAAATTATCATTACCAGTATAATGGTTTCTAACTGAGTCCAAAATGGATTGAAAATTATATGTATCTGCTCCCATCAAATCTGGATATGCAGCATACTTGAATCTGACACTATCCTAATCCGCAACTTTTGAAGATTACTGATCCAATCCTATTCGAATATATCACATTGGGGATAATTTGATAAAATTTCCATCGAAAAAAATATTAAGTCACTGATTCTCCCGTAAAAAACAAACACACCCACGACCTCATCCATAAAATAAAGTCAAACCGCCGAACTGAGTTTGCAAAGGTACTCCTTCCAGAATTAACTGTAGACTAAGTAAACCACTTGATGTCTTGGGCCCATAGGGGCAACAGGGGGTCACTGGCCTCAAATTTGTCTGCGGTGCACCCCCCCTCTTCCAGAGATAAAAAGATAGTGTAGGCTAGTGTGCGTGCGTGCCTTATTGACACCATATGAGCGGTTTCAAAACTGATCATAAATATGGGGCTCATGGGTTGGGACCCCCTCTAAGCGAGACCTTCCTCCCCCACTTTTCACAAGGTTCCTATGCCCCTGCTTGCGCTGACTATCCCCATTTGTAAGTACAGACGCGTCCTTTTTCCATTCGGTCAAAGCAAACTTTCAAATGTCTGGACCTATACAGGGTATTTTGGATAACTTTTTTTATGAGAAACGAAAAAAAGCTTACTCCAAATTTGAGGAAAGCGTACTAATTTCAAAATTAACAATTATGATAGATGATTATGATAATCACGACAAATCGACTAAGCGATAACATCCTACACCTCAGATGTTTATGAGAATTTGTCACAGGGTCTGTCCAGGGCGCAGATTAAGGCTGTGATATTTTCAGCTTTGTCGGTCCAGCTGTTTTTGAGTTAGAGCCTCCGGCAGCTTTTTGGACCCGATGAAATATCTTACTTTTCCAATATCTTCGAGATTAACCATGATGACTAGATATATCAAATTATATATCCCTGGAATTGCTAAGACCTAACACAAAACATGGTGGTGTCTAAATTAAGCATTTAAAAAAATAAAATAATTTCACCGGTGACCTAGGGTCAGGTCAGGTGACTTTGTAGAAGTGGCATTAAAAAGTGACATATTTTCCTTGGAAAATTAAAGTAGGGGTGTTGGTATTCCGTTTCGAAACAAAGATTGGGAACAGATTAGTGCGTCGTTACCTACACACAAAACGTTCTGCATTAGTTCAATTCTATCGTCGAACGGTAACGACGGCGTTTTCGCTATTCTGAGCTTTATGGTCAGGGTGTTTTGGGAAGAGTGTATCTAGACAACATGTCCTTTGATGATTTTCAGAAGTCTCATAATGAGCCAACCCATGAAGTCAATTCTGTCACCGTAAACGAGCGCGTCCGTCCCGAGTAAAAATGGCCTCGTGGAATGTAAAACAGACGCCGCGTTCTGTCTGACGGGCACAGACGGAGTGCAATTTCGATACGGGGAGCCCATAATACTAAGCTATCGACAGTAGCATAGCTCAGCATTGCCAGCCATGACGGCGATTAGTCCACTACAACTGCTGATAGACGGATCGGCCGAGATCGATGGGTGCAGTGATACAGCCCCGGTCGCTGCCGTGGGTATTGGCAGGCCCCGGTCGCTGCCGTGAGTATTGGCAGGTGCCGGTCGCTGCCGTGGGTATTGGTTGGTGCCGGTCGCTGCCGTAGGTATTGGCAGGGGCCGGTCGCTGCCGTGGATATTGGCAGGCCCCGGTCGCTGCCGTGGGTATTGGTTGGCTCCGGTCGCTTCCGTGGGTATTGGCAGGCGCCGGTCGCTGCCGTGGGTATTGGCAGGCGCCGGTCGCTGCCGTGGGTATTGGTTGGCTCCGGTCGCTGCCGTGGGTATTGGCAGGCGCCGGTCGCTGCCGTGGGTATTGGCAGGCGCCGGTCGCTGCTGTGGGTATTGGTTGGCGCCGGTCGCTGCCGTGGGTATTGGTTGGCACAGGTCGCTGCCGTGGGTATTGGCAGGCGCCGGTCGCTGCCGTGGGTATTGGCAGGCGCCGGTCGCTGCCGTGGGTATTGGCAGGCGCCGGTCGCTGCCGTGGGTACTGGTTGGGGCCGACTGCTGCACCACCGTGCCTATTTGGCGATACCAAATAAGGCATTTGCAGCATTCCCTACTGGGAAAACCAACTTAGCAAATCCTTTTTTACAGAAAAGCACAATTATATTTAGATTTCACTGGTTTTGCACTGGCAACGCCCAAATGGTTGTTTGTGACCCTGCTTGAGCCAACAAACCCAGTTTAGACCCAAGGCGAAGCTCCTGGTAGAAGTGCTCCTGGCGGCGCTCCTGGCGGTAGTGCTCCTGCGCGGCGCTCCTAATAGTAGTGCTCACAACACTGGCTCCAGACGATATCTCTCTCCCTTGTCCTCCAGAAAGATTCAGTGGGGGGAGGGGCCGAGCCTAATTTGGTAACAGACGGGAAACAGGTCACATTGCGGAGACGGAGGGAGCACCAGCTGCACCACCGCATCCCAGCGGGTAAAGAGAAGGCGGCAGTGTCAGATACCGGACAGGGGGTGGTGACGCTGGTGATCCACGGCCGGTAGTCCGAGCCGCTCCGCCCGACGCCGCCGACCCAGCCGTCACCTCGGGGCAGGTCAGAGGTCAGGAGTCGGACGCTGGCCGACAGCTCGCCCGGCCAGTCAAGAGCCACCCGGCAGAGCTCTCTCAGAGGCACAAGAGCTGCAGCAGTACTGGTGGTAGGAGGAGTGAGGTAACTGGCAGAGCTGCGACGCAGCGGTGTGCGGCGGGGCCGCAGGGAGCAGACCAACAGCAGTCATCACCATCCCCATATTTTGGGTTTTAGGACGCACCGACAATGTAGGTCATATGGCGCCCAGGCGAACAGCAGTTACAGCAGAGCTGTGCTGCGACTGCGGGGTTAGTTTAATCGCTGTGCGGCGGAGCTACGAGAATCAGACGAACAGCAGTCAGAGCAGAGCTGTGCTGTAGCTGCGGTGGATTCACAGCCTGAGCACGAAGGTGGGGGTCAGCACCGAAGGTCGTCTGGCATTGATCTGCGCCGACCACCGCGCCCATGCCGGCTCTGCCTGACCAGACCGCAACGGCGCTTACTTCGGCTTCTAGGGAAGAGACGCTCCTTCAATATTCAGCCGAGCTCTCACAAAGACAGCAATTGTGTTGGCTTGTTCACCATGACCAACATGGCCGGAGGTTGGCCTGCCCTTCCGCCCAAGTGACCAATGACACGTGAACAACGCATTAGCAGGTGTCAGAAATTTCAGGCAGAGCAGACCGGATCCCTAAGGGAAGCTTGTGTAGGATTTTATTGTTCACAGTCTCGTACCATATAAGGCAGTGCAGAATTGATGCTGCCCTGGTCAGGAGATCTGCTGGGTTGGTTTTTGCCTTGGTTTACGGCACAGTCCGGCCTGTCCAGAACTGTCACCCATTCTCTCACTGCACCAGATGAACCAAGCGCAAAAACCTAGCGCTTCCTTAGGCTTCCGGAAAAAAATTATGTAAAGTTGTCCTCATCCCGTTCATAGGATTAGCACAATATTGTTCTGCTGTAGAAAACGCTCGCTTTTGTCAGAGCGCACTTTAAGGTCGATGTGACCACTGCTCACCAAGTTATCTTTGTTAAGCAGCAGCCCCACGGACATGCATCTGTAATCATATCCTAATTTCGGGAAACGACACGTCATGCGCAACAAGGATAATTTTGGTTAATAAAATGACCTCTGTCACGTTTGGTTTTTGTATTGATCTTTGTCTTTGTTAGATCACCTTTGATTAATAAAATTAGCTTTCCAGAGCCGTGGGAAAGTGGTATCTCCAAATCAGCCACCCAGTACTGCTTGAAGAAAATCAACACCTGAGCCGCCTAAAATCACATGGAACTGACGATGCAACGATAGACAACTAAATATACCCGCGGAAGTATTCAGCCTACGCGTGAATTCGGACATAGCTCGGTCACAACCAGCTACGTTCACACAACAACTACGGTCACACAACCGTAGCACGTCACCAACTTTAGCCCACGCCTGCGCCATGGTGAGGCTGGTGACGACGATGGACTCCAAGGGCTTGACACGTTATAGCACTTGATAACGGGGAATAAGCAGCCAAAATAGTCCTATTGACTCTGAACGGAAGTGCATTTTAGAGCCCGAGTTTTCCAACGGGCCGAGCGGCGCGCCAGGTTCGGAAATTCAGCGAAAGGTGCGGAAGCTTGCCGAGCATAACACATAGACGAGGAAACACAGGCTTAAACACCGGTCACGAGGACTGATTGGAGAAAGATGAAGAGGAACCGTAATTACTGAAGGTCTTTCCAGTCAGCATTCAGTTGAGGCGCGCCTGATTCTCATGCAATACACCTTTTCAAAATGTGTTAAATATAATAAGCTGTCCATAATAAATTCGTGAAAGTGTATCAAGCAAGCTGTCGTTATCGTGCCCAGTATTACTTGCCAGATATTTGGTATACATTCGTAAACATCCGCTTCTATACACTCAATTCTGTAGGAAATATACACCAGCTTAATTGTGATAAACATCAGTCTTCTGAACTCGATATGTCGTTTCATTCACTACATTTGCGGGGTTCTTAAACAGTGTGTTTTGCCATGCCTGCCATCCTCAATCAGATCTCTTTTGACGGTTATACCTGACAGCACAGCACCTACTGCCAGTTTCAGCCAGTAAAAACCGATCAAAGGCCGTCAGAGCAATATGCAAAAATTACAACCCTATTTCACGAGTCGCACCACAGCAGACACTGAAGAGAGATACTCACGTTAGCAGAAATGTCTGCTCGTCGGGCATTTGTCGGTGCAGAGCAAACATTTCCAAGTAGATGTCAGCACCATACCACCACGCAACGGCAGCACTAACGCCGTCGCAGGCGCCTTGGCTCAGGACCGTGTGTTGACAAGGCAGCGGCGAGGGCGTTTGTTTGCACAGTGCTGCGCTGACGTCAACCTTCAGATCGGCCAAATTCTCCACTCACAGAGTCCACAGAGCGCCGGTGCAGCGGCAGGTGGGAGCACTCGACCAACTCAGCACGATGGTGGGCCACACACAACGTCCTCAGCAATGCCGCAGACCACAGCTGCTGCCGTCGCCCCAGCCACAGGTGTGCCCCAGAGGGGAGGGGAGCCGGGAGTTGCGTCAGACCGCTAAACGCTGGTCAGGTCAACGCAGCAGGGGTCCATCGGATTCCTACTTCACAAACCCGTACAACAGTGAACGATCACTGAACACTGCAGCTGCTCTGCGCTGGAAGTCTGTTGCTGCTTCACAGGGAATCGGCCAAGGCTAGCAGAAGCAGGACAAGTTGGTGGCTCAGAATCTCGACTAGTTGACCCCAGAGTGAAACTGTTGATATGCCGTGGACTGGATACGTCCCTGCTGGAGTGGTTGCTCAGCTCGGGGGTGCGGAGTGACACCTAGGTTACACAGCGTCGAGGCCGCTTCGGACAAACACAGGTGACTCACCGATGGACGTCAATCAGGCCGGAGGGGGCGGCCGAGTCGGCAGTCCGCCGCGCCGGCCCCGCTTCCACATCGGCTCGCACACCTCGCAGTTGCCGCATGGTAACGGAACCCAGCTAATACCGCACCGACAGAGCTCGGAAGTTCGCCTCTTAAAAGCCACCATCCCGGAGTCCGCTCTCTGAGTTCTCTCCTAGCCTTTTAGTCCGGAGTCGTCGCAGATTCTCCCGAGTAGACGATCCGGTCAGTCACAGATATGGACTCGCTTTTGGTATGGTTAAGACAGGGTTCCCACCCGGCCTCCACCGATCCAAGGCAGAATCTCGAACAACGGTCAGAAAAAATGCTTTATTGTTCCTCAACGGAGTTCAAATTCACGAAAATATGATGAACTCTCGCATCCTGCATCTCTAATGTGACTTCCAAAGTGGCAGCCCTGGCAGAGCATGACTGGCACCTTGTACTGACATTTACTTAATATATATCCATTGCATTCCTCAGACGCTTCCAAAGCGTAATTTGAGCCTGTGCTCGCCCAGAACGGCGCTGCGTAAGTCTACCATGACACCGTTGCATAGAGGCTTGCGAGTGTAGCTCCTGCTTAGCGCTGGAGTACCGTAAACAGTCTGGTCTCGTCCTGTTAAAACAATCCCAGCATAGTTCATGGCCTTGAAATGATGGCACGCGCTCTCCAGTGGCGCTACGCCAAATTTAGCTCCCCGGGGATGAAGCCCGGGAAACCACCCGAGGTGGCTCCCACGCAGACGTGTCGCTAAGAGTGCTTACTGGAGGGATAGACACAACCTGGAGATGACGAGTAGCTAGGCTGCAGCAGGTGTCCCACATGGGAGAGTGTCCTTGATTGTGCTACCCGTCCCAACTGTCTCCCGCCACACACACACTATCTCTCTTCGTTTTGCTTGTAGGATGTCGAAAACAAAACTTTTCTCGGAGACGGTGGCGTTGGATTTTGTTGGCCTTTTTCTGCTTGGACAGTGCTTGAGATATGTATGCTAGTGGTCCTGTTTATAAACATCCTTATCATATTTGTTTATTAAAATGGTGTGTTTCTGCCTTTGTTACCCAGGAACACATGGTGTAAGTTACTTCGTCTTATGGGGACAATTATATTTAGGGATAATATCATCAGTTAGGGACAATTATCATTCTTTTGTGGCACTTCCTCTGTTTTGTGAGAACGTCAATGATCTTAAGAAGGATTCTTGCGTCAAATGAACATAGGTATGTCTTATTTGCACCACTAACCTAAGGTCCCAACTGCACCATTGTGGCGCACTAGGGCACCTATAATGCTTCCGTTTCTGACGGTGGTGCACGCACTATAGTTACGGTCAAAAATTACGGTAGGAAGAGGAAAGAGGCACCCAGTCCGAACACCAGGTAGACTGAAAACATGATGATAGCTCTTCACATGCGGTATGTCTTTGTACAGCAATCGATTCCACTCGCGCATTGTATCATGGTCAACGTACAGGTTCGTGGTTTGCGCGGATTTACCCCAGATTTAGCGTAATTATTTCGTATTTTCCCTTTAGGACATCTAATGTAAAATTAACTGAGGCTGTGCTAGTGTCAAAAGCATTTCCCTTCGTGAAACCTTGCCACTCAGAAGAAATCTCCTTGGTCGTTCCATTTCTCCTTTGATCCGTGTCTCCTGAGCTTTAGGTCCCGAGTTCAAGTCCCGGCAGAGCCACGGAATATGTTGATCTGATCCACCAGATCCTTCCAAATAGGGTGATAGTTGGCCACGCCGTTTAACCTTCGCAGTTGGTGCATCGTTAAACCCCAACAATAATCATTCCATTCCTCGTTGGATTGTGTTCTCAGCTTTTACCCAATGCCCAATGCAAGATCAAAATATTAATTTTGCTCTTGCTGTAAACCTTTAGGTTGCTGCTACAACTCAAAACCTGTTTTTGGCTAGGTCACTTAACCTAAACTGGTAACTTGATCTATTACGACCTGGACCAATGATTCTGTCAGAATTTGCAAAAGAGAGCAGGCAAGTACGGCGGCGCTGCACTCCATCGTACTTGATGTATATACCTGATTCCTCGTCTTTTTTACAACTTTTTGGCAAGATTTTGGGTCCAGGTCCTTTCAGGTAACAAATATCACCAGCCCTGGGGTAGATTCCTAGCCTTAACCCACCCCGTGCCAGCACGTGTGTTAACACGCGCATTGACGGAGGTCTGAGCCACCTTCGCTTTGGCGGGGGGCGGGTACCCCCATAAGATCTCAAAAAGCACGCTAGGTAGCGAAAAACTGTAAACGGCGTTGGGTAGCCCATCCACTTCTCCATCGAAAATATTTGAACCATTTTTTGTCAGGTCAAATTTAAGGTCACTACAGGTCAGAGACGGCGGATTCCAGTTTCGAGAAGTGGTGCAAGACTTTCTGGAGGGGGCGCCTTCCTCCCCAGGGGGCGCCATCATCCCTTGGGGGGCGCCTTTGCTATCCAAGGGCGTTCTGCAGAAACTCTTTGGACTCGGCATGCGAGGCCACTTGAGGTGGTTTATTTCTAATATTCCGAAAAGTAGGTACTTTAGATTTCGCGAAAACTCAGTCGTATCGGATTCGTATCAGCAACAGAGTGGCATAGCCCAGGATTCTGTGATTTTCATAGCCTTGTTTGCAGTTATGACCAATGATATTGCAGACACTTCCCGCAAACATACGGCATGTGCTTTTTGTTGAAGAGTTCACAATATGGGTGACAGCGTCCACTACAGCAGCTGCGCAGAGGCGGCTGCAGCTTGACCTTGACACATTGCAGCAATGGATCATATGCAATGGACTGAAATTTTCAAGTTCAAAGACAAAGTACTATAATAGACATTGAGACTGAATACTCGATGTTGTAAATTCGCGGAAATCCGATCGACGTTGGAGCAGAAACCAGATTTATCGGGTTCACACTCGATAAACTTTCGTACCTATGTGCCACACCTGAAGGATTTCCGCAAAAGAATGTTTCGATACGCTGAAAATACTGAAGGTGTTGACGAGAATGAGATACGGTGCGGATAGAGAAATGTTTCTCATGCTATACACGTTATACGCTTATCGCCCATATATACGTTATACGCACGTTATACGCTCATCATTATACGCTACGTTATAAGCTTCTTATGCTATATAGATCACTTATTCGTTCGAAGTCCGAGTACGGCTTTATTGTGTATGAGGCCGCTCCTTAGTCCGCGAAAAAGATTAGCGATATGTCCATCATCATGCTATCAGAATAGTAACAGGGGCGTTCCAAGCTTCACCCATAATGAGCATGATAGTGGAAATTAATGAAATACCGCTACAAATACGCAGTAAGATACTCGCTTTGCATTGAGCCATTTAAGGGGAATGTGGCACCTTTAGAACTTGATTTTAACTGAGATAGCCAAGTTGTAAAGCAAGTCGGAAAACCAGGTGCTCTATATATCATTTATCTTGGAACTCGATATTTCCGTAGAAAAAGCTAAAACCTACCCGAAATGTACTTCACATGTAGCTCTCGCCAGGCAGCCATTGTTGTGAGCTGCTGGTGTGAAGACATATGTTGACATCACGATGAGCATCAGCCAATCGAAGCTCTTGAAGTGTTTCGGAGTATGGTAGTGGTTGCCAGATTATGACATCATCCACAGGCAGATATTTATTTCTTTTCCTAGAGGAGTATTTAAAAAATCAAAATATTGAGCTTGTTGTACATTTTTCAAAGAAATCATGAGTAGTTTCATTATTTTCGGCTTAAAGTACGCCTAATTACACAAAATTCCAGGATTTTACCAAGGTGCCACGTTCCCTTTAAAATCAGTCACCAACATGCCCCACATGCCAAACATTTTTTGGCGACGCCTACCTCTGTCAGATAGACAGTGGCTCGCGTGTTACAACCCGTCACCCGGGAGTGAGAGTCTGTGCCTGGCTGGCACAGGTTGGTATCGACAGCAGCCTCGTAGAACCACATGAAGCAGCGGTTATTGAACTATAGCTCATCTCGACAGTTGAGACGAACACAGACCTACTCCAACAAAGCAAAAATTTGCCTCCTGAACCGACGCGCCAGTAATTTATGAACTTGCGTGCGGAGCCGTTCGAAAACAACGTCTGTTTCTATACAGATGGCTGCAAAAGAAAGTGACAATGGCACAGGGCGTGCATTTGTTGGTGACGATGTTGAGGAGTTTTCTAGTTTGCCTTACGAAGGATCCATTTTTACTTCAGAGCTGTACTCCATTTTTTTTGCTGTTTGGACCAGGTGTCTAAGCTGATGGCGAGGAAGTTTTTTTGTTCTTTACATATTTATTTGCTTCACATAATAATGCTCAACACCAGACTACCACCTCCATCACAAACTCCATCATCACGTCCGCAACACCTCCATCACGACCTCCATCCCTACCTCCATAATCACCTCCATTACCACATCCTTCACCACCTCCATAGTCATTTCCATAATCACATTCATCATCACGTCCATCATAACGCCCATCATCAAATCCATCATCACCTCCATCATCACTTCATTCACTGCTCCACCGTTGAATTAATCCTAGGATGGCGAGGAAGTTAGCGATTTTTACCGATTCGCTGTCTTATCTACCGACATTGAAGCCATTTTATTTCTATAATGCGTCATCACCTTGGCGGGCCATGCTGAAGACGACCGGATCTTCTGTGTGCACGAGTGGTCCAGTAGGAAGACACAGGGCAGTTTGGAGGGCTACCATATCAGCCTGAAAACTCAAGGAGAGCGAGCCTGCTGGTTGCCTGAGCTCATGCTGGGCTCTGTCTGGTGACTCGATGAAGACCCAGCTCCCCCGCTCATGATCCCTCCGTGCACTGACCCGTCGGTCCACATCCATGTGGCACATCGTGTCAGGGAAGCAAGGTAGAGGAGAGCTACTCGCTTTTTCCGGACAGGTGGCGCTCCCGATGTCAGTGGGCCCACGTCTAGTTGAAATGTGACTCACTCTCCTGCTACCCACGGTGGAAGACGTCGAGGAAGGAGAGACTCGATGGGGAGGGAGATGCGTGCTTGACCTCACATCTCTCTGTCCACCTGCCGCCAACTGGTCACCGAGGAGAGTCGAGAGGGCACTGTCGCCTCCGCACGTCTTCACAGAGGGTCTTCAGGCGGCAGCGCATGGACTTTCACCAGCATTCGGGTCGCGAGTACCCTCCTTCTGGCCGCTACGGGGGAGTCTTGCCTCGGCTGGGGGTGGGGCGGGTGCATCCTGTGATGATACGCGCCGACGCTCTCATTTTGCGTTCCAGCAGCTCGACATGAAATGGCGGTGTGGCGTGGAGCCACGCTGCGGCCGCTTGCTCCATCGCTCCTCTCACGTAGCGATGGTTCGGAGGTGCTGTTCGTGCAACCCCCAGTTGCAGCCGGACAGTTGACGTAGGTAGGAGATGCGGGGGTGGACCTTCTCCCACAGTCTCCTACAGCGTGGACCGAAGTTGAGGAGACGATCGATGGTGACGCCAAGTAGCTGTATGGGTGTCTCCAGCAGTGACAGACTTTCCGTCGATCTGAAAACTGAAAGGATCGGCGTCTCTGGCCCACTGGGACATCACCAGTCATTGGATCTTGGCTCCTGATACTACAATTTTGTTCTGTTGGGCCCACTTTACGAGGGTGCCAGCAGCAGCTTGCGCCCGGTCCTTGGCGACTTGGATGTTGTTGCCCGTGCAGAGAGCCGCCGTATCATCGGCGTACATGTAGGGGGAGCATCCGGGAACCGCGCGGAGTGCGTCTACCAGCCGAGCCGCCCATAACAAAAATAAAATTGGCGATAAGACACTTCCTTACGGCAGGCCAGTTCGGAAAATGCGCTCACTGGAAAGCACGCCATTTAGTACCACCTTGACTCTTCGGTCCCCGAGCCACTGCCAAATCCAGGCCATCGTGCAATTTGGCAGCCCCATCTCCATTAGGCGAACGCGTAGCAGGTGGTGGTCCACTACGTCGTACGCGTGCGCGAAATCAAACGCGACGAGGACGTATTTCCACGCGGTCTGTCCATCGGGAGGGCGGCTGTGTCTCGATTTAGGCATGCACAGTGCACGCTCACCCAGTGGCGGATCCAGGGGGGCAAAAAGGCAATTGCCCCCCAAACGGAAAAGCTCGGGGCAAAACTATGTTTTTGCCCCCCCAAAGCGATCGACCTTCTTTTTCCCGTCTCCTTTTTAGCTTGTAAGCAAGATTTTTGTGCTTCAACTCTCAACTTCAAACAGAATTAGTGAAGTTCAGAGTAAATATTGGGGCTTGGATAGGAAAAAAGTATCTGGAGTCCATATTTTTCACCCCGTGTCGTTTTTTTGCTTTTCGTCTCCAGTTCCCAAACTCCTACCGAAAAGGCATATTTTAACGCAATTTTTCACTGCGCGACGTTTTTTTTCTTTTCGACTTTGGTTTGCCCCTCCCAAACCACCCGGCTAGATCCGCCACTGCGCTCACCTCTTCTCTTAAATGATGTGTATGTGTCCTGAACTTGACCTGAAGACGATGGTTGAATGTACAAGGGGATGGTCAGTGACAAAATATACTTGTTTTATCAATCTGAATGGTCTTTTCACTTCGATCTGAACACTGCACATCATCATTAAACGCGCAAATCACTGTCAATAAACGAAAAAAAGTTATCAATTTATCAATATAGTACTTGGACACGTTGAAAATGTTTTCTTTTTATTTTAGTGGGTCCCATTTATCACAAATCACACATGCCTATTCCTGCCATGATCTATTTCAGCATTCAATCACATGGCTACCAAAATTCACTTAACACCTCTCGAAATTTCACGGACAAGAGCAATTCGGCTGCGATTATTTTCAATGTCCTCTCACCATTATCTTACGAATCTTGGCCACGTGGAAAGGCAAAATGATGCTTATCATATTTGATATTAAAATAAACTTAACCCCTCTTCACAAATAGAAAAATCCTCAGATATGTACCTTTATGTTCCGCTGTTGTATGTTCCCAAGTGTCTTGCATTTCTGCATGACCTAGTGGCAGTTACAGTTTTTTTAAGAGGTGCCGAAAAAGTATGGACTGAACTGTTTAGCAATTCATCGTTTCAAATACCACGCCAAATAGGCATCTTGCTTGCCTGGTACAAACTGTTATGGGTGGGGGAGGGAGGGACAGAACGTTGTTAAGAATACGATCCACAAAAATGACGGCAACCGAAAACCGAATACCATAGGCGCCCTTTTGGTGAAACGTTGATGGTAAAGTGCTCGCTCTGAGACTCTGCTTTCCCCCACTTACCAAAACTCTAGATCCGCCCATACACGGATCCAGGGGGCAAAGGGGAGGGGCAGATGCAGCCCCCGATCGATCCTCGGCGCCCCCTGAAATGGTCACGGCGCCCCCTGAAAGGTCGATGGCACTCGCCTGAAGTGGCGCTTCCCACTCTCCCCCAGGATGCCAAATCGGTGCTCACCGATAGGATTTTACGCCCACCTGGTAGGTTTTTTCCGGTCAAAAGTGGCGCCCCCTGCTCCGGATGGCGCCCCCGGGAAGGTGCTCCCCTCCGATTGGCAATCCTGGATCTGCCTATGGATCCGTCACTGTTCAAGAGCAAACAATTCACAGGAAAAGCAGGAAAATATCAAATGTTAGCGGGGAGTGGTGCGGCCAAGATAATTGATGATGCTAACAAATTGCTTAGTTATGTGGATAAAATAATTGGGTCGCCACACGGGATTGGAAGGGGACTCCTGCCTTCTTATGAGATGGGCAGTGTGCTAAAAATATATCGTCAAGTCAATATCAAATTATCAACATTTAGTTTTATACAGTGCACTGTTCACTGCAGTGATACAAGATTGCTCTGTCCTTTTTCTGTGGGTTTATGACACCCGGTAGGGTTCGTTTTAGCCTCAAATATGGCTTTTGTGGTACTTATTTGGCCATTTGGCCGCCCCGGTTGCTCGGTTGGTAGAGCGTCGGGCTCCGGCCCGCTGCTGAGAAGCATGCAGTGGCAGTGCATGTCCAGGCTTGAGATCGGTTCCCCTGAGACGCTCCGGCGCTCAATCGTTTGCCCGACGTAGGTCGGCTGGCAACTGACTGATGAGAGGGTGACCTGAGCGAGGCGGCCATCCCTGTGCTTTGTGGGAGGTTAAACTTTGGCTTCTAAATCAACCCTTCATTGTGGGCGTTACTCGTTCGGGTGGTGGGGTCGGGGTCTCCGTGACAAGTCCCTTGAGGACTTTAATGAGACTCAGACTCCAACAGCCGTACTGGGAAGAACTTGGACGAAATTTATAAAAAACAACATTTTTTTAGTGCAAATACAATTTGAACCTTTTGGCCTTTTCGCAAACCCGGTTTGGCCTTTTTCCGTTGAAAAAAACCCGCAGTCCTGGGCAGCATCTCTAATCTTTAGAATATGGAATAACAAAAATTAGGAGACATTTTTTTAACACTAGCACGTCTAAATTTTATTAACTCCCCCTCCAAATGGGGGTTTGATCCCCGAAGACATTATAATGGCCAGCACAAGAAAATTTCCACCGCCCCCTCCACTGAGTTTTCCTTAAAAAATGTTCTGATGACCTTTCCAGGGGGCGCCTTTTCTATCCATGGGTGCTTATTCTTTCCAGAGGGGGCGCCTTTGCTCTCGGGGGGGCGCCTTTTGCTATCCAGGCATGCCTGTGCTAACCAGGGGGTGCATATGATATCAAGGGGCGCCATTGATCTTCTTCGGAGGCGTCTCTGCTGTCCAGGAGGCGCCTGCGCTATCCAGGGGCACCTATGCTATCCAGAGACCCGGATCCTTTACTTAGGGGCGGGGGCCGCCTTTTTGCTGTCCAGGGGTGCCTGTGCTAACCAGGGGCGCATATGCTATCCCGGGGTGCCGTTGCTCTTCTTTAGGGGCGTCTCTGCCGTCCAGGGGTGCCTATGCTATCCAGAGGGTGTGTTCTGTCCATGGGGCGCTTTTGGTATCAAAGGGCGTATTTGCTGTTTTGGGGGCGCCTATCCTATCCAGAGGGCGCCCCTGCTGTCCAGGGAGCGCGATTGCTATTAAAGGGAGCTTATTATATCCAGAGGGGTGCCTTTGCTCTATGGGGGAGGGGGCCTCTTAGTGTACAGGAGTGCCTGTGCTAACCAGAGGGCGCCTATGCTATTCAGGGGCGTCGTTACTCCTCAATTGGGGGTGCCTTTTTCTGTCCAGGGGCGCCTCTGCTGTCTAGAGGTCGCCTTTGCTATCCAGAGGGGCGCTTTTACTCAAGGGGGTGGGCACCTTTTGCTGTCCAGGGTGCAGCTTTGATGTCAGGGGCGCCATTCATATTTGAAAGTGTATTTTATTTTACACAGAGGGTACTACCCCTTCAGACAGGCGATGTGTCTGATTTTCTCTTGACCGGCCGGGGGCGCCGGCAAAATCCGGGGGTGCCACCCAAATCTGTGAGGGCCTCCCGTACGAGGTCAAAACCAGTTGTGCAAAAATATACTATTGTACACCATCATTTTTTCAAGGTGTGCAACTGCACACCTGTCCTGCGGAACCCGCCGTCCCTGCCGCCGTTGTTCTCGGCAGGGGGGGTTTCTCTTATCTCTCCAGGGGGCTTCTTTCTTATCAAAGGGCGCCTATGTTGTCCAGGGGGCGCCTTTTCTCTGCGGGGGCGCCTTTTTGCTGTTAAGGGGTGCCTGTGCTAACCAGGGGGCGCGTGTGATATCTAGGGGCGCCGTTTCTCTTCTTCGGAGGCGCCTCAGCTGTCCAGGAGGCGCCTACGCTTTTCAAGGGCGCCTATGCTATCCAGAGGGGCGCCTTTACTCAAGGGGGAGGGCGCCTTTTGCTTTCCAGGGCGCAGTTTTGATGTCAAGGTGCGTCATTCATGTATGAAAATGTCTTTTTCACAGAGGATCCTACCTCTTCAGGTAGGCGGTAATTAGGCTTGATTTTCTCTGACCGGCCGGGGGCGCCGGCTGAGGCCTGGGGGGGCGCCTCCCTGGACAAAGCCAAAACAAGTGGTGCAAAAGATACTTTTGCACCACTTGAAAAAAATCGAGTGGTGCAATTGCACCACTTGCACCCTGGAATCCGCCGTCCCTGCTACAGGTCAAAACATGGCGTCATAGGGATAACATGTAAATGAAGGTTTTCGGTCATTACATCTGAACAAGTTAAGATAGAGCAAAACAGTTTGAACTCACATGAATCACCACAGCGAGCCAAATCGAATTATATATAATATTATCTTGCTAGGTCAAATCAAGGATTTTACCTGACCTGAGGTCAGGTCGAGGTCAAATTAGGTAAAATGCATATCATTAGAACCGCAGAGACAAGGCAAATCTAATGCAGTTAAAATAAACGCTCAATCACCATCCATTACTAAGTTATTCAGTTAAAACAAATTTTCCCATGTATTTCCAATGGAGAGTTCTTGGCTCGTACCTGACCTTTGGTCATCGATATAAAAATACCGCAACATCCTTTAGAGAACTGGGTGGGGCCATTATGTGATATGAGTTTCAATCGGATTAGTTCACCCAGTTCCGACTTATGCTATCTTAAGCTTTGAGGTCAGGTCACTTGACCTGTACAGGTGACCTGATCGGAGATGACCTAACCTATAAGAATGTGATAAAAAATGTAAAAATGATGAGAGAAAACGTATGCCATGTACGGCGGCGCTACGCACCGCCGTTTTAGTGCTATCTCCGAAAAACCCGAGGGGGGCGGGTACACGCCCCCCGTCAATGCGCGTGTTAACACGCGCAGTGCAGAAGGGTCTGGCGTCGACGCACAATGGAGGGGAAGGGAGTGGGCTCCTGAAGTGCCCCCCTCCCGAGATCTCGGAAACCAAGAGAGTAACAAAATTTATCTAGAAAAAAACAACCGATAGGAGGTGTGGGGGGCCAGGGTGAGATATATTACAGTCAGTTTCATTGATCTAGGTTAACATCTTCAAGGTCAAATGATGCCGTAAAAGTCAAATCTGGGCCGTGCTGGAGACCTATGGGGAAATGCCGTGATTAGGCAAAAACGAGAATATACCGAAAGCGGACTAAGGTCCCAGAGGAAAGGCCCCACACAATGTCCTCTGAAAGTTTAAAGTCAAGTTGTTCAAGGTCACCGACCTATGGCATAACAACATGAGATATTCCCAATCATGTACAATATAACTGGCACTACAGCAGCCTTTGGGCGGGAAGGGGGATTTTACCTTAAAAAATACTTTTGGCCTGGACCTGTGACCTTGACTCCGAGCAACCGTAACAAGAATTCATAGCATAACAGATATCATCCTGAATAATGTCATCTGGCCGAAACACTGGGGTCAATGACCTTGAAAAAGTTTGCATGACCTTGATCTTTGACCCTTGCCCTTGATCTTTAAGTGAGGGGACCTTTACGTACAATCCCGATTCTACGGCGTTATTACGTGAACACTCGGCCTAAAGTGAAGGCCAACCGGTGCGGCCGCGCGGTTGCGAGGCTCTCAAAATACGGGTCTGAATTTCAAAGCCAGTGGCGGACACAAGGACGCTAGGGGGCTCAAGCCCCCCACCAATTTAAGAGTGTTTTAGTTAATGCATAGCCGAATGTTTTTTTCAGAGGCAACGACGGGGTGGCTCGAGCCCCCCATGCTGTCCTGATCCGCCACTGTTGAAACCTTAGTAAAATTATTGACCGATTTTCAAAATTATTTCACCAATCGACGCGCTCATTAATCTCTCAAATCTAGCCAAGTAGCGTTTCCGTCCGCCAACGATTCTCCGGTCACTTTGGCACAAGTGGGCGCACTTTAGGAACCCCTCCACTACGCGTGCTAATATGCACCATGTATCATTGTATATATCAGCAATATATCAAGGCTCGTTCATACTAAACACCATATTCCGTAAGATAGGAGAGTGAGGATTAGGACTTGGGCTCGGAGACACAAAGAATACAATCTATAATAACGATGGCACAGCGTACACGAAGCCAAATAATCTACTTTTTCATGTTCATCTTGTTCAGCCTTGAATATCGTACCAGTGTTTACAACTATGTGAGTAATTTAAACCGACAGTCCTTACACCTAGCTTCGCCCTACCTGGAGGAGTGAGCGCATGCAACAGCAGCGACTCATTCAGGTAGTACCCTAATTTCCCCTGTCCCCAGATATCCTCTTTCTTACTTTCTCCTTCCATAGTTTTCCGTCACCTCATATCAACTCATTACAATGCTTGAGAAGCCACCTTCGGAGCTAATCCTCCTCCCCAGCCCCCGCCTCCGCTGTGCAGCGAAGCGGCTGGGCGCAAGCGGACCGGCCGTTGCTGGGGCGGGGCCTGGTGACATAGATGTTTGTATGAAGTTGTGTGCTGTGTTGTCTGTCTGTATTCTTCCAATTGCTGCACAACATGAATTGCGTAAGCTAAAAAAGAAAAACTTCAGATGCAGTGCATGGAGAGTATGGTGTTCACTACCTGGGGAGAATAAATGGACCCCTTAAGTGGGGAAAATCTGAAATGAAAAAGGTTTCCTCACACTTCGGTACAGCTCCCTTCCCAGCCCTCCCACCGAACCATCTTTTTTCAAGGATGTACCTCCTGTAAGTAACGGCGCTCGCGCGATGCATCTCCCTCTCCCCTCCCCCGCTCTCAGGAAAACACCTGAAAATTTGCTCTGGGGATGCCACAGGGTCACTTTTAGCGCCAGTTCTCGGGTGATATTTATTTTCACCTAATGTTCGGCGAGATTCTCTGCACGCCACAGCCAGCTCATCAACATCTTATGCACAAGAACAATCCGTCAGACAGAACGTGATTCTCGTGATAGGTAAACCACGACATCTTAACCCTCGTAAGTGGTGAGGAAAACCGAGCCAACCCACAAGCTGTATAAACACCAGACGAGATGAGCTGGATCCTGCGCGAGTTTGGCACAGCTGGCGGTGGTTCCGAGTGGAATTGGACGTGGCTCACAAACAAAAAAGCGGCAGCACCAGACGGCGGCGTCGGCTGCCGCTGTCTCCCCTGACGGCCGCGGGGCCGGCCAAACCGTGAGCGAGCTAAATTCAGCGCCCAGCCGAGCATGGCCGGTACACGTCGACCCCGATCGCGATCCCAGGTCCAACCGCGCTGAGAAACATGCACAGAGGTTCCACCAGCCCGCAGAACAGCGAGCTCAATACGGCTGAGAAACATGCACAGAGGTTCCACCAGCCCGCAGAACAGCGAGCTCAATACGGCTGAGAAACATGCACAGAGGTTCCACCAGCCCGCAGAACAGCGAGCTCAATACGGCTGAGAAACATGCACCCAGAGGTTCCACCAGCCTGCAGAACAGCGAGCTCAATACGGCTGAGAAACATGCACAGAGGTTCCACCAGCCCACAGAACAGCGAGCTCAATACGGCTGAGAAACATGCTTGTTGGGGGCCCGGGTACTATAAAAAAATAATCCTATTAATAATATTGCATCACACCCCACGGCACCGCACGAAATTACACAAATGCATTCGTGCACAAGCATGGAACTAAATACCAACGTGTTGAAGCATGTAACGTTCGCCTCCCGCGGATGTCATTGTCAAGAGACCGATCAGGTTCCATGTATAAGTGGAGCACATTTCCGAGTCGGCCCCGATCAGACGAGGAAACTCGACAATAGGTGCTGTCGGCGGTCATGTCCAACAGGAGCACGGACATTGCGGCCATGCCGATTGTGAAGGAGCTGGCGATGCGCCAGGCGGCGGAGTTCCAGCGGTCGTGCTCAGTCGCCTGCGGCCTTGATGCACGGCGCCCCTGAACAGCCCAGCTAACCGTGCTGGTGGTCCTGTGGACTCCCAACAGGGACGGATCTAATGGAGAGGGGGCGAAGGGGCGATCACTCCCGCCCTCTCTCTTTAGACGACGGGGGCCATATCGGGAGGAGAAGGCGCCTTGAGCCTACCTGAGCTGTGCGGTAAACGCGCCTTGCACTGACTGTGGAACAGGATTCGGGCAGAGGAGCTCTGTCAGCTGGCGTATTCCTTGTTTACCTCCCAATTACCGGCAGTCGCAGACTTCCAATCCCCCCATTTGGGCGTCCCTATCCAGATAGGGGCGCCCCTTCCACCCAAGGCACAAAAACGTCGAAAAATTACATCGGGAGCAGGCACGCAAGAATACACAAAAGGCAGCCCACATATGGGCCGCCCCTGGGACTTAACCCATTAACGCCCAGCGGGTCATTTTTGTCCTCTGACTTTGACAGGCTGCAGAATCGGTACCAGTGAAGTGATCTTAATGTTTATGATATGGATGTGTGTTTCAGAGCGTGGACAAGCTGGAAAAATGCATTTGAAAATTCTAGGTTTTTATGGGACGATTTTGGTGGAACTTATTTTGGCGAGGTTTTGGTCAGCGTGAGATAGCTCTGCAAATTTTGTTTCTCGCAATAACATATGGAAAGCTGAAAAGGGTTTGCATGATTGACATTAAGCCAAGACCACTAGGAGTCAGATGGTGAAGAAGGAGTAAGATTTTCTTGAACGGCTTTGCCATGAGACATCGTCAAATATGAAGCGGACAAAAATGACCCGCTGGGCGTTGCGGACATCTGCGGGCCGCTGAAAATGAGGAAAAGGATGTGTCCTGTCCTCCCGTCTGGTGCGTTAGGTGCACAATGTTACCTAGAGAGAAGGGAGGCATTGTGGGTCCTGCGAATGCAGGGTTGCCAGTTTATATATTTTTCATCAAATCTGAAGATTTTTAGTGCAATGTCGATACGTTTGGAAACTTTGAAGTTCATGAATTGTAAATATTCTTCTTGTTATGAATACTCTTACGTTAGTGTGCGTCACGTTGCATCAGTATATTATTTGTACCATATCACGGTGGTGGAACATCAGTATATTACTTGTACCATATCACTGTGGTGGAAGTGGTGGAAGTGATGGGAGTCCAATATCAGTGTAAATGCTTATGTAAGTGCGCGTCGCGTTGCATCAGTATACTATTTGTAACATCATGGTGGTGGAAGCGCAAATACTTTATAACAGTGTAAACGCTATCTTAAACCACTAAGTTCGACCAAACGGATCAAGCGGTGATCGAACCAATGGTGCAGAAAATTATTTGAGGGCTTGCCACTGGTTAGCACACCAGCCCCGCCCGTAAATAGCGAGAACTAGGAACGTGGTAAATACTTGTGTCCTGTACAATCGATCTGGAGGACATATTTTACAATCGATTTCCCGCATTAGCAAGTATAAGAAACGGCTAGAGCGTTTGACAGGCAGCACTGGTCCGCCTGCAGTGGTACCGTGCGGAGGCACTGGTCCACCTGCAGTGGCAACATGGGAAGCACTGGTCTACCAGCAGTGCCCCTGGGACCACCTCCAGTCACAATGTAAGTACTTGTTCTCTTGCGTCTTTTCTTTAGGTTTAGGCTCTGGTTAGGCTCTGGTGTATGGATGACTTCTGACTGATTGACTGACTGGTTGACCGACTGATCATTTCCTGACCATGTTTTACGGCGACATAAATGCACGCAATATTACCTATGCTCTTTGCCTTTCTATGGTGACCGAGGTATCAGATCCAGGCGTAAAAGTAAATGAAATACTGACCTCCAGATTGAGACTGATGAATCTTGCATTTCGCTCCTCTGTTCACCCATACAGTAATCTTACATTACGCCAAAGTGTAAATATTCTTCTTGTTATGAATACTCTTACGTTAGTGTGCGTCACGTTGCATCAGTATATTATTTGTACCATATCACGGTGGTGGAACATCAGTATATTACTTGTACCATATCACTGTGGTGGAAGTGGTGGAAGTGATGGGAGTCAATATCAGTGTAAATGCTTATGTAAGTGCGCGTCGCGTTGCATCAGTATACTATTTGTAACATCATGGTGGTGGAAGCGCAAATACTTTATAACAGTGTAAACGCTATCTTAAACCACTAAGTTCGACCAAACGGATCAAGCGGTGATCGAACCAATGGTGCAGAAAATTATTTGAGGGCTTGCCACTGGTTAGCACACCAGCCCCGCCCGTAAATAGCGAGAACTAGGAACGTGGTAAATTTTTCCTATTTTTTTATCATTTCCGCATTAGAGTATAACTGAGCTTTGACGGCGCACGGTCCGCCTGTGGTCTGGAGGCACTGTCCACCTGCGTGGCACCTGGGAGCACTGGTCACGGGCCCTGGGACCACCCCGTCATGTAAGTACTTTTCTCTGGCTCTTTTTTTGTTTGGTTTTGGCTCTGTGTTGGATGACTTCTGACTGATTGACTGACTGGTTGACCGACTGATCATTTCCTGACCATGTTTTACGGCGACATAAATGACGCATATTACCTATGTCTTGCCTCTTGGTGACCGAGGTACGATCCAGGCGTAAAAGTAAATGAAATACTGACCTCGATTGAGACTGATGAATCTTGCATTTCGCCCTTTCACCCTACCGTAAACTTACATTACGCCAACACAAACTCAAAATATTTTCACAAAATGCTTCCTACCGTTTTCGGAGTCTGTCTTATTTTGGGAATGATTATCACATAATTTTAACGGAAACATGCAAGATGGTTCCAGTATTTTGTACAGGCGTTATTAAATACAACTTTCAGGGGTTTTGAAAACTTATCGAAATTTTAGCACTGACTAAAACCTAGCAGAGCCTTGTCTTTTCCCCTTGATGGATTGTGTGTAGTGGATAGAGAGGATAGGGAACAGTAGCGGATTGAGGACTTCATTGGGTGGTGGGGGGGTTAGGGGTCTCGAGCCTCCCCGCCATGGCCTCGGAACAGCCCTCAGTAATGCATTTAGGTACTATAGGCACACTGACATTTCGGTAGGGGGGGCTTGAGCCTTCCTAGCCCCCTTGTTTCCACTAATGATTGAAAGCCAATGACCAGCTGACAAAAATGAGTTGGAAATTATCGCGGCCGCCGCGCTGGTTTGTTTTGACGAGATGGTGCAGTGTCAAACGTCTGGAGCAGTATAAAATGGGTGAAAGCTTGGGAAGTTCTAGAACTTCTGTCCAAAACGCAACTAGCACTATTTTTGCTTGGTTCTAGTCAAGTGAAACTACCATGAGTGAACATCCCGGGGGTTAGGAGGAGGGGTCAAGACCTGCCTGTATTTTTTGTCTCCCACAGACTTTGTCTAGGGCTTGGATTGCAGTGCCAGCGTTAAACCATCCAGAACCCCTCCTGGATCGAGAAGAAATCTCCAGCCATGGTGACATAAAAATATCGAAAGCATAGTTGTTAGCAATGCCACAGATCAAATGTTTTGCAGGAGAAGAAGCAAAATAAGTTGTTTTAAGTGCGCAAGATAGCGGAGCGATCAGGTGCATATCATAATCATACCATCACAAAATATATTAGTCATGAGGATGAGAAAGATGATGAGCTGACCAGCGTTACAATGACCAGTGGCGTGCCTGGAAATGTGGAGGTTCACATTTATGAAACTATGAAGCGCGCTACTTGTTCCAAAGAAAAGTTGGAAAGATGGGAATGGACCTGTTTGGAGATTTGGAGATTAATCAAGCTAATGTGCACCGCGTGGGGAGCTAACGGATTGAGTTTTCAAAACTTTTCATCTGTATGCTGAATATTACGATTACTCGTTGAAAGCTCAGCGAGCATCAGTCACAAAGTCTGGGAGGCGGAGAAGGAAGGGGGTAGAGACAAAAGAAACGGTTTTCCAAAACCTTTGATATTCACAAATATTCTTAAAATACTATGATGTTCACAATTTTAGTCTATCCCCGCAAATCATCAGTCTAGGTTAACCACGTTTGTATACTATTTGCAAATATGCTGTTAGTACTGTCTTTAATTAAACCTTAAGAGCATAGAACTGTCTAAATATTTTACTATGGCCAATATACAAGAGGAAATAAAAACACTTCACAAAACTGCAGCAAAAGCGATGCGCATCGGGCCGCTGAGTGCGGTGACAGCGCCGCCCGGGAGCCGGCCGCGCAGTGCCAGCCGATGTCCCAAACGCCCAGCGGGTCATTTTTGTCCGGTGTCATATCTCAGAATCTAAAAGTGGTATCGATTTAAAACTTTCGGAACATCTTATTGGGTATATTCTAAGCATAGGAAAACATTTTTTCGCCAATTTGAAAGCTGGAAGTAGGTGCGGGCGTTAATGGGTTAATATTCCCCCTTTACAAAACTCTAGATCCGTCAGGACTTCTCGTGCAATGTTACTGTTACAACATATTTACACCCAAATGTCTTGAGCATGTTTACAAATGCCACATTCTAAATGCATTACATACTTGCGTATTGAACAAAGTTGATCAGGCTATATGTTAATACTTAACCGCTAGATCAGGACTATTTGCGTGCAGTTTTTTTTACCCAAGACCCTCTGAACAAATGGCAAAATTACCCACTCCATCAGCTGCCCAACACTTTGCAATGCTTGGAAAACCTTCGAGGAACTAATGGGCACACAGTGTTGTTTTGAGAGTGTGCAGCAACCACTTGTAATTAAAAAAGTTGGTGATTTACAGTTGCGGCGCTTGAACATTATGACAGCCTAGGCACGATTGGCTTAGAGGTAAGGACTTCGCCCAGGCTGTTTACCTGATATATCTGGTCCCCTATACGGGACAGGGGCAGATCCGGCAGGTCACTTGGAGAGCGGGGAAACCTCAAGTCGATGAGCAAAAAAAAACATTTGTCGGTGGGCTGTGGAAACGGTTATGCAAACGGTATGGAACTGTACAGAGCAGCATTCAAGGATAGGTAGGTAGGTAAGCCAGGAAGGACAGGTACTCACGAGAGTTTTTCATTACAAGGACGGCCTCTGCACTTCATTTTTTATGACTTACAATTTCTCCGGGTACGATCGATTCAAGAACGGTTTTTTTTAGAATTTCATCCACCACATTTGTTGCCATGTTTCACGTCCATCATAAAGGTTTCTCGAATCAAATATCTTACAAATAATTGCCGAACAACTATCCCGCACTCGAGAAGGCCAGAAATCCGCGAATTCAAGAATGTCAATAAACGAACGAGCTGTCGTCAAGGTCATATTGTGTGGCAGCGTGCCACAAATACCGTGTTCAAGAGCCGCTTAGACCAGGGTAAAAGAGGATTTAGGCATTCAGCAGAATCGCGAAGTGCCTCGCCTCGCATCTGTTGACGGCATGTGCTGCTGCACGTGGACTGTCAGAGATGCAAATCATCGGCTCTATAACCAAGTTATCCGAAAAAGGAATATTCTCTGTAACTTAAACATCGAGTCAAATTAGATTTATTCCACAGAAATTCGCCGCCCCGGTAGCTCAGTTGGTAGGGCGTCGGGCTCCGGCCCGCTGCACAGTGATGCAGCGGGCCTAAAAAACAGGAGGGAAACACCAAAAATGACTTTCTAGAATTGATATCAAATGTATCCGATGCGTTTGAGAATTGTTTGAAACCCGGAAAACCATCGTTATTTTCTTCCCCTACCGTACCACATTGGTTTCACTGGAGCTGAAACTTGAAAATTATTCTGCCTCGCTAAATACCGGTATCTGGCCAGAAATAATAGCGTGATCAGGTGCTCACAAAATTAATAACACGTGCTCACACTTTGCCATCCATTAAAGCGTATACTAGCGTGAAGCTTGGGAGGTCTGTGACCTGGTTACAAAAATACAGTTCTAGCTGCTCCGGAGAATGCAGTGAGTTCGTTTTAATAAACATATGTTTCGGAACTAAAATTCATAATCGGGCGTGACTGTTTAGCTGGTAAGGGGCAGGGAAGAGGAAGCCTGAGAGCAGCGTCCTTGAACTTCAACTTCACGATCGCGCCAGCTGAGCCAACCCAGTAGCTCAATTGGTAGAGCGCTGGGCTCCGGGCCGCTGGGAAAACCGTGTAGTGACAGTGCACCGGTGAAAGCTTGGGATCGATTCCCCTGAGACGCTCCGGCGCTCAATATTTACCCGACGTAGGCTGCCTGACGATCGACTGGTGAGAGGGTGACCTAAGCGGGGCGGTTGTCCCCGAGCTCCGTGCAACGTTAAGCTTTGACTTTCAAGTTAACCCGTCATTGCGGTAGTTGCTCGTTGGGATGGTGGGATTGGAGTTCCCGAGACAAGCCCCTTGATGGCTTTAGTGAGGCTTCGATCCCAAAAGCCGAAGCTGCGATAACTTATCGCTGCCCTGAGTTCCGAAACAAATGAAATATACCACAGGGGTTCTTCGATATCCTCTACGCGTCTGATGGCTCAGTTCAAAAGACTGGTGTCATATGCCTTTTAAATATTTATGTAACAAGTGGGAAGATGGGACGCAAGCACCATTCATTCACGAATTAAGTTTTCTCTGAAAGAACTAGACAATCGCAGAGGAGGTTTCATTGGTTGTATTATGAATACATATGAAACTAAAACGTGCACTGCACCTAGTTCAGCTTGTCATTTTAGCTCACATGATCCAATAGTTAAAATACCAGAATCAGCACGTGAACTTTCACAGTGATTGACAAAGGTCAATACATCCCCATGTGTTTCCAAGCAATTAAAACTTGGTTTCATCCGGTGCTCGCGGCACCATGAGCGCAGGTTTCCTCGCGCCCGCAGACAAGGCCGTTTGACGGACACAGCGCGTGCTACGATTACTAATAGGTTTGTTGCAGAGGTGGGGAGCTAGAAACGTGGACAAATCATACGCTAATGCCTCTGAACCCAGTTTCACGGCTGATTGCACAAAACCAGAAGCTGAAACTCTGCCAACAAGAACCTGCCGACAGCGCTAGCTGTGCTCCCAGTCACCGCTCTGTCCATGTATTGTAACGTCCTTCTAATTAGTCTGCGTGCTCCGGGCGCCAGCCCCTAAATACATCCAGGCCCTCGCCCAGCTAACCACTCAATTACAGTCGGAGTATGTCTACGTCACAGCGCTCGCATCCCGATGGCACCGTCCCAAAGCCCACCGGAAGCACCCCGTCCAGCTCTCCAAGCTCCACCGGACCCATCATAGGCCCGCTTCACTTCACCGTCGCAGCCACAGCAGAAAAACAGCGGCCTAATCCCTGAAACCAGATGCCCCCAGAGGCTAGCTAGGCGCTGGCAGAGGCTACCACTATGCCGGCGGAGCAAACAGAACCACCAATCCGCTACACTACGGCAGAATCCATGACTCCACCGCCCTCCAAGACCATGACGGGCCACAAATTGCACCCTGTACAACCAACGTCACGAATTCAAACTATCACAACAGTTCTTTTCAAGAGCTCTTCGACCCGACCGTCCATCGGAAGTGGTTTTAAGAAGGATTTCAATGCCTTTGCATTCCTGCATTTGGGACGAGTCGGAAGATTGAGCAAGCGACGCTCCACCGTTCAGCCAATATCAGGACTGCTCGGCCGCCAGCCGCTGGTTACGACGCAAAAAGTACGCCTTGCCAAACTCGTACGATGTGATCATGATGGCGCAGGCCGGCGCCACTTTGACTACGCGCGGCACGAGACCGGCGAACAAGCCTTGCACCCCGTTGCGACGATAGATCTCGCCGAGAGCAGATACCACCCCGGCGTCACCACCCCTGCCGCCAGCCACCCGCTGACCAAACTCCATCTGCCAGTGGGTCTTGACAACATCAAAGGGCAGGGTGAGAACGGCCGCCACAGTGCCGGCGCCGGAGCCTGCCAAGAAGCTGAAGGCGGGCGTGGGCGTCTGCTGGTCGCATACTAGCTTCAGCGTCTCGTACCCGCCCCAGTAAAGACCCGAGAAGGGCACGTCCCTAATCAGGGTGGGCGTCAGACCCTGCCAGAAGCCGCGCACGCCGCGCTCCCGCAGAAGCTGCCGCAGCGCGGCGCCCAGCTCTGTGTACTGCAGCCTGCTGGCCTGCATCCGCGTGCGCACCAGCTCGAGCGGCGCCACCAGTGTGCTGGACCAGACGCGCGCCGCCGCTCCGGCCACCATCGGCACCCAGGCCGGCTGCGGCGTCTCCGCCGTGCCGTACCGCCGCCGCAGCAGCAGCCGCACCTGGTCGTACGTGGCGAAGTAGACGACCGTGGACGGGATGGCCGACACGAGCGTCGGCGAGAGGCCGCTCCAGAGTGACCGCACGCCCTCGGCGCGCGCGATCTTGACGGCGGCGTCGATGGTGCCGGTGAAGGCGGGCGGGCACGGCCGCCGGTACCAGCTGAGTTCGGGACACCGGCGGCCGTCAGCGTGCTGGCCGTTGACGCAGATGCACAGGTGGTCCATGAGGCCGTTGCAGTAGAGGAAACAGCGCTGCGCGGCCTGGGCGCGCTGCTGCGCCTGCAGGCGGATCTTGACGACGTCGAGCGGCGTCATGGTGACGCTGGTGATCACGGCGCCCGTGCACGAGGCCAGCATCTGCTGTGTGGCCGTGGCGCCGTACACCGGGTGGTCGACGCCGATGGTCGCCATCGACGCCATGGCGTCAGCTGGACCGCCCGCTGCCGCTGCTCCCTGCCGGCCACCGGCAGCTCCGTCAGCGGGCGGAAGACTCCGGACCCCTGGTGGCCGCGCCACCATTTCTGGAACCGTCCGGAGTGGCTTCCCGGAGCCGGCGACTGCTCGCGGAACTGATACAATCAATGGATAAGCCCTTTGATATGGAAAAAAACACATCCAGAAGTGATAAGGAGTTCATACAGAAGTCCAAAAAGTGTTGGGATTTGACAAGATGGCCATTGCATACACAGATGAGGATTGTTGACTGGGAGGCCAACAACTCCAGAAGAGTTGTTCAGAAAAAGGTAGGTAACAACCAAATACAATTAGAGGTGTTCTGTGGCCTGCTCCACAGAGTAGGAGCAAAAGTAAGAAATAGAAGATTCAGAATAGCTGGCAGGTGTGATCCTGGTTGGCAATCCAATCCTGATCACACCATGTCCATGGGAACTATCCCATACACTAAGCAAATATGCACACAATTGCCATCAACTCATAATAGTTTAATACCTGTATTTCCTGCCGCTTTTCTATCACAAGTTCATGACTTGACATGGGGCATGGGTGGCTTAATGCATAGCACATTGGTCTACTAAGTCACCAGTCCCGGGTTCAAGTCTCAGCAGAGCCTCTGAATAAATCAATCTGATCCCCCAAATCTCTCCCAACCAGATGAGAGTTGGCCAGTCTGTACAACTTTGGCAGTTGCTGTGTTGTTAAACCCCAGCCATTTTTATTCATGAAAAGGCAGGTGCCTTTGATGTCTGTCCTAATGGTAATATCATTCCTGCCTGCAGTAGAGTACATTCATATATTATGTAAGTATTTCAACAAGTTTCCCACGTCCCGTTCATTTCAATGTTCAGTATTTAATTTGTCAGTGTGTACCTTTTTAATTGGTGTTAATCACATTATTATTACTGCTAGCCATGCTAATGTGTGTCTAAGAATTTGAGCTAAAGAAATGAAATAATTATTCATTCAGCTATTATCATGTAGGCTTTCCAATGACAAATGTTGGGTAATTGGAAGCCACACTGACATAACCTATCAGATCTCAATTAACTAACTGTGAAATGTGTTCAAAATGGTCTGTATCTTGAAATGGTTCCCTTGCATCATCCCTTGCCTTCTTTCTACCTGGACGGTCAGGTAAGGATAGAAGGAAGCCAGCCAGGTAAGTTTACCGGGAAGTCCTTGCTGAACTCACTAAGTATTTTGCAGCAAAATGTGCACACATTGACATGGTCACTTATGATTGAATTTCAGCATAAAAACCAAAATAGCAAAATGAAATCATGTTTAATGGAACACTGGAGCCACAGATATATGTACCTTGGTACCTGGATGCACAGGTCCTTTTCAGCCGGTAGAGCTTGGACACCAAACAACGGGTGATCTGGTGCAGACACCAAGCTGTTGGAAATTGGCATAGTTCCAACTAGAGCCAAATCCTGGACGGCAACAAAACGCTTACCTTTCAGTCTTGTTGGCGAGTACGACAGACGCCGTATCCAATTCGGAGAGCGTGGAAAATGAGTCGAAAGAAATGCTGAGCCCGCCCACCAAACCCCCGCGGTGTGTAGAATCACGAGTTGAATACATTGCGTCATTTACGGCGCACAGCAGACAGACCACTCGCACCACCTACCGGCAGGTTCTGAAGCAGCGGCGGACTGGACTGGTACGGTCTCGCGCGGCGCGCGGCAGAGTGCCCGCGCCGGTTGGAAAGGTACCAAAACGATGACAGGATGACTGTTTGGTGCCAACCGACACAGACACGCCGAATGACGCACCACGTTGAACAGTGGCGCGGCAGCTGAAGAAGGCGGACCCCGGACATATTTACGTCGGTCAGAAGAAAAAAAATCCGAAGGGAATAAACGTACAAGCAAGTCCGATGAGTTAAGAAAATCGTCCCTTCAAGCAAGAACATTGGGTGGGAATAAGGTTTTACGTCCTCCACCCTTTCTTAAAGATCTAGCCATATTTGTGTAGTCAGGGAGTAATTATGTTCGCCAGGGTGGATGTTCCGTGGGCATGAGAGAGCCCCCCCTGCTCGGTCTTCGACAACCCCGTACTACACTTCGCCTTGCCCCCCACCTCCGCAGAAGCATTGATTTCGACCTAGCAGTATGTTCGCAAGGCCCCTTATTACCCTGGATGTAGATACCTTTCCTTGGGTACAATGATACAAATCACAATGTTTGCTGCACAAGAATCTCGTCCGATTCACGCCGAAAGGCCGATTAAGAATACCTATAAAAGAAATGGCTAACGCTTAAATGGAAACACGGGATCACGGTCGGACATAAGTGGGATCCGATACTTCAAATTAAAGAACGGCCCCGCGCAAATAGGGGGTCCCCGGGACTAACACATCATTTAAAAGAGTAACGGGGGGTCCAATGATTGCAAGAACAGAGAAAGCCGTATCAATGGCTGAGAATAAACCCGGCATCAAGGAACCACTGATCTGCCATAGATAATACGCGGCAATCCCAACTAATCTACACGCTTTGAAACCGTGAATTATAAATGTGGACCGACAGCGATTGGCTCCAGGGCACATCAGTCACAGGACGGCCACATCGCGCTGGGATCAGCCGTACAACACAACTCCAGCCGTACGTCTGACAGGTCTATCAAGGCATTGCCGAAAACCCGATTTTCTGCTCTCCAAAATCAGCAGCCCTGTGTAGGTACCGCGCAGCTGCGTGCAAGTTTCCGCGTCTGTGCGGTGATACAGCCACCTTACGCATACTCCAGAAAAAAATACTGGGGTGGCGTTTAGTGTAATTCCCACACCTAAGCTACCATCAATGTGGAAAAGTAGTGCGCCCAGCGTGCAGCCCCACTCTAAGAATTGTTTAACACTTTTCGCTCAATGGGCCGAAGTTCCGAACTAACGCATTGAAACTATTTGAATGTAAAGAGCAGGATAGAGAGTTTCCTCCCTACAAACATTTATTATCATCCTTCGAATAACAAAGGTTGTCAGGCATCGTAATTTCAGTGGCAGTTGAAACGGCTGAGTGAACCCGAAGGATTCGATATGTGAAACAAAAACTGCGTCTGCACCGAGTCTCCCCTTTCAGATTTCTCCCGCGACGGGGGACACTTCCCTGAACCAAGACGCCGCGCTTTCCCCGAGTGCAATGTTTAACGTTTTCTAGCGCCGTTACCTACCATTCCTAAACAAAAGAGGTTGTCTGTCGCGAAAAACAGTTATAAACTGTTGCTGCGGCTGAAACGCGGAAACATGCCAGCATAAAGCATCCGAATAAATAACAGGTCTGATAAGACAGGTCAAACGCAGCATCAGTTAGCTGCCAGCGCCACCCTCTGCATGCATTGCTTATCACAGACTGCATAAGGACCTCAAGCACGACCGCAGCACAAAACTGATTACAACAGAGACGATACAAAAATACATTCCCACTAGGAACCATAGAAAAGCTAACGTATCACATATTGGTCTAATTCCCGGCGTCGCTCGCCAGCCGCCCTCACAAGACGTCCCACTCGGCCGGCAGAGGTGGCGCCTCTGCCGGCGGCGGTGTCGGGGCGGGGGCGGGGGCGGCGGCGGACTTGCCGCGGCGGCGGCGGCCCGACGGCCGCAGGTGGCTCTCCATGTGCCGCTTCAGCCGGTCGCTGCGGTGGGTCTCGTACTCGCAGCGCTCGCAGCGCAGCAGCTTGAGCGGTCGTGGACGCGCAGGTGGCGCGCCAGGTGGGTCTTCAGGTTGAAGGAGCTGGGGCAGTGCGGGCAGTGGTGCGTGCGCCGCTTGGCGTGTGCCTGCAGGTGCTCGCGCAGGTGCGACCTCTTGGGAGTGGTGTAGGTGCAGTCGGCGTGACTGCACCGGTGGAGATCGCCTGTCCAGGGCCAGGTGAACGGTTAGAACAGTACTCAGGCACACAACCTTTCAAAATAGCATGGACCACGCACGACTGGCGGCCAGCTATGTAGATACGCTGGTCAGAGGCGTGTCGGGGTGTTAGCATCAAAAAGCGACAACCACGCTTATCGGAGAGTACAGAGATAGTTAGAGTGTTTCGTTTGGGTATATATGGTTAGAACGGTAGGCAGAGAGATGGTTAGCTACGCTTCGTTTCGGTAGATACATATGACACATAACAGAAAACAGAAGTCCCCATCCCACCCCGATAAATCTCCAGGCCTAGCCAAACTATCCAGATGCCTTTATCGCTCTTCCAACATCTTCGTCGAGTTTCAGCTGAAGTAGACACTGGCGCAGATGGACAATGCTGAGTCTGACTCCATACTACTATCGCCAGAAGTTATCTATGCACCGGCTGAGCAGGTCACGGGGCGGCGGCCACTGACCGGAATGCATCTTGCGGTGCTGCGCCATGTGGTTGCTGTACTTGGTGGAGAAGTCGCACTTGTCGCAGTTCAGCGGCCGGTCCGAAGTGTGCTTCGTCATGTGCTGCTTCAGCGTGGCCCGCAGCGCGAAGGCAGCGCCGCACACCGCGCCTGGGACCACAGACGGCTCCGTCACAGACGCGCGTTATCCACCAGTGCTGACATCCTACTTTTTACGTTGGGCGTTCATGATCAACATTATTACACAACCGATAAAACGCCACGAGAACTAATCAGCAATCATCTGACTTTAGTATTCATGCATTCAACCTCATCAAGCAGATTCCTCCACATGTACCGCGCTTTGAGATGTCATCGCCCACAAGAACAGCGGACAGGCTCCCCGCAGACACTGACATGCGAACGGCCGGTCGCCGCGGTGGATCCGCATGTGGTTGGTGAGGTTGTACTTCTTCCAGAAGCTGAAGTTGCAGTCGGGACAGCGGTGAGGCTTGTTCTCGCCGTGCGTTCGCCGATGCACCAGAAACTTGGCCAGTGTGACGAACTCGTCAAGACCTGTCAGCAGGCAGCAAAGTCAGGTCCACTAGTCGGGTCCCAGTAAAACAGCACAACACAAATACAGTGGTTTAGGATGGCCCAGTCTAAATCAACGGAGATGCCACAGCACATATCAAATGTAAAAAAAAAACTTTCTGCCCGGATTCGATGCCTGGTGATAGGCAACTGTTCAGCTTAGAGCGTTGAATATATCCAAACATTACCAATATGGTGCTAGGTATTGACTGGACGTCAACAGTAATAGGGGCAACGTCAGCAGTAATAGAGGCGTATCCCTCGTGCCCCTGGATTGTTTTTCTTCTGTTCAAATACATGATGTGCCAAAATGGACCGACGCTCTTTATCTACCTTTCGATTCCGCACCAGTCTATGTTTTATACACTCACCCGCACCAAAACTCCGATCATTCATTCCTGCTAATATTGATTAATTATTTCCTTGTCATTCCCAATCCTGGCCGCGCAACCAAGATATTCAACATGTATACAAGCTCTGCCTCAGGGATGGTCTTCACCCACCACAGGTCATCTTCTTTAGGCGGTGTTCGCTAACGCCACCGCCACCACTAACGCCCCCACAAACTCTCTGGAAAAGCCCAGTCGCAAACGTTTCATCTCGAGCAAAAAATAAACGATTATTGAACCCGAAGTTACCCGTGGAAACATGGAAACAGTTCGAAAAGATGTTTATACCATGGCTGTTACCATAAGCCTGTTTCCCTCCATCACCTGTATGTTCAGAACCCATATTGAAAGTAGATCTTGATTCCGGGTTTTTATTTCTTTATTTAATCGAAAGGCAAAGGGAAGTACAAATCCGTGTTTGTGAGGTAGAGAAATTCAAACGCAAAGGCAACGTCCCCTTTTTAACTCATCCCGATCGGTATGCATGTACTACATCACAGACAGGAGAAGGGTCAAAAAGCTCTTCCTCAATAACTGTTGGTGTTTAACGACGCTCCCCTGAGGCCACATGGCGTCCGAGGGGAAGGGGAATCAGCTGGGCTTGGGCTCGGGCAGGGCACCAAATTCGGCCTCTGCATGGACTCGAACCCCAGTTTTCCACCCCACGACACATAACGTCAAGATACGTTCAGAGCAGAGCGGCGGTACTGTCATCAAAATGTTTAAGGTGAACCAGTCGAAGTCCTCAACGTTTCCCCTTGACTTTCGGGTATAAAGTGTGCAAAAATCCGTAGGGTAAGATGGTACTACTTTGAAATCGTGGGCAGCTTCCAGCAGTGCTTAATATTGCTGAAAACCTTATTTGGTCCAGGAATACTTCGGTAGAAAGTGTTACAGATTTGTCAAGGAAAAATGAAACATCAATCAGCGGAGTGTATTTACTTGATATTTATGAAAATGCGTAAAAATTCCACGGGTTTCTTACGCTGCGTAAATTTTCTAGCAGGGCGCACGGCGGAAAATTGATAATTATGTGAAAGTCCACTGCGTACGAATTCGTGCCTTACCCAAGTATTGTTTTCCCCTGTCGAACCGGCGACACTCTGGAAAGCTCTAAACGCACCATTTCAACAAGTCCGATTGAGGTGTTCCCCCGGACCGAGAGTGATCCGCCATTTGATTATCGGAGTTTTAGGGCACTGCAGCTACAAAGGCTGCATGTGGCCGAGTGGCCCCCTATCTGGCCAGACACTGTCCCCATACAGGCACCACCAGCCCACCGGGGACGGACCGACCTCCGCGTACTTACAGATGCTACAGGTGAAGGGCGGCCCTTCGAAGTGGGTCAGCATGTGCTGGTAGTAGAGGGAGCGTCTGGTGCAGGTGGTGCTGCACAGGCTGCAGGCGAACGTCTTGAGCGCGGGTCCGGCCGGCCGCGGCGCCGCCACCGTGAGCTCCGCCGGCGGCGCGGCGGCGGGGGCGGGGGCGGCGGCCGGCACTGGCTCGGGAGGTACCGCCAGCAGCGGCGTCAGCGCTGCAGAACACGGCCGCACGTCACGGGACAAACGCACCGACAGTCTGACACAACGCAGCCAAGCACGCAGCTGATGGAAGCTGTTTATGTCCAGTGGCCTGGCATCGTCACAGAAGACACATCAATGAATAGCCGTTCTGCAATGCTAGACTCTATGTGCGATTCCACGAGCATAGCGCTGGCAAATGAAAATGGCACACAACGTAATATGGGTACAACGCTCACGTTTATGTATCATTAGAAGCCGACTCACGCAGGCCGTTCCCTCTCTGTCTTTAAAGCAGCTCACCGCTAGAGTGAAACCTCGGAGTTGCTCCGCTCTGGCTACTGACAGACAGTGTGAAACCTCGGAGCTGCTCCGCCGTGGCTACTGACAGACAGTGTGAAACCTCGGATTTGCTCCGCTCTGGCTATTCACAGATAGTGTGAAAGCTCGGATTTGCTCCGCTCTGGGTACTCACAGATAGTGTGAAAGCTCGGATTTGCTCCGCTCTGGGTCCTCACAGACAGTGTGAAACCTCAGATTTGTTCCCCTCTGGGTACTCACAGACAGTGTGAAACCTCGGATTTGCTCCACTCTGGGTACTCACAGACCAGTGGCGGATCCTGGGGGAAAGGCATTTGCCCCCCCAAACGCAAAAGCTCGGGGCAAAACTATGTTTTTGCCCCCCACCAAACTGAAAAGCTCGGGGCAAAACTATGTTTTTGCCCCCCCCAAAAGCGATCGACCTCCTTTTTGTCCCGACTCCTTTTTAGTTTATAAGCAAGATTTTGGTGCTTCAACTCTCAACTTCAAACAGAACCAGTTAAGTTCAGTGGAAATATGGGGCTTTGGATAGGAAAATATCTTGAGCCCAATTTTTCATCCGTGACGTTTTTTTTGCTTTCGCCTCAAATACCCAAATTCTACCGGTAAGTCATATTGTGCGCATTTTCACTGCGTGACGTTTTTCGACTTTGATTTGCCCTCCCAAACCGACCGGCTAGATCCGCACTGTCACAGACAGTGTGAAACCCCGAGTGCTCGCCGGCTACTCACATATAGTGTGAAACCTCGGAGCTGCTCCGCTCCGGCTACTCACAGACAGTGTGGAACCCCGGAGCTGCTCCGCTCCGACTACTCACAGACAGCGTGGAACCCCGGAGCTGCTCCGCTCCGGCTACTCACAGACAGTTTGGAACCCCGGATAATTATAGATTGTTGGGGTTTAACGACTCGCACCAACTGCCAGGGTCATACGGCGTCGCCAACTCTCACCCTGTTGGAACGGGATTTTGGGGATCAGATCGACTTATTCAGAGTGCTCCGCCGGGAGCTGCTCCGCTCCGACTACTCACAGATAGTGTGAAACCTCGGAGCTGCTCCGCTCTGACTACTCACAGACAGTGTGGAACCCCGGAGCTGCCCCTCTCCGGCTACTCACAGACAGTATCCGCGGCGTCGCTATGCTGGGGTCCGACCTCCGCCGGCACGTTCACCGCCACACGCAGTCGCTTCTTCTTGGGGCTGAGGTTGACCAGGCGGACGCCGGCTGGCTCCTCGCAGTCGGGCGGCCGAGCTGCCGCCGCAGCCGGCTGGTCGCCGCAAGAAAGCCCGTTCACCCTCTCCTCCAGCGCTGACTCCGGTTTGACCCGGTCCGGTGACGCTGCAGTGTCCGGCCCCGGTGAGGGCCTCACCTCCTCCTGCTGGCCGTCGGCGGTGGGCTCCGGACCGGACGCCAGACACGGCACCGTCGGCTCCCCGGACGGCAGCAGGTACTCGTTAGCGCCGACGAAGCCCAGCGGGTCTCCGGCGGTGGCCGGCTCCGGCGGCGCCAGCTCGCTACTCCGCAGCTCCTCCGCCAGGCCCGGGTCCAGCTTCCTCTTCTTGGCCGGCATCGGCGGCGGCGGCGGTGGGGGCGGCGGTGGCAGCGGCAGCGGCAGCGGCGGCTGAGCCGCCACCTCCTCCACGGCGACGGCCGGCTCGCTGAGACGCAGCTCGCCCCGGCGCGGCGGCTCGGCCGGAGGTGAGGGGTACATGGCCGTCTGCTGCGCCACTGTGACAGTCGGGCACGGCAGCGGCTCGCAGCCGGCGTACCCTCCGCCGTCGTACTGCAGCCGGGTGTCGGCCGGAGGGAGGTAACAAGCGGCCGGCTGCGGCTCCCCACGTACGCCTGCAGCGGCCTCAGCCTCTGCTGCTGCTGCTCCACCTGGCCACTACTGCTCACAGCGAACCCGCGGCCCTCCAACTGATCACAGCCAGGGTAAGCGCTGAGACACCGCGCGTCCAGCATCTCCGCGCCCAGGTAGACGCCGCTGCCGCCGCTGCTGCCGCCGCCGCGGGAGTCTGCCGGCTCCGCTATGCCGTAGAGGGCGCCGTTGCGGACGTCCAGCTGGTCGGCTGGTATGTAGCCGCCGCCCCGTCCGTCCAGCGGGTCGGCAGGAGTGTAGCTGATAGCGCGCTGCTCGGCCGGCTCCGGCGGACAGTACTGCATGGCGCGCGGCTCCAGCTGGCCCGGGTCCATGTAGGTGGTGGCACGCAGGTCCGGCTGGTCGTCCTGGACGTACCCACCGACCGGTGCAGCGCGTGTGTCCAGGTCCAGAGCGTCCTCCACTGGGCCGGGGCCGTCCTGGTGGCGGCGCGGCTCAAACCTGCACTGCGACAGCGCCGCCGGCTGCTCCGCGTACACCGCCGGTGCGCCGCTGTACTCCGGGTACGCCATGTACTGCAGCGCCATCTGTCCTGCAGCGTCCTCCACCGGCGCCACAGCATTCTCACCATCGCCGCTCTTCTCTAGCCTGGGACGCATCACCATCATGTAGGTGATGTCTCCCCCACTGCCACTGACGGGCGCACCAGCTCCGTACATGCCTGCCATCTCGTGGTCGTCAGTGACATTGCGATATCGTCCGTTTTGCCGCTGAGCGGCGCGCTGGTGGTCGGCCAGCGTGCCGTTGTACCTCGCCGGGTCGTCGCAGGTGTACTTGTCGACGGCGGCGGGCGTCAGCTGGTCAGCGGTGGCGGCTGACAGGCCGGCGTACTCGGTGTAGCGCTGGGCCGACGGCGACGGGTGACAGCGCAGGTCGCGGGCCGTCTCCTGCTCTCCCACCGCCGGCTCGGCAGCGCCCAGCTCCGACTCGTCAATGGCCGAGATGGAGAAGGTTTCGATGGGAGGCGGCAGCTGGTTGGAGGAGACGGCTGCCTGCAGCAGACGGACAGATCAGTGGCAGCACTACAGCAGCAGACACGACTCCGAGCTACGGGTTGAGACAACAAGGAACATCTAGTACATTAAAAAATGTGAATAACTGGCAATATCCATCCGTCAAAAACTTGGAGAAAATAGTAATTTTTCACAAAAAGGCTCTTGTTTTATTTATGTTTATTTCATTATTAGAGCAAAAGCAAATGCAATGAGGAGTGCTGCGGCTGCGCTAGGCTTCCCTGTCTCTGTCCTGAGGCAGGGAGGGTCGGCACTGACCCTGCCTCACCTGTTGCTGCAGTCGGTGCAGGCCGTCGAAGATGGTCGCCTCGGTACCCTCCAGCTCTTCAATAGCGGTGCTGATAGCCATGGAAAGGAAGGCGTCGTTGTCCACCACCAGGTCCTGCCGTCGCCACACCGCACGTGTCCCGTTTAATCGCACTGCCACTGGCTCGTGCATCGTGGCTAGGGTGTTGGTGATCAGCGCCAGGCTCGGCCCTAAGCTCGTAATCTCTGTTTTGAAATGCGATAATTCGGGAACGGAAACCGATAGAAACATGCGGCTTTGAACCGATTGTAGCTGAGTAGCTGCTCTATCTGGGCCCTGGCAGTTTTAATTGTTAACTCCGATGAGTAAGCCAGAGAAACTTGAAAAGTGTTATTTCCCTTTACAAAAAGCTCGAAAGCGTTGGCACTGCCAAAGAATATTCGGAATTTTCATTGGCAGCAAAGCAAAAAGAAGAAAACTGGTCTTAAAAGATCTCAGAAACGTTGCCAAAAGCCCACCCTCCCCAGTGATCAGCACGCTAGCGGCTGTGCCCAGAGCGGGCCCTGCTGAGGATCTCAGAACCATAGCCCTCCCTGTTACGGTGGGCTGACATCTCAACATCGAGCCCGTTACAAACGGAAAGTACTAATTATAACCGTGCTCTGGCTTAAACTAATAAATGCTAACGCAGAACTAGTATCAAACAAGGGATTTCTCATACGAAACACAACCTCCGAAAACTGGGTGTGCAGTACCATACTCACTAATCAATGATCTGGGCACACACATTGTCACCACTGGAAATTATCATTGCATGTCCAGGCTCACATGTCTTCCGAACTGTAAAATTGGAACCTTTCACTGTGTTAGAGTAAAAGTGGTGGTTATACTGCAGTAGAAAAGGAGCTAACATTTTGAGGCGGGAAAAAGAGTACATTTCCCACAATAACAATAGATGGTCTTTTATCGTAATGGGCCAAACAGTACTGATTTCACCACCTGTTACACGGTCTGTATGGGCGTGCGTGCGATGGGAGGTGGAGGCTGCTGACCACCATGCCACTGGTCCGCACCTGCATGTACTTGTCCTCCATCTGGCTGAACAGCTGCTCGTAGCCGGGCAGTCGGACGCCGACGTCGGCCAGGCTCTGCAGCGTGAAGTAGAGGCAGCGCTCGTTCTCAGCCAGCAGCCGGTGGTGCTGCAGCAGCTGCAGCAGCCGCGTCCGCTCCACCAGCTGCAGCGGCGCGCTCACCAGCAGCTGGCGCAGTTCGTTCTCGCGCGCACCAGCCGCGTGCTGCACCCAGTCCAGAGCGAACGTCACCTGCTGGTCCGGCGACAGCGCCAGGTCCTGTGCCACGGGGAACACAGGTCACCTGCAGGTCCTGTGTCACGGGGAACACAGGTCACCTGCAGGTCCTGTGTCACTGGGAACACAGGTCACTTGCAGGTCCTGTGTCACGGGGAACACAGGTCACTTGCAGGTCCTGTGTGACGGAGAACACGGGTCACTTGCAGGTCCTGTGTGACGGAGAACACGGGTCACCTGCAGGTCCTGTGCCACGGGGAACACAGGTCACCTGCAGGTCCTGTGTCACGGGGAACACAGGTCACCTGCAGGTCCTGTGTCACGGGGAACACGGGCAAGCACCCTGCTGATGATAGGACACCAATGAATGAAAAGCATAACAGGAATACCTGAGGCATGTGAAGAGACGGAAACATTGGTGGTGAAAGCTTCTGTCTCTATATAATATGGTGTAATATGCTTCCGGCAGCTGCTCTGAATCTCCCGCGGGCGGGAGCGGTTCAGCGGCGTGTTCTTGACGCGGCTGCCGCGTCCTCTCCTGCACCAATGCTGCGCGTTGACCACTGCATGGGCCGTGTCAGGCTGCGGTGGTGCTGCGGGCTGCGCCGGCCGTGCGTGGCCCTCTCCGACTAGCGGCTCCGGATGCTGTGCTTCGATGGTGCGGAGTCGCGGGGTGGCACTGTGGTGGCCGCTGGGCGGCGCTGTGGTGGCCGCTGGGTGGCGTTGGTGCGTGGCCGCTGCGTGCCGCTGGGCGGCGCTGATGCCTCGGCGCCGCTAGAGTTGTGCAGCTGATTGACGATGCCCGGGCATTGACCTTGATATGTCGTTAACCACTAACCCCCGGAATTTATTTTATTTTTTTATTTTTCCCTGATCCCGTCTTTTTCTTTTTATGAGCGTTTCCCACATGCAGATTACTTTCTCGGTGCCACCCTCCTGGAGGCGTGACTGGAGTCGTTTCTCCGCGCCCGATGTGGTGTTTCCTGCTTGCGTCTGTACCCCTCGCCCGTTTTTAATCTTCACGGTCGCTTTGTGTATCATCGTTTTTACCCTTCATCTGTCTTTAATCTTCACGTTCGCATTTTGTGTCATTCTGGCTTGTTTCTGTGAATACATGTATGGACGTAAAGGTGCCGGATATAAGCAGCCAATCCTCAAGATCTACCACTCCGGTCAAGGCTTGTGACAACAGTGACCTTTAAGTTTACAAAACCTGCAGTCTCAATCCAACGTCACACTAAGGGTCATTGAGCCAACCAAAGGAGCACAAGGCTCCATACAAGCGCGGTATGAAGATAGATGCTCCCATTATATGCACAGCTTCCGTAATACAAGTACGCACTGGAAAAAAACGAGAAAATAGGCACCAGTAATAAAATCCAGGCGAGGATAAGATGACCCAGCCTGATGGCAGCCGTCCAGCTCACCCTTTCTGTACACACCTTGTCCATGATGAGCTGTTCTACTTTGTTGTGAGGCAGCTGAAGCGCCTCCTGCTGCCGCAGTACCTCGTCCACGTTCGTGCGGATGAAAGCCACTGTGGTGCGCAGCAGCTCTCGCATCTGAAACCTGGGCAGCCGGCGGTCCGTCACCTCCACAGCACGGAACCCACAGCCGGCGGTCCGTCACCTCCACAGCGCGGAACCCACAGCCGGCGGTCCGTTACCTCCACAGCGCGGAACCCACAGCTGGCGGTCCGTCACCTCCACAGCACGGAACCCACAGCCGGCGGTCCGTCACCTCCACAGCGCGGAACCCACAGCCGGAGGTCCGTCACCTCCACAACACGGAACCCACAGTTGGCGGTCCGTCACCTCCACAGCACGGAACCCACAGCCGGCGGTCCGTCACCTCCACAGCACGGAACCCACAGCCGGGGGTCCGTCACCTCTCCCTTCACGGCACGGAACCCACAGCCGGAGGTCCGTCGCCTCCACAGCACGGAACCCACAGCCGGCGGTCCGTCACCTGCACAGCGCGGAACCCACAGTTGGCGGTCCGTCGCCTCCACAGCACGGAACCCACAGCCGGAGGTCCGTCACCTCCACAGCACGGAACCCACAGCCGGGGGTCCGTCACCTCCACAGCCGGCGGTCCGTCACCTCCACGGCACGGAACCCACAGCCGGAGGTCCGTCGCCTCCACAGCACGGAACCCACAGCCGGCGGTCCGTCACCTCCACAGCGCGGAACCCACAGTTGGCGGTCCGTCACCTCCACAGCACGGAACCCACAGCCGGCGGTCCGTTACCTCCACAGCACGGAACCCACAGCCGGAGGTCCGTCACCTCCACAGCATGGAACCCACAGTCGGCGGTCCGTCACCTTCACGGCACGGAACCCACAGCCGGGGGTCCGTCACCTCCACAGCACGGAACCCACAGCCGGCGGTCCGTCGCCTCCACAGCACGGAACCCACAGCCGGAGGTCCGTCACCTCCACAGCACGGAACCCACAGCCGGCGGTCCGTCACCTCCACAGCACGGAACCCACAGCCGGCGGTCCGTCACCTCCACAGCACGGAACCCACAGCCGGCGGTCCGTCACCTCCACAGCACGGAACCCACAGCCGGAGGTCCGTCACCTCCACAGCCGGCGGTCCGTCACCTCCACAGCACGGAACCCACAGCCGGCGGTCCGTCGCCTTCACAGCACGGAACCCACAGCCGGAGGTCCGTCACCTCCACAGCACGGAACCCACAGCCGGCGGTCCGTCACCTCCACAGCACGGAACCCACAGTTGGCGGTCCGTCCATTTCAAAATAGGAATCTCATAACCTCTGGTCCGCCCACTTAAAAATCTCACAGCTTGCGCTTCGTTCACTTCCCAGCACACAATTTATAGCTTCTACTCCGTCCCCTTCGCAGAAAGAAAACCACAACTACCACTCCACCCACTTCAGGATAGAAATCCCACCACAGCTTCCACTCTGTCCACTTTCCAGGACAAAATCCACAGCTTCCACTTCGTCCACCCTACAGCACAAAATCTACCATTTCCACTCCGTCCACTTCACAGCACGAAACCCACTATCACCACTCCACCTTCTTCACAACACAAACTCCACAACTTCCACTCCGTCCACTTCACAGCACGAAACCCACAATCACGACTCCACCTACTTCAAAACACGAAACCCACAACTTCCCTTTCATTCACTTCACAGCACAAATCCCACAACTTTCACCCCGTCCACTTCAAAATACGAAACCCACGGCTTCCATACCGTCCACTTCACAACACAAAATCCACACTTCCACTCCGTCCACTTCACGCCACGAAACCTTCACCCAGCACTGTCGAGTTCTCAGCGCGAGACCCCAACACCAGCACACTCGTCACTCGAATCGGTCCCGCAGGCCCAAAATTTTGTTGTGGGGAATGTAACACCCCAATGTACAGGTGGGTACCACAACTTTCGGAAGCAGACCCTTCTCAGTTAGTTACAAAAATCAAACGTGTGGCATAGTCGCGTTTGCGCAAGGGCAGAATGATCCCCTGTCTCGCGTCCCATGTGCACCGATCAGGACCCTGGGCTACGCTTCAGCCCAGCAGCCGTGGGTTTGTGCCGGGCAGTGACTGACCTGTCTGCGAGCTCCCGGACGGAGAGACAGTTGGCGAGGTCCAGGTAGCGCTCCAGGTACTCGGAGCAGTGGCCGCGCAGCTTCAGCACGTTGAAGTGGTTCGACAGCCGCACCAGCTCCGAGACGTTGTGCTTGTCGATCACCACGTTACCCGTGTAAATGTAGTCCAAAAGACACCTGGATCGCACAAAGGCAAATAGTGAAGGGTATAGGGTAGCCGAAGGGTGGGAATATTCACAAGGCGACACTTTTTTCATGTTTTAGAGGCTAATAATATATCGCAACGGGATACAAAATAATGATTTTTCTATATTTCCCATGTGAACATTTCATAACATGAGCGAAGGTACGATGAGAGACGTGCTTCTCAGGCAGCGTGGCGATGCTAGCATGCAGTCCAACATATGCACTGCGACAGAATTTGTGGAAAACGTCCAAGTGGGCTCCATCGGAACCTCCGGAGTCTAGCGCACCTGAAAATCTCGTGTCCGCCGCAACTTATGGTCAGCTGTTCCTTCACCACACGCTCCTGCTTGAACATGCTTTGAAAGTACTTGCTGCACGAGGCTAGCACATTGCGATGCGCCTCAAACTGTTGGCCCTGCACGTGCAGTATGACGTCACAGAAGCGGCGTTGCTCGCGCTGCAGCCGCAGCGTCTCCAGAATGGCGTGCCCGTGCTGGTTTTCGGTGAAGTTCATTGAGTTGTTGGGCAGCATGTTGGCAGCCGCCATTTTTCCGGTCGGAGGCTTCACAGATTCAGCTGAAACGGGGAAGACAACAGCTGTCACCACGGCCAATGTAGGGCAACGGCCATGAACAGCTGATGCCACTGTGCAGATGCGAAACACATCATGATAGTACAGGATCAGAAGAGCAAAATATTCAAACTTCCATAAAGGCACCAACATAAGCCCAACTTTTCAAGGTATGGAAGCCCAAAACATTGGGAGAATGTTCTTCCCTATTCTATGAAGCACAAATTTGAAGAAAAAGGTATGGGTGTCCAAAGGAAACCAAACATGGCCAAACCGCCTACTTAGGACTTTAAGGGCATCAATATAAATTATAAAATTGACACGTGCAGTTCAGGTGGGTCCTAAAATGACGACCCCCACCCATGTTTTTCCGATTTTTCCGAGATGGCTGAAGAACTGTTCGCGGCAGAAAAGCGCTATTCCGCTATGTTTGAAAGAATTGATGAGCGCGTCGATTGGTGAAATGATTTTGAAAATTGGATGAAATAGTTTGACTTAAAGACTTAATCTTTACATTTGTACATGCTTTTCCCAAATAGTCACAATCGCCCGGTAGCACTATTTTATCTGCATCGTGCACCAAACGGTGAGATCATAACGTCATATAATCGGGATAATTGTTAAGGTCACCAAACATAAGAGCCAAAGGTCAAGGTCAAAGGTACATGACAAAGTTATGTAAACATTTAAAATTCATTGACCCCGTGCTTCGCGTCAGATGACGTCATCCGGCATGATGCATACCATACTATGATGTCATACAGTAATAGGCAACAAATCCTCTACAAAGTTTAGCAAGGTTTTGTATCAAGGAAAGAAACCAAGTTTAGTATACATAGACTTCAGCAAAATGTAATACTGGTATTAAGTGGTCACTTACGTGTCGAAGTTCTCTACCATGGTTGAACAGAGGTGTATCGGTAGCGCTATCGGTTAGCCCATGCACTCGGCTCTGCTTATGACATTATGTATGTGCAGGGTATTGTGGTTTCGAGCCCATCCTGAGGCAGGATTTGGCGCCCTGCCCTATCTCAAGTCTAGTTCATTCCCCTTCCCCCTTCGGCGCCATATGACCTTAGCAGTTGGTGCGTCGTTAAACCTAAAAATAGGTTGAACAGCTGATAAAGGAGATGGAAAGACAGCACTGTGCAGCAAGGGGGTAAGGAAGACCCCATATTGAATTTGTAGACACTTGGGGAAATGAGAGAGGTATAACTGCACCCTGCAGGTAGGGATTGATGCATTTTCTCACAGGTTTATTAAATATGTGTGCAATTGTATTGGTGCAATATGCCAATATACCATATGTGCGTAAATTTATTACAGCTGGTGGTGCAAACTAGTGCAATAATTATAGATGGCTGGTGAATCCTGTCTGACTTGTTGCCATAGTTTGCAGACTGGTCTGCTCCTTTGATTACTGTTTGTGATGTTTTTTAGACCAGTTGCTTGGCATAAGTATCTAAACTTCCATCTTTCAGTGAGGGAAAATGTGGTCACAGATCCTAAAAATAATGTTCCCAAAAATGGAAACAATGATCCTTAATTGAAAAGGCCTGTTCCAAAATTGGAAAGTCACGTTCCCAAAAATGGGAACTCTTAGGCCCTTTTTCAGAAAGCCCCCATGTCAAAAAAATGAAAAGCCTTCTGAATGGTCGATTTACACTCAATGTAAAGTTTTGGGAGAAGTTCTACTTTGTAGCCATGACAATACAAGAAAGTTGGGGGGGCCATGCACCGCACGATACATCTGAGACCATTCAAGAACACAAGCCGAGTAAAAAGCAAAAGCCTCGGAATAGTGACATTGGGAGAGTGAAGGAAGTATAGGAAGCGTCGAGAGACGTGATACTGACGAGACTGCGAGTTGGCGAGAGAGACGCGATACCGTGCTAGGTTGTGACCTCCGAAGCAAACCAGTTCGGGTGGCGAAGCAAATAACGCGGCGACGACGAGTCCGCAGCAGCGGGAGGGGGAGAGTGCGGGCAAGCTTGCTGGGGAGCTAAGGGGCACGCTTCACGCAAAGCAACGGATTTAAGATTCTGACGTGGCCGGCCGGTGGGAACGCGGGAGCAGGCCGATACCAGCGAGGGGGACGCTGTTGGAGTTCCAGGACGGAAAAATGGGGAGAACAAGGATATTCAGGCTTAACACATACTGGAACATATCAATATCCATAAGCCCATGAGTTATGGCTGAGTTGCATTGAGATCAATCAGTAGAACAGAGTAGGACATGTTGTATTTTTAACCTAAGTAAATAAGAAGCTGCACAAATGGCGAAAAGAGAAGGCAGAGAATAGAACAGATATTTTCATTACAGGTGAGTGCCATCTTGTACCGACAACTGTATTATCATGTCATTGTTGCATAACCATCAGTGTTGGTGACAAACATTAGGTCTCAGATTGTACACTAGTTTTGCACAGTTAAATAAATGGTCATGAATTTGCTGAGGCCTAACAGCTAAGACTCAAAGTTAACAAAATGATGACTAGTGCCACCTATACTCCAACAGCAATCCGCAGTTGTGGATGACACCACCACAGGCCGCAACCAGCGCCCCCACAACCCAGCCCAGACAACTGCTCTCTCCCCCTCCCACTGAAAGCAGTTAGTGAGTGACATTACAGGTAGTAGGCAGCAAAATACCGGAGTAGAAGTTTTGACAATTAAGATTTAACTAAGATATAAATTAAGACATCTAATTTTAAACTCTAGGTACCTTAAAAGTTTGTTCAAAGTCTACAATATCATTTCATGGGAAAATACTGACAGAAGTCACTGCATTAGAGCGATCTTTTATAACTTGAATTGGGTTCATTGTTGTAGTTTTGTGGAAGAAATCATGCAAAATACTGGTAGGAAACCAAATTAGCATCCCATAAATTGTCTTAAAAATATCATTTTTCACAAAACCAGTGCTGCCAGACACATGGCCAGAGGGGCTGATGCCTTAATAAACCTGCAATTTCTGTAGAAAACTTTATGAAATAATGCTGAAAATTAGTAATTGGGCATTTATTACATTCTATTCCACTGCGTGGCATCAAATAATACTCAATTATTAGTGTCCTACCTTCAAGCAATGTGAATTCTGGGAAAATAAGGAAGAAGTGTGCAGCTTCCAGAGCTTGAGCTGCAAGAATTCTATGGGTTAGGTTACAGCTAAAAGGATATAAATGATCAGTAAAACCCTAACTAATCAAAGAAAGCTATAATTATGAAGGATTGACCAGTTTTTGTAATAGTCTGTTTTTAATTTGATGAAGCCATAGAAAATACAGCAATAACATAGCATCAAAGCAGTGACCCAAAACAGGTTTTGCGCTAGGGTGTTGAGTGGAAAATTCAGCTCGGAATTTATGGCGAGTGAGTGGAAAATTCCCCTCAAAATGTATGGCGGAGTAAAAATTTTCCAATTTGGGTTCTCAGGTGGTAAACTCTCAAAGCCCTTGTTTGAACTGAGGGATGGATATTTCCTTTAATTTTCTCAAAGTAAATATTTTTAAATCATCCCCAAGCAGAATTGTTTGACCATTACCATGTGAAAAATTTGGGTTAAGCAGGTAAATCTTTACTAACTGAAACCCCCTGATGCAGTCTCCAATTATTTTTTAAGGAATTGGTGAATTGCCACAAATAAAACACTTTTTGGGGGCCTCTGAGACCAACCTTTGGGGGAAAGAACTCTGGGAGCCACCAAGACTAACATTTTTAGGATGAAGATCAACTCTTGGGGGCTTCCCTAGACCAACTCTTGTGCCCTCCTCTCCTCTCCCACACAACCAGCTCTAAAGGGCCCCTGAGACGAAATATCGGGGCCCCCTTAGACCAACTCTGCAGAAAGGGCCTCCGAGACCGGCAGGTAATGAAAACTGAAAAGGGATTTTTTCATGCAATACCTAGTGCCAAAATTAATTATCTAAGATACACTGTACAGTTTTTCTGTACGGGACAACGCCCTCCTATGCCTATACCTATAGTTATCAGAATTTTAGAGGCCACTCCTGACCTCAATCACTGCACCTCGCATACACCTATGCTAGGGCCCAGTAGAGCCTTGGTTTACACTTAACTAACCCAGACGAAACTACAAACTTTCTATATGGCAATAAACTCTTCCAGACTCTTGCTAAGAGGTTCTTTTCTTTACCTGTCAATTCCACTGCTCCTCTTCACATATATACTCACCTTCATATGAATATGCTGCTTTCTATCAATCTAATCGTCGAAGCTACAACATTTGTGTTCTTCCCCGTTGTTGTTGTTGTCTTCGCCCCTCACATTGTGTGTTGCTGTTTCTTGTTCTTTTTGTTGGGGTTAGTTCTGCCGGCAGAACGCATACTAGTATGCCGCACGCATGCGCAGTACGGTATCATGAGTACAAGATACCGTACTGCGCATGTGTGCGGCATACTAGTATGCGTTCTGCACGACAGAATAACCATGGATAACTGTACTGGATGAGCAACTCTCTCAAATCCCCATTGTTATCGGCGACAGCGCCGCCGCCACTGCCACCTAGCGGCCGTCCGGGTGGCAGATAGGACGGGGCGTGACCGAAGCAGTGCCGGTAATAGAGAAGAAACCGCACGTCACCCTTTCCTTATCATTTTGTGACTATTTATAAAGGTCAGCGAGAGGATGGTGACAATTAAATGTTTTTTTTTAAACAATCACGGGCATATTGCTTCGTTAAATCGGAACGCAACCCGTAACACCTGCACTGTAGGAGGGGAGGGGTTGGTAGGCATCCCCTATGACCTAGGAAACCAAGCTCAGGAAAGATCGCGTTGGGGGGGTGCGGACCATAATGTTCTTGCCTTCATCCTATTTTCATTGACCTAGGTGATGATCTTCAAGGTCAAACGAGGTAATTCAAGACAAGTCTTGACTGTGCTGGGTAGCCCTTGGGGAATGCAATGATCATGCCATCTGCAGTGCAACAAGGGCGCCACTTTTAAATGGCAATACCTACTAGGTGGGCGCTAAAATCCTACCGGTGCATAGGCGGATCCAGGGGCAAGGGGGACGTGCCCCCTATCGACCCCTCGGCGCCCCCTGAAATGGTCACGGCGCCCCCTGAAAGGTCGATGGCGCCCCCTGAAAGGTCGCTTCCATTTTCGAACCCTGAGGGGGAGGGCTGGAAAGCGAAATTTCAGGGGAGCGCCGTGACTATTTCATGAGATGCCGAGTCGATCGGAAGGCACTTTGCCCCCCCTCCTTCTCCCCACCTGGATCCATTGGCAGATGCAAGGGGATTCCGACCATGGCCTCTCCCTCCAAAGCGCTGGTGTGGTGGGGTAAACTAGCTTTTGGTCCCCCTAACGCCGGAGAAATATTTGGAAGGTGTTTACACTAGGTCTGTAGAGCAAAAAAATCGCTCCCATCCCCCTCAGAAGAGCGATCATCGAAAGGTAGCTTATACTAGGTCTATTGAGCACCCGTATTGCACGTCGCCCATGGAGAGAGCAGAAATGGGTTTGCACCCCCAAAACTCGGGACTAAGTCCGCCCCTGCCCGGATTCGCGTATGGCCGAAGGTCGATGGCGGAGAACCTGCACTCACTGGATCCGCGCATGCTACTTACAGATCCCCACTTCCCAAACCATGGCACGGGAGCAAACAGATCCAGAACAAACAATCGTTTCGTTTCATTACATTTGCCAATTGGCCTGGAGGAAGTCATCACAGGTCACCAGTGTCAAAAACAGTATTTCTACGATAATTTTTTAACCTAATCAAGCTCGAGCGCTGAATTGAACGGCATCGTATATTGCTGATCATTGGCTTTCACTTGATATACAAGTTACTTTTGTGACGGTGACGAAATGCTGCCCTCATTCCAAACTTGAAAGAATTTCCCGCACCTAGGGTTTAACCCTCGCCCCACCGGGGGCCATCGATGGCCCCCCTAAGGTTGTTCCGGGATAGCAGAAAAACGAAGAGGCGCAGCATCGCGGTTGAGGGTTCTACCTCTCACTGCATCATTTTGCCACCATCCCTGAAATTTTTTACCCCGGGTCACCCAAGGTCAGGTCACCAGACGAGGTCAACGAAGGTCACTTCACTTCAACTTTAGAGCTCTGCAAGAGCTACATTTCGAAGTCGATCGATTTGAAACTTCCTACACTTTATGGCCCCTCCAGGGTCTAAAAGGTGTATATCCGGGATTTTTCGATTTCGTGCCCTGAGTTCAGGTCACGAGGTGACCTCTCCCATTGAAAAAGCATGGGGAAAAGCTGTCTTATGATCTAAAAGTCACAAAAGCGATTGAAAATGCTCAGCTTGGTCAGAAAAGCGTTCTTGGACACCCTTTCACGGATTCCAGGGGCCATATTTGCCCTTTGACCTCTCCAAGGTCATCCAAGGTCAGCAGGGTTCAAAAACAGTATTTTGCAATAACTTTTGACCTAATTAAGCTAGAGCGCTGAAACAAACACCATCGTGTTTGTCTCGTCATTGGCTTTCATTTGATATACGGCAAGGTCACTTTCTGACCTTCCGTGACCTCAGGTCATCTTAGGTCACGAGGTAACCTCTGGAGGTCAAACCACTGGCGGGAGGTCTTTACGTTTCACATAGCGGAAAAAGTAATTTTCTAAAGAAATTTTCTAAAGAAATTTTCTATCAAATGTACTTTACCAGACCTCAATAGCTCTAATGGCATAAGAGTTATGGTCAGTTTGCTTAAGCATTGCATATTTGAGTGAAAATAGCCGATCTTGACCTAATTTGACCTCTGGAGGTCAAACCATTGACCTGAGCACTAAAACATGTGAAGTAATTTCTTACTGAATTCACGCGAGCTTGCTATTGCAGTTTGCAGATTTGCGCTAACGCCCATATTTTCAGAGTTAGAGGGGGGCCATCGATGGCCCCCGGTGGGGCGAAGGTGGCGCTGGACCCCGGTGGGGCGCGGGTTAAGACAGCGATCACGTTCCAGGTGGCGCCCTCGCCATTTTAGAGGGCGCTGATGGTCTGTGGTATAGGCGGCGCGTGTCCGCCGGCATACGCATAATACACATCCGTCAATACCCTGGAAATGCACATCAACATAACGAAGTCTTAGCGTCCCATCCCCCACGCTGATTAGACCGATTAGTGTTTCACTTTACAGCTAGGCAGTCTGCATTCTGTATTTCTTACCTATCTGGCAGCTTATCCCACAGTAGTCGATTAGCGAGGTTTGAGACGAGAAGGTCCTATCTATATGCGGCCGGCACACGAAAACACGAAAGCTTAGTGTCATACTGCTTGGAAGCCCCCAGTCGCTGTGAGCGCCCAATAACTCGACCCCTTCACCTTTAACCGTCCGGTATAGTCCCTTATATAAGTTTGCGCGTAAGCGATTTGGAGGGATGTTCGGGAGAGAGCGATCGCGCGGAGTTCCGCGCCGGCGGAGGTTAGCGCGTATCATCTGGGGCAATCTGAGGCGGCGGTGAATGCCTCTGGCAACCATAGTAAATAGGCGCTAAGGCTAAAATTCCCATAGAATACGGTGCTTTTCTCGCCGTAGTAAACTCACCGTCATAGGTTACAGCCTGCTGACTGCTGTACGGTGTCGGATTTCCTGGCCGACTATGGGGGAGGGGATGAGAGGAAGACACGGCCCTGCGCTGGGAGGTGAGGTGACGATAAAAGTGCTCGGATAGGATAAAGGGAAAAACCTTATCCGTAAACGACAATTTATAAGTGGGATTTCCAAATAAATGAGGCATACATGTGAAACCGATATGATTTGGCTTACTCCGAATGCGTTTTTATGTTAAGCCTAACTCAAGTCAATTTATCTGGGCAGGACACGGGCTTCACGAAACACACTTTTTCCTCGTTGTACTACGGTGTCATTGGTTTAGTCGGAGCACTGGGGAGAGATGAGCCGGGCTGGCTCCAAAAAGCCTGGCTCGGGGAGTGCATTTAGTGCCGCTTTTGCATTCCGCCTATGAATTTGGCCCCATTTTCCTTATCTTTCTGCCTTTCAAACAGCACCAGATATTTAAGAATCCTCACGCTCACAGTTCAGGGAGAACTGCTCGATCCCTGGCGTTCCAGCCTCGACGCGACCGCTCGGGGACGGTGAGTAGTACGAAACGTGAGATACGTCCTGGGGCGAACAACATTGTTTATTGGAGGGCAGTTAGCATTACGGCTGGTGATCCACTGCCACAGCTGCAGTGATCTACGCTTCTATTTGCCTGTGTCTCTTCTGAGGATTTCCCTGTGAGATGTCGGGAGTTTGTGGGCCTCGATTATTATCATAAATACATGTTTTGTCGAACGCAAGCCATATAACTTGGATTCACTGACATTTCCGATCTTTTTGTTACTTTAAAAGAATCATACAGGCTTCCGCGCTGTCTTCCGCGCTGTTGAGAAGACGCGGAAAGTTAGCGCGTAAGACGGCGAGTTACGACACTACTTCCGCCACAACTTAGCTGCGCGCCGATGGATCCCTCCAAAAGCCCCTGCGCGCTAACTTACGCCCCCGCGCAGCTGCGCGCTGTCTACCGCGCGTCCGGATCCCCCAGCCACTGACTGTTAAAGACTGGTTTTAATCACGCCAATGCACGCGCGTAAATAGGGCGATAACAAGGGAGATAACATGCACAGCACTTCGCCGAAAGCGAGGCAGCACACACACAACAACCACAAACGTAATTCACATCTGACGATGGGAGGCGTCAGCCTTGGCGGTGGACTCAGGGATATTGAATTATATACACACGGATCCTGCGCAAACTTCTGGGCCGTTAGATCCTGTTCCGGTACCTGGGTGAAAATAACAGCGAACAGTTGCTTGACATATAAATATAGAAATGGTGTTACTATTCAATATACAAGTCATAGTAACACATCACTCATGCTCCATGCTGACACACAGCGTGAAGAAAATTTAACCGAATGATCTCGTCCATGTCCTTCCGCCGAAGAGTCTGTTTCGGTCGCTCGGCGTGTCCGTCTGTGAGAGTCGGTCTGTTTATCTGATAGTGACGCCCCACTTAGTTGTACGCACGCATACCCCTCGGCACGACCGCCTCCTGCCAGGGAACAGAACCCCCTCTGGGAAGTTAAAGAATTCTGCCAAGCGGTCGCGCACCCTCCCAGCATGGTGCGAAAAACTGTTGGCACCGAGGCGTCCAGGTGCACACAGGCCACCCTGCTGCCGGTTAACCCCTTCCTCTGGAAGGACGTAGGCACGATCATTCGAGGCACCGTCCCGGCGGCGTAAAGAGTACCATGGAAAAATTGGTTGAAATATAACGGGCCATGGTGAACTTGCCTGGACGGTTTGTCCTGGAATGGCCCTTACATTACAGTTACCAAAACTTATTGGCATGTGCTCACTGATGTGAAAATGCACCAACCTCATACAAAAAGGAAGAATTCGACGTTCAAGACAGATCAATGATACACACTAATTTACAGTGTGTCATCAAACAACTACTAAGGAAGAAAACGTAAGCATGAAGACCATGCAGGCATGCAAGAACAGCTGTACATGCAACATGCAATACATGCATAAAATGTATGTGGTGAAAGTAGGGTTACGTCAGGCAGCAATGCCAACATAGTATTAGTAAAAAATGAATTTAGTAAGAACAGATTCAGTGAGGCGTAAGTAGCTGAAATTCATTTATCAAATTCAAATGTCGCTGAAATTTAGGGACATAACTGTTGGCCAGGTGCAATGTTAAGGATGGGACAATGAGCCATTGGAAAAAAACATGATAGTAAAATTGTGGACTTCTGTAGCGATGATGTTAATTATTTTACTAATTTGGATCAGTTTAGGTAACAAAGATTATTTTCTTGAGTTTAACCATAGGGTTGTTTTTCTGACATTGAAGGGAATGTGGATCCATTGTAACATTATTTTAACTCAGACAGCCAAGTTGTAAAGCATGCCAGAAAACCTGGTACTCTATATATCATTTGTCTTCAAACCCAAAATTTCAGTAGAGAAAAGCTAAAAACTACCTGAAATGCACCTGTAACCTTAGCAGCAAGCCACAGTTGTCAGCTGTTGGTATGATGACATATGCTGATGTCACTGTGAGCATCACCCAATCAAAGCCCTTGAAGTCTATTGAATATGGCCGGGGAAGCCAGCAAGTGTTGGGATAAGGTGACCCGGGATGGCATTGCACGAGCGATCCAGGCTAGCATTGATGACGCTGGCCGATCACTCATGAGCGTGCGCTGGCTCCCAGGCCTCATGAGGCAGGAAGAGCGCTACATAGCCCCGCGTAACTTCTGGCCGGCAAGTAGGTATAGTGTGATAAGGAGGCTGGCCACTCTAACAAGATTAAAGCTGCTCACGGGGCATTCATGGCTCGCACTGAGTAACATCAGGAAGCATAGCGGCCAGGACCCGATCTGCCCTCTCTGTCGGAGTGCCTGGGAAACTATGGAGCACCTCTTATTCGAATGTGAAGAGCTGACGGAAGAGCGCAGGTGGGCGCAATATCGGTATGGAGTGACACTGAGGAGGAGTATGACGGCGGAGAGTCTCATCGTGAGCACAAATGACGGAGAGAGTCTTATGATACACTGCATTTACACAGCAAGGGTGCGGAAGGAATTAGCGGAAACCCAGTCATAAGCGGTCCTTCCTCGAACCTTCCTTCCCCTGACGCATGGCATGCTGTGGTGTATGTTTCGTTAAGGCCGTCAAAGTGTTGACGTTGCATCCAAGGGATGGAGCCGACCACCCAAGTATCAAGTAAGTAAGTATGGTACTGGTTGCCAGATCATGGCATTATCCACAGACAGATATATCTTTCCCTAGAAGATGATTGAAAAATCAAAATATAGAGCTTATTGTACATTTTTCAGACAAATTATGCCTGCTTCCATGATTTTCAGCTAAAAATTACCCTAATTACACTACATTCTAGGATTCAACCAAGGTGCCACATTCCCTTTAACTGAGAGTACATGCCACATTTGAAGTACCTGTGCTGGGACTTAATAGCAATCATTTTGTTTTTTGGTTGAATTTCAGTATCGCTCCAAGTTTCCCAAAATGATGATCAAGCCGAGTATGCAAAATCTCATTTTTCTGTTGCAACTGAGGTGCTTACAGCATACACCAGAATGTGACTAAATAATTTCGATAGTTGTGATGTATGGAAGGAATCAAACTGCCTTTATACTATAAGTACTTGGAAATGAACAAGTTGGAGCAGTATCTTTTAAATGGCCATGTCATCATTCTGCATACATGAACCAAATTGGAAAAGAACTCTACAGCACAGCACCAGTCTGCCAAGTAAGGCAAGAGCCCAAACAAGTCACAATTGTGGCATTCAATTAAGTATATACCTATCTATCCTTGGTCCCACTACCCCGTGGCCGCAGCGCAACAGGGCATGGAGGAGGACCAGACATTCCCGACAATATATAGTTTAATGGCGGTTCTCTGACCGAATTCACCCACCAAATTACCAAACCACGTTTCTTAAAATAACTACACGTATTCAATACATTCTAAACAGCCCAATATAACACAGCTATTCACGTTTTCAACGCGAGACGCACACTCACCGTCAATACTCCACACGTTAAAAATGGCGACGCTCCGGCCGCTGTCCTATCTGCCACAAAGTCTGCCACCATGGCGCTAGTGTCGCACACTCTATTTGGCCCCGGCCGCCGCTGTCGCCCGTGAGGGGCGAGTTGCCCGTCCAGTACAGTAGTCCATGGAATAACACAGCTCTTTAGATGCCGTTTTAGGATCTTGCGCTTACCAGATTGCCTCATGAAAAAAGTGTAAGAGATCCGCTAGAATCAAATCCTCTAGAAACTCTCTGGAAAATTATCTAGACTGGAAAGGCCCTAAAATGTCTCGCATGTATGAAGTGCTAAATCTCCGGTGATCGAAAGTGAACCGGGACGTGAACTCTGAAGATTGGTCACCTGAATATCATCGGCGCTGCGACTGTGTAAATCAATTGTGTTGGTGGGAGGAAGGGAAGGGCCCGGACCCTCCTGCCCGTCCCCTGGAGCGAGCGGCTTGTTTGGGGATGCGGATTGCTTATGGCGGTGCCGATCATAGGCGGATCCAGGATTGCCGATCGGGGGGGCACCTTCCCGGGGGCGCCATCCGGACCGGGGGGCGCCATCCGGACCAGGGGGGCGCCACTTATGACCGGCAAAAGCTATCAGGTGGGCGCCAAATCCTATCGGTGGGCGCCGACTTTCGCATCCTGGGGGAAGCGACATTTCAGGGGGCGCCATCGACCTTTCAGGGGGCGCCGAGGGTCGATCGGGGGGGCACGTGCCCCCTTGCCCCCCCTGGATCCGCCTATGGTGCCGATAAACCGCGGGCGTGGAGCCTGTATCTCCACTGCCCTTGTCCACGTGACTTAACCCTCTACATCGCCATTCGGCCATGTAAACCACTTATTCTATCTCGTGGCGGCTACTTGGGAGGGTATCGCTGTGACATGTGTTCCTATCTGCTGGTTACAGCGTATTTGGTCTCAGTGCCGCTGCACCTCGAAATATGTGTAATGCGGGAATGTGTTGAAGCAGTGGGTGCTGGGTTGCGGATGGTCCTGCAGGCGGCGACGTCTGCGATCTTGCTGTTACTGATTGTGAATTTACGAGGCATCCTGAATGGAGACTGAATCCTGAGGATTCCATTGTGCAAACTCATCCAGGTAGCTTGGAATGAGTCCAACCGTGCTGCTGGTAGACCCACCTGCTGCCGTTGCATCGGTGCTTTATGTTCTGCCCGGGATGGGTGGGAGGGGGGGTTGGATGGGGGTGTGCTCCCGTGGGTACTGAGCTGATAGTTTTTTCCAAAATGTATGTACAGCAATCTAGGTGGGAAGAGTGTTTGACGAACTGTGGGCGGCGCTCGGCGACGTATTCATCACTGCGTTCTGTGTTGTATTCATCGTATCGCCACGCACCCAGGGAATGTGGCACCTTGGTCGAATCCTGGAATTTAGTGAAATTAGGCGTACTTTTAGCCAAAAATAATGAAACCACTCATGATTTCTCTGGAAAATTTACAATAAGCTCAATATTTGGTTTTTAAAAATACTCCTCTAGAAAAATAAATAAATATCAGCTTGTGGATGATGTCACGATCTGGCAACCACTACCATACTTGAAAGGTTTCAGGGGCTTCGATTGGCTGATGCTCATCGTGACGTCAGCATATGTCGTTACACCAGCTGCTCACAACAATGGCCGCCCGGCGACGGACTGATGGGGGCTGGTGTCAGGTAGGTTTTAGCTTTTTTCTACGGAAATACCGAGTTCCAAGACAAATGAAATATGGAGTGCCGGGTTTTCCGACTTGCTTTACACTTGGCTATCTCAGTTAAAATCACGTTGTGAAGGTGCCACATTCCCTTTAACACGCGCATTGACAGGGGGCAACCCGCCCCCTCGGATTTGTTGGAGATAGCGTAAAAACGGCAGCGCGTAGCACCACTGTACTTGGCATACCTTTTCTCTGATCATTTTTACAACTGTTGTCAAATATTTAAGTTTAGGTCATTTCACGTCAGGTCACCAGTACAGGCAGGGGCGTAGCCAAGGGGGGCGGCAGGGACAGCCGCCCCCCTCTGAGGGGCCCGAAGGGCCCCCTGAGGACACCGGCCGCACAAAGCGCGGCTCGCCAAGTTTGAAATTTTATGCCAGATAGGGCCCTCTTAAACCCTCTACAGCACTCTATTCTGTAACAAGCAGGGCCCTTTCTACCCATCAGGGCCCTTTTGGCGCTGCTGTAGGGGCCCTTTTCGGGGCGCCGCCCCTCCCTGAGTGAAATTCTGGCTACGCCCTTAAGTACAGGTAAAGTGACCTGACCTCAATTGAAGTTTAACATATCATAAGCCAGAACAGGATGAACATATCCGATTGAAACTCATGACATAATGGGTCCACTGAGTTCTCCAGTGGCGAATCCAGGGGGGCAAAAAGGCAATTGCCCCCAAACGGAAAAGCTCGGGGCAAAACTATGTTTTTGCCCCCAAAGCGATCGACCTCCTTTTTCCCCGACTCATTTTAAGTTTATAGGCAACATTTTGGTGCTTTAACTCTCAACTTCTAACGGAACCAGTTAAGTTCAGTGAAAATATCGGGCTTTGGATAGGAAAAAAGGATCTTGAGCTCATATTTTTCAGCCCGTGACGTTTTTTTGCTTCTTGCCTCAAACACCCGTACCGGGAAGTCATATTTTAGCGCAGTTGCGCGACGTTTTTTTTTTGCTTTTCGACTTTGGTTTGCCCCTCCCAAACCGACCGGCTAGATCCGCCACTGGAGTTCTCTAAAATGTGTTCCGGTAATTTTTATATCGATGACCTAAGGTCAGGTACGAGCCATGGCCTCTCAAATGGGAATACATGTGAAAACGGTTTTAATTAATAATTTACCCCCGTCAATGCGCGTGTTAACACCCTTCCCTCCCCACGATCTCGAGAACCACGCTGGGTAACGAAAAACGGCAAGCCGTGTTGGATAGCCCATTCAAATGTCTATAGAAAGAATTTGAACCATTTTTCAGTTCACCTTTAAGGTCACCAGAGTTCAAGATATGCCATCATAGTGGTAAAATGTAAATGAAGGTTTTCAGTCATTACATCTGAACTAGTCAAGATAGAGCAAAACTATGTATACAATTAGAATCCTCGCAGCAATCCGAGTGGAAGATGTATAATATGACCTTGCTAAGTCAAATCAGTTCAAATCTAAGATTTGATCTGAACTGAGGTTATGTCAAGGTCAGATTAGGTCAAAATTTATATCACTGGAAGTGCATGAATGTGGCAAATCTAATTCCGTTATCACGCGCCCCGCTGGGGTGTCTGGCATGACGCGCCCCGCTAGGGGGCGTATTTTGCCCACCTCCGTAACTCATTTCCCAGGAAGGGAAAGACAAATTACGGATGGCAATTGAAAGCTCTTGACGAGATTAAGATAATTTATTCGGACTACTTTTATGTCAGGTCAATATTGAGGTCAGCAAAGGTCAAGAAAGGTTCCTAGGCCTACAACAGGGAAGTGTACGTTTCCCCTCTAGATTTTTACTGAGCGGAGCTAAAGAAAATATTTTTGTGTCATTGGGCTCCTCTCATCGTGGCTCTTCGAATTATGTACCTATAATATGGCTTTGCTAAGTCAAATTGTGAAAATGACCTGACATCGAGCTAGGTCAGGGTCGCAGGGTGACTTGGCATGGTCATTGGTCATGTTGCGTATCAGTAGAATTCCTGTGACAGGATAAGCACAATGTAAGCAAAATGAAAGCTTTATCTTAATTCAGTGGGAAAGTATTCGCAAAATAATCGCTGCATTTTCCCATAACCTCACATGACCTTTGAGAGGTCAGATGGTCAAAAACTCAACTTTAGGTTCAATATTGCGGTGAAAATACACGGTCTGAGTATTTCCAATTCTATATATCCAGTATTTACTGAACACGAGCCCTTTCTATTTTTCACCAGACTCATAATTGAGTGATCAAAAAATTGAACCCACCTGCGGTCGGCAATATCAAAATTCCGAGATCGCAAAATTGTAAACCCCTAATGACCCCATCATATCATGAAAGCTTGAGACTGATCGGTTGGCTGATGCTCCTTGGGTGCCGCTTCAAACTCGTGGTTTTGGGTTTTGAGGCTGGGTCACCTGATCTTGAATAGTTCCTTGACCTGATATGACCTGACTTAAGCAATTCGGTCAAATGCGTCGAATTGATCAGGGATAAAATACTGTAAGTCTTGTTGCTCTGCGTCTCTTCGTGTATGTGTTATCTGGGGAAAACCAGTAGGGGAGGGAAAATTCCCCACCTCCCAGCGGGGTGCGTGTAAAAATAAACGCTCTATCACCGTCCATTGCTAAGTTATTAGGTGTATTTCCAATGGAGAGGTCATGGCTTGTACCGTCATTGATAAAAAATATCGTATATATTTTGGAGAACTCGGTGGGTCCGCCCCGCTGGGCCTCCGAGCCACCTTTGCCCCATGGTGGGGGAGTTTCAAACAGCCCCCTCGAACTCAGCTTCTATGCGGGATAGCGAAAAAACGCGAAGGCTGGTGGATAGCACATACAAAATTCATGATGAAACTGAATCAGTCACTTTTTGGCTCAGATCGATAGTGAGGTCATGATAGGTCAATGAAGGTTCCATGTTAGAGTAAAGTGTTGGGCTCTAACGTCTCACAGAGTTGGGTTAGAATTAATTGTTAGGCACCATTTGCTTCCTCTTGTTACAACAAATCGAGCGATGTATAATATGAATATACTGGGTCAAAACATAAGAATGTTGTGACCTGAGGTAAGGTCAAGATCATTAGCTGAACTAGCAAAGTCGATATGCGTATTAATAGACTCGCAATAGCAATCCAAACGTGATTTAATCAAAATAGATAAATAAGGTAAATATTGTAATTTACCAAAAGGAAAGATCATAGTCAAGGCAAGGTCTAAATCAAGGCAAGGTCTAAATCATGGGACTTGTCACGGAGACCCCGACTCCACCACCCGAAAGAGCAACTCCCGCGATGAAGGGTTAATTAAGAACCTAAAGTTTAACGTCCCACAGAGCACAGGGACGGCCGCCCTGCTCAAGTCAACAAGCCTAAACTTAAAACTAAAGAAATTTATTTTTGGGCCTCTACAGAAATAGAGCCTTTTTCGGTCAATTCCCATCCTCCCCATGTAGGAGTGTGACCCAGAATATCACTTTTTTCGGCTGTGCAAGCTTGCCGGTTGACACTGCATTATCCTTTGAGTTAACACGCGCATTGACGGGGGGCGGGTACCCGCCCCCCTCGGGTTTTTCGGAGATAGCAGAAAAACGGCGGCGCGTAGCGCCGCCGTACTTGGTATACCTTTTCCTTCATCATTTTTACAACTTCTGTGAAAATTTTGAGGTTAGGTCATCTCAGGTCAGGTCACCATTACAGGTCAAGTGACCCGACCTCAAAAAAAGTTTAAGATAGCATAAGTCGGAGCAGGGTGAACTTATCCGATTGAAACTCATATCACATAATGGCCCCACCGAGTTCTCTAAAATATGTTCCGGTATTTTTGATATCGATGACCTAAGGTCAGGTACGAGGCATGACCTCTCCATTGGAAATACATGGGAAAAATGGTTTTTACGGAGTAACTCAGTAACGGATCGTGATAGAGCATTTATTTTAGCTGCATTAGACTCGCCTGGGCTTTGCGGTTCTAATGATATGCATTTTATATAATTTGACCCTGACCTGACCTCAGGTCAGGTCAAATCCTTGATTTGACCTAGCAAGGTCAAATTATATATCATTCGATTCGGCTTGCTAAGAGGATTCATATAGTTTAAGTCGTTTTGCTCTATCTTTACTTGTTCAGATGTAATGCCCGAAAAACTGAATCTTACATGTTATCCCTATGACGGGCATGTTTTGACCTCTCGTGACCTTAAATGTGACCTGACAAAAAAATGGTTGAAATGTTTTCGATGGAGAAGTGGATGGGCAGCCCAACGCCGTTTACCGTTTTTCGCTACCTACCGTGGTTCTCGAGATCTTAGGGGGGCGGGTACCCGCCCCCCCCGTCAATGCGAAGGTGGCTCAGACCCCGTCAATGCGCGTGTTAACACACATACATACATACATACATACATACATACATATATATATATATATATATATATATATATATATTAGGGTGCGCGTTAAAACGCTTTTTTCGAAATCGAAACTTTTTTCACACGGTTTTAGACGGTAGACACAAATATAAGGACAACCCTGCAAAAAAATCCTCATTTTCTTGAACTTAAGCAACGGATTTTCACTTTTTAACCCTCCCCAAGTGGGGCAGAAGGGTGCTGACTAACCCCCTACAGATTTTTCGTCGTCGCGGGGAAATGGCGGCGCCAAGCGCCACCGTACTTGGCACAGCTTATCATTAATTAATTCTACAGCTTCCCCCCCAATTTTAGTTCGGGTCATCTCGGGTCAGGTCACTAGGCCAGCTCAAGTGACCTCACTTAAAGAATGTTTGGGATTTCATAACTTGGAGTACGGTTAATCTATCAATGTGAAACCTTTTTCATATAATGGGCTCACCGGGGTCAACAATCCATGTTTAATATTTTGCATATTGTTGACCTAAGGTCAGGTACGAGTCATGACCTCTCCATTGAAAATGCACGGGGAAAGTGCAAATTCGCCGAAAAATGTTTCTTTTTCTGTACATAAAGCTTACAGGGTCTCCCTGTTCCCGGGATCGTAGTATCACAGGCCACTCGCAAGGCTCATTTTGCAAGTTTTGACCTGTGACCTCTGAGAGGTCATTTGGGTCTACCTAAGCACGTTTTGAGACTTATGTCAATAACTGCGCAGTAAATTTCAATAGAGCTCTCATTTGGATGCCACTATGTTTGATTTGCCATTACGAGTCGAGTGATATGCAAGTTGACTATGTTTAGTTAGATGATGACCTTTACCTGACCCTAGGTCATGCCATTTTTATACTTATTTTGGCTCTAACTTAACTCAGCCAAACGCTAGAGTAAAAAGTGTTCTAAATTTTACTATTTTGATCTTAAGTGACCTCAATATTACTCTGAGCTAAAATGTTATCGGAAGAATTTCTTAATCGGCTCAATGGTCTATCAAACCATGCTTACGCTTTTTCGCTACCCCGCTCAGAAGCCGAATTGCCGCCCCAGTAGCTCAACTGGTAGAGCGTTGGGCTCCGGCTCGCCGCTCAGAAACATTCAGTGGCAGTGTATGTCCAGGCTTGGGATCAGTTCCCATTGAGACGCTCCGGCGCTCAATAGTTTATCCGACGTAGGTCGGCTGGCAAGTGACTGGTGAGAGGGTGACCTGAGCGGGACGGCCGCCCCCGTGATTAATGGGACGTTAAACTTTGGCTTCTAAATTAACCCTTCATTGTGGGAGTTGCTCATTTGGGTGGTGGGGTTGGGATCTCCGTGACAAGTCCATTGATGACTTTAGTGAGACTCCGACTCCAACAGCCGTACTAGGAACAACTTGGACAAAGTAAAAAAAAATTCGAGAAGGGGAGTGACAGCACTCTCCCAGCTTGTCAAAATTTGGTCCGATGTCGCTTTGCTTTTCAGCCTTAGTGATAAAGTGCACTCTGGTTTCTTTATTTGTATTGTAATAATTTAATATTGGAACAGATTCGTAGTCTGCGTTTTGGCAGAACAGGAATACGATCTTTATGTGTTGAAAAGTTTCCAAGCTAAAAAGTGAAAGCCATCTATCTACATAAGTTGGAAGAAAGAAACCAGAGTTAAGAAACTGATGAAGAAATTCTTCCCATAACATTTTAACTCAGAGTAATATTGGGGTCATTAAAGGTCAAAATAGTACAATTTAGAACACTTTTTGCTCTAGCGTTTGGCTGAGTTAAGTTAGAGCCAAAATTTAAAGGTCATTCGATTTCTTTCTTTATGACAATTCGAATGATGTACAATATGACCATACTAAAACAAAGTATAAAAATGACATGACCTAGGCTCAAGTCAAGGTCATCATCTAACTAGATATGGTCAGTGTGCATATCACTCGACTCATAATGACAAATCAAACATAGTGGTATCCAAATGAGAGCTCTATTGCAATTTACTGCGCAGTGCTCGATATAAATCTCAAAACGTGCTTAGGTAGACCCAAATGACCTGCCAGAGGTCCCAGGTCAAAACTTGCAAAATGTGCCTTGCGAGTAACCTGTGATACTACGATGCCAGGAATAAGAAGTCCCTGTAAGCTTTATATATATATATATATAAGCTTTATATATATATATATATATATATATATATATATATATATATATGCGAGTACTTCGGCAATATATCCTCGTTTAGACAATGACGATTAAAATTAATAGATGAGTCACATTTTGAGAGTTTCTTTTGTTGTTTTTCTATTTTTCGTATCAAGAGTCTTATATCAGGTGGTGTTTGCTAAATCAATGATCCAAAATTCATGCAATTCCGACTAGTTTCAACTGTATTCAAACAATTATTTTCAAGGACTGGACGTCGCTGCTCACAGTTCAAATATTCTTATTTGAAAATTAGATTGTAAGACACACTAGTAAGACAACACACCACATCTTCTACAGGAACCACATGAGCGACGCATACAAAACTGACGAGAGAGTTCTACAGGACATGGTACGCCGAAACATAAAATGTTTAGAAGGCGAACGTCTAAAACTCCACATCTACTACACGACAAAAAAGACACGCAACCTAGTCATGTCCAACAAGCCAGTCGAGGCGGAGCCGTTGAAGTGCACCAATGTAGTATATAAATTCACATGCCCACTTGAGGGTTTCAGACCTCAAGCAGATTACTACATTGGCGTCACAACAACGACTCTGTCTCGACGGCTCACTATGCATCTACAACACGGAACAATCAAACAAGACATGCATGATGAACACAACACTGAGCTAACACGCAAAATACTAGTCCAGAACACATGCATTATCACGTCCACAGATGACACACGCAAACTAGCAGTTCTCGAGGCACTCCACATTCACTAACATAAGCCCTCACTAAACATGCAGATTAACACGCATCAAGCACTCACATTGTGGGGGGTAAATTGATAGCATCGCATTGAACTTGATTTTGCAAGCAATGTGTACTGTTATCTGTATTGTATTTATGCATCGTCAGTGTTAATTGTGTTGTGAATCTGCTTAAATTGCTTCATGTATAGCTGAGTAAAACAGTCTCTTGTATGAAATGTCTGATTTAAAATGACTTGTACCTATTTAGTAAATGATTGTTTAAAGCATTTTTCTTTTATGATTCCATTGTGACTTGTTAACGTTTGCCATTACCTCATGGAAGTGTTCTAGTTTTTTAGCTCATTCTAATCAATCTAATTTTCAACTAAGAATATTTGAACTGTGAGCAGCGACGTCCAGTCCTTGAAAATAATTGTTTGAATACAGTTGAAACTAGTCGGAATTGCATGAATTTTGGATCATTGATTTAGCAAACACCACCTGATATAAGACTCTTGATACGAAAAATAGAAAAACAACAAAAGAAGCTCTCAAAATGTGACTCATCTATTAATTTTAATCGTACCTGACCTTAGGTCATCAATATAAAAAATACCAAAACACAGTTTGTAGCCCCCGGTGAGACCATTATATGAAAAATGTTTCACATTGATAGATTAGGATAAGGACGGGTAAGAGAACGTAGGAGATAAGAGTACGCAGCAGCTGTTTTGGTTACTTAGCAACCACTGAGATGGTGGATACCCTGGCATAAAAAAGCAAGGTCAGTGCCTCGGCTGCTCAAAAATATTAAACGTGCTCCTGTGCTTTCCGCGGGAGTACGAAAAAACAAGTTTCTGGGCACCCTTGATATAATATTTCTTAACTAGGTAAACTTGTAGATTATGCTCCTATCATCAACAGTATTGTACTACGGTCTGCCATCAGTAAGAAAGCTGAGTTAGCACTGTGCTGCAGGACTGGAGCTCACGCTAAAACGTCTGCCAACGTGTTTATGAAAACTTTCTTCCAAAGGGAGCATGTCCGGCAAGAGTACGTAGTAGACCATTGTGCAAGAGTACGCATGATTTTGAGATAGGAAAATACATTTTCGCCCAGGACAGAGTCTGTAATTCATATTTCGCAAGTCGAATATTGCAAAATAGCTCTTGTATATTTAGAACGATATAAAATCCTACAATCGCACAGTTTGGCGACAAAAACCTTCGCGACATGGCCTATGCACCTAAAGCACAGTGGGGCATCAATGCGCACTCCAGCCTCCTCTATTGCGTACTCTTACCAACCCACTCCGGCAAGAGTACGCACGTGACATCTTATTGTTGATGGGCTCGTGGCAATTTCCTTTCAGAGACATTGAGTTAAAACATGGACCATACATAGACAATTCTTCAGGCTAAACAGTCATGTAAAAATTTTAGCTGGTAGGCATGTAGGAGAAAAGTTAAAGCCTTTAGAAAGTTAAGTGCGTACTCTTGCACGGACTTCCCCTAACCGTACTCCGAGTTATGCAATCCCAAACATTTTTTTAAGTGAGATCACTTGACCTGGCCAGGTGACCTGACCCGAGATGACCCGACCTTAAAATTTTGGGGGAAGTTGCAAATTAATTAATGATAAGCTGTGCCAAGTACAGTGGTGCTTGGCGCCGCCATTTCTCCGCGACGACGAAAAATATGTAGGGGGTTAGTCAGCACCCTTCCGCTTCACTGGGGGAGAGTTAAAAAGTGAAAATCCGCTGCTTAACTTCGAGTAGATGACGATTTTGTTTACAGGGTCAACCTTATATTTGTGTCTACCGTCTAAAACCACGTGAAAAAAGTTTCGATTTCGAAAAAGTGTTGTAACACGCACCCTAATATATATATATATATATATATATATATATATATATATATATATATATATTAACTGTATATATATTATATATATATATATATACAGTTAATATATATGTATTATATATAATATTGGAGGTCCCTGTTTGCACATCTATCAGTTTATTTACTTATATATATATATATATATATATATATATATAGATATATATAATATATATATATATATATATAAAACATATATATTAACAGTATATATATAATATATATACAGTTAATATATATATATATATATATATATATATAAGTAAATAAACTGATAGATGTGGCAAACGCGCAAGTGGATGGGGTCCACTTTCAACGTATCATAGGAGAGTATAAACCTGGCTACTTGTACGGAAACGTAAAAGTCCATAAGGATGGAAATCCACTGAGACCAATCATCTCACAGATTCCAACCCCAACTTACGGGATCGCTAAAGAGTTAAATAAGCTTATAACGCCATATATTTCCTCTACGAACACGTTAAAGTCGTCAAGTGATTTCATCACCGTCCTAAAATGTAATGAACGAAAAGGCATCGTAACCTCTCTTGATGTTCAGAGTTTGTTTACAAAAGTACCAGTGAAAGAGACGATAGAGATTATTTTGAAATACGTATACCATACTCATGACATTCCACCACCGAGCCTACCGAAGAACGTGCTTAAGAAACTTCTCCTCGCTTTCACTACAGAAGCACCGTTTCGTTCACCATGTGGCCAGTTATACAAACAAGTCGATGGTGTGGCGATGGGGTCGCCTCTTGGTGTCCTATTTGCCAATGCCTATATGTGCTATGTTGAAGATAAAGTACTTGGTAATATCGAGGAACAACCATACATCTACAAACGGTATATAGACGACATATATCTCCAGATAGAAAACGAGAATGCACTAAAACGCTTACAAAGCGAGCTTGAAAAAGAAATCTGTTTTGAAGTTCACTTATCAAATAGGGCTGAATGGAAAGCTGCCTTTCCTTGACATAGCCCTAGACACGGAACATGGGCACTACAACACAACTGTCCACAGAAAAAAGACAGATGCAGGACGCTGCTTAAATGCATTAAGCGAATGCCCAGCACGGTACAAGAAGGGCGTCATTCAAATGTACATACGGCGCGCCTTAAAAACATGCAGTTCGTGGCACCTGCTGGATCAGGAACTAAACACCGTCCAACAACTGCTAACCAACAACAACTACCCAGCAGCAGAAATCGACCGAGAAATAAAAACTCTCCTGAATAACTTTATGAACCCGACCAAAATGCAGCACAAGGACCAAGGACAAACCCATGTCCTCAATTACAAAAACCAAATGACATCTTCGTATGAAATTGATGAGCAGGTCCTCAAAAACATTATCCGCAGGAATGTCATCCCCAAGAACAATGACCGTCTCAACCTGCGTATCTATTACAAAACAAAAACAACATCCAGCCTCATCTTAAACAATAACTCGACCCCAAGCCCAACACTCAAGTGCACCAATATAGTTTACGAATTTACCTGCCCTCATGAGGACTGCAAGCCTCAAAACCCACGATTTGCCTATATTGGTCACACAACAACTTCCCTATCAAGACGCCTCACTTGTCACCTCCAGAATAGCGGCCCTCAACAACACATGGCCACAGAACATAACACCAACATCAGACGCCAGGATTTGGTGGAGAACACACGGATCCTCGCCCACGAAAGCAACCCGCGACGTCTAAAGATAATGGAGGCAGTCCTGATCCAAATCCGCCGACCTGCGCTCAACAACCAGCGGGAGCACCTAGGGATCTTGACGTTAAGCGATGGGTCTCCATAACTTGAATCGGCAAAAATAAGTGATTTGAGCAAGTGTCTTATTTGCGTGTTTTATATAGTGTTCTTATATATGTGGTGTCTTCAAAAAAGGAAGGAGATCTTGGAATTTTAGCATGCATATTGATACTCAATTTGTTAAAAGAAATGATAACACTTTGCACAAATATTAGATACTTTTCGAACGTATGTAGATAGAACGAATCGCTACAATTCTATTATCCAGTAAAACATGTGGGACTTGATAATGTCTCATGAATAGACGAAACCGGTAGTCAAACTGTATGACTTTATTGGGGAATATTATATCAGAGCTTGACAATGAGAGCAAGAATGTGGTAAGATGTTTAGAAAAAATACAAAAAAAGCTGGTAAACTCCCGGAACGCGGTCATTTTCAACCAAACTTGCATCAACAATAAACTGTTACATAAGTATACGAATATATATATATATATATATATATATATATATATATATATATACTAAGAAGCTGAAATGTTGGAATGTGTGCCCCTCCTGTCTCATTGCTCCTCTGCCCATGAGCTTAAAGGGAATGTGGCACCTTCACAACGTGATTTTAACTGAGATAGCCAAGTTGTAAAGCAGGTCGGAAAACCCGGTACTCCATATTTCCTTTGTCTTGGAACTCGATATTTCCGTAGGAAAAAGCTAAAACCTACCTGACACCAGCCCCCCTCAGCCCCCCGTCGCCGGCGGCCATTGTTGTGAGCTACTGGTGTGACGACATATGCTGACGTCACGATGAGCATCAGACAATCGAAGCCCTTGAAGCGTTTCAAGTATGGTAGTGGTTGCCAGATCGTGACATCATCCACAGTCTGATATTTATTTATTTTTCTAGAGGAGTATTTTAAAAACCAAATATTGAGCTTATTGTACATTTTTCAGAAAAATCATGAGTGGTCTCATTATTTTTTACTAAAAGTACGCCTAATTACACTATATTCCAGGATTAGACCAAGGTGTCACATTCCCTTTAACTACACGATGCACGAGCTGGGTTCTGCTCCCGCAGCACAATAAGAACTGGTTAAATCTCCGTCGGCTTATCGTCAAAGTTTAGCGTTCTCTTATTCAATCCCGCACCACACTCAGCACGTTGGACTCAAACTTCTAAGCAGAAAGCGTTGTTGCAGTCTTCTAGAGGCATTATGGGGAGCGCCAGAGGACGGCGTGCTAGGCTGCTGAAGAGAAACTGCTGAAGTTTGCCCAGTCCGCCGGCCGCGGACTTCCTCACTTTATTCAAGAATTGGAGAGCGACCAGGAGGTAGATAACTTCCTGCTGAAATGTGGAACGGAAGATTAGAACAAACTTCACCGCTTTGATGTGCTTACTTCACACCAGCGCAGGAGCGCTACTTTGTTTCCAATGATTTATTTAAGCAATGTTTCTCGTGAAGTTTCGGACTGCAGTTCAGGTGAAGCAGAAAAATAGATGTGGAACTCCGGAATCAGAATCGGATTTCAACTGATATTCTGAATTTGCGAATCACGGGTTAAAGTCAGTTGAATAAGGAATAAGTTGAATAAAGTAAGAGCCGAGATGATTCAAATTACTGACATCGTTAAGTTACAATGAGCCACTGAGTCAATATGAGTTGAGATGACGTTAACACGCGCATTGACGGGAGGAGAGTGCCTGCCCCTCGGTTTTTTTGGGGATAGCATAAAACTGGCGGCGCATAGCGCCGCCGTACCTGTATGGCTTTTCCTGGATCTTTTTTTCAAAATTTGTCAAAATTTTAAGGTTAGGTCACCTTAGGTCAGTTCACCAGTATAGGTCAAGTGACCTGACCTCAAAATAAGTTTAAGATAGCATAACTCGGAACAGGAAGAACTTATCCGATTGAAACTCACAGCACACAATTGGCCTACCGCGATCTCTAAAATGTGTTTCGGTATTTTTTATATCGATGACCAAAGGTCAGGTACGAGCCATGGCCTATGCATTGGAAATGCATGAGAAAAGTGGTTTTCACTGAATAACGTAGTAATTTATGGATATTGAGCGTTTATTTTAGCTACATTAGATTTTTCTCGTATTTTTACGTTCTAATGATATGCATTTTACCTAATTTGATCTTAAACTGACCTCAGGTGAGGTCAAATCCCATATTTGACCGAGCAAAGTCATATTATATATCATTCGATTTGGCTAGCTCTGAGGATTCTAATGGTTTAATTTGCTTTGCTCCATCTTTACTTTGTCAGATGTTATGACTGAAAACCTTCATTTACATGTTATCCCTATGACGGCATGTCTTGACCTCTAGCGACGTTACATGTGACTCGAGAAAAAAATTATATAAGTATTTTTGCTAGAGAAGGGGACGGGCTACCCAACGCCGTTTATCGTTTTTCGCTATCTAGAGTGTTTTTTGAGATTTTAGAGGGCGGGTACCCCCTCCCCGTCAAAGCGAAGGTGGCTCAGAACCCCGTCAATGCGTGTGTTAATACAGATACAGTGCCATGAGTCAACATGAAATTTCGAAATCACGAAAGAAAAGTCTTCATTTCATGCAGCGTGAACTTTAAAGTTTTTATGAAGTTTTGATAATTTACAGCCGTCCCGGTGGACCTCTGACGCACCTTGGGCCGAGGGCTCCTTAACTCGGCTTCTAAGCGGGATGCTGAAAAATGCTTACACTGGTAGATAAACCAAAAGAAGTTATAATGAGCCTATACGTGCCATTTTTGGGCTCAGGTCAATATTGAGGTCATGATAGGCCAAAGAAAGCGAAAGATTAAATAATACTTGTTTGCTCTTGCGTGAGACTTGGTTGGGCTTAAGTTCATTTTTAGGCGCTATTCAATTTCTCGCTTAACGGTGAATCGGACACGTGCTTGGATTTGTCTTTGGTATCACTAGAAAATACTAGCCTTGAATAACATCATTTTACAGTTTTAACTGGGCAGGCGGCAGATGGGGGGCCGGGGGAGCGGGGAGAAAATGATTCCTAACACCCACCCCAGTGGGCCTTCGAGCCACCTTCGACCTGGTGGAGGGGTGTTCATACACCCCCTCGAATCCTGCTACCGCACGAGAAAACGGAAAAGCTGATGGATAGCTCATAAAAATTCATGAACAACCTGCATGGGTCACTTTTTGGCTCAGGTCAATATTGAGGTCATGACAGGTCAAAGAAGGTGGCATGTTAGAAAAGAGGTTCCGGGCTCAAGCGTCTGACAAAGGGGAAATAGAATAATTTTTAGGCGCCATTCGCTTCCTCTCGTTACGGCAAATCGAATGATGTATAATATGACTATACTATATCAAAACATAAAAATGATCTGATCTAAGGCGAGGTCAAGGTCAGTATCCAAGCCAGCATGGTCAATATGCATATCAATCGACTCGCAATAGCAATTCAAACATAATTGTATAAAAATGAAAAGGTCAAAAATTGCAACATGAACCTGGAAAGACGCCAAAGACAATACGATTTGAAGTTATTTGTAGTTGTATCTACACAAATACAACCCAATTCCTGTTTTCCCTATGCATTTCCAAGGGAGAGGTCATGATCCGTACCTGACCCTAGGTCATCGATATGAAAAATCCCGAAATATATTCTGTAGTACTCGGTGGGCCCATTATGTGGCCAGACTTGGTTTCTATCCGATAAATTTACCCATTTCTTACTTAGGTCACCTTAAACATTTTTCGAGGTGAGGTCACTTGACCCACACTGGTGACCTGACCTGAGAAGGCCCAATCATAAAATTTCGAGACAATTTGCGGAATTGATTAAGGATAAAGTGTGCCAAGTACGGCGGCGCTTTGCGTCATCGTTTTTTTCATGCCACCCGAAAAACCCGAGAGGAGGGGTGTTCAAACATCCCCCACCGGGGCGAGGGTTGAAGACGGTAGCCCATGACAACTCCTCAGAGGAGGCTCTTTCTCCGCGACCCGACCTGTGTATTATGAGTTTCTGAATTTCCGCCCCGTGTCTTTCGGCAAACACTGTCACTTTGGTCCTGTGATAGCTATCATTGATAAAATGAGCACGTTCTCTGATTCTCAAAAAGAAGCATCCTTCAACTGAATCTCGAAAATGGATCATCCCTCACCATTCTTCCGCATGAGAATCCTGCATCCGCCCTTGTCCGAGATAAGCATATTGGGAAACAGATGGGGGGGACGTGATAAGATGAGATATTGACGTCTCCCGGGGGATGTCGCTAGTTATGAGCAGCTCACCTCCGAGTACGCCGTAGATGTCGAAGCCTGTTGGTTATTGAGTACCACGGCTCGCCGCCAGCCGTCGCCTATCCTCGGGCTGTGATACCCCAGCGTCCGCCTCGGGACTGTATCCCACCGCCGGGCTGGTGCCTATATCGGGCGTTAAAGCGCTCTGCACCAGACATAAGCACTGACACTATAGCGTCATATGAGATATCATAAAGGAACGATATCATCATGGAAGATAACGGTTTCGTACAATGCAACATACGCACTGTATAAAACGGCAAAAGCAGGAATAGGCGAAGACTTCTATTGAATAATTGGACTGTGGGGGGAAAGGATTTAATACAAGTTCACTCACGAGTCATTCAATAATATTATCATATGCCGTTCAGTGGGGAAACGACACAAATTATCAATTTTGATCCTGCAATTGCTTGTTTTTCAGAATGAATATACAGCATCAAAGCCACAATATACCAAGTTGCCAACTGGAATCTTCCTAATAAACTTTTGTTACCAGACCTCAATAGCTCTAACCTAACCTAACCTATAGTGCAGTTTTTTCCTTTTCGCGGGGTTTTTAGGGGAAAACCATGCCTTTGCCCCGTTCCAAAGCTTAGGTTAGGCAGCTTTCCTTTGCCCCCTCCCCTCTCTCTTCCACCCTGTTGCCGCAGTCACTGCCCGGAGGACTGACATATTACACGATTGTCACAGAGGGAACCGCTACTGCGTCCAGTCTAGGTATTCCGACCCCTCTGGAGGACCCCTGCTGACGATGAAAAGTGTCCTGGCCATATGCAAGGGACAAGTTGCCTTCAGGCCAGGTGTCTGGCACCCTTCACAGGCCCTGAGTGACGGCGCTGTGCCCCTGGTTGGTCGCATGGGGCATATGATGGGACCAGGAGGCCCAGACAAACAAAACGCAGATGGCTCAGTTCCATTCAGATTCAGCGGTTAAGGATCACTTTCGTTCCTAGGGGTGGTGCACTAGCGGATCCAGGGGGATCAAAACAGGAAAAAAATCCCCGAAGCCTCGATTTCCCCCATTTTTGTGAGACACTGTTTTTCACAATTTTGTACCTCCCCTTGCCCCTCCCCCTTCAAATAGCCCGTCTAGAGCCGACTCTGGCGGGCGGGTGTTTACAACGGAAATGCAAAGTTCGGTGCCTGAAAGAGACTTACGGCTTCGATTTAAATATGCATACAATGGACAGCAGAGTACAGTGGTCAGGGGAGCCTCGGGCCTTGTGGGACATTGGACTTCTCACGACAGATCGACCAAGCGATAACACCCTACATCTCAGATTTTGATGTGAATTTTCGAAGGGGTTGTTCAGGGCGTGGATTAGCGCTGTGATATTTTTATATTCACAGTGGTTGTCCAGTGGTTGCCGAGTTATGGCCTTAGGCAGTTTTGGGGCCCAATGAGAATCCTTAATTTTTCCAATAGCCTTTCTTCGAAACCAACCATGATAATTTATTAGAATGAATTTAGTAGAAAGCCCATGGTCCCCAAAATTGGTAAGACATAAGAAACGACGTAAAAAATTTGATCGTGTCAAAATTTATTCATTTTTCTAAGGCATAACATATCTGTGATCTAGGGTCAGGCCGAGTAATTTGAGAATGATGGCACTAAAAACAATACTTTTTTCGTGAGAAGTTAAATTTGGGGTATAAGCAATACGTTATGAAAAAATTAGAGACATTTTATTTCTTAAGAAGGTTAAATTGCATTTTAATTGGCACCCCAGCGGGGTCCGGCGCCACCTTCGCCCCACCGGAAAAGCCATCCATGGCCCCCTCTAACTCCGCAAAAATATGCGGGTTAGCGCAAATCTGCAAAGTACTTTGGAAAGCTGGTGTGAATTCACTATGATTTTTATTCGCATGTTTAAGCGCTATGTCAATGGTTTGACATCCAGATGTCAAGTTGGGTCACGATAGGCTATTTCTACTAAAATATGCAGCGCTTAAGAAACCGTGGCATAACTCTCATGCCATTAGAGCTATTGAGATCTGGTTAAGTACATTTGATAGGAAAAGGCCAGAGCTTTCTCAATTATGTGAAGCATAATGACCTCGCGCCAATGGTTTGACCTCCAGAGGGCACGTCTTGACCTAACATGACCTGAGGTCACGAAAGGTCAAAAAGTGGCTTTTCCGCATATCAAATGAAAGCCAGTGGCAATACATACATGATGGCGTTTGATTCAGCGCTCTAGCTTGATTAGGTCTAAAGTTACCGTCAAAATACTGTTTCTGACCCTGGTGACCTGTGATGATCTCAGATAGATGAAAGGGAAAATATCACCCCTGGAATCCGTCAAAGGTGGCCAAAAATGCTTTCCTGAGAAACCTGACCATTTACAATCATTTTTGTGACTTTTAGATCATAAGACAGCTTTCCCCATGCTTTTCAATGGGAGAGGTCACCTGACCTCAGGTCACGAAATTAAAAAAATCCTGGATGTAAATTTGTAGATCCTGGAGAGGTCATCAAATGTAGAAGGTTTCAAATTGATCGACTTAGAAATGTAGCTATGGTAGAGTTCAAAATTTTAAGTGAGGTGACCTTTTCACCTCACCTGGTGACGTGACCTTGTGAGATCTGGGAATGAAAAATTCTGGGGTGGTGGGACAATGATGGGTGAGAGGAAGATCCCTCAACCACGGTGCTGCACCTCGTCGTTTTTTGTTATTCTTAAAGGGCGAGGTTTAAATCGATGATGCAAGCGCATTGTGCCTAAGCATCTGTAAGCATTAATCAATAGGAGTAGGTCTGTGGAATTGTTGAGTTCCTTTCACCGGTAGTGCCCTATAAAACCTTTTTTGGAGGGCTCCTTCGACACCGACGAATTTATGTTTGCCTACATGTGTGAACTCAATGTTTGAAACAAACTTTTCGACCATAAATTGTCCCGGTCGATATCTGGTCATAGGCTCACTCACTTTCCTGCATTGGCTCTCGCTTCACCGTCCCACCCACGCTATCACAAGCACTTTTGACGTGAAAAGTTCCGAAAAATTCGCTCCGAATCAATGCCAAAATCAGCTTCGTGAAAAGAAAGATTAACAAAATTGAACCAATTTGTATGTTGGCCTGCCCATCCATCGGAAAAATAATGAACACCCTGGGCTGCCTCAGAATACGGGACTGCAAAGTTGGGACAAAATGCCGCAAAAACGTAAGAACTGGTGCAGCATGTTGTTATGGATCTGGAGCAAACCAGAAGCTTTGATGGACTGCCTTGTTTATTTGTTTCCAACATGCCACGAACCGGTGGATCCTGATTTGTAGTGCACCCGAGTAGAAACTTTGACATTTATGTTGCACTTCACATGTGTAACTTTCCGGGCAATCGGGTACAAGAGGGTGTCCTTACGTTCTACCACATTGCTGACTGCTTGCTCTATCGCCAAGAATGCTGGTTGAATGGTGCGTCGCACCTGAACTTTATGGCATCGTAACGGATCAGCACCATTATGCTACAGATGATGTCAGTGATGATTCCCTTGACTGTAGAGCCAGCAGCGCGCACACGCCTCAATTACCCCGGATACATGAGCTGCCTCAGCACGCACCATTTCTGTACCGACCGTGGGAACGGACCAACCGACTGATGTATGTAACTGGATTCCTAGTGCGTTTTTTGCCACTCAGTCTTGGTACTTCTCTAGAAGAGGAACTTTGGGACTATTCCGTACCTGTAGTAAGCAAAGGAATTCTACCATACAAAGAGTAACTCCCTAGATATCCATGTTGAGAGTTTGAGCACAAACAGCTCTGATTAAAGTAGGTATTTAGCTGAGTGTACACAAGTCGCTCGGTTACTTTTGTGATGGCTAGCAATGTCGTGATGGGGCGCCAATTAGATGGATCTGCCGTACAACCACCCTTGTGTATGGGACAACGATGCCGTGTTTCCATTTCTGTGGTACTATTCCGGAAATGTGAAGTAAAACATGTAGAATTCCATAAAAGAAACGCTGAAACATCAATACACTGAAACCAAAAACATCAACAGAGAAATCTTGTTTCATCGAACCTAGGGTTATGCAAGATCCTCAGCAGTGACAGGTCTCACTTTCATACCACAGGCCGGCACTCGAGGCAACCTTAGAGGCACATGTAAAGTAGGCAGGGCCACTCCAGACGCAGTTTGGGGGCCCACATGGACAAAATAGGTGTTTATGGCATCGGGGCTCACATTGGTCGAAAAGGCACATTGTTTGTTTAACCTTCAAAATGAAATTGAAATGATTCAAGAAAAGCCCCGTCTCCATTTTTTTAAGATAGTAGCCTTATACCCCGAACTGAATTTTGTAACAACAAATCATTTTCTCGTGCCACCGTTAGGAACCGTATGAACTGTCCCCAGGTCACAGGTAAACATGCATTTTCTCTTAATCCACCATAATATTAGTTAAGTTTTAAGAATTACGGGGACCTATGACTTATGCAAATATCATGGTTAGCTTTAGACATATAGTTATTTCAAAAATATGGGTTTTCCCTAAATTGAAAAAAATATCCGAGGCAATAACTGGGAAGCTGCTTAAATGATGAGGCCAAAAATGTTACGGCAGGAATCAGCGCCCAAGCGACCCCCTCAGCCACAGTTTCATGAAAATCTGAGATGTGGGGTGTTATTTTGAGACATCTTTGGTCGTTTTGCCGTGGAATACTCCACGTGTACAGCTTAACAAGCGCATCGACGGGGGTCTGAGCCACCTTCGCTTTGACGGGGGGGCGGGTACTTACGCCCAAAGATCTCAAGAACCACGCTAGGTAGCGAAAAACGGTAGACGGTGTTGGGTAGCTCATCCACTTCTCCGCCGAAAATATTTGAGCCATTTTTTTGTCGGGTCACATTTAAGGTCACTAGAGGTCTAAACATGCCGTCATAGGGAAAACATGCAAATGAAGGTTTTCGGTCATTACATCTGAACAAGTAAAGATAGAGCGAAACAATTTAGACAATTGGAATCCTCGCAGCAGGCCGAATCGAATGATACATAATATGGCATTGCCAGGTCAAATCAAGAATTTGACTTGGCTTGAGGTTAGCTCAAGGTCAAATTAGGTACAATGTACATCATTAGAACCGCAAAGACAATGCAAATATAATGCAGTTAAAATAAAAGCCTTATCACCATCCGTTACCAAGTTATTCAATTAAAGCCATTTTTCCATGTATTTCCCATGGAGAGGTCATGGCTTGTATCTGACCTTAGGCCTTCGATATAAGAAATACCGGAACATATTTTAGAGAACTCGGTGGGCTCATTATGTGACATGAGTTTCAATCGGATAAGTTCATCCTGTTCCGACTTGTGCTGTCTTAAACTTTTTTAGGTCAGATCACTTGACCTGTACCTCTGACCTCACCTGATATGACCTAACCTAAAAAAATTGGCAATATTTATAGAAATGATGAGAGAAAAGGTATGCCAAGTACGGTGGCGCTACATGCCGCCGTTTTTATACTATCTCCGAAAAACCCGAGGGCGCGGCTACCCGCACTCCCCCCGTCAATGCACGCGTTAAGTGCCGATTTCAGCAACCAATGTGCATGCTCGTCCTAAGGGCACCTCTAGAATAGATATACAACATTCATGAGCCGGTAGAAGTATTCGACCCAAGGACCGGCCAGTAACACGATGGTGTTACTAAATTGAGTGACCGAGAGATGCTTCCCGCTCAAGAACGCTCAACGAAACTATAGATTCAGTAACCGATGGGCACTTCTGGCTTCAGGAAACATACAAAACAACGGTACACATCTCAGCAGCCATGAAGCACTTGGGCACAGATGGGACACCGACATGAGCCACCGATGGGGCACGAGGGTCTCTTGCCTTCTGCAATGCAACTTGCAATTTGCAGCTTTCTTCTGCAACTTGCAATGTTTTCTTTTTTAATAATCCTAAAACTGCATGGGCATTGCAGATTACTTCACTGGCATGTGCTTAACATAGCTTTGGGTAAAAGTAGTCTCTTAAAGCCATGAATACACGAAAGGGTTTTCAATAACACGCAAAATACACGTGATTCATTACAATTTTACATGGTTTTACTAATAGGAATCCAAAGTTAGGGTACTGCACATTGCATTGGCATTGACCATCTTGCCCCCAGCCAGCTGCTCCCAAACGAGCTCGTGCATGACTGGGGCGCCGCTTTTATTCTACGTTTAGTGACAACGGTGGACATAATGCAGCAGAATCAAGAACTTCGGTAGCATTATCAATAAAAAATCCGTCAAAACCTTAAAGCAATAACCTTACGATGCTGTCTAAAAAATAAACATTTGGGAAAGTTTTTTAATTTATGAAAAGTGTGCAAAACTACTGAGCTTATCGGCACCCACGCAATCCCGCTGGCTAAGCACGTTGAATGGAAGCGAATTACACCCTTTTCCTGCTCATGGAACTGCCAGTTTATCAGATACCTGGGGCGTCCATATTTCCCCCAGTGACCATGTTACCCCACTCTCCCCTGCTCAACCGAGCTGAAAATGAGAAAGTGAACTTTCTCTGCTCTATCTAACTCTTTGGCTTTCTTAAGACATTCTTCATCCTAAAAGTTCTGCGGTTCCTGTGACCTGTTTGGAAGCCCCTGCCGTTTCCCCGACCTCCACCGTTCATCCCGGGCGGCGCCGTGGAGGCCGCGCAGGTGGCAGACTGCGCGGTGCCTGAGGGCACGCGGCACTCACACTCGCCCGAGGGCAGAGCCGGGACCGACGCCGTCGTGAGCTGACCCTGAGGCGTTGCACTCGACGACGCTCATCTCTCAGCACTTCCATCGGCACATTTCCCCCGGGGCAAGTATCACGCCGTGAGCGCCGCGGGTGCGCACTGGATCCGGTCAAGATTGGAGTCTTCCGCGCCAAGATCTGTCCAGTTATTGCAGATGAAGTGAGACAACTTCATGCGTGTCGCCAAAGCCAGAAGTGAACATTAGTGCAAAGCATTTCCAGAGCTGAGAAAAAGTCGGCTGCGGACAAAGCCCTGGTATTGCTCGGCTCAGCAGCACTGCCAATATCAAAAATGTCACAACAGTGCAAAGTGTTTGAAGTTCAGTCACCGGATGGAAATATAGTAGTTTACCTGGGAGCTCTCGACTTCGTTGACCACACTACCCACGCAGACCCGGTCGGTAAGTGCCAGAAGGCCTTCACAAAGGTGGTGGAACGGAGGGGCACCGGGCCCGGGAGCCGGGCACGCACCTCTGAATGGTGGTGGAACGGATGGGAACCGGGCCCGGGAGCCGGGCACGCACCTCTGAATGGTGCAGATCCCCTCCCCTCCCCCTGAATCGGCCGAAACAGCACGGATAAGTGCCTTATCCTTCCTTTCAAGAACGCACCAAGGAATCCAGTAGTCGCTCACATTTTACAGGCCTGGAAAAGCTGGTAACTGACCTACTCTCTCCCTTCAGCCAATTCAGTTCTCTTCAGTAATTATATGATTTGCCTATAAAACTCTCGTTCCGTAGCCTGCTGCTATGAAACTTGTGCTCTGGCATGACCATCAACAATGATCGTTGTTTCGACATTTACTTACATCATTGGCAAACCAGGAAGTCTTAAGCAAGAAACTTTGAAGATGTAAAGATATTTCAGCGGCAAACCTTGAATAAGTATTGGAGACTAAAGCAACCAGGATATGGATTTGTATTTCTTTGGTGGTAGGTACTCGATCACCCCCAATGAAACGTGTTAGTTTTGTTCAAACTTCACTTAAATTGTCGTGTTTTTTTCAAAATTTCAGGACTTTAGATTGGTGTTAAACAGTTCAGTAAGCCTGTGGGAAGTCCAAACACACTTTATTTTATAATATTGCCTTTTAATCGGTAACTATTGACACCGTTTAAATATCAGCACTTACATCATTTTCAAGAATCTTTGTCCCTGAAATTAAGAAAATTAGAGAAAATATAAGCGTTAGTTTCTGTGTTTAAGCAATCATCAATGTGCACTTTACCCTGACACCTCAGCTGGCCGATTTCTTTTGGATAGCTATAGATATTGAATATCAACACTACAGTTTAAGAAACATTTCGTTTAAATTTCAATTACGAAAAAAATTGTTTGAGCATATTGTTCCTCTGGGCCAACCTGATGGTGTTTCAGCCTGGGCTGACAAAGTGTGGGCTCAACGGTTTTAAGGCACTCAATTACCTTCCCATCAACCCCTGGCTTGAGATTTCGTTTGTTCCAAAACTCCCTGTTTGTAGATAGCTGTGTTCCCTTAGCGACCCATTCCCGCGGCTCTCTTCTCCTATATGTTGCGTGATGTATTGGTCGGACACTCAGTGAGACAGAATTCTAACAGAACACTTCTAACAACAATTGTTGCTCCACAAACGGAGAGCTTGGAGACGAATGAACATGAAACAAAACTTTTGGGAATATTCTACAAGGCAACAAAATGGCATATTAATTTGTGTTTAATTTCTTTTAACGCTTCCATTTTTATCTGTAAATATTGTGAAAGTTTCTTCTCAATTCAACAAGTTTATAGATCCTGTACCAGGGGGAGGATCGTGATATTGTTCAAGAAGGGGCGAACCCTGACTGGGGGGACCTGGCCTCCTCGAAGGGGACCCGGAATGGCTTTTGGGGGCCGGACCGCTTAAGTTATACATTGTCATAAAAAGCGTACATACACATAAAAACATGGAAAGCAAAAAATAACATTTTAAAACACTGTTTTGGGGCAAAAATTCCGAGAACTCCAAACGCCCACACAACTATAAACTGGCCTTAAAATCCCTCGGGTCCGTTCAACATTTGATTGAATCTCCATAAATCCAGGGACTGGCCACATTGCGGCTACATCTAAAAGCTAAAATCTTAAATCATAAGACGAAGGCAGTTTAAAAAGCCAAAAAAGCCAAAGTCCAGAAACTAAAACGTCTAAACCCAAAAGAGCCCAACAAGTAAAAAACAAGGTACATATAAAGATAAAAAGCCCACGCTTTTTATCTTGAAAAGCAGATTTTACCTCATCCCACGCTTAATCTTTATCTTTACCTTGTCTTAACCCGCGCCCCACCGGGGTCCGGCGCCACCTTCGCCCACCGGGGGCCATCGATGGCCCCCTCTAACTCCGAAAATATGGACGTTAGCGCAAATCTGAGTGCAATGAAAGCTTGCGTGAATTAGTAAGAAATTACTTCGCATGTTTTGTGCTCGGTCAATGGTTTGACCTCCAGAGGTCAAATTAGGTCAAGATCGGCTATTTTCACCAAATATGCAATGATTGAGCAAACTGGGCATAACTCTTATGTCATTAGAGCTATTGAGGCCTGGTAAGTACATTTGATAGCAAATTGCCAGTACTTTTTGCTATGTGGACGTAAAGACCTCCGCCAGTGGTTTGACCTCCAGAGGTCACCTCGTAACCTAATATGACCTGAGGTCACGAAAGGTCGAAAGTGACCTTGCCGTATATCAAATGAAAGCCAGTGACAAGACAAACACGATGGTGTTTGTTTCACCGCTCTAGCTTAATTAGATCAAAGTTATTGCCAAATACTGTTTTTGACCTCTGGTGACCTTGGATGACCTTGGAAAGTCAGGGCAATATGACCCCTGGGATCCGTGAAGGGTGTCCAAAACGTTGTTCTGGGCGTCTGGTATTTGTAATCATTTTTGTGGCTTTTATATCATGAAACAACTTTTCCTATGCTTTTCCAATGGGGAGGTCGCCTCGTGACCTGACCTCAGGGCACGAAATCGAAAAATCCCAGATATACACCTTGTAGACCCTGGAGGGGTTATGAAGTGTAGGAAGTTTCAAATCGATCGACTTTGAAATGTAGCTCTTACAGAGCTCTAAAGTGAAGTGAGGTGACCTTGGTTGACCTCGTCTGGTGACCTGACCTTGGGTGACCCGGGGTAAAAATTTCAGGTATGATGGGAAAATGATGCAGTGAGAGGTGGCCCTCAATTGCGGTGCTGCGCCTCGTTTTTCTGCTATCCCAAACCTTGGGGGCTCGTGCCCGGTGGGGGTTAACACGCGCACTGGAGGGGGCCTCGGAGGCCCCACCTTTTTCCTAGGTAACCGGAGAACTGCTCGTAGCCGAAAAGCGATACTTAGCCAAATTTGGGACGATTTAACGCGCGTCAATTGGTGAATTTGGTCAAAGAATTTTGAAAGTCGGTCGGAAATTTTGTTACTTACAGGCTTTCAAAGTCAGACCTGCATTTTGAGATCGCCGCAATCGCGCGGTCGGGCCAGTTCACTTGCATTGGAAACCGAGTGGTGACCTCATAACGCCATATGTCAAGGTCACCTCACATGAAGGTCAAGGTCAAAGGTCACTTGCCAGGGTCATATTAGCACTTTCAAGGTCATTGACCTCAGTACTTCTGGTCAAAACGCGTTACCCAGTCGGATGTATATTATGCTATGACGTCATAGTTAACACGCGCATTGACGGGGGTCTGAGCCACCTTCGCTTTGACGAGGGGGGCGGGTACCCGCCCTCCCCTAAGATCACGAGAACCACGGTAGGTAGCGAAAAACGGTAAACGGCGTTGGGTAGCCCATCTACTTCCCCATCGAAAATAATTGGACTATTTTTTGTCAGGTCACATTTAAGGTCACGAGAGATCAAAACATGCCGTAATAGAGATAACATGTAAATTACGTTTTTTGGCTATTACATCTGAACAAGTAAAGATAGAGCAAAACGACTTAGCCTATATGAATCCTCGAAGTAAGCCGAATCGAATGATATATAATGTGACCTTTCTAGGTCAAATCAAGGTTTTGACCTGACCTGAGGTCAGGTCAGGGTCAAATTATACAAAATGCATATAATTAGAGCCGCAAAGCCAAGGCGAGTCTAATGCAGCTAAAATAAACGCTCTATCACTATCTGTTACTGAGTTATACAGTAAAAACTATTTTTCCCATGTATTTCCAATGGAGAGGTCATACCTTGTACCTGACCTTAGGTCATCGATATAAAAAACCAGAACATATTTTAGAGAACTCGGTGGGCCCAATGTGTGATATGAGTTTCAATCGGATAAGTTCACCCTGCTCCGACTTATGCTATCTTAAACTTTTTTAGGTCAGGTCACTTGACCTGTACTGGTGACTTGACCTGAGATGACCTAACCTTAAAATTTTCGCAAAAGTTGTAAAAATGATGAGGGAAAAGGTATGGCAAGTACGGCGGCGCTACGCGCCGCCGTTTTCTACTATCTCCGAAAAACCCGAGGGGGCGGGTACCCGCCCCCTCGTCAATGCGCGTGTTAAGATACCTCAATGTAAATTTCAAGGTCAAAGGTCAAGGTCAGAGGTCATTGGGAAAGGTCAATCCTCATTTCCCGTCAAAAAGTTGTTATAGTGTTAGCCATAGTGTACATTATAGGTAGTATGCCATATTGTAACCTTATAGGTCAATGGCCTTGAATGACCTTGACCTCAAAATGGTAAAATAGGCTCTTTGCGACCTTCCCTCTATGATCCTGGACCGCTTTTAGCTTATTCCCGTCATTTTTCCGCATAATCACTGCATTTTCTAATAGGTACCCAGCATGGCCAGTATTTAACCTTTATGACCCTGTTTGGTCTTGAAGATATTGACGTAGGTCAATGAAAATTGGTCATGCTGTACATCATCATAGCTCCCACTCACCCTTTAACAGGATTTTTTCTAAGTCTCTTAGTTTTGATATATTAGGGGGCCAACCAGGCCCCCTCCAGTGCGCGTTAGTACCAGACCCCTCTCCAGTGCGGGTGTTAACCTGTGTTGGGCTTTTTAGGGTTTAGACGTTTTAGTTTCGGGAATTTAGCTTTTTGGCTGCCTTCCGTTTTATGATTTTAGATTTTAGCTTTCTTGGCCTTTTTGCCGACGGGTGGCTTTTAAGTCTTTTAGCGCGTTTAATCTCTTCTGTCGCATTATATTTTTAGGCTCCTAGGACATTCCCACAACACTCTGAGACTAGGTTCTGAGGGATTTGTTACATAAGGCAGCACATATAAAAGCCTATCGTACCTTACCCATTCGAGCAAAATGAGTTTTTGCAGCATTCTACTTCAAAGAGTACCTTTTGATCCAGGAATAAGCACTAAGCACGGCTTGTGTGTTTGAAAATCTGAAACATCTGAAGCTTCAGGCAAAATCACATCACCATCATCTAAGAGCAAGCAGGTTATAGAGTCTCTGACACGACTGTGCCGTCTCGCTACCTTCTCCCTCTAAATAGCCAGCAGAGGAAGCGGAGCCTCCGGGCGTCTCCAGAATGCGAGTGCTATTGGCAATGGGATTCTTAAATATGATAGCTTTATTATTGCATTGTATTTTATTTCCTGAGACCCATCCATCTTATAATTAATAATAACAAGCGCATTTACGGGGTTAACACGGGGTCTGAGCCACTTCGCTTTGACGAGGGGCGGGTTCCCCCTAAGATCTCGTAAACCACGCTAGATAGCGAAAAATAGTAAACGGCGTTGTGTTGTCCATTCACTTCTCCAACGAAAATATTTGTACCATTTTTTTCAGGTCACATTTGAGGTTACTTGAGGTCAATACATGCCGTCATAGGGATAACATGTAAATGAAAGTTTTTGGTCATGACATCTGAGCAAGTAAAGATAGAGCAAAACAATTTAAACCCTTCCTCGCAGCGAGCCGGATCGAATAATGATAATATGACCTTGCTAGGTCAAATCGGGTCAAAATGACATTTGAACTGACCTGAGATCAGGTCAAGGTCGAAATATGTCCAAATGCATATCATTAACACCGCAATGACATGGAAAATCTAATGAAGTTTCAATGAAGGCTCTATCACCATCCATTAAAAAGTTATTTAGTTAAAACCATTTACCCCATGTATTTCCAATGGAGGTCATGGGTCGTACCCGACCTTAGGTTATCGATATAAAAAACCGGAAGATATCTTAGAGAACTCGGTGGGGCCATTATGTGATATAAGTTTGAATTAGATAAGTTCATCCTGCTCTGATTTATGCTATCTTAAACTTTTTTGAGGTCAGGTCACTTGACCTGTACGGGTGACCTGACCTGAAATGACCTAACCCTAAAATTTTGACAAAGCTGTAAAAATGAGCAGGGAAAAGGTATGCAAAGTACGGCGGCGTTACGCGCCTCCGTTTTTTAAACTGCCCCGAAAAAAGCCAGGGGGCGGGTACTCGCCCCCCGTCAATGCACGTGTTAAAGAGCTCATGTCAAAAACCTTTCAAGAACAAATGACAACGTAAAACATAACATACTGGTAAACGCACTCATCATGCACACGCTAATCTATTCGGCTTGTGTGGTAGATATCTGTGCAGTTGTTTCTTCGGCGTGGGCTTGAATTTACTCAATGTACCGTTTCGGACAGAAACAAGGAGGAGTTGCAGTCTATGTAAGGTGAGCGTAGAGCAGTTATCAGTCACCTCTTCACTCGGTCCTCAATCGCATTTCGAGGCACTATGGCTGAAAGCTAAACTTGATAAAGAGAAGACAGTACTGATCGGTTGCCTTTATCGACCGCCATCAATTAACCCCACCCAGATTCAAGCTGATTTTAATGACCTAGAAGAATAACTTCAAAACATAATCTCATCCCACTCATCACAATGGATTATAATATGAGGCAACCTCAATGCGGACAGTCTTACAAACGCGTCTGCACATGCTCGTTTCCTAGAGCTCGAGAGGTACGGTTTGAAGTGTGTGGTAGATCAGCCAACATTCTACCGCGGGGAAACTCCGTCTGTTCTCGATGAAGTGTTGTTGTCTAATGCCCTGTGTTCGGATCATTCACCGCCAACATGTACCGTAGAGCTAAGTGATTACTCATGCCATCATCGCCGCGTGATAATCGAAACTAGTATTCCTCGTTCCAAAATACAAAACCACTCGCAACTGGCGATCCCTTAATAGGATTTAATTCATTAAAGGGAAAGTGGCACCTTCATAACATGATTTTAACTGAGATAGCCAAGTTTTAAAGCAAGTCGGAAAACCCAGTACTCAGTATATCATTTGTCTTGAAACTCGAGATTTCCGTAGAAAAAAGCTAAAACCTACCTGCAATGTACCCCTCTTGTACCCCTAGCAGCAGGCCACAGTTTTCATGGCTGTTGGTGTGACGACATATGCTGACGTCACAATGAGCATCAGCCAATTGAAGCCCTTGAAGCGTTTCAAGTATGGTAGTGGTTGCCAGATCATGACATTATCCACAGGCTGATATTTATTTCTTTTCCTAGAGGAGTGTTTTAAAAATCAAAATATGGAGCTTATTGTACATTTTTTCAGAGAAATCATGAGTGGTTTCATTATTTTCGGCTAAAAGTACGCCTAATTACACTAAATTACAGGATTCGACCAAGGTGCCACATTCCCTTTAATACTATCGCTGCCACTGAATGGAACACTGTTACAGGGTTCATGTGAACAGCAATGGGATACGTTTGCCTCCACGGTGAACAACATTTTAGACCAGCATGCACCAGTGGGACGTTTTCGTGCCCGTAATCCATCTACTCTCCCTGCTAACCCAGAAACATTGATTCTTATGAGGCGGCGTAAAGAGGCTAGAGAAAATAATGAGCCAGCTTACAAAAACCTTAATGTCATTACTAAACGAGCGATAAGAAAGGATTGCAGGAATAATATTTCCAGGAAGATAAGCGAGTCTTTTCCGTCTGCACTTTACCGTGTCATACAGCCTGTAATCGCTAAAAAAGGGGGAATCCTACTCAGCCATTTAATCACACTCCAGATCAACTGAATGAGTATTTTACCTCAATTGGAACAAAGACAAGGGATAGAGTGACCACCGAATACCAACAGTTGGGACGAGAACCGCTGAAAGTGTGCCTACCACGCGTAAACGCTGGGGCGTAACGAATAACACCGGTCACATTGGGCCAACTGAAACGAGTCTTGTTCTCGCTGCCAAACAAAACTTCAAGTATTGAAGGTGACATACCGGTAAAAACACTGAACTTTGTCGGGGTGGGGTGTGGTTGTTTCTAGCCCCGGTCCGGTTCGCCGGGGCCTTAGTCGCACCCAAATCCCTTAGGGTGTTTCCCGTATTTATTACTGAAACTTTGTCCCGACATAATCGGACGATTTTTACTTAGAATAATTAACCTTAGCTTTGCTAATGAAACGGTCCCATCCAGTTGGAAGAGTGCTGTAGTTATTCCAATACATAAAAAGAATGATCCATCTGAAGCCTCTGATTTCAGACCAGTCACAACTGTCCCAGTGAGTTGCAAAATAGTTGAAAAATTAGTTCACATCCAACTAACATATTACTTGAAACAGCAAAACCTCTTCAATGATGACCAACATGGCTTTAGAGAACAGCACTCAACTTCTATTGCCTTATTGACAGTAACTGATAAAATTTTAAAAGGCATGGACCGATCAGAAATAACTCTTTTAACGTTGATTGAGCTCAGTCGCTGTTTTGATGTTATAGACCATGAGGCACTGTTAACTAAACTCAATATTTCTACAAATTCCGACGGCATGGTTCAGGAGTTATCTAAGTGCACATACTCAGAGAGTCAGAATAGGTGAGAAAATGTCTAAACCCCTTCCGATAACAATAGGCACATTTCAGGGTACTTGTCTAGGCCCATTGTTGTTTAACATTATACGTAATGACCTCACATGTCACATTCCATCTGAACTCGATGGGTTCCGGGTCACAGTTGTTCGCTATGCAGACGACACACGGTGGCTATCACGGGACCCCGAAGCAGAATAACAGCTATGCAAAATTGTTTGGAAAGGATGCTAAACACGATTTGCACTTGGTTCCAACAGCATGGAATGATGGTTAATGCACAAAAAAACTGAGCTTTTACTCTGCGGGGATCACAGACAAATCGCAAGTCTATCCCAGTCACCAAGTTTAGATTCATGGGCAAAACGATCAAATGTTCCAATAAGGTTAAAAACCTAGGCGTTATAATTGATAGCAACCTCTCGTTGAAATATCACGTCAAAAACCTAGCTGGTCGATGCTTGGGCATGCTACCAGGCATAAGTGTCGCCACCGGCAAAAATGTAGGGGGCCAGCCAAACTTCAACCTGATGCTGACAAAAAACTTTCAACATCAGGACCAAAAACTGTTTGAATTTGGGCTCCTCGTTGCCTTCCGCAGCGGCTGGATATAAGAATGTACGGCTTTCTCTCATTTTGACTGAGATCAGCAAATTTTTGGCCAAAAGTGGGGGGCCAGGCCCCCTGGCCCCCCCCTTTCCGACGCGTATGCTACCAGGATTGCTTCGTGCAAAACATGCTGTACCCCTTTCGGCATTGCCTCGTCTGATCGACTCACTCGTCATGTCCAGAGCTGCAAAAATCTCAAATCTGTCGGGCACTTTCGAAAAAACCTCCAAGTCTGTCGGGTGGTTAGGATAGGACTATTAAAATTGTCTAAAACCCATTCAATTGGTAAAATGTTCCTACTCTTTTTCCACATTCTTAATAGAAAATACTAAAATTAGCATAAAAAACTTCAAGTTTGGCACCAATGGATATCATTATCCTTATTTTTGTGCTCTGATCCTTATATGTGTGATATCCTTATTTTTCGTGCTCTGAAGCCGCCTATGGAAAATCTAAGTGGAATGACACAAGTCGATTAATTTTGAAAACTCTAGAACTGAGACTGTTCTTCGGGTTTTCAATTATCAGACACGCTCAGGAAATTAAGGTTATCGGCAGAAACCTATAACAAATTGAATACCGAACCACCAATTCCCATTTTCTGGAGTCACCATTGGTAAAGGAAATTTATTATTGGATGTAATTTGAGATTTGTGGACGTACAGCATACAAATAGTGTGTGTCAAAGTCAGCTCGACTGGGTCTTGAATAAGACTCAGTCTTGAATTCAGATGATTTAGGTCACAGGTGGAAATATACAATAACATGAAAAGCAGCCCCTTTTTCAGTCCTCTGCAGCCGCCATTGACAAAAAATGCTGCACTAGAATGAGAATAAGTGATATTTTTTTATTATGTTACATAGTCCAGCCCAAAATACTTAAAAATATAGTTTGCAATGGAAGAAAGCTGACCTGGTTCCCATACCATGCGGTTACTTATGCCAGCTTCTGCAGATTTTCATGATTTCAGTTTTTTGGAGGTGGGAGGGGGTAATTTGGAAGGAACCCCCAAAATTTATATATGGATTTTGCTCTGATGGCCAGACAAACAAGATTGGAGGGGTACTTTTTTGATATTCGAAAGTGTTTTTAAGGATCATGGCTACTTGTAGTTGAATACAAACATGTAATATTAGCTTTCCATGACTTTAAATGCATGTTTACATGAAAAATCCTAAATTTTGAAGCTGTTGGCTATCTCAAAGTTTTTCATGCATTGCCGTGCTCATTTCCATGAGGGTACGTGGTTTAGGATCTGAAGTTCATGAGGCTAATAAATAACCTTAAGTCAGTTAGATAGTAAATGTCAAATAAATATCATGTTTCCAAGGAAGTTAAGAGTAAAAGGAATGAGTAAAGGTTGCACTAGGCTGTGTTTTTGTTAAATCTTTGTCCCCTTGACATAGATCATAGGCATATTTAGGTAAGTGAATAAAATGAAATAGGAGAAATAGTTTGGTACTTAAAACTCAAATTAATGTGGAAAGGTGAAGAGTTTTGTTTCTTTGGCATCTACAAATCCACTGATGAAGGTATGCAACTTTTGTGGTTAATTCTGGACAAACAGGCATTGGATTTAAAAGAAGATGGAAGGGAAAATCAAATGTTTTAGTCTAATTTGACCAGTCTGCTGGTAAAATTCATTTTTCCTTATTAATATCATTTAAAATTATTGATCAACAGTGAGCATAACATACTGTGTGGAAATAAATGTAAGCTGCCGAAATTACAACGAACACCACATCACTTACTTCTTTGTTTTCTCCCACACTGTTCTGATCTGCCCGCTGTTTGATCCATGCTTCAAAACGACCTCCTTGGCCAAAACCACTGTTCCTGAACTTGCAGGGCAGCCCAGAATGCTTGATTCGCTGATGCTCCTTAAAAAACGTTTCTCGCCAAAAATACCCACATCCCTCAAATCCACATTTAAGCTTGACACGGGACGGTGGAAGGGGCTTCAGCTTAATCGGAGCCATTTATCAGCCCTTCAACTATGGACGAAGAAATCCAGGCTCAACCAGTTTACTCAAGATGTATACCAAAGTAATGCAAGAGAAAAATAATCAAAAACACAACCTTGCAACGTATTGCCTCCACCACACCACGGGATTCTAGGGCCTTGGCCTCCGCCATATCCACAAGGCAACACACCAAACCGCAGGGCTGCTTTTCTTCAAACCAAAGATACCTTTTACCGGCTTTGCGCAAGGGCGCTGTTCAAACAGCGCCCTTGCGGCAGCGTTGAGCGTACTTCTAAACGAAGGAAACGAAGGAAAAACTGTTTTGCCTGTCGCCTTTACCTTTACGGCGGCCTGTCGGGCCAAGCTGTCGCGTGCTATGGAATACAAATCGGGCCCGACAGGCCGGTGAAGGAATTTTTCCAGCAGAGGATTTTCTGGGTGACGTTTAAAGGCCCTCTGTGCATAAGGCCCTCTATTCAAAGGTTCCTCGATTCATAGGTCCTCGAAAAGACCCTCTGTGCATAAGGCCCTCTATTCAAAGGTCCTCGATTCATAAGTCCCTCGATTTTCCATCGGTTCTTGCCGCACACTGGCTTGATATGGGAGAGGTGCAAATTCATGAAAAACTTGTTGAGTGAAAGAGGTGACAATTCTAATATTGAGTTTTTTAGAACAAAAATATTTTCTGCTTCCTTTCAAGATTTTTTTCTCACAGATTGTAAGATCTGTCGCAAGACCATACCGTGCCCTAAAATCTGTCGGGCACTTTATGACCCGAGAGCCCGACTTTTTGCAGCTCTGCGTTGTACCCAATGATCTTAAAATTGTCAGTACCGATGTGTTCAAATCTCACATTAGGCATGTCATAAGCAATTCCGGTTAGCCGCGCAAGACAGTGGTTGAAATTATGCTTACATACTTAATGGTTATACTTATGTGTTATACTATTATGCGACAGTTGTTATTATGACGATGGTTTTGGAATAGCCCTCACGGAGTGAAGAAACCTGGAAATGTCTTGCAGACTGTCGAAATAAATAAATAAATAAAATGAAGAGGGCATTGAAGGCTGCTGAGGTGCGATATGCGAGTAGCCATCTGTTGGAGGCCGACTGAATCTGTGGGAGACATTGTGTTCGACACCTACCGAATCCGTGGGAGACATTGCCGCGATGGTCGGTCACGCTGTGCGCGACGAGTCGGTATTCGGCCAGGGTAGATGATTTTCCGCCTACAGTCACCAGCTTTATCAAGTACACAGCGTGATATAGCGTCATCTTTAATTCATTTTGGCGTCTTATCGACACACCAACTGCCAAAGTTAGATGTCATCGCCAACGCTGTGTCTTTTAGAAGGGTTTCCGGGGCACCAAATCACTCCTTGCAATTCTCCGACCTTTGAACCCCAGTCGGGCACCCACCCACTACGCCACAACGCCCCCACCCCCCCCACCCCCCATAAGACCATCTTCCTGGGGGACATTGAAACAGGATCACACACAGCTTGCTGATTCTGTCAGGCCTACGACAACAGGTAATGATTCGCGCTGAGAATTTGAGCACCGTCTGAACCCCGCGCAAGACTGAGCGCTGCAGTCTTATATTCACTGATGCAATAGCGGAATGAGGAAGGAATGAGACTTTTTACAACAGGCTTGACGGTTTCACATGGAAGACAGCGACTGGCATAAAAGAGTCCAGGAAGCAAACCAGCGCATCTACTGGCTATTTTGGATAAACGTGGCTAGGACAATAGGGTTTATCGGTATTACCTACGGCATGAATTTTTGACTCTTTGGCTTTCAGCTACTTTGGCTGTGGTACGTTTTGCAAACAGTTATCAGAGGGATATTGCAGGGCATTTACCTTGTGCTTAGGACGAGAAATTGAGTCACTAGAATTTAGTTTCGTCGAGTTCTGAAAGAGCCAGAGATGAAGCTTGGCAAAAACACTTTCCATTTTCATGTTTATGAACGGAATATTGCCTTTTGGATCCGTAACTATAAGCTGGGTATCCTCCGCGTACTAAACAATTTCAACATTGGAGCTAACGTAATGGCTGATGTCGTTAGAGTATTTGGAGAAGAGCAATGGTCCCTGAACAAAGAGCAAGCTGGCTCCCGAGAAACCCTTCCAACAGGGAAAGAGTTGACGACGCCATATGGCCCTGGCAGTGGGTGCGTCGATAAGCCACAACAATTATTTGGGAAGAGTAATGGGCCGAGACAAACTCCCTAATAAAGACGGATAGAATCGTTGACTAGTTTGATTTTTGGCAACCGGGGATTCCGCCGGGATTGAAATTCCCTTGATCAAGTACTTCAGAATTTAGACGGACATACTGATAGTGCTTTGGGAGGAGAAACTATAACACCTTCAAGAATCGACAACTTTTATCAATTTTGACTGATGGATAACATCGAATTATGTGCTCAAATGTAAAACAAGTAGGAGAGTGACTTTACAATTATCCATTCCCTTCAAAATCGGGCCAGTTACCTAAACGAGTGCAGTGTCAGTGGAATGGTTTGGTTGTAATCCATATTGACTTTCCGAGGAAAGATGATGGCAGGTGAAATAAGAATGCAACTGTTCGCACACGATACGTTCAGCAATTTTAGAAAGGCATGGAACTAGCCAAACCGGTCCAAACGAAGAAGGGTGGGTAAGCAACTGCTCCCTTGAAGATAGGTTGAATTACAGCTTCCACGGTTTGCTCATAGTGCTGGTGACTAGACTTGTGTTGATAATGCATGTGGTTGCATATGGGACAGAATCGTACCACTTATTCTAAGAAAAACAGAAAGGCCATCCGAATCAAACACTTCGCTGGCATTGATCCGATGGGATCAAATGCTTCATTCTCGATGAGTTACAGAAAATGGGACTGTTTGATTACCCTGCGCAAGTTTTAGTGGAGTTTAGTATGCCAGGTTGACTGTAAATAGCCAAGTTGACTCCGAAAGAAATCAGAAGAGGCCAAGCCGCCGCGTGTCCACTAGACGTTCCTGCGCTGAATGCACTCATCTTGGTTTTTCTCGGAGTAGCATTGGCTGTCTACAGCCAAGAAAAAGTGACAAAAATTCTCTCTTCATCTCACTCGCCACCCCTCCCCGAAACAAATCTGAAAAGTTCCTGCGACGGTGTTGAATACCTTCTAGCTGACAGAACTCAGAAGAGTGGAGATAATATTTCATACCTGAGCCTAAGCTTTTTTACGCTCACAAATCCGAAGAGACGTCCTTGAATATCACCTTTTCTTCACTTGCACCAAAAGTTCCCTCGTGGACAAACACAGGACAAAAGTATTATCATGTTTTCGTCCTGTTAAAAGCCACGAAGCCCAACTTTGAGAGCCCCGGGAATGCCTAACATGCTGTTATGTGTTTTGAAGTGACCGCCGAGAACATTAAGTGTTTTATTTCCTTTTCAATTAAGCGCTGGCGAGTGGAAAATAAACCACAGACTTGTGCGAGATAAAAGCAGATATGTGTGAAATTGCACTCGTGGCGTGTAATGCGGCTTCAATGAACTTATTGCCCGCCTGCCTGAGTTGTCACCGAGATCCAACGGTTCATATTCAAATGCCTGCAGACACGAGCTTCAAGCAAGGAGCTTTGATCTTGCAAGATACCTGAACAAAATTTTAGAGACATCACAGCTCAAATATTTTCGTGGGATACAGCTCTGGTTCTAGCTTGTGGATTTTCCGACACGTGGAAATAAGAAACTTAACGAAGGCACTGTATGCCGCTTCTATATACAGATTTGTGCCGTATGTGTTTAAAACAGCTGTGGTGGCCCTGCCCAAGTAATTAACTAGAATTAACATTTTCTGGGGCGCCAGAATTTGTCATGCGAAGCTATATCGCTGAACCCAGGCGTTGCCTTGCTATTCGATGCGGGAGCAGTCAAAATTTTGACGATGGTGCACTGGCGTCAGCACTTAAAATGTACAGACATACGTGTCTACCAGTTAAAATATTCGTTTGATGACTGTTCGTTTGAACTTGATAACAATTATGTTTCTAGAGTACTTCTTCCAGACGGTGGCTGAGCGCACAAGGCGTCAAGCCGAGTTCGTCGCTCACCTTACGAGTTGATCGCATGCATTTCGAGTTGGTCACCCACAGGGTGAGGGCGTATTTTCGGCGCTTAACCCTCGCCCACCGGGGGGCCATCGATGGCCCCCTAAGGTTTTTCCGAGATAGCAGAAAACGACGAGGCGCAGCACCGCGGTTGAGGGCTCTACCTCTCACTGCATCATTTTCCATCATCCTGAAATTTTTTACCCCGGGTCACCCAAGGTCAGGTACCAGACGAGGTCACCAGGTCACCTACTTGCCTTTAGAGCTCTGTAAGAGCTACATTTCAAAATCGATCGATTTGAAACTTCCTACACTTCATGCCCTCCAGGGTCTACAAGGTGTTATCCGGGATTTTTCGATTTCGTGCCCTGAGGTCAGGTCACGAGGCGACCTCTCCCATTGGAAAAGCATGGGGAAAAGCTATTTCATGATATAAAGCCACAAAAATGATTGCAATACTCAGACTGCTCAGAACAACGTTTTTGGACACCTTTCACGGATCCCAGGGGTCATATTTGCTCTTTGACTTTTCCAAGGTCATCCAAGGTCACCAGAGGTCAAAAACAGTATTTTGACAATAACTTTGACCTAATTGAGCTAGAGCGGTGAAACAACCACCACTGTGTTTGTCTTGTCACTGGCTTTCATTTGATATACGGCAGGTCACTTTTGACCTTTCGTGACCTCAGGTCATATTAGGTCACGAGGTGACCTCTGGCGGTCAAACCACTGGCGGGAGGTCTTTACGTTCCACATAGCGGAAAAGTACTGGCAATTTGCTATCAAATGTACTTAACCAGGTCTCAATAGCTCTAATGACATAAGAGTTATGCCCAGTTTGCTTAATCATTGCATATTTGAGTGAAAATAGCCGATCTTGACCTAATTTGACCTCTGGAGGTCAAACCATTGACCTGAGCACTAAAACATGCGAAGTAATTTCTTACTGAATTCACGCGAGCTTTCTATTGCACTTTGCAGATTTGCGCTAACGCCCATATTTTCGGAGTTAGAGGGGGGCCATCGATGGCCCCCCGGTGGGGCGAAGGTGGCGCCGGACCCCCGGTGGGGCGGTTAACACACGCATTGGAGAAGGGTCTGCCGTCAATGCGCTGTGGAGGAGGGTCTAGTGTCACCTAAGGTCTAAAAGTAACCAAGATGATTAGACATACGATCGTTTGGGGGGTGTGTAGCGGCGGTGTTGATCTACATTATAGCCAAGTTTTATTGACCCATCTTTAAAATCACATCATGGTGTAAATGCCAAATATTGGCCATGCAGGGGACATATTGGGAAATCCCGTGATTATGCCAAAGAAACGGAAATACACTGAAGTTATACGAAACTGTCAGGTCCATGTCATTCACGGTCACCGAACTATGACATAGCTATCTAAATATTCCCAATAATATACAGTATAACAAACACTATAGTAACAATTCGGCGCGAAATGAGGGAACCTTGAAAATACCTTTGACTTTGACCTGACATTTGGTATCCTGAACTATGAAGTCATAGCATAGCATACGTCAAACAGACTAAGTAATGAAATCTGACCGGAACACTAGGGTCAATAACCTTGAAAATGTTTGTGTGACCTAGAACTGTAAAGTTTGACCCTGAAATTCATTAAGGTTTCTTTGACATGCCATCTCGATGATATGACCTTATTACGCCACCACTCGATCTACAGTGCAGGCGAACTGGTGCGACCGCACAATTGTGATGGTCTAAAAATATGGGCGCCTAACTTTGAAAGCCTATAAGTAATAAAATTATTGCTTGGTTTTCAAAATTCTGTCACCAATCGATTCACTCATAAGTTCTCTCAAAGAAAGCTAACTAGCGCATTCCGACTATGAAGATTACTTGAGCACCTCGTAAAAATAGGTGAGGGGGCACTTTAGGACCCCTCCACTGCCCGTGTTGAGAAATTGACGGAATTCGTCATGTCCTCCGCTAAACTTGGAGGAGCTGATACCGCGGTGGCGTATCGCTTCTTTTCGTGGCCAAATCATGCACTAATTTTAATTCACATCAGACATCTGTGGAATAAGATATAGCACAATGAAATACATAGACAAACTCTCACCCCGCTGGTAGGTTATCATGGGGATCGGAAGTGCTTCGCAGAATATCCGCCCGGGGACTTGAAACCGGGAAAGCGGCGTGGAAGGCAAATCCTCTTGCCCCACGCCCAGTGGCGGATCCAGGGGAAGGAATTTTCCCCCGCGGAAAAGGTCGGGGACAAACGATGTTTTTGCTCCCACCCTCTAACTGTCGGCTTCCTTTTTTGTCACGACTCTTTTTAGCTTATAAGTAAGGGTTTGATGCTTCAACTCTCAACTTCAAACAGAACCAGTCAAATTCAGTGTAAACATTGGACCTTGGGTAGTAAAACCAAGCATTTAGTGGCCACATATTTCACCCCATGACTTTTTTGCTTATCTACTTGGGTTCACCCCCGAAACCTAACGTGTACTTAAATTGTGGCAAAATCTTTCAGCGCGTCACATTTTTTCTCGACTTTGGCTTGCCCCCAAACCTATTGGCGAGATCCAGCACTGCCCACATCACCGCATCCTCATGCAAAATGGCACATGTTTTTTATGCCGCCCCGGTAGCTCAGTTGGTAGAGCGTTGGGCACCGGCCCGCTGCTCGAAACATGCAGTGGCAGTGCATGTCCGTGCTTGGGATCGGTTCCCCTGAGACGCTCCGGCGCTCAATAGTTTACCCGACGTACAGGTCGGCTGGCAACCGACTGGTGAGAGGGTGACCTGAGCGGGGCGGCCGTCCCTGTGCTTTGTGGGACGTTAAACTTTGGATTCTAAATCAACCCTTCATTGTGGGAGTTGCTCGTTCGGGTGGTGGGGTCTCCGTGACAAGTCCCTTGATGAGTTTAGTGAGACTCGACTCTAACAGTCGAACTGAAAACAACTTGGACAAAATTTATATAAAAAATGTTTTGGTCTTGCGCCCTATTTTCGTAGCCTATTTCTGTGCTGCATTGTTTGATGCGACATTTTCAAAGCCGCGCAGGACCAGAAGCGTCCAGATCAGGCATTTGGAAAGTGTTGTTATTTCAGGAGTAACCCTAACAATATAAGACTACAGTTATAACTCGAAGGCCAGATTAAAAAAGGAACACAGAAATATCCAAGGGTCTCATAGTCTAGAATAAATATGGAAGTCCTCGCTGGAAATAAGTGGAGATTTTTTATATATACAAAAGCCGATTCCAACAACCGATAAATACGGGAGTTTTGAATGGATGCACTTATGCATGTTTTTCGGGTGTACATCGTAAATCATGGTAAAAAACACGAACTAAATATTAATCTTGCGAAAACAGAGTTTCTCGTGTTCGGAACAACATCTCAGACCCGAAAATCGGCCTCGCTTTCAATACCTAATTTTGAAGATACTGCCCTCTCAAGCTCTGAAAACATAAAAATACAGAGAATCACCATTGCCAACATTCTGACATAGCATCACCAAACCAGAAAAGTCGTGCAAAAATGATTCAAAGCCTTGAATGATAAAATCTCCATATTCTGCCAACACAAACAAGAATAGCCCTCATCGATACGCTCGAGTTATCTCACCAGATTGCCTGTCTGCCTGGGCCCCCAATACGGATGTACAACGCAAAGGCCGCGACAGAGCTTTCAACCTTGCTGTCCGAGTCAGTTATTTGGGGGTTTCAGACGCACAAGCCTAAGTGATCATCATTATCATCATTGTTGGGGTTTTCGGGCGCACCAACAGCTGGGTCATATGGCGCCCACAAACCTAAGGTAATATAGCCGTTGTCATTGAAAAGCGTAGACGGGAGTGGACTTCTCAAGCAAGGTTGGACCTCGGATGGGCCAATTACCCCAGATACATGAGCAGCCTCGGTACCCAGGCCCTTAGTACGCACCATTACGCCCAGACGAACTTTAGCGTGGCTCCGACGAATGTGACGACGCGAAACGTACCGTTGTGAGAAGTAAATTCATTTTATTTTGTCATCATCATCATTTCTTATCAATTTTCACAAACGATAGGAGACCAGAAACGAAGGAAGAAAAGAGCAGGCAAAAAAACATAAGAAACTACAACAACGAGAAATGCATGCACAGCAGTTGCGAGCGAACAAAGCAAAAAAACATAAACAAACGGCAGCAACATAAAGGACAATACGCAATACAATGCATACGATACAAAAGAAAATAGTAAATTAGTGAATAACTGGTTGAAAATTGAATAAAACATTCACCTAAGCTCATAAAAGTCATTTTCCGTCATTTCTAAAGAATTGTATATAGTCAAATTAGTGATATCCAATAAAGATATTGTATTTTTAATCAAATAATGTGTCCAATGATATGGACCACCCTCATGGTCCTTCTAACGAAGGACCAGAACCTAGTGGCAGAAGAGTACCAGAACATGAGCCGATTGGACCGTTCCCGCAGTCGGTACCGTCCTGAAGCTGCCCATGTAAATGGGGCAAAGGAACGGTCAAAAGTAACCATACCATGCTCCCAATCCTATATCATATGGTAATAAGATGCCATAGGCGTGCTCAGGTATTGTGATCAAGGGGGTTTCACGCGTGTGCGAGCGCATTTTAGTATACTAAGTGAAATGTATGGGACAAGTATCCAAAACAGACTGGAGAAAAATTCATTCAAAGACAGATCAAGGTGACAAGATCAGTCAGCATCCCCTGCCCGCGGGTTTGGCATGGGCGCATAAAGGTTGGACAATATGAAAAGTATCGATTTTCGAGAAACATATGTCTACATGTCTTTTAGATATTGGCATATGCATATTGCCACACTATTTTGCTTTCCTGCAACCGCCTCTGATGTTTTAGGCATTGTACCTATCATTTGACTCTATGTGAAAGCTGTCACGCAGTATCTGATTTCGGCTAATCTATGCAACAAAAAACTGGCAAAGTATGTATACTGCACTAAATAGTTCTGGCCCTTGATCCGTCCTTAAATTTTACCTTTTCAAATAGCCAAAATATATGGCAGTTGCGAATAATTCTCTCCCAATACGTATTAGTTCTCTCAAACAACAGGGCCTAGGGTTATGTAGAATCAAAAGAACAGTTGCTGAAATATATTTCTTGCACGTCCTTGTCCACAATTTTCTAAATTTCGAAATTGTCTTCATCTTGAAAATGCAGTTCAGCGTAAGACAAATCGATCACATTTTGAATATATGAAATCCGACGGGTATATTTTGACATCGCAGGGGAAGGGTGGATCCGCCCACCCCCTGACAGGAATAGGGGTAGACAGGAGCCTGACAGGAATAGGGTTAACCTCTCTTTGCACATGATTTTCCTCATGGTCTAGAATGTTCGTGTTTTCCTTTCTGGTCGGTGATGGCCTCTTCATATGCGTGGTTTACCGTGCTTGACCGTTTTTTCGCCCCTTTTACCGGTAATCGTTAATGTTGTCTTGGAGAGGGTGTTTTGTTTGGCTATCAAACAATTTGCCGCAGCAGGAAGTCACTTCCTAGATGTAATTTCGTCTTTTCAGTCTGGGACTTAACGAGCGTGAACATCCACTGCAGAGTGGGCTTGCAGTAGAAAACACATTAAAGGGAATGTGGCACCTTGGTCGAATCCTAGAATTTAGTGAAATTAGGCGTACTTTTAGCCAAAAATAATGAAACCACTCATGACTTCTCTGAAAAATGTACAATAAGCTCAATATTTGTTTTTAAAAATACTCCTCTAGAAAAAAAATAAATATCAGCCTGTGGATGATGTCACGATCTGGCAACCACTACCATACTTAAAACGCTTCGAGGGCTTCGATTGGCTGATGCTCATTGTGACGTCAGCATATGTCGTCACACCAGCAGCTCACAACAATGGCCGCCCGGCGACGGGCTGATGGGGGGCTGGTGTCAGGTGGGTTTTAGCTTTTTTCTACGGAAATATCGAGTTCCAAGACAAATGAAATATGGAGTACCGGGTTTTCCGACTTGCTTTACAACTTGGCTATCTCAGTTAAAATCACGTTGTGAAGGTGCCACATTCCCTTTAACACGCGCATTGACGGGCGTCTGAGCCACCTTCGTTTTGACAGGGGGCAGGTACCCCCTAAGATCTTGAGAACTACGCTAGATAGTGGAAAACGGTAAACGGTGCTGGACAATCCATCCGACTCTCTATAGAAAACATTTGAAATATTTTTTGTCACGCCACATTTAAGGTCAATAGAAGCCAAGGGATGCCATCATAGAGATAACATGTAAATGAAGGGTTTTCTGCCATTATACCTGAACTAGTAGAGGTAGAGCAAAACAATCTACACAATTTGAATTCTATCAGCAAGCCGAATGAAATGATTTACCACATGACCTTGCAATGTCAAATTTAGGATTGAGCCTGACCTGAGTTCAGGTCAAGGTCAAATTGGGTCAAAATGCATATCATTAGAAATACAAAGATAAGACAAGCATAATGCCGTTGAAATACACACTGTACTGTCATTCATTACTTAGTTATTCAGTTTAAACCATTTTTCCCTTATATTTCCAATGTGAGGTCATAGCTCGTAACTGACCTTAGGTTATCGGTATAAAAAATTATATGAATTTCAATTGGAAAGATTCACCCTGTTCTTACTTATGCTATCTAAGTTTTGTTGGAGGTGAGGTCACTTGACCCGTACTGGTGACCTGACCTGAATTGACCCAACCTTAAAATTTTGACTTAATTCCGAAACTAATCAGAGAAAAGCATACCAAGTACGGCGTCACTACGTGCTGCCGTTTTTATTCTGTCTCCGAAAAACCCGAGGGACGGGGGCGGGTACCCGCCCTCCCCCTGCGATGCTCAGCTTAAAGAGTGAATTTCTCACAGGTTTTCGACCTGTTTAGAAACGCTATTGATGTATAGTATTAATATTCTTTCATCTGGTTTGTTTTCACCTTCGTATGTAGGCTCTAATTCAAGTTTTAAGCCATTGCGAGGGATAGGTTAGAGAAAGCTATTAGCTAGAGAAACCTTGTTATTGGTACAAAAGTGACAATAACAAGGTAAAACACTAACTTAGTGACGATAACGCATGCTACTGCTGAGCGCCGAATCAGCCGCCCCACTCACCACCAAGTGACACGCATGTATTAAAGGAACAGAAATTATATCGAATTGCGTCGCCTGCCCACCCCCGTTAGAAAATCTACCGCCAATACTTCCCGCGTGGTGTGTTCTTGGTGCATGTTGTTGGCGAGCTCGCTCCCTACGCATCTCGTCTCTGGTCGCTTGTACTATGTTTTGTGTATTGTAATGATCAATATATGTCAATAGAATAAAAAACAAGTGAAAATATATAGAGCAAATAGGAATAAAGACGATGTGGCCTGTTGATGCACACAATTATAGAAATCTTAGGATTAAAAATTGTACGTAGTTGCGGGCCAAGCTGCTCAGATAATCCAAAAGAGAGACAATTGCCACTCTGTGCAGGGGTTTGTTAGAGTGAGAGAGGATGACGCCGGCGCCATGGCCGGCAGAGGGTGTGGTGGCGGTGCGCGTCGCCGCGCTGGACGCTCGCCGCGTGTTCGCCCGCATCACCTGTGCCATCCGCTACGGCTGCGACGCCATGGAGCTGCTGGGCCTCAACTTTGACGAGAACCTTTTGATGGCGGCCGGACAGGTGTACCCGTGTCCAACGGAGGACTGCGACTCTCTCAGTGTGCTGCAGGTCAGTAAAGGGCACTCGCGCTCCACGGAGGATGGTGACGCCCAATGCGCTGCAGGTCAGTAAAGGGCACTCGCGCCCCACGGAGGATCCTGATGCCCGATACGCGCATCGGCACCCGCCCCAGGATCTCGCCCAAACGCTGGATAGTAAGACCCCGATCTATCAATAGTGGATCAGTAAAGGGCACTCGCGCCCCACGGAGGATCCTGATGCCCAATACGTTGCTTGTCACCGATATCTCAACCTGGAGAATCTTGAGTGTGGCCAGAAAGTGTTAAAAAGTATCATGCTTTCAATTCGAAGCAATCTCACATACCTACAAGCAGAACTTTAGCTTAGCACAATGTTCAGTAATTGAGACAAGACAGCCAAATCCTGTATCTCATACTCGTTGGGATATTGAGAACAGCCCCTGATCACGAGCTACCATTTTTTGTCGCCATATGGGCGCCAGAAAATCCTTTTACCTAGCTTCAATATTCAACATGTTACGAAGTTTGGGAATATTTCTCCAGCACCCAAAGTGTGTATGTTTCGAGCACTAATCTACAACATTTGGTTATTTTTCTTTCGAAAATGGCCCTGTGAAGCAGAAATGGGGATTCCCTTAGCACATCCGCAACTTTCTGGGGTATTTATAAAGGAGAAATCAGTTCAATTCATGGCATTGCAGCCATATTTGAGGAATATTACAGTTACTGGCGCAGATCATTCAACTATTGCGCAAAGCGTTAACAGTGGCGTTTCGACTCCCGTAAATTAGTGAGGCATAAATTAAAGAATGTTATATCAATATGGATAGGTACAAGAGGTTTTGATTATTTGGACCGCTTGTGGCAGCATTACTGATAGGAGGATATAGTAAAGGTTAATCTTTAGCACGCCGGTCTATTTTCATCTTTATATGTGATACAAAAAGCTGATGCAGCTGTCAGTGAAATATTGTCTCTATTTTTTTACATTGACCGCACATATAGATAAAATAAACTTGGTATCTTAAGGATCACTCTTTACTGCAACTTTCTTTCCTAGACACAAGAGTCCATAAGTGTCGCCACCGGCAAAAAAGTGGGGGGGGCCAGTCAAACTTCAACTTCATGCTGACAAAAAACTTTCAACATCAGTACCAAAAACTGTTCGAATTTGGGCTCCTCGTTGCCTTCCGCAGTGGCTGGATATAAGAATGTCCGGCTTTCTCTTATTTTGACTGAGATCAGGAAATTTTTGGCCAGAAAGTGGGGGGGCCTGGCCCCCCTGGCCCCCCTTTTCCGACGCGTATGCAAGAGTCATTGAACCTAAATAAATGCAAGCTTATAATTTCGTAAAAATAAGGCATGGTTTTGAAAATTCTTTGTATCTTTGAAACCTGAATACCGCATAGCTTGGTTGCATCTTCTTGGGTCTCGTCAACGTACGTTGTGCTCAAGATACCTTGATTGATACTAGCTGTACGTTTTCCTCGGAGAAGTTCCAACATTTTTCTTATATTTTGAGATTGATTATATAGGTACCTTACTTTGCCTTCATTCATTTACCTGCAAAGCCATTTTCCCCGCTTTGTTTGAAGAACCAATATATTATAAGAAAATTTGACGTCATCCAAAATTGGGCGTGTTTGAACCCCCCCCTCTTGCCAGAAATTGTCAGAAAATGACTGATCCCCTTTCCCGTCGTTAGACATTGCTAGATCCCCTCTCCTCAGCAAAGTTGTTATCCACTTAAAAGAGATCAATGAAATGCGCAGGGCTGCGGATTTAGGAGTATGTACCTTTGGGGGGTATCCGGTCAGTCTCAACGAAACTTTGAAGTGGCTTTGAAATATTCTTGAATTTTTTGTGTATTCTTCGCCTATTTTTAATTGGTTGTATCGGGTGAAACAGATCTGTGAGAAGGTTAAAATACAATCCGTTATACTATCCCTTTTGATATGGTAGCTATTGACCAGCGCTGTGGATTCGCGAACATCGTTGGGGGTGCCTAAATTTGAGGAAGGAAAATTTTAACGACCACCATATGAAGGGAGATAGCATAGTATTATATTTTTACCCATCTCACAGTCCTTTTGAATCCTGCAAATGATGAACAATAAAACTTAAACTGTATTTTAACACTAACTCAATATTTCATTCCGGGTGCCCGGAGAGCCCAACGAGATATAAGTTTACAGCCCTGCATGGTAACGCTCATTAAAATCCACGCAACAACCCACTACTGCTTTATTTAGAGACCGTTCAGCTATCGTTTCCACTGACGTGTGCCGTGCTATAAATATTTCACAATTCATAATGCAAATGCTGAGAGTTGAACTTCTTGATCTAACAACGCTACATAAAAATTCAGAAATAATGATAATAATAAACAATAACTTATTAGGAACGGCGACATCACCTGGGACATTAACAGAGGAGTATAAGAGCATACAGCTAAAATTCCAAATCCAAACCGACTTTTATAGGCCTAAAGATAGAAAATCGGACAACACGGTTAGACGGCCGTGCACGGTGGCTTCTGGCTACCTGGAGACCGGGTGGCGGCGACATCGAAAGGATGTGGCAACTGGTAGGGAAATGGCGTATGCTTAAGGAATATAATGATGTTCATGTCATTAAAATATGCATACTTATCAGTTAATTCCCTCGGGCACCGTGTGCTTTGCCTTGGACCCTCCTTGCTTACACGATCAGAACTACTTATCTCTCCGCCTCAAATTGTCATTTAGCATTTTAAACTTCTAGTGTTGCATACGCATGAAATGTTAGAGAGGCGTGTGTGTCACATGCACCGTGTGTCAGAAGCCGGTGACGAACGAAGTAAGAAACGGCTTCTATTCTGACAGTTTTTCCGGTCTCGTCGTGGCTGTCAGAAGCCGGTGACGAACGAAGAAAGAAACGGCTTCTATTCTGACAGTTTTTCCGGTCTCGTCGTGGCTGTCAGAAGCCGGTGACGAACGAAGTAAGAAACGGCTTCTATCTGTTGTTGTCTGTTCTGAGCGCTGGTATCAGAGACCTAAAACTTTTGTGGATAGAAGGCACTTCCAAATGAATAAGCACGACGGTTGTCAATTTTCAAAATTTTCAAAATTTTGCCCGGAATTTTGCATTATGTGATTTTGAACTTTTATTTTTCTATTTTTTGCTAATTCATCTAGACTCTTCAAACTTGCACCCTTTTACATCAGGGAAATTTGTAGTTCACACAAAAGTTGGAAAGAAAAGCTTTAAATTTAGGCCTCTAAATTAGCTTTTAAACTTTGCACCCTAAATTTGGCATAAAACTCATGGTCTAAACTACAGGCTCGAAATATCTGAAGCTACAGCAGTTCAGGTTCTGAGTCAAATATCAACTTAAAGTTCGGTTTGTGCAGTACTGCACAAACACAGAAACAAAACAAAAACGGAAATTTAAGGGTCCTTTTTGGCCCATTCCGTGAAGGTCTGCATTTCCCAAAATAACATTCAAACCCTTATATCTTCCGATCTAATTGATAAAAATTAGTTCCCATTTCAGATAATAAAAGAGAATAGCCTCCTTTATTATATATTTAGAGATAAAACTTTCAGACTGAAACTTTTTATTTTAGAGGCAAAAATAAAATATAAGTTTTTAAAATTTTTATTCTCAGCCCCTGGTTTCCAGACCATGATAGCTACGGTATTGAACTTAACACGGCTGGATAGAAAACTTCGTTGCCGTCATTTTTCTCACTCATACCCCCACTTATCTCTTACGGCTTCCGCGCTATAAGCCGTAAAATGCATTTCAAAGTGGTAATTTTATCAGCTCATTTTTGCTTCACACCGGGGTTTAGGGTGGTTAGAGTCATTGGAGGGAAATGAAATTTTGCATGCAGCTAGATAAGAGACATATGTCGACATTCCATCTGCATATATATCAATGAAACACCAAGTTACCTTTACTAACATGCCGTTCCTCCACGCATCGTTGTAGCAAATCACCACGCGTCACCCCTGCGTCCACGTCGCGGCAACGCCGGCGATCGGCGCGGCCGTTTCTGTTTATTTATGGTCTGGTAAAAAGTACCCAACACTACCCATAATGCATCACAAGTAATTAGAGTACCGTAAAAGTCTGAGTTTACAATAAGAGAATTATGTTTCTGTTTTTGGACCATGGGTGGATCCAGGGAATAAGTAGGCTAGGTGCCCCCCCACCCTTCTCCCCCATCCCTCCGCCAACCCCCAATCGACCATCGGCGCCCTCTGAAATTGTAAAGACACGCCTCTCAAGGCGAATGACGCTCCCTGAAATGTCGCTTCCCATACGCGGATCCAGGATTGCCTATCGGGGGCGAGGTGGAAGGGGAAACTTCCTGGTGGGCGCTATCTACACCAGGGACGCCACTTTTGGCCGGAAAAACCTATCAAGTAGGCGCTAAAACCTATCAGTAGACCCCGATACCTGCATCTCGGGGAAAACGACATTTCAGGGGTGCCATCGAACTTTCCAGGGTTTCCGGGACAATTTCAGGGGCGCTAAGATTCTATGGGGGCACCTGTCCCCTTTCCCTTGTATCCGCCTATGTCGTTTCGGGGGCGGGGGCACGGAGGTGGGGCGTTACTGGTGTGGGGGTAAGGAGATCGAGCATAAGCGGATCCAGGACATCAGCATGGGGTAAGGGCTAAAGAGTTCGAGCATAGGCGGACCCAGGACATCAGTACGAGGGTGGGGCTAGGGAGTTAGAGCATAGGCGGATCCAGGACATCGGTACGAGGGTCGGGCTAGGGAGTTAGAGCATAGGCGGATCCAGGACATCGGTACGAGGGTCGGGCTAGGGAGTTAGAGCATAGGCGGATCCAGGACATTAGTACGGGGATGGGGCTAAGCAGCTGAGCATTAGCGGAATCAGGACATCAGTACAGGGTGAGACTCGGGAGTTCCAGCATAGGCGGATCCAGGACATCAGTAGGGGGTAGGGGCTACGGGTTCGAGCATAGGCGGATCCAGGATATTAGTACGGGGATGGGGCTAGGAGCTCGAGCAGAGGCAGATCTAGGACATCAGTACGGCGGTGGGGCTAAGAAGCTCGAGCATAAGCGGATTCAGCTGATCAGTACGGGGGTGGGGCTCGGGGCTCGAGCATAGTCGGATCCAGGACATCAGTAGGGGGTGGGGGCTAAGTAGTTCGAGCATAGGCGGATCCAGGGCAGTACAGAGGTGGGGCTACGAAGTTCGAGCACAGGCGGATCCAGGACATCAGTAAGGGGGTGGGGTAAGGAGCTCGAGCATAGGCGGATCCAGGACATCAGTGGGGGGTAGGGGCTACGGAGTTCGAGCATAGGCGGATCCAAGACATCAGGAAGAAGGTGGGGTAAGGAGCTCGAGCATAGGCGGATCCAGGACATCAGTAGGGTGGTAGGGGCTAAGGAGTTCGAGCATATGCGGATTCAGGACATCAGTACGGGGGTGGGGCTCGGGAGCTCGAGCATAGGCGAATCCAGGACATCAGTAGAGGGTCGGGGCTGAGCATAGGCGGTTCCAGGGCAATACAGAGGTGGGGCTAAGGAGCTCGAGCAGAGGCGGATCCAGGACATCAGTACGGGGTGGGGCTAAGGGGCTCGAGTATAGGCGGATCAAGGACATTATTACGGGGGTGGGGCTAAGGGCTCGAGCATAAGCGGATCCAGGACATCGGCACGGGGTGAGGCTAAGGAGCTGGAGCATAGGCGGATCCAGGACATAAGTATGGGTGTGGGGCTAGGAGCTCGAGCAGAGGCGGATCCAGGACATCAGTATGGGGGTGGGGCTAAGGAGCTCGAGCAGAGGCGGATCCAGGACATCAGTACGGGGGTGGGGCTAAGGAGATCGAGCATAGGCGGATCCAGGACATCTGTACGGGGTGGGGCTAAGGAGCTCGAGCATAAGCGGATTCAGGACATCAGTACGTGGGTGGGGCTCGGAGCTCGAGCATAGGCGGATCCAGGACATCAGTAGGGGTGAGGCTAAGGACTTCAAGCATAGGCGGTTCCAGGGCAGTATAGAGCTGGGGCTACGGAGTTCGAGCATAGGCAGATCCAGGACATATGTAAGGGGGTGGGGTAAGGAGCTCGAGCATAGGCGGATCCAGGACATCAGTTCGGTTGTGGGGCTGAGGTCTCGAGCTGGGGCATAACTCGGTAACAAATAGGCTGAATTGGGTGAAAATCTGCACGTATAGGTGAAATACCGTCGGAAAACCCATCATATTTTATATCGTATCTCCTTTCTTCTCGTCATGCCCAGTCTTTGCTTAACAAAACAAACATTATGCGTGTGTTTATTTCTTTGATGATATGAACAGAGGGCACGCGTGGTGCAGTATGCAGAGACATGCTAATTTAGGAAAACATGGGCCTAGACAGGGGATTGAATGGAGCCATAATGAGAACATAAAACCTAAAACTCCAACACTGCGTTGTTATAAGTATCAAACTGCTGAAAAAACTCGCCTGTCAATCGAACTGTTTGGCTAACGTACATTGTCACCGGCTTCTCCTGCGCCAGAGCGGCCCTGCCGAGGCCGCAGGCCGAGGTGTTATATTACTAATAATTGTGCCAATTGTAAAAAGTCTTGAAAGCGGCATCATCTACCCTGATCCCGAAAAATACTATGGACTCGAAATTGGTGCCTGCAATTTTGTCCGCCAAGCATACACATATACCGAACTCATGTCATGAACTCGCACTCATGTTTTTCCAGTGTTATCGGCACTGCACATTGCACAAACGGCTAACCCATATATCTACCCACGGACATAGAATGTCTCCTACACCGGTCCCCCTCCCTCAGTCTGACATCAGGCACAACAACCACCATTTTCAACACCCCATGTAGGCATTACAATCCGCCCGCCACCCCTCCCCACCGAGGCTTGAACTTGGCGTCAGCGGCGCCCAGCGTGACCTCTGTAACCTCCGTGCCCGCAGGCACTCGCGGCTGCCAACGGATGGCGACCGCTGATTGGTGGAGGTGCGTTCACTTGTATCGTGAGAAATTCAGCGGAAATTTCTCCATGAAAATGATAGATCCTTAAACCATGAACCAGGAGATGTATTAACATTAGGTTTTCAAACATTTCTAGCCATACCTTGCTCTCTAGTGGCTTGATAATCTGCACCACCATCCAAAGCTGGTCTTCGGAACAAGCGAGACGGTGACAGCACAGGCCAGCCGGCGGCCGAGTTCACTGAAGTCGGGAGTGTCGCGATGGGTTTCTGCTGAGTGGAGAGGATTGGGGCCCAGTCCCAAGGTAACCGAGGGAAGGTGGAGAGAGACGTTCATAAGTCTAAAACTTAACCGCCGGACGAGTTATAGAGAGTGGGGACTAATAGGGAGCGCTGCCGAAGTACAACCAGATAATAAACCAGAAGAGGGAAGTGCGTGCCGCTTTGCTCCGTGTAGGGTGGTGAAAAAGCACAAAGTATAATTCAGGACTCGAAACATCACCGATGTTTATCTTTCATTATGTCGGACGCGTTCTGTTTGACAAAATATTAAGTTGTAGGTCAGATGCAAAATACCACTATAGCGCTGTGGAACAGATTTGTTGATGATTTCCTCTATTTACGCACTTTATAAGTACTTTGCTTCGCCTTTTGATGGGGGTACCCAAATCACCATTTGGGGTGCTCAGAACATCATTGGGGTGCCGAGGCACCCCCAAAGCGATAGAAATCCACACCCCTGCTATTGACATTGTTAAAAATTTGGCACTACAATCATTTACCAAACTACACGCCCCTGGAAAGACGCCGAAGATGCAACAAGTAAAAGGTAAAAATGACACTAAGATTTCCAGGCCTTTATTTCAGTTGTATTGTATCGCCACTGCCAGTTCCACGCAGCACGGGAAACACCCACGCTAAAATCAGAATCGGCACCCACTAAAAACACCGCCGTTAATCAGGTGCGACACACTCACGGCGACACACGCCCCCACCACGTGTTTTGGCACGAAACGGGACCGAATTGAATAGCTGGAAAAATAGTCTACAAAGCGTGGTATACAACTCAACAGTTACCCCGCCCTCACCCCGTTGGCGAAGGAGGGAGGGCGGTTTTAAATTCTTCTGTTTAATCTCAACTCCTGTGTGGGACAGTGAAAAACACGACCGGTGGTAGGTGTCCCATAAACAAACTATTAAGAAATTAATTCCGTAGCTTTTGGGCTCAAGACAATATTAAGGTCATGACAGATTAAAGGATTTGACAGGTTGGAGGGTGTTTTCTTGACTTTAGCATCTGACTGAAGTGAGCTTTTAGGCTTTACTCGATTCCCCTCGTAACGGCGAATCGAATGGCGCATAACATGACCACACTACGTCAAAATATAAAAATCAGAAAAATGTAAGCGATATGACTCAACAAGGTCAGTATGCATACTAATACACTCACTACGATAATTTGAACGTGCGGCATCAAACAAAAATTTTCATCACAATTTCCTGCAAAGTTATTGACCCAAGTCTGAATCCTGCTTTACAAGTTCCAGGAGCCTTACAGGGGTCACAAGTCCAAAGAGAAAGTGTCTTTATATCACACAAAGGGTCCTACCTTTTCAGGTAGTCGGTGTTTGGGCCTGATTTCCATGGGCGGTGCCGATCAAATCCGGAGGAGAGGGGGCACCGCCCAAACCCGGGGGCGCCTCCCCGGACCGAGCCAAAACCGGGTGTGCAAAAAGATACTTTTGCACGGCCTCGATGGTTTCGGGATGTGCAACTGCACACCCTGCCCCTCGGCATCCGCCCTCCCTGCAATGGCAATGGGACGGATACTTCGCTGAAGGTTTTTTCGAAGTTCAGGTGGATTTTTCCCTTCTAATAAGATTTTCCTAATGACACATTTTGAAAAAAGTCACAGAAAAATTATCTTATTTTCTATATCATAGACGTAGCCAAATTTCATGTATCATGTTTTGCCTTTTGTTTCAATTTCAGTCCTTATCTCCAGCTCCCCTTCCTTCTAACGGTAAATGAGTTTTTCCAAGCCTGAACATTTGCTGAAGGCTTTCCCCAGCAAAATCTCGTTGACACCTGCCATATTTCAACTTTGCAGACTGCTGGGAGTCGGTTTGGGCATCCACGAATAATTTTTCCTACCTACAGCTCAAACCATCTACACGCACTGTAACCGATGGAAGAACAGGAAAAATACTTGAGAAGCAGCTGCACTTCACCACAAAAAAACTATATGAAAAATAATAGTAGCATAATTGCTGCCGTGAAAATAATACAAAATCACACGAAGAAACCACAACTATTCGGTACGGCTTCTTGTTATTTTGCTTGAGGAAAAAACACAGCCAACGACTGCAGCCGTTTTTAGTTTGAAATTGTCTGAAAGTACGTGGCTAGCACAACTTCTAGAATATTCTTAGTACATTTAGCAAAAAGAAGTACCATGCTATAATATATTTAGTAACGAAGCTTCAAATTAACTGCTCTCCAATTGCCCTTGACCTTTCGAAATTTTCGCTCAATAAAAAATTTCCACAACAGCCCATGACTCCCCCTGGTCAGAAAATATCAGACCCTTCCCTCTCCGATCACTCATGTTATATGTAAACAGTCCCTAAGACTTTTCTAGGACCTAAGACTTTCCCTTAACATTATTCTGAGTTTTATATCAGATGTGAGACCAGATATACAATAAATTCCGTATCTGTTCGTGCACAGGATGTTTTTCATTCTTGTTACAGTCACAAAGGTTTTTCAAGGATCTTGTTACATATGCGTGTTTTATGGCCTTAAAACTCCAGCCTGAGCTGAAGGAAAAATCCAAACCGTCATCTGCGTGGACTTCTGGAAATGATTGCGGCTGACTAAGTTTGAAATGATGTCAATATCCAGCTTTTAATAAAGCGATAGTATAATACAAACTGTGTTTTATCCTTCCCTTAGAGTTCATAAGTAAATTCCATAAAAATATCAGTCGTCCGATGAAAAAATGTATATTTAACACTAATTCGACGTTTTATTGAGGTCCTCAGGCACCCCCAAAGACAAACAAATCCAAACCGTGGGTGCTTTCGTAATGGGATCTGAGCTCGAATATAACTTTTTTACATTTTGGAAAGGCCCTTAATAATAACTGCCTGGGAAAAAGCAGCTGTTTGTGGGGGAATACTCATCTCTAGTCATACCCATCTCTATTCATCTAGTGCACCTCCGAGTCCCGCTCTGCCTCACCGGCGCGAACGAGAGCACGCAACCAGGGACACTAAATTGGAGTGTACAGCCGGGGAATACCAGCAGAGTGGCTGATTTCCGCTCAGCGTGTAGAAGCTGGGGTATTTACCTGAAAATTGTGGGTACTGGGAGGAACAAAATATGCACACTGGGTGCTTCCTTCGGGAGGGGTGGGGTCTCTACAAGACTAATATTTCAGCTCACATTTCATAAAGGAGTCGCATTCACTGGCGGTGGAACTGGGGGGACGGTATTCCCCTTAAATCAGAAATTTTAACACTAAGCCTATGCACAGTGATGCAGGAGGCCTGAAAAACGGGACGAAATTCATAGTTCAATAAATAATGATGATAGAACAATGTTTTTGGGTTCAATTTGAAGCTCTCTATCAGGCAGCTCAAATAAGCACTCCAAATGCTGCTTTTCCTCTTAACCCTCCTTTTGCCAGGGGTCGGTTCTACCCCCTCCTTAATTTCTTACGATGGGAGAAAAACGGCTCGGTTTAGCGCGATGCTGCGTGTCAAGTGCGAACCAGAATCAAATTGATACATCTTGACGAAATCTCAACCCAAGGTCAGGTCAGGTCACCGAGTTATAATGCCATTTCTAAACCGATGTAAGGCAGTGTTGGTTCTCAAAACAAGGTTAACAAAAGCCGGGAGTAACTCGGCTTCTAGAGGAGTTAGATCGAGTTTCTATACACCATTCGAAAGCTCTTGTAAAGAAAAATCTAGAGCAGACATCCATTTTGAGGTCAGGTCTACAACGAAGGCACCAGACCACCCCTTGGCACCCATTGGGTGCGCTACTTTATGCAGAGGCTATCGAGGGTTTATAACGGTTCTTACAGTGACTTTAGGTTTATGAAATATTTACATAGTCGCAAATCTGACCATGCGATAAGCTCAAGTAAAGGTAATAGTAAGGGGAAAAATTCATTTGATGGATAATTTGATTTAATGATTGGATTTTCCCAGTTGTTGGCCGGCAAACATTGAAAGTGAAAAGTGCATTCTCACCTCGTATTTATTAACCTAACGAACACATTTTGTGGAGCGTCGGGTATTAAAATATCATCAGAAGATAACCACTGTTAAACCTTAAAAACCGGAAAACGCAACAAAATGTGTGACAAGCGACTTTCTTCAAAATTCAAGCGAGGTTGTACGTATGTACAGCCGGTTCCATACTGATTGGCAGGTATTAGGCTGCGGTCGTTTTTGCAAAAATATCCCACAAGTGATGATCCTTGCCGACACCATTGTTGCCTCACCTGCTGCATTTTAACTGGGTGCATGAATTGACGTGTGAAATACTACAAAAGGTCCAAAATTCGGAAGTAATTGAGAAAAGACACAGAAAATCATCTGGATCGGTGAAAAAAGTTTTGTTGTCCACAATTGTCCAAATTGACGTCTCATCCAGTTTGCAGGGTCCCAAATTTATAGAGCTCGTCAAAATTCATTGCTAGAGACGAAACGTCTATGAGAAGAGTAATCATTTTTAAGATATTTCTTAAACGAACTGACACTAATACCTACTAATCACTGTGGAACCGGCTGTACATGCATAACAGTGAGTTTTAACAGGGGGTGGAGGCAAAAGATTAACGGAAAATCGGTTTAAAATAGCATTTTACAAAGAGGAAGAGAATGAGCCGAAGTTAAAATATCAATTTTCTTATTCACGGCCTGATCTCGCTGTGCCCTAACAACTATTGAACAACATGCTTTCGTTGTCAATTTACCTTTGTCCTTCTCAACTTTATTGCCTCCTTCAATTAGAGGCCGTCCATCAATGACGTTGCGCATATTTTAAGATTTTGTTACGCCCTTCCCCCATTTAAATGTGTCATTTGGAAAAATGAAATAATACGCGTCGATTGGTGGATGCTGCGCGCGTCATTGCCACAACCACCCGCCAAATACGGGTAGAACATGCACTCACTAAAACTGTCATAACTTTTTTCGGCCGTCAGCTGCCGACCTACAGATTCCGCCAATGTAAAAAGACACTTCCCAAAATACATGGTATGATCGTCCAGCTGATCCTGACTGTGCTTTTTTGCCAGCCTAAGGAAATATAATGTATGTTATAAATTTTAGTTCCGAAACATATATTTATTAAAACAAACTCACTGCATTCTTCCGAGCAGGTAGAACTGTATTTTTGTAACCAGAAGGTTGCAAACATCCCAAGCCTTACGGTAGTGAGGCTTGGATGGCTGCCTGCACGTGAGCTCGGCACATACCACTCTCTGTGTCTGCTCAAGCGAGTGATAGTAACGGGCGAGCCAGCTTACCTGAAGCGTCAGCTCGTGACGAGGCGTGAATTCAGAAACCGCACTACTCGCCAAGACGGAGATTTATGCCTCCCACGCCTAAGAACTGAGACTGGGAGGAGAGCTTTTATGCACCGTGCTGCAGCAGCATTCAACGGACTGCCACCGGCGATCCGGGATGGCTCCCTCTCCAGCTTCAAACGACGCCTAAAAAAACATCTGCTCGGTTGATGAGTGTACTCGATTTTGACTTGACTTTTCTTGACTTGACTTGTACCCAATTTTGACTGTCGCGTGTCTATCCCATCCACCCCCATTTTTGATCTGGGCTCATTAATAGCCATTGATATGGATGAGCACCGTGATGTTGAAATAAATAAATAAATAAATAGTACACGTTTTTTGTGGATGGCGAGGTGTGATCACTTGTTATTAACGTTTTAGATCACACCACTATTTCTGGCCAGATACACGTATTTAGCGAGGTAGAATAAGTTTCAAGTTTCAGCTCCTGTGAAACCAATGTGGTACGCTAGAGGAAGAAAATGATTATGCTTTTCGGGGTTCCAAACAATTCTCAAACGCATCGCATACATTTGATATCAATTCTCGAAAGTCACTTTTGACATTTTCGTCCCGTTTTTTAGGCCGGCTGCATCACTGTGCTATGGCGTTGACTGGAAAGAAATGTGTTGAAAAGTCCATGTTGCCCCCCCTTAAATTCGGACGTTTCGCCGTCACTGGTCACATTCTCTTCAAATTCTTGATATTGTGAGTGCATCTGATAAGCAGAAATTTATCCATGAAAATAAAAGAGCTTAGACCATGAGCCAGGAGATGTATTAACATTATCCTTTGAACACATTCCTCGCCATACTTTGCTCTCTATTGGCTTGATTATCTGCTCCAACATGCAGAGGTGCAGAAACTAGCCAACTCGGCTACCGGGGTAGGTGGCACAATTTCATTATTCAAGGTGCATGACTGTGACAAAATAGAGACGGCCGCTGCATAGTCTAACCTCAAACTGCATGCTTTTGAAATACGGAAAGAAGCGTGCAACTAGTATTTCAATTTAGTGAGTCCTCTTCTAAATTGCACAGCGTACCATTAATGATTTAATATATGTACTGATATGTATTATGGTCACTTTTCGCTAAAACCATAGACCTCCACTGCAGAAAACCTGCATGCCACTGTAACAGTTGCTAGATTTTAATACATGTACAAGCCAATGGTGGCGAATGCCAGTAGTTTGCAGAAAGTAGGCGACTAGAAACCCGAAATGCGACAGGATACAAAAAATGATTGTACTCAAACAAAAAATGATTGTAAGCATTTTCAAGGTATTATCAGTAATACAAATCATTCATCAAGTAGTTTTCTGCACAATTATCCATAATTGTTTCAGGAAAATCAAATTTACAATTGAAGCATCTTCAATTTACCGTTTTTTCCGTGAATTCAGTATCTGGTATGCCCAAGGTACGACTACAATGCAAACAATTGTTTCGTAGCAAATCTACGCAAACTGCGCAACAGCGACGAAGCAATGTGCGTGGGAATTAGGTGTTGTGTAGATACGATGATGTAGAAACTGTGTAAAACTCACGACCCCAATTATTGAGGTTTACTGAAAAGGCCATCAAGTGGTCAAAGGACGCCCCCACCCTGACCGAAGGGAGTCTCCGCCCCTGACCAAAATCCTGGATCCTCACCTGCTTTAATGAGAACGGGTATTTTATAAGCAACCAATCATAATACCACCCTGCCTCCCAAGGGCGTGAATTTAAGAAATAATTGGGAGTACCCAGATTTTAAATATCCTCAATAACCACTACATTAAAAGAGTTAGTATAATATTAAACGTTTTTTAGCCTTTCTCTCGGTCTTTTGTAGACCATGGAACTAATTCAAAGTCCCTAAAATAAAGATTTATACAATTTTAAGGAATTTTTAACAATAATTCGACGCTTCATCTGGGTACCCAGGTACCCCCACAGAGACATAAATTCACACTCCGGCTGCTTCCCTTCCTGCATTGTCATTCCCTATGCTTATTAGGTCGGGGGTGGACATGAAGCCAGGGGTGTGAATTTATATCTCTTTGGGGGTGCCCCTGCACGCCCATGATTAACTGGGTACCCCCAATGGTGATTTGGGCACCCCCAACCAAAATGTGGGGCAAAGTACTAATGAAGTGCTTAAAGAAGAGGAAATTTTCAACAAATACGTTTTACAGTGTTATAATGACATTCTGCAGCTGACCTAAAACCTGATATTTTACCAAGCAACGGAAATCCTCAGGCATAATGGACAGTGGCGGATCTAGCCGGTAGGTTCGGGGGCAAGCCAAAGTCGACAAAAAACGTAACGTGGTGAGAGTATGCCACAATTGATAAACCCAAGAGTCGATATGCAAAAAAAACGTCGCGGGATAAACATGTGCCCACAAGTTGCTTGTTTTGCTATCCAAGGCCCAACGTTTACACTGAAGTTGACTGGTTCTGTTTGAAGTTGAGATTTGAAGCATCAAAACCTTGCTAAAAGGGAGTCGGGACAAAAAGGAGGTCGACAGCTTTGGGGGTCAAAAACATAATTTTTGAGCTTTTCCGTTTGAGGAAGTGGTAAATGCCTTTTTGTCCCTCCTGGATCCGCCACTGATAATGGGCAATAAACAATGCATGTACATACCTGTAATAGAAATTCATTGCAAACTCAATACTTAGCAATGATTCAGTCCATCAGATACAGCAAAGTAGAAGCTATTCACAATATCTGAATTATGTGCATATTTGTTACCGCACAATTCGTTCACACATTGAAAAAGGTATTTGAAATCAACAAAAGGCGCAGCATCATTAAGACCTTTGCTCTGTGGCGCCAGGTGTTTTCAAACATTTGGGCATATTTGTAAATATTTGTAAGCATCGACATATTACTTACTGTCCAATATTGAACAGCAGCGCCTCTTCTGTTGCGTTTCTGCCGGCTGATATCATGCGTGACAGATATGACGTGACCGTGCGAGGGCCTACTATGCATTTTATATTAATTTTGTCCAACTTGTTCCCAGTACGGCTGCTGGAGTCCGAGTCTCACAAAAGTTCTCAAGGGACTTGTCACGGAGACCCCGACCCCACCACCCGAACGAGCAACTCCCACAATGAAGGGATAATTTAGAAGCCAAAGTTTAACGTCCCACAAAGCACAGGGACTGCCGCCCCGCTCAGGTCACCCTCTCACCAGTCGGTTGCCAGCCGACCTACGTCTGGCAAATTATTGAGCGCCGGAGCGCCTCAGGGGAACCGATCCCAAGCCTGGGCATGCATTGCCACTGCATGCTTCTGAGCAGCGGGCCGGAGTCCAACGCTCTACCAACTGAGCTACCGGGGCGGCATTTTATTAAGATGCAATAGTGTTACCAAATGTAAAATGAGAAGCTGGTGGCACGACTACTCATTGTACCACTCATCAAGAAAAAATAAAAATCCAGGGCGGCATCGGTCCAATAATAAAACACTGGATCGTTATTACTCCTATACTGATCCCACCTGCACCTGGAAAACAATTCCATGAATCAACCAAAAAACTCCATTTGAAGCCTTTGAGTAGAGGGAAATGATAATATGACAAAGTCAGAATTTCGAAAAAAGCACTTGGGAGAGTATTCAGTGGATATTTTTAGGCCACTTGACATTTTGGACCCATTTATTCCTTCCAAAAAACGCCCTACCAAGCAATAATTACAACAAAAAAACACTATTTTCCCCGCATAACCCTTCACCGCCTGGTAAGCCCGAGTGGGTTTCCTCTCAGTTTTTCGCTAATAAGTTCAAGCGTATTTAAATAAGAGGAGCCGCGCTTTCCACACTCTTAGAATGATCAATTTTAGGGCTTCTGGCCAAAATTTAGCACAAGGTTAGGTCAGGTCATTGAGTTATGACGTCATTTAAAAACCCATTTAGGGAAATTCTCTTCTGCTACAAGGGAGTGACGAAAGCAGAGTGTATCTCAGCTTCCAGAAGAATCATGCCAATTTTCTAGCCATCATTGGAAAGCTCTTTAAAATATTAATCGGTATGTTTTCATTTTTAGGCCGGGTCAACAGCAAGGTCACAAGAGGTCATCAAAGGTCACAGTTTTCGAGTTTTTATTCTTCGCCTTATGAGTATGGCAGGATAAAACCATGCATTTACTATCATAGTTAGGATCATGGTCATGATTTGAACTATTTTGAAGAAGACATTGAATTCGTTATTTGGTCGTTAATATTGGTCGTTAATATTGGTCGTTAATATATAAATTCGTTAATAGGTCATTATTTGACATTGACCATAGGTCATGGTCAGGTCAAGATTCCGATGTGGCCTTACAAGTTCATGTAGCGAATTTTTCGAATCCTTGGACCAAGACGAACCTATTGATGCTGGCGATGGAGCGAAAGGTCTATACCTGGACAACCTGGCAATGGAGCAACAGTGTGGGAGAGTGGATTACTGGCTCAGTAAGCTGCAGACTCTGCCGGAAGTTGGCCGCTCGATGATCCTTGCAAGAGCAGGGGAGCTGCGGGAGGGCAAAGTCTCCGAGTTTACGTGTTTTAATGACTAGGTGCGGGAAAAGAAGCAAGTCAAGCTGGAATGGCAGGAGCAGACCAAAAGAAGCCCGTCATGGGTGCCGAGGAGCGGTAGCTGGTCGCCCAGGCAAAGGAGATGAAGAGGCTGGACATGCTGGACATACTGAAGGCGGGTGGTGGACCCTTCACGGACGCAGGTTAGGTGAAGGAGTACGTAGGCAGGCCGGACCTGAAGGTGAAGGAGAAGCAAAAAAGGACGAAGAAGGAGCTACAGTTCGCGGGAGAGCTCCACCACCCTGCCCAGCGTTGACGCACTTTTCGGGATCCAGATCACTTTTCCCAACAAAAGGAGGCGAGAAAAGACTTCCAGGGATATGATACCATCCGTTGATAAGTAATGGTCTAATCGATTTGAAATATCCGATAAAAAACGTTTTTATACATAACCAGAAACTAAATCGCGAAAAAGCCTTCAATTTGATATAATATTACTACTGGAAAAAATGACGATATTTATTTATTTATTTATTGGACATTTTTGGACTCTCCACAAATATCAAAGCTATTCTTAGTCCAGCGCCAATGGAGACCACTCAGGTTGAATTAATAGGATTTCAAGCATGCATCAGACACCCAATCATACAAAACCAATGATACAAGCATTCACAGCCAAGAAAGTGATGTACTAGAAAGCTCAGGTAAAAGAGATAAGCAATTTTACACATTACAAATAAAGCGAAAAATAATCAGTCAGTAAAAGAGTTCTCAACATGAGATCGAACCTATCAACATAAGCAAGACGTCCCTGTCTACTCTTCAGATGGGCTCGCAATGCCCTCGTAAATGTTTGTGCTCTACAACCGGTGAGGTCGGGTAGAAGAGAGTTGTACAGCATGGCTCCCCGATAAACCAGCTGACGTCTACCAGCCTCGGTACGTATTTGACGGGTGCGGAGCAGTCGATCCTGTCCTACATGACTTCCAGTTCCAGCCATGTTAAAGTCCTACATGACTTCCAGAGAGTTTTCCGAGTCACTGATGACCTTCCTGGGAAAAAAGGCGGAATCCACGACTGTCGACTACAGCCTGTTCAGGTCCCCTCTCCGGAGGTTCACGCCAGAGAGCGACTAAACAACAACTGAGTTAACGTTGTAATATAACATAACGTGCTGAGTTAAAGTGTGTATCAGTCATTCTGGCGAAGACAGTTTCTTTCGGCAAAATAGATTCAAAAAGGCTAGGCACCTAAAAAAAACTTAATACTTTTCCAAGTGAATGGAGAGAAATTACTACCTTGGCAAGTAATTGTCCTCCCTCTTCTTGGAATCGAGATTGAAACAGCTCCATAAAACCCTAACGTCATAAGCGTCGCCAGCAGCAAAAAGTGGGGGGCCAGCCAAACTTCAAACTGACGCTGACAAAAACCTTTCCACTTTAGGACCAAATATTTTTCGAATTTGGGTTCCTCGTTGCTTTCTGCAGCGGCTGGTTATAAGAATGTCCGGTTTTCTCCCATTTTTACTGATATCAGGGAATTTTTGACAAAAAAGTGGGGGGCCAGGCCCCCCTGCCCTCCCCGGTGGCGACACCCCTGCATAACGTTATAGTGGGTCAGGATGGGTCACATTAAGCATTAACACATTTAGACCATCTGCGGGGGGATGAGGTGGCTTAGTGGATAGTACCCTTGTCTTCTAAGTCACTGGTCCCGGGTCCATGTCCCGGCGGAGCCTCTAAATAAGTTGATCTGATCCCCTAAATCCCTTCCAACAGTGTGAAGGTTGGCGACGCCGTATGACCCTGGCAGTTGGTGCGTCGTTAAACCCCAACAATTATTATTTAGACCATCTTGGGGACAGTTCAATCAAGGACAAAGCCAACAGAATCAATGGGTTCTTCTTGGTACAAGGATTTGAACGACATGACCTTGCAAATCCACATAGTAATATTGACCTAACGCTGACCTAGGGTCAAGTTCAAATTATGAACTTTCAATATCTTCTTCCAAAATGTCAAATCATGGCCATAATCCAAACTATGATAAAAATATATGGTTTTCTCCTGTCATACTCATAAGGTGAAGATTAAAAACTCGAAAACTGTGACGTTTGATAGCTTCTAGTGACCTTGCTGTGGACCTGGCCTAAAAAAATGGCAGCATCTTTTTTTAATTTTTTTTAATGTAAGACTATAGAATATAGCAAAAAACATAAAAATGAAAGAATCACCGCACTGAAGCCATCAAACTATATTCTCGGAGGCGTAAGAAATTTTATCACTTTCTGTTTATACTGCCCAGTTGAGGAGTTCCAAATATCAACTTCGCGAAAGTTATCTAAAAAAGTATTGCACAGTTTCGGAACTCTGACAAAATGACTCGACTTGATCGTATTCACCCGAGCATATGGTACGTACAGTAAGGCATGCCAATATACTTTAAAGAACTTTCCAATGATGGCTAGAAAATTGGCATAGCTATTCTCGAAACCGAGATACAATTGGTTTCGTCACCTTCCTTGTAGCAGAAGAAAATTCCCTTAGATGGGCTTTTAAACAACGTCATAACTCCATGACCTGACCTGGCCTGATGGCAAATTTTGACCCAAATTTTGATCCGGGGATGACCACGTACTCTTTAGGGCACATATAGCCTCAGAAGCTGGCGTGCCCTAAAACCCCAATCATCATCATCATTGACCTGAAGCCGTGAAATTAATCATTTTAAGAGTGTGGAAAGCGACGCGCCTCTTTTTTAAATACGCTTAAATATATTAACGAATCATTACATGCTCCTGTGACCTAACATGACTTTTGAGAGGTCAGATGGTCAAAAACTAAACCTAATGGCAGAGATCGGGGTAAGAATACACGGTTTGATGATTTTCAGCTTAATCTATCCAGTATTTACTGAAAACGAGCCCTTTCAATTTTTCACCATGGACTTATAATGGGTGACCAAACAATGGACCCCACCTTAGGTCAACAATATCGAAATTCCGAGATAACATATTTTTAGACCCTAATGGCTTCATTATATTGTGAAATTTTCAAACTGATCGGTTGGCAAATGTTTCTTAGGCGCCGCATCAAACTCGTGATTTTCCCTTGACCTTGGATAGCTCCTTGACCTGATGTGTCCTGACCTAAAAAATTTGGTGAGATGCGTAAAATTAATCAAGGATAGGGTGCTATTAGTTTCGCTGCCCTGCATCACTTCGTTTTTGCGTTATCTGGGAAAAAGGAGGGGAGCGAATTTCGCCCCCCCAGCGGGGCGAGTGTTAAGAGAGCCCTCATTAGACAAAAACATTCCGTTACCTTAACTATCGGGTTTAACCAAAGAATTTTATATGTCATGGCATGGCGTCTGAAAGGTGAAATGCGCTAAAACATTGACAATGTTTTGAGTTCCAAATTAAGTTTAGTGCCTTTTAACCATCCAACATGGAACAAAGCTGCACGTGCTTCCCTCTTCTGGTATATTATCTGGTTTTACTTCGGCAGCGCTCTCATTAGTTCACACTCTATAACTCCTCCGACGGTTTTATGTGCCTACGTCTCTCTCATCTCCTTCTCTCGGTAACCTTCGGGCCGGGTCCCACTTCTTTTCACTCGGCAGAAACTCATCTCGCGACCCTCCTGACTTCAACGAACTCGGCCGCCGGCTAGCCAGTGCTGACTCTGACGCTGTCTCGCCTGTACTAAAGATTATCGGATGGTGGCGCAGATAATCAAGCCAATGTAGGGCAAACTATGGCTAGTAATGCTTGAAAAGATCATGTGTACCTCCTGGTTTATGGTTTAAACTCCATCATTCTCATGGGGAAATTCCCGCCGAATTTCTCGCCATACAAGTGAACACGCCTCCACCAATCAGCAGCCGCCACCCGCTGGGTGCCGATCGCCCGCGGGGCACAGAGGTTAGAAAGGTCACGCCGCTGTGCGCCGCGGACGCCGACTTCAAGGCTCGGTGGGAAGCCTTGAATCCGCGTAGCGGATTACAAAACGTACACGTGTTGTGTCCAGATGGTGGTCTTGCTATGTATGTACATGGTCTGTACATGGTCATGGTGGTCTTGGTCATGACCATGGTCATGGTCTTTCTATGTACATTTTAATGACATTAACATCAGTGTATTCCTTTAGCATGGGCCACTTCCTTAACACATTCTTTCGAAGCCGCCGCCACCCGGCCTACAGGCAGCCAGAAGTCACTGTGCAGTTGCACTGCCGTCTAACCATGACTGCCCAACTTTGTATTTTGAGGCACACAAATTAGTTTGCATGCTACAATACTGCACTGCTTATTTTCGGATGTAGTCGCGTTCCTAGTTAGTTATTGCTTATTTATTTTATGTGTTGCACCGTTATCAGATTAAGACGTTCAGCACTCAGCTTTCGAAATATACCTTATTTGTCAGGACTAGCGCAGTTACCTCACAATTCATTTCAAGTATTGCAAATGGTGAATCTTAATAAAAGAAATATTTTTTGGGGATATTTTGATTTTCCAGTCCAGAAATTCTGTATTGACCGAAACAGTACGGCACATGGAAATTTTGGTACGAGGATGGGAGAAGACACTTATGAACACCAAGCAATTTTAGATAAATTATTTCGGGCGGCAGTAGCTTTTGAACGGCTAGCTGTTCAATATGTTTATATGTTCAAAATTTTAAAGTTTCATTGTGAAATGTTGTCAGTACTACACATATCAGTAGAAACAATAGCTAAACGGTCTCGAATAGTGATCGGTTGTTGCTTTGACATTAACCCATCACCGCCTGGAAGGTTCGATCGGACCCCTCTCGGTTTGGCGCAAATGATCACTGAAAAAATTTTGACACCTCGGTCGGGGTAAGGTGGAATGGTTAAAAATGCTACCTCTCGAGGGTGTTTTTGGACACCACAGTTCGGTGTCACGCACCCCCTACGGGGTGTAGCCAAAACACCCCTGTCAGGGGTTACTCCTGCGAAATGAGGTGTAACAGGACACCCCTTGCGAGTGTTCAGCGATTCCAACGACACCCATTTATGGTGTTTCATTCCATTTTAACCCTTCGGCAGGGTGTTGCAACACCCCGTGTTCGAATTTTGGTGTCGGAAACCCCCGTGCATTCTACACCCCGATGGGGTGTAGCGGGACTTAAATTAGGTGTATGTGGTGTTACATATAATTTTTCCATGCGTCCTTCGTTCGTGAAGAAAACTGAAATTCTACTTCATGAATTGCAATGTCCACCGTACGCCAAACAACACTATAAAGAATGCAAATGTATTTGAAAGTACCTTGGGTGCAGAGCGAACATATGCCACAATAGATAAACTGCAGGATTGAGCATATGAGCGCAAACGGTGAAGAGAACAGCGACAGAGCTAATCACTTGCTCGGGTTTTGCTTCTGTCATTCTGACAATCCCAAATTTCATTAAAAAAACACTAAGCAGCCGACAACGTCCATCCTTTATCCTATCATTGTCAGCAAGCTTTTTGACCGTGATCCTCCTCGGCTGATATTAAAACCATACAACCGGTAGAGAAGGGCCGCGGAGAAGCGGTGGTCTCCCGTTAAGTTGAGTCCGTAGACGGCGAGGGCAGCGGCCCACTGCAGCGCCGCTCCAACTTCACCGTGGGCTGCCGCGGCGAACTCGACGTCGCCGATGGCCAGGCCCTGCTTGGTTCGGCGTAAGATGCATCCACAGTCGCTGCACTCTTCCCCGTGCCAGCACTCCTCAAGTCCTCACCGAGCATGGTGGCCGCCAGTTCCAGCGCCTGCACTGGACACGGAGCATAAACATGAAGTAAAGATCATGGTCAGAGAGTGATTGGAAAATTAGAGGAAAAACTATGGTGAAATGTACCTATCTAAGCCCATTGCGTACCAAAAAAATACAGATTGAAACATGTCGATCAGGCACCATTACCGAAAGAAAGGCAAAATTTAATCTAGTTTTATCATCAATAGTAGCGAATCGAACAGGAAATTTGGCACTTCAGCTGATGTTTAATCTATTAGCTTAATACCAACAACTACCTTCCTTAACATTCTGAAATAAACAACTTTCAAATATTTTCGTAGGAAATCAGATAAACAAGGGTAATGACAGAAATTGATGAACATGATCCCAAAAACAAAAATAGGTATGAAGGTTGAAAATAACAATAACAGAGTGAGCCAAGGCGATATATGTCTCGGGCGCCTATTGTCTTGGTAATTTCCTCATTTACAACATAGCAAGGGTACTACGGTAAATAGAAATATAAATACAATAGAAAGCAAGGGTACATAGAAAGTAACTACGGTAAATTCATCAGGATCTATTCGCGGAATATATGTTATATGACGTCCGAGACACGCTACCATATCCCTTGTATTTTGATTCATTTTTCCATTTCTTTGGAAATTTCCTGATTAAATAGTTCATGAATTCGGCACCCGGAAATAATTGGAAATCATTTCCCGTAGAAGATCATTTCTTAGTACTCAAAATCCTTTAATAATTTCATGTCTGATTACCAGAGTGAATTGATGTAGAGTCAGGTTGAACGTCATGCACGCAGCAACATTTAATTTCCCGAAATGTGCCTCAAAGCTGTTATCATAGTCACGCTGCCATATAGGCATGGGCCAGCATTAATATTTTATGACCGAAATTTACCGACGCTTGGTCGGATCGAGAAAAAACACTTAAAAAAGCACATCAAAATTTCAGTTGCGTACATTTTATAATGTTAAATTACTCTACGAAAAATATAGGAGATGGGTCCCGGTTACTAAGGGGGCCCCGGCCTGGGGCCGACGGTAGCTGAGCCCCCTTGGCCGAATCCTGGCTACACCATTGCCTATAAGGGAACCAAATAGGGCGCTGAAGACACGCTTTGGAGGTTTCAAACGCCTGAAGTGGTTGCATGTACAAGTGACTTAAACACCAACAAGGCACACTCGCTCCAATGATAGCTACTACGGTCCTATTGCCCTATTGGATGGGTCAACACTTACCAATGCAGGAATGTTAAGGTTTGAATCCCTGTTTCTGCCAAAAATCAAAGAGAACCAGCACCTTTCAGCTACACTTTCACACTGACTGTTGTTCTTCAGGACGGCCTTGAACATTGTCTGTTCGCGCCTGCGCACAAGAAACGACGCCCGAATGCACGTGCCAACACCATAACGGGGTGTTCGATACCCCGTGGTAACACCCCGATGGGGTGTTTTTTACCTTTCAGGGTGTTAAACACCTCAGGAAGGTGCGAGCTGAACGGGTATTATCTACACCTCTTTAAGGTGTAGCAGTATCAACACCCGCTCTGGGTGTTGCTGGTCCTTAACACCACCCCCAGGGGTTCACATACACCCTGAAGTCCGTTTATGGTGGTATCAACACCTTGCAAGGTGTGTGGGGTGTTAAACCAAAGGTGTGAGGGTGTTAAAACTTTTTCAGTGATTCACTGAAAGAAGTTTTAACACTCTCACATCTTTGGTTTAACACCCCACACACCTGTGCAAGGTGTTGATACCACCATAGACGGACTTCAGGGTGTATGTGAACCCCTGGAGGTGGTGTTAGGACCAGCAACACCCAGAGCGGGTGTTGATACTGCTACACCTTAAAGGGGTGTATATAACACCCGTTCAGCTCGCACCTTCCTGAGGTGTTAAACACCCTGAAAAGGTAAAAAACACCCCATCGGGGTGTTACCACGGGGTATCGAACACCCCGTTATGGTGTTGGCACGTGCATTCGGGCGTCGTTTCTTGTGCGCAGGCGCGAACAGACAATGTTCAAGGCCGTCCTAAAGAACAACAGTCAGTGTGAAAGTGCAGGTGAAAGGTGCTGGTTCTCTTTGATTTTTGGCAGAAACAGGTATTCAAACCTAAACATTCCTGCATTGGTAAGTGTTGACTCATCCAATAGGGCAATAGAACGGCCGTAGCTATCATTGGAGCGAGTTTGCCTTGTTGGTGTTTAAGTCACTTGTACATGCAACCACTTCAGGTGTTTGAAACCTCCAAAGCGTGTCTTCAGCGCCCTATTTGGTTCCCTTATAGGCAATGGCGTAGCCAGGATTCGGCCAAGGGGGTTCAACTACCGTCGGCCCCTCAGGCCGGGGCCCCTTAGTAAACGGGACCCACCTCCTATATTTTTCGTAGAGTATTTTAACATTATAAAATGTACGCAACCAAAATTTTGATGTGCCTTTTAAGTGTTTTTTCTCGATCCGACCAAGCGTTGGTAAATTTCGGTCATAAAATATTAATTCTGGCCCATATCTATATGGCAGCGTGATTATGATAACAGCTTTGTGGCACATTTCGGGAAATTAAATGTTGCTGCGTGCATGATGTTCAACCTGACTCTACCTCAATTCACTCTGGTAATCAGACATGAAATTATTAAAGGATAGTCGTTTTGAGTACTAAGAAATGATCTTCTACGGGAAATGATTTCCAATTATTTCCGGGTGCCGAATTCATGAACTATTTAATCAGGAAATTTCCAAAGAAATGGAAAAAATGAATCAAAATACAAGGGATATGGTAGCGTGTCTCGGACGTCATATAAAATATATTCCGCGAATAGATCCTGACGAATTTACCGTAGTTACTTTCCTACCCTTGCTATGTTGTAAATGAAGAAATTACCAAGACAATAGGCGCCCGAGACATATATCGCCTTGGCCCACTCTGTTATTGTTATTTTCAACCTTCATACCTATTTTTGTTTTTGGGATCATGTTCATCAATTTCTGTCATTACCCTTGTTTGTCTGATTTCCTACGAAAATATTTGAAAGTTGTTTATTTCAGAATGTTAAGGAACTTGTTGTTGGTATTAAGCTAATAGATTAAACATCAGCTGAAGTGCCAAATTTCCTGTTCGATTCGCTACTATTGATGATAAAACTAGATTTATTTTTGCCTTTCTTTCGGTAATGGTGCCTGATCGACATGTTTCAATCTGTATTTTTTTTTTTTTGTACGCAATGGGCGTAGATAGGTACATTTCACCATAGTTTTTCCTCTAACTTTCCAATCACTCTCTGACCATGATCTTTACTTCATGTTTGTGCTCGGTGTCCAGTACAGGCGCTGGAGCTGGCGGCCACCATGCTCGGTGAGGAGTGCTGGCACGGGGAAGAGTGCAGCGACTGTGGATGCATCTTACGCCGAACCAAGCAGGGCCTGGCCATCGGCGACGTCGAGTTCGCCGCGGCAGCCCACGGTGAAGTTGGAGCGGCGCTGCAGTGGGCCGCTGCCCACGCCGCCTACGGACTCAACTTCACGGGAGGCCACCGCTTCTCCGCGGCCCTTCTCTACCGGTTGTATGGTTTTAATATCAGCCGAGGAGGATCACGGTCAAAAAGCTTGCTGACAATGATAAGATGAAGGATGGACGTTGTCGGCTGCTTAGTGTTTTTTATGAAATTTGGGATTGTCAGAATGACAGAAGCAAAACCCGAGCAAGTGATTAGCTCTGTCGCGGCTCTCCTCACCGTTTGCGCTCATATGCTCAATCCTGCAGTTTATTTATTGTGGCATATGTTCGCTTTGAACCCAAGGTACTTTCAAATACATTTGCATTCTTTATAGTGTTGTTTGGCGTACGGTGGACATTGCAATTGATGAAGTAGAATTTCAGTTTTCTTCACAAACCGAGGACGCATGGAAAAATTATATGTAACACCACATACACCTAATTTAAGTCCCGCTACACCCCATCGGGGTGTAGAATACACGGGGTTTCCGACACCAAAAATTCGAACACGGGATGCTGCAACACCCTGACGAAGGGTTAAAATGGAATGAGACACCAGAAATGGGTGTGGTTGGAATCGCTGAACACTCGCAAAGGGTGTCCTGTTACACCTCATTTCGCAGGAGTAACCCCTGACAGGGGTGTTTTGGCTACACCCCGTAGGGGGGTGCGTGACACCGAAGTGTGGTGTCCAAAAACACCCTCGAGAGGTATCACTTTTAACCATTCCACCCTACCCCCGACCGAGGTGTCAAAAGTTTTTTTCAGTGGTGAGCCGATTCAGATGAGACCCGCGTCGCTTTGCAGGCTTCTAAAGAGATCAACTCGACAACTTATGACCAAAAATCGACATCAGGTAGGTCAGGTCAACAAGTTATGACGTCATTACTAGGCCCGTGTAAGGTGATTCTGTTCTTCGAGAATGAGGCAGACAAAACCAGGGTGTAACTCGGCTCCTACAAGAGTTTTATAAATTGTTAAACATCGTTCGAAAGCTCTTGAAAAATCTGCATGCCGTCATCCATTTTGAGGTCAGATCAATAACAAGGTCGCCAGACGTTACAGAGATCACGGTTTACGAAGTTGTTTGTGTCGATAACTTTTGAACCAAACAATATACAGTCCTAAATTTTATATCATAGTAATGAGCATGACCCAAGGATTCAAATGATTTATGCAATAGCCTTAAAAGGCTATTATTCAACCTTAACCTAAGGTCAATGTCATAATGTGATCTTACAAGGTCATGTCGCATAGCATTTCAATCCTGAGGTCAAGACGAAAACATTGATGACTTTTTTATCCTAGGCCTTTGGCTTCCGAGGTGTAAGAGAATTTCTAAACGGGTCTGAATTTGAGCCATTTTGACCCACTGTAACACCACGGGTCCAAGGATACGCTTCAAACTGGGATCCAGAGTAGAAGGGGGTAAGGCGCTTCTAGCGGCGTTTTAATTTGTCCGTATCATTTCCGGTTCCCGAGATCGTAGGGGGTCCCATCATACCCCAGGCGGTGGTGTGTATAAAAAGAGCCCAGGCGGTGCCGGGTTAATGAGCTGTACCATATAAGGGTGTGAATTTATATCCCTTTGGGAATGCCCGGGCACCTGCAACGAAATGTGCATATAGTGTTAAAATACACTTTCAATTTTATTGTTAATCATTTCCAGAATCTAAAAAACTGTGTGATGGCTAAAACAAATCTAAATTTTTGCTCTCGCCTTTCATATGGTGGCCATTTACTATTTTCTTGAAATTTGGGCACTCCCAGTGATTTTTGGGAATCCACACCCCTGCATGAAACCATATCTTAAATATTATGGCAACAAACATCCTTAAAAAGAGTTGGACTTCTTTTAAGAGCCATTCTAGCTTAGTTTTCTTAAAAATTAACGTTTTTAGCACCGTTGACAAAGCAAAGATGCTCAGTCAACTCAAATCTGACTCACGGATTTGAGACTAGCTTTGACCCTGACTCAAGGCATCTGGTCGAGCAGTTGAGTCGACTCTGGCTCAACCCAGATCCAGAAGTGAGTAATCTCTGATTCGAGCAAAAATTAAGGTAAGTCTGACCTTGAGTCTTGACTTAAAACTTCTACCCTGAGTCGGTGCGGTTCCGGCTGCAGCTGCTGATCAAGCAGCTGGTGCGTGTTTCAGCGGCAGCTGCTGCAGCAGCTGGGCCCTGAGGCGGTGCCGTTCCGATTGCAGCTGCTGATCCAGCAGCTGGTGCGTATTTCTGCGGCAGTTGCTGCAGCAGCTGGGCCCTGAGGCGGTGCCGTTCCGGCTGTATCTGCTGATCCAGCAGCTGGTGCGTGTTTCAGCGGCAGCTGCTGCAGCAGCTGGGCCCTGAGGCGGTGCCGTTCCGGCTGCAGCTGCTGATCCAGCAGCTGGTGCGTGTTTCAGCGGCAGCTGCTGCAGCAGCTGGGCCCTGAGGCGGTTCCCTTCCGGCTGCAGCTGCCGCGGCACGCTCTCAGCACGGTGTCGCTGGGGGCGACCGGACCTGCGGCCTCGGAGGACGGCAGGCCCTGCGGCGTCGCCTACCACTTGGCCGTGTTCCCGGCGCTGAGTCAGACTGAGCGGCTACATCACAGGTAACTGGCCGGTCGCGGCGTTGGCGGAGGGACAGGGGGCAGGTTGTGTCGTTGCCGAGTGGGTCACAGTAAGAGGGGCGAAGAAGACTGGAACGCCAACCTGAAGTCATGGTCATTGCTCACTTCGGATTACTCACAGCATTTGTGATGAGGGGGATAGTGTGGCTTTCAAGGACTCTCCTTGTTTCTTTGGTAAAATTTAGATAGTACTGTTTGTTCAGCTAGCTAACGTTTGGGAGAGGTGTTTGATACGTCCTCCTTAACACGTGCATTGAAGGGGGCGGGTACCCGCCCCCTCGGGTTTTTCGGAAATAACAGAAAAACGGCGGCGCTACGCGCCGCCGTACTTGACATACCTTTTTCCTCATCATTTTTACAACTTCTGTGAAAATTTTAAGGTTAGGTCATCTCAGGTCAGGTCACCAGTACAGGTCAAGTGACCCGACCTAAAAAACGTTTAAGATAGCATAAGTCGGAGCAGGGTGAACTTATCCGATTGAAACTCATATCACATAATGGCCCCACCGAGTTCTCTCAAATATGTTCCGGTATTTTTGATATCGATGACCTAAGGTCAGGTACAAGGCATGACCTCTCCATTGGAAATACATGGGAAAAATGGTTTTTACGGAATAACTCAGTAGCGGATGGTGATAGAGCATTTATTTTAGCTGCATTAGACTCGCCTGGGCTTTGCGGTTCTAATGATATGCATTTTAAATAATTTGACCCTGACCTGACCTCAGGTCAGGTCAAAACCTTGATTTGACCTAGCAAGGTCAAATTATATATCATTCGATTCGGCTTACTTCGAGAATTCATACAGTGCAAGTCGTTTTACTCTATCTTTACTTGTTCAGATGTAATGGCCGAAAAACTTAATTTACATGTTATCTCTATGACGGCATGTTTTGACCTCTCGTGACCTTAAATGTGACCTGACTAAAAATGGTTCAAATGTTTTCGATGGAGAAGTAGATGGGCACCCCAACGCCGTTTACCGTTTTTCACTACCTACCGTGGTTCTTGAGATCTTAGGGGGCGGGTACCTGCCCCCCCGTCAAAGCGAAGGTGGCTCAGACCCCCGTCAATGCGCGTGTTAAGACAGCCATTGCCCAGCACCCGACAATTGCCACTTGTTTTTACCTGTTTCATTAGTGGTTTTCAGGGGCGCTGAGGCATTCTGTGGCATGGGAAAATATATAAAAGATAGTTATATCACCTAAGGCAATTTCCAAAGGCGACCTTGCAAGCGTTTGTCTAACGGGCTTTAACTCCCAATTGGGAGTTATAGTAGCCCGTTAGAGAATTAAGCGGATCACTTGGCCAATTGATCCGCTTAATTATTCTGAATGTGTTGCATTTACTCACCACGCACCAGGCAACAAACAGGCTAGTTGGTATTTTATATTTTGCGAAATTTTGTTCACGAGCTTTGACTTGATTTTTTAACAGTGGACCTAACCATAGTCAGTTGAAATTTGATTTTTTATTAGGGATTCAAGATTTATAAAATCCCTTCAAAATAAGCGAATAAAAGGATTCTTTCGAACTGCGTTTTCCCAGTTCTGAACTCGCAAAAATAGACACCAGGTGTCTTTATAAAATCACTTCCGTCATAACGCTGCATTATCTTTTCTTAAACACCCGGTCTTTTGGCATTAGCAGCTAGCAGCGGCGAGACACTATTTCAACACCACAGCGCACCAGATGACTTTTTCTGTGAAATAATTGTTCAATAATTGTTCAGCAATAATTGTCCGAACAAGAGGATGAAGGGGCAGAGGCAGATCGGAAATCCTGGATCGGCCCATGTCGGGGGCACAGGGACCACACAGGGACGGATCCAAGGGGGCGGTGGGGCGAGCGCCCACCCCCTCCCCCTCTGTTTGGGTTGAACTTAAGTACTGCAAGGAAACGGCCGCCTCCGGAGGGGCCCCAGTGATGTCCGATAAGCGTTCCAAAAGTTTATTTGGGGAACAGTGTTGCCACCCGAATGCGGAGCTGCGGGGGTCCCCAGCCCCTTGAGTTAATCTATGGGGATCCCAAGAGTTTTTCCCAGTTTGCCCCCAAGTGTTGGTCACGAGAACCCCCCCCTTCCCCGAGTTCGTCCCGTCCCCCTCCTCAAGTGTTAGTCTCGTAGTCTCCTGAGTTGGGTTCGAGTGACTCCAGGGCTTAACTCGAGGAGGAATGGGACGATTGTTATACTCAGGGGTCCCAATTGTTCAATTTAACTACATTATATAATGGAAATAGGCCTTTAAGCCCCTGCAACTGTGCGTTTATGCTCCTATAAATGTCTGCCCTGTGACTTCCGTCACCTTATGCATAGCTCCTGTAACACCCTTCTGTTCCTTTTTCCTCAGTAAGAGTGGAGTGAAATGGAAATATGGTAAAAAATGAAATGACATTTTGCAGATATCACAAAATATTATGCATTTCATGCGAGAGAAGTGACCCAGTTACCTTTCCATGTTCGTGGAGAACCCCGCCATACCTCTTCTATAAGCTATGTTTGTTTCACAAAATCTTATCTGGAACTAATGACTCCGCCTAACAGCTTGCGAAGCTTCCCCTTCACGTCACTCGGCGCCAAGCCATGAGAGCATAACAGCGCCTACTTCACGTACCGTTCGCACGGGTGGAGACCTGAAGAGTGAATTTTCGGCAGAGCCGTACGCTCTTGTAACAGAGTACATGGCCATTAGTCCGAACATTGACACTTTTACTAGTGCACATCATCCATTTAAGGCGGCTGTTATTAGCTATGTACGATAGCATCATACCCAGGCCTTTATCACCGTGTCTTCAGTCGTTACTCTACCGTAGTGCAGTTTTAGGTCTTTTTACAATTTGAGCATCTGATGAATGTCACAATTATAGAAGCTCACAGTACATCTAAGCGATCCCAATTGTTATAGTTGGATGTGCTCGTATGTGTTTTCAAATCAAATTCTCATGCTTATATTCATTTAATTTTGATGACTTCATGTATAGCTGGGTGCTCCAGGCCTGCTGCTCATTTAACAGAATCAATGATATCAAATGGAAATGGCGCTATGCTCAAAACTAAACGAGATAGAGCATCAGACACAAAATAGCGATTTTGTAAAATTTCATTTTTGGCACCTACGCCTCTTTGACTTAAATATGCAATATGAACTTACAAAGTATAAAACAAAAACGCGTTTGCATGCTTCAAATCACACATATTTATTCACATTGTTATTGCGTTTGTTTTATTCAACTTTTCGTTATAAATAGCCACCAAACAAGAATAGCTCATTTAATATGTTTTTCTCAATAATATCGAAAATCCATGAGTTCTCTTCGCAAGCGTTCCTGGGCAGGCAACAGGCTGCTGGCCTTTAATAGCTCCACGGTCACCACTGGTCATCTCGTAACCACCATCTGAAGCAACAGCTGTACCTCGAACAAGAGGACAGCGGGCGGCCGACTGCTGCACATCCAGTCCTAACAATACCACTTCCTCCGAGTCATAGCTAATCAGAGGGCTAGAATTGGTATTTTTGTAACAACACTGTCCTTAAAGGTAGATGATAGACTATAATCACACCAAATTAACCCGCGCCTTACCGGGGGTCCGGTGCCACCTTCGCCCCACCGGGGCCATCGATAGGCCCCCCTCTAACTCCAAAAATATGGGGGTTAGTGCAAATCTTCAAAGTGCATTAGAAAGCTTGTGTGAATTCAGTAAGAAATTACTTCCCATGTTTCAGCGCTCTGGTCAATGGTTTGACCTCCAGAGGTCAAGTTAGGCCACATGCTTAAGCAGACTGGGCACAGCTCTCATGCCTTTGGTGCTATTGCAATCTGGTAAAGTGAATTTGATAAGAAAATGCCATAACTTTTTCCGCTATGTGAAACATAATGACCTTCCGCCAGTGTTTTGATCCCCAGAGGTCACCTCGTGACCTAATATGACCTGAGGTCACAAAAGGTCAGAAAATGGCCTTGCCGTATATCAAATGAAAGCCAGTGACGAGACATACACAACGAGGTTTATGTCAGCGCTCCAGCTTGATTAGGTCAAAATATTGAAATTTATCGTCAAAATATTGTTTTTGACCCCTGGTGTTTTGTGATGAACTCAGATAGGTCAAAGGGAAAATACCGCCCTTGCAATCCGTGAAAGGGTGTCCAAAAACGCTTTTCTGAGCAAGTCTGAGCTTTTGCAATCATCTTTGTGACTTTTAGATCATGAGACAGCTTTTCCCATGCTTTTTCAATGGGAGAGGTCACCTCGTGACCTGACCTCAGGTCACGAAATCGAAAAATCCCGGATATACATGTTGTAGACCCTGGAGGGGTCATGAAGTGTAGGAAGTTTCACATCAGTCGGCTAAGCAATGTAGCTATGGTATTGCTCAAAAGTTTAGGTGAGGTGACCTTGGTTGACCTCGCCTGGTGACCTGACCTTGTGTGAACCAGAGCAAACAATTTCAGGGATGTTGGGAAAATGATGGGACGAGAGATAGGAGCGCTCAACTACGGTGCTGCGGCCCGTCGTTTTTCTGCTATCCCGAAAAACCTTAGGGGAGCCATCGATGGCCTGCGGTGGGGCGAGGGTTAAAGGGAATGTGGCACCTTCATAAGGTGATTTTAACTGAGATAGCCAAGTTGTAAAGCAAGTCAGAAAACCCGGTACCCTATATATCATTTGTTTGGAACGCGAGATTTCCTTAGAAAAAAGCTAAAACCTACCTGAAATGAGTAAAGGTATCTTGCCTGAAATGCACCCCTCGTGTACCCTTACCAGCAGGACACGGTTGTCAAGGCTGTTGGTGTGACGACATGTGCTGACATCACGGTAAGTATCAGTCAATTGAAGCCCTTGAAGCGCATTGAATATGGTAGTGGTTGCCAGATCATGACATCATCCACAGACAGATATTTATTTCTTTCCCTGGAGGAGCATTTTAAAAATAGAAATATTGAGCTTATTGTACATTTTTCAGAGAAATCATGGACGATTCCATGATTTTCGGCTAAAAGTACCCCTAATTACACTAAATTCCGGGATTCGACCAAGGTATCACATTCCCTTTAAAGAGTCTTGTTTTTTTTTGGCGGACGACATATATTTGGACAGTTGCAGTTTTTGAAAGAAGAGCAAGTATGTACAGTCGCCCCAGATGGCAAAACATTAAACCCCCTCTCCCCCACCGCCCGAGGCCTCCGACCGGCACCGGCAGCAGGCACCCAAGGTCCAGGCACGGGAGATGTCAGCCATATCACCATCCACGCTCCAGCGCCATCCAACCAACACGCCATACACGTGTTGGCGTGTTGGCGTGGAATTTTCTAGTGGAATGCTGGGGCATGGACGACAAATGGACAAGTCGATAACACCCTCATGTCGCAGATTTCGGTGTATTTTTTTGTCAGGGGGCTATTGATGGAGCTGATGACGATTTTCGTATTCATTTTCCTCCCTGACTTACGGTTTGAAAATTATAGCCTCAGGCATTTTGACCATACCCACTTGCATGTCTTTTTAAAGACAAAATTTTACCTGTGTGCTTCTACAAATACCATAAAAACTTGATCTAGGTATCTTAAGGACGAATTACTAATTCTGGCTCATGAGAAATATAATTCAAAACATTTAATTTTAGATATATTATGCACTCTTCAATTTTTCAAAACCCATGAAAACAATTTTCCTATGACTTATTTTAAACTTTTTGAGGCTCATATTACTCTTTATACTTTTCTCTATAAGATTCAGTAATAAAAAGAATGGAGACTTTAACACAAAGCGAGATCTGAGCTCCCAAACGTCCCGATCCCCACTTTTGTGAGGTTCGTGCGCCAGCGCGGACCGCCGTCGCTGCAACTATCAAACGTCTCTGGTCACGAAAAAGGTGTCAATGGTGGAATTTGTCGGCAATGAGGGTAAGGATGTATTCAAAACAATAAATTGTAATCAATGTCCCATTCCGTAACACCCGCACTGGAAAGGCGTCCGACACTTACGGGCACTGGAGGGGGGGACTGTTAGGCCCCCTGAGCTCTCGGAAACTAGGAGGCTTAGAAAAACTCCGGTTGGGGACTGGGTGGGAGCTATTGAAATCTGTATTATGACTGATCTTAATTGACCTAGGTCAGTATCGTCAAGTTCAAACGAGGTCATAAAGGTCAAGTATTAGCCTTGCTGGGTATTCATCCGCATTGGCGGACGCAGGGGGGCCATTCCGGCCATGCCCCCCAAAGCGCTGGAGGGGGGCAAACTATCTTTTGGCCCCCAAACGCCCGTGAAATTTAAAAAAATGTGTTTACACTAGGTCTGTAGAGCAAAAAAAAGTATTCGCGGGGGGGCACGTGCCCATGTCTCGTGTTTTGGTCTATGCCATTACCAAGACGGCACAGAAATGAGTGACTCGGTGGCTGAGCTGTGTGCTGTGTCCAGGTCGGCTGCCATGGTGGGAATCCGCCGGCTACAGGGAGTTCCTGGTGAGGGGATAGCTACGACACACCCCAGCGTCTCCATCTGCCGCCGCTTCCTGTTGTCCACGGGACAACTGCGTCTAGACACCAGCCTGGATCGCGCGGTAAGAGAGAGAGAGAGAGAGAGAGAGAGAGAGAGAGAGAGAGAGAGAGAGAGCGAAAGAGAGGAGAGATTGGCCGGAGTTATTCGATATATTTCATTACCTCCATGCCTATTTACAGATACCTCCGAATATGAGGTCAGCTTCAGTGCACGCCTTCAGGACGTGACGTGCGGGTCTGATTACATTGGATGAGACAGCTCCCGGCCTGCAGCTAATCAACCAGAATCGACCCCGAACATTCACCAGGGCGATGCTTGGGATATCTTGGGCGTGCATAACGGTAGCATATTCAAGCTGTTATTCTCGTCACAAGATATTTACCAACATGCTTTGTGATAAATAATGCTGCACATTGTACATAACAATGTCAACTCGTGTTAGATATATACATATGCCAACACTCGTCTAAGCAAATGCTATGCAAATGCACTTGTGTTAACATGTTTTAGATCGAAAACTAACACTCGTGACAAGATCAACAGTCGCAATATACTGACGTTATGGATCGACATGCCTCGATAAAACCTACACGTCAAATACAGGGTGCCCCAAAATTGTATATTGGGCGTCCTTCCGTATCTCACTGTTAGAAGTCAGCTGCCAGGCGGTGTCTCTCAAAGGGTAAAACGTTGCTGATAAGGAGTCATTTGATGGCTCCCTGAACCATCGTGAGGGATGTAGCGACCACGCAATTTTAGTGCTGTTATCTATTTATTTATTCCGGGTAGGCCTACACATATACCCTGGGACCCATAGTAATTTTGTCTCAACACCTCCAGCAGGACTGGTGGTCAAAGGCATTGAAATAGCGGGCACGAGGCACGAAGTCTGCGACTACCTAGGCCAGAGCATTGCCAGTGAGCTGGCAGAGTTCGTGATTGTAGGATGCCGTCTCTCATGTAGTTTGCGAATGTGGCGTAAAACTTATAGAATCACATATACATTTCCGTGGTGAACACAGATACAAACTTTGGAAGACCTAATAAGCGACGGCCCTCCTTTCCAGCAGAAGAGCACCCAGCCCCGGCTGCTTCTTTCCAGCCATCGGTATAAGGCCTAGTGTAGTCGGGTTAAGAGCTGATCTTTCCTACAGATAGTTGCACAAATTCTGATGGGTTGCTGACTATTGATTAGTTCGCATTTTCCACACTGCATCAGCTCTCATTCGTATTTGGCGAGACTCGACGCCATTGCTCCGGTCTCTCGGGTCACTCTTTGCAATCATTTCAACACTGATGTCAGATTCCTCCAGCCACCGCGTAACCCGGGTGCACAGAGCCGAAGGAGGTCTTTTTCTGCCCGCTGCGAGAAGCCTCAGAGGGAATGTGGCGCCTTTATAACGTGATTTTAACTGAGATAGCCAAGTTGTAAAGCGTGCCGGAAAACCTGGCACTCAATGTACCATTTGCCCTGAAACTCAAAACTTCCGCAGCAAAAAAACTAAAACCAACCTGAAATGTACCCAAAATGTAGGTACCCAAGCGGCCGGCCACAGTTATCAGCTGTTGGCGTGACGACATGCTAACGTCACGCTGACTAGTCAGCCGATTGAAGCCCTTGAAGCCTATTGCATATGGTAGTAGTTGCCAGATCATGACGTCATCCACAGGCAGAGGTTTATTTCTTTCCCTAGAGGAGCATTTTAAATATCAAAGTATTGAACTTATTGTACATTTTCAAATTATATGGACGTTTTCATGCCTTTTGGCTAAAAATATCCCTAATTACACTAAATTTCGGGATTCAACCAAGGTGCCACATTCCCTTTAACAGCGAATGATCAAATACCCATTTATACGTGGCGTAAGTCGGGTATTGATGGATCTCACTTGCAAACGTTAGAGCAAGTCGCTTTCCTTTTAGCTCGAGTGGGGGCTCGTTGGCTTCTACCAACAGGCTTGCCCCGCTCAAAGTACAAACACCCTTTGACATTCTTAGACATGCGTGGTGACCCGCGTCTAATGGTTGTAGAACGCTCGTTTCTGCACCATTATGGCACTGATGCGTGATCAAGGACGAACCTAATCAGTGCGTGGTATACTCGCAAATGCGTGATTATTCTCCACAAGAAGACGTGCGAAAGATCATCTTCAAAGCACTCGAGCGCCTGATACATTCGTCCCTCAAAGATACATTGTGCAGATCAAGCCGGCTATGCAGAGTGACAGCCAGAAACCTTACCTGGTCAGCGAACAGGATAAATATTTGATATTGACCTTGTGTTTGCTCCGGGGGAGCGGTTTCTGCGATAGACGAGCACCCGTGCCGGCGTGCAGCCAGGGTTGGACTTTTTGCCAGGAGCCGGGGTTTCTGCCGCCAGCCGCTTTTAAGTGGTAAAAACAGGCAAAGAGTGCCGAAAATTATCGCCAGCTGAATTTGCCCTTTTTAACATATATTGATTTGTGCCTACAATAGGCGTTACCGACAACATGCTGCGACATACACCTGAATGTTTGGTATGCGGAACGGCTTCTGACACATCCTTTGGTATTATATATTCTGCTCTGAGTTCAAGGGCAGCAAAAGAATTGCGGATCACATTCCACCCATAGCTCCGTTGCTAGTCCCTGAAATTGTTATATCAAACTATTGCTGATTCTGATGCCTGGTAGATAGTCAAGCTAATATTTTTTTCTTATTCTGGCACATCTATGATAGGGCCCTTAACACCTACCAAGGTTCCACCGATCCTACTTCGGCTCAATGCGTGGTTTCCCCAAACCTCTCCCCTCGATCTCGGCTCCTATTCGGGATGGCGAAAAACGCGAATGGTGGTATATAGCCCGAGAGAAATATTGAGAAACTTTAACTGTAAATTCTTGCCTCAGGTCAATATTGAGGCTATGGCAGGTCACAGAATGTGACAGGCTAATGAAAGTTTTATGCCTTTAGCATCTGACTGGCTTTTTACAGCATCGGAAAATCCCGAGGGACTGTTAAACATCCCCTCCCCACTGAGGCATGTTAATGCCTCCCCACATGCTCCCCATAAACATGCCTCCCCCACTGAGGTTTTAATGTTATACATCTGCTAGGTTCTAGCTTTCATTATAGGTACCAGTCACCAGCATGACCAAACTAATATGATGCCTTCGGTAGAAAAATTCACCAGGCCATCCTAGCCTCGTGGTGATTTACAAAGAGTCAAATTATAACACGCTGATAACCGGCTTTAGACAATATACCACTACTGATGTCCTTGTTGGTATGGCTGTATGTCACATAAACCTGCCGGCAGAGGAGCACATATTGGGTTCCTCGCTGCTCAATACATTTGTGGTGTCAGCTTAAAAAATAATTCGCGTGGTCCAATCGCCGATTTCCTCGGTAAAAATAAAACTTCAGCGGGGCATTTTACAGCCGGTGTCAAAGGGTAACAGCCATTATTTGTTTGAATCATAAGCCACTAGCGTTCGAATGTACCAAAATGCACACCGACACAGCAGCTGGGTATAGCTGACTCAACTGACAGCGGCCTTGACGCAATGTATTCATTATCCACATCATACACAAATAGTGTCGACAAACATTAAAGCAGCTTCTCTACAATTTTCTGCACGTAATCATAATTCATGAATCTACCTTTCCTATTTTATATTTTTCCTAGGACTATGGTCCATTTCATTTCTCGTGCATTTCCTAATGGGTAGTGACTCGACCTTCGTACATTAGATACATACATAGATACCTGAAACTGCCTATTTATATGTGCTTTTGTCTTTCATGCCCAAGGAACCCAAAATCTCTTGACTTGGGTTGATTTGACATTGACTTTATAAGCTTTCTCATGGCTTCTGAAAGCCAATTTGGTTTGAATGGCCTCTTGAATGTGCATAATAATTTAGAATAAGTGAACACTGAAGCATTTAAAGACGCAACCAGGTAATTCTTAACGCCAGAATATGTCCTTGCTTTGGTATTTCACTGAACTATCAACCGTTTTTGCCACTGTTTCCCACCAGGGTCTTTCCAGCCGGTTTAAACCGTTTAAACAAATGGTTGATATCACTTTCAGCCGGATGCTGCCCACACTGGGTGCAGTTCTCTCGGCCGAAAATCTGAAACCATTGGGCAAGCTCCTCTTGGTAAGGCTGCCAACACATTTTCGCAGTTGGCGTTGTGCTAATATCGTTGAGTGGTCACCCATATAGCGAGATTATGGACAAAGAGTGATTTGTACCCGGATAGGGAAATTATGTCGCAAATGTCGTTAATCGAGACGTCGAAGAGGGTTATACTAAAAACACTTCCCTTTTGTACTTCACTCAGGAGTTCATACCTTGTTGACACATAATTGCCTACTTTGATGTGGACCTACCGGCTGCTGACAAAGTTTGCCTGAAAGTGTCCCACCTGAACCGCCAGTCCTGCGTCGTAGAGCTCTCGAAAATTAGCATCTCGCCATGCCATGTCATACACCTTTTTAATGTCATAGAAGTAATCAATCGTGTGTTGCTTCAGGGCAAAAGAGCCGCGCACGGTTGTATCGAGGATATCAAGAAGTGATCAATGGTAGATCGATCGGTACGGAGAGTGCACTGTGCGTTAGCCAGAAAACCAGTACTTGCGAGATAATATATGATACTCAGCACTCCGAAATCCAGCAATATTCTCTCGAACAGCTTGCATGCACTCAACTTAAGTGCAATAGGGCGGGGATAGAGAGCTTCGCTTGAGTTTTTGCCTGCTTTTTTATATGGAGATGACTGTGGCCTCTAGCCCAGCATCTGAGAACTTTTGCGCAGAAGAGCTCATAATGATCGTTCTTCACTATTCTTAAGCATATCATAGTGTATCTTATGTAACGTGTCTCCTTTGTTTCCGCGTCAAGTCCTTTAATTTGCGATATGTCATTGTTCCTGACCTGTCCCTTAATCGTCTCGCTCTTTCTTCTCTCTCTCTCTCTCTCTCTCTCTCTCTCTCTCTCTCTCTCTCTCTCTCTTTCTCCGTCACCACCAGCAGTAGCCATAAGATCACCATTTTCTTATTTCTCTATATTCTTAGCCATTCAAAAGGACAAACCAGCAGTTTACCGACAATTTTTACATAGAGATAAAAATCGCTCACCAGGTGGAATCACAACATATAACTTGAAGATGAAGTACAGAAGGCAGCCAGAGTCTAATTCCTGAAATAGCAGTTGAAGAGTGCAGCACAGAGAAGCATAGTGAGAACGACTGGTGCGTGATAGCCTACCCTCCAGGGCCGGGGGTATTAGGTTTTAACAGACACATTCCTGCGGTAAGTTTGGCGTATCCGATACACAACCGGAGGTTTTGAATAATTCAGAGCGTATATCCCACACTAGCTCCAACATATCCATCAGAACACCGGATGATGACTGATAGCCAATGATACAGAATTTCACAGTGTCCAGCTAAATAAGGAATGACAAATCACGGACAATTTACTGCGATCCTGACTGACCGAATTCACCTCTACATTCCAGGTGGTGCTCAGTGCAGTAATTCGAATCAGGGGAGTCAGCCCCAGTGTCTGGAATCGCAACTCTGCTTTTCCGAATCTATATGGATCCAAATTATGTGTACAAACCCTTTTCAAGCGTGGTAAGAATGTAGAGCGAAAACGGCGGCTGACCTTGCATGCTGCAGCGACAGACATTGCAGTCCTCACTAGCTTGGTATTTGGCCAGACGGTCGATAAGATTTATGTGTACTTTTGAAATGGTTATGCCACTACATTGGTCGTCGCCGAGAGAGCGTACAACGGGGCAGACTAACGCGCAGTTCGCAGTACAAGCTAATGACAGAAAAATACAAATAATTTGAATGCTACACTATACACTCCTCCCATGCAAATCCACTGCCTGCTAGATCCAATCGTTACACTTATCAGATCCAGCCGCAGTACTTTGGTGCTTGAGGGGGCTACGCTCTGTTCGGCAAAGGTAAAAAACTCGTTAAAACACAGTGAATCGGTGGTGACGAAATCCACAGGCGTCTTCTCGCTAATGGTCGTATGTCGAATAGATCGAGGGTCGGCTGTTCCCACTCACCACTTGTCTGCCCAAACCGCTCCTAACGTATTCGCCACTTCCATAGTATCGGTGGTGGTGAAGCTAACGTACTGCAAAACTGCCGGTGGTGTCGGTGTACTGCGGCCTGTGATGCTGAGTCGATTTACTGCAGCCTGTGATGCTGCGTCGGTGTACTGCGGCCTGTGATGCTGAGTCGGTTTACTGCGGCCTGTGATGCTGTGTCGGTGTACTGCGGCCTGTGATGCTGTGTCGGTGTACTGCGGCCTGTGATGCTGTGTCGGTGTACTGCGGCCTGTGATGCTGTGTCGGTTTACTGCAGCCTGTAATGCTGAGTCGGTTTACTGCAGCCTGTGATGCTGTGTCGGTTTACAGCAGCCCGTGATGCTGTGTCGGTTTACTGTGGCCTGTGATGCTGTGTCGGTGTACTGCGGCCTGTGATGCTGTGTCGGTTTACTGCGGCCTGTGATGCTGTGTCGGTGTACTGCGGCCTGTGATGCTGTGTCGGTGTACTGCAGCCTGTGATGCAGTGTCGGTTTACTGCGGCCTGTGATGCTGTGTCGGTGTACTGCGGCCTGTGATGCTGTGTCGGTGTACTGCAGCCTGTGATGCTGTGTCGGTGTACTGCGGCCTGTGATGCTGTGTCGGTGTACTGCGGCCTGTGATGCTGTGTCGGTGTACTGCGGCCTGTGATGTTGTGTCGGTTTACTACAGCCTGTGATGCTGTGTCGGTTTACTGCGGCCTGTGATGCTGTGTCGGTGTACTGCGGCCTGTGATGCTGTGTCGGTGTACTGCGGCCTGTGATGCTGCGTCGGTGTACTGCGGCCTGTGATGCTGTGTCGGTGTACTGCGGCCTGTGATGCTTGTCGGTTTACTGCGGCCTGTGATGCTGTGTCGGTGTACTGCGGCCTGTGATGCTGCGTCGGTGTACTGCGGCCTGTGATGCTGTGTCGGTGTACTGCGGCCTGTGATCTTTTACTGCGCCTGTATGCTTGTCTTTACTGCGGCCTTATGCTGTGTCTGTACTGCGGCCTTATGCTTGTCTTATGCGGCCTTATGCTTTCGTTTACTGCGGCCTTGATGCTGCGTCTGTACTGCGGCCTTGATGCTGTGTCGGTTTACTGCAGCCTGTGATGCTGTGTCGGTGTACTGCGGCCTGTGACGTTGTGTCGGTTTACTGCGGCCTGTGATGCTGTGTCGGTTTACTGCGGCCTGTGATGCTGTGTCGGTGTACTGCGGCCTGTGATGCTGTGTCGGTGTCTGCGGCCTGTGATGCTGTGTCGGTGTACTGCGGCCTGTGATGCTGTGTCGGTGTACTGCGGCCTGTGATGCTGTGTCGGTGTACTGCGGCCTGTGATGCTGTGTCGGTTTACTGCGGCCTGTGATGCTGTGTTGGTTTACTGCGGCCTGTGATGTTGTGTCGGTTTACTACAGTCTGTGATGCTGTCCATAAGTTTCCAGATGTCGTCGGTTGAGTCAGGTAGAATTGTTACCTTTACCACCTGGATCGGACCACCCTCGGTTTTTTGCGAATGATTTTGCACGGATTTAAATGAGACGCGCATCGCTTTACAAGCCTCTAGTGTGATCAATCTGACAACTTATAACACAAAATTTGCATCAGGTCAGGTCAGGTCAACGTGTTCTGACGTTTTTTTCTTTTCTAAATCCGTCTTAGGCTATTCTGCTCTTGATAAAATGAGGTTGATAAAACCAGGGTGAATCTCGGCTTCTAGAAGAGCTAGATCAAGTTTCTAAACATCATTCAAAAGCTCTTGAAATGAAAAATATGTATGCTACCATCCACTTTGAGGTCAGAGCAGTATCAAGGTCACTAAAAGTAATCGAAGGTTAGGTCTTTCGAATGTTTTTGTTTCTATAACTTTTGAACAAAACAAGATATTGCCTTTAATTTGGTATTATAGTGACAAGCATGGCCCGATCATATACTAAATATGCACAGGACTTTGAACGGTCATTACATGATCTTGACCCAAGGTCAATTTCTAAATGTGACCGTACAAGGGTATGCGGCATATCATTTGAAATAATACTTCGGCTAAGCATAGATGGCATAGATGGTATAGCCATACATGCCTTTGGTTTTGCTCTATGTCTAATTGTTCCCGAGTTATAAGGGACTTCCTAATAGGGTCCAAATTTGACCCACTGTGACGGCACGGGTCAACGGTTATGGATCAAACTCGACTCCCAAGTAGACGACAGTAGGACGCTTTCAGTGGCATTTCAATTATTCCGTATCACTTAAAGCTCCGGAGATCGTAGGGGCGGAGGTTCAATCTGTCCACACCCCCCCTTCCCCCAGGCGGCAATGAGTACGAAAAGAGCGCAAGCGATGACAGTTAATGGTGCCATGTAGGTATTTGTCATGAGTTTCTTTTCACCTCCCTAATAAAGCGTCTGGCCGACACGTTTTGCCCTTCAAAACTTGACACTTGACCTTTACGTGGTAAGAAGCTCATACGTTTCTCGAGATGTGTTTTGGTTCTTGTACACCTCTCTCCACGGCAGCTATATTCAGACTGAATCGTAATAAGCGACACTATGCATCGACAGGCCATGCTCATTGATTGGTTAGGCTTAGCTATCTACATTTCCGTAGCTCACGACAGAACCCAGCCAGGCAGAGTCGGGCGTCGGTACGTGCCGGCGGTGCGGCCGGTGCGATCTCAGTGTTGGTGCGGTGCTCGGGGGCAGGTGTACACCCGAGGCGACCGCCTGGCGCTGCAGGTGCGCATCTGGAACGACAGCGGCCGCACCGTGCGCCGCATCAAAGCCAGCCTGCTGCAGACGGTGCACGTACGACTGTACACCAACAGCGTGCACCGCACCACCATCGACACCGTCCAGCTAGGGTGAGTGCCACCATAAATACCGTCCAGCTAGGGTGAGTGCCACAGCCGGCACCGTCCAGCTAGGGTGAGTGTTACCATCTACACCGTCCAGCTAGGGTGAGTGCCACCATAAATACCGTCCAGCTAGGGTGAGTGCTACAACCGGCACCGTCCAGCTAGGGTGAGTGTCACCATCTACACCCTACAGCTAGGGTGGGTGTTACCATCGATATCGTCCAGCTAGGGTGAGTGCCACCATCTACACCGTCCAGCTAGGGTGAGTGCCACTACCTACACCGTCCAGCTAGGGTGAGTGCCACCACCTACACCGTCCTGCTAGGGTGAGTGCTAGGGTGAATGTCACCGCTGACACCGTCCAGCTAGGGTGAGTGCCAACGCTGACACCGTCCAGCTAGGGTGAGTGCCACCGCCGACGCTGTCCAGCTAGGGTGAGTGCCACCATCTACACCGTCCAGCTAGGGTGAGTGGTTCATGTTACTGTGACTACATAAGAGAGGGTGCGGCGCTGGTCAGCACACCGGCTTTCTACACGGCAGACCTGGCTTAAAGTTTCGAAAGTCCGGATTATTTTTTATTAAGGGACCGTTTTGATTAAGGCCAAGCAGTTGTAGGACCGCAGATTCAGAAGTTGGAACATTGTGATGAAGAGCCAGACCTAACGGGGGCGGATCTCTTTAAGTCCGTGGAGACTTTCCTTGTGGACTCCGTGGAGCCGTCCGTTTGGACTCTGTGGATCCATTCCATGTGGACTCCGTGGATCCATTCTCTGGGACCCGTGGATCCTTTCCTTGTGGACTCCGTGGATCCATTCCTGTGGACTCCGTGGATTCATTCTCTGCGGACTTAGTTGGCCCTTTCCATGTTGCCTCCGTGGATCCTTTCCATGTGGACTCCGTGGATCCTTTCCATGTGGACTCCGTGGATCCATTCTCTGCGGACTCCGTGGACCCTTTCCTTGTGGACTCCGTGGATCCGTTCCCTTTGGGCTCCCTGGATCCGTTTCCTGTGGACTCCGTGGAGCCGTTCCCTGTGGACTCCGTGCATTCGTTCCCTGTGGACTCCGTTCCCTGTGAACTCCGTGCATCCGTTCCCGTGGACTCCGTGGAGCCGTTCCCTGTGGACTCCTTGCATCCGTTCCCTGTGGACTCCGTGGAGCCGTTCCCTGTGGATGTCAGATACCCCAGTCGGGCAACGAAGCTTCCTCAACACGCTTAAAATGCGAGAGCTAAGAGGCAAACAAGTCGTGAAATTTATTCGAGATGATCCTGACAGAGGCGTCCTGTTTTCGGCGTATTTGATTGTTTGACGCCCTTCTACATACAGCAGTGAGCTCCGTTCGCCTATTTGGCTGCCCCGCCCCCCCCTCCATGCAGCGGCACCCTTTAGCCAATTTTGCCGCCATTTCCTCTGAATAATGCCAAACCATTTACAAATTAAAACGCGAAAAATCGTATCGGGATGGTGCCACTGAAAATGAACAAAATGCGTCCCTCCCTCTCCCCACGTGGTACCCACACGCCACCCCCTCGGGTTTCATCCCCTCACCCTACCTTGCCGAAATTTTCAAGGCTGAAAACTATTTTTAGCTCCAAATAAGAAAGTTTCGCCCCGATATAACAGCAGGCCTGTTTTTTTACAGTCAACGGTTATCTATGGTACTTTCACTGCGGCAGACCGATTCCCCGCCCCTCTTGACACTGTCGTGCCGCTTAGCTCTGTTGGTGTTGTGCAAGAGCAGTTCCTGTGTTCATAGGGGTGAGGTGGTGATTAAAGCTCCCTGTTGTGCACAGGAGCGACTGTTCGGTGTTCCCTGGGGAGCACGCCCAGCGTATCCTGCACCTGCGCCCCTGCGTGGCGCGATGTCAGAAGTCACTGCGCAACCTGGCGCTCAACGGAGACCTGGAGGAGCAGCCGGACGGACTGGCCTCCACCACGCTGTAAGATACTGACTCGACACATTCCCTCTGCACAGGAATAATGTGCTGAACCAAACTGGCAGCACAACAATAGTGTGCGACACAATTGCAAAACTCAAGGAGGATGTTACACAAATGAAAAGGGGTGAATATCATGAGCTACACATTGCTTGGTCGCACCTTTATTTTTGTGCAACACACATTTCTTACGAATATCCTGGCGTTAAAACTTTGGCCAAAGCACGTTGAAGAACTGTAATTACAACGTGGTTACGCTCCCCGCTTATTTCAGTACTTCTGTCTTTCACTTTTTTTCTTGTGTAGATGCCGGAAAGCACACGCCAATTTTGTGTCGTATTTAGAGCACGAAATATCTTACATTGTCATGACAACAACTTATAACAACTTATCTAATTTGCCAAATGCACTAATGAATGCATCATGGGCCATCACTGGGTGATCCACCCCCACCCACCCTTCGCTGGGAAACCAGCAGTGACGCCCTTGCCTATAGCCCGTAAACGTCTGGGGGTGTGGATAAAACTCTTACGAACCAATGCACTGAGGACGTCTTCTTAAAATTGCACGTTAGTATGAAGATACAGTTCAACCATGCATGAAATATTTATAGTTTTTGGAGTGCTGAGGCGATGGGCATGATTAAAAATTGGCAGAATGTTTAATAGCCTGCCTCCTCAAGTCCTGGACACCAAACGGATCTAATACACTGGGATTGTATATGTGGGCAAAGGTCTTGCTACAGTGTGACCAAGAATTTGTGATTTTTACCTATCGTTTACTTACCCGATTCTGATGAAGGGCTGTGCCCGAATCAGTGTATTATAGAATATTCCTTATGTTTTATATTATAGAATTATTATAGAATATTCCCAGTGTATTATATTCATTTTGCGTCCAGGACTTGAGGAGGCAGGTCATTAAACATCCTGCTAATGAATGAAATATCAATCAGCAATGCGCTGTCCTTTGAAAACCTTACAGTTGACATTTTCCACCTATGCCAGAAAATCGAATAAACATATTTGACACATGAAAGATCTACCTATAGTCATTGACACAGCACGGAGGTGATAAGGGATTGGCTTAGGTTATTTTTGACAATAAAGCCATGGAGGATACTTACCCCTCTTTCTGCCATGCGAGCAGCCTACGAAATGGCATCGGGGCACTTTCAAAAATGGCGTTCAGTATTTAATACTTGTGTACCTGACATTGTATTGCAATGTTTGTTGCGCAGGGTTTTGCATGAAAAACACGTGACCCAGTGTCCACGTGAAGCGCGGGAGTCCGGAATTCGAGCCTGCAGTCCAAAACTATCGCACCTGCAAGTCACGTGACTCCATTGGTGGACGCAGGGGGCCATTCCGGCCATGGCCCCCAAAGCGCTGGAAGGGGGCTAAACTATCTTTTAGACCCCCAGGGGCCGGATAAATTTGTGAAAAAAGTGTTTTCACTAGGTCTGTCGAGCAGTAAAATCTTCGCTCCTTCCCCCCTCCGCCCAGAAGAGCGATCATGTACCTACTTGGAGAGGTAGCTTATACTAGGTCTGTCGAGCACCCAAATCGCACGTCCCACCCACCCCTCCCCCACTCAGGAGCGGCAGACACGGGTTTGCCCTCCCAAAACTCGGGTCTGCATCCGCCCCTGCGTGACGCAGTGTCCGCTGGAGCTGGGAAGTGAGGGACTCGCGCCTGTGCACCGCCTAAAACTACCACGCCTGCAAGACACTTCATTCGATGACGCATTGTTTTCTCTTTTGAAATATGTAAATGACGGCGCGATGCCTCATGATAAGTGTAGTCAGGTTGGTCAAAAATGATATTTTCCATCGGCTATAATTTGGAAGCATGTCGATGAATAGGTACTCTTTGGATTTTAAGGAATATTCTTATCTCGTCATTCGTACCCACCGAAAATCATCGAAATCGGTGATATAAAGGGAAAACGTGAATGCACTTGGCGTGGAATGAACCCGTGTAATTGCCGTTGTCTCTAGTATCACTGTTGGCGGTAGAAGCAGGTGGTCGGCCAACTGCCCCGCCCGCGAGTACAGGGCCATGTAGTCGCTGCATGAAGTGGGAGACAAAAAGTCATCGTGAAGTTGTTCAATGTTGGCAATATTTTTACATACTTTAAAATATGATGAAAGCCGGAAGCAGCAATGCACTATGTGTACCCTATTTCTCAAGGTGCCATAGCAGTGACGAGCGTAAGACGGTGTGCAGTCCCGTTCTCAAGCTTGGTCGCCGCCTAATTTCCCAATGCTCTTGCTTGCAGGTTTGTGCTCTCGGAGTGCACCGGCCTCGGCGCCGAACGTTTGAGTACAGATCTTCAAAGCCATGTCAAAATGCATGAGGGAATACCACATGATTTCCCAGAGAGGCTGCGGATTAAGATGCAGTTTTTGTCTTCACAGGCCCGGAAGACTGGACAAGAAATTGTTCGGAATTTCTATTCAGTATTCCGTCAAAACTAAGCTCTACTTGAGTTCTCTCGGCGGCAGAATGACGGCTGAGATTCCCTTCGTGATGACTCACCACAAGGCAAGTAGAAGTCGACGTAGCCGCGGAAATGAGGCCGCTCCTCCTATTGTTCGCCCTGAAAGGCCAAACGCAGAACGGGCTGAAGACTTGAGGCTCCGTTGTGCCAAAAAGTGGACTACCCCAAAGCATCCAGATACCAGCCGCATACCCGTTTCGTCAATTCTGCATGTATTTGTCAAAAGGCTTTGAAAAATTATATATAAATCGCTACTTCTTCTAAATCGGTTCAAAAGCTTCTTTGCGCCTAAGTCTGGATACAGTTTGTCATGTCAAAAGCATAAACATTTTCCTATGGTTGTAATTTCGTTAAAAATGTCTTCCAAGGCATTTATCTAAAGATGAAACGTTTTCAGTAACCCACTGATCCACAAAATACGCCTCCTTGGACATTGCCACAGTCTTCGTAGCTACCGAGCCACTGAGAGTAAACTTTGTTGGCGGTTGGGATAGTCCTTAAAACATTGTGTGCGTTCTGCCTCTTGATAATTGCTGGCTGTCAATGCCTTGCCCACTGTCCCTGCCCGGCCCAGCAGCCCTGTGCTACACACTCTCCTTCCCCGACAGTCGGATGTACGGCGGCTGGCCGGAGACCCGTCAGACCGGGGACCCGCCAGCAGCCAGGAGCGGCCCGTCCGGCGCCGCTCCTGCCCCTCTCGGCTGGACTGTGACGCTGCGGCGGCCTCCGACCAGCAGACACAGCAGCAGCTCGCCGCAGCGCTCCTGCACAGAGGCTATCACCTGTGTCAGAGCTCACTCCACAGAGGTCCGCCCAGTGGGGCGGTGCGGTGCCAGGCCGGTCTGGTGCCGCTGGGACGGCCCCGGTGTCGACAGTTCCGGCAGTTGGAGGAGCTCTGGCCGGAGGACCATCATCAGCGCGGGGCCTGCCAGCAGGGCAGGGCTGGGGCGTGGCCCAGACGCTGCGGCAGCCTGCCGACGGCTTCCGGCGAGTCTGCTGCAGCTGCTGATGCGCTGAGGTCGGCAGCTGGAGTGTCGACGGCTTCCGGCGAGGCTGCTGCAGCAGCTGACGCGCTGAGAGCAGTGGCCACCGAAAACTCCCATGGAATGGCACATTAAACCAGCACTCCCAAAACATTTAGTGGGCCAAGTCATGTAGAGAAAAGCGACGGGTTCAACCTTTGTCAAACAGGTCACCTGGAAAATTTGACATTTGAGGTGTGAGTATACAATGCCTTGCTGACAAGGGCTTGGGTAATCACTCCACTTGACATTTTTTGGAGTCGTGTCGAAACCAGCACGTTTCTGACTTGTTATGTTTGCTCCTTCCAGTTGTATCCTTGGTCGATTAAGGAGAGGCTAGGGTCAAGCATCATCGCTGGCCCTGAAGCCACGGTAATCTACTAGTCTAAAATCGAGAACACGGTTGTGAGGTTCTAGATTGAGTAACGACCAAGAATTTGATATCATGTCTGGATGAATGGATTTCAAAACCATGACACCAATGGCCAGCAGTTGTACTTTAAACCGTGTTTTTTCTATACTACATTCCCTTAAGCTATTTGTGTGTTATCGTCATGCGTATGTGCCTGTGTGGCCAATAAACGGGAATGAGATCGGTAACTGAGTCTGACTTGTGTTTATACGCGCCCAGATAAATTCATGGAGTTTATTTAGAATCGGGAGACTGTTAGGTACATCAAAAATAATTACCGTCAATTAGATTGAAACTAAAAGTGAACGGCATGCGCCTATTACTAAATCCAACATTTCCATGGCTCAGAGTCAATTACGTTTTTGAGCTCATCAAAGCTCAAGGAGCTGAGATCTATCAAATCTCAGAGAGCTGAGATCCGGTTGAGTTATAAGTCTTCCAGGCGAGAAGCCAATCCGCTGTCGGTCGTCCGCCGCTATTCATTTCGGCGGCGTCGCCGGAACGGGCCGGCTGGATGCAGATGAGGTGGCAGGGCGCACGTGCAGACTGATCGACTCCGCCATCTCCGGAGAGGCCCCGCGCGGTACTGCAGCCGCATCAGTCACAGTCACAGTCACAGGTCAGTCCTCAGCCCGGTCAGAGGTCAACTGCCACGGACGGACCGGTAACTGGCAGGGGCCAGACGACGCCAGAAACTGTCACGGTCGTACGTACATACCTGTAACTTCCGCTGTAATCCAAATTGCAGCTCCAAACACGGTACTCAATTCATTCCGGTTTTCAAAGATAGGTATAAGATATTCGGGATAATGCATCAGACCCCTTTCCTAGCTTCATTGTTAAAGAATGGAACCATGTGGATGAAAGCGTGGAAAAATTTGTAAAGGGAGAAATCACATCAGGAGAGATGCGAATACGGCTTCCACGCATCTGCCCAAGCTGAGAATGTGGTCGGAGGCGACCACATCTGGCCCTGCAGCCTTTCTGGGCCGCAGTTTGCATACGGATTTCATATGATCGTCCGCTGGGAGGACGCACACTGCTGCCGGCCTCCCTGGGGAAATCGACACGCCCGTGTATGGCACCGTAAGAGACACCAGTGTAACCTTCCTAAAAGCACGGTCTCTACATCTCGCAACTTGTCACACTGCATTCGTCCCGTCCTTGGAATTAAACAGACCGCAGTTTTTTTTTGTTTTTGTTTTTTAAGCATTACGTCCGTAGAAATGCATAGTATGTATTTCATGAGAAAACTAGTGTGGATAGAACATGCTTATACCGAAAAATTAATGGACCTGTACACTGAACTCAAGACACGGAAAAATTGTTTTTATCAAACCAAAATTTATTGGTGAAATTCTTTCTGTACATTTCTGAAGATACACTTATCTTGTACAACCATTCATTCACTAATATGCAAGCTTCATCAAATTTGGTTTCTATCAAGCTCCGTAAACGTATCTTGATATATAATAATATCGTTAAACAAATACTTATTTCTTAGCTGGGAACTTCAACATTAGTGGGACTTTTATATAAGCGCTAAGAATTTTGAAAAATGAATGAAATCCCAAATAAATAAAAAACAACTCATTCAAAACATGCAGTCTCTACTCCTTATGCCAACTTGTCAAAAAGCACATACGGAGGGACAATTTCTGGACAATTTCGAAGGAATAAGTCATGGAGCGCCACCATGAACCTCTGCATCCTCCGTTGGATCTCCGCACCATCTTGCGGCCGAGATAATTCGATTTCACGTCCATTCAGCTCCTTACCACGCGCAGTGGAGGAGCCCTGAGCTCCTCTTATAGGCTTTCAAAATCATATCTATATCTTCGAAATCGTCAGAGTTACACGGTGGTAGCACGTCAGTCTAAGCTGAGCGATATCTAGCAAACTCCTGAAGCAGCACCGTTTGACAGGGCACGTGACCAGCGCGCTCCTCTGCGGCGCTGAACCCCTGTCGGCCCCACCTGCGCTCAGGGACCCTTTCACTGATGTGAATACAAACCTGACGCCGGCGACGACGCGATCAGAATCATCCAATCATCTCGCGTCGGTCTCGTTATGCACACGCCTCTATTCAAACTGTTTATGAGGCTGCAAGCTGACGGCGACGAGCTCTGAAGCTTGCCAAGTAGGGAGGTGGGAGAGGTGTCGCTTAACCCCCAGCCGTCGCTGCTCAAGTGCTACACAAACGACTGCGGAGCGAGTTTTGCAAATTTAAAACGCGATCGATAGCTCCGCATCGCGCAACAGTCTCCGACCTTCCACTTATTCAGCTCCAAGACAAAAGGCGTTTTCAGAAAAAGTTTAATGAAGCGAAGGTAACAGGAAATGACAAAAAACAAGGATAAGGAATCAGTGAAAATAACCAATGTGACATTTTACCTCTCAGCAAATGCATACAAAGCAAAGTTGGTTCCACTATATCCAACGATGCATATTGCTATAGGAGACGGACTCGTGAGAGTTGGCGACACTATATGACATCTGCGATTGATGCGTCGGAGAGCTCAAATGCTTCCCCAAGTTTTATGCAAGCGTTGGCAAGTTGGATTGCTTTCTGGCCTTAGCGCTAAATTCCAAACATATTGAGCTCCACCGAATTCAACGCAACAAAACAGCCAATATCACAGTGCAGTCGGGAACTTAACTGGGTACTAGGAACACGATATCATTCTAAAATCGGAAGGGAAAATGTTTGCGGCAAAATACACAGATTCGAAAAGAGACAAAGGCTCTTTGGGTGATCAAGTTGTCCGTACGGGTAAGTAACAACATATCCGAGGGGCCATGGAATTTTTTCGTGGGGTGAGGGACGAAACCCGAAATGGTGATAGAGTAGGTGGATGGGAGGTGAAATTTAAGCATATTTTGTCTTTAAAAACGTCATAAGTGCACTTTCCTTTCAAAAGAGTTCGAAGCATTGGTATGGGTCCACGCAGATATCGGAATAAAATGCAAAACACCTAGGTCGAGTCCCAGAAGAATAGGGTAGGACATCCCCCGTCTTCCCCCCTCCTTTTCAACGGAAGTGAGCACGTCTTCCTATTAATACGGCCGAACCCTGAGCTGAGAGTCGCACACCACGCGTTGGTTTTACGCAGCGCCGTCATCTCCTCCGACCAGAACATGACATATGTGTACGCCGCGATTTCAGTCTGAATCTGAGTTATCGCATCCGGGGACGGGATGGCAGAGTCTCCTCCCATCGATCCATCAGCCGTGAACGATGCTCCAGTGCGAGGCCGCTGATTGCTGCCTGTTAACCACCCCTCGGACGTCTCTCGTGCCTCCTGACGGCACTGTGACAATGAGGTTCAGTCTGCGCCAGTGTGCAGTCAGGGACGACCGGAGAGCGCGCGCCAAACGACTTGGCCTGGTGCACAATATCTTCTTCAGCGGATTCTGCCGGGATTTTAAGTTCAAATGTTGATGACACAACAATATTCTTAATGTGATCCCGCTAGTTTTCTTGTTTTGATGTAGGACAGTATGGGATAACATTGTCTATCGGGGAACATCTCCTGTCCTGGCACTAGTCCAACTGCCCGTGCGGAAAATCAGCTGACTGGGGAGGGGAGGGAGCAGATCACAGCTGTCGTTTTACGCTCCAGTTGGGAAATGGCCAGAAACATTGTGATTTTCATTGTACCTCCATTTTCAGCGCGTGTAGGTATGCAACAGAAAATATCGCAAGTCAAATTCACTTTTCAACCAATTCGATTGGCAAAAAAATAGAATGAAAGAACAGAACAAATTGGCGCCCCCGACCGGCCTGAAAATTCCCCCCCCAGCGCAGCGGTCCACTCTCCCGCCCCCTTGCAAAAATTCCTGAGCCCTCCCCTGAAGGCTGGGCACAGTCACTATCACAGGCGATGTCTGAAGACATAGGCTGATCCAAAATATATAATGGGTATGACATTTTGGTCAGGGGGTGCCAGTTTGGTCCGAGGGGGCACTACCTTGCTCTGACGGCCGCCATTCCGATGAGTTGAGCGTCACTTTTTAATGCGAGACCTATCCAGTGAGTGTAAGTCGTACCAATGCTTGCAGCCTGGGGAAGGAGTGGAGATCCGGGACACAGAGCCGATGGGGTTCAGCCTCTCAGCACTTCAAGTGCAGAACACACCGAGGCACGAATAAGGCCCAGGAATTTCTGCAGTTTCAAATCTGGCGTTTCCAGCATTTTCCTGCGGGCACCAGAGTCACGTGTACCGTCTAGGGGCGTAGAATTTTGAAAGTAAATGTGGGTGCCCAAGTTTGAAATAATATCAATGCGTGGAGGTTGAGTGACGCAAGTTCCCCTCCCCCCACGAATGAAAATTTGGATCCTCTAATACCACTGCCCATAAGAGAACCTCACTGCACCGCCCTTCAGATTAAAGTGCGCTGCAAGGAACGCCTCTGCTAGATTGACACATCGGCCACGTTCATTCAAAGGCACTGACCCGACACCCACCTCACGCACCTGTAGACCAGTGATAGATCAGCCTGGTTGGCATCCGGACAGGTGGTCCAGTCTCTGACATTATCCCCTTGGACATATTGAGTGTGCAGCCAATTTGATGAAGTCAGAATTGGGAGAATTTTTACCGCTATTAAAAATGGTCATGCATTTTGCAGCGTAACTCATCAAATATTTTGCTCTGATAACTCACCAAGCATATATCGCAAGAAGATTCCTCGCCGATGCTTCATTTCGTAGCAAACGGTGGATTTGTGGGGCGGCCTGTGGACTGTGGAGCAGGAAAGCCACCGTATGTCACTGACTTCTGTGTTCAAACTGCTGGAGCTCTCTTTCAAAATTACGGATGCTGCGATGAAAACAAACATAGTTGCCTCAAATAATTTGATTTTTAGCACTTGAGTGTTTGAAAAACATTTTACTTTTTATTTCGATATTTTGGAGCTGCTGAAGTCAAACCCTTCTGGCAAGACAACTGATGGTAACAAAATAAGGCCCCAAACAGGGATTTTACGGAATACATATTTGGAACGTGCGCATAAAGCTGTACAAGAATCAGGAAGAACTCAGCTGATCTGATTTTGTCTATCAGCTAAAACAATGTGAAGTAAAGAACTGTGGAGAGTTATTGAGGTTATGATTGAGTTATAGCCTTTCACAAGGCTTATTTGTCTTTTACAGGAGTTTGAGAATACAAAGAAAACACACGACTATAACCTTGGAAGCCAAAAATACGCATATCAAACCTAATTATTTGTCAGGGAGTGGCTTTCTGCTACACAGCAGCCCCCATCGCCGTTACTACACTAAATTTATGCTTGCTATTCGGTGCCTTGTCGGCACGTTTTTCCTGCTACCAACGGCAATGCTTCAACTCTATCGTGCATGCACGCCCGGAGATAATGACACCTCCGTTATTTTATCCGACAACTCCAAATAGCGTTGAGCCCGACGCGTGAAAAACGTTATTCACGTATTGATTGGTAACCGATGAGCAGCAGGTTATTATGCGGCACCCCATCATAGTTCATCTCGTCCCGTCACACCGTTCAGCATACAAGAGCAGAACACGTCACATCTCTAAATCGTCAGCTGCTTAACACGTGCAGTGGAGATGGGTCAGGCGTCAATGTGCAGTGGAGGGGTCCTAAAGTGCCCTCCTCTAAAATCTCCAAAACAAAGATGGTTAAAGAAATGCTCGTTTGGAAGTATGTGAGGGCGATGATGACCTACATTATAGTCACGTTTCATTGACCTAGGTACATATCTTCAACGTCAAACAAGGTCGCAAACTTCAAATCTGAGCCGTGCCGGAGACCTATTGGGAAATGGGATGATTATGCTGAATAAAGCCGGGAATATGCTGAAAGAGGACTAAGGTCATAGAGGGAATGTCCCATACCATTTTCTCTGAAAGTTTGAAGCCAAGGTAATTCAAGGTCATGACTTATGACATAACAACATGACATATCCTCAATAATGCACAATATAACTGGCACTATAACAGTCTTTGGGCAGGAAATAAAGGTTTGACCTTGACCTGTTGCCTAGAAGATGACAGTGAGAAACCTTAACTATGAAGTCATAGCATAACATACGTCCTACTGAGAAATGCCATCTGACCAGAACACTGGGGTCAATCACCTTGACCTGTGACCTTTGACCTTGACCAGGGCCTCATGTGAGCTGACCTTGATGTATACATAATGTCGATTATATGGCGTTATTACGTCACCACTAACTCTATAGTGCAGGTGAACTGGTGCGACCGCGCGAAAGCAACGGTGTTAAAATATAGGTCTCACTTTGAAAGCCTATATAAAAATTATTAACCAATTTTCAAAATTCCTTCACCATTCGAAGCGCTCATAACTTTTCTAAAATGAAGCCAAGTAGCATTTCCCCTGCGAATGGTTCTCCAGCCACCTTGGAAAGATAAGTGGGGAACTTAAGGACCACCTCCTCCGCTGTGCGTGTTAAAGTACTCTTTTACTTGAGATTAAAAACTGTGGGAGCGACGATCGTGAAAGAGGTCAGATTCAGACTGAAAATGAGCAAATTTTCTTCTGTTGGTTGCAGCTCGACAAAGCCAACCGCGTCTTATAGTGTCTACTCTTACAAATATGACGTGAAACAAGGAAGGTAATGCTGGCCTCGTATTTCGGCCTAGAAACATGTAGAGGAAATAATCGGAGTAGATGGGCACAGTCAATATTTTCAGCAATAATTTTGTGAAAGAATTCAACATCGTATGTTGTATTGGACGCGTCCACTCACCAGATTCTAGACCTTGAAAATGGAAGAAGACCAGCATAACAGAGAGCCTGATGGCCCAGAGGAGCGGACGCGCGGGCCTGGTGAGAGGCTAGCCGTATGATAGCTTTGTGCTGAGTTTTATCTAGTCTCTCTAGTTGAGTTTTTGAGGCACCACCCCAAATGACACAATCGTATTCTTAAAAGAGACCCCGAGGGGGCGCGGTAGTGGAGTGGCCAGCGTTGCTGGCTTCCACTCAGCCGACCCGGGTTCAAGGCTCGGCGGCTTCCCTGAACAAGGAGCAAGCTGGCTCCCGAGAAACCCTTCCAACAGGGAAAGAGTTGGCGACGCCATATGACCCTGGCAGTTGGTGCGTCGATAAGCCCCAATAATTATTATTAAAAGAGACCGAATTGTTTCAAAATAAGTAGAGAGAATCGGTTCACATGTTAGTTCCAATCGGAATTCTGCCTGCCTGAAAGTATATGATAAGCATGCCCATCATCCTGGTCGCCGAACAAGGAGATTTATGTGATAAACAAAAGTTAATTTTGAGTCAAGCCAAACCCCAAAACCCCTCATCGTTGTTTTTTTCTCTAGGGGTTTAGTGTTCTGTAACCGGTCTTAATAGGCTACCATCCTAAGGTCATGCTGAAATATTTGTATTTTGTAGGGTTTAGCTGAAGTTCCCACGCTTTTATGAAGCAACAGTTTTAAGGTCTTCCTTATGTAGGACGGAACCTTTAAGAGAAGATACCTTGTTTAAAATGTCGACGTCGTCTGCGAATAGCAAACAGTCGGAGAAAAATTTCAGAAAAATGACCCCAGTATTCAGCACGCCCTAAACACCACCGCAAATGCTCATTGCTAGATCTTTGACAAATAAGGTAAACAGAAGAGCAGAGTGCGAGCTTCCCTCCAGCTATACAGCAAATTAGGTAACTGTATAAGAATGCCTGTTCTTGTGCAATTTTGAGATCATAATCAGCTCTTAGAAGTCGGAGTCACGCCGTAAGTGCTAAACAAGCCGATGTGGTGGACATCAGGGGTGGACTCAGCCGCCGGTTAGAGTGGGAAGAGGTGGGGGCAAACCAACGTCGGCGAGAAAAAGGGCAAGATCAAACTGGTGCAGTGAAGCAATTTTTCACACCAGCTACACCTAATATCTTTAAACGAAAAGGTCCCTCAGATATTCCTAGAGCGCCACGACAGACCATGCGAGTACCACATAACTTTGAAAACAAATCGTGCTCGAAAAGCGAAAAAGCCTTCAGTTTTTCTAAATCATCATGGAGATTTCGTTTCACCTTCAAACAGGTCCCTTCCAAAGGGACAAACAAGCTTTGAAATATTATATTCCTGGCGGACCCGTTCTCCCCAATCAATCAATTATAAGGCACTAGTTTGCTTTCGGGCGAGGGGGAAGGGGAAGTTAAAGGGGTTTGGCGGCTCCCTCCCCTTTATTTCTCTACGGGGAAGGCGATGGCCGTATTGCCCCCCCTGTATCCGTCCCTGGTAGACATCGATATCGCAGCTAACCGTTGTCTGTTCCGAGCCGCCGGCATGGCCGTGCCACACGGCTAGCTTGACGTGGTTTGCGGAGCAAGCTGTGCCTTGATTGTCGGTGACCTTTTCTCGAATCGGTCAAAAGCGTTGAACCAGTCGCTGATGTCCATTGTGCCACGAAGTTCGGTTGCTTCTTGGACAAACCATTACAGAAAGTAAATGCCATAATTCACAGGATGTCCGCAAGACAACAAAACAATTAGTAATGCATGGCATTGGCCAGGATACATACAAAGGCGACGGTAGTTTCCGTCCAAAGGGGGAGGACCCTCAGTGGGTTCCGTCATATTATTGGAAATGCTAGTACGTCATATAGCCTTTGCCTCGGTAGGGGAGGGTGTTTCAACGCCCCTTCGGGTTTTTCCGGCTGGACTTAAAAACGGCGGCACGAAGCGCCGTCGTACTTGGCACACCTTATCCCTGATTAATCCTGCAACTTTTCTCAAAATTTGGAGGCTGAGTCATCTCACGTCAGATAACCAGATCTGACTTCCAGATTTTGAGGTCAGGTTACTTGACCTGTACTGGTGACCTGACCTGAGATGACCTAAACTTAAAATTTTGAAAAAAGTTGCAAAAATGATGAGAGAAATAGTATGCCAAGTACGGCGGCGCTACGCGCCGCCGTTTTTATTTTTCTCCGAAAAATCCCCGAGAGAGGCGGGTACCCGCCTTCCCCCGTCCATGCGCGTGCTAATATGCCACTTATTCACAGAAAGAAAAATGCATTTGGTATCTCTGCACAATAATTAAATGATCCACGCCAGTAACTAAAATATTCATCTAAGATGGTTGCAAAGTCATGTGCAACCATTGCAAGTACATTGCAACCACGTGCAACCATTCTCGAATTCTCCTGTGCATGTACCCAAAAAGACTTCAGCTTTGTGAAAGGAATTCCCTCTTCTGCTTTATAGGACCTTTACCGAAAGCGAAAAAATGTTAAATGAATCCCAAGCTGATATGTTAGGGGTCATCCAACCCAACATTAAGGACCAAAGATGGCATATTAGTGACAAAAACATGCCTTTTAAGCTTTGGGTGCTGGAGAAACACCTCCAAACTTGATTAAGCTTTCAATATTGAAGACAGGTAAAGGGATATCCTGGCGCCCATATGTCACAACGTGGCAGTTCGTGACCAGGGCCTGGCTATTGCTAGAGGATTGCATGGACATCACCCATTTGCATGGACATCACCCATGGATTTTACTGCATAGACATCACCCATTTGCTTTGATACATTATGTTTATGCTGTCTCAAAACTTTGTTCATGGTGGCAAATCCCATGCTTGCTTACTCGATATCGCCCTTCACATTTTGTGATCAAAGACTTTATTTCAGTTCTCTTTGAGCCAATTAAAAAACTTAAAATCGCATCATAGGGGCAAACTTGCGCATAAAAACATTCACAAATCACAGAAAACAGTTAATAACTTTTGAAATATCGACGGTTGGAACACGTGTTACGTCCTATACATGTAAATACGTATGCAATACTAGTCCGAAAGTACTCAAAGTTGCATAGGTTGTGAGCAAATATGCAAATCTTCTCCGACGACTCTTCACAACGATTTGTTCACTATTCTCGTAGCGGAAATGAAGTAAATTGTCATCAAAACGGACTTGTGGGTGAGTGAGCTAGTGGAAATCATAACGATGTCAGAAACCTTGTAATCTACGCAGGTGTTACGCACGAAATAGTATTGCCTTACGGAATTTCGCCCTTGCAATATAAATTTCAGAACATATCTATCTTTCATAATTAGATGCATAGGCCGTACATATGATGTTTGTCAATTCAAAACACACATGTCACCATAGGGATATAATAATATAATATAATGGAAGTGACGGTGTTTTATTCATAGTATGAGGCGCAGAAAATATATACAAAACAACTATCTACACCTTTGGAACCCTTCTCAGCAAATCGCGTCAAGTGATGTAAAATATGACTTTCCCAGGTCAAATTTGAGCTTTGACCTTACCATAGGTCAGCTAAAGATTAAATTGGGTCAAAACGCATATCATTAGAACCGCAGGGATGAGAAAGCCCAATAACTGCAAAATAAACGCTGTATCTTCATTCCCACCGGTTATTGAGCTTAAACCATTTTACCCATGCATTTGCAACGGAGACGTGCATGACCGGCTCGGCTCACACCTGACCATATCGAAACTTCCAACACACCGATAGGTTAATCCTGTTCTTACTCATGCTATCTTAAAATAATTTGAAAGTGGGGTTATTTGATCTGCACTGGTGACATAACCTTAAATGACCTTGCCGTTAAAATTTTGACCCAAGTTACAAAAACGATCAGAAAAAGGTATGGTAAGTACGGCGGCGCTGAGTGCCCTAGTTTTCCGGCCACCTGCGAAACGCCCGGGGGGCGGGGCGGGTACTCCCCTGCGAGTGTTGAGGGGCCAAGCGTGAGCTTATTTTTCGACATTTTTGGCGCGATATATACCATGTGGGTAATTCTTTATAGCTTTGGTGTAAGATATTCACCGAATACTATAAACGAACCCTACGGTTTCACATATGATGAGAGCGGGGTAGCCAGTAACGAGCACCACTGTATTTTTCTCCTATCTTCCTTGCAATCCTCCAATACGAGAGGAATATAAAATACTAGTGAACCACAAAAATATGTATTCAAATCCTATGGGTTTGAATGTAAAAGCGTAGCTGTAAAACTACAATTTCTGCATACCATTCACTGTCCTTTGGGGGAAAAAAGTTAAGATAGCCCGCTTCCGGGCTTTGGGGGGCATGGCCAGAATGCCCCTTCCCCCCACGCCCGCCAATGGTCGTAGCGAGTTCTTGAAGCAATGACAAAGCGCAGCTTCAAGCCTAAATCGGCTGATTTGAAGGGACAGCAAAGTGATGGTGCCCCACCTGGTCCGCCCGGGGGGCACGTGGTCCCGATGTCCTCCTTCAGTTCCGCCGCCGAAAGATACATGCATCAATTGAAACACGTGTGCGGGGTGACCTACTAATCGGAAAGGCTATAGTTGGCGGCAGGAGCGGAGATTGATCTAGGAGTCGGGCTGTGGAATTCAGGGACAACCCAAATATAAAACACTTGGCTCAAAACGTCTTTGAAATTAGGGCGTTGAATGCACATTTTTGTACCAAACTAATGGTACAGTCCTTCTCCAACAATGAGCATGAGATACGAAAAAGCCTCGACACAGGAGAGATTCCAAGTGGCGTCGCCAGCCCGCCTACACATTGTCCACGCCTCTGACAGACCTGACAGCCAGACCTGTGACAGAGCTGCGGTCAGGGACGGGTGACGTCACTGACAGCGTCCGTCAGGGGCTGACAGCACCTCCCGGTGACAGCGCCGAATGGTCGTCCTCACGGACCGGATCACTCACCAGGACCGTCAGCCCACCAGCAGACAACGAGAAAGCCGGTCCCGACACCAACTACGCAGGCATCCACCACTGCGGGGAGACAGCCCATACCGCGGGGAGACAGCCGATACCTCGGGGTGGCAGCCGACACCGTGGGGAGGCATCAGACACCGTGGGGAGACATCAGACACCGTGGGGAGGCCGTCATTAGGGCGAGGAGACAGCCGACCATGACAGGCATGAAGCTGCTGCAGGTACTGCTGATGCTTGGTGCGCTCTCCACTCTCTCACGTGAGTAGCCCCCGCAGTGGGCAGGTTTCCAACTACAGTGGTCATTTGGTGCCCATAGCTCTAGACAAGGCTGGAGATCTCTTCTCAACCCAGGTGGCTCGAGGCTCAACGCTGGCCGGTAATACAAGCCCTATATAAAGCCCCTGGGAGACCCAAAATCCAGAGGGGATGTCCTGACCCCCCATTTTCCCCGGGATCTCCACCAATAACTCTAGAAGTCATATTGCTATGTCAAGCCCAGTTATGTAGTGTCAGACGTTATGAGATTGATTAATTAAATAAAACAATTAATTAACCAAACAGATTTAAACCATTTTGCATCGTCCTGCTTAGTTCAAGAGCATACATAGGGAAGTGTCAGGTCTGAAAAGCCCCGTTGGGGTTTTAACTATGCTTAAGTAACTATTAAGCTATGTTAAACTTTATTTCTCTAATGTATGATGAGACCTGAGCCATGCCCATTGCCAACGACCGCGTTGTTGCCTAGAATCTGCCACAAAGACATTGGAGAGAAGAATGGAGGTAGGTCGAGAATCAGCGTAGCTAATTCGTTGGAACTGGTCCCAACTATCCGTCTCAGATCAGACATGCTGGCGGTCGCCACATTGCCAGAAAAGTTGAGGGCAGTGTTGCTCCATATTCAGGGAGTGAGCGGGTTTAGCCGTGACAGCGAACGATCCAGAGCCTGGAGTGGCTCACTTCTAACTTTCTTTTTCGCAAACTTCTCGACTCCCAGTGCTCCATAGAAGTTTGCAGGTGGCTCACGAGTCCGTCTGGCTGTGCAGCCCTCCTGACCTGTCACTCAACATCTAACAAGAACTTGAATAGAGCTTTGAAGTCTTGAACTGGCATTCAGAACTGCTGTGTAGGGGTTAAGTGAGATGCTTCTTTGGCAGCTGTACCTGATTGTTCATTTCCTGAAGTGCAGAAGTGGTTCGCCATGCAAAGAAAGCTTATATTGGTAGCTCTGCAGATCAAGGCCAACAGGGTCGGATCCAGCCAGCCGGTGGATCGGGGGATAAGCCCATGCCGGCGAACAAAAAAATGAACAAACTGCCGGTCCCAGATTAACCAGGTCTGAACTGTTTTCGAAAAGTTGCGAACAGGGTTGAAGATACTTGATATCAAGAGCAATAAGCGGCGCTCCGCGGAGATTTTCCCAGTCGCTTCAGAAATCCCTGAGGCGTCCAAACAACCTTTCCCACAAGCGGGGCGAGGGTTAAAACTTGCCAAATCGCGCACTGCTGTGGTAGAAACCAAAACTAAACTAAAAGAGCCGACTACAGGCTAAAACCTCGGGTTAGTCCTGCTCTTACAAAGGCACTACCAACAGTACTGCTGCCTTTTGAACCGTCCGTACAAAACATCGAATAGCCTGCAGTTCTGATCTTACAGGGCGCCGGGTCCAGATATTCTGAGGGCAGGTTTGAAGCCTTCTTGTAAAGCAACAGCCCGAGGTCACATTATGGAAACGTGGTGTCTCAGCTCTATGCGCTGTAGTCAAATTTCAGCTATCGCCTCCGAGTGGACGTCAGAATCCTCCAGCCACTGATACACCTGCGTGCAAAGTGCCAGCGAGGACGCCGACTGTGTTCTGAGGGACGGTCAGCGTGCCGTCCAACATCCACTCGAGTATGGGGAGCGGGCGGGTGACCAGCTCTCCGATGACAACCCATTCTGGCCAATTCTCCCCGCTGACAGATGACTAGTGATTATAGAAATGACGAGGTAACACAAAACAAAAATAAAAAGGAGTCGTTAATTGTTGTTACCAATAATAAAGCAGTAATGGCCTTGTCAATTAGAAATAAGTCGAATTTAGACTCGGGTATGTATGTGTACATAGGTACATACATGCATCAAACAGTACTGGCGCCAGAGGCTCTGAGCGGTGGTACGATTGTGCAGAAGGGAGGTTGTTCCACACGCTAATTCAAAAGTAATTGCTCAACCCTCACCACACGTGGGGCATCGTTGGCCCCCAAAGTTTTTTTTCGAACAGCAGAAAAATGGTGAGGCCACGGTTGAGGGGTCTACCTCTCACCCCATCATTTTCCCACCATCCCTGAAACTTTTTACCCCGAGCCACACTAGGTCAGGTCACTAGGTGAGGTCAACCAAAATCATCTCACTTCAACTCTTAAGTTCTAATATAGCTACATTTCTGGGCCGATCGATTTGAAATTTTATACACTTGATGACCCCTCCAAGGTCTATAAAATTTATATCCGGTATTTTTCGATTTAATGACCTGAGGTCAGTTCACGAGGTGATCTCTCAAACAGAAAAAGCATGGTGAAAAGCTGTCATATGATCTAAAGTCACAAAAATGATTACAGATGCTCAGATTTCTCACAGAAAAACATTCTTAGCCACCCTTTCATGGATTTCAGGAGCGACATATTCCCTTGACTTATCTGACGTCATTAAAGGTCACCAGAGCCAAAAAAACAGTATTTTGACTATAACGTTTAACGTAATTAAGCTAGAGCACTGAATTAAATGTCAATCGTGTTTGTCTCGTCACTGGCTTCCATGTGATACACAGCAAGATCAGTTTCTGACCTTCCGTGACCTCAGGTCATATCAAGTCTAGAGGAGCCCTTTGGAGGTCAACCCACTGGCGGAAGGTCATTATGTTCCACATAGCGGAGAAAGCCCTGGCATTTTCTTTTCAAATGTACTTTACCAGATCTCAATACCTCTAATCGCAGGAGAGCTATGCCCAGATTTCTTATGCATTGCATATTTTAGTGGAAAGTCTATTGGGACCCAACTTGACCTCTGGAGGTCAAAAAATTGACCTGAGCGCTTAAACAAGCACAGTAAAACCATACTGAGTTCACAAGAGCTTTCCAATGCACTTCGCAGATTTGCACTAACCCCTATATTTTCAGAGTTGCAGGGGGCAATCGATGCCCCCCCCGGTGGGGCGAAGGTGGCGCCGGACCTGCAGTGGGGCGCGGGTTAAAACGTGTACCCGCTTCAGAACGTTTATAGATTGGCCGTTCTGTATAACTGCCTTCCTCTGAGATATCTATTGAGTTTACAGTCCGAGCTGTGTCTGGCTTCTGCTGAGTTCTTCTGTTCGAGCTGTGTCTGTTCTCTGCTGAGTTTTTCAGCCGAGCTTTCTTTCTATGCTGAGTTTTTCAGCCCGAGCTGTGTTTGGTTTCTGCTGAGTTCTTGAGCCCGAGCTGGGTCTGGTTTCTGCTGAGTTCTTCAGCCCGAGCTGTATCTGATCTCTGATGAGTTCTGGGACCTCCTGACTGGTACTGCTCCGTTCACAGTGGCCAAATACTACAAGGACTGCGGACCGGACCTGCCCTGCGCGACCAACGAAACCCGGAACAACTGCTGCAAGGAGAAGTGGGCCACCAACTGCGTCTGCATCGACTACGAGTGTACGGAGGCGTGTCCTGCGCCGCCGGTTTCACAGAAGCCGACCGAGGAGGCCGAGCCGGAGCCAAAGGCTGACCCAGGGCCGAAGAAAGTCGACCCGGAGCCAAAGGCTGACCCAGGGCCGAAGAAGGTCGAGCCAGAGCCAAAAGCTGATCCATGGCCGAAGGTGAAGGCCGAGCCAGAGCCAAAGGCTGGCACAGCCGAGGAACACACACACTGACCGCAGCCGACAGGACCCCGGCCTGCAGCTCCGTCGCCATCGGCATCCGAGCCGAGCCGGTCCCCACCAGCAGTGCACCTCGCCTATCCCAACAACTTTATACAGAAAGCCGAGCCAATCGCAGTAACCTCACAGAGAAAGCCGAGCCGGTTCCAGGCGGCAACAATTTCCAAAGCGCACAGTTCTTATTTTTTTGCCAAAGTAGTCACCAATGTCACTGACCCTCTAACACCAAAGACTGGCAATAACCACCACCCACAAGACAACGGTGCTGGAATGAAGAAGGAGCCGTGCAGCTACAGCCTCTCCGCACACTCCTGCACTGCGAGGATGAATCTATGTGACATGGGCACCAGCTGACACGTTCTGTTCCGATTCACCGTGCTGCGGTAGGCTTCCCCTGCCCTATCTTTAGCTTGGCTTACCAGGCGTTAATATATTATATGTAAGTGAACGAAACATTTCAGTTGGTGATGTTGAAAGTACACAAGCTTGGGTAAACATTGCAGGCAAAAGCAGAACCCCAATTCTTAAAACGAACCACTGACTGCCGACGAAAAAGCAGTATGTAATATGTTTGAATTTCATGAAAAGGTATATATTTTTCCTCAAGATAATAATTCTGGACGCACAGAAAAATTCACCTCATGGGAGCACACTTAAGGCATGTTAAACAGAATCCGACATTGACGTCGGAGGCTGCTTTTCCGGGATAGAAATCCTGTGATCCTGGCAAGAGCTCAATTTAAATCCCAATACTTTGGTGAAGCCTGGGAGACTGAGGCTGGGGGATCCGGGCACGCGGATGACAACGGGGAGCGCTTTTCGGAGGGATTCGACGGCGCACAACTAGTTAAAAGTGAGCGCAAGTTGGCGCGGAGCGATTTTCGGTGGGATCCGACGGCGTGCAGCAGCTTCCAGTGTAAGCCGCCTCGCGACTGTATGGGTTCTGCGCTATGCGTCTTCTCAGCCGCGCGGAAATCAGCAACTAAGTCTGTATGACCACTTTTATATCCAAAAACAACATTTTCAATTCAAATTCTGATAAGTATGAGAACAAGTGTTCTGGCACCGTTTCAACGGGAGGCGTACTGACATTGATCTTCGTGCCATCAAATTACCTGTAACTCACCGGCCATCCCTCTCACAGCTGAACAAAGCAGATGTTACGGGATCATAAAGCTACATGGGGACATTTCGCATGATTAATAACTGCGATATTGATTAGTTCAGTGCGCGCCAGCACGCCCCCCCGAAAATAAACAGGCTTGTCGCAGAGTGCAGCTTGATTAGTTCCTGCAATACGACCGATATAAGACGCACAATGATACTTGTTTTGCATGATATGTGCAAAATCATTAGAGCTTGGATCATGGAATTACATGGCTTAGAAAAATCTGAAAGTTGCACGCCTATGTTAAAAACCACGGAGTTCCTAACGATCTACATATAATGTTATGTAAACGTAAGCATCGCATGAAATGCGTCATTTTAGGAAAAAGTGCCGCATCCAAAAAATGTGTTGATAGTGATGTGTTAGGGGTATCTTTCAGGGCCTTGGGGGTGCTAATGGAGCGAAACATAGACGCCAATCATGAATCATGTGAGAAAAATAGTACAAAAAAACAGTTGCTAATAGTGCGGGCGCCCACAGTGAGGGATGGGAGCGCCGGTGGAACAAAACTAAGGCACCAACATTGCAGTGCGGGGGCGCCGGTGAAACAGAGTGGGCTTTTAAAAGTGGCTGCGTCCATAAGGAGGCGGGGAGGGAGGAGGGGAGGGGTGCCGATGGAGCAAAAGCAGGTTACCATTGATGCACCATGGGGGGCGCCAGTGGTAAACAGCGGCCTTCAAAAGCAGCGGGTGCACACTGTGAGGTGTGGGGGCGCCAGCGGAGTGAAGTGAAGGCTCCCAGCTGCAGGACCAGACCAGCTCAGGGGCCCGCACCATCCCAGGGGCCCAAACGAATTGGAGGTCTTAGCCTACTTCAGGGACCGCAGACCAGCTTAACTTCACGGGATCCCAAAACTGCTCAGGGGGTGGGGGAGGGGGGCAACACCAACGCGGGGCTCCACGCCAATCCAGAAGCCAGTCAAGCTAAGGAGGCGTTAAATAGCTCAAGGAGCGCCAAATCAACTCGGGGCCCATACCAGCTCAGGGGTCCTGGCACCGCTCGGAGACCTTAACACGCAGAGGTCAGGGAGTCTTAAAGTTCCCCACATATTGTTCTAAGGTGGCAGGAGAATCATTCGCCCGAATACGCTACTGGGACATCGCTACTCGGAATAAGAATACGCCAGAATACGCTACTCGGAGAAAGCATGAATGCGTCAATTGGGGAACGAATGTCAAAAATTGGTCCATTTTTTTAATTATAGGCTTTAAAATTTAGACTCATATTCTCATATTTTGAGATATTCGCAATCGCGCAGTCACACCAGTTCGCCTGCACTGTAGACCAAGTGGTAACGTAATAACGTCATATAATATTGCTAACAACTAGGCGAAAATTTACTCCACTATATTGAAGATGACCAGATTCTAAATTACATTTTTTCCTTTAAATTGTTTCGAATTTCAATTCTCCCATCATGCTTTAGAGGCGGACAAAGGAGCTAAGCTCAGAACGCCTAACAAGGAACCATAAATAATAAAATAATAACGGCATATAATCTGGCTATATGTCAGCCACCCCAAATAAAGGTCAAAGTCACATGTCAAGGTAAATTTTACCCAGTGTTCCGGACAGATGACATTGCTCAGTATAACGTATGCTTTGCTGTGACTTCATAGTTAAGATTACTCACTGTCAAGGTCGATGTCTGGTGGGGTCTGGAGGTCGGCGGCGGCTTCCGAGAGCAGCTGCTCCCGAACCCTCAAGCTTTTCACTGGTCAAGGTCAAAGGCTTTTCCAAGACCAATCCCTCATTTCCGGCTCAAAAGCTGCTACAGTGCCACTTATATAGTACGTTAGTGGAAATAGGTTTTGTTTATAATAGGTCATTAACCTTAAATGACCTTGACCTCAAGCTTTCAGAGGACATTGAGTAGAATATTCCTTCTATGCATAGGCGGATCGAGGGGGGCAAAGGGGGCACGTGCCCCCCGATCGACCCTCGGCGCCCCCTGAAATGGTCACGGCACCCTCCTGAAAGGTCGATGGCGCCCCCTGAAATGTCGCTTCCCACCCCCCTCCCCCCAGGATGCGAAAATCTGCGCCCACCGATAGGATTTGGCGCCCACCTGATAGGTTTTGCCGGTATTTGGCGCCCCCCTGGTCCGGATTGCGCCCCCCGGGGACGTGCCCCCCCGATCGGCAATCCTGGATCCGCGTATGCGAAGACCTTAGTTCACTTGCATAGCCGCTCTTTCTGCATAATCACGGCATTTCCCAGTAGATTTCCAGCACGGTTCATGTGTGACCTTTAACTCATTCGACCTTGAAGATACTGAGCTAGGTCAATGAAACTTAGCCATAACGTAAATCACTTTCACCCTCACGTATGTACCTCCCAACGGGTGATTTCTAACCTTCTTGGCTTCTGATATCTCAGGGGGGGACACTTCAGGACCCTCCACTGCACGTTGACGCCAGACCCTCTCCACTGCGCGTGTTAAGGTAGGAACATGGCCAACAATAAATCACGTACACTCTGTGAAAGACCTACTTAGGGTGCTGCTTAATTCAGCTGAAGGACCTTAGACCAGCTCGGGTGCTCGTACTCTTCCTGACGCAGAGTCGTGACGGAAAGCCGTGGCGCCGCCCCTGGTCCATAGTTCTCCTCTACAAAGAAGGTGCAAAGGGGCATATAGGTGAAATTATGAATCAGCCGAGCACACAAATACCGCGAACTGAACCAATATTACTAATGGGTTAGAAAATATTTTGTGAAAGCAAAAGGTGTAGGACCCGGGCTGACCCCCAGGTTCTCTCGATTTCCAAATCAGGGGGTCCTGACCCCCCCCCGATCTCCACCCATGCCTACAGAGAAGCATGGGGGAGGGCGTCGAAGGAGCGAATGAAAGCACTTATAATACACCATAGGACGCCAGTGATACAGTGCTGGTTGTCAAAATGAGGGGGAGCACCCACAGTAGCGAGGGGAGGGGGAGGGCGGCGGCCACGGCCCCCGCCCTGGATCCGCCGCTGAGTTCTAGTGTGCATTGAACGGATACAAATGCCGTGCGTAATTGTGCAAGCCGGTAGCAGGGCGGCCAGCCGTGAGGCTAATCGCACGCTAATAAACCGAGTCGTCGACACCCGGCAGCATCACGCTCTACCTCTCACCCTCGTCTCTCGCATACGTCTCTTGATTGCATGGAACTCCGCTGGGAACGATAACTCAGCTGGAACTCCTCGGAGCTGGGAATGTTAACATCCAGGCATTTGGACTGCTCCCCCCTCCAAAAAAACGGAACCCCTACGCTAGTCCAGTGGGATCCAGAGCCATGGAAAATTGACTCCAGGACTCAAACTTCATTGCTAACCGTTGCGGGTGCCCATCCACCTGTCCAGAGCTTTATCATTAAAAGGGAGATACGCGAAAAAAACAACTATTTGCTGGATCAAAAGGTCACAAAAAGTTGTTCCAGAAGTCCTATTCTAATTGTTGCGAATTCGGCCTGCAAATGCCTTCAAATTGCTCTCAAAGACAACATTTCTAGACGACTTGTCAAAAATTCTCACTATCAATTAAATGACGTTTTCTCGGCTATGACCATCAAATTCTCTAAGAATTAGGTCATATCTATCCTAAACAGTGATGCAGAACTTCGGACAACCACAGAAAAAAAATTATTTAAGAAAACAACATTCCAAAAGTCTTTTGAAACAGAAATATAGGGCTTAAAAGAAATCACAATTAACCAATCAGAAGCCTAGGAATACTCATACCGGGGTCACGTGACCTATCTGACGCAAAAGTTTCGTCATCTTGGGGCTGAAGCAGAAAACGACTCAAGACCCGAGGTACGAAACGGCCGAAGACTTGAGTAATTATGTTTTTTTCATTTTTAGGGCAAACTAATTCATTTTGTAGTTTTAAAGGCTTTGTTAAATTAATTCAAATACAAATACAGGAGAACAGACATTTTTCATTACAAAAAAAACATTACTTTTCAACTTTAAATAGTTTTCGAAAAGTAAGTGATGGGTGAAGGTTTCAACATTTTATCGGAACTGTTAAACTATTTCGATAATAAGTGAGTGACCTCCCAAAATTTTGCTGAAGATACAAAAATTATTGACAGTTTTGTAATCAGGATTTTTCAAATAGCAAGAAACCACAATAATAATTTGTTCGCGTATCTCCCTTTAACAAAGTATGGAAGTATGTATGTACATATATACGTGTAAATACAGACGAAGGTTATCGAGAATAGGCCCTCTTTCCATTGGTCATTGTCTCTTTAACATACATTTTGCACCATCAATTTAACACTTTCTTTAGCAGACTTCAACGTCTATACCCATGTGAAACAGTTTCAATAGTCCCATCTCCTCACTTCAACTCGCAGTGACGCCGCGGCACCGCGGCGTACAATCGCGACGCACTGCCGCGGCACCACCGCATTCCCTCATGGATGATGGCGCCTACTCTACGGGACATTACTACGGCAGTAGAAACATCCTATTACATGGGAATTTGAGCCTTACATTCCGTCTACAACAGTGGGCTGCGGTGCCAGAGTTCATCCCCAACTGCCGCGGAGATTAGGGCTATTTCTTGTTTGTATAGAATGAAACAGGCCTGAGAGAATATGGGGATGCTATCAACTTGTTTCAAATGTTGGCACCCCCCCCAATCATTTACCCAAACACAGGACCCTGGAAAGGCGCCAAAGATGCGGCAAGAAAAGGGTAAGAAAAAAATCACTCAGATTTTCAGGCTTTTTTCAGCTGTATTGTATCACCACTGCCAGTCCCAAGCAGCGCGGGACACTCCCGCGCTAAAACCCGACTCGGCGCCCACTACCTGATTGGTTATTTGGGTTCGGGGGAGGGAGGGGTGGGCAACCTGCGTGGTCATATAGCGTCCATGTCGCTCCTCCTCTGTCAATGGCTATAATAAACTTTTCCCGAAAAAAATGTTTTATTCCTCTAAGAAGTCTAGTCTGCAGTAAAATAAGACTTTCATTAAAGAATAAGCCTTCCACATTGTGGTTATAATCATCGCGGGGCAGATGCGGATGATTTAGTCATAGAGCTAAACAGCGCCCGCAGGCACCCGGCACGACGCACCGGGGCATCACTTCCCGCGCCCACCCGCACCCACGGACTTGACCTGGACTGGTGGCCTGACCTAAGATGACCCGACCTAAAAAAATTGGGGAAAAGTGCAGAATTGGTCAGTACGGCAGCACGAAGCGCCGCCGTTTTCTGATGCCGTCTGAGAAACTCTCAGGGGGGGTGTCCAAACATCCCCCACCGTGGCGAGGGTTAAACTAAAACTGGTACTATACGATAATTATTGTACATTTAGTAACGAAACTAAGTACCCGCTCTTCAAGTGCCCTGGGTTTGCACAATTCTCGCCCAATAAAAAATCCGACAGCCCATGATTCCCCCGCTCGTCAGAAAAAAGCCAGACACCCTCCCCCTTCGTTAGAAAAAATCTGAAAATACCAGACCCTCCCCCTTCCATCACTGACGTCATACGTAAACAGCCCCTACGCGCAAAGCCCCGCCCCGACCTTGCTCCGCGCAACCGCCCTGCTGCTAATACCCTTTCAAATCGCCTTCAGGATGGCAGCCAGCCAACTGGCTTCGGCGTGAGGAAACGGGGGAAGCTACACGCCTCTGGATCCCCGGGCATATTATCGTTCCCTTACCAACAACGATACTCGGAAACAAGGAGAGATCCTGGAAAGTGTGAAAGGGAGGCTAATTAACACCTCGCAAATATCGGTCAAAAGCTTTTTCCTCGTAATGCTTCAAACGAAATTTGAAATTATTGACGCATTCAAGAAAAATCACGGCAGCGGTCATTAAAAGCTTGAAAAGTCTTCACAAACCGTTCGGGACATTATTAAAGTAACAGAATGACTGAAAGGGATAGTGACTTTTTCAGACCGTGCCGACAGGAAGCGCCTCTTTTGAATCAATACATGAATGAATGAAAGAATCACTTTCCCCTGTTCGACCGTGGCAGTCCCGTGTTAATCCTTTTTAGTTAAATCTATTATTCCGTGAATCGCACCGCGGTCATAATTCGTTAGTCCGTGAGACCAGGACAGGAATTTTGGCCTGTGTTCTTATCTCGGTCGTGTTACCAAAACCATTTCACGTGCTACATCTCTACTGCCTCTGTCCCAAAATAAGCAACCTTTCCTTCCATCTCGTCGCTCTAACGTTATCCTCGCAAATCAGTCGCCCTACGCGCCGTTCTTTCTGCGCGCCCTCAGCGTTGCCCCCTATGCGCCTCGCTCCCTGATTCTAGCACCCGCCGCGCCATCTATTTTACTGTTACCGTGTCAGTTGCGTATCGTACCGTTAGGCGGCCCGCTCACGCTCGGACTTGCCGCCGCCGCTGGGAGTTTGCCGCCGTCGCCCTCCCCTCCTCCCCCACCTGCCGCCAGGGACGTAGGAACCGGGGGGCAGGGGGCAGCTCCCCCCCCAACTTTCATGATTCTCAACCATTAACCCTATGGCGTTGACTGGAAAGAAATGACTTGAAAATTCCCGCTGCCCCCCCCAACTTTGAACATAGTTCCAACGCTCCTGCCTGCCGCCGCAGATCTTGCTGTCGACTATGGAGTGGGTCGCGACGGAGCCGTGCTCTACCCCCCTCCCGCTCGTGGAGCGCGCGGTGCCCGTACTTCGAACCGTGCGGACAAATTATTTACTCCATTCATACCTTTTCTCCATTCAAACCAAGTTCCAATGCCCACTCTTTATTTGTGTTATCGGTGTCGTGTCTCCTTCCTGGCTCTCCCATTATTTTCTCTTATTTCATTTAGATACGTGTGCGGTCGCAGATTGTTGAAATCTAATATACGTGTATGGGTGCAAATTCTGCATGGCTTTCGGAACTTGTGTTCCATTTCCAGCGCTACAATCCCTGATCCGGATTAAATCAGAGCAACAGCAAAGCGTATTTTCAACATAAAGCTCGTTTTAAGGAATTTGTTTATTTACCTACCCGTCACATGAAAACACAATTAAAGCCCTTTACATTGGAACCAAGCAATAACAGTGAACCCAACTCCCTCGCCCCAGCAAAGTGCCCGCACCCATTTGGCCGAGTCCAGCCTCCCACACCGCAGCCGAACCGATCACTTCTTCTTGGTCTTTTTGGCGGCGTCGGCGGCGTCCGAGGGCGTGCGCGGTTTCTGCCAGCTGATTGGTCGTCGTCGGTACATGGGCCACGGCGGCAGCGTCAACTGAAACGGGCGCGCGGCTAGTGAAGCAGGAGGTCTCGCTGCACGTCATATCCAAACATCTCCGGGAAATATCATCGGTGTTTTCCTCCAAACAGCCATTCGATGCAGTTGGAAAACTCTTTCATGCTCATTAAAGGACTTTTGCGATAAGGTACCGTTAAGTTATCGAACTAAAGCTTCCACCTTAAAGGTTTCTGAACGCATCAGATTTTCTGACGGCATATATTCTAAAGGTTTTTTCCGACTTATGACTTAGAGTTTCATTACCCACAGAAAAACACGTCCCTTATTCCAGTATAAACTGGACCACTGTCCAGCAGTCTGGCGTAAATATTTTCCTATTGTAAACGTATGCCGATAAGTTTTTCACTTAAGTCCCACAGGAACATCATCTACTCAGCACAAGCTGGTGGGCAGACATCACAACATTACCATCTGATGATCAACGTCCGTATCTCGTCAAATCCCCATAATTACCAAAGGTGGACACCGCCACCAAATTTGTCAAACTGCTATTTTCGTTACTCTAGCAAGCTGAAACCGCTAACACAACCACCACTACTTTTTCAAAATCGCAAAACAGGTGAATCACTGCTGTATCACAAAGCGCTACCCTAAATATTGTTTTTCGTTGTTTAAAAAAAATACGAGGAAAACTTCTCCTTATCTGTATATTACATCCAACATTAGCAACTTCATTTGAACATATACAAACAGAATCACACGGTAAAAAGGTCCTTTCAATCTCCCTTTCTTTTCTGGTAGAGCAAAATTGTAACAATCTCCATCTCCAGTTTTTTTGTGGGGGGGAGGTCCCCTTAACAGACTGTCGGTAACAGCAGCACTTTTGAATTATTCTGAGTCCGCTACCTGCTACTCCGCTGCTCCGCTGCAATTTGGCCATGGAAAACGCTACCGCTAGTCCGCTACCATTCAATAATATTTTTTTGGTTTGACGATGCACCAACTGCTGAGGTCAAATGGCATCCGAGGGGAAGGGAAATGAGCTGGGCTTGGGCAGGGCGCAACACCCTGCCTCTTGGTGGGCACCCCCGACATCCTGCACACACAGGATGTCATAGTCTGAGGCAAGCGTGCGCGTTTACCTACTGCGGCACCCAGACCCTCCGCTACCATTTAGAGCCCGCCAGTAGCGGAGTAGCGGACTTAATAGCGGACCGCCCGGCTCTACTCAGCACCAAGGGCTCACGGAAGCGTGATCTACTCACCAGACAGGCGAGAGCCACCCCGGCGCCGAGGATGTACACCGTCTGGGAGAACTGCTGCAGGGAGTAGCCCCAGACCAGGCCCACCACCTGCCAACAACGGTGCACGGCGTGAGCGCGCCCAGGCAGGCCTGAGACAACCCCGCGGACCGACAGAGAGAGAGAGAGAGAGAGAGAGAGAGAGAGAGAGAGAGAGAGAGAGAGAGAGAGAGAGAGAGAGAGAGAGAGAGAGAGAGAGAGAGAGAGAGAGAGAGAGAGAGAGAGAGAGAGAGAGAGAGAGAGAGAGAGAGAGAGAGAGAGAGAGAGAGAGAGAGAGAGAGAGAGAGAGAGAGAGAGAGAGAGAGAGAGAGAGAGAGAGAGAGAGAGAGAGAGAGAGAGAGAGAGAGAGAGAGAGAGAGAGAGAGAGAGAGAGAGAGAGAGAGAGAGAGAGAGAGAGAGAGAGAGAGAGAGAGAGAGAGAGAGAGAGAGAGAGAGAGAGAGAGAGAGAGAGAGAGAGAGAGAGAGAGAGAGAGAGAGAGAGAGAGAGAGAGAGAGAGAGAGAGAGAGAGAGAGAGAGAGAGAGAGAGAGAGAGAGAGAGAGAGAGAGAGAGAGAGAGAGAGAGAGAGAGAGAGAGAGAGAGAGAGAGAGAGAGAGAGAGAGAGAGAGAGAGAGAGAGAGAGAGAGAGAGAGAGAGAGAGAGAGAGAGAGAGAGAGAGAGAGAGAGAGAGAGAGAGAGAGAGAGAGAGAGAGAGAGAGAGAGAGAGAGAGAGAGAGAGAGAGAGAGAGAGAGAGAGAGAGAGAGAGAGAGAGAGAGAGAGAGAGAGAGAGAGAGAGAGAGAGAGAGAGAGAGAGAGAGAGAGAGAGAGAGAGAGAGAGAGAGAGAGAGAGAGAGAGAGAGAGAGAGAGAGAGAGAGAGAGAGAGAGAGAGAGAGAGAGAGAGAGAGAGAGAGAGAGAGAGAGAGAGAGAGAGAGAGAGAGAGAGAGAGAGAGAGAGAGAGAGAGAGAGAGAGAGAGAGAGAGAGAGAGAGAGAGAGAGAGAGAGAGAGAGAGAGAGAGAGAGAGAGAGAGAGAGAGAGAGAGAGAGAGAGAGAGAGAGAGAGAGAGAGAGAGAGAGAGAGAGAGAGAGAGAGAGAGAGAGAGAGAGAGAGAGAGAGAGAGAGAGAGAGAGAGAGAGAGAGAGAGAGAGAGAGAGAGAGAGAGAGAGAGAGAGAGAGAGAGAGAGAGAGAGAGAGAGAGAGAGAGAGAGAGAGAGAGAGAGAGAGAGAGAGAGAGAGAGAGAGAGAGAGAGAGAGAGAGAGAGAGAGAGAGAGAGAGAGAGAGAGAGAGAGAGAGAGAGAGAGAGAGAGAGAGAGAGAGAGAGAGAGAGAGAGAGAGAGAGAGAGAGAGAGAGAGAGAGAGAGAGAGAGAGAGAGAGAGAGAGAGAGAGAGAGAGAGAGAGAGAGAGAGAGAGAGAGAGAGAGAGAGAGAGAGAGAGAGAGAGAGAGAGAGAGAGAGAGAGAGAGGAGAGAGAGAGAAAGAGAGAGAGAGAGAGAGAGAAAGAGAGAGAGAGAGAGAGAGAAAGAGAGAGAGAGAGAGAGGAAAGAGGAGAGAGGAGAGGAAAGAGGAGAGAGGAGAGGAAAGAGGAGAGAGGAGAGGAAAGAGGAGAGAGGAGAGGAAAGAGGAGAGAGGAGAGGAAAGAGGAGAGAGAAAAGGAGAGAGAAAAGGAGAGAGAAAAGGAGAGAGAAAAGGAGAGAGAAAAGGGAAAGAGATTCTGAAGACAATCGAATGGGCTCACGTTGATAGGCGTCACAACTTCAAATAATCGGATGAGCGCCGAAATTGTGGCGGGGGCGTCCGCGAGATTCGCCAATTGGAAGGAACAGTACCCTGTTTTCCCGCTTTCGAAGCCCATGCACCGAACCTATGTACCCTTTTAATTCAGAAACAAATATAATAATGAGAAATAATAGGAACCCGAACAGATTCATAACAGTTTGAGTGTCAAGGCATATTTTCTTCGTATTTGGTGGTTCAAAATCATGCCACATTTTCCAGCATCATTCATCATGTTTGATATTTTAGGACGAATGCATTGGTCGCTTTGCGACCACGTCTGTGCCATTTAAAACAGACTGTGGTGGTTCTAACATATAATGAGTCGGCAGAAGCTCATGCTTTTTGAAGAATGTCCTACAGGATTTCGGCACGCCTTTTTATAATTTGTGCGTTAAGCCAGGACAGTTTTCTGAAATTGGGAATGTTCAGTCTTGAAATATGTGAAGATGTCAAGTGAGTTTTAAACACACTCAGTGCTTGCAGGAATGAAACTGAGTCTGAAAAGATGACAAGTCAACGTGTTCAGCAGCGTAAAATATGATCCATACAGCGAAACAGTGCATATAACAGCAGTGAAAGCCGATACTGACCCAAGAAGCGTCAATGTTTTTTTGTCAAAAGTATCGTTCACATCCGAGTATCCAGTACCTTGTCCACCCTTGTACCCGTCTGTGTAGAAGACAGTGTGATCTGTGAATGCACCACGAAAACACTGTCAGAAGACCAGCTGCCGTATTCCATCCGGCGGTATAGTTTTTGTTTTCTCCAGCAAGCAGGCGTCGGTTTTCACTTCAGGTACAACCAATGGCGCTGATGGCGCTTGATAGTTTTCGAGCTGGTCAGGACCGATGCCGGCTTCGTTGAGCCACGTGCACACACCAAGCCCAGGGTTGGGTGTAAGCCTAGAGCTGGGATAATTGCGGCACAGCCCTACAACGCTTCCGGGAATAGCTTCGGATATGCTGGTTGACTGGGAAGCTGCTTGATCGTTAGAGCGTATTTCATTGACAGTAAACGCCGGCGCAGGGGCAGAGACGTCTCATTTCCGTCCACCAGCAGGCTTCTAGGGGGTGATATACGGAGAGCACCTATTATTATCCGAATGGAATGGTGGTAGACAGAGTCCAGTAGACGTTTGGCACTCTCCGCGGCCGATCTAAAGATCTACATGTCAGGAGAGTTTTACGGTCGGCTCCGAGCGTCGTTTTGGTCAAGATTTTACAGATATTCAGGGATCTAAAGCACCTCTCCCTAATCTGGCTAAAATGCGGACCATTCCCAGAGCAGTATTCAATCATAAAATATGAAAAATAGAAATAGCCAATGAGAGCATTCGGATTGCATTACTCACCCCAAATAACACGATGATGGCCTGGAACAGACGTTCGGCTCGCTTCTGGCCCTCATAGTCCTGAAATGGGGGAGAAAATGTACAGTCAGCGCACTGAAATACCGACATCCTTCTCAACTTGATTTGACAACTTGTCTGGAGCGCTTCCCCACTCAAGCATGACTGTGGTTAGTTCAGGAAAGAAATGAGAGAGGAAACCCTAGGCGCAAACCCCCAGTTAAGGGTCAGAAAGAGGAAATATATGTGCGCCTGGGTCTATGCATCTGAAGCTATACATACATTACATAAAATGTCAATTTACCGGTATAACATAACCTAACTTGACCTAGCCTTGCCATGATTCAACGAGCCATCCTGCAATGCAAAGAACCTGCTGGCGACAGTTCCACATTAGTCAGCCGCCGCCTCAGGACTCAAACTCGCTGACTCCGCTCGTGTTTTGTCCTGATTTGCGAAAAATGTTGTTTCCCTTCATTTCGCACAACTGGTCCTTCACCACACACACACACACCACCTACCGGCTACTTGGTACATCGAGATACGACTTCGGTACAATTTTCAGTGCCGCTGCTACATACAAAAAACCTGAGCAGTAACACCCATACAGCAAGAGTGTGATATCCAGTTTGTGCCGTGCTTAAGCCATGCGAATGAGTGTGTGTCAGATACAATTTCAAAGCATAAGCATTTATTGCGGATGTCCACAACAGGAAAAAAAATCTGCTAATTCTGGTGATCGATCATTTCTACAGAAAATCTGGTTTAGTGCCCTGCATGCTTTAAAATATCAAAACATGTTACATATATTAGAACCCTAAGTGACACTTTAAATTTTCTCCTTTATAAAACCATTTTTCATGTTTGAAATTAGTCATTGAAGCAAGTATCATCCATTTACAATTGCAAGTACCAAAGTCACATTTAGCACATATGCAGGCTTTAGAGAGGTGGAAGCAAGAACAATCTGTCAGCACAGTACTTATGCAAAGAAGAGCTTGAATATGACATCACTTTCCCAAGTTCAACTCATATAACATGACTACCTGGGGAGGAGGGGTTGAATTTTTACCCTTTTCTCTACAAACAAGTTCTGGAGTGAATGAAGTCATGTTTTTCCGATGAGGGTACACATTTCAGTGTTATAAGCCATTCTGTTAACACTAGGAGTGTGTGTTATCTGTATCACAAAATGTCAATATATGTATGGATTCAAATGATTTTTTTACACACTCAGTAACATGGCTCTCAGTTTGAATCCTATTATGAAGGTGCTACATTCCATGGAAGAAGGATTCAGGTTTGTGAATTTACACAAATTGTACCTGTAGCTACCAAATAACACAAAATTCAGCTCCAATTACTGACAAACTTCGCTCATTGAGAGCGAAAGCCACAAATGGCACCTGATGATCTATGGGGTTGTTCCACCAAATTCCAAAAAATACTGTAGCTTAAGATGCCAGATTAATTGGTTAAAACAAGCCCAAAAATTGTCTAAAAAAATATTTTTCATTCTTTCACAAAACCATAATTGCTATGTTTCTAAACTAACTTTGCCATTTTTTAGGTCTTTTTAGCCATATGGTACTTGGTCTACCCAGCTCCAGGATTTTTCCAGGAAGACAATGGAACAACCTCTGAGCAAACATTCTCTTCATTGGTACAGTTAAAGCAAAATGGTACAGAATTTGAGCAAGAACAAAAGTTTGATGACACACTGGTGAAATTTACACAGCCCATTCTCAGTCACCAGCATTTTCAGCCCAAGCAAGTGCTTCACTCCATCTCCAGGCCAAAATTAGGGACCAGTTCTGTCATGCAAAGGCAAAACATATCCAATCTGTCAACATTCAGATACACTCTTTGCATTTGAATGGTAGAGTCCCCTCCTCACTTGAACCCTACATCTGACGGTGACCAAGGATCCATGGCAGAAATGTAATATCATCACATCACCAATTTGTTAGATACAATGTGAAGTTATCAAGTCCATTTTGGGCAACGGCAGATGCTTCAAAGGCAGTATTTCAAACATAAACATGGAACTTCAGGGATGAGTCAATGTCACCCTCTAAGTCAGCAGAGGAATTCATAGCTTGGATTGGAACTGTTGATATGGTAATAATTTCGGACAAGTAATGAGTGCATCTTCCTCTTAAATCGAATGACAGTGCAATTTTTCAGGTTGATCAACAAGCCTCAAGAGGTGTCAGAAGTAAGTGTATGGTATAGTGTAAAAAGTATCCTCAGTGCTTGTCAAATCTGGCCTTAAAGGAGTGGACACTGAGTATAGAGACAATGTGACTGGGCAGAGCATTCCAGTCAAAAACACTGATGCTGAATACAATGCAACAGATTATGGGCTCGGCATGTTCAGTTTGTGTTCATGCCCTCCATTCACAAGTTTCTGACATGCTTAAAATGTGAGAGCTAGAAGCAGAAATTTGTCATAAGACCCAATTAAAATTAGATCACAAGAATTCTTTCAGCAGAGCTTAGAAATAGCAGATGCTTACCATGTGGGTAGGAAGCCATGCTGGTAGTTCAATCATAACTAGACTAAGAATATGTAAATGTATATTTCTGAAAAGTAGGTAGGTACTTGACTTCAGCAACTTTCTTTCAATTTGTAATCGAACAGTAATAACTAGGTACCCTGCGTTGAAGTAGTCGACACGACAGAATTATATCTCGTGACTTGCGAGGCAAGGAACACCTTTAACATACGCACAAAGCAGCTTACTGAAAAAAGAAACCACTGCACATGTACTCTATAATCGACGTATCTGAGAGACTGACCCACAATTAATAATGTCAATCCTATTATTAAGGCTAATATTCTTCTTATCAAGACTAAAACATAACACCTTATTTTAGCAAGATTACTTTACATGGGTTGGCCTTTACATAGATTGATACCCCTGCTCAAGAGCAGCTATGTTTTGACGTCACAACGGCGTAATAAATCCCTTCACTAAACCTTAGCATGAAAACTTTACCCAGTTTGGAGGCGTTTTTTAGTTCCCAAAGGAAAATCGACACCCTTTAAGCTTATATTTGCAATCGTTGACTTTTTCTAGAAAATCACTCTAAATTTGTTGTGCTTAGGATAATTTGACGTTTTATTCGCTTCAGAAAAGGATCTTACAATTTGTAAGTTACAAAGCTGAGCAAAGGACTTCCTTCATATCCTTCGTTTCCTCGGCACACGGAAAGGAAAAATAAGTTCACTTTATATTGATACCATATTAAAGAAATATTGCAGTTGCTAGCGCAGATCATGCAATTATAGCGCAAAGTGTGACGGTGGCAATTTGCTTCCGGAATATTAGTGACGTAGTTATTAAAGCTATCTTATTGATATGGGTATTAAATGAATATATACATCATCAAGTAGAGCATGACATGCATAACTATTATTAAAATAAAATTTTGTAGGTTCTATTAAATATTTATTATCCGAAAGTGTACATTTACATACCTACGGCGCAGGGGCGTAGGAACGGTTTGAAAAGTGGGGGGCCAACCTTAGAGGGGGCCCACCTCAAGGGGGCCCCCAGTCCATGGGGGCCCATAATTATAAAAAAATTAGTTAGCTCGTTTGGTGTCAATAAGGCACGCATGCACACTAGGATGCCAACGTATGGAAAATTGAGGAATTAAATTTTTGCCCTATGATTTTGATTTGTACCTATTATGATTTAATAAATCATAGTAAAGCGCAAAAAACATTTTTTGGGTTTTTTTGCCAAGACCCTGTTCAAATACGAAATACATTTTTAAGCTCTTTGGAGGATTTCAATCATTTTTTACTACGAGTGCGTTTCTTATATTTACAGATGTTTAGGCCCTTTTATCACATTTACAAAATTAAAAACTGTTTAGAAAACTACAGACAATGCTTTGATACCAAACTGCCTCACTTCGCTATGCCTAATCAAAATTTTGCTTATTTGATGACAAAAATGGGAACATTTATTTAGGCTGTTACGGATCCCTTCTTTGCATCATAAGAGATTTATTTAGGTAAAGGCTGATCACAATAAATACGTCTAGCTATATTTCGATGCCTAAAATGCAGAGCTCCAGCATGACTGCAAGTGCAATGTAGGTACTTGATGGCCAGCTTTGTGATGCTGTGGAGGTGTGAGTGTGGTGATATAGTGGTTAGCAACCTTGCTTTCCACGCGACCAACCCGGGTTTAAGGCACGGCAGATTCCTTGTGCAAGGAGCAATTTGACTCCCCAAGAAACCCCTCCCAACAGGGAAAGAGTTGGCGACACCATATAACCCTGGCATCGAAGGACGTCACGCCTTTCAATGGCTCAGGGACGACTGTTGCTCGGCATTTGATGCGGGGTCCGTATCCGATTCATGCTTTGTGTTGGGATTGATATGGGATGGAGTTTGATTGGGACCAGTTCTCGGGACTCATTTGGAAACACTCGGGTAGTAGGTGCCTTGGTTTTTTCACGAAGCGCTCCTCCTCCAGGGGCTTGCAGGCAGCGTACTTGCTGATATTTGCATATACGTTGCGGGGGCCCACCTCAAAAGGGGGGCAGTATCCCCCTGACCCCCGGTTCCTATGCCTATGCCGCCCAGGGGCCGCCAAATTATCTCGGAGGGCCCCAAGGTCCAGACCATGGCTCAGGAACCTAGATCAGTCAGCTCAAGGGCCCAGACCAGTGCATTAGCCTCGGGACCAGCTTATCAAGGGACCCTACATAAGCACAGGACCCCTAGAAGCTCATCACAGTGGAGCCCCAGATTCGCACAGGGTGCCAGATTAGCTTAGGGGCCCGGTTCAGCTCGGGGTCCCCAGGTCGACTTATGTAGGGTCTCAAAACAGCTCAAGGGGCTTGTTCAAGCTCACGGATCCCAGCTTAGCTCAATGACGCTAGAACAGTTCAGGGCCCCAGACCAGCTCAAGGCTCTTGTTCAGCACAGGCCAGCTCAGCTCAGGGGGCCCAGATCGGCTGATATAGTGTCCCCTCTCATACCAGCTCAGGGGGCTCCATTCAAGCTCATGGCCCCCAGATTAGCCCAGGGAGCTTAGAAGATTTCAGGGCCCCCATACCAGATCAGGGGCCCCAGTTAAGCACAGGGGTACCCAGATTAGCTCAAGGTCCCAGCTAGGCTTAGGGTGTCCCAGGGTGTCTGATATAGAGTCTCAGAACACAGTGGCGTAGCCAGGATTCGGCCAAGGAGGGGTCCGACTACCGTCGGGGGGCCCAGACCGGTGGTCCCCTTAGTAACCGGGGCCCATCTCCTATATCTTTTGTATAGTATTTTAACATTCACACGAAGGAAATTTTGTTGTCTTTTTAAGCATTTATTCTTATTTTGTTTATAGCTTGATTTTTTCGATCCGACCAAATGTTGGTAAACTAAAGCCACCAAATATTAAGGATGGCCCATACCTTATATGGTAGCGTGGCTATAATAACAGCTTTGTGCCATATTTCGGGAACTTCAATGTTGATGCGCGCATGATGTTACACCCGAGTCTACCTCAATTCACTCTGGTAATCAGACATGAAGTGATTGAAGGTCAGTCGTTTTGAGTACGTAGAAATTATCTTCTACGGGAAATGATTAGCAATTATTTCCCGGTGTCAAATCCATGAACTCTTTAATCAGGAAATTTCAAAAGAAACGGAAAAAACGAAAAAAATACAAAGGACATGTAGTGTGTCCCGAACGTTACATAACCTCTATTCCGTCGATAGATCCTGTTGAGATCCAGTTATTTTCCTTATCCTTGCTATCTTGTAAACGAGCAAATTACCAAGACAAAAGGCGCCTGAGATATCTATCGCCTTGGATCTCTCTGTCATTGTTATTTTCAACCTTTCATACTTATTTTTCCTTTGAGGATTATGCTCATCGATTTCTGTCATTACCCTTGTTTGTCTGGTTTCCTACGAAAATATTTGAAGGTTGTTTATTTCAGAATATTTACGAATGCAGTTATTGGTGTTAAGCTAATAGATTAAAAATTGACTGAAGTGCCAAATTCCCTGTTCGATTTGCTCTTATGGTAAAATTAGTTTAATTTTTGCCTTTCCTTCGATAATGGTGCCTGATGGACATGTTTCAATTTCTCTTTTTTAGTACGCAATAGGGGTAGATACATTTTTTCCGAGGCATATGATTTTGAAAATTTTTATTCGAGCTCTGGGGCCACCTAAGACCAACACTTGGCGGCACTCACAAAGCTAATTTTCGGCCGCTCTCCTGATAATATCTCAGGGGGTGTCTGAGACCGATTCACGGCGCCTCTTGATCAAAACTGGGGGCCCCTGAGAATCTCTCGGGGCTCCTGAGATTAGTTATTCGGCAGCACCTCTGAGACTAATTATTGGCCCCCTTCCCCAGATTTACTCTGGAGGGGGGGCTGAGACTGACTGTCGTGGCCATCCAGATTAGCTCTTGGGGTCCTCTGAGGCTGTCTTTGGGGTGGGGGAGGGGACTGGGAATGACTTCCAACAGCCCTCTGAGACTTACTCTAGGGCGCCCCCTGAGACAAACACCCGGGGGGGGTGGAATCACCTCTGAGACTGAGTCTTTGGCGTTCCTGAGACTGACCCTCGGAGGCCCCCCTAAAATAGACTTTTGCGAGGCCCTGAGAACCACTCTCTGGGGCCCCTGAGACTACCTCGGCCCCCCCACCCCCTGAGACAGACTCCCGGGGCCCCTGATACCGACTTTTGGGCCCCTGAGACCAACCCTCTGGGAGCCCCCGAAATCTGCTTTCGGGGGCCTTGAGACTGACTCTCAGGGCGGGGGGCCTTGAGGCCGACTCGGGACGCCCTGAGAACAAATCTTCAGGTGCCCCTGAGACTTACTCTGGGGGCCCCGTGATCAGAGAATTCTTTGCAGTGGTTCAGATTGGCCCAAGGGGGTCTGGGGACGCCTAGGGCCCCCTTGGCTACACCACTGCATCCACACTTTCGGGGGCCCTCCGAAATCACCATTTGGGAGGCCCCTAAAATAATTTCTCCCCCAGACCAATACTCCGGAGCCCCTTGATACTAATGTCCGGGGGCTTCTAAGACCAAGCTCGGGGTCCCACTTAGATCAGGCTCAGGGGCACCCTTAGACCCATGCTCGCGCTTTTCTCGGTAGTAACTTGACACCGGTGTTCCGGGGCCCTCAGGATCAATATTTCGAGCCCCCCCGAGACTAATGCTCAGTACTCTGGAGTCCCTCAATGCCGATACTCGGGGGTCCTGTACCCAGGCTTGGGGGCCCCTGAGACCAAACTCTGCGTCCATGAGATCAATACTCGTGCCTCACTCATGAGTCCCTCGATATCAATAGTCGGGTGCACCCTCGAGGGGGGCCCTGAACCCCTGAGACCAAGCTCAGGGGCCCCTGAGACCAAGCTTGAGGGGACCCTGAGACCATGCTCGGATGCTCCCTGGGACCAAGCTCGAGGGCCCCTGACACCAAGCTCGGGGGTTCCCTGAGACCAAGCTCGAGACCCCGTGAGACCAAGATCGAAAGGCCCATGAGACCAAACATCGAAAGGTCCATGAGACCAAGCTCGATTGTCCCCTGAGACCAAGTACGGGGGCCCCTGAGACCAAGCTCAGGGGCCCCCGAGATCAATGTTCGGTATTCCAGAGCCCTCGATAACGATGATGGGGGGCCCCTGAGACCAAGCTCGGAAAGCCCGTAAGACCAAGCTCGGGGGCCCCTGAGACCAAGCTCAGGGGCCCCCGAGATCAATGTTCGGTATTCCAGAGCCCTCGATACCGATGATCGGGGGTCTCCTGAGACCAAGCTTGGGAGCCCCCTGAGACCAAGATCAGGGGCCCCCGAGACCAATGCTGGTGTTTTCCAGTGCATACGGTCAGCCTTATGCATCAGATACCCTCGGATGCCCCCTGAGACCAAGCTCGAGGGCCCCGTGACACTAAGCTTGGGGAGAGGGGGGCCTGAGACCAATCTTGGGGGCAACCCTGAGACCAAGCTCGGGGGTCTTCTGAGACTAAGCTCGGGGGCCCTGAGACCAAGCTCAGGGCCCCTGAGACCAAGCTCGGGGCCCTGAAACCAAGCTCGGGGCCCCTGAGACCAAAATCGAAAGGCCCGTGAGACCAAGATCGAAAGGCCCGTGAGACCGAGCTCAAGGGGGAGGGGCCTTGAGACCAAGCTCCGGGGGCCCTGAGGCCAAGCTCAGGACCCCCTGAGACTGAACCTAAGGGTCCCGAAGATCAATATTCGGTATTCTGGAGCCCTCGATACCGATGATCGGGGGCCTCCTGAGACCAAAGCTTGGGAGGGCCCCCGAGACCAAGCTCAGGGGCCCCGAGATCAATGGTCGTGTTTTTAGTGCATAAGGTCAGCCCAAGGGGGGTACGCGGACCCCAGGGACCCCCTCCCCTGGCTACGCCACTGTCAGAACATCTCAAGGGGCCCATTCAAGCTCAGTGGTCAGTGGCTGTAAAGCCTTATAGGGGGTCCCAGACCATCTTAGGGGCTCTCAGTTCAACACAAAGGCCAATATTAGCTCTGATGACCAGATAAGCTTAAGGGCCCGGATCATCCAGGGGCCCCTTGTCGGCATATATGGGGTTTCAGAACAGTTCAGGGTTTCAATTAAAGCTTACAACCCAATTTCAAGGCAGGGGCCCTATTACTGTGCAGGGGCCTCAGATAAGTTTAGCGTCTTCTGTGCATCACAGGGGATCCAGATTAGCACAAGGGACAATATTAACTTTACGGTCCCAGCTCAGCTCAGGGGCCCCCAGGTCGGTGGATATAGGGCCTGGCCTACTCACAGGGCCCTGTTCAAGGTCACGGCTCATAGCTCAGTTTAGGCATCCTAGAACAGTTCATGCTGCCCAAACCACTTCAGGGGCGCTCAGTTCAGCTCAAGGGGCCCAGATTAGCTCGCATGGCATCAGAGACCAGTTCAGGGGCCCCCAGAAGCTCAGGGGACCTTAAAATCGACTCATAGGACCTCAACTTAGTTTAGGGGTACAGGTAAGTTTAACGGAGTTCCGGGGCAAGCTATCGGGCCAGTTTGAGTTTCTCGCTTGATATTACAGCTCTTGATATTCTTATCTCCGTTGCAGGGGGCCCATCACTGAAAAGTGGGGGGGCCAGTGGCCCCCCTGGCCCCCGGTTCCTACGCCTATGAGTGGTGCCAATGCATCACAGTGCGTTCCACCAGGACTGGCGAAGCAAGGCTGACTAGTGCGACCAGCGTGCGCAAGCACAACAACGGGCAACAACTGCACGGTACAACGTGGCAGCCAAGCCCCTGTCAACGCTACGCATCGGGTCACCTGTCAGCATCCAGAACTCTGACACTGGTCTATGGGATAGGACCGGCACCGTCGTAGCAATGGGCCGTCGACGTACTTACTTTGTCAAGCTGCCAAGTGGACGCACGCTGTGGCGAAACCGTCGTTCTTTGCGCCCTCTACGACCGATGACACCCACGCAGGAGCGTGAAACCCACCGCCGTCCCGAGGGGCCAATGGTGGCACCAGCTGCTTCTGCCACCTCTACACCTCCGAGACCGCGAGCAGCCGACGTGCCGAGACAGGCGCCTGAACCAGCACCACGAGTACGCTTCTCCGCCCCTCAAGCTGAGATTCGGCGCCACGATTGTCAACATCGGCATCCGGACCGGCTAGTCGTCGATCCCAGCAGAGTCATACTACCAGGGGCGTATCCAGGAGGGGGGGCGGCAGGGACAGCCGCCTCTCCCTGAGGACACGAGCTGCGCGAAGCGCGGCTCGCCCGCACCATGCTCTGTGGCCAAATTTGGCATTTTATACCAGACAGGGCCTTCTTAAGCCCTCTTCAGCACTCTATTCTGTAACAAGCAGGGCCCTTTTTACCCATCAGGGCCCTTTTGGAGCTGTCGCAGAGGCCCTTTTCGGGGCGCCGCCCCTCCCTGAGCGAAACCCTGGCTACGCCCCTGCATACTACTGACCGCCAGCTGTGACCGACTGGGGGGAGGTGTTGGGTTCTAATTTAGCAGCTGAGTCTCGTCTTCCAGACTCAGCTGACGGAGGTCACGGCCAGCTGATGGTCAGCTGTTGGCCGTGGGTTGTTGTGTTGTGAGCCTGATTGGGAGCGGAGGTGTCTGGGTGTGTGTGCGTCAATAGACCGCTACAGAGAAGACCTGTGTGTGTTACTTGTGAGGGACGTTTGCAATGAACCTTTAAACCAAACAGTATGGACAGTCTGTCTGGGCCCCTTGTACTGATTTGGTCCCCTGAGCTCCTCGGAGTCCTTAGCTGGCCTGGCACCCTGGGTTAGTTCGCGCTGGACCCATGTAGCTGGCCAGGGGCCCACTGAAAACTGATTTTGCAGGAGTTTTCTGAGCTGGTCTCGGGGCCCCTGAGCTGGTGAAAAGGGGTCCTGCGTCTGTCTCCACAGTCAGGTCTCAGAAAAAAAAATTGTGACTGTAATTGGTGTGTTTGCGGGAGGCCCGCACATCGTCAATCGCTATCACGAGTTCAGTATTCGGGACGACGTGATGGGCGGGGGCCCGTCTGAAGTGGTTGGGGCTGGGGGGAAATGGTACTCTGTCCCCCACTTTCAAGAGTCAGGAAGACCCCCTCTCCCGCCAGCCTCGGGGTCCATTGTTTTCATAGTGGAGTGCTATAAGAAGCCCCTGCACGTGTGCAGATTCGAAGGAGTTTTCCCCTGCAAGGACGAGAGATTCCCCCACTATTTCCCGTTCCATAGCGGGAGAACTTCATTCACTGCTACCATATTTCAGGAGCTCACTCAAGGGCAGAGGGCCCTGGACCTTTTTGTTGTGATGATGAGTGTATAATATTATTTATTGAACTGCCTGGATATCAGGTGGTGGCAAGGGCGGTTTAGTGCAGGAAAAAGTGTGCTGGTGAGGTAAATTGTTCATAAGCTACCTTCTGAAGAAGTCGCTGTAGCAGGGACGCGACCCGTAATGGCGGCGCATATGGTATTGTCTCGTATTCTCCGGGCCGGAAATAAGCCTGCATTTGCGACGTGTAATGTGGTTAAGAGGTGGCAAGGGACTGCGCATACATTAGCAGTGGAAGAAAAATCCGGCAAAAGCGAGCAGAATCCATCCAGGGTGGTGGGCAGAAGCGGATTGAAGCCCAGCACAAGAAGGTAGGTGCCTAAAGTGTGTCATTATGGAGCTGGGATGTTTGTCTTGCAAGATGTTATTTTTATTATATATTCCACTCAGTTTTCACGTGGAATACAGTTCAATAATCCTGGTGTATGTGAACTCGTTTAAGAGTATGCTAGCAGAAGTTCTCTCAAAGCTTTGAATTCAGACTTAAATGAGGGTTTAAGAGGCTTTCACAGCATTGTAGCTTTTTTATTTTCCTCACCAACCATATTTTCTCATATTGATTTTATACTCAGCACCCTAGCATAAAACTAGTGTTGGACACTGCCTGATGGTAGTGTATTCCCCCTGCCTGTTTTGATCTCACTTTGTTTGTTTGAAGAGCTCAAGTGTCTGGCTTAGTCTTCTTCACCACTAGACCATGGTGATTCCACTTGACAAGAGCTCAACGTGACCAGACCCTACAGGCATATCAGCCTTCAAAAGTTCTGTTGATTGTATTCTGCCTTTTTTAGATCAAATTGTAATTGTGTAAATTATTGGAGTGTAAAGTAAGAAATAAAAAACAGGGATGGCCTTGTGGCAGTCTTGATGAATAATAAAGAATTTATAATGGATAGGTTGACAGAGATCAACACTTTTGTTCAGAAGCAGGGAGATTACATTGGAGCTTGTGAAAACAGAACAGCGTGTGAAAAAGCTGTAGGTACTTTAGTAGTCTATCCTGCCCATAGACAGTGAAGAATTTAGAGGGCAATAGGACTCTGCTAAGGTCAGAGCAGCTATCTGAAGTTTTTTTGGAAAAGGAGATGTGTAACCTGGTTGTCCTAAATATATCAGAGCTGGACAGGGCAGCTTGTGCAGAACAACACATGCAGGGTGATGTGGAGATGGTTAGATAATTTATAATGCAAGGTCAAAACTTAGGATTGACCCCAAGATAGTGTGCTGAAAGTCATTTGAAGGGAAACCAAGCCTACTATTAGTTGAATTAGAGGAAGGGGGTTTGAAATGGGATATCCCTAGAGTATGGTTCAGATTGTGGAATGCTGGTAACAGCTCAAGAACATATTTATTACTCTAAATCTCACAAGGGGACCTCACAGGTTAACCTAGGGGCCTTCAGGACTGAGTTTCAGGTGAGGAGGGAGTCTGGTGAGGAACTGGTCATCTGCATGGGATAAATAGTGTCTCCTCATGGCAGAGCAAAGTGTAATAAACCACTATCAAATACACTAAACACAAAATTCAGGGGCAGCAGGTAGACAAAATACACCACAAGGTCATCATAGAACTTCCAGATGTTGACTACCTGGACACAGAGTCAGGATTGTCATGCATAGAGGAAACATAGTTTAAGGATACTTAATACAAATGTAGACTAGCTGATGATCCAAGAAGGAGAATTTGAGAGCCCATATAACTGGCAGAGAACTGGATACTGAAATAACAGGTGAAAACAGCCAGGCTCAATCCAGTCATTCTTGGCTCACTACAAACCTGGAAGTGTCGTGTCTGCTTGTTCACTTTTTTTTATTTTTTTTTAAATGTTTCTTTTTAAAACTGGGGGGGGGGGGGTCCAAAAAAAATAAAAAGGGGATTGGCCAAGGAACCCCCCCCCCCCCCCCCCAAAAAAAAACCCCCCAAAAGGGGGGTTAATTAAAAAACAAAAATTAGAGCCCCCCAAAAAAAAAGGGGGCCCGCCCCCCCCCCCCCCCCCCCCCCCCCCACTGCCCGCCCGCCCCCCCGCGAAAAAAAAAAAAAAAGGGGGGGGCGGGGGGGGCGAGGGGAAACACCCCCAGCCCGGGCCGGCCCCCCCCCCCCCCGCCGCCGGGGGGGGGGGCGGGGCCCCACCAACAAAAAAAAAAGGGGGGGCTTTCAAAAGTAACCTCGAAAAGTATGGATAAAGCCTCAAAATCAGACACATGATGTGGCACAGCTCAATTTGGTACCCCTTCCATTCAACCATTCCAAACAATGCCATTGTTAGCTAGTATATGTCCAGCCAACTAGTTAGCAATATTCTGAAAGACAGGCCACAGGATTTCATATTTCTTTAAACTGCAACTTCAACCGTGTATGTAATCAGCGTCCACTCATTCAAACACCATGTTCTGGTCAAATAACATATGGTGGCAGTTGGTTTGAAATTCTTTTTCTGAATGTCTACCCAAATCGGGAGGGGAGACACATTGTCTTCGGTACCGATCACACTACCCCTCCCCCCTCCTCCAGCTGACGAAGAACAGTGCTGTCGGTGTCGTTACTTGTTGAAAGCTTGCCGAGTCGACAGAAAATGGCCTATTGAACGGTTTGGAGGAGGAGCAGGGAGTGGCTAACGTGCGGAGAACGAGTAAAAGGCTGAAGGATGAACTAGTGGCGACGAACATTTTCTTTCTCACGTTCAGTAGCAAGAAGCTGCCCAAAACCATCCGTGTGCATGTGCGTAGACGGTGGCGGATCCAGGCGGGGAAAGGCATTTACCCCCCCCAGCGGAAAATCTCGGGGTAAAACATGTGTTTGCCCCCCACTCAAAGCAGTCGACCTCCTTTATGACCGACTCCTTTTTAGATTATAAGCAAGATTTTTGCGCTTCAACTCTCAACCTCAAACAAAACCAGTTAAGTTCAGTGTAGATATTGGGTCTTAGATAGGAAAAAAGTATCTTGAGCCCATACTTTTCACCCTTTGAGGTTTTTTTGCTCTTCGCTTAAAATATCCCAAATTCTATAGCGGATCCAGGATTGCCATCAGACCGACCAGGGCGCCACTACGGCAAACCTATCAGTGGCGCCAACAGGCGCCAAACATCGGGGCGATTCATCCTGGGAAGCACATCGGGCGCCATCGACCTCCGCCAGCACCACCCCCAGCAAATTCTACCGTCAAGTCCTTATTGTAGCACAATTTTTCACTGTGTGGCTTTTTTGTTTTGTTTTTTACTCTGGCTTATCCCTGCCAAACCGACCGGCTAAATCTGCCACTGTGCGTAGATATGAGCCGGCCCTAACGCAATGTAAGATTGTTACCGATGCCAGAGAATCGGCTATGGCCAAGCCTTGCAAAGGACGGGAGGTGTCGGAGGTGCTCAATGGCGATTCACGGCTCATCTGATTACAAAACTGACGTCCTCAAATGCGTCGGATGTGGTAGCGACCATGAGGCGTAGTCGCGCACTTGCTCCACATTCCTCTCGGAGGGGAGAATATGGAGGACAAAGTTCTGGGAAGGTCTCCCAAAGAGTACAGAGCACGGAGATAGAGACCTATAGGTACCTATCTCCATGGCCAAATTGCGATCCGTATCGCACTGCCAATCCTATCCAACAAGGACTATTTCCCCAGCACTATAGCGCGGTGTTTGCTAAAGAGCTGGTAAAATCGCCGTTTACGGCTCCATCATTATCCTGATGGGCGGGCCCATCTGGATCGTATGTTGCACATAAAAACTAAGCCATCGCTGTGAGATGCCGGGCTCACTCAAACCGACTACCGAAGGGACTACAGTACGGTCCTCTCCCACTCCCTTTTCGCGACGCCCTTGTGGCAGGGTCTGAGCGAACGAGATATTCTTTCAGCCTGGATTCCTCTATGCGAGCTGTCGTGCAGCTAGCGGTCCGTGGCTTTGCGAGTCTTCCGGTGGTCACGTACCACCGTCTGTCATTCGTCTCAGTACCCAAACCAGTAAAACGGTGGCCACAATCGAGAAGTCTGTTTACACTGTCATAATGGGGGAATCTGTTACATCCACAGCAGCACCACAGCCCGGCGCTTAGAGCGGGCACACGGCTGATAAGGGCACCCAAGCGGGTACCTTTTGAGGGAGTTATGACGGCATCGTGTACGCGCCACCATCGGATACTTTCGGGGATAGTGCTGGGGACTGACGAGAGTGGGGAGCAGTCAGTCATTGACTCGGCTGATACTGCTGCACAAGCAGGAAAGAGGCGACCCGAACTGCAGAAACGTGAATCGGAACGCTCTGCCTCAGCGCCACCAAAAGGCACAGCTCCCGAAAGGAACAGAGTACAGCACTATTGCCAACCGCCTTAGATACCGACTGCGACACTTATGCCATTTCCTCCACCACCACCACCGACACAAACATCACCTCCGAAAGCAAACGACACAGGCCACTCCACCAGAGTCCCGTGAAGGGGAAGCGAAAGTTTTCCCCTTGTTTAAGCTACAAAAAAGGTATCCTCCCAAGATGACCCACAAAAGAAAAATACAGATTTCCTCTTCCGTGACTTCAAATGATGAAAATATGGGTGCCAAGAGTGCAAGAAGACTTCCCTATTAAAATAAAGCAAGCGGGCTCCTTAGAAAGCTTTTGAGATGTCAAAAAATATTTAGCAGGATGTACCTTCTGTGAGTGATGGGAGGCTGGACACATAGCCCGGGAGACGTGCATTCGTTCGTCACGACTTTCATGTCTTTCGTCTTTCGTTCGTTCGGGAACACGACTTTCGTTCGTCGCTCTCCACCCAAGAGTCTTGAATACCCTGAGCGAACAGGGACCACCACAAGCATGACATACACGCACTGCACGGTGCATGCCAGAAATGTATGACTGGAGAAGCTGGAAGACGTAGGTAGAGTGTTCGGCATTGTCAGTTTTGTAGTTGCCGTTCGTGCTAAAGAGTAACTTGTTCTACCCTTTTTTGAGTGGCTTTTGCAGACGACACATTTTTGAAATCTAATATATTATTGACACTTGAGACGTTCTTGTAATAATGGGCGCGATATAGCCGGGCCACTGAAAATGCCCTAAAACCCCAATACACGCACCAATGCTTACATAGCCATTCCTTACGTTTTTCTTCTCCTGTTTCAGGTAGGAGCCTCATCTTGCTTCATCCATTGTCCAGATAGAGCAGGGTAACCTCATCCTTGAACCATTCTTTGTTGGATATTGTGACTGCGGGATGGGATGAGTGGTCGAATATCAAGCAACCTGGGTTCTAGCGCATCTAGGGCTTACCATTAGCATGGCTTTTGGGCGGAAGATCTGAAGATAAACACAAATGATGCAGAATATAATTCGGTATTTTGTTTGTATCTGAAAATATAAATTCCGTTTTCCGTTTTGTTCATGTGTCGTACCAGGTGTATGTAAATACATTTTCACGCTAAGCTTTGTGTGCAATTTGCCATATTGATATACATAAATATAATGGGCAGTATGTCAAAGTTCAGTAGCTAAATGCTTACCTAAACCGTCCTGTTCCAAGTGGTGTGCGAAAGAGCAGCCCCAATCAGTCTTGTTGATGGCTCAAAATGTTCCAGTTGACTCAATTGACTTAGCCCAGTCACCGACTTAGGTTTTGTGGCTAAAATGCAATGCGGATCGGACTGTCGATCAGAGTACACAGCGAAGTCATCGAGTCCTCGAAATGACATGATAAGTGGATGTGAATGAATTACATAAATATAAAGGACTTCTCCACTAGTGAAAATGAAAAACGTTCGGAGCTTTCGGCTATATTTTATCAGCCTTCGTCAGCGAGTGGTCGGGTCGATCGGTGGACATCGGAGGTCTTCCGATGTCCACCGATCGATCTGACCACTCGCTGACGAAGGCTGATAAAATATAGCCGAAAGCTCCGAACGTTTTTCATTTTCACTAGTGGAGAAGTCCTTTATATTTATGTAAGTCATCGAGTCCATCAAGTGCTATCTCCCCAGCACTTGAGCTAAAGTGTTAAATCCGTGATAATGCTAAATCCGGATCGATAGTCCGGTCTGGATCGCATTTTGGTCATGAAAACTAAGTCACTGGCTCCGATTGCAATTTAACTTATTGCATTGATCGTCTCTCAGAAGGGCGTTCCGGCGAGGCGCCCGCCGCTCTGGTGTCTAGTTCAAAGGCGCTGGAGTTGATTTACGGCGGATTTGGTATGTCACCTATTCCGCAATCATTGGTAAACAAACTATGGACATATTGCGTAAATGCATCACTGCTATTTCTAATGCATTTTCATTCGTTTTCATTTATCTAGTTTGCATTTTTGCACTAGCCACAGTATGCACTGTATTACGCGAATATATTTTCGCTTGTCCAGTATTACGCTTGTCCAGAAAAACTGAGCGTCTGCGTAACGGTATGTTGCTCCCGTTGCTGCGTCGGGTTGCTGTTAACGAGCGCTATTTTCTCACACATTTTAGTGTGATTGTGCGTCTGGGCCCGGCTCGCAGCTCTTTAGGTTGTGATGGAAGGCAGCAGGCTCGGATTGGGAACCAGGCTCTGTCTTCGAAGTGTGTTATAGGTGGTGAGTCTAACCATCGTGGTAACCACTGTAACTAACTTAATAAAACACGTTAAACACACATCGCACAACAAACACATTACACTATCATCAGTGGCGGCGGATGCTATTTTCGGATGGGGGCAATAATTTTTCCAGGGGCCCCCTTGACGATGGGGCCCCCTCGACAGCAAAGGGCCCCCTAAAACTGGAGCTGTTGAGGGCCCAGTCAGGTTGTTCATGAACATTCAGAAAATATCCAAGGTAATTTTTTTCCAGGCGCCCCTGATAGTTTTTTTTTGGGGGGGCAACTGCCGCCCCCCCTGCCCCCCCAGCTTATCCGCCGCCACTGACTATCATGCATTACTAGCAATCAAAACAACAAAGCGTATGCAGCGGTACAGAATATCGGCAATTTATCACTTCCATATTTACGCCCGTTCCGTGACGGACGTAACAAAATATAAAGATGTCTGAACCACGACTTCTGAGTATCAACTGCCGAGGGCTCGCCTCTCAGCAGAAAAGACGAAATGATATTGATTTTTTTAAGAACTCCGAAAATTTGATAATTTTCCTCCAAGATACATACCTCACCAAATTCTGACGCTCAGTACCGTACTGCGATCTTTTATGGAAAGGAAAGGGCTACCCTGCCTCTAAGTCGAATTTTTGTTGCGGCACTTCCATTCTTATTAAACATACACTGTCCCACGATATTCTTTCAGCATCTGGTGGTACAAATGGCAACTTTAAGGCTATTCAATGTAAAATACACGGAAATGTTTATTACCTAATTATTGTTTAAGGACCAAATGAACATAACCCAGAGCTAGATGGATTAAAAAAATTGCATGATTAAAAAAACAATCTGCACGGAATCGCTAACGTTACAGAAAAAAACGTCTGCGACGCTACAACCCCGCATAATGCGCGGGTTCGGCTAATTCGGATCAGGGGAAGGGGGCGAAAGGGAGGTCAACGATGTAGGTGAGAGATGGAGGAAGCTCATGTGTGTATTTGATTGCCAGCAAGAGGAATGGATGGGGCGGAGGCTCTTGCAGAACAGCCGTGTGAGCAGGAAAAAATAAAGGAAGCTAAAAACATGGTGGTTACAGCTGAATTGTATGCGAATTGAATTGCTCTGAGACACCTGCGAGTGTGGGTTCTGAAATTAATGGTAAAACTCCGGTCAGAGATTGCTCCTTCGGGGAAGGGGAAGGGGGGCTAGTCTGATACAGCGGTCGGAAATGGGGGATGAAATCTGACACTGCAGCTGGCTGAAGTACACCGGTGGTAAGGTACAAACTCTCATCAAATATATTGTTTCTGCCCCGGCAGTAATGCGACGCTAAATGCCGCGCAATAATGAATAGGTGCACCAACTGAGGCCTGTCGCCCCCAGTGGCGGATCCAAGGGGGGCAAAAAGGCATTTGCCCCCCCAAACGGAAAATCTCGGGGCAAAACTATGTTTTTGTCCCCCCAAAGTGATCGACCTCCGTTTTTCCCCGACTGCTTTTTAGTTTATTAGCAAGATTTTGGTGCTTCAACTCTCAACTTCAGACAGAACCAGTAAAGTTCCGTGTAAATATTGGGCCTTGGACTGGAAGAAATATCTCGAGCCCATATTTTCATCCTGTGCCGTTTTTTCTTTCTTTTTTTTGCTTTTCGCCTCAAATACCCAAAATTATACCGGGAAAGTAATATTGTAGCGCAGCTTTCTCGGCGCGACGTTTTTTTTTTTTTTGCTTTTCGACTTTTGGTTTTGGTTTGCCCCTCCCAAACCGACCGGCTAGATCCGCCACTGGTCGCCCCGCCCCCTGCAGTGGGGAGGGAAAGGGAAATGCACGACAGCGGTACTGCGAGTCGATGTGAGGGGACTGGCTAGTGTTTCCGATGGGTACAGCCAATGAAACCTGCCGAAGGAAAGTGCTAATTGAAGGAAAAATATGCATTGAAGAGATAGCTAAGAATACTACCTATTTGCGGTTCTCTTTGCCTGTATTTACACTGTGTTCGCGTGTTATTAACAATAAGGCCGTGGACAAGGAACAGGCATACAGGAAGGTACACAATAAATTGCGAGTCCAGGCCCCGTTTCCTGAAATATATAGAAATGCGACGTATTTTACACCACACTCATCTGCAAAGTTACTTTTTTCACTTTGTTTTCCTCACGTTTCTCATAGAGCAGCGACTCACTGATAACAATGATTCAATAGGGACGGCTGAAAGCGCGGCTAAGAAGGTTTGGAGAAAAATTGTTGACTCCGATAAAGCGATGAGTTATTATTTTGGGACTTAATGGAGACATACCGCTTAATCAAAGCATGCTAAATTCAGGTTTTAAATGATTCTAATAATGTTCTTTAGTACCAGTATTACTGTTTTTTTGTTTTGTTCCAGGATTACTTAATGCTTTACGCAAAAAGGCTGTCTTAGTCAAACAGTAAAAAAGTGTTGTTTTCATATCGAACCGTACCTAGTGCATGCAGTAGAAATATACATAAACTAGGCAAACATCCATCTAACGTGAGCAGGAGGCTCATTTCCGTGGACCCCATATTTCTCCAGACGGTCACCAACCGAACTCCCTGGCCACTCTGTTGTGGACAGCGCGGTATCCGGGCATAAGCTCCGTTGGGAAAGAACCGGCCAAAACACCGAAACATTTATCTTGGCTCTCTTAACTCGCTTCTTTCTAGGCAAGGATCTGTTCCTCATCTACGATCTCGAGTCAGAGAGGGTGCGAGTTGCCCTTCAACATCACAAATATCTCAAAGTTTATCGATGTAACGGTACTCCTTTTTTACTTCAACATGTCCTAACTCAATGAGAGCATCCTCTACCGCTGCTGAGCTAGGGATGGTCATGTTGCCACACTTCAACGAGGCCGCGAACCCCTCGCTGTTGCGCGCGGGGAAGCGGCTCTTGCCACGGTCTCGTGGGACATCCCACTGCACAACCATGCATCGAACCTCTTGATAACACCGATGGGGACAATACGGTTGAGGCACGTGTCGTGGGCTCAACGGTCAGGTTTGTCAACAGTTTCTCAAAATCTGGGTTGCTGGGTGGAGAGCGACACCCACACAATCTTAATTTTCCGTTCACTTATTTAGCCGTTTTCCTGAGCTTTCCACTCTGTGTTTCTGGTGTGAAAATATTGACAATGTACCAAGAATGGCGCCCTTCTTGACAGGAAGCGTATCACCTGATGGTAGATGGAAAATTGCTACCTCACATGCTACTTGCATCAAGCACACAATACCTTTTTCGTCATTTTTTACTTACTAAAGTAACTTAGTGATAAAGTAACTTAGTGAGGTATAGGTAAAATAATTTAGGTGAGTATCCCGACGGGGCAACGGAGGGAATATACTCATTCATGCTCACATTTTCAGTCTCTCTCACTTCATAATCAAAAATTCAAAACACGTCACTGTATGACGGGCATTAAACATGTCTGTGCTGTGGTTCAGCGCCCAGTGTCACGCCGTTCAATGTGGTGTTTCCACAAGAGACAAACAGAGAAAGATCATAATCAGAAACCTCCACTTTTACGGCGGATGAAATTTTCTGGCAGGAAATATAAATTGCAGTTACCAGCAAAATATCATTTTATATGCGCTGTTTGTAGCGTGAACTAAGAGAAAAAGCAAATTTTGCGTTCGCTCTTAGCAGATTAGCTAACCGTCTTTCTGATCCGGTGAATTTATTTGTGCAATTGTTCAACTCGCGGCAATTGGAACAAATCATAGTTCCAATAGTTCCTTACACATTTTAACTTGGTAAGCCGGGGAGAAACAAACATTGATGAGTGTGAGCTGGGAATTGTCTACGTTGAATTTTACGTGTTCTGCTTATACTGCTTCAGTTTTTCAATAGCGGAAAATACTTGATATTGTAGAGGCAAGCGGGAAATACTTGATGGTGGAAGGGGCGAATATAGCATAAATGTAGGTTACGTAGCTGAACTTCCCTCGTTTACCAATCGTCCTGACAGATATTGACCAGTTTAGCCTGTGAAACAAAGATGAGCGCAGACGGGTCACTTCTCCCGCGGTGGGTCAGGGGCGTCAACTACTGCCCTGCGTGAGGAAAGTGTGGGAATCACCTGTCTTTCCCCTCGGTCGTCCCCTCGGCCTAGTTACAAAACTTGACGCATATAATAGAATATGCTACTTTTTACTTTTGGTGCCCTCATAGAATGATGTGGAGAATCTGGACTTGCTAGCGTTAATAATGGCTATGCCAGCCCTCTATTTTGTTTTTGCCTGGCATGATCAGGATTTTGATATCTTCCTTTTGTTGAATGTGTCAGTCTTTCCTTTGATTTGTTAGGATCTGCGCGTTGGTCCCAAATCTGTGTCTGGGTACAGAACCATATATTTATATATTTGTAAATCAAGATTAACACGATAATTTTGCATCACTTTGAAATGTTTGTAAAATTTCACGCTACTGGAATGGAAAGTCCAGAATTTTCTTATCACTGACTGCGAATTTTCTTGAATTTTCCACTCGATACCAAAGTTCGGAGCGAATTTCCGGACACGAACACCGTTTGTCAACGTGCGAAGTTTCCTCCGGCCTTTCCTTGCTTAGCTTATTCCACCGCTCCGCTCCAACACTGCTCCGAATCAACTTCTCCCTCTCCGCCTGGCCAACTTGGGCCCAGAGATGGGTCGACCCTTTCACCTGTAGAAAGTAGCCTGTCCATTCAATCCATATTAAACTATTGGTGCAATGACTTTTTTCCTTTGGCACAGAAGGTAGCTGTGTTTCCTCTGATCCGTACATATGGCAGTACTCATTATTGTAGTAATGTATCAAGGATACAAACTTTACCAGTCGTTCTCAAGACCTTCATCAAATATTATCCAGAACGCTCACGGCCATCACGTGCGCGTGGGTTTGTACGTTGCCGTGTGAATAAAAGTTTAAAGGGAGATACGCGAAAAATCTTCATTGGCGAGATCAAAAGGTCACAAAAAGTTTTTTTTTCAGAAGTCATATTATATTTTTTGCGAATTCGGCCTGGAAATGCCTTAAAATAACTCTCAAAGTAACATTTCTAGACTTATCGACAATTTTCACTATCGGTTAAATGACGTAACCTCGGCTATGACCATCAATTTCTCCAAGAACCAGATAATATATGTCCTCAACAGTGATGTATAACTTTGGAACCACTTCAGACAAAAACTATTTAAAAAAGCTACATTTCAAAACTATTTTACAACAGAAATATAGGACTTTAAAGAAATCACAAATGACCAATCAGAAGCCTAGGAATTCTCATACCTGGGTCACGTGACCTATCTGACGCAAAAGCTTCGTCATCCTGGGATTTTTTTTATAAAATGACGGAAGGCCTGAGTTACGAAACGACTGAAGACTTGAGTAATTATTTTATGTTCCATTTTTTAGGGCAGACTGATTCATTTTGTAGTTTTCATAGGCCATGTTAAATGAATTCAAATATAAATTCAAGAGAACAGACCTTTTCATTACAAAAATAATTACTTTTAAATTTTGAAAAGTCAGAGATGAAGAACAGGTTCCGGCCTTTTACAGGTATCGTTAACATATTTCAATAGTAGTTGAGTGACCTCCCAAAATTTTGCCGAAGATACAAAAATAATTGGCAATTTCGTAATCAAGATTTTTCAAATGGTAAGAAACCACAATACAATTTTTTCGCGTATAAAGTAAAAGACCAATTTTGGCCTTTGCCTTGCTGCACCTTTGACGTCTTGACCCGGCTGAACAAGGAACTCTTTGAACAAGGCATTCTCCGAACAAGGAACAATCGGGCTCTCCAGAAACCCTTCCAACAGGGAATATGGGGTTCCAAGTGAGGGACTAGGGGATCAGCTATTTACTGGCGTTTGCGGACAAAAGGGAAAGGAATTTACTCAACTAAATAATGCTGAAATCATATCTCAACAGCCTCTTTCGGATCTTTCGGGGCCATTAATGATACGAACTCAAGGTTTTTTCATGAGCAACTTGGTTTTTTGAGTGATTGGAAGCTTTGTTGTAGATCGTAGGTAATTCTGTTGCTGATTATATACCGTTGTCGTTTTGACTTGCTTTTATGTTACTCATGAGAGAAATCTACGCTTCACTTTTCATTTTATTTTTCTTGCCGTCTTCCAAATAATAAATAAATAATACATAAGCTATAAGTTATGATACGCATGACACTAATGTCAACAATGACAACATTCACTGGAGATCAATTCGAACATGAGGGAGAACACCGTAGGGACATCTTGAGTGTTGAGGGCTTGCTTGAGATCACACGAACTTGAGATTGGTTGAGTATGCATTGCATTGGTGTATGCACGAGACCTCTACGATAAACATCATTTCGTCACTGAGTAAAACGGCGTGAAACTGGAGGAATGCAATTACATCGAATGAGGTACTATGAAACGACTGGCCCCAACATACAATATTCAGTGTTCGCCGCTAAGCTGCTGCGGTGTGACCGGCTTGAACACGAACTGGGAGATGTGTGACACCCGGCGAGGCATCGGGGACAGCTGGGGCGTCGGCGCGTGGCGCACAGTGGCCCTGGCAGGTGAGCAGCCTCCGTCCGCACGGTGGTGGACGCCCGCTGTCTTCACCCTCAGCCCGTCGTAGTCTCGCTGCAGCTGAATGTACTGCTTGTTGCGCTGGGCCAGCCTGCTGGAGAGCTCGTCGGCCTGTCGTCGAGCGGCCTCCAGATCCCTCTGAGCCTCCGAGAGCTGCCGCGCGCTGGCTGCCAATTCTTTGTCCAGATGAAGCTTCATGTCGCCCATCTGCTCCTGAACAAATTGGAAATACGGTGTCGTTAGCCCTAGGTTTGGGAGAACCTCCAAAGGTATTCGCGACAAATCGACCGGTGTCTTAACACCCTCATGCCACCAATTTCGATATACATTTGCAAGCGGGGTTACCCAGGGCACCGAATTCAGCTGATAAGTTGTAAGCTCGATCCCATCTGCCGTTACTGAGTGATCTGGCGAGCCTCTGACATTTTCGCCAGATCACCATATAGAGTAGTCATGTAACTCGGGCTTAAACCCTTCAAAATATGCGAAATTCTATCCGATTAAACTGAAAAAAACGATTGAAATTTATGGCATTTAGACTTACTATGTTTTGAAAAAGGACCGTGACTTCGTGACCTTGTCTTAGTTTGAACCAGGCCTTGCGAGCTAGTTTCCGAAATACCTAGTTATATAATGTTTGAATATTGGAGTAACAGTGACAGCCGTACATAATAAGCCAGAATACTGGACGCAGGGACAATATAGACTATCAATTTAACACACGTCTGTACGAAACTGCGGGGGGTGCGCATACTCGCAATTAAAAGTTGAGACAGCAAAAAATGCGGCGTACAGAACTACCTTACATGGTATATCTGCTGCCTTGTAGTCTCAGGCCCCCAAAAGCTGTTTTTGGCGACAACTCACCAATGCCTCATATAAAAAATTTGCGACTGCACCTGGGGGTTTTGTTTGGTAAAGATTTACCTGGTTAACCCAAACTTTTCACATGGTGATAGTCAGTTATGGTTTGGGAATATGATTTTTGCGCAAACTGATAAACCCAAACTTTTCACATGGTGATAGTTTGGTTTGGAAGATTTTTTTGCGACTATAACAAACTTTATTGATAGTTATGGTTTGGGAAGATGTTTGTTTGCGCAAAACTGATAAACCCAAACTTTTCACATGGTAATAATTCCGGTTTGGGAAGACTATTTTTGCGCAAAATTGAATGAAGTATGCATACTTCAGTTCAAACAAAGGCTCTGACATTTAGCCCCATAACTATCCAAAATTGGACAATTTCCACCCCACCATACATTCTGAGGCGAATTGTCCATTCACTACCACACATTTTGGACTGAATTTTCCACTCAACACCCTAGCCCAAAACCTGTTTTGGGACACTGTACAACTGTATGGTGACCTGGTGAAAATGCCCGAGGCTATGAATCTGTAAAGGTAGTTTAAATCGAGCTGAAACTTGACAGCTGAATTCAGCGCCCTGGATAACCCCACATGTGTCGAAATTGGTGACATGAGGATTTTATGCTTAACAGTCTTTGGCGGATCTTTTGCGGATTTATTTATTTTTATTATTTCATGAGGGCTACCGTGTTCGTGATGGCACGTCCTTGGCATCTGCTATTCTTGAGATATGTAATGCCTGGTTAACCCCATACCTACTCTTCCGCGCCTTCCTACGGTTTTGCTTTTTGTGAGGTGGACTATTGGTTTTCGGTAGATGATTAGTATTTGGTAGTCGCCGTGCTATTTTTACATTGTAGCGTTCACTAGCTTTTGATGATTCAATATGTCAGATGGAAACTGTGGAAATCGGAAATTGAAAATTGTGTTTGCAGCTCAGGCATAATGCCACTTTTTTAGCGATAACATTAGCGCCCATGATTTGTCCATTTCCTTCACATTTTTAACGAATTGTGCGATTTTGACAGCTTCAGGGTCGAGGCTATATATGTATAGATCTGTCGGAGATATTAAAGGGAATGTGGCACCTTGGTCGAATCCTGGAATTTAGTGAAATTAGGCGTACTTTTAGCCAAAAATAATGAAACCACTCATGATTTCTCTGAAAAAATGTATAATACGCTCAATATTTTGTTTTTAAAAATACTCCTCTAGAAAAAGAAATAAGTATCAGCCTGTGGATGATGTCACGATCTGGCAGCCACTACCATACTTGAAAAGCTTCAAGGGCTTCAATTGGCTGATGCTCATCGTGACGTCAGCATATGTCGTCACACCAGTAGCTCACAACAATGGCCGCCGGCGACGGGGGGCTGAGGGGGCCTGGTGTCAGGTAGGTTTTAGCTTTTTCTACGGAAATATCGAGTTCCAAGACAAATGAAATATGGAGTACCGGGTTTTCCGACTTGCTTTACAACTTGGCTATCTCAGTTAAAATCACGTTGTGAAGGTGCCACATTCCCTTTAACCAGGGAGGATGCCTCGGCTTACTTTACAACTGAACCTAGAAATTCACACACAAAAACACACGTCGTCTGATGTAGCATTTTCTCAGAAAATAAGTTGGGCCCTAATGGTATGGCAGCTTTCACCAATGTTTAAGCCCATACACTCGGCCTGTAGGGCAGATTATCATGACATCCCACGAACCTGTAGCTGTCTGATGTGTTTCTCGTAAAATCTTTCCAGCTCATCGAACCTCCTCTTGCCTCGGCTAACCGCCCCTGCCAAGTATGCCCTGTCCTCGGACATCTGGTACATCCAGAATGAGAGCGCGCGGCCCGCAATGTCGCAGATAATGTCCGGTTTCAAGCCAGCAAGCACCATCGACTTGAAGCCCTCGCTAGGGTTCAGCTCAATCTGGCGATGGACGGAGTAACAACTTAAGTACAGGCTACACTGCGTTCTTTTTAGTTTTTCCCCACCGAAAACAAGTTTGCGACATGGAAAGGTATCGGGCTAGCTACACTGCGCAAAACGAAAATCGAAAAAAACGTTCATTAAAAACGAAAAATCTTATTTAGTGTCCTTGTAAAAAATGAAAAACTATCGAGTTTAAATATTTGAACTTTGTTTCGTATTTTCACTTCTTGATAATTGTTTACGAGTGTGGCACAACTGTTGGAGTGGTAAGCAGCGCTGCGGGGTGGTGTGATCAATGATGCAAACTATTTTCGATACTTTGATTGTATACCAGAGACACCTAATAGTGGCATTTGGCTAGTATGTCATGTTCGGGATGTATCATAAAGCAAGGGTATCATGGGCAGCTATTGCATTGAGACGGCATCCATGGTATGTTTACAGATGACACTCTTGATAAGTTGCGTCGTCCATAATTGGGACCCCACTGACCCGGATGACGCTCCCTAACCGGATGCCTCCCTCCAAGATTGGAAATCGGGGATGCTCGGGGCAGCGCAGTCCGGTTGGCCACCAGGTTATTTCGGGGGAAGATGGGATGTAAGGCACCTGCCCCTCTGGCATTCGCCCTTAATCCCCCATGGTCCATGACAGCCTTATCCCGCTGCCACGCGTTTTTGATATTCATATAACTATATTCCCCTATAGACCTCTTAATTTGACATTAATATTTTTCAAACAGGCCCAGAAAGAGACGTGATGAAAAATAAAACAATACAACCGAAAAACTCCAAAACCTAAAAGAAAAGGTGAAAAAACTTAGTTTAAAAACGACCAGCGTGATAAAAAACAAAACAGCCAAAAGGACGGATGTAGCTTCACCTCTAGTCCGAATCAGGGTGCTGAAAAATGAAGGATTTTACGTGGCAACGTACGCCCAGAAAAGCCAGTTTCGACGCTCCAAAACTGAATATTGACATCCTATGTGTTACACCGTGGTATTTCTTGATATTCTGAGTGACTAACACGTATCTACTTCTGCAGAGCTGCTAGAGAAAATAGGTAGTTTACAGTAGTGTCGTGTTGGGTAGTGTCGCCACCATGGGAGCTATAGTGGCCACGGCCCCCAGGACCACAAATCTATGGAGGCCTGGTCAACATGGAAAATTGGTAGGTTTTCCGCTACTCAGGAAGAGCTGGAAACCTCAACAGTTGCTGGAAACGGAAACCTGGAACCTTCGATGCTGGAAACCTTTGACAGCCTCAGAAGCGTGACGAACTGACCACAGATATCAGAATGACAGGCTCATATGATTGTCTATTTGACATCGAGACTGCATTGGCCGGTATGAGGTGGGCCCCCTATCTGGCAACAATAGTTTTTGAACAGGTTTAGGAGGCCCCATCCGATAAATGGCGTTAGGGGGCTCCATGCACGGTGGAGGAACTCTCGTTGCGATTGGTACGTGCTCCGCATAAATATCAGGTCCCTGACATGCATGAGTGGCCCCTTGATGGACAATAGAGGGCCCCAAAAACGGGGCATGCATTTAGGCCGGTCACAGGTTATCTTTTCAACATTTCAAGACCAGGCCACTAATTAAGATACCTTTAGTTAAAGGTACGTTTAAGAGGGATTCCTCCACGCCCGAGTGACGTCACACAGGCGTGGAGGAATTCCTTCACCTTTGGGTCGTGTGTCAAACTGCTGCTAATGGCACTGCCCGCTTACGAATATCTGAGAGAACACGGTAATCAAATTTATCCCTAATGCAGTAAATAAGCATTTCATCTTCGATTCTGGGCCTCTTTGCAAAAATTTGGACGTTTAATCATTTTATTGTCCTATGTTATATGCTACGAGGTGTGACGTCACATCCAGTGATCTGCGCTTACTGTTGGAGGGGGAGGGGGGACACTGAACAGTTCCCAATCAGTGAACTCAGTGGAACGTGAGGTCCCTAGCGTTAGCAATACGTGTATCAGATACATTTAAGGCCACTGACATGCCCCTGACTAATGGAGGCCCCTAAAATGGAAGGGGGATGCTCTAAGGTCAGCCAAACGAGCTAGCATATTCAATTTTTCAAGAACAGACCCTTAACACGCGCATTGACGGGGGTCTGAGCCGCCTTGACGGGGGCGGGCGGGTACCCGCCCCCCCTAAGATCTCGAGAACCGCACTTGGTAGCGAACAGCGGTAAACGGTGTTGGATAGCCCATCCACTTCTCCATCGAAAGTACCTGAACCATTTTTTTGTCAGGTCACATTTAAGGTCACTAGAGGTCAAAACATGCCGTCATAGGGATAACATGTAAATGAAGTTTTTCGGCCATTACATCTGAACAAGAAAGATAGAGCAAAACGATTTAAATTATATGAATCCTCGCAGCAAGCCGAATCGAATGATATATAAAATGACCTTGCTAGGATTTGACCTGACCTGAGGTCAGGTCAAGGTCAAATTCGTCATAATGCATATCATTAGAACCGCAAAGACGAGGCAAATCTAATGCATTTAAAATAAACGCTCTATCTCTATTCATTACTAAGTTATTCAGTTAAAACCATTTTTCCCATGTATTTCCAATGGAGAGGTCATAGCTCGTACCTGACCTTAGGTCATCGACATAAAAAATACCGGAACATATTTTAGAGAACTCGGTGGGGCCATTATGTGATATGAGTTTCAATCGGATTTGTATTTTTTGTATTTATTCAGTATATATGAGCAACAGGATTATCCCACTCACAGCTCAAGTCAATTGATAAAACAATACGTGAATATTTACAAGAGATGATGAATTGATAGTCACATATACAGTTATAACCGCAGAAACATTAAATTCAAATACGCATGTAAATATTAAAGTAAAAACATGATGCTTTACAGTGAAATCATAAAACTATGAGTTCACCAAAACGGATGATCCCTAAGATATTTAATGGCGGAGGATTTAAACGATGAGAAAGTAGAGATAAAAGGGTCGATGGAAGGATACGTGCTGACATGATGATTAAAAGCGCGAACTGCACGGATGAACAATCCACATCTCACGGTTTCTACTCTCCCAAAAGGAATGTGTAACAGCTGGTTTTGTCCCTCCCTGGTCCGATGCTGAGGCACATGCAACGGTAGATTCCCAAGCAGGAAGGCGGAGTCCGTTCTGTGGATGAGAATTTTGTAGACAAACAGAATGTCGTTTTTTAGTCGCCTTTTTGAAAGTGAAGTAATTTTGAAATTACCCAGTAGATCATTGTAGGAGAGTGATACATTTTGTTGAGGCACGTGAGTGTAGGCAGCCAACCACATCAGAAATGTGTGTTGAATTTTTTCAAGTCGATTTAAGTGCGTTTTTGCGGCTCCACCCCAGATTACGCTACCGTATTCTAAGATGGAGCGAACGTTGCCAAAGAAGGCTGCAAGAATAGGAGCAGGTTTCAGTCGTCCTGCCGTTCGGCTAGTCTGGAGTGAGCGCATGAGCAAACCTAGCATCCTTTTCGCTTTGCTGACGGTATGTTTGATATGAGCCTGAAACGTCAATTTTGTGTCTAGCCAAATACCTAGGTCTCGAATTTCTTGAACATGTTCCAGGTCGTTGTTACGAATTTTGTACCTAGCCAGAATTGTTTTTTTTTTGTTCAGAGTGATCCTAAATGAATGACATTTGGTGGGATTTAGCTTTAATTTCCAGGTTTTTGACCACTGAGTGAGGTGATCCAGGCTCTCTGGAGAATTTCTGCATCTCTTGTGCAGGTAATTTTGTTGAAAAGCTCCACATCGTCAGCGAACATTAAAATTTGGGTTTGGATGGTGTCGGGGTGGTCATTTAGGAAGAGCACGAACAGTAGAGGTGATAACAAACTGCCCTCCGGAGTTCCAGAGCGCACTTTAGTCCAATTTGAACATTTCCCGTTAATGATCACACGTTGTTTTCGATCGCAAAGATAAGATGAAAGCCAACGAAGCGCTTGTCCTGAAATGCTATACGAATTCTGGATTTTGTGGAGGAGCGATTTATGGTTGACGCTCTGGAAAGCGGAAGAGTCATCAAGATACAAAATGTCTAATTGATGGCCTGAAGATATTGAGTCCCACGCCGTTTTTAGACGGGTTGCCAAATTCGTTTCGCAGGATCGGCGTGGGACAAAACCGTGCTGTTTCTCTGTGAGAACGTGTTGCACATGCGCAAGAAGCGTTTGGAATACGCATCTTTCCATGAATTTGCCGAACAGTGGAAGGGGTGAAACACTGCTATAATTTTCGGGAGAATTTCGTGAACCTTTCTTAAATACTGGGACAATGTTGGCTTCCGCCCACCTGCTCGGGAAGACCCCCGCATCCACGGACCTCCGGAAAAGAATTGATAGAGGACATGCGAGCTCATCTCGGCACTCTTTTATGACCCGGGTGCTAATGTTGTCCGGACCACAGGCCTTGTGCACCTGAAGATTCTCCAAAATACCCCGGACCTGGGCTTCAGAGATTTCAAAGCCCGTCAAATTTGGAAGATTATAATCGGGAGGTTCTGGGTAGTGAATCACTTCCGGAGAAGTAAACTTGCTGGAAATTTTTTATTCAAAAGATCAGCTTTTTGTCTGAATTGATCCGACGGTTTCCGTCCGAAAGAGTGGGAATTTGCCCCTTTGCACTCTTGATGCTCTTAAAGAAAGTCCAAAACCTTTTCGGATTCGTTTTGAAGTTCCCAATAGGTGTTTGTAGTATCGTTCATCTGAAATTGATTTGAAATTTTGACGTTTTTCCTCAAAGTTTCTAATCGTGTCTGCTGTCCTGTTACGCTTTACTCGTTTAAAAGCGGTTTCCTTTTCCTTTAATGCGCGTCTTACATCAGCGTCGAACCAGGGTGGACATCGACGGCGCAGCGTGACAGTGGGGATGTGATCGCGGATAGCCGCGTTCAAAGCATCATAAAACACACCCACAGCTTCATTTACCCCACCATCTAGCAATGCATCCCATGGCATGAGCTGTAGGCTCCGTCTCATGTTTTCGAAGTCGGCTCTTTTGTAATTGAGCGCTGTAGTTCTGTTGACAGTAGGAGGCCGGCATTGAACAGATTGAAAACTCGTGCAGATTTCCGCATGGTCCGAACAGAAAATTCCACTACGCACATGTGACTCCACTAACGACGAGTTCGATGGAACTAAATCCAAAAAGTTTTCCCCTCTTGTCGGATTCAAAACAGTTTGGTACAATCCTCCTACATCACACATCTCTAATAAAAGGGACCCTCGTCTGGACAAACAGTCATAGATAGGCACGGCAACATGAGATTCGGGAGTTACTGCCCATTTGATCTCGGGAGTGTTAAAGTCCCCTATAGCATTGGCTTTTCGGGGAAACGATTTACAATTTGGGAGAGCTTATCCAGAGTTTGCGAAAAGACATCGATATCGCCGGGAGGACATCGATATCGCCGGGAGGGCAACACACCACACAAACTAAGGACTTTGGTTCACTGGAAACATCCATCACAAGCATCTTAGAATCATCAGCCTCAAGATCAGTCCGTCTCACGGATGGGACACTGTTTCGAATAGCACAAGCCACACCACCCGCATGGGTAGGCCGGTCCCTCCTATGCCACGTGAAGTTAGGAAGAAATGACTGCAGTTCCGACGAATCCACTGTGCCTTTTAACCAGGCCTCGTTCCATGCCACGATGTCGAACTTCTCAAGCTCCGTCGAACACGCTCGCAGAGTGCCCAACCTGTTTCGTACACTGCGGACGTTTTGCGATATAACTTGCAGACTTGAAAGATTTGCTGATGTTAGTCCAGGGTTCAATTCGATATCGCCAGATATAATGAGGCGAGTGATGTTGAAAGTTGATGTCGAATTCGGATGGTGAGGAATCGACGTGTGGAAGTATTTTGGAGCCTTCCCCAGGATAAGTTCAACCTGTTCCGACTTATGCTATCTTAAACATTTTTTGGGTCAGGTCACTTGACCTGTACTGGTGACCTGACCTGAGATGACCTAACCTTAAAATTTATGATACCCAAATTAGAATTAGATTTATTAGACCGAAATTATGATAGAGGTGGGTTCAAGCGCCACTGATGGCTTTCTGTACTTATTTTTAGGTCCCTGGCGTGCATAAGAGCCCCCTAACTGGCAAAGGAACCCCCTCAATGAAAAACCCAGGGGGTGGACATGAGATACCTCTCTAGAATTCTGGGGGTTTTGAAGGTTCCATTTCTGGTTCTAACAGTTTTTTGCAGCAAAATTTAACATGTAATTCCAATGGGACTGTTTGCAGGGGTTTGGGGCACGGGCCAGTGGGAAAATTTAAATGGTGCTTAAGGGTATGTTTTTTATTTTTGGTATGTAAAATTGATCAGGCTATCTTCTGGGTGCAGTTTTTAGTCTCTAAAACGCTTTTATAACAAAGAAAACCCACGGTAAACTTCATGCTAATTCCTTCAGAATTCTGTTTCGAACGTTTCGCCCAACTAATCAGAACGCTGTATTTTACCTTATGCTAGCAAAACTAAAGTTATCTTGAACAAAACCCTCCAAAATACTACAATATCCTCAACGTGCTGCCAAATCCGGCAGTCAGCTGGCTGTCATGTCCGAACCGTATCTATAGGAACCGTGGAAAAACCATGATCTTAGGCCAGCAGCAATTGCCAAGCTTTCACATGTTTCACGGCCAGACTTTTGACGGGTCCAGATGGCCCCTTCCGCGGAAGTAGATGACAGAGAGTCGCCCCCCCGCCCCATATTTAATTATACTTAAATCCCTAGAATTAATTCAAGGCTCCCTGTCTAATGAAGGACGATATATGATGAAAACATTTGTTAAAGTGGTATATAAACCAAAGCAGAATACCTGGCTTGCCCTGTTGTGTAGACCTCCCTCGAGGTCTGTGATAGGAGACCCCCTTGAAATTTGGCCCACATGGAAATAAATGCGTGGCGACGCCCTTGGCAGCTTTGGTAGTTTATGAAATACAAAGCTATCAGGGAAATATTTCCACGTGTTGTAATCATGCACGACCGTGCATTGCTTTCGGTGGAATTTCTTCGGCATTTTTTAATCTGACCCAGCATTTCTTTTCGTGCAAATGAAACAGTGTTGAGCAATATTAAGTTTTTGGTCTCCGTTCCGTGGCCAGAATTCAGATGTGAGGCGGTCAAAACAACTTATTTCTTTAAAAAAAACACACAAATACCGCACATTCAATCAGTGCGTAGACAATGAAAATTTTGGGCAATTATTTACCATAATTGTTATGGTAACCGCACAGTGGCGGATCCAGAACTTCATTTCGGTGGGGTTAGGGGGTTCGAACCTCCCCCGCCACTGCCTCGAAACTGCCTCTGGCTATGCATCAACTATACGCACTCTTGACATTTCGGGGGGGGTGCATCCCTTTGCATCCGCCACTGTACCCGCATGTTTCCGACTTTATCTGGCAAATTTAGGGTCACAATGAGTACAAAAGCAGTTTCAAGACAATGATCTGAAGTGTGGGTACGTCCACATTATTTTATTGTTGAATTTTTATTCAGCAAGACGCGGGGTTTCCTTTCTACAAGCTTCCGGATTCTCATCTTAACATCTGACTTGAAATTATGTCCTTTGAGACCGTATTTTCCAAGACATACCTATGCATTCAACATTTTCCCCGGAGGTTAAAAACTGTTCAAGTTCTCACCTTGATGATATCAAGATTGTTGCTGAGCTGCGTGTCGCACGTTGGACATTTAACCGGGGTCTGGCTGACGTGCTGGCTGCCGTCCTCCTCGCAGAAGGCGTGCAGGCAGCTGGTTACCCAGGCCCGGGTCGTCAGCGGCTTACGACACTTGGTAAAGTTGCAAACCAGATCCCCGCTCTCAGACATGACTGCAACGGAGCAAGGAAACCGAACAGAGATCAACAAGTCTGTTCGAGAATGCCCCCAACAGGCCACGCGGCGGGAAAGGGGTGGCCTGGGGGTCAACCCCTTTTATCCCAAATTTTCCGATTTCAGTCAAATTGAGAAAATCAACGTTTTACAACCAAGATTTGGGAAAGGTGACAAGGAATCCAAATCCGGCAAGTTTACAGTTCTAGTGGGGACATTTTCTTGTCTGCAGGAGGTTAAAGATAGATTGGGGGCTCCCTCCCCGGTTTTTGTCGATGGCAACGCCTATGCCGAGTGGGCCGTACCCGAAGAATGCTTGCGAGCCAAGCATCGTGTTGCATAGGAAGGAGACGTTATCTCGGTTTCCAAACCCACACCGGCAACCTCTCACCAGTATTTCGGTTTTGAAGGTGGGTGGGTCTCGACAGGGCCAGAAGTTATCCGCTCAGTTTAGCCAGCAGCGCTTTGGAAAAGTAAAGCATCATTATCAGTTTCTTGACATCACAGACCTATCGAAGCATATATATTAGTTATTATTGAGCCCATGTCGAGTAGAAAACAGAAAAGACACTTTCACACATGTTTCCTCAGCATGAGATGGCCGAATCATGAAGAAAATGCTCAGTTCAGATGACCTTTGATTTTCCTTTTGAACATCTTTCTAGGTTTGTATTGGGCTGCTTGAGGTAATCACGTATAGGCCAGCGGAAATAAAACATAGAACCATTTAACCTTGTCTCAATTCAGCAAGCTGACTGACGGCGCTCATAACCAGTCGGTGGCACTTCCGCCTTCGAGGCGGGCGCGGAGAAGACGTGGCATATACTAAGGACTCAAATCCGCTCGCTTCGCACGCGTACTGTCCGGATTCGCCAACGTTTCCCCTGCATATGCGGGCGCAGTACGGCTCAAAAATGTCAAAACATTGTCAACATTGAAAAAGGCATAAACCACATTGTCAACATTGAAAAAGGCATAAACCAATCACCAGTGAATTTTAATCACAGAAGTCATCCCCTTGAAAAACATCCTGGATAGATTTGGGTACAATATAGAATATATTGCCCACGAACGAAACTGAAATCGAGCTTCTAGAAGTTAATTCAATTGTTTTCCTTTGAACTGCAGTTTTCTTCACATTCATTAAATAGGTCTGTGCCGCACTTAAATAGGTCGGTGTCTGAGCTCAGGACCTGACGGAGTCTCCAGTTGTGAAATGGTGGGCTTCCCGCCTCTGTGTATAACTGGAAAGACATACAGATTAAAAGAGAAGCCTTTGTAAATATCGGATCAGCGACAATAGCATCGGGGCTCTGTTCGAAACAGCGTATGATACCGCCGTGAAGAACAACCACTCCAGCATCATTAGCGGCTTCAGAGCTGATGCCTGAGCTACAGGTATCAGCCCATTCAATCCCGACATCGTGCTGTCAAACGCCGACATCTTCGCGCAGAATGCTATTTGGTACAAGAGAACGAAGAAACGGAAGCTACTGATAATATGGAAGGAAATACCAAGACAGCACCAGTGCCTGCTTCAAGCGACCAGGCGTCGGCTCCTGAGGTCACCTCATTGGTCCAATCTCCAGAATCAAACGAGCACAGACTACCTCGTGTCGTCTTCATCCAAGGTGTCATCTTATGACGTGGCTCTTGAATAGGATCCGAGTTAAAGCTTTCGGCACAGTCATGCGAATTAAACCGGCAGAGACCGACTCCAGAACTTGGGAATGGCCACGAAGGATAACCTCCCTAGGTCACTGCTGTTGAAGTGCTCAATGTCAATCAAAATGAAGATGACTAAGAACAGCGGAAGGCAATTATCATCGATGGTGTTAACCACCCCGCCAGCACATAGGCGGATACAAGATTGGCAATCGGGTGGGAGCACCTTTCGGGGGGGCGCCATCTGGGCCAGGGGGCACCATTTTTGACCGGAAAAAACCGATCAGGTGGGCGCAAAATCCTATCGGTGGGCGGCGATTTTCGCATCCTAGGGGAGGCAGGGGCGTCATCGACCTTTCAGGGGAGCACTGTGAACATGTCAAGGGGCGCTAAGGATCGATGGGGGCACCTGCCCCTCCTCTCCCCTGGATCCGCCTATGCCAACACACAGAAAGTCATGCCTCTCAAGCAGTTTGTATGTACTGCAAAGAGGGTGCAGCTCGGAGAAACAAGATGTGGCTGCAGTGTGGGTCGTGCGAGAACTGGGCACATGAAGAGTGCAGCAACGGATCATCAAAGGGTCGTGTCTGATCTGTTTTACTCCTAACATGGAGGATGGCTGCGCCATGCTAACAGGAGTCGAGCCCGAACATCCTTCTTTTTTGTTCGGGAGGTTTTAACCTTGTGTTGAAGCCAGGAGGACGCGACATTTCTTACTCCAGTTTGAAAATAAATTGCATTTCCTTAGGCTTTGTGTTTGTAAACTTACATTCCAGTGTCCTATAGAGAAGGAACCTACCCTGTAGCGCAAGGTCTAATGTCTCTGTGTGCGTTTAATTTGCAAGAATTCGGTATGTAAACCACGAAGCAAGTCTCGGGCTAACAGCGCCGGGGATGGCGGTGTTAGCCCGATTGTTGACCAACACATTGTTTATGGTGAAAAATATAAATATTTTTATAAATGGGCAGAGATCCTATAAAATGTTAACACACATGCGTAAGGTCTTGTCATGACGATTTTTTTAAAAGAATGTTATAAAGCCAAGAAATCCCGATTGTCGCCATCTCACCACTTACATAGGGGGAAGAGGCTTATGGGGGCGGGGTAGCCCCCGCTTCCCCTAAATTGATATTGATCAATTTATTTTATTTTTCTTGATATATTAAAACATATTTAACATTTCAAACTTGTCAATAAAGCAAGTTAAACGCATTTATAATAAACAGTACTAAAGTCATATTTAGCACGTGGGTTTTAAAAATGTCCCCGCAATAAAAATGTGTGTCCACGCCGCACGCGCAGCGGGGCTTCAGCATGGCGTCACTTTCCTTAGATCGCCTCGTTACCTGACCAGGCCGGGGAGGACGGGTCGGTGGAGGGTGAATTTTGACCTTTTCCTCACGAACATCGAGTACTGGGGCAAATGAAAGTTCAACCAAGTGGTTTCTCGGGATGCTTTGTCACAAGCCTATCTCGGTTCAGCCCCCTTTATGAAGGTGTCACATTCCCTTTTGAGGGGGGAGGTTATCGACGTTCCAACGGCCAGGGTCGTATGGCGTTGCCATCTTGTTCAGTGTTGGAAGGGTTTCTCGGGAGCCAGCTTGCAACCTATTCAGGGAGGCCACCCGGGCCTTGAGCCCCAGTCACTGCGTGGAAGCCAGCTACGCTGACCACTCCACTACCGCACCGCCGAGGTGCCACATTTCCTTTAAGGTGCAGTTCAATCTTAGATCTTAGTTTCAAGTACTTTCTTTTTGTGATTCTTTTTCATCTCGCTGCCTAGTTTTCTCTAGCCATTGACTGACCAATTTTTTCTTTTATGAGTTTCTTATTTAACCCTGAAAACTTTAATCCACTAGTACCAACTTTAGAGTACCCAGTTTCTCTCGAATGTTACTAGTTCTACTATTCTTTTCGGGAGAGACTTGGGGAAATACTCAGTAAACAACTTTAGAATAAATGGAGCGGGGAGTGGTGCGACCTTCAATTAAGATATTAACATACATGTCCCAAATTTACAACTGGAAAATTTGTAGTTTGGTCGCATGGGTACGGAAGGGCACTCCTGCCTACCTTTTAAATGGGTGTGGGTTAAAAAGTAGAACTTCCCCCTCTCCTATATTTCGCGCAGAGTGGATCGTCCAGGCGGAATAATATCCATGTTATATTTTGGCGGCCTTATATTATATTTTATCATTCTTAGGCATAGGCGGATCCAGGGGGCAAGGGGGCACGTGCCCCCCCCCGATCGACCCTCGGCGCCCCCTGAAATGGTCATGGCGCCCCCTGAAAGGTCGATGCGCACTGGGGCAAATGGCCTCCAAAACCGGCCAAAACCCCCAATTTTGACATCTTCAAAATCGGACTTAATCGTTTGGTTCTGACAGAGAAATTTTCAAAACCTTGGAAAAGCATAATTGTACCCATTTTTCTCTTCTTTAGCCGCTTGCATGGATGCTGAAACACAGCGCATTAAACACGCCGCAGCCCGACGTCAAGTTGACTCGAGATGGGGTGTACTTTCCGATGCTTTAGCAACCATAAGACACTCAATGTTGAAAAGTACGAAATTTTACTATAAGAGCCTAATAGTACTTGTATCTATTAGGACATGTAAAGCTTCTAACTTATTCTCAAATCCTAAACTTCGTTAGACATGCGAAAAACACGCACAGCGAGTTTCACTTAGAAATGTATATCTAGTTATGCAATGTTGTGTCCTCTAACCATCCATGAAAAAATTAGCACGGCATCAATTGTCCCAGGGGAGATATGATACTTTTTGTGCAGCAATGTAGTCCAATTAGTGCGGTGGGACCGGCGGCTGCGGCGGCCGCCGGCTCATGTTGCGCGGCAATTGGACTAAGGACCGCTGACAGGGCGCCGTGGTCGAGTCGTGACAGGGTAAGGCGGACATGCGAGACGCTGGGCAGAGAGTTAATCTTTGCATAAACCGATTTTAACATGCGCACTGAGGATGAGGGAGTTTCAGAGGGAAGTCCCCCATTTGTTCATGGAGAGCTCAAAACTACGACCAGAAGGACGCTGTTAAAAGACAGAAAATAGTTTTATAGGAATGTTTTCGTGCTACCATGAGTCTGGTCGTCAATCAGCCAAAGGCGGGAGGGGGAGGGAGGCAACGGCACAGCTAATGAAGGAAACACAGTCCGCCGTGCTTTCGGGAACATCCGACAGTTCAGCGAGGTGACTGGGGTAAGCCTGAATATGCTACAAAGGTTCTCGGTAATATTAGCCGCGCTATCATCATCATCAGCAATCGACATTGAGAAGTACCCGGCCTATGTTCTAGAGACAGCGAGGCTGTTTGTAAACGTGTACCCATGGTACAACATGCCGGCAACCATACATAAGGCGCAAATGCATGGGGAAGATGTTACTGAGACAGGGGCTCTGCCACGGGGGGGGACGGGGGGACGCGTGCCCCCAGCTTTGGCGAAGGGGGACAGTCCCCCCAACTTTCAGCTGGAGGCCCCTCCCCGAAAAAACGATAATATCACAGTAAAACGCATAACGAAAGACAACTTGGCCTGTTAAAGGCCATGGTAGCCATAGAGGAGGCCCTGGCAGTAATATAGGAGGCCCTAGTGGCAATACATGAGGCCCTTTTGGCGATAGAGGAGGTCTTGTTTGCGATAGAGGAGGCCCCGTTGGCAGCAACAAGATGTCCAGATGATAGTAGAGGAGGTCCTATTGGCCAAATAAAAGGTCCCAGTGGCCATAGATGGGGCCCTGGTGGAGATAGAGGAGGCCCTGGTAGCAGCAGAGGAGGCCCTTTGTTCATTAGATGAGGCCCTGTTAGCGATAGAGGAGGCCCTAAGGTTGATCCTGGAGGCCCTGAGAGCGATCAAGGACCTTGAGGGCGATTCAGGAGGCCCTGATATCGATAGAGAAGACCGATTTGGCTATACAGTCTCCCCGGTATCGATGTAGGAGGCCCTGGTGGTAACAGAAGAGGCCCCTTTATTGATAGGGGAGATTCTTTTGTTGATAGAGGAGGGCCCCTTGTCGATAGGGAGGCCCGTTAGTCGAAAGAGGAGGAACCTTCTCTATCTCCACCAGGGCCTTATCTATGGCCAGCGGGACCTTTTCTTTAGCCAAAAAGGCCTCCTCCATTGCCATCAGTGCCTCTCGTTGCTGTCCGATGACGCAGGCGTAATTCTTTCATCCTCTGAATAAACGTGAATAGCTTTAACCTTTGGCGATTGAGAAGGCCCTGGTGGCGATAGAGGAGGTCCTGGTGCCCATAGAGGCGGCCCTGGTAGTACTGGAGGAGGATTCGGTGTAGAGGAGGCGCTCTTGGCGCAAAGGGAGGCCCTATTGTTGATCGAGGAAGTGCTGTTGGCAATAGAGGAGGCCCCGGTGGCAGCAACGAGAGGCCCTGATGGCAATAGAGGAGGCCCTCTTGGTGAAAGTAAAGGTCCCGCTGGCTAAAGAGGAGCCCTGTTGGCGCCAAAGGGCCCATGTTGGCGATAGAGGAGGCCCCGGTGACAGCAATGAGATACCCTGATGACAACAGAGGAGGGCCTCTTGGCGTAAGAATAGGTCTCGGTGACCAAAGAGGAGGCCCTCTTGTCGAAATAGGAGACCCCAGTGGAGATAGAGGAGGACCTGGTAGCAACAGAGGAGGCCCTTTGTCAATAGACGAGGCTCTGGTAGCGATAGAGGAGACTCTAAGGGTGATCCAGGGGGCCTTAAGAGCGCTCCAGCTTTGGCTATACAATTTCCCTGGTACCTATGTAGGAGGCCCTGGTGGTAACAGCGGAGATATATTTATCAATAAGGGAGGCCCCTGTGTCGATAGAGGAGGCCCTTTGTCGATAGATTAAGCCCGTTTGTCGAAAAGGAGGAACATTTGGCGGTTGAGGAGGCCGTGGTACCCATAGAGGAGGCCCTCTTTGCGCAAAAGGAGGCTCTGTTGTTGATCGAGGAAGTGTTGTTGTCGATAGAGGAGGCCCCGGTGGCAGCAACGAGAGGCCCCGATGGCAATAGAGGAGGCCCTCTTGGCGAAAGAAAAGGTCCCTATGGCCATAGAGGAGGCCCTCTTGGCGCAAAAAGAGGCCCTGTTGGCGACAGAGGAGGTCCAGTTGGCGATAGAGATTTTCATCGTTCTAAAAAAATTTTGCTATCAAATTTTGGCAATTTCTTTGGTCCCTCAAAGCTGGATACGCCATTGCTGCCTAGGAGGCCCCTTCGAAAAGGAGGCCCCTTCAGATGGAGCCCCCATGAGCTTGCTCCCCCCAGCTTGAAAGTCGTGGCGGAGCCCCTGTACTGAGAGCCTGAAGCTTTCCATAGGAGCATACAGTGAGGAGGCCCAGGGCGCAAGAAATACAGATAACCTTACATTCAGGCAACATCATGCCAGGAAGGCATCCGCAGTTGACACAATCACTGATCAGTATTAGTACCTGCTTACCACTAGTGACCCCGTGGTAAGTAACATGATCTCCGATGATATCAACAAACCAGAAGGCCCATGACATCGGAGGTTTCGAGTCTGGCAGTAACCCTCTTTATAAGCTGGAAGATAGTGACACTAACCATGAATATAACGTTGGTGCGTGAGTGGGCACTTGCCTTGACTTCCTAGAACTTACCTAGAACTTACCTAGACTTCAATGATAATTATCGGGGTTAATGGATAGCAGACTGGATAAAAAGACGCGGGATGTTAACACGCGCCCCGCTGGGACCCCTTGCATGACGCTAGGGGGCGTTTTTCGCCCCCCACTCCGTATCTCGTTCCCCACGGAAGCTAAAGAAAAATTACGGGCGGTGTTGGAAAGCTCTTGACAAGACGAAGAGATTTTATAAGAATAAGTTTTATGTCAGGTCAATATTGAGGTCAGCATAGGTCAAAGAAGGCTCCATAGGCTTACAACAGAGCAGTGTACGTTTCCCTCTCTAGATCTGCCCTCAGGGGAGCGAGAGCAAATCTTTATGCATCATTGGATCTCTCTCATCGCGGCGAATCGAATGATGTATATGACCTTGCTAGGTCAAATAGTCAAAATGACCTGACCTCGACCTAGGTCAGGGTTGCAGAGTGACCTGGTATGGTCATGTTGCATATTAATCGACTCCCCGTGACAATATAAGCACAACGCAAGCAAAATTGGACCTTTATCTCAATTTAGTGAGAAGTTATTGGCAAAACAATCACTCTCTGCTCCCGTGACCTGATATGACCTTTGAGAGGTCAGATGCTCACAAACTCAACTTTATGGTCAAGATCGTGGTAAGAGTAGACTATTTGAGGATTTTCAGTTTTATTTATCCAGTATTTACTGAAAACGAGCCCATTCTATTTTTCACCATAGACTTATAATGGGGTAACCAAAAAATGACCCCTCCTTAGGTTAACAATATCGAAATTCCGAGATAGCAAATTTGTAGACCCTAATGACCTTATCACATTGTGGAAGTTTCAAACTGATCAGTTTGCTAATGTTTCTTGGGCGCTGCTTCAAACTCGTAATTTCAGGTTTTGAGGTCGGGTCACTTGACCCTGAATAGCTCCTTGACCTGACATGACCTTAGCTCAAAAATTTGGTCAGATGTGTAAAATTGATCAGGGATAAGGTACTGTGAGTTTCGTTGTTCTTCGTCTCTTCGTTTTTGAGCTATCTGGGGAAAACCAGGAGGGGGGGCGAATTTCGCCCCCTCCCAGCGGGGCGTGTGTTTAATAGGAGAGCTATACCAAGATGCTAAAGAGGTCGTATGATTTAATGAACCTTCCTTGTGAGTTTAATGTGTTGTCTGTTTCCGCATGTTGGTGCCCATTTTATGAGAAGAGTGACAGTAATCATTCCCTGAAATCGCGCTTAAAATTATTGTGTCAATAAATGCAGCTACCGCACATTACCCGATATGGTTCGGTAACGATTTAAATATGTCAAAAGTGAAAAAGTGAATTTGTGTCATTCTTTATCGTGTGGTAATAGTTAAACCAGATTGAAGGCTCAGCAAGACCTCTGACCTACGATGGCCTTGAATATGTCGGATCGGTTTTTTAAATATTACTTTTTTCTTACATTTTAACCGTCACTGGACACGCCTTATCTGACTCTGTATCATCGATTGTCTGCAAAACTGGAAAGAACGAAACCAAATTCCGACATTTATAAGCCTTGGAAATTAGCTTATCTGATATGACCTGGTGTAGATACCCTATGTTTTGTGGCTGAGGAATGAAGTTCAGAGCATCAGCTTTCATTTGAGCCCAAAAAAGTCTATCTAATCAAAGTATTTTTTTAGTTACGAGGTTTTGGCCTATTTTGAAGCCCGCTTGCCCCAGTGTGCGATGGCGCCCCCTGAAATCCACCCCCAGGATGCGAAAATCGGCGCCCACCTGATAGGTTTTGCCAGTCAAAAGTGGCGCCCCCTGGGCCGGATGTCGCCCCCCCAGAAGGTGCCCCCCGTCGGCAATCCTGGATCCGCGTATTTTCTTAGGCGCAAGAACGGGGGAAGGCAGGGGCGGCTGCCCCCTCCCCATATTTTGGACTGAGGGCAGTGCCCCCGTCCACCCAACAATTCAATTTCGGACCTTTCCCGTTCACGATTCAAGTGATAAGCCGAATCATACATGACCCCACCAGCATTGACAACGTTTGCTCCCCCCCCCACCTCGGAAAAAGTTCTTACGCTGACGGCCTGAGACTTTCGGAAGAAAACGGGCCGAAGCGTTCCCATTTATTAGAATGTGTTTTTTCCAATCTTGGAAGGAGCGTACCCTATTATGGGTCATTGTTCCCAGGGGCGGACGTAGGAGCGCCATTTGAGGTGGGCAACTCGGGTTAAAATGTAAAAACAGTGACTTTCTAATTGGCCAAAATTTCGCCGTTTGGGGGCATCCCCTCTGCGTCCGCCAGCGACTTTTCCCACGATTGGGAACGCAGCTTTTTGGGAACTCAACCGTAATTTCCCCAGAGTTAAAAAACGAAAAAGGTTCTTAAAAAACGCGTTAACGAGCAGCGTGCCTAGCTTGACCTGAGTCCTGGTTCGAATAAATGAAGGTTTTTATAGGAAATGTTTCATGAGGTGATACTGATGGAGCCATCCACGACCAAGGCAGATAGATCCGCCATTGGACTTACCTCGGTACCAATGTGACTGAAGTGGGAAAGAGGAGAAATGGGCAATCCTTGGATAACAACGCTTCCGCTTGTCAGAAGAACTTGAGTAGGTTGAGAAGGTAGGTACCTACATTTGTCTCATAGCGATTCTAGGTCAAATGCACCATTCACATACGCAACGCACCAAGTTCTTTCGGTATCGTCAAGATACATTTACACTTACACCACTCTCTGGGCCAGACCGGCCAGTCCCTATATCAGTGGGGGAAACTGTGGTCAGCGTTCCCAAGAATAGCTACGTTCCCAATAATGGGAATATTGACCCATATTTGGGAACGCTTCTTCCATAAATGGAAACGCACGTTCCCAAGGATGGGAACGCCCGGAACGATGTTTTCAGAAAACACAACAGGAGCTTAGAAAAGACAAGGGGAATCTTTCTACCTGGTCAATTTTAACTCTTCTTAAAATTTGAGGGGGAGTTCTACTTTGAATTAGAAAATCTGTCTTTGAACCCTCCCTCAAATATTCGTCTAAACTGCGCGATCCAGCCCCAACGGACAAGAACGATGGAAAGATTGCTCTGAAACTGTGCAGCCAGACAGGTATTATTTTTTAGATAATTTTGGGGAAATTCAATGAAAAAATGGTACTATGAAAACAGAATTCCAAAATTGTAGACGGACAAAAAAATATTTCTCTTGGCGTCACACAGTTGCTGCCCACCATGTGCTGACGAATGAGGAAATAGAGGAAAACCGTGCCTTTCATCTGTTTATGAAGTAAGTAGTGCTTAAAAGTGGTATTTTCGCATTTTCTAAGCTTTTTTATATTGATATGTATCAGAAAGTTCTTAGATCCTGTAGTTTTTGACCCCAAGATCGTTTGAATTATTCCGTAGTGTTTTGATGAATTATAGTGCGCCGATGCATCAACTCGATATTTTCTACTGGGGTGCTTCATTCATAGGCAGATTCAGGCGGGAAAAGAGGGTCAAAGAGGGTCTCGGCGCCCCTCTCCCCATCGACCCTCGGCACCACCCCCCATCGACCCTCGGCGACCCCCTGATCAAACCTCGGCGCCCCTTGAAATGGTCACGACGCCCCCTGAAAGGTCGATGGCGCCCCCCTGATATGTTGCTTCCCACCGCCCCCCCAGGATGCGAAAATCCGATAAGATTTAGCGCCCACCTAATAAGGATTCCCTAGGGTCTCAAGCCCCCCCTCAAGATATCAGAGTGCATGTAGTAGAAAACATACGCGGAGACTGATCGAAGGCTATGGCGGGAGACGCTTGAGCCCCCCCCAAAGAAGTCCTGGATGTGAAAATTGGCCACTCTATGATAGAATTTGGCACCCCCTGCTCGGATGACGCCCCCTTTCGAAAAAAACTTGGATCCGCCTATGCCTCCTACTCCTTTGAGCCTGCTTCATGCAGGGGTAGGGGTAGGCCTTTACCCTTGGGCCGTTATCATAGGCGGATCCAGGATTTCCGATCGGGGGGGACGCCTTCCCGGGGGCGCCATTCTTTACCGGAAGACCCTCTCGGATGGGCGTAAAATCCTATCGGTGGGAGCCGATTTTTTCATCCTGGGAGGGGGGGGTGGGAAGCAACATTTCAGGGGGCCCGTGACCATTTCAGGGAGCGCAGAGGGTCGATGGGGGGCAAAAACTCCCTTGGCCCCCTGGATCCGCCTATGGGGCACGTGCCCACTTTGCCCCCTGGATCCGCCTATGGCCGCCATATTTTTTCCGGAAAACTGACATATTGAAATAATTCGGTAGATATACACCTTTATTTGTTTCAAGCTGTCTGAAATTCCAGTTTGAATCTACGATGGCAAATGCGTTCCCAAATATGGGTCAGTGTTCCCATTGTTGGGAACGTAGTCATTCTTGGGAACGCTGACCACAGTTTCCCCCACTGATATAGCAAGATACCCTATATAGAACACTGGTCCAGAAATCCAACATAAATGCCCCAGGGGTACGTGCGCCTCACTGTAGTTAACTTATATTTTGCCACCAAGATACTTACAAAGATACTGCACTTACAAGATACTGCACACTGCAACCACGATTTGTATATCTATTTGCACTGCAAGTATGCAACCAGCAGTGGACTTTCTGTATTAAATAAATTTATGTTCGCGGACTGCAGCCGCGCCAATATACGCCGCGCACCGCATGGGGAGATCTCAGTTTCGTGAAGCAGAAGTGTGTGCCAGCTGTGCCAAGGCATGGCGCTGCGCTGCGGCACCTTTCAATGTGTAGGATTCAGTTCGGTCTCTCAAGTTGAATATTGGTGTCAGCAAATGTTTTCTTTTAAGGTGGACCATGAATATATTAATTCATGATGTTAAGATTACAATGAGCCATTTCATAGTATCCATTTTCAATACTGACATGTTAGCAGGTGAGTTAAATGTTCTTGATGCAAAGGAATATTTTTAGAGAAGAGATGACAATTTTAGGCTACGCCCCAGAATACCCACCTATTGGTCCGTTGTTAGAATCCGGCCAGGGTTTTACCTAGCGTCTCTACTTCTCTGGGAGTACCATTGTAGGTGTCTTCTTTCTACCATCGGTTCAGGATCGATATGAATGGGTTTTTACCGGACTGTGCAGATAGTTTTTTTGCATACTTATTCGGGACCAGTTCTTGTCCCCGGCACGACTTATAGCCAAAGAAGCTGACGTGCCCTAAAACACCAACTTGTCCCCAACTTGTTTAAGTAAAGGTATCTTGCTTGTCCCCGGCAGGCTTGGATAAATGGCGGACCCAGGGAGGGGGCAAAGGGAGCACGTGCCCCCTCGATCGACCCTCAGGGCCCCCTGAAGTGGTCATGGCGCCCCCTGAAAGGTCGATGGCGCCCCCTGAAATGTTGCTCCCCCCGATGCGAACATCGGCGCCCACCGATAGGACTTTGCGCCCACCTGATAGGGTTTTTCAGGTCAAAAGTGGCGCCCCCTGGTTCGGATGGCGCCCCCCGGAAGGTGCCCCCCGTTGGCAATTCTGGATCCGCCTACGGCTTGGATCCAGGGAGGCAAAAGGTCCTTCGTGCCTCCAACCCCTCGGTTTTTCCCGATTTTCAAACATTAAAAACCATGCTTCTAAGGTTTTAGGCCTCAATGCCCCTCCCCCAAAGATCGACCACTAGTCCGGCAGTGGTGCTCAGCTCATGGGTTTTTCTTGCCCTTCCAATCCTGAATAACTGAAGCCCTGCTACTAGAGTTGCCAGAAATTTGAAATTTTGTTCACCCCTGACCTTTCACCCTGACCTTTGAGCTACCTCAACGATGATGTCATATCATAAAATTCGTCAGACTAGATAACGTCTTTTGACCGAAAGTACTGGGCCAATGGCCTTGAATGGGCTGGTATGACCTCGACCTGTGACCTTTAACCTTGACTTCATGTGAAGTGACCTTGACATATAATCCCGTTTATATGGCGTAATGACGTCAGCACTCGGTCTCCAATGCAAGCAAACTGGTCTGACCGCGTAATTGTGGCGATCTCAGAATGTATGTCTGACTTTGAAAGCTAATAAGTAAAAAATTCGACCGATATTCAATTTGTCATGAATTGACGCGCCGTTGAATACTCTCGAACGTGGCCTACTATCGTTTTTCGGCTACGAGCGGTTCCCCGTCCACCTTGGAAAATATGTGGGGTTCTCCAGTGCACGTGTTAAGGGGAGGCACCTTTTACAGTCGACGCCATAGGGATTAGGGTTCTTGACAAAATTTATGCATTCAATTCAGGGAGGAAACGGTGCTCCGATGTTTCCTTAGCTCCGCCGCTTATGTGCCTACCTGACCTGAATCCAACATTTTGCCACACGTTGCAGAAAAATAAGCGAAAGGCATACCTACCAAGTAGAGCGGCGCTGTGTACCGCCGTTTTGAAATCATTTAGAAATTACTTTGTAACTCGTTGAGCGAACCTGGCTTGATATAAAAATTCGGCCATTGGTTTTCGAATTGATCATTCGACATGCACGCAAAGCAACGCATCTCTCATTCAAATCGGTTTGGAATGATTCGCAAAAAGCCGAGGGGTCCGATCGGGTCCCCATGACGGTGGAGCATTAATGTTGCCTTGCTGGGACCTTTTGGGGCTTGTAAGCACTGCGACTTTGACAGTGACCGTATTGTGCCTGACGTTTAGCCATGTGGCTGTTTCAGGGCAAGCTCACGGCGCGCGAGCGTGTCACCCTGCTCTGTGACGAGGGCTCGTTCGTCGAGTATGACGCGTTCGCCGAGCACACATGCTCTGACTTTGGAATGGAGGAGCAGAAGGTGGCCGGCGACTCGGTGGTCACCGGTCGGGGGTCAGTGTTCGGGAGAACCGTATTCATCTTCAGCCAGGACTTCACCGTGTTTGGTGGCAGCCTCAGCAGCATACATGCAAAGAAAATCTGCAAGGTAAGGGATAGCGCGCGTATGCTTTATAATGGGCGAGGAGGATAACGATTGCGGGTTGAGTGGTGAAGTCCTTATCCGGATGTTCCTCCAAAATATTTGAGGACTGAGCGTAGGTGCTTTGCCTTTTCTTTCTGTTACATCCGGTGATTAGATATGTAAATGTTCCGAACTCTCGTGTTGGTGAATTGCATCTTTAGCCCTCTTAAAGACAGTTACCATGTGCGACCATCACCTCTTCCATCTCGCCTGCTCTCCATGGTCATCTCCAGTTCGGTGTCCCCCATGTAAAAGATTCGTGGCGACGTTCCCGGTTCTCCTGTGCCGACCGATGCTGTTCGTGCCAGGTGATGGACCAGGCGCTTCTGGTGGGAGCTCCTGTCATCGGTCTCAACGACTCTGGCGGCGCGCGCATCCAGGAGGGGGTGGAGTCGCTGGCCGGCTACGCTGACATCTTCCTGCGCAACGTCCAGGCCTCTGGGGTCGTGCCGCAGGTACAGCCATCCAACCCCGCCGTTAAATGCTACTTGTCTGATGTGAAGCTACATGAATTGGCAGATTGCTTCTTGAATTCCTTTTTACCCTGATGTTGCTCCTAGGACAGACCGGAGGGCAGCCCTCGGGAGTATCCTCCACTATACATTGGCTACCTGTAGCCAATGCTGGGAACCTCCTCGACAACGATCGTGGCCGCCTTTGACAGGGATGGCGGATCCTATTTTCGAAAGGGTGTGCAATATTTTCGGAAGGGGGCACCTTCCTACTCAGGGGCGCCCACTCAGGGGGGGGCGCCGCCGACCCAAGGGAGTGCCTTTGCCAATTCTATCCAGGGGCGCCGTCACTTTTCTAGGGTGGCTTTTACTGTCCAGAGGGCGCCTCTGCTGCCCATGGGGCGCCCCCGCTGTCCATGAGGTGCCTCTGCTGTTCATGGGGTACCTTTATTATCCAAGGGCGCCTATGCTATCTAGAGGGGGCATATTTGCTCTGTGGAGTGTGCCCTTTGCTGTCTAGGGGCGCCTGTGCTATCCAGGGCCGCCGTTGCTCTTTTTGGGGGCACCTATTTCTGTCCAGGGGGCGCCTCTGCTATTCAGGGGCACCATTGCTATTCTGTGGGGCGCCTTTTCTGTCCAGGGGATGCCTCTGCTGTCCAGGGTGCGCCTTTGCTATCCAAGAGCGCTATGTTATCCAGAGAGGTGCTTTTACTGTGTGGTGGAGCCTTTTGCTGTCCAGAGGGCGCCTATGCTATCCAGGGGCGCTGTTGCCCTTCTTGGGGGCGCCTTTTTCTGTCCAGGGGACGCTTGTGCTAACCAGGGTCGCCTACTCTTCTAATTGGGTGTTTTTGCTGTCCAGGGGCATATTTGCTATCCAAGGGCGCCTGTGCTATCCAGAAGGGGCGCTTTTTCTCCGGGGTAACCTATTTTCTGTCCATGGGCGGCTTTGATGTCAGGGGGCGCCATTCATATGTGAAAGTGTCTTTATTTAAAACACCTAAACACCGCCTACCTCTTCAGGTAGGCGATGTATAGGCCTGGTTCTCTCTTGACCAGGGACCGGGGGCGCCGCCCAAATCCGCGGGGCGCCTCCTCGGACCAAGCCAGAAACCGGGTTTGCAAAAATATATTTTTGCACACCGTCATTTTCTTCAGTGTGTGCAACTGCACACCCTGACCCCCTAAATCCACTGTTCCTACCCCTTGACCATTATTTGGGGCCCCTGAAACCCTCGTGGGCCCCTGGAACTACGATTCGGGGGAGGGTGGGGGGGATGGTTATGCACCTATCACTTGTGTTCCCCTGAGATTTGGGGAAGGGACTGATACTAACGTTCAGGAAACCCTGAGACCAACACTCGGGGCCCCTGAAACAAACTCTCGGGAGCCTTTGGGACTAACACTAACAGTATCTAAGAATAATGGACGAATTTTTAGATCGTCATTTGGGGATCCTAAAACCACCTCGCAGGGAAGGGACTGAAACTAACACTCGGGGTCCCCTGAGGTCAAAATTGTGGATGAGTGGAAAGGGGGGACTAAGACTGACTCCCAGTAGGCATGGGACCAGCATTCGGGGGGTGTTTGAGACTGGTGTCACTTGCTCATCGGTAACCCAACCTGTGTCATTGATGGATCTAGGGGGGCAAGAGGGCACGTATCCCCCATCTATACACCCGGTGCGCCCACAACGAGCCCTGGCGCCCCCGGAACCGCCACGTCACCCTCTGAAACGTCGCCTCCTACTCCACTCCAGGATGCAACTATTGGCGCCCCCATAACGCAATTTGAATCCCTCCTGCCCCTCCCTTCGCTCTTGAAACGTCGCTTCCAAACCCTCCCCCTGTTGCTTCTCCTCTTGCAATTTGGCGCTCTTCTGACAGGTCACTTTATGAATGGCCGCCTCTGGCTCAAATGGTGCCCCCTGACCAAGGTGCTCCCCTCCCCCTCGACGGAAATCCTGGGCCTGTCTATTTAATCCATGCAATTCATGCATCATTAGTCATCTATCAGCTGTCACGAAAGCTAATCATACAAATTTGCCACTTAGTCCTTACGCAGTTAAAAAGAGACAAGCGTCTCTGAAGCAGCCAGACTCAGAGGACTTCGGGCGAGCGCCAGCATGCTCTTTCCAACAATGCTGTAATTTTCGTTGTGCTTTCGGTAACTGAATTGTCCCCATGCAGATCTCGATGATAATGGGGCCCTGCGCCGGCGGGGCGGTCTACTCCCCTGCGTTGACCGACTTCACCTTCATGGTCAAGGACTCGTCGTATCTCTTCATCACTGGACCGGACGTTGTAAAGGTTGGTAATGTTTTATGGCCTTTGAGTGGACAAAGGATCCTATATATGATCGTAAACTTAGCTAGCAATCCGTTAGAGACTTACGCAAGTATGACTGTGCTTCATGCTTTGATTAACTTATTCTGTAACGTTCATAAATTACGTACGTTACCTATCACTGACTTTACATTGCCGTTTTCATTAGCTATCGGATCTCCTATGATAGTCACTAGGAATTTGTGTGTGTGGGTGTGGGTGGGTGGGCGTGTAAGGAGAATCATCTGGTTTATCAAATAGAAGAATTGGTTTCCATCGCTTGACAATGATATTTTCCGCTGTTCGTAAATCCTTTTGAGATATTAAGGTGAAATAGTTAATCAAATAAAGCTAGAGATAATTGGGTTTGGGAATTCGTGAAAAAGGCTATTCAGTCTACACCGAGGCTTGCGACGAGTAACGTCTGAGCGATTTTCAAGCTTATTTTGTTTCAAATAGATTAACTTCTTGGCCAACGGTTATTGAGGGGCAGACAAGCTCGATCTAATTCGCCTTTCCATCGCAGTCGGTGACCAATGAGGACGTCACCTTCGAGGAGCTGGGTGGGTCGCGCGTGCACACCTCCGTGTCGGGGGTGGCGCACAACGTGTTCGACAACGACGTGGACGCGCTGCTGACGCTGCGCTGTCTGATGAACTTCCTGCCGGAGAACAACAAAGAGACTGCGCCCGTCCGGCAGTCCGACGATCCATGGTAGGGCAATCTGAGGCGGCGCAGTACACGAGCAGACTATCTGACGAGAAACTGCATTCATACTGTGGGAATAGAAAGTGTTTACAAGGATTGTTAGTTTTGTTTATGCTATGGTGTTAGCGTATGGTTTTCGTATATGCATGCCAGAAGTTACAGAACATTGTTCTTGTTTTTGCAGAAAGGCCGGAGACTGGGGATATGAACTTTGTTTGGATTTTAGCAGCTTGCATAGTTTTATTTTCTTCGAATATTCGCCCATCACCGGGAAAGGCCTTTCAGTGATGAGTTAAAGTCCGTATCATCGTGAGAAGTTTTATAACACCATTAGTTCGATTTCATTGCGTAGGTCACGGACCAATTTTCTTCAAATCGAATGCTGAAACCCACGAAGTGACATTGTTTCTGACCGTCTGCGCAGGGACCGTGACGTTCCTGCCCTGGACACAGTAGTTCCCCTGGACCCGATGGCTGCCTACGACATGCACAGCGTCATCACCTCGCTGGTGGACGAGGGCGAGTTCTTTGAGCTGATGCCCGCCTACGCCAAGAACATCCTGACGGGCTTCGGCAGGCTGAACGGCCGCACGGTGGGCATCGTCGGCAACCAGCCGCGCGTGGCCGCAGGTGAGGCGCCGGTCTGACCGGCAGGGGGCGGACCTGAAACTCAGTCTGCCTCGTTTCGTAAAATGCTTCGAAGTATTTAAATTAGACCAAAATCTTGGGAATTGAAAAGTTACTGATGGCTGCTCACGGCTCTTCGTGATGGGTAGATGGCTGGAAGGGTGCTTGCGGTTGGTAGGTGGCTGGAAGCCTGGTTGCGATGGGTAGATGGCTGGGAGGGTGGTTGCGGTGGGTAGATGGTTGGACGCTGCTGGTTGCGGTGGGTACCCCGATCCCTAATCTCTCGTCTTGCTGGAGAAGCTGGTTGGCAGGAGCGGATGTAGCCTCTGCGCCTGCTATTATCCGTCTACCCCGTGCCCCGGCCCTAGCACTGCGACAATAGCACTCACCAGTCTTCGCCAGGCCGGCGCCGTGACGCGGCGGTGCACCCCTGTGCGCGCAGGCTGCCTCGACATCAACTCTTCGGTGAAGGCGGGCCGGTTTGTGCGCTTCTGCGACGCCTTCAACATCCCTTTGGTGACGTTCGTGGACGTGCCGGGCTTCCTGCCGGGCACGGCTCAGGAGCACGGTGGCATCATCCGCCACGGCGCCAAACTGCTCTACGCCTACGCCGAGGCCACTGTGCCCAAAATCACAGTCATCACACGAAAGGTACCCGCCGCACACGGGCCTCACGGCAAAGCAATGACATTGATGTGGTACTTTGTGCGTGCGATTATTTTCGGATGTCACTAATGAGTTTGATAGTTGAGATTGTTCTCAGTGGTTCCAAGAGCTGGCGCTTGTGCATCGTGCTATAACGAGATATGATCCACTCACCCAGATTATTTTCCAATGTTTCGCCAGGGAAATAGGGAAGAACATAAGAAAGTCAAATAGGATAGGACACCAAAGAAAATATTAGCGATCATCGAGAGGACGTTCGTGTTGTACGTTTCCGAGTTCCCGCTGTGACAGCACCCTGCCAGATTCGATCTATAACTGCCCCGGTCCGGTTCTGCCTCAGGCCTATGGCGGAGCTTATGACGTCATGTCGTCGAAACACCTGCGGGGAGATATCAACTACGCCTGGCCAACGGCTGAGATCGCCGTGATGGGCGCCAAGGGCGCGGTGTCGATCCTGCACCGGGGCGACCCCGACCCCGCCGCCCGCGAGGCCGAGTACGCTGCCAAATTTGGTAACCCGTTTCCTGCGGCGGTGCGCGGGTTTGTGGACGACATCATCGAGCCGCGGCACACGCGCAGGAGGCTCTGCCAGGACCTGGAGATTCTCTCCGGGAAGAAGCAGCAGACGCCCTGGAAGAAGCACGGCAACATACCGCTCTAGACTGCGAGGATAGCTTCCTTGGGTTGTGTGTCGGCATACTTGATTCGCGCAGTGTTACAGTTCAATTTTTGGTAACGGATAACCATCTGCTTTGACACTAAGGATAGTGAATAGATGTTACGCATTTGATACAAAGCATACTGCACAATGAGTGGCAGATGATGTAAGTCAGAGCAAATGTTTGGTGAGATGTATTCTCAATTATATTGAGATCATTTTGAGACGTTCTCTGCGAGATAGCGTTACCTCCGAAACATGATTATCGGTGCACCTTGTATTTAAATGTACGTGTGGCACAGAATAGTCGGGACGTTACTTAAGGCAAATGAACGTCGCCGTCGACTTTGTAGTAGGAGTGACAACGTGGACGTTTAAGTTTTCTTTAAGGGTGTCCGGTAGGAAAAACTTGCCTCTCTGTGATAATGGTGCGGGTCTCCAATGGATAAGAACTTTTTAGGAGCCTCAGGAACTGTCTGTACCAACGCAAAAAGGAATGGCAACTTCTTTCGTCTTCAGTGGGGGGGAGGGGAGGGACATACCCTTATTTATCTTGCACTCATATCTGCTTTTTATGGCGTCATATTTTCGCAGTAATTGCTTTCGTTTATTCTGGCTTTCTCAAGAGCGTAATGAAGACATCCCAAGCTATGTGCAATACGTTTGTAATAAGTGATGTGTTTTGAAGGAATAGATATCTTGTTGGGAACCGAGGATTTTCATCCAGGTTGCATGAACTTTTCGTAAATGAAGGGGGTAAAATTCTGACTGCTAGACTCAATGATTGAACTGAAGATGAGTGACACGATTTCTGTATTTAAGACAGCTTCTTCTTACGTACTTTATGCATTTCTCTAAATGAGAAGCCAAAAGTATATTTGAGTCGGATACGATTTAGGGGCAGTGTCCCCATTTCACTTATTTTATGTTTAACGAGTTTCTGAATTTGAAGGGACGACACTGCGTGATAAGTGGGCGAACCAATGGACCTAAATATAACAGCCTGGTTACTATTACTTCTGACTCACCCAATAATGAGTCAGGGAGCTTTAATATTCTCTCATTCAGATGGAGTCGGCCCTGAGCCATCATCATCTTTGGTGTTTGAAGGCGCGCCGACTGAGGTCAATCTGTGCCCGTAGTTGGCTTTGAGTGAATAACAAGCCTGCCCATAACCTCAAATTGGATGTCGAAACCAAATACCTCGATATTTACACATTTATTCACACTTGTTCACACTCCCAGTCAGTGACGAGGTGTAACCACTCCCAGTCAGTGACGAGGTGTAAACACTCCCAGTCAGTGACAAGGTGTAATCACTCCCAGTCAGTGATAAGGTGTAACCACTCCCAGTCAGTGACAGGATGTAAACACTTCCAGTCAGTGACAAGGTGTAAACACTTCCAGTCAATGACAGGGTGTAACCACTCCTCGTCAGTGACAGGGTGTAAGCACTTCCATTCAGTGACAAGGTGTAAACCCTTCCAGTCAGTGACAAGGCGTAAACACTCCCAGTCAGTGACAAGGCGTAAACACTCCCAGTCAGTGACAAGGCGTAACCACTCCTAGTCAGTGACAAGGTGTAACCACTCCTCGTCAGTGACAAGGTGTAACCACTCCTCGTCAGTGACAAGGTGTAACCACTCCTAGTCAGTGACAAGGTGTAACCACTCCTAGTCAGTGACAAAGTGTAACCACTCCCAGTCAGTGACAGGGTGTAAACACTTTCAGTCAGTGACAAGGTGTAACCACTCCTCGTCAGTGACAAGGTGTAACCACTCAGTGACAGGGTGTAAACACTTCCAGTCAGTAACAAGGTGTAACCACTAAGCCGGTGGAACATGATCTCGTCACAGCCCGGCCCGTGAGATACCAAACACTTCCTCTCGGGACCAACTCATAATATACAGTTAAAAAGGACGAGCACTGAGACCTCCCAACATATTCATCAAAAACCCGACATTCCGCACTAGTTCCCTACACACCACCAATGTCTAGTATTTGGACTCGCGCTGCTTGGCAACAGCTTGGATGCACTTGGCCATGGTAGGCGACGCCCTGGAGATGCTGTTGGTCATGTAGAAGTCCTCCAGCCGCAACACTCCCGCTGATACCGGCGCCGTCTTCGCCGACCCTCCAGTTATACCCTGGAAGCAGCGTTGAGCACAGTGAGGGCAGTAGAAAGCATTCGGCGGAAGACAGGTGCACTGAGCAGCGGCGGCTCTTCTATGCAGGCACCGCCTAACCACTTTCAAATATTTCCATAGACTTCATATTTGAAAGGAGGAACGATGGACTCTGAGCGAGAAAGCTGTAGCATATTTGCCAGTTTTCAATGACTAGACCAAAAATAGGAATTCGCATAACTAAAGCTCGCTCTCGAAGCCATGAACATCGAGAAAAACGGAGCGAGGCACTTCGCCTAGTTCCTAACACATTTGAGGAATGGTGGAGGTTTTGTATTCAAAGCTTGCAGTTACCTCTTTCAAGCAAAGGTGGCTATTGGCCGATCTGATGGCCCGTGAGGTACATTCGTCCTTGCCTTAGCTGCACTAACAGTGGTGCGGTAATGTTGCTGCAGTACTTCATGGCCTTGCCAACAGCTGATTGCGTTTATTCACCAATTTCTCGTTTTCCGAAAATGTGTCCGGTGATTGATATTCATAGACTTCTCAGACGCAGGGCAGTTGAAGACTCGAGTTCAGATGATTCTCAGAGGGATTTAATTTGGAAAAACTCTTATGGTTTGAAACGTACGCCATGGCTCCTGATCTGGTTGAAGAAATCCCGAAAAACACATGAAGGCAGGCCATTCTGCCCTCATGTCCAGATTTTAAACATAAGGTAATTCTAGGGTTTTGCAAGAAAATCAATGGCGCAGTGCACATGGTTCCGTACAGTTGCTGATATCGGATCTCTTTCTTTTAATTTGAGTGTCATCTCGCTTAGATACGTAGGTTTGTATCTGGCTAAAAATGTGTTTGTGGGATGGTGCACTGGATATGCAGCGCGCTGCCGAAATATGTAGACACATTAATTATGGACTATGGATTAATACAGTAACAAAGATTATGCTTTAGGGGGAATCAGGGGGATGTCCCCCAAACATTTCGTTATTGAACGGATTATTGTAGCCTTTACTTCTACCTATCAACGGGGACTTCGCAAATGTACTGAGGTTGGTTGCAGGTAATTGCCTCGATACCGCTCTCTCTCAGACAACGATTTATTTTTGGTTTCCTCTATCACTCCCCCCCGTTGTCGCGAGTTTTCAGTCCGTCTTCTCATCAAGTAAGAATATGTGGTGACGTGTCTGCTTGTAAGCCCATGGCGCCCAGGCTGTCATAAGGTGCAAGTGTCGCCCCTGGTACTGACTAGAAGGACCACCGCGACAGTGATAAAACGTTGCCTCTCGAGTACGTGCCATGGCCATGGATCATAACCATAAGTGTTACTCCACCATCCTCCAGTAAAAACGGTGGAGGTAAGAATGTCAGGCATAATTTGGCTAAACAGGTATAAAAGCCAATCTGGCTAAAAAACCAAAGAAAGATTGGATAATGGAATATAAAACAAATGTTTTTTTGGAAACTACTCCATTTTTTTAAATCTGGCAGTCTCGCCGCAACATTTTTTCGTCGAGTGCGCTGGAACAGCCCCATAGATTAAGGTGAAGGGATCGCTCCCAGTCGCTGCATCGCGGCACAGAACATCTAAAATTTGTTGGAGGCTTCATAGGAATACACACTAGGCATAATTTCATCGAAAAATTGCCTAAAACGGCAAATTCTAAAGACAGCTCACGCTCACACTATGAAGGAACTACACCTCATCAATGAAACCCAACAACAATGGAAGCCAGGGAGCGATTTCTGTATGCAATTATGAGACTGTTGTTCTAGTCCCAACAGGTACCACCACCACCGCGGCCAGCAGCGTCGGTCACCTTGGCCAGCTCGGCGGCCTGTGCGAAGTAGTTGGCCTCCTCCACGTCGCCGTAGCGGGTCAGGTTGGGGGAGATCTCCGTCATCCTGCGGCGCAGCTCGTGCAGAGAGTCGTAGGGCAGCCTCTCACCCACCACCTGGCACGCAGAGGGGACCACGCAGTCATGGCAAAGGTCACCGGGCCACCGTCTCTTCAGCGCATGGAGCCCCCGGCTCTACACTGGACTGTAAAGTCAGTCACCGAACTAGTACGTCCGGGATTCGGCTGGATAGAAATAGGAAAAACCCATCGTTTTAAGTTGGAGATGCAGACTCTGGATCGATCAAAATCAGGTGGGACACGGGCCACAGGTTCGCCGAGATGTTCGGAAGAGTGCAGTGTTTTGGTTTCCTTCCGACAGACGCAGGCGCCGTTGAATCGGAGACGCCTACCATCTCAGACCCTTCTCGCGCATCTTTTAATCTGTGCATAAGTGTTATTGCTAAAAACTATTTTATTACAAATCATAAGTAATAAAGGGCACACAAAAGCGTATTCATGTTTTCGTGCAGAAACGTGTCTGGATATCAATAATTTTTTTAGAAAGCACATTTAACGGGAGTGTCCCACTTATGACTTTTATAATGGGGTTTGAACTGAGATGTGTTAAACTCAGTTTTGTAGCACGTGTCGAGAAACCACTATTGTTTCACCCACAGTTCTCTGCGACAAATTTCCGCCCCACTTAACGTTCAAATTAGTGTCCTTAGGCCCTAATTCACACCAGGAAGGGATCCCTCTCCGTCTGGTTGCAACAATTTGATTGGTCTAAATCCTAACTGCGTGAGTGCCTGGCACGTCAAGGATAAAGTTAAATATTACATCGCAGTCGTAACGTTGAAATTGCTACGAGTGGCACCCTTGCAGCAAGCCCGGTAATTACACGCGATGCTTATGTCAACCCAAAGTGAGTCACTTTTACATTTAATTGAATTGTGATTCATCGAATTTCACTTTTAAATTAAAAGGAAAAGGCTATGTTTTTCCTCTGAGCGATTAAAGGTGGAAATAAAATATATTTCCAGATTTGTGTTGTACATCAACAGCATTTTTGGAATTTCGACAAAGTGGTCCATTCCCTTTCAGGGTTAAGATGCACCAACCAACCAGCCTTTTTCCGTCCATAACGCTGAACAAGTAGTCTGTAAATGCTGGAACGCATCGAATGGTAGACCAGGACAAAGCTCTTCCAGGTTCCAGGCCAGAAATAATGTTCACCACAGCTTATTTCCCAGACCAACTCCCTGACTCCTGTTCTCAGGTCACAACAACTAGACATGTGTGACAGAGGACTGCCGTTGCCGTTCACTGCGGAGCCGTGGGCGCTGGGGTCAGCACCAACCTCGGAGAGCGCCCGGATGACCTTCCAGTCCTCGCGCGCCAGGCCCGGGGGCGTGACGGCGGTGAGCGTCTGCTGCGCCCGGCCCTCGGTGTTGACGTAGGTGGCCTGTTTCTCGGTGTAGGCGGCTCCCGGCAGCACGATGTCGGCGTCAGCCGCTCCGGCGTCCCCGTGGTGGCCTGCCGACCCCCAAATCAGTCAGTCTGCACACCTCTCATCCTATCCTCTCCAAATATTGTCGATACAACACATCGCAACGACAGAGGAGCACAGAGATTCGATTCACAACTCAGAGAATGCTAGGTCCCGGTACCAACACTGACGTTCGGCAAAAAAAAAACGCTGAAAGAGAAGACCCAACTAGGCAGCACAGCACAGTCAGTTAGCACTCGCAGTCCGAGAGGGGAGAGACGCGCTGCCGTGCAAAGGAGGAAAAGGGCGCCTCTCATAGCCAATTCGTTGGAGAGCTTTCCTTTGCACGGCATTGCGGGTGCTTGGCCCCCCGGCGCCGCAGCTGACACCGCTGCCGCTGCCAGCCGCTCAGCTCAGCCTCACCGATGTAGATGACTGTAGCGTTGTCGGCGAGGTCGCTGCGGTCGAGGACACCCTCGTCGGCACCCATCAGCACCAGCGCGGCGGGTTTGGCGGCACGCGCTGCCGCCGCGCCGGGCCGATAGCCCAGGTCCAGAGCCGCCGTCTGCGCCGCCACCCGCTGTAGCACGTTCAACACCCTCCACTCCTGCCGCCGCCACAGGTACCGGTCACGGGAGTACCACAGCAGCACCCAGCCTTCAACCTCAGCACACGTATAGGACAAAAACAGCTATACGCGAACCATTCTGTTCATGATTAACTTGTTTCGTTTCCGTGTTCATGATTATCTGAATAGGAGTATGAGGGCTTGACTAATAACCCGAAAATATCAAATGACGCTGAAGAGTAGCGATACAGTCTTGACTGCTGAAGCTCCTCAAACCACCAACCAACAATACCGAGAAGTATTACTACCGTGCCAAAGCGCTGTAGGAGACTCCATCAGTGCGTCAGCGTCAACCATGTCGTGGCCTCACCTGCGGGACGTCGGCGCGCGCGCGCAGCTGCTGCGCCAGCTGCTGTGTGAGGGCCAACAGCTGGCCGCCCTCGGGCGCGGCCAGTGCGGCGGCGCCCACCACCAGGATGGGGTTGCGGGCGGCGGCGAGCCGGGAGCTGAAGGCGTGCTTACCGGCCAGCAGCTGCCGCAGCGTGGCCAGAGAGTCGCCCAGGTGCTGCCGCCGGGCACGGCGCGGGTCAGAGCCACGACAGCCACTGCAGCCAGGCGCCGGTGACAAACGGAACGCTGGGTAGCTCAGGGGCGTGGGTGTCCCGAAAATCATTGGGGGTGCCAAAATTTTAAAGAATACCTATAACCATCACGCAAAAACAGATAACATGATTTTATCTTTGTTTTGGCCCTCACAAAGGCCTGCTGAAGCAAATAAAACCAGTTTCCTGAAAATGAAACTGGTCCTGCAAATGATTAACAATTAAACTTAAAGGAATTTTGCACACCAACTCAATGTTTCATCGGGGGAGCCCTGGCACCCCCGAATGAAATATAAATCCACACCCCTATGGTAGCTGCTTGACAGTTGATCGGGCCTAAACTCAGTATTACAGATCGCAACACTTCCAACAATTCTTTGATTTTCCACCGTTTTATGTCTTCCTTTTTCATGGAGTTACACACAAAAATAACAGAAGTAGGCACGGGCGAGGGAAGGGTCGATGCGCTATGTACATAAACAAAAATGAAAGCGTTAACAAATAATTTGGGATAAGAAAATAAAACTTTTACACATCGCTTCTACCGAATTCGTCAGCTCAGAAATTGGACTGTTTACCTTAGATTTCTTGCACATTCGCTTAATGGTTGACAAACTTGAACACGTTTCCGGAAAACTCCCATCACACAAGAGTGAGCTGACTGAATAAATGAGTGCAATGGCCTCTGCCCAAAACACATTACAGAACGAGACGAAGCGTCTGATAAAGATCCAAAAAACAGTGAGTGTTACTATGTTGGAAACGTGCGTGGAAGTAAAGACACAGACTTTTACACACTATATATCAAGAAAATTACCCAAAAAATACAAACATCTACAAAATGATCTCGAACACTACCCAAAAACACAAACAGTTACACAACTTTTGAGACCATATACGAACAGTACACGCTTTGACAAACCGCAAGCAGCCTGACAAGGAGACTGTTGGCATTATAGGTGACAGGCTGCTGTCTGCTCACCTCGGCAGGGTAGTTGAGCTCCAGCTGCGGGCCCACCACCGCCACCTGCAGGTCGTTGTTGATCCACGACTTCCTGATGCGAGAGTTCAACAGCGGCGCCTCGTAGCGGGGGTTTGCTCCCACCAGCAGCACCACGTCAGCCTCCTCCACACCTGAACCCAACAACTATCGCGTCAGCCTCCTCCACATCTGAGCCCAACAACCATCACGTCAGCCTCCTCCACACCTGAACCCCAAAAACTATCGGGTCAGTCCCTCCACACCTGAACCCAACAACTACCACAATGGCCTCCTCCACACCTGGGGCCCCTACAACTACCAGAATGACCTCCACAACTGGACCCCCACAATTACCACAATGACCTCCTCTACACCTGGGCCCCTAAAACTACCACAATGGCCTACTCCACACCTGGGCCCCTACAACTACCACAATGGCCTCCTCCACACCTGGGCCCCAACTACCACAATGACCTCCTCCACACCTGGGCCCCAACCAACAGTTACAATATCGTGAGCTCTGAGAATCGGCCAGTTTCGTGGTTTGCAGCGTATTCACTACAGCGACGTCTGACCTGCGATCTTGGTGTTGAGCAGGTAGTTGGAGCGGAGGTCGGTACCGGAGCCGTCGGTGGGGAAAATCTCCTCGGTGCACAACATCTCAGAACCCAGTCGGTTCACCAGGTCCTTCATCGCGGTCAGAGCCTGGTCACCCAACAAAAACCACTCTTCAGAGGGGGAACACTCCGGTGGTGCCATTACAAAACAATGGCATTCCGTTACTGTCGGTCCCAGTCCGATCAGCGGCTAAGATAGCATAACGTCTCAGGCCACTAGGTATTGAGCGGCATTCTCGTCAGCAAGCAGCTACTTCACAAGCATGTCCAAAACCCAAAGCGAATTTTATCCGGGGCACTGGCGGCGGGGCCTTTAGTTGAAAGATATTGACCAGCTCCTTCTGGCCGCTACACGGCACCCCGTGCCGCCGGACTTCCTGCTCGCCTGACTGGTGGCCAGACGTACCTCGGCATCGCACAGTCCGCCCGCCACCACGGCGGTGTTCTGGCCGGCCGTCCGCAGCGTTTTGGCCGTTGCCACCAGGGCGTCCTCCCACTCCACAGGCTGCAGCTCACCGTCAATCTGGCGAGACGCGACTCAGCTGAGGGGGCGCCACAGCACACAATGCCACTTAAGGACAGCGAGAAGGCAATACCAATTCAAAACGGAGCCGTTCAAGAGTAAACTAAGCCCAATCACTTTAAATAACACCACTAATGTGGGGATTTCGATTTTTACGATGATTTCAAGTTGTCAACCGTTCAAGGATTCAACACGTGCAGGCAAAAACAATGCTTTTCTGTCCTTGAGGATGTGTCGTTTTTGAGCATATCCAGCGATTAAAGGCTTACATTTTATTCGGGAGGGCGTGCATCCTGAATTACAACCATATTCACAAGACATGTGATTCCAAGACACGCGGTGAAACGCGACTGCGCTGTGGCCAGCGAGGGGCTATCAGAGTGGATTACAGCCGGAACTGACCCTGAGCATAGGGGCGACCAGGCGCTGCCGCTTGAGGCCGTCGTAGGAGAAGCGAGCCTTGTCGTCGATCCACTCCTCGTTTATATCCTGCGCAAGTTGAAGGAGAGGGTTAGTGTGGAGCTGAAACACTCCTAAGTCCGGCACCAGACTTATCGCAGGAGATACTTCGGCTTTAAGGCTCCAAGATCAAGAGGCTATTTCGGCCCCGCCTGTTTTTTGTCGGGTATAGGATTATCGGTTTGGGAAATAGTACAACTCTGATACATCACTACCACACCAACAATCCTCACTCATCTTCCGAAATACGGCGTTGGATAAAAAGACGCCCAAAATACTGGTGCACGACTCACTTTGATTTATTACTTTCTGCAATCGCCGTTCGAATTTACTAGGGTCATGTTCGGAACGGAAAACGAGACAGCAGATACTTGCGACCATCGCGTGCTGACGAGTAAGCACTTTACACTCATTCCGCCCCCGACTGTCCAGGGTCACCAAACAACAGAACCATGGCTGAACCAGAAAACAGAACCTGAATCAGACAGCAGAACAATGGCTGAACCAGATAACACAACTATGGCTGAACCAGGCAACAGAACCATGGCTGGACGAGACAACAGAGCCTGAACCGACAACAGAGCTATGGCTGAATCAGACAACAGAACCATGGCTGCCCACGCCCCATCTGAGTGCCCGCCACCTCCTCACCTCGTTCATCCTCGGCAGGATGCGCAGGACCTCGCCGGTGCGGGTGGAGACCACGATGTTACTGCCAACGGCGTCCATCACGTCGATGCTCTCCGTCTTACGGGTCTCCCACGGACGCGCCGTGAAAGCGTACGGCTTGGAGGTGAGTGCGCCCACCGGACATAGATCTATCACATTACCCGACATCTCCGACATCAGCATCTTCTCAACGTAGGTGCCCACCTGTACAAAACAGATGACAATAAGAATATTCGAAGAGGAGCATCCAGCCTGCCGTCGTAGAAAGTAGTGATGACGTGGAGCCATCTACATACAATATATCGGCAGTCGGCCGTTCTGAGGCTTCTGCCTGAATTATCGTCCGGCTATCCACATCGCCGTATTTTCGTCTTCATGATGCGGCATAAAGCTCTGAAGACGGAGTTTGACGCATACCCGAAATCCATCACGCAAGCCAACATTCCTAGAATTGGACCTTATCACATCACCATACAGAAATAATGTTAAGCCGACGTGTTGAACACGTCCATCATTCGCCAACATCGAAAGCCATACGCGGCAGCAGGGCTGACTGCAGGGGACGGACACAGCGGACAGTGACCTGCATGTCGCCGCCGCGTCCGGTGGTGCCCAGGTCGTCCACGCCGGCCACCTCCGAGGCGAACCGAATGCAGCGCGTGCAGTGGATGCAGCGCGTCATAATCGTCTTCACCAGCGGCCCGATGTTCTTGTCCTCCACGGCGCTGCCGGCGCCACACGCGGTTAAAGAGGCCCGAGTGTCGGTTCAGTGTCGCTGCTGCCGGGCCGCAGCTGCCGGCCGGACGGCGGCGGCAGAGTCTATCACCTCTCGCCAGTCTCTTTCGAAAACAGTACAACGCTATTTCTATTCAAATATCAGCTATTTCACACTTAAATGGACATGATGTTCCACACGCTTGTTCGCACATTTCTGATGCTTATAAAACACAAAGTGTACAAGATGTTTGTCAATATTTTACACACCAATACAACCACCATACAGTGCAAGACCCCTGGGCACCCGTTCTGGAATGCCTGTCACCAAGTCCTCTAGTCTACAAGACCGAGCGCCAGTCCATTCTGTACTGAATCGTTCCACCTAGGTGCACGGTTCCGCCTCATCGAGACTCTGCTTCAGCACCCTGCCGAGATTTATGATCGGACTCCAGTATGGGGTGGTCCCCCCGCTAATTCAGCGTGTTCGGGAAGCCCAGGCATGGTTAGTTGGCACCGCTCCTGAGGCCTCTGGGACGCTTCTGCCGGCGCCCCACCCTGCACGAGAATCGCAGCCAACACCCCAGACACTATTTCTCTCCACAATACTGAGCCCGTGCAGGCGAAACGACCAAGAGCAGGAAGCAGGATCTTGTCTAGGATCTCGGTGGTGAAGTACTCCGCGCTGACCGTCTGCTTCTCTGGCCACATCTGGATATCTCATTGTGGATTCAATACGCTTTTTATACCGTGATCTCCATTTTTTTCACCGCCACTTCTGTTAGGACTGCCTCTTTATGATTGGCCCACACAGACGATCGTTATACAGATTCGAGTAGAGAAGGATCTTCGAAACAGAAACGTAACTCCAAATAGCCGGTGCGCAGTCTAGCTTCAGCGGTCACACTCATACAAAACAAAAAGTCGGCGCGGTGCGAGATTCGCTCTCACCGTTTGCCTGTGAAGGCGTTGTCAGTGAATCTGCTTTTGTCGGAGCCAAAGGTCATGCTTTGGTCCTGCAGGTCACACTCGCCTCCCTGCCGACAGGCAAAAACGTCACCAGCAGGCACAGCGGGGACAGGGCCGCCATACCTCCCACCTACCCTGCAGACAGCAGACACAGGCGCCATACATCCCACTTGCTACCCACCGCCCGACAGCTGATGCCCCCATCCAACCAACAGATCATCACACGAAAATGAATCATGATGCTTAGATTCTTAGGTTAACTTTCGGGGATGTTGCAGTCACGCAGGAATATGAAATTTACACCTTTTCACCAGCGGTGGCCACGTTTTTATTTTGCATGTGTAAGGTGTAATTTGCGTGTATTACTTGCATGTGTAATAGGCAAATCGAAGATGTTCGACTACGGAAAGGGCACTTTGATATGGTGCGCCATATGGGCACGATGAGTGCCCCTGAAAGCACCACTGAATGTTTTTTTAGGAAATATTGTGGGGGTGCGGGAGCACAAAAGAAGCACTATTTAACATACAATGCATTTGAAACCAGTTCAAGAGTATACACTGAACCTCAGTTTCAGAGTCAAGTACGTCACCAGTAGTTTCAAGGCATTTCTCTAACCGCTGCCTCCATACAAAGTTCCATCACACTACAGCACCGTTTCGACAGCCTTTTCATCAAACCGTTCCTCCAACAACACTTCGCAGGCTACATAAGACGAAAAAGCCCGAGCGGCAATAATAAAGGTACTTTTTCAAAATCACAGTACACGGCTATGTGGAACAACAATGCGCCACTTGCCTGGTCGCAGATGGGGCAGTCGAGAGGGTGGTTGACGAGGAGGAACTCCATCACTCCCTCCCGGGCCTTCTTCGTCATGTCCGAGTTGGTCTTGATGTTCCATCCCTTCATTACCGGCATGGCGCAGGCCGCCACTGGCTGCAGGGAGGGCCACAGGTGATTCTCACACACCGCCAACTCAACCTCACTGCGAATTCCGGACGCGGAAAGCTATTTGGAACTGTGAACTGAGACTGAGATACAGCAGTGGTCCCGAGGGAGGATGCTGCTTCTGACATAAGCCGATATCACCAGAAGCCACCGCCTCAGCCCCGGGGCCGCCAAATACTTTGCTTTTTCAGTATAAGTTCCCTAATCAGTACACAGTCGGGATTTATGTGACACATCACCAGGTATCCAGCGTATTTTCAGACTTACAAACCATGGACTTTTCATACGAATAAACATAACGCCAGTTGAGTGAAAGTATGGCACGCTACATCATCGGCTAAATGTATCGGCGCACCAGAAGTGATCAATGGAAAGATAATCAAAGCGCCGTTGAGCAGTCAGTTCCTGTTCCAGGTTCCAGCGTTGACACACCTTGGCCGCCTTCTCGACTTCGACGAGGCACATGCGGCAGTTTCCGGCGACGGAGAGCCGATCGTGGTAGCAGAACCGGGGAATCTCCACACCGACCATGGCGGCCGCCTGCGACACAGTCACGCACAGTCAGGCTGGAGCTCTCCAAAGAGATGGCACAGCTTCAAGACGGGACGTTCTTAACCAACACATAGTTTGATCATATTTGGTCAAACATCCCTAAGCCAGATCATGTAACTAGCATACATAAAGCAGTTCCATTAATGCCGATCAGAAAACTACACAAAATCTGTTCTTTGGGTATTGGGATTAACCACAACAAAACTATTCAGCTCTAAGTACATCGCATCCTGAGACATGAAATGATTAGACTTGCAACGTCATTTATAAAATAACGCAACAATATTTACTGCGCAAAGCACACCAACAATTTTCGAGTCGAATCCACATGAACGCAGACACGGAGAGAAGTTAATAGGGGAGAGGTCACAACATCTCCCCGCGCATAGCACGTGCCATCATTTCGGACCCAATATTTTACGATAGAGCATTTGCAGACTTAGCAGGAGAGACCGAATCTGAGCGCTATTTACGCGGTTTGCTTTTAGTCCGAGCGCGTTGTGAGTATTACCTGCAGCACGGTGGTTCCGGGGTCGACCAGCACCGACTGTCCGTCCACGAACACCTCGATCTTCTCGGGTGCCGTGGCCTGGCCGCGTGCGCCGGTGAGCGCCGCCGGCCGCAGCACCGGCCGCAGCAGGAGGCGCGCGATCGCCGGAGAGCGCAGCATGGCGACTGGCTGCCGGACCACACAAACGTCACACTGTCGTCTCCTACCACAGCGACCGCAGTGACACTGCTGCACATCATCATACTGCAGCACAAGCATACACGAAACAGTTTGGGGTTATAGTGGGGTGGAGGAAGGGGGTGATTGATTAATGGTTCGGCGTGCAAAGCTCTGTGGTCATATAGCACCAGTTTGGATTATTGTCATCTAACACCTTTGAGAAACTAGACCCGGAGATATAACCCAGTTTTTCCGGAAGATACTCGTTTGTTAAAAATAAATATTAAAAAGTGTATCGCCCATATGATGGGTTCGACCAAGACCAAATACGGTTGAGAAGTCAATGGCTCTGAGAAAGCACCTCTCGGAGCTTACCTCAAAGTTCAATCATGCTTCAATTGTGGATTCAATCCGGGCCTCGGCCAAGCAAAATACCAGTGCACAGCATTTGCAGGTCACTTTCATAGCACCTACTTATGTTCCAAGTCGACAGGATGATGTGCATTGTAGACACAGAGGTCTAAGGGCCCTGCGCAAGATGAGGGTGCATGGCCACAGTGGTCAGTCCTGAGTCAGTACGGTGCTTTCCTTAGGGTTCGGGGCAGTGCTGCAGGAGAGGAGCTGGAGGTGCTGCAGGAGAGGACCCAGGGGTGCTGCAGGAGAGGAACCAGGGGTGCTGGGGGAGAGGACCCAGGGGTGCTGCAGGAGAGGACCCAGGGGTGCTGGGGGAGAGGAACCAGGGGTGCTGCGGGAGAGGAACCAGGGGTGCTGCGGGAGAGGAACCAGGGGTGCTGCGGGAGAGGAACCAGGGGTGCTGCAGGAGAGGAACCAGGGGTGCTGCGGGAGAGGAACCAGGGGTGCTGCAGGAGAGGAACCAGGGGTGCTGCAGGAGAGGAACCAGGGGTGCTGCAGGAGAGGAACCAGGGGTGCTGCAGGAGAGGACCCAGGGGTGCTGCGGGAGATGAGCCAGGGGTGCTGCAGGAGAGGACCCAGGGGTGCTGCGGGAGAGGAACCAGGGGTGCTGCGGGAGAGGAACCAGGGGTGCTGCAGGAGAGGACCCAGGGTGCTGCGGGAGAGGAACCAGGGGTGCTGCGGGAGAGGACCCAGGGTGTGCGGGAGAGGAACCAGGGGTGCTGCGGGAGAGGAACCAGGGGTGCTGCAGGAGAGGACCCAGGGGTGCTGCGGGAGAGGAACCAGGGGTGCTGCGGAGAGGACCCAGGGTGCTGCGGGAGAGGACCCAGGGGTGCTGCGGAGAGGAACCAGGGTGCTGCGGAGAGGACCCAGGGTGCTGCGGGAGAGGAACCAGGGGTGCTGCGGGAGAGGAACCAGGGGTGCTGCAGGAGAGGAACCAGGGGTGCTGCGGGAGAGGAACCAGGGGTGCTGCAGGAGAGGAACCAGGGGTGCTGCAGGAGAGGAACCAGGGGTGCTGCAGGAGAGGAACCAGGGGTGCTACAGGAGAGGACCCAGGGGTGCTGCGGGAGATGAGCCAGGGGTGCTGCAGGAGAGGACCCAGGGGTGCTGCGGGAGAGGAACCAGGGGTGCTGCGGGAGAGGAACCAGGGGTGCTGCAGGAGAGGACCCAGGGGTGCTGCGGGAGAGGAACCAGGGGTGCTGCGGGAGAGGACCCAGGGGTGCTGCGGGAGAGGAACCAGGGTGCTGCGGGAGAGGAACCAGGGTGCTGCAGGAGAGGACCCAGGGGTGCTGCAGGAGAGGAACCAGGGTGCTGCAGGAGAGGACCCAGGGTGCTGCGGGAGAGGAACCAGGGGTGCTGGGGAGAGGACCCAGGGTGCTGCGGGAGAGGACCCAGGGTGCTGCGGGGAGGAACCAGGGGTGCTGCGGGAGAGGACCCAGGGTGCTGCGGGAGAGGAACCAGGGGTGCTGCGGGAGAGGAACCAGGGGTGCTGCAGGAGAGGAACCAGGGGTGCTGCGGAGAGGAACCAGGGGTGCTGCAGGAGAGGAACCAGGGGTGCTGCGGGAGAGGAACCAGGGGTGCTGCAGGAGAGGAACCAGGGGTGCTGCGGGAGAGGAACCAGGGGTGCTGCGGGAGAGGAACCAGGGGTGCTGCAGGAGAGGACCCAGGGGTGCTGCGGGAGAGGAACCAGGGGTGCTGCAGGAGAGGAACCAGGGGTGCTGCGGGAGAGGAACCAGGGGTGCTGCAGGAGAGGACCCAGGGGTGCTGCAGGAGAGGAACCAGGGGTGCTGCGGGGAGAGGACCCAGGGGTGCTGCAGGAGAGGACCCAGGGGTGCTGCAGGAGAGGAACCAGGGGTGCTGCAGGAGAGGACCCAGGGGTGCTGCGGGAGAGGAACCAGGGGTGCTGCGGGAGAGGACCCAGGGGTGCTGCAGGAGAGGAACCAGGGGTGCTGCGGGAGAGGAACCAGGGGTGCTGCGGGAGAGGACCCAGGGTGCTGCGGGAGAGGAACCAGGGGTGCTGCGGGAGAGGAACCAGGGGTGCTGCGGGAGAGGAACCAGGGGTGCTGCAGGAGAGGAACCAGGGGTGCTGCGGGAGAGGAACCAGGGGTGCTGCAGGAGAGGAACCAGGGGTGCTGCGGGAGAGGAACCAGGGGTGCTGCGGGAGAGGAACCAGGGGTGCTGCGGAGAGGAACCAGGGGTGCTGCAGGAGAGGAACCAGGGGTGCTGCGGGAGAGGAACCAGGGGTGCTGCAGGAGAGGAACCAGGGGTGCTGCGGGAGAGGAACCAGGGGTGCTGCAGGAGAGGACCCAGGGGTGCTGCAGGAGAGGAACCAGGGTGCTGCGGGAGAGGACCCAGGGGTGCTGCAGGAGAGGACCCAGGGTGCTGCAGGAGAGGAACCAGGGGTGCTGCAGGAGAGGACCCAGGGGTGCTGCGGGAGAGGAACCAGGGGTGCTGCGGGAGAGGACCCAGGGGTGCTGCGGGAGAGGACCCAGGGGTGCTGCGGGAGAGGAACCAGGGGTGCTGCGGGAGAGGACCCAGGGGTGCTGCGGGAGAGGAACCAGGGGTGCTGCGGGAGAGGAACCAGGGGTGCTGCAGGAGAGGAACCAGGGGTGCTGCGGAGAGGAACCAGGGTGCTGCAGGAGAGGAACCAGGGGTGCTGCAGGAGAGGAACCAGGGGTGCTGCAGGAGAGGAACCAGGGGTGCTACAGGAGAGGACCCAGGGGTGCTGCGGGAGATGAGCCAGGGGTGCTGCAGGAGAGGACCCAGGGGTGCTGCAGGAGAGGAACCAGGGGTGCTGCGGGAGAGGAACCAGGGGTGCTGCAGGAGAGGACCCAGGGGTGCTGCGGGAGAGGAACCAGGGGTGCTGCGGGAGAGGACCCAGGGGTGCTGCGGGAGAGGAACCAGGGTGCTGCGGGAGAGGAACCAGGGGTGCTGCAGGAGAGGACCCAGGGTGCTGCAGGAGAGGAACCAGGGGTGCTGCAGGAGATGAACCAGGGGTGCTGCGGGAGATGAGCCAGGGGTGCTGCAGGAGAGGAACCAGGGGTGCTGCAGGAGATGAACCAGGGGTGCTGCAGGAGATGAGCCAGGGGTGCTGCAGGAGAGGAACCAGGGGTGCTGCAGGAGAGGAACCAGGGGTGCTGCAGGAGAGGACCCAGGGGTGCTGCGGGAGAGGAACCAGGGGTGCTGCAGGAGATGAGCCAGAGTGCTATCTTCAGCAGCATGTAATAGTACAGGGTACTTTGAGTAAAATCAAGGACTGGACCAGGGCTATGTAATACCATCAACATTTGTCTAAATCAAGCAAATGAGCTGAGATTTAGGGGGCTTCAGAATCCCCTTTGAAGCAAAGACGCATTAGTGGCCCACTGAAACTGGGTTTAAGAGAAGTATAGAAGAACAAGACAAGCTGCTTGAATATTTACTTGTCTTTGGATGCCCATGGCTAAACCAGGCACGAAAGGTGCCGTGCACCGTGCAGCAGAAAGATTGAAGGCCACTTGAGGCATATGTAGTCCAGTCTCAGCGAGGTCTCGTGTGGTGGTCAGGTCTTAGTTTGTGTCAGAGATGAAGCACTTGCTATAGAGCCAGAAAGCATCTAGCCTCAAATTGAGGCTAATCTATATTGAGAAGTCCACTTTCCCAAAATATTTTGCATACAAATGATACATCGTCGGAATCAGCAAGCCACCATATTTCTATTCAGCACAATCCCTTAGCGCAACTCCCACTTAAACCCTGATTTTCAACACCTTCTTAAATTTAACGTCATAATTATGCACCGTCTATCCCTGTATGTAATCAAAACAGTGTTTGGAAAACACCAGAAAAGATGAAACACAGAAGCCAGCTGAACACCTATAGCCAGCAGATGGAAATGATTGGTACACTGTACCAGAGGTATAGCAGCGTTGCAAAAGCGTACAAAATTGTATCAACTTGTTCGCGGATCGGGATGGAATGCACACAAATCACGCAGATACTAGTCCTGAGGAGGCCCAGGCCTTGCCAGCGAAGTCTTCAAAGCTGACGCTGACAAAGGAAATTTTCAGCACTGCAGGCTAGGTAGGGACCAGTCTGCAGAACGTGGCAGGCAAATCGACAAGGCTCTTGGGTCAGCCCAAAGCCTGCCCCAGTTGGGCCAGAAATTTTGTTGCTGGGGCAGACTCCTTCAACGGGGGGGGGGGGTAATTTTGTACTGATACAATTCACTCCATTTTAAGCGAGCCGCTCAGAAATAAAATAAAACCGTGCATCCAACCCGACGATGACAACGTACTCACGACCCTCCACGTACAATAGCAATATAAACTCACATACGGCAGCTATCTTGCATTCATGATGCACAATTTCAAGGATACCTTTATTCAAAGGTATACTTGAGAGTGACTTCTTTTCGCCTTGGTGATATTATTTGCCCCTGCTTTCAAGTTGAATAAATTTCCTGTATCAATTGATAGTATTAAAATATTTCAAAATACAACTTTATCCAAATATAATGATTTTTATCACAGATAAAACATTGTTTCCCTTCTGTGTTCTCACATTTACCTGAAAGCATCACAAAATTTGAAATATTTTTCAGAGAACCAACAAAAGAAAGATCCCTGTATGCCTGTGTGACATCACACCATTGACCGGCATCCACTCTTGGGGGAAGGGGGGCTGGCACGATTTGCCGGTCTGGATTTGGCGAGCAAAACATGGCTGAGGGAGGGAAAAAACTACACACAAGAAATATAATTTCAAGTTCTAAGATTGTTTTATATAACTAAAATTGGGTTTGGATTACAAATTTAGTAAATAATTATAAATTTGGCTTTTGAAAGCTGTCCATTGCCTGATTTTCTTATTTACTTCCAGGAACTTACTCACTCACTGACAGACCCTCTGCAACTCAGCTACAAGAGGACATAAGCAAAGCTACTGAGTGGTCTGACAGATGGCAGCTCCCCTTCAACGAGACCAAGTGCACCATCCTTCATGTGGGTCAAGCCAACCTGCAACTAGACTATTCAATGAGAACCAGAATACTACCACAGCTCCAACACCGAAAAGGACCTCGGAGTATACATCGACAGTGAGCCCGAATTCCGGAAACATGCAGCCACAGCTGCCTCCGAGGGGAACCAAATTCTTGCGGTGATACGCAGATCGTTCAGGAAAATCGATAAGTCATCTCTGCCACTCCTGTTCAAGACGATTGTGAGACCTCACTTGGAGTTCGGGAATCTGACCTGGGGTCCTTTCAACCGGGCTGACCAGAGGAGAATAGAACAAGTTCAGAGGCGTGCTACCCGAATTGTCCAGGAAATCAGAGACAAGCCGTACCTTGAGCGCCTTCAAGACTTAGACCTGCCCTCGCTTTATTACAGACGTAAACGCGGCGACATGATCCGCGTCTACCAGATCTTACACCTCGCACCTCGATCTTGCCCCGGACATCTTCGAGCGTGACGGCAGCTCCCGAACTAGAGGTCACCCACACAAGCTCGTTAAACCCACAGCAACCACAAGGGTTCGACGCAACGCATTTGCGGTCAGAGTCATCAACGACTGGAATTGTCTTCGAGCCAACGTCGTCACCGCACCATCGACCGGAGCCTTCAAGGCCAGGCTGGACTCTCACTGGTCAGACCTTAAATTCACGATTCCAGACACAGACTAAGCCTTGATAAAGTAGTAAGCCTTGGTAAAGAGCTCGTCGGGACCAGACTTCACAGGCTTTCAGTAGCCTCCCTTAGTCTGATAACTGCAAGGTACAAGGTAGGAACATACATAAATTAGGAATTTCCTTAATCTGGTATCTTTAAAACCATCTTTCACTTGATGAAAAATATGACGCTTTTGAGACAAAATAGCTTTTCCAGCACAAGTTAAACTAATGATTGTTGTTTCTTTATTTATGTTTTCTTCTTCCCTCTGTGGCTACCCAGACTGACTACTGCCCCAAGTAGGCACTTGTTCCTGCCCCAAAGAGCCTCCCTCTGCCCAAGCTTGGACAAAAGCTGCCCCAAATCGGTAGGTCTGCCCCAAGGCTGCCCCAATGAGATATCATTGAAATCTGCCACATTCTGCAGACTGGACTAGGGACTGAGCAGGAGGCTCAGTGTGCAGCAGGCCAGCTTGCTAAATCGAGACATGGTTAGGCACAGTTAGATTATGTGGTGCAATATACAGACCCCCAAAGCACAGAATAGCAGCACTTTTCGAAACTTGACATTGAGCTCTCATCACTACATTTTGCTAAAATTTATACTTTTAAAGTATTTTTCTATACTTTTCCGAATGAATTTATAAAAAATGTGGTTCGAACTAGTGAATTTGTTTCTTAAATTTATGACCTTCTGTATACTCCACACCCAAATTTTGCAACTTCCATTTAAAGCTGTCGGTTTGGGAGCGGACGTGCTTAGGTAGTGGTATTCGTTTTTATATGTGAATTAAGCTCGTAAAAGTGTGTGTTAACTTCAATTTCACTTATTTCATAGCTTAACATGAAGGAGCACTGTACAGGAACCACCTTATGTGATTTTAGACAATTTTTGCAGTCGGACGAATTTATGTAGGTCCACTGAATGCACCACCACATCTGTGATTTCATACATTTTTTGCAATCGTACGATTCTCTGAAGGTAGATGTAGATGTAGATGTATATTATTGAGGTCTCCATAAGATATGACTTTTCAGCCCTCAATTACAAGGACACAGCACACATAGGGAGCCAACACTTTCGGAAACCACACAATACTTTACATAACATGACCGTTGTAGATAACAATTTTAAAGAAATGTGCTAGTTCATTTTTAGCCTATCCGTTTTCCTAAATGCCCACCATACATATACTTAGCTCTCTCTCATCCCACTATTCCATGCTTCTACCCCTCTGAAGCGAAAACTATGCTTGGTTTGCTCCGTTCGCACCCTTGGGAGTTCTAGCATATTGCGGTCAGTCCCGCGTGAGCTCCGGCTAGAGATTTCGGAGCGACGCGAAACTGACCGCGACAGTGCACTTCCAGAGTCGTCGGAGAGCAGTCTTTTAATAACTTTTATGTCCCGTTTCTTTAGCAAATCGAGAAACGTCGGCCAGGCCAAGGATTGCAGGGCTGGGGTCACGTGCTCACGCCTGCTCAGTCCCTTTACGATGCGTACGCCAAAATTTTTAACTTTCTAGATGCAATGTATTTGAGTGGCATTGCATCCTCCCCATACAGTGAAACAATACTGTATATGTGAGAACACAAAGGCCTTAACAAGAAGTTTTCTGGTCTCAGGTGGGATTTTGCGGCTTATGCGATATAATCCAATGAGGATGCTGTAACAGCGACGAGTTACTTGCGATACTTGTTTTTCCCAGGTCAAGGCTGAGTCGACATAGACACTGAGGATCTTAGCATATGATGTGGGTTTGATGAGGGTGTTACCGAACTGAATAGTGAGGTTTGGGTCACACCTGTTCTGGTTCGACTTTACAACGAGAAGCTCAGTTTTGCTGGGGTTTACTTTGAGCCGATTCTGAGTAAACCAGTTGTGGGCTAGTCTAAGCGTACTTTCCACACACAGTTTTAGGTGGCAGATGTTTGCCACAGTGTCTGAGTCTAGGAACTGTGCATCATCTGCCTACATGATGAGCTTGCCCAAAGACAAGTGAGATGCAAGGTCATTTGTGTAAATAAAAACAACTTTGGTCCCAGGAGTGAGCCTTGGACCACACCATGTGTCACTGGTAGTGACCCAGCTCTGCCCCTCTGGATCTTTTGAGTCCTATTTGATAGCCAGTCCTTGAACCAGTGCTTGTCTATGCCATACCACCCTAGCTTCTGGAGTAGGCGCGAGTGTTCCACGCTGTCAAACGCACATGATGTGTCAGCTGTTAAGAGGGTAGTGACGTTTCCTTGATCCATGCTGTCGGAGATGAAATTAACAGTTTCTAGCATTGCTGTTTCAGTTGAATGTCCTGATCTGAAACTGTGCTGGTTATCACACAGTATGTGGTTTTTCTTGAGATAGGATGATAGTTGGAGACATACTACCTTCTCGCACAGTTTGCTAACCACACTAAGGATAGAAATTGGCCGGAAGTTCCCGGGATCACTGCGGTCACTTTTTTGTAGAGTGAGATCACTGAGGCCTCCTTCCACTGTGGAGGTACCTCGCCAGTACACAGTGAACAGTTGATGACATTTTGAAGATGTGGACCAACAACTGCAAAAGTTGATCTTAGCATCTGGATCGTAATGCCATCATTCCCACACGCACATGAGCTGCCCATGCGTTTCAGTGCATTCCATAATTCGGGAAGGGTGACAGGTTGCACTCAGAAGGCGTCAGAGCAAACTCTTGGAGGTCTTGGTCTTAGCGCCAACCCTTGAGGCACAGCGGAAAGCGCTGCTGCGACATCCGCGCCAGCTTCAACAAAATGATGGTTTAGTTTGTCTGCCCAATCACGATCACTGAGATGGAGTGGCTCCGTCTTTCGCTCAGGTTTCTTAGATGCCAGGAAGTATTTTCTTATGTCAGTCCATGTTTTTAAGAGTCACTTTGGATAGAGGGTATTATCGTAGTAGGCAGATCACATCTCACGGCTCAAAAGGATCACATCAGAAGGTCCACGGTTCAAAGGGTCTAATGCTCAAAATGTGTAATCTTCAAAAAGTTGAACGTTCAAAAGGTCCAAAGAAGCGTGCTCAGATGCAAGAGTGTGGTGCATGATGCAGCAGAAACATGCTAAGACACCTGATAATAGGAGGCAATGAGGGTTAGGTTAGGTTATGTTAGGTTAGGTAAGGTTAGGTTAGTTTAGGTTAGGTTAGATTAGGTTAGGTCAGGTCAGGTCAGGTCAGTTGTGTATGCCCTTGGTCCCTATTTCCTAGTCTGGGATATAACCCCTCTTTTCAGAATCTGACTGCGCCTCTGGTCTGGGTACCACTTTACACTACTCAAACCCTCCCTCCTTCCATCTGTTTCACCTCTAAGGATTTTATGGCACAATGTGGGGATATTTCTAAAGCATTTCCCAAAGTGATAGCCAGACCAGAGGCACAGTCAGATTCTGGAAAGAGGGGTTATATCCCCAGACTAGGAAATACTGACCAAGGGCATCCACACCTGACCTGACCTGACCTGACCTGACCTGACCTGACCTGACCTGACCTGACCTGACCTGACCTGACCTGACCTGACCTGACCTGACCTGACCTGACCTAACCTAACCTAACCTAACCTAACCTAACCTAACCTAACCTAACCTAACCTAACCTAACCTAACCTAACCTAACCTAACCTAACCTAACCTAACCTAACCTAACCTAACCTAACCTAACCTAACCTAACCTAACCTAACCTAACCTAACCTAACCTAACCTAACCTAACCTAACCTAACCTAACCTAACCTAACCTAACCTAACCTAACCTAACCTAACCTAACCTAACCTAACCTAACCTAACCTAACCTAACTTAACCCTCATTGCCTCCTATTATCAGGTGTCTTAGCACGCCTCTGTGGCATCATGCACCCCACCCAGTCTGCAGAACGTGGCAGGCGACTCGACGAGGCGCTTGGGGCAGCCAAAGCCTGCCCCAATTGGGGCAGAAATTTGGAGGCTGGGGCAGACTCCTCAACGGGGAGGGGGTATTTTTAACGATGTTTTATCTACTCCATTTTAAATGAAACACCCAGAAATGAAATAAAACCGTGCATCCGACCCGAGGATGACAACGCACTCACGACCCTCCACGCACAGCAGCAGCTATCTTGCATTCATGATGCACATTTCAAGAATACTTTTATTCAAAGGTACATTTACAAGCGAAGTCTTTTCCCTAAAGACGTCATTTGCCACTGCTTTCACCCCGTATAATCAATACGTTTAAAAAATATTTCAATTGATAACTAAATTCGATAAAGAATACTTTTTTCCACAGCTAAACCATTTTTCCCTTCCATTTTCTCGCATTTGCATGAAAGCATTACAAAATTTGGAATAATTTCACAAGACCCAAGCGAAGAAAGATTCCCGTACGCTCGTGTGACGTCACATCACTGACGGGCATTTGTTCTTGGGGGGGATTTTCTTTTGAACAGTGGACCATTTGAGCGGTGGATCCTTTGAACAGTGGACCTATTGACAGCCCGGCCTTTGGCGATCAAAACATAGCAGAGGAAATGCAAAAACTATATACAGGGAAATTTTATTTCGAGTTCTGAGATTGTTTTTTGTAACTAGAACTAGGTTTAGATTACAAATGTAGAAATAAAATATAAACTTAGCTTTTAGAAAGGCGCCGTTGCCTGATTTTTATTCACTTCCAGGAACTTTACGTCTATTAAAATTTCCTTTATTTGGTATCTTTTTATCCCTATTTCTCTTGATGACAAATATGATGCTTTTGCGACAATTCAGCTTTTACAGCGCAACTTTAACTAGTGATTGTCGTTTCTTTTCATTATTTTTCTTCTTCCCTTGTTGATTATCCGGACCGACTGCTGCCCCAAGTACTAGTTCCTGCCCCAAGGCCCCCTCTGCCCCAAGATCGACCAAAAGCTGCCCCAAATCGGTATGTCTGCCCCGAGGCTGCCCCAACGAGATCTCGTCGAAATCTGCCACGCTCTGCAGACTGGCACCCCACTCATGCATCTGAGCACGCCTCTTTGAGCTTTTTTAATGTTGCACTTTTTGAAAGTTAGATATTTTGAGCGGTAGACCCTTTGAATCGTGGACCTTCTGATATAATCATTTTGAACCGCGAGATGTGATCTGCCTATTGCGATAATACCTGGATAGAGTTGGCAAAATACTCAGAGCTGGCCTTGAGCAGGGCTTTTTTGACAGCATTTCTGCATTCATGATAGGCTTGCAGGTGCAGCCCAGTTTGAAAAAAATTAGTTGCTGGGCAGCAGACTACCAGTGATTGGTAATATATACCTAAGTTAAAAAATCAAGAACCTCATCCATCTTTTGACCAACATGAGTGAGAAAAGGGAAAGCAACAAAAATTAGTCAATCGGCGACGTTTTATTATGTAAGCAGCCCCGCTGCTTTCGCTTACCGTCCTCACGTTCACTAACGATGGATATCTAGCCAAAAGGGATAATAGATACTAATGATGGTATCCCTCCCCTCTCCACCAACACCACCATGAACCAACATACAACCAAAAACAAACGACCTATGAGGAGGGCCCGTAATTTTTAGTGCACAAAAGAGAAGGAAGAGAAGGAATTTAAATGTCTCATAAAGACCACCTTTGTCATCCAAATACTTTCACTTACCTCTTTTCAAGTTTGTCAATTAAAGATTCATTGAAAGCCTTCTTTTTCTTGAAAAAATTATATTTATAATTATTAAAATGAAATAAAATGTTACTGGTTTAGTTTATTTTGCCCTTTATTTTGTATTTATGTTTTGATGACGTCAGTAAAATTTATGACAATTTGATAGGGAATCAAGTGATCTTTCCAATCAAAAAAGGAAAATTGCTATCACGTTAGTGGTTGCCATGGTTTCTGTGCCCAAGGACTGACTTGATTCGCTTATAGATTTTCAGTGAGTGCACGCGAGGGAAGCTGCTCACCCTGAACAAACTATCCCATTTTTAACCCTCCGGTGGTGCTCAGTATGGTGTGCGGCGATTGTGGGTAGTGGTTGTTTTCAGTTGTTTTCACTGAGGGGGAGGGGTCCGAGGGGGTGTAGGAGAGAGAAAGAGGTGGTGGCCGTATTCCGTTCTGTTGTGTGTGGTCGTCGTTGGTCGGTTGTGGTGGTTGGTTGGGACTACGTTTGTGTTGCGCGGCTTGAACTGAATACCTAGGTATATGGTGAACTGGTGCAAGAATCGCTTGATACCCTTTAGGAGAGCAAAGCCCACATACATAAAAGCCGGGGCTTGTAACTCGTGTTATTCCAAATTAATTGAGTGCCGGGAGCACTCAACCGCTTTCCTTTGGTGTTAGCCTGAGCCGGCTCACCTTAGCCCCGCCGTCTTGACTGAGCTTCGAATGAAAAGTACTTTCAGTTTACCACAATTTGTTTGGTGAAGATGGAGATAGTGTGTGCATTAATAGTTTGACCTGCCATTGATAAGGCATCTCTAAAAGTTAATCGTCAGATTTTACCAATTAACCTACCTTATAGGTAGTGTTCTGTGCATGAGTGCATTTCATTGTCGGTTATTGTAATCAAGAAACATTTGCAACATGGAAGGTGGAGAACTGAACAGTGCCCAAAATGATGATCACAGAAAGGTGAGTTTTGCCATTAAATTCTTCTTGTTCCAGTACCTAGTATAGGGTTTTGTGACAACAATTTAAAGATGAAAGTGATACACTTAAAGGGAATGTGGCACTTTTATAACATGATTTTAACTGAGATAGCCAAGTTGTGAAGCAAGTTTGATAATCCGGTACTCTATATGTCATTTGTCTTGGAACTCTATATTTCCGTAGAAAAAAGCTAAAACCTACCCAAACTGTACCTCTCATGTACCTCTCACCAGGCGGCCATTGTTGTGAGCTGCTGGTGTGACGACGTATGCTGACGTCACGATGAGCATCAGCCAATTGAAGCCCTTGAAGCATTTTGAGTATGGTAGTGGTTGCCAGATCTTTAAACCATCCACAGGCAGATATTTATTTCTTTTCCTAGAGGAGTATTTTAAAAAGCAAAATATTGAGCTTATTGTACATTTTTCAGAGAAATCATGAGTGGTTTCGTTATTTTCAGCTAAAAGTACGCCTAATTACACTAAATTCCCGGATTCGACCAAGGTGTCACATTCCCTTTAAATGATTATATCAATCAGCTGATGCTAATCATGTTTTTTGTTTTGGTATGATATATAAACATCCAAATTTCAGGAAAAAGCCTCAAATTGGCGCACCTACATATAACAGTCCAACTGCAAAAAATGTGTAAAATCACAAAAAAGTGGTTCATACTTAACTGTAGAGTGTTCCTTCATGTTTTAGCTATGAAATAAGACAGAAATCAAAGTATAACACACATTTCCACAACCTTAGTCAAAATGTAAACAATAACTACTGCATCGACACATTCACACATTCAGAACCAATAATTCAAAAGAAAGTTGCATGATGTTAGGGGTGGAAAATATGGGTAGAGATTAATAAAAGAGAAATTCATTAGTTCTAACCACACCTAACCTAATCTAACCTAACCTAACCTAACCTAACCTAACCATGTCTCGATTTAGCGAGCCGGCCTTAGCAGTGCCTTACCTCTGGTACAAAGGTACCAATCGTAAGTCAGCTGATGGCTTCCATAAGCTGACTGATGATCAGCTGCCATTATCTTCATCAATTCTGGTGTTTTGTTTATTTACTGCGATGGACGGTGTGTGATTGCGACGTTCAGGTTAAGTAAGTGTTGCAAATCGGGGTTTAAGTGGGAGTGGCACTACAGGACCTCACTTAATGGAAAGAGGGTGTCTTGGTGATTCGGAAAATGTATCATTTCTATAGAAAATATTTCGGGAAAGTGGATGTCTTATTTAAGGTTAGCCCTCAAATTTTCTGTCTATGTCCATTCAACATCCCAAATGCAGTCTGTCCACCTTGGGCACAACAACCAGCATCAAGTCTATGAGATGGGCGGAAATCAACTGGCCGTGACCATCGAAAGGATCTGGGTGTTTTTGTAGATGACCAACTCAGTACGCAGACATGCTGCCGCAGCTGTTTTAAAAGCCAACCAGATCCTTGGAGCAATTCGAAGGACATTTGTTCATGTGGACCAGCATGTGCTGCCTCTCTTGTACAAAGCCTTAGTGCGACCCCACCTGGGTACGCCAATGTGGTTTGGGACCTGTTTAACAGGCGGACCAGTTTTGGTAGAGAGAGTCCAACGCCGTGCCACAGCTGGTCCCCTCCTTGCGAGACCTGGACTACGAACCGACTTCGTACTTCAAGCTGCCATCGCTTTGGTATAGGCGCAGAGGGGTGACATGATCTTCATCTACAAGATCATGCGGGGTCAGCTCGGAGTGTGTAAGGAAGAATTCTTCCTAGACCCTCCAGTCGGTACACACGTGGACACAGGTTCAAGGTTGGGAAACAGCAAGCAGTATCCAGGGCACGGAGGAACCACTTCGGGGTGCGCACTGTAAGAGATTGGAACGGTCTCCCGGACTGGGTCGTTGAATCCCAGTCCACGAACTGCTTCAAGAACAACATAGATCGTCACTGGGCTGATCTGATGTATTCATTCCCAACTTAGTCTAGAAACATTACCTGTACTGAGCTCGATGAGAACGGGCAAGACAGGCACCTGGCGTGCCTCAGAAAGTCCCGTAACCTAAGGACCTAAGGACCTAAGGATGTCATATTGCATGCACTTGCTGCCCAGTCTGCAGAACGTGGCAGGTGATTCAACGAGGCGCTTGGGGCAGCACAAAGCCTGCCGTAAGTGGGGCAGAAATTTGGTTGCTGGGCCAGACTCCTCCAACGGGGGGGTAATGCTTCACCGATACAATTTTTATCTACTCCATTTGAAACGAAATACCCAGAACTAAAATGGCCCCTCGTTCTCTCGCTCTTGAGCTGTTTCCACTTTCCACGTAGCGGCCGGTGTGAGCGCTGGGCGTTATCAGTGGTGGCTCCGATGACTAGAGGCGCCGCTGGTCAGCCTAGCCACCTGCGATGCGCTCTCCTGCTCTTGCCGGCCGCGTCACCTCGTGGTGGAGGGTGGAATTAGCTTTTTAACTCTCCGGAGTAAATCTGCCCCCCTCAGCCTCTGTCGGTGACAACTTGATGGTTTGTGTGTTGTGGAGTGAATATATGTTTATGGCTTTAAAATAAAACCGTGCATCCGACCCGACGACGACGACATACTTACCACCCTCCACATACCAAAGCAATAGAAACTCATGTACAGCAGCTATCTTGCATTCATGACACACGATTTCAAGGATATATTTATTCAAAGGTATATTTGCGAGCAAAGTCTTTTACCCTAGTGACATCATGTGCTCCTGCTTTCAAGCCGTATCAATCGATATTTTTGAAAATATTTGAATTGACAACTATATTCAAATAAAATAAGTTTTTTCGACAGCTAAATAATTTTTTTAGTTTTTTCTCACATTTGCATGAAAGCATCACAAAATTTGGAATATTTTCACAAGGCCCAAGCGAAGAAAGATCCTGTTACGCCCGTGTGGCGTCACATCACGGACCGGCATTCGTTCTTGGGAGGGGGCTGGCATGATTTACCGGCCTTTGGCGATCAAAACAAATCGGAGGAACTGCAAAAAACTACATACAGGGAAATTTTATTTAGAGTTCTAAGATTTTTACATGTAACTAAAATTAAACTGAATTTTATGTAGTAAAATAACTCTGATTGTTATTTCTTTAATTATTTTTTCTTCTTCCCTCGATGATTATCCGGACTGACTACTGCCCCAAGTACTAGTTACGGCTCCAAGAGCCTCCCTCTGCCCCAAGCTCTACCAAAAGCTACCACAAATCGATAGGTCTGCCCCGAGGCTGCCCCAACGAGATCTTGTCGAAATCTGCCACGTTCTGCAGACTGGCTGGCTGCCTATTGTTTTCATACTCATAGGTGCAGGGTAATGTGTGGGCTTTTCTGGTGGTGCTCATATCAACTCAAATATATCTGTAAAATATCAACAGATATATTTTACACACACACATCATAAAACATGTTGAAAGGATGAGAAACATGGCAACCATATCGCTGGGTCCCCCAGTAGCCGTTCCCGCCATCCATCAATTACCTAAAAAAGGCTGCTTTTGCTTCAAAAAGGATAAAATGAATGTTGTTTAATGGATATTTTTGCTTCAAGTTTAATCTAATTTGTTTTGTTCAATTGTGAAGTAAGGTTTACTGTCTTCAGGCTACTCTCCTTTACCTCTGCACTGTGCAGAAAAAATTATCGTTTTGCTGTTAAGTCCCGCCAGATCTTTTTGGATGCAGAACACTGATATCCAGATTCGAACCCGGTTTCAGTTTCCAAACACTCCATATTGTAATTGCATACAGATTCAGCAGGGGATTGGGACAGGAAAACTGTGGTCAGAGTTCCCAATAAATGATATATCTCAATGATGGGGACAATGACCCATAATTGGATACATTCTTTTAAAAATGGAAACTCATGTGGTAACACTTCCATGCTTTGATAGTGCGCTGTTGCTGTATTTTCTATGGCTCTTAGTAATTTAACACGAAGTCTTCTCCAAAAATTCGTCAGTTCACAACAGTTGTGCCTTTCTTCTTTTATAAGGAGGTTTTATTAACAATCTATGCTCATTTAGCTGAAATTAAGGTCATAGACTATGAATGGTTCTGGAAGTAGAACAATTTTCTGGCTTAGTTCACTGGAAGAAAGCACACTACTCGAAGGTAGAACACTAATCATTGAGGGAATGTGATGCCTAGCAGTGTAGAGTGATATTAAAATGTGCATTGATGGTGGGTATACACCCCTCAGCTTTTTTGGGAGATGGAATAAAAACGATGGTTGTGTAGCGCTACTGTACTTGGCATACCTGTTATATGATTATTTACAACTTTTTCCAAAATTTTAAGGCTAGATCATCTCGGGTCAGGTCACCAGTGCAGGACAAGTGACCTCATCTCCAAAAAAGTTATGGATAGCGTAATTCAGAACAGGGCAAACTTATCTGATTGAAACTCATCACATGATGGGTCCATCGAGTTCTAAAGAATAATATTCGTGTTTTTTATATGGATGACTTAAGGTCAGGTATGAGATATGACCTCTCCATTAGAAATACATGGGAAAATGGTTTCAATTGAATAAATTAGTAATGGATGGTGATGTAGTGTTTATTTTAAAGGGAATGTGGTACCTTCATAACGTGATTTTAACTGAGATAGCCAAGTTGTAAAGCAAGTCGGAAAACCCGGTACTCAATGTATCATGTATCTTGGAACTCGAGATTTCCGTAGAAAAAAGCTAAAGCCTACCTGCAATGTACCCCTCATGTACTCTTAGCAGCAGACCACAGTTGTCAGGGCTGTTGGTGTGACTACATATGCTGACGCCACAGTGAGCATCAGCCAATCGAAGCCCTTGAAGCGTTTTGAGTATGGTAGTGATTTCCAGATCATGACATCATTCACAGGCAAGTATTTATTTCTTTCCCTAGAGGAGTATTTTAGAAGTAAAAATATTGAGCTTATTGTACATTTTTTCCGACAAATGATGAGTGGTTTCATTATTTTTGGCTAAAAGTACCCCTAATTACACTAAACTCCAGGATTCAACCAAGGTGCCACATTCCCTTCGGCATTAGATTCGCCTCATCTTTGCGGTTCTAGTGAAATGCATTTTAACCTAATTTGGCCTTGAATTGACCTCAGGTCAGGTCAAATCCTAGATTTGACCTAATTTGGCCTATTAATGTTATATTATGTCATTCGATTCGGCTTGCTGCGAGTATTCCAATAGTCTATATTTTTTGCTCCATCTTGACGAGATCAGATGTAATGACTGAAAATCTTCATTGGCATGTTATCCCTATAGCGGCATGCCTTGACCTCTAGTGGCCTGAAATGTGACCTGACGACAAAATGGTACAGATGTTTCTATATAAATTTTGGTGGGCTATCTCCAATGACGTCTACCGTTTTTCGCTATCTAGCGTTGTTCTCGGGATCTTGGCGAGCGGGGGACGGGTACCCATACCCATCAAAGCAAAGGTGGCTCAGACCCTGTCAATTTGTGTGTTAAAACTGCCTACTTACCACTTTTCAACATTATTTCAGATGATAATCTGCATAATCCAGAAGTTTTCTTAGGCACTAGCCCTCACTGGTCATGTGCATGGGAGCAGTTATTTTGTGAAAAATAATATTTTAAAGACATTTTCTACAATGATAATTTATTTCCTCCTAGTATGATATGATTCTTTTCTGAAAAACTATGTGCAAAAATCCAGTTATGAAAGATCGCTTCAATGCAATTTCTTTCGTCGGTATTTTTCATGGAGTGAGATCGTGAACTTTGAAAAGTATTAAAGGTAGAGTTCAAAGTTGGATATTTCGATTAAAAGTAGAACACCCCTCCACTCCCCAAATTTCATGTAGAGTGAATTGACCTGGCAGAAGGCTTCCCATGTTATCTTTTGTCGGCTGGGAAGGCTTTCTGAAAAATGGACTTGAGTATTTGGGAATGGGATTGGAATGAAATGGAATACTTGACATTTTTGGGAATGTGCGATTCCACTTTTGAAAGGAGCGTTTGCAGTTATGGGTCATTCTTCCCATTATTGAGAACACAGCTAAATTTGGGAACTCTGACCACGGTTTTCTCCACTACGATGGGTACAAACCAACCAAATCTAATATAGGTGTATGAGTAAAAGGAACAACATTATTTCACTCGGTAAACAATATTTTCGATTCAATGTACGAGCTTCTTTCTTTCATGTATTTAATGTGTATTTTAATTTATTTCAATGCTGAGATCAAGGCGGAATAGCCGAAACGTAGGTATGTTAAATTGTAACTCTTGTTAAAACTAAAACCTAATTCAATAATCCCATAGTAAGCACCTGTTTACCAATCTGTCTCACCTTCCTGTATATATTATGTCACTCATTTAGAGATAAATGCCTAACCTGCCTGAAATTGAGTTTTCAGTGTTGAAAGCTTTGGGTGTGCGGTATGAGCGAGGGAAGATGTGCACTGGGCTGTCTCAGAGGGGTTTGCCCTGTCTGAGGCATGTCCAAGATCCATTATGACAGCTAATCCCGGTAGCCCTGATCTTGTGATGTGCATGGGCCAATTCTTGGGAGTGCCATGATATTGATATTTGATAGACATTCTGTGTTGGTGTACCTTCTAAGATATTTCGGCCTGTCATGCTTGTGGAATATCAGAAGATGTAGGTGAAACGTACACATATATTTACACTACCGCGGTACATAAAGTATATAGAGCCCTAAAACAAGCAAGCACCGGCGTACCAGGAGATACGAGTTAAAACGAAATGGTGCGGGCATAGCCTCGCGCCCGTGACCGCTGACGGTGCCAGCGCCGTCGGATCCAGACACGTACATACATTGATGGTTTTTTGTCTTAACACATGTTATTTTTCAGTCACATTATTGTGTCCGGCACATTGCTGCTACCAGCCAACCCACCAGTCTTAAAAAACGACTGAAACTCGAAACCGGCGCGTAAAAATACTCACATCGCACGCTGATGCCTCTCAAGGCCACAGCCTACCTATTTCACTCCAATTGTGCTGTGATGGGAGTATCAGTGCATTTAAGGAGGCAAAAGAAATGAACAGCTGGTTCGGAGGAAACTTTTCCAAATGCGCCAACATAACAATGTTTTTAAGACAGGTCAACATTGTTTGCACCAACAGCATTGCTGTCATTCCATGATCGAAGCTTGCTTTTCAGGGATTGATTCCTTAAAATTTGGCTTTTCTATTGAAAGACAACCAACGCGAATGGCCAGTGAAATGTGGTCGCGCATCAAATACACGGGAGTCAACGGACCCCGAAGCCACCCACTGGGCCCGTGCTGTTAATGCACCAGCTGTAATCACATCAGCATAATTTTCATTCTTCAGCCCTCAATTTAAACCCCAATCAACGACAGGTTTGGTAGTTCTTGCTTTCGAAATGTTTCAGCAGACGAGAATGGTCTAGGCCCGCTTTATGGACCGGTTGAACGGCATTCAATAGGTGAGGCATTCCTAGACATTTTAACAGCCCAGTTACATCCTCATAGCTAGAATGTTTTCCAAATTTTGTATCCAGGGTTATTGGCATCCTTGAACCAGCTTGTGACATTTTCAGCCATCTATGAGATAAGCAGTGAAGAAACGCGTTCTTGGTGAATCCACATCTGTGTGCGCTACCTTGTTTGATTGCAATTCTTGTTAAGATTACAGGAGGCTTATGCATAAACTATGCGTCTTCTAATGGAGTAAGCCCGGCCACAAAATATCTGCTAGTGTTTAGAAAACCGACGTACCGAAAACAATATTGCTTTGCCCAGCAATAATTTGATAGGGTTTGTTATTTTGTGCAGTTCATTTCATGACGGAAAGTTTGCTTATGTCAAAAGTTTTTTTCCCGCTATTAACTTGATGCATAAAACCATGGTTGTTTCATTAAAAGTATGTTTACAGTACTTCATTGGTTGATACCAGCAGCCGATGTGTGGCAGTGTCCTTCCCTGCCCCTCTGCGCCGACCATGTCTGCATAGACAGGATTTGGAGCTCAACTGACGGGCCGGGCCACGCTGTGCTGGCGATTTTACGGACTTCCTTCATTCTAGACCTCTTTAACTTACCCTTGTAATAAGAAAGCCATGCTTTTTACGAGTGGATTCAGATGATGCTCTTCAAAATTAACATATTTTTGGAGCCGTGTGCGAGAACGAACAAGCTACAGAATGAGTAAGAATTTGTATGGCACTAAAACTGTATGTTTTTGGGAAAAGGTATCCCTTTGATACTTGTTGAGCTGTATTTTTCACGGCTGTCTCTAAAAAATGATGCAAAATTTTGTGCATTTGTCTCGCAAGTTTTTAGAACAAAAAATGGGATAAAAATGTCACTGCGTGTAGCATCATCAACATTGAATTTGTTGGGCTCGTCGACACCCAGGTCATTTTTGTGGATGGCTCTAATTTCACAACTGCTGATGAGAGAGGACCAATTGTCACCGGCAGCTTCAGGGATGCAGATAGCCTAGACACAATATTTCGCCAAAACACTTGATATGAGGATGTGAATTCGACCACTGAGCACGTCGATTTGTCGCGGAATGCCCCTGGAACAGCAATAGGTGGGAATTTCCCTTCTTCCAGCTTTTAGCTTTGTGGTTCGGTTGCGCGGCACATTCAGCCACGATGATGACTGGAGTTTTAGGGCACGTTAGCTGCCAGGCCTTTACAGTAGGTACCCTTTCAATCCGTACCGCCGTGTCAACCTCATCACAGCCTTGTGGATAGCTGATTCTGGCATGACTGACACGCACCCCCAGTATGACAGAACGAATAACAATATTTGTTTTAAGTAATATTTAATGGTCACTTACATCTCCATCGGACACTGTGTTCCAATAACACTATTTTTCTACACAACTTCATTGCGAGCAGGCTCGCAAGACGGTACAGTGTTTATGTTTTACATATTTGATGATTATCGGATTTTCTAGCTGTATGTATGCACACCTTGAAGTGAACCCACTCACTGGAAATGTCAACCTCGGGTTTGAACGACGTCGAACGACGACATTCTTCCCGTCCGCTTCCAGCCCATCCCCCACATGTCCACGCACTGTGGAGGCAGCGCGGTGACGGGCCGCGCCGGTCCGGCAGGGCATCTGGTACGTGGTGGGCAGTGTACCGCTGCTGACCGAGGTGCTGATGCTGGTGCTGGACAGACTGCACCGCTGCTCGCTGGCGCTTATCGTGCTGCTGGACGTGCTGGTGGTAGTGGCCGCCTTCGTCTGTGCCGAACTACTGGGTAAGTCGGAAATGAACGGTGGTCGGTATTGGTTACTAGTGACTCCTTTCCCATTTCTTTTTAGTGAACGTCATCGGACTAGTGCTAAAGTTTATCTTTTTAGGTAGTACCGGCGCCTACCTACTGGTTCCGCCACCACTGCTTGGACCTCCTAAATACCTACGTGCTAAATGGGTCTTTGGTACTCGCGACTATAAATGGGTAAAGTTGTCTTCAATGATTTGTTGGAAACGTGAAATATGTTTTGATATATCAAGAAAAGTAGTACAAATTGATTAGTGTGACTTGTGTCCCAAGCGTAGTTTTTCTTTTTTTGTTAAAAACGTTTCACTTTTATTGCTATTTATTTTTGGTGCAAATCAATGACGTTCGAGTTGGCACGAGCATTACCAGATTTTGACGACACGCGATGCGCGGGCTTTTTACCTTTAGGCGATGCAAATATAATAATACGTAATATTAGGACTCTTAGCCGTTTTTCATCAAAAAAATTATGCCGAATTTATTATTTTCAACACCTAATGTCCTTAAAACCGTAATAGTCTAGCCTCGACTGTGGCACCTTGGTAGTCGGCGGTGTCCCGGTGGGAGGGTCGGGCTGGTTTTACGGTCGGTGTTGGGAGGGTCGGGGTGGTTTTACGGTTGGTGGTGGAAGGGTCGTGGCGGTGTTGTGGTCCGTGGTGGGAAGGTCGGATGGTGTTATGGTCCGTGGTGGGAGGGTCGGGGCAGTGTTATGGTCCGTGGTGGGAGGGTCGGGGCAGTGTTATGGTCCGTGGTGGGAGGGTCGGGGCAGTGTTGTGGTCCGTGGTGGGAGGGTCGGGTGGTGTTACGGTCGGTGGTGAGAGGGTCGGGTTGGTTTTACGGTCGGTGGTGGGGCGGTTTGGGGTGATTTTACGGTCGGTGGTGGGGCGGTTGGGGTGATTTTACGGTCGGTGGTGGGAGGGTCGGGGTAGTGTTATGGTCCGTGGTGGGAGGTTCGGGTTGGTTTTACGGTTGGCGGGAGGCCGGTATGATGTTCGTGAGGTGATGCTGCCTGCCTGCCGGTATGATGTCAGTGAAGTGGTGTTGTCTGTCGTGCCGTCAGTGCCGCGGGAGGCCGGTATGATGTCAGTGACGTGTTGTTCCCTGCCGTGTCGACAGTGCCCCGGGAGGCCGGTATGATGTTAGTGACGTGGCGTTGTCTGCCGTGCCGCGGGAGGCCGATATGATGTCAGTGACGTGTTGTTGCCTGCACTGCCGCGGGAGGCCGGTATGATGTTAGTGACGTGGTGTTCCCTGCCGTGTCGACACTACCCCGGGAGGCCGGTATGATGTCAGTGACGTGGTGCTGTTTCCCTGCCCCGGGAGGCCGGTATGATGTCAGTGACGTGGTGTTTATTGCCGTGTCGACAATGCCCCGGGAGGCCGGTATGATGTTAGTGACGTTGTGTTGCCTGCCGTGTCGACAGTGCCCCGGGAGGCCGGTATGATGTCAGTGACGTGGTGTTTATTGCCGTGTCGACAATGCCCCGGGAGGCCGGTATGATGTTAGTGACGTTGTGTTGCCTGCCGTGTCGACAATGCCCCGGGAGGCCGGTATGATGTTAGTGACGTGGTGTTCCCTGCCGTGTCGGAGTGCCCCGGGAGGCCGGTATGATGTTAGTGACGTGGTGTTCCCTGCCGTGTCGACAGTGCCCCGGGAGGCCGGTATGATGTTAGTGACGTGGTGTTTAATGCCGTGTCGAAGTGCCCCGGGAGGCTGGTATGATGTTAGGGACGTGGTGTTTATTGCCGTGTCGAGAGTGCCCCGGGAGGCCGGTATGATGTTAGTGACGTGGTGTTCCCTGCCGTGTCGACAGTGCCCCGGGAGGCCGGTATGATGTTAGTGACGTGGTGTTTAATGCCGTGTCGAGAGTGCCCCGGGAGGCCGGTATGATGTTAGGGACGTGGTGTTTATTGCCTGTCGACAGTGCCCCGGGAGGCCGGTATGATGTTAGTGACGTGGTGTTTATTGCCGTGTCGACAGTGCCCCGGGAGGCCGGTATGATGTTAGTGACGTGGTGTTTATTGCCGTGTCGACAGTGCCCCGGGAGGCTGGTATGATGTTAGTGACGTGGTGTTTATTGCCGTGTCGACAGTGCCCCGGGAGGCCGGTATGATGTTAGTGACGTGGTGTTTATTGCCGTGTCGACAGTGCCCCGGGAGGCCGGTATGATGTCAGTGACGTGGTGTTTATTGCCGTGTCGACAGTGCCCCGGGAGGCCGGTATGATGTTAGTGACGTGGTGTTTATTGCCGTGTCGACAGTGCCCCGGGAGGCTGGTATGATGTTAGTGACGTGGTGTTTATTGCCGTGTCGAGAGTGCCCCGGGAGGCCGGTATGATGTTAGTGACGTGGTGTTCCCTGCCGTGTCGACAGTGCCCCGGGAGGCCGGTATGATGTTAGTGACGTGGTGTTTAATGCCGTGTCGACAGTGCCCCGGGAGGCCGGTATGATGTTAGTGACGTGGTGTTTATTGCCGTGTCGAGAGTGCCCCGGGAGGCCGGTATGATGTTAGTGACGTGGTGTTCCCTGCCGTGTCGACAGTGCCCCGGGAGGCCGGTATGATGTTAGTGACGTGGTGTTTATTGCCGTGTCGACAGTGCCCCGGGAGGCCGGTATGATGTTAGTGACGTGGTGTTTATTGCCGTGTCGACAGTGCCCCGGGAGGCCGGTATGATGTTAGTGACGTGGTGTTTATTGCCGTGTCGAGAGTGCCCCGGGAGGCTGGTATGATGTTAGTGACGTTGTGTTTATTGCCGTGTCGACAGTGCCCCGGGAGGCTGGTATGGTGGTCGGAACTCGCCACTGCGTCGAGTTCATCCAGGTTCCTGGCGCACCAACGACACCTGGTTTCAACGACGAGGGCAACGACACGTGGTTTCAGGTAAGTGGTTGTCCTGCGGGGGCAGTCATTGTTGCTCTGGTGGCTACATGTACCCAAATGACTGCTCAGCTAAAAGCTTTTCCCTCGTACGGTACTCACTCTTCATACTATTGAACATCACTACACGCTCCGAAACCCGGGTTAAATGGAATGTGGCACATTCATAATGATATTTGAACTGAGATGGCCCTGTGATAGAGCATACCGAGAAACCACTTGGTTGATGTTTCGTTTGTACCAGAATTTACCGTCGACCCCTCCTCCCCGGTTGGTGACGTTTATGAAGTGACCTTGGGAAAGTGACGATTTGCTCAAACTTCGCTGCGCGGACAAATTGTTTTTGCCTGGAGTTCATTAAGACCTACGTGCTAAATATGCCTTTGGTAATGACGATTATAAAGGCGTATGACTTGCTTTATCTACTAGTTTCAACAGTGCAGTATATTTTGATATGTCGAGAAAAATTGCGGGAATTTATCAATGCCGTTTTTGGTCCCAACTAAATGCTAATTTAGCTAGAACCCCTTCATTTGTGCTCATATTCACTCATGGTCTAAAAGAACGAGTTTATCGTGGCATGAAACATTACGAGTTTGTCTGCTTATTTGGAGATTCCATGTCTCAAACACAGGGAAATTGAATAAAGCTCGATATTAGCGTCAGCCATTTTGAATAGAAATAGGGCCGAATCCATTATTTTCAATAAGATTGTCCTTAAAGCCACTTCAGCTTGGAATTGCATCAAAGTGCCTCATTCCCTAAGAGAGAAACGGACGCACGTGCCAGACACTCCCCTATGGACACAACCCGTGATTCGGCCTTTGAAAGCCACCTGTGCGCACGCGGGAGATGTTATGGGCGAGGTCTAGACTAGAGCACCCTGTGTGGAATGCGGCGGTGTTGCGTCGGGGAGACGCGTTCAACTTCCACGCCGCTGAGCCGGGCTCGAATTCCGATTCAGTAGGTAGTTTACGTAGATATTCGTGACCCCCCATAATTTCCTCCCAAAAGAGTGAGAGGTCGTAACGGCAGGTAACCTCAGCAGTCGGTGTGTCATACAACCCCATGAAGTGGTACCACCCCGGGTGTAGTTGGTGTGGGTGTTTGTGTGAGTTGGCCGCTGGCGCTGGAGCTGCACGTTGATTGCGCGTGTAGCCGACACCGAATTTGTCACTACCGCCGCCTCTCTTCACCTGACGGTGCACGGTAACGGTAGTGCCGCTTTCACAAATGATCGGCCGCCCCATTCCACTCAATTAGTCCAACATACATGCTGGTTTATAATCGAGCTAACTACCTAAGGAGCTAAGTCTGCTTTGAAACAGCACGCTACCGGGGCTCTCTGGGCGATTTTAGGCATCTGTATGAAATCCATGACTATTGCGTGAATTCCGTGTCATTCTGTTGTGAGCGTTTAGTTTATTATGCCCAGACACAGTTTGCTTTTTTAGGATTCATTTTTTGGTGATATCATTTTATGTCATGTACTTCAAAGTACACAAACGAATATGTCCAGCGCCGTGAGCTTTTCATTTGCTTGTCATGTTCTCCAATGATAGGGAAGTTGTAAAGCGTGTTTTGTGTCATAATCGCGTGTCCTGTTGTTTCATACTGAAAGTGTCCGGCAGTCTTGGAAGGTGGATCGCGAGGACTTTGTGTGCACGCGCGTGGAACCCAACGCCGGAGAATCGTCCAACCGGGACTTTTTCCGCAGCCTCTTCATCGGCGGAAAACTGCACGAGTCCTTCCAGGTATGGACAACCCCGTGTTTATCTTTATATTGCTTCAACTAACATGAGCACAAACGTATACACCCACGCACAGCTCGTCAGTTCATAAATGTGAAACTCTCAGCACCTGCAGTTCCGTGTCGCGGGATATATGAGTAGGTCTCAATCATTCTTTTCACCTTTCAGATTTTGTTTTCCAATTTTCTTGGCCTGGAATTACGCTTCTCTTGGACACCGTCAGGACCAAGAGGAAGCGTTGCCCACCCTTAGTGAATGTATTGATCTGTGAGCCCCCTCTGAATGTTTGTTGCAAACTCGGCCGAGACAGATCGATGAGGCCGGTCCACCAGATCAATGTTCCCGGATGGTCTGAGACGTCAGGGGCCGGCTCGAACCCCACCGCTTCCGTGTCGTCTAGCAGCGATTGAAGTTATTCCTTTCTAGTTTGCCACACAATTCCTCTGACATGTGTATTTAGGAGCGCCCGGCCGATGCCACTGTTGTGCTTTCTCTCCCGATGTCCTGACGCGCGGCCGTTTTTCAGATGCCCGTGCGCCGCAACAGGACCCTGATGCGCTTCAACCGGGGCCAGCGCTTCCTGAAGGGCTACATCACCATCGTGCTGCCGATGCCGGACGAGGACAGTGAGTACTCGACTGCCCGATCTGCTCGTGAAACGCTGCTGCAGATAGCTGTCCTCGCGTGTCTCTCTAGCAGTGCTTTGGCTAGCGTTGGATGATTGGAATTGTGTGTTGAAGGAACTTGTCGCTGCAGCGTTGCCGAGATTCAGCCGCCTCGGTGAAACAGTAGGTTTGCATCCCAGCCGCTGTCACAGTCGCTGTTGGGTTTGCATCCCAGCCGCTGTCACAGTCGCTGTTGGGTTTGCATCACAGCCGCTGTCACAGTCGCTGTTGGGTTTGCATCACTGCCGCTGTCACAGTCGCTGTTGGGTTTGCATCACTGCCGCTGTCACAGTCGCTGTTGGGTTTGCATCACTGCCGCTGTCACAGTCGCTGTTGGGTTTGCATCACAGCGCTGTAACAGTCGCTGTTGGGTTTGCATCACAGCTGCTGTCACAGTCGCTGTTGGGTTTGCATCACAGCTGCTGTCACAGTCGCTGTTGGGTTTGCATCACAGCCGCTGTTAATGCGCTTCTGTTGGTGAGCATGCAATTTGGACATCATTGCTGGGGGCAGGGCTGTAACCATTTGAAGACTCTGTCTGGACTATATAAGAGTGAGTGGCATCTTCAGCATCGAAGTGGGTGGCACCTATTTTGTGCGCCTCGTATAAAACTTTAGGTTTGAATATTTTTTCTCGGAAGATTATCTCTTTTACTTCTAAAATATATACATTAAGGTCGGTGGAAGATATGATGCGTTATGGCGCATATTTCAGGGACAGAATCATCTTGGCTAGTTGGTGATTTGGGGGAAGTCAGACTTATCCAGCCCCCACAGGTGGTGGGAACAATTTGAGCTATCAGTTGGGGTAGAGGCGAAACCAATGCTTACCAGCTCTACACATCGTATACACATTATAAGGAGGAACCAGGTATTAGCCAGCACGAAAAGAGAGGAGCGGACCTGCGCTGACGTGGGGACGACATCTGAATTTAGCTCGCCATCAGTCGGATGGGATTTCAAGCCGGCTGGTGCTAAGATGTGTGAGCGTCCGAAGAAGCCTGCCAGCCCTACACACCTTAATGGGGATGGGGTCTGGGATTAGTTAAGCCCACAATAAAGGCAGCACTTGAAGCTGATCTTGAGTTAAAGGGAATGAAGTAAGTTTTGAAGTTCTGCGGCGAGGAGCATGATGATGAGTTGCTAAGATGTTCCCTGGCCTCTCCCCTCAAATCCGGAAATGTAAAATACACTGAAGATTATATATTCGGGCACAGCCCTTCATCAGAATCGTGGAGTAAATATCAATAATTCTCAGTCCTAGTATAGCCAGACCTCGATTCGAGGTCTGGCTATACTAGGACTGAGAATTATTGATATTTACTCCACGATTCTGATGAAGGGCTGTGCCCGAATATATAATCTTCAGTGTTTTTTACATTTCCGGATTTGAGGGGAGAGGCCAGGGAACATCTTAGGAATGAAGTAAGGCTGAAAACCAGAAAGCCACACTTTCTTTCCACCTAAAATGCCTCCGAACAAAATATAACTTTTTTTGCAACCAATGACTATCAAAACACCAGTTTTCGGCGTATGCAAAATGAAAACCGTGATGGCAGGTACAACAAAGACTCGCTTTGACTTGAGGCTAAATACTGCGCACCATCGGCATATTCAATCTTAATGTTGTGCTCTAAGTTCAAAACCAAGGCGAGATATGGTACGGAAGCTGATTTCGGTATCATTGAGCCGAAATATCCCCTTTATCTCTACAGATTTTACCAACTAATTTGAAGCTGGTAAATTAACTACAGCAAACATACAGTAAGGACAACTCACATACTCACTAGCATGGTATTTTCAATGAGTGGGACGGGTTAAGGGTTATGACCAATCAAAGTGTTGCAGCCAGACAAGGGCGGACGCAGACCCGAGTTTATTGGTGGGGGGGGGCAAACTCTTGTCTGCCTCTCTTCCTGGGGGGGAGGGGGTGGGAGCGAAGATTTTTTTGCTCTACAGACCTAGTGTAAACACCTTTTTCAGTGCTCGACAGACCTAGTATAAGCTACCTCTCCAAGTTCATGATCGCTCTCCGGGGGGGGATCGAAGATTGTTTGCTCTACAGACCTAGTGTAAACACCTTTTTCAGTGCTCGACAGACCTAGTATAAGCTACCTCTCCAAGTTCATGATCGCTCTCCGGGGGGGGGGGGGGAGCGAAGATTGTTTGCTCTACAGACCTAGTGTAAACACCTTTTTTCAAAAATTTCTTCGGCGTTTGGGGGGCGGCCAAAAGATAGTTTGGCCCCCTCCAGCGCTTGGGGGAGGCCATGGCCGGAATGCCCGCCCCTGCGTCCGCCAATGCAGCCAGATGGGAAGGAGTTCCTTCATGTTATGCATTAGGGCCTTAGTGCCCTTCAATCTGAAGTATACATTGCGCGGAAATTCAACATAGGGAGCTTTGAATGAGATAAAAATGTAGTAGTGGTTTCTCGACACGGTCTTCCAAACTGTTACCTTAGTTCAAAACCCATTATACAAGTGACGCATTCCCTGTAACTGGGGGGAGGGGGGGCGGCAGGACTCGTGTTTGATGCTGGCAAGCGTTCAAATATGCAAGCATCTGAAAGTGGCCGGTACATTTGGTCCCAGGCATAGCTCGGGGGGGTGACCAACTTTTGGGGGCAGGGACAGCAGCTGAAAATGGATTGATAATGCAGAGCCCCTGGATAAGGTGATCTGATCCCTCAAACCCCTCCCAACTGCGTGACAGTTGGTGCGTCGTTAAACCCCATCAATTATTGTATGAGACGGATAATTGGCAGCTCGGAGAGGGACCTCAAATAGGTAAAGGTGGTCAGCACTGCAGGTAGTGGAGGCCTTCGTTTTGCCTCGGTCAACTATTAGTCACAGCTCGCAGGAGGCGGCACGCGGAATAGTGTCCGTAGTACTCCGTCTGGATGGCGGAGCCTGGGCCGTATTCCTCTGTCATGCTTGAAAGACACCCGTATTTAGGCGCGATTTGGTGTCTTAGATCAGGACTTCCAAGAACGTACTCGGTCACATTTCACGAACAGTTCGAGACAAGAAAAAGGCTATTGCCGCGTCAGTGTCACACTGTTGGCCGCCGTTGCAGTGCCAGTGCCGCCCTGCTGCTGCGCCCGGCCGTCCCGTAGTACCGGCGAAGGCGGCCGGATTATGCCGCTGCAGCGGCGCGGTGCCTGCTTTGTGGCGGTCAGCCGGCCGCCACAACTGTCTGCCATATTGGGAGGCGGCCAGATCGCCGCAGCTTCAACACCGTTCCACCCCCTGCTAAAACTAGCGGCAAAAACGTGAGGCGAGCCCGTCTGACCCTGACCCCTTCGCCGGGCCGGCACTGCCTCCGCTGCTCCCCTGCTCCGGGGATCCACTCTGCGCCGGCACTGTCGGTCGCGTGACAAACGCCGCCGCTGACCGGCTAAATGGAAATGGCACGCACAAGGTCAGAACGGCTCAGAGGCTGGACGCAGCGCTCGGGCCCAGCCTTCCGGACGGACGGGCGCCGCCGGTGCAGCACGGACACCTGAATGAGATGCGAACGGGGCAGACTGGCCGGGGCGGTGAATCATCGCTGGCGCTGGCGCAGAGGCTTCCGTGGCACGGATACCACACGCCGCGCCCTCATGCCAGGCAACATCAGGCACATGAGTTGTCGAGAGGCCGGATTGAACGTGATGAACCCTTGCCGTAGGTGTTCACCAGTTAGGAAGACTCCGCCTGTGAGGCGTGCTCGTGCTATGAGATGGGCTGGCGGCGGTGTGTGACGGCGCCTGTGAGGCGTGCTCGTGCTATGAGGTGGGCTGGCGGCGGTGTGTGATGAGGCCTGTGACGCGTGTTCGTGCTAGGAGATGGGCTGGCGGCGGTGTGTGATGAGGCCTGTGACGCGTGTTCGTGCTATGAGATGGGCTGGCGGCGGTGCGGCGGCGGTGAGATGGGCTGGCGGCGGCGGAGGGGTATGACGGGGCCTGTGAGGCGTGCTCGGGCTATGAGATGGGCTGGCGGAGGGGTATGACGGGGCCTGTGAGGCGTGCTCGTGCTAGGAGATGGGCTGGCGGAGGGGTATGACGGGGCCTGTGAGGCGTGCTCGGGCTATGAGATGGGCTGGCGGAGGGGTATGACGGGGCCTGTGAGGCGTGCTCGTGCTAGGAGATGGGCTGGCGGAGGGGGTATGACGGGGCCTGTGAGGCGTGCTCGGGCTATGAGATGGGCTGGCGGAGGGGTATGGCGGGGCCTGTGAGGCGTGCTCGTGCTAGGAGATGGGCTGGCGGCGGTGTGTGACGGCGCCTGTGAGGCGTGCTCGTGCTATGAGGTGGGCTGGCGGCGGTGTGTGATGAGGCCTGTGACGCGTGTTCGTGCTATGAGATGGGCTGGCGGCGGTGCGGCGGCGGTGAGATGGGCTGGCGGCGGCGGAGGGGTATGACGGGGCCTGTGAGGCGTGCTCGGGCTATGAGATGGGCTGGCGGAGGGGTATGACGGGGCCTGTGAGGCGTGCTCGTGCTAGGAGATGGGCTGGCGGAGGGGTATGACGGGGCCTGTGAGGCGTGCTCGGGCTATGAGATGGGCTGGCGGAGGGGTATGACGGGGCCTGTGAGGCGTGCTCGTGCTAGGAGATGGGCTGGCGGCGGTGTATGGCGGGGCCTGTGAGGCGTGCTCGGGCTATGAGATGGGCTGGCGGAGGGGTATGACGGGGCCTGTGAGGCGTGCTCGTGCTATGAGATGGGCTGGCGGCGGTGTGTGACGGGGCCTGTGAGGCGTGCTCGTGCTATGAGATGGGCTGGCGGCGGTGTATGACGGGGCCTGTGAGGCGTGCTCGTGCTAGGAGATGGGCTGGCGGAGGGGTATGACGGGGCCTGTGAGGCGTGCTCGTGCTAGGAGATGGGCTGGCGGCGGTGTATGGCGGGGCCTGTGAGGCGTGCTCGTGCTATGAGATGGGCTGGCGGAGGGGTATGACGGGGCCTGTGAGGCGTGCTCGTGCTATGAGATGGGCTGGCGGAGGGGTATGACGGGGCCTGTGAGGCGTGCTCGTGCTAGGAGATGGGCTGGCGGCGGTGTATGGCGGGGCCTGTGAGGCGTGCTCGGGCTATGAGATGGGCTGGCGGAGGGGTATGACGGGGCCTGTGAGGCGTGCTCGTGCTAGGAGATGGGCTGGCGGCGGTGTGTGACGGGGCCTGTGAGGCGTGCTCGTGCTATGAGGTGGGCTGGCGGCGGTGTGTGATGAGGCCTGTGACGCGTGTTCGTGCTATGAGATGGGCTGGCGGCGGTGCGGCCGGCGGTGAGATGGGCTGGCGGAGGGGTATGACGGGGCCTGTGAGGCGTGCTCGTGCTAGGAGATGGGCTGGCGGCGGTGTGTGACGGGGCCTGTGAGGCGTGCTCGTGCTAGGAGATGGGCTGGCGGCGGTGTATGGCGGGGCCTGTGAGGCGTGCTCGGGCTATGAGATGGGCTGGCGGAGGGGTATGACGGGGCCTGTGAGGCGTGCTCGTGCTAGGAGATGGGCTGGCGGCGGTGTGTGACGGGGCCTGTGAGGCGTGCTCGTGCTATGAGATGGGCTGGCGGCGGTGTGTGATGAGGCCTGTGACGCGTGTTCGTGCTATGAGATGGGCTGGCGGCGGTGCGGCGGCGGTGAGATGGGCTGGCGGCGGCGGCGGTGTATGACGGGGCCTGTGACGCGTGCTCGTGCTAGGAGATGGGCTGGCGGCGGTGTATGGCGGGGCCTGTGAGGCGTGCTCGGGCTATGAGATGGGCTGGCGGCGGTGTATGGCGGGGCCTGTGAGGCGTGCTCGTGCTATGAGATGGGCTGGCGGAGGGGTATGACGGGGCCTGTGAGGCGTGCTCGTGCTAGGAGATGGGCTGGCGGCGGTGTATGGCGGGGCCTGTGAGGCGTGCTCGGGCTATGAGATGGGCTGGCGGAGGGGTATGACGGGGCCTGTGAGGCGTGCTCGTGCTATGAGATGGGCTGGCGGAGGGGTATGACGGGGCCTGTGAGGCGTGCTCGTGCTAGGAGATGGGCTGGCGGCGGTGTGTGACGGGGCCTGTGAGGCGTGTTCGTGCTATGAGATGGGCTGGCGGCGGTGTGTGATGAGGCCTGTGAGGCGTGCTCGTGCTATGAGATGGGCTGGCGGCGGTGTGTGATGAGGCCTGTGAGGCGTGCTCGGGCTATGAGATGGGCTGGCGGTGGTGTATGACGGGGCCTGTGAGGCGTGCTCGTGCTAGGAGATGGGCTGGCGGCGGTGTGTGACGGGGCCTGTGAGGCGTGCTCGTGCTATGAGATGGGCTGGCGGCGGTGTATGACGGGGCCTGTGAGGCGTGCTCGTGCTAGGAGATGGGCTGGCGGAGGGGTATGACGGGGCCTGTGAGGCGTGCTCGTGCTAGGAGATGGGCTGGCGGCGGTGTGTGATGAGGCCTGTGAGGCGTGCTCGGGCTATGAGATGGGCTGGCGGCGGTGTGTGACGGGGCCTGTGAGGCGTGCTCGTGCTATGAGATGGGCTGGCGGCGGTGTATGACGGGGCCTGTGAGGCGTGCTCGTGCTATGAGATGGGCTGGCGGTGGTGTGTGACGGGGCCTGTGAGGCGTGCTCGTGCTATGAGATGGGCTGGCGGCGGTGTATGACGGGGCCTATGAGGCGTGCTCGTGCTATGAGGTGGGCTGGCGGCGGTGTGTGATGAGGCCTGTGAGGCGTGCTCGGGCTATGAGATGGGCTGGCGGCGGTGTGTGACGGCGCCTGTGAGGCGTGCTCGTGCTATGAGGTGGGCTGGCGGCGGTGTGTGATGAGGCCTGTGAGGCGTGCTCGGGCTATGAGGTGGGCTGGCGGTGGTGTGTGACGGGGCCTGTGAGGCGTGCTCGTGCTATGAGGTGGGCTGGCGGCGGTGTGTGATGAGGCCTGTGAGGCGTGCTCGGGCTATGAGGTGGGCTGGCGGCGGTGTGTCACGGCGCCTGTGAGGCGTGCTCGTGCTATGAGGTGGGCTGGCGGCGGTGTGTGATGAGGCCTGTGAGGCGTGCTCGGGCTATGAGATGGGCTGGCGGCGGTGTGTGACGGGGCCTGTGAGGCGTGCTCGTGCTATGAGGTGGGCTGGCGGCGGTGTGTGATGAGGCCTGTGAGGCGTGCTCGTGCTATGAGATGGGCTGGCGGCGGTGTGTGACGGCGCCTGTGAGGCGTGCTCGTGCTATGAGGTGGGCTGGCGGCGGTGTGTGATGAGGCCTGTGAGGCGTGCTCGGGCTATGAGGTGGGCTGGCGGCGGTGTGTCACGGCGCCTGTGAGGCGTGCTCGTGCTATGAGGTGGGCTGGCGGCGGTGTGTGATGAGGCCTGTGAGGCGTGCTCGGGCTATGAGGTGGGCTGGCGGCGGTGTGTCACGGCGCCTGTGAGGCGTGCTCGGGCTATGAGATGGGCTGGCGGAGGGGTATGACGGCGCCTGTGAGGCGTGCTCGTGCTATGAGGTGGGCTGGCGGCGGTGTGTGATGAGGCCTGTGAGGCGTGCTCGGGCTATGAGGTGGGCTGGCGGCGGTGTGTCACGGCGCCTGTGAGGCGTGCTCGTGCTATGAGGTGGGCTGGCGGCGGTGTGTGATGAGGCCTGTGAGGCGTGCTCGTGCTATGAGATGGGCTGGCGGCGGTGTGTCACGGCGCCTGTGAGGCGTGCTCGGGCTATGAGGTGGGCTGGCGGCGGTGTGTGACGGGGCCTGTGAGGCGTGCTCGTGCTATGAGATGGGCTGGCGGCGGTGTGTCACGGCGCCTGTGAGGCGTGCTCGTGCTATGAGGTGGGCTGGCGGCGGTGTGTGATGAGGCCTGTGAGGCGTGCTCGTGCTATGAGGTGGGCTGGCGGCGGTGTGTGATGGGGCCTGTGAGGCGTGCTCGTGCTATGAGATGGGCTGGCGGCGGTGTATGACGGGGCCTGTGAGGCGTGCTCGTGCTATGAGATGGGCTGGCGGCGGTGTATGACGGGGCCTGTGAGGCGTGCTCGTGCTATGAGATGGGCTGGCGGCGGTGTATGACGGGGCCTGTGAGGCGTGCTCGTGCTATGAGATGGGCTGGCGGCGGTGTGTGATGAGGCCTGTGAGGCGTGCTCGTGCTATGAGATGGGCTGGCGGCGGTGTGTGATGAGGCCTGTGAGGCGTGCTCGTGCTATGAGATGGGCTGGCGGCGGTGTATGACGGGGCCTGTGAGGCGTGCTCGTGCTATGAGATGGGCTGGCGGCGGTGTATGACGGGGCCTGTGAGGCGTGCTCGTGCTATGAGATGGGCTGGCGGCGGTGTATGACGGGGCCTGTGAGGCGTGCTCGTGCTATGAGATGGGCTGGCGGTGGTGTGTGACGGGGCCTGTGAGGCGGCGCCCCTGATCGATCGAGGGCGGCTGGCCAGCGCGCCCGTTCGCGGTGACCGGTCAGGTTACGGACCCATCGGTGGCTGCAGACAGCTGCCGCCCCGCTGCCTCCACAGCCTGCAGTTCAGCCCTGCCCAGCCAGTGTATCCAGGAAACCAATCACTCCGCCGGAGAGGATTAGAGCCTGAACAGAGGAGCTTCGCATTGCCGCTAGACGTCACGATGCTGTTTTATTCTGCCCGATTGATTGTTTGGGTTTAAGGGCGAGCCAACCTCTGCGGTCTTCTCGCGCCCATTTATCCAGCCCGAGTTTGTTGGACGATACTAGAGAGTAGTGTTCGTGTGTTCCCTGTAGATATAGAGGCTGAGCCTCGTCGCCGTTGTGAGAGACCTGTGGTCTCGCCGGCGTCGTTATCTGCTGCAGCCGCCCATCCGGCGTCTTTCCGACTCCTGAGCCACTGCGGTTTCATGGAGTCATGGCGCTGACGTCACTGAGTCAATACCGGTGACGTCAGCGCGTCCGTGGCAACGGCCCCCCGAGTCAATGCCGGGAACTCGGCTGAGTCAGCTCCCAGTAGAGTCCTGTTAAACTAAGCGGCCGACGGGTGGATGAATTCAGCTCGGTCCAGCTTCCTGAAATGGGGGGGAGGTCAAGCGGAAGACCACTTGGATTAAGAAGCAATCCAGGTGAATAGGGACGGTGAGGGAAATTTTGCACTTCCTGATTTTGACGTTAGTGGACAAATTTGGACGAATATAATGCCTGCAGCTGTAAATAATGTCCAGATTGGAGCGCAAACGGACAGTTTTGGAGGGATATGGGTGAAAACTGGAGAATAGAAATATAAGCTAGTTCACTTCATATTGCCATAATCAAAGTAAATGGCTAAGAGTGGTATAACACATATTTGGTACATGCGTTTGTTTGCATATACTGTACTTTCTTGACGTTTTTCTGTTCAGCAGATTATTAGGAAATAATTGTTTACGCATATTTGGCCCCATTTGGCCTTGAACATCAGCACACCCCCTCCCACAGAATCTAGGAATGATGGGTTTAATTCCCCAGGCCAAGGCAATGAGTGCCGCCCTAGCTTTCACTGCGGCTGGCTCTTGATATGTAACCAAATGAGTTGCCAAACGGTGACCTCGTGTATCACTGGTGGTTGTTAAGCAACAGGTTCCATCCCGACGGTAACGGGCTGAGACGCGATAAACCCGGGGGTAGCCACCAGCTCCCCGTCAGAGGATGAAGGCAGACCATTCGCAGTGCACCAGAGCGTGTTGCGGCGGTTGGGGTCTGCCCGGAGGTGGCCATCAGCCGGGCGCCGCCGTCTGCCGTTCAACCGGGCCGCTTCTGGCCCGGGGCGTGTTTGGGTTCGCGCGGCACGAGCCGCCGCCTCTCAGAGCCGCCCAGACAGACGCCAGCCTGGCTGCCGAGGAGGCGGCGGCTGGTGAAGGACGGACGCCGGCTCCGCTGGCCAGCTCCTTGATGGGGTGTCGGTGCGGTTCGCTGCCGAGCCCGAGGAATGGCTAATGCTTCACTTGAAACGTTCTTTTCGCGGAAGCGTTGTGAATGATTCGAGGAAGCTAAGTGAATATTGGGGAGAAGTTGCGCCGGATACGACTTCGAGCTGAAATGATAGCTTGTTGTGAACTTAGCTGGACTTTATCCCTAAAAGTCTTCGTTCACGTGGCATGGTTCTGAATGGCAAACATTTCCGTATGCTAATCAGGTGAATTCAGCTCACATTTGCGATGCGCTAAGTGTGCCGAAAACATCACTTGGCCTAGTTTAACCTCACCGCTTCGATCAGAGTAACTGGATAGGTTGCGTAATGTTGTCCCGCTGGATAATTGCAACAGCAGTCAAACTGAAGGTACAAGGTGGTCGTGATACTGAACTGTGATCTAGAGGGCCAGTACCATCAGTTTTGTGATCATTATGTAGCTAAACAAACCTCGGGCCCAAGTGGAGACGCGGCGTGCTAATTTGGAGCGCTGGGTGATGCTGGGAACGGGTGAGTTCCTACCCAGTTTTGTGCTTATAACCGCCATCTACTTCTTTCTGTAACATGGAACTAATCTAATCGTGTTCGTATTTTTGTTGATTGCCTTGTCATGTTGACGGGCCGGGGGATATTTGGGGGTGCGCTCCAACTACTGCGCACTGAACTGGAGCGGTATCCATGGAAACGGCTGGTGCAGCGCGCGCTGACAAACATTCACGGCGGTGGCATTGGGGTCGGAACTGGTAAACAACGGCAACGCCACGCCGCTTGGTATGCTCTGGAGGAGCGGCTCTCGAAAGGGCGGCGGGTGTCCTCACATTCCTCACTCAAGTAGTTGATAGGGTAATCGGCTCTATTTGGCGTTCTTGTTTAAAGCGACGGAATGGTAGCTCTCTGAAGTCAATAGAACTCAAGCCTGAATGGGAAACTGCTCGCAAAACGCAACGATGTGAAGGGCCTAGGAATATATAGATATTTTAGGAGACAACGCGTTGAACAAAATGCAAAACCCTTAGAGGAATTTGAGTGTGGTAAAATGTAACGGCCTTTTTGCGAGTACGCTGTTCCGTAGTACACTTTAAGCGCTGGTGCAGATGACACTTCGGCGCTGGCAGTGGAAAGCGCCGACACACTGGAGTATAGAGCTGGGGAGAGCCCAGGGGTCCTCTTCTGGACCCACCGATGGGGGATGGAATGGCGTCAATGTGTCCACTGAGCTGGAGGTGTTCCACTGTGCTGGAACCACTGGTCTGATACGTGCAGTACTCAGTGCGAACGTAGGCTTTGCTGCGAGCCATACTAATGAGGCTGAATCGGATTTGGATTAAAGGCTTTAAATGTGCTTTCCAACGTTTTGGGTTTCTTGTTTGACTTGTAGGGGAGTTGGTGTATCCCCGAGACTGTACAATTGTGCACGTCTGGTGATGGATGAGTGCGCTGTTTTTTCCCGTTGAAAACTGTGTCCAGTGCCAGAACTTCTCACAACGCTGTTAACTTACCACCCAGCCCGGCACGATGTCCTTGTCTCTGACCCTGTAAACCAGAATGATCATCCGCCCCCCCCTCCCTACACCGGTCCTAGGTATCATCTGCGTCTGTCCAGGTGACTTGTGGCTACACAACTTTCCCACACTGCATGATCTGTGTCTGTCCATGTGACCTGTGTTCTACAGAACTTTGCCACTACTTGCCCTGTCTTTGTGTCTGTCCATGTGACCTGTGTTGCTACAGAGCTTTGCCACTGTCCCGTCTGTACCTGTCCATGTGACCCGTGTTCTACAGAGCTTTGCCACTGTCCCGTTTGTGTCTGTCCATGTGACCTGTGTGCCACAGAGCTTTGCCACTGTCCCGTCTGTACCTGTCCATGTGACCCGTGTGTTTTACAGAGCTTTGCCACTGTCCCGTCTGTGCCTGTCCATGTGACCTGTGTTCCACAGAGCTTTGCCACTGTCCCGTCTGTGCCTGTCCATGTGACCCGTGTTTTACAGAGCTTTGCCACTGTCCCGTCTGTGCCTGTCCATGTGACCTGTGTTCTACAGAGCTTTGCCACTGTCCCGTCTGTGCCTGTCCATGTGACCCGTGTTCTACAGAGCTTTGCCACTGTCCCGTCTGTGCCTGTCCATGTGACCCGTGTTCTACAGAGCTTTGCCACTGTCCCGTCTGTGCCTGTCCATGTGACCCGTGTTCTACAGAGCTTTGCCACTGTCCCGTCTGTGCCTGTCCATGTGACCCGTGTTCTACAGAGCTTTGCCACTGTCCCGTCTGTGCCTGTCCATGTGACCCGTGTTCTACAGAGCTTTGCCACTGTCCCGTCTGTGCCTGTCCATGTGACCCGTGTTCTACAGAGCTTTGCCACTGTCCCGTCTGTGCCTGTCCATGTGACCTGTGTTCTACAGAGCTTTGCCACTGTCCCGTCTGTGCCTGTCCATGTGACCCGTGTTCTACAGAGCTTTGCCACTGTCCCGTCTGTGCCTGTCCATGTGACCCGTGTTCTACAGAGCTTTGCCACTGTCCCGTCTGTGCCTGTCCATGTGACCTGTGTTCTACAGAGCTTTGCCACTGTCCCGTCTGTGCCTGTCCATGTGACCCGTGTTCTACAGAGCTTTGCCACTGTCCCGTCTGTGCCTGTCCATGTGACCCGTGTTCTACAGAGCTTTGCCACTGTCCCGTCTGTGCCTGTCCATGTGACCCGTGTTCTACAGAGCTTTGCCACTGTCCCGTCTGTGCCTGTCCATGTGACCCGTGTTCTACAGAGCTTTGCCACTGTCCCGTCTGTGCCTGTCCATGTGACCTGTGCGCCGCAGAGCTTTGCCACTGTCCCGTCTGTGCCTGTCCATGTGACCCGTGTTCTACAGAGCTTTGCCACTGTCCCGTCTGTGCCTGTCCATGTGACCTGTGCGCCGCAGAGCTTTGCCACTGTCCCGTCTGTGCCTGTCCATGTGACCCGTGTGCGCCGCAGAGCTTTGCCACTGTCCCGTCTGTGCCTGTCCATGTGACCTGTGCGCCGCAGAGCTTTGCCACTGTCCCGTCTGTGCCTGTCCATGTGACCTGTGCGCCGCAGAGCTTTGCCACTGTCCCGTCTGTGCCTGTCCATGTGACCCGTTGTGCGCCGCAGAGCTTTGCCACTGTCCCGTCTGTGCCTGTCCATGTGACCTGTGCGCCGCAGAGCTTTGCCACTGTCCCGTCTGTGCCTGTCCATGTGACCTGTGCGCCGCAGAGCTTTGCCACTGTCCCGTCTGTGCCTGTCCATGTGACCCGTGTTCTACAGAGCTTTGCCACTGTCCCGTCTGTGCCTGTCCATGTGACCTGTGTGCCGCAGAGCTTTGCCACTGTCCCGTCTGTGCCTGTCCATGTGACCTGTGCGCCGCAGAGCTTTGCCACTGTCCCGTCTGTGCCTGTCCATGTGACCCGTGTTCTACAGAGCTTTGCCACTGTCCCGTCTGTGCCTGTCCATGTGACCTGTGCGCCGCAGAGCTTTGCCACTGTCCCGTCTGTGCCTGTCCATGTGACCTGTGCGCCGCAGAGCTTTGCCACTGTCCCGTCTGTGCCTGTCCATGTGACCTGTGCGCCGCAGAGCTTTGCCACTGTCCCGTCTGTGCCTGTCCATGTGACCCGTGTTCTACAGAGCTTTGCCACTGTCCCGTCTGTGCCTGTCCATGTGACCTGTGCGCCGCAGAGCTTTGCCACTGTCCCGTCTGTGCCTGTCCATGTGACCTGTGCGCCGCAGAGCTTTGCCACTGTCCCGTCTGTGCCTGTCCATGTGACCTGTGCGCCGCAGAGCCTGCTGAGAACGCTTCGGTGCGTCTGCGACTGGGCGCCCGCGACGGAGGCGGCTCCCAGCCCCGCTGGCACCAGCTGGGTCGGGCCGAGCACGCTCTCAGTCTGGACTCGTGCGAGCTACGCACGGTGGAGGTGAGCCGGGCTCTGGGACACAGCTGCGCATGCGCCGACTAAAAGGCCAACTGGTACATGTTTGGTCTTGTTGGTACGCCGAACTGCTTTTAAATGTGTATGAGATGTTCGGATACCTTCTGTGTATTGCCTTCGCTTTCTATTAGTCGTATGCTTCATTTCCGGACGCTGAATTCTCCCATTTTTGCATAAATGCTTAACGTGATTTTAGAGTAGCTTTTTATATAGCCCCGTTTCGCTCCTGCTCCTAGCTCCCATCCTTTTCCTTGTCTTTCTCTCTACTTTTGTCTCGTCTCTCTTGTCTCTATCGTATTCATATTACCCCACTTGATTCCAGCTTATTATTCCTTATGCTTCTGCTTATGAGGTAGGAAAATGTGCGACTTTCTCTCTGAACTACAGGCGATAGAAATTTTAAACGATTGAAGATGTTTAATGTTGATGAAGATGAGGATTGACTCTTAATGGTTGGTTAGCGATTGATAAAGCACCACTTCCTTCGTTTTAAGATGCATATTAGGGAACTATTCTCTTCATTTCCAGACCACTTAATTCTCTTAAAAGCAGGTTGGTGTGAGAGCTAACTCTAATAAATTCATAGGGTGCAGAAATAGGGAGGCACCGTTAACACGCGCCCCGCTGAGATCCCAGGCATGACGCCCCCGCTGGGGGGCGTATTCCCCTCCGTATCTCATTTCCCAGGAAAGCTAAAGAAAATTACAGACGGCATTCGAAAGCTCTTGATGAGACGCGGAGAAATTATGCGAAATATTTTTATTCCAGGTCAATATTGAGGTCAGCATAGGTCAAAGAAGGTTCCATAGGCTTACAACAGGGCAGGGTAAGTTTCCCCTCTAGATTTTTACTCAGCAGAGCTAGAGCAAATATTCATGCATCATTGGACTCCTCATCGTGGCGAATCGATTGATGTATAATATGATCTTGCTAGGTCAAATTGTGAAAATGACCTGACATCGAGCTAGGTCAGGGTCACAGGGTGACCTGGTATGGTCAAGTTGCATATCAATCGACTCCCCGTGACAATATAAGCACAATGCAAGCAAAATGGGAGCGTTATCTCAATTCGGTGAGAATACATTGGCAAAACAATCACTGCTCCTGTGACCTGACATGACCTTTGAGAGGTCAGATGGTCAAAAACTCAACTTTTTGGCCAAGATCGTGGTAAGAATACATGGTTTGATGATTTTTCAGCTTTATCCTGTATTTACTGAAAACGAGCCTTTTCTTATTTGTCACCATAGACTTATATGGGGTGACCAAGATATTTACCCCACCTTTGGTCAACAATACCAAAATTCCGAGATAGCCAATTTGTAGACCCTAACAACCCCATCATATTGTGAAAGTTTCAAACTGATCGGTTCGCTGATGTTCCTTAGGCGCTGCTTCAAACAAACTCATGATTTTAGGTTTTGAAGTGGGGTCGCTTGACCTTAGATAGCTCCGTGACCTGACATGACCTGACCTAAAAAAATTGGTCAGATGCGTAAAATTGATCAGGAATAAGGCATTGTAAGTTTCGTTTTTCTGTGTCTGTTTGTTTTTTTTGCATTATCTGTGCAAAACCAGGAGGGGGGGGCGAATTTCCCCCAGCATGGCGCGTGTTAAATGAGGAATTTCAACACTAATAAACAGTGGCTCTGGTGAAGTACAATGTATGAATAAAAAGTATAGCCCTTTGGCGTTGACTGGTTGTATCTGTGTCTGTGTCACAGAAATAAACGAGTCGAAAAGCTCATGGCCTCCCCCGTTAGATTCGGATCCTCCGTTGCTGCTGTATATACTCCACTCCCACGGTATACGCAAAGTGAACTCATGCATACGTGTTGAGCGTCTGCGGGTGGCCTTGGCCGGAGCAGGGTATGAGCCGGCGAGGGCGACGGTTTGTCGGCGGCCCTTCAGTGGCTGTGCTGGGCCCCGCCCAGTCGGGCCGGCGCCGGCACCGGTGGGTGCAGCGTGCAGCTGGTGCTGCAGCCGCCCCCGCGGCCGCCGCCGCCGCCGCCGCCGCCAGACCGGCCCCCGCCCCAGCTGGGCCCCGACCCGTCCCATGACGTCATCGCGCCGGCTTTGCACGAGCGTGGTCAACTGTGGAGGGGTTGGCTGTGTGATGGGGCCGCGCGTCATCAATCCTCATACATGCTGGTGCCCTCATTCACGGAAAGCCGCGGTAATCCTAGCATCCATCCTGTATTCGGTTGTCGCTCTCAGAGCGGCGCGGATCTGTGGGTGAGGCTGCAGGGGCGCGGCTCGGGCCGGGTCGCCGCTACCCCCAGTGCACGCGGTGACAGCTCCTGTCAAAGGCGCCGGCCGTGTCACTGTGGTGCCCTGGCCACTGCCGGGCCGGCGCACCACTCGGCTCGCACCGCTCTAACGCCAGCACTGCTGCTCATGGCCGGGGTATTCAGGCTCAGTGGGTCGAATTGGCCGCCGCTTTCTTATCGAGGGTGGTTATCACCGTTGGATGGTGGACTATCGTCAGCGCGTCCCTATTTTTGCATCACTTTATCGTATAGCTTGAGGGTGATAGTGCTGCTTTTCTTTGAAGCTCATTTCTGACTCAGTTATAATTTAGCTTTCAACGTGCAGCACATTAACTGAAACGTTTGGAGGAAGGTGCGGACCCAGGGGGCGTGGGGGCGCGCCCCCTGGATCCGGGCCAGCCGGGTGGGCTGGCTGAAAGCGCCAGCGCGCGGTTAGTGGGCGCTCCCTTCCTCCCCCTGACCGAAGGCGCCCCCTGACCGGAATCCTGGATCTGCTCCTGGGAGGTATACAGATTCCAAAGTACCTAACACTTACCCCAGATAACTGAGCAGCCTCAGGACGGTACCGACCGCGGGAACGGCCCAATCGACTCATGTATGCGGGTGTCTGATACCGTTCTGCCACTAGGTTCTGGTCCCCTCTAGAAGAAGGACTATGAGAATGGTGCGTACTATTGGGCACAGTTTTTATTTAAGGTACAATATTCTCATTGGATATAAGTAGGGGAGACCGGGGCAAAACGGACACCCTAAATGTTTTTCTAACATAGGAAGCTCAATAGCGGGCCAAAAATTGTGTGCTATACACCCTGACGTAGCCTAATGAATTGTGTCTCTAATTTAAGAGTATCAATTTGAAAAATTAATTTGGAAAAACATGGCAGTAAAATATATCAGCTAATATTTTTGTCCGTTTTGCCCCAACCCTGGAGCATAATGGTTTTCAGGAAGGGGCAAAACAGACAGTATGACCTGCTGTCATTGGACTTTGCCCGAGCACCCCCAAAGATATATAAATCCACATCCCTGGCAGCCTGGGTAATATGGTGAAAAACATCATGTTTTCGTTAAAGCGTCAACCTCTTTTAACTCAGTTAAAATTTTAGCCTGCTTCATATGGCACGAGACTGCCCCCTTCCTGGACCCGCCCCTGCCTTCTTTTCTCGCTGTGTCTTTGACCTTACCACAATAACCAACTACATAGCAAACTATCCTACGTGATTGGGGTAAACCGGACCATCAGACCATTTTACACCATTGGTCCATTTTGCCCCTTCCGTTTTGCCCCACAGCTACTCCGATTCAAGTTTTTACGTGTCGGAAGAAATAGCAGGCTTTGAGATTTTAAATTACCCTTACCCTAAGCCTACACTGCCACTTATTCAGGCATATCAACATCAGGGCTGAACTCAGTTTGTCACCCGAAAACAACGAAGATTTAAAACTTGTAAATATCGTAATACTTACAGGAAAATCCTCTCCACCCAGGCCGCGTCGAAATGATGCCGGTAACTGACGATATACACGCTATATTCTGACGTCCTTTGTCTAAAGCAGTAGTTCATCTTCTAAAGTCTAGATAGAAACACCAGCAACATCCCGAAATAGCTAAAATCCGTTTTGCCCCAAAATCCATTTTGCCCCGGTCTCCCTAATTTGACCATAAATTATTCTTCAGAAATTACAGAAAATGAGCTTTACGAGCTTACGTGAATGTTTCATTCAAATACAACTAATTTGCTTCTCACAACGGTACGTTCCGCGTCGCCGCATCGTCTGAGCCGCGTTATATTTCGTCTGGGCGTGATGGTGCGTACCAGGGGCCTGTCTACCGGCTGCTCATGTATCTAGGGTAACTGGTTCGGAGAAGGCGCTCGTTTGATTTGTTTAGGCGCTGATTTATACCCCCACGAGTACGTGAGTGTTGGGAGGTGCTGCGAGTTCGCGTTAGCTCCGGGCCGGCGCCCGTTCGGGCCGGCTGCCGCGCGTTACTACTGCGTGACTATTACCCTGCGGGAACGACGCCCCGAACTGGCAGCAGTTCACGGAAGCCGTCACCAGCGCCGCAATGGCCGCCATCAGCGCGCCGAGTACTACTGCCAAACGCCCACCCGTTTGACCTTGCGCGTAGCCTACATCATTCAGGCGCATGCCTTCTGGAATTACGTGCAACGGTCAAGGCTTGTGTTGGGAGGAGGGCATTGAGATGGTCACTGCCGGGCACATATAGCCTCTGCAGCTGCAGTGCCCTCAAGCTCCAATTATCATCGAGATGGTCACTGCTGTGTGCAAAGTAACAGCAATGATCTCCAAACTCCTTTGGTGTCGTGCTATCAAAATGTTTCTAAGCCAGTATATGCCGGGTGACAACCAGCTAGTTGTACTACGTATATCGTGGCGTGAGGCATCACGGTTTGCTACTTTGACACGTCGGTCTCATTGTGCCGAACGGTGCCGCACGGGGCAACTGTGCAGCCGGAAACCCCGCAGTGGCTGTCAATGATGCTGCTTATGGCGGCTACGGCGTAATTATCCGTCTGCTGTTACCGAAAAAAGTGTCCGATTTGAACCCTCCGCTTATTACAGCGTGTTTAGTATGCAGTTTGATCTGGACTCTGGTTATCAGCTTCTTTATATTTCCACAGGCGCAAAGGTTAAGGTAACGTATGAAGCTCAGGCCCTCATATATTTAAATGTTTGGGCCACACTGTCTCCAGTAGGGGCATCAGCTGTTGCGCTCCGGTGGTGCGTTGGGACCGGTGAGCGGTAGTGAGAGGGATCATCGCCCACCACCGGTTCTCCCACGTTGCTCCAGACCCCCTGGCTCAAATCGCATGCGAAGCACTGCTCTGAAGATATGACAGTTTACTTGGCCCAGAGTTAAAACCCCGTTACAAAAAATGCTGGGTTTTTGTGGTTTCCCTTTCAGTTTATATTGGTTTAGGCTTTTTATGAACAGCATCTTGTCTCGATTGTTTGAGCCTTGGAAACATTCAAATACAAGCTCGGGCATTCCGGTACAACTGCTGAAACGGAGTAGTGTTGTCAGGTAGGCTATGACTAGGCTGAAACTATGAAAATATATGGCAGAGGAAGCCCCATTTGTTACAGTTTGCGTCATGTTGCCACTCATAGGGTCATTCGCTTGCTATTATCAGGGCGCGGCTTGCTGTTCCTTTATACCGATGGTGATGGACGTGGGAAATGGAGCTGGTGCAGCCGCGCTCTGAAATGAAGCTGGTGCAAGCGCCCTTTAAAGGGAAGCTGGTTTAACCGCGTTCGAAAGGGAAGCTGGTGCAGCCGCGCTCGAAAGGGAAGCTGGTGCAGCCGCTCTGTAAAGGGAAGCTGGTGCAGCCGCTCTCTAAAGAGAAGTGGGTGCAGCCGCGCTCTAAAGAGAAGTGGGTGCAGTCGCTTTCTAAAATGGAGCCGGTACAGGCGCGCTCTAAAGAGAAGTTTGTGCAGCCGCGCTTTAAAGGGAAGCTGGTGCATCCGCGCTCTAAAGGGAAGCTGATGCAGCCGCTCTCTAAAGGGAAGCTGGTCCAGCCGCGCTTTAAAGGGAATGTGGCGCCTTGGTCGAATCCTGTAATTTAGTGTAATTAGGCGTACTTTTAGCCGAAAATAATGAAACCACTCATGATTTCTCTGAAAAATGTACAATAAGCTCAATGTTTTGATTTTTTAAATATTCCTCTAGGAAAATAAATAAATATCTGCCTGTGGATGATGTCATGACCTGGCAACCACTGCCATACTCTAAACGTTTCAAGGGCTTCGATTGGCTGATGCTCATCGTGACGTCAGCATATGTCGTCACACCAGCAGCTCACAAACAATGACCGCCTGGTGAGAGGTACATGAGAGGTACATTTCGGGTAGGTTTTAGTTTTTTCTACCGAAATATCGAGTTGCAAGACAAGTGATATGTAGAGTACCGAGTTTTCCAACTTGCTTTACAACTTGACTATCTCAGTTAAAATCACGTTATAAAGGTGCCACATTCCCTTTAAGGGGAAGCTGGTGCATCCGTGCTCTGAAGGGTAGCTGGTGCATCCGCTCTCTGAGGGAATGGGCCACTTTGTCGAAATACTATTAATGGACAGAATAGGTGTTAAGACCAGGAAGCCGCGTTTTGTTTCCACCTGCAATCGCTAAAACAGATCGGCTCTTACTACCCTGAGTTAACCTACGAAGCTCCACTGAACTGGCTGTTTGTAGCATGTAACGATGCAAAGGTCACGTCATTAGTGAACATTTATCACGTGGCATGCGTGTCCAAATAGAAAGTGATTCCTTCAGTGTTGAATTCCGCGCTTAGTGTCCTTTATTTATTTGCACACACACACACACACACACACACACACACACACACACACACACACACACACACACACACACACACACACACACACACACACACACACACACACACACACACACACACACACACACACACACACACACACACACACACACACACACACACACACACACACACACACACACACACACACACACACACACACACACACACACACACACACACACACACACACACACACACACACACACACACACACACACACACACACACACACACACACACACACACACACACACACACACACACACACACACACACACACACACACACACACACACACACACACACACACACACACACACACACACACACACACACACACACACACACACACACACACACACACACACACACACACACACACACACACACACACACACACACACACACACACACACACACACACACACACACACACACACACACACACACACACACACACACACACACACACACACACACACACACACACACACACACACACACACACACACACACACACACACACACACACACACACACACACACACACACACACACACACACACACACACACACACACACACACACACACACACACACACACACACACACACACACACACACACACACACACACACACACACACACACACACACACACACACACACACACACACACACACACACACACACACACACACAGCACACACACACACACACACACACACCTTCATGGGATATGAACTTAGCTATCAGTCTGTAGATTACTCTGATGAGCCCTGATTTCATGTTTCGCTACTTTGTATTTCATATTTTACGGGGCAACTTCACCTCATGAGCGTGCCTCTAAATAACAATGCACTTCTCTCACGCATAAGTGTAGAAACGTCAAATATATTAGGGAGGGGGTGCGAATGTTTATTTTTGATGTTGTTCCTTCCAGTCAACGCCATAGGATCAATGATAAAGATCTTGAAAATTGGGAGGGGGAGGGTGTTGCACCCCTGTTCCCACACCTATGGTCTCACGCGTCCCCTCTTCTTCCCTTGACGAGCTTAACCCTCGCCCCACGGGGCGCATCGGTGGCCCCCTAAGGTTTTTTCGAGATAGTAGAAAAACGACGAGACGCAGCAACGCGGTTGAGGGCTCTATCTCTCACCCCATAATTTTCCCCACCATCCTTGAAATTTTTTACTCGGGGTCACCCAAGGTCAGGTCACTAGACGAGGTCAACCAAGGTCACCTCACTTCAGATTTTGAGCTCTATAAAAGCTACATTTCTTAGTCGATTGATTTGAAACTTCCTACACTTCATGACCTCTTCAGGGTATACAAGCTGTATATCCGGGATTTTTCGATGACGCGACCAAGATCAGGTCAAGAGGTGACCTCTCCCATTGAAAAAGCATGGGGAAATACTGTCTTATGGTCTTAAAGTCACAAAAACGATTGCAAATGTTCTGCTTGCTAAGAAAAATGTTCTTGGGCACCCTTTTACGAATCCCAGGGGCCATATTTGCCCTTGACCTCTCCGAGGTCATCCAAGGTCACCAGGGGTGGTCACAGTATTTTGACAATAACTTTTGACCTAATTAAGCTAGAGCGCTGAATCAAACATCATCGTGTTTTTCTCGTCACTAACTTTTATTTGATATACGGCAAGGTCACTTTCTGACCTTTCGTGACTTCAGGTCATGTTAGGTCACGAGGTGACCTCTGGAGGTCAAACCACTGGCAGGAGATCATTACGCTGCCATAGCGGAAAAAGGTCTGGCATTTTCCCATCAAATGCACTTTTCCAGATCTCAATAGCTCTAATGGCATAAGTTATGCCCAGTTTTCTTAAGCATTGCATATCTGAGTGCAAATAGCCTATCGTGACCGAACTTGACCTCTGGAGGTCAAACTGTTGGCCTGAGCGCTTAAACATGCAAGTAATTTCGTACTGAATTCACGCGAAGTTTCTAATGAACATTGCAGATTTGCGCGAACCCCCATATTTTCGGAGTTAGAGGGGGGCCATCGATGCCCCCGGTGGGGCGAAGGTGGAGCCGGACCCCCGGTGGGGTGCGGGTTAAAGGCCGCCCGTGGCCGCCCGTGGCCGCTCGGGGATAAGTGGGGCCGTAAGTTGGGGCCGGATTTTGCGTTTTACACATCCTATTTCACCTCGAATGGTCGGCTCTAGTTCAAACGAAATTCCTTACACGGGGTATTATGGTATGCTCTGTCTCCTGGCTGTCTCAGTTCAGATCCCAGTTGCCATCTTCCCCGTAACTTTAAGTGATTACCCAACCTTACCCAACTTTTTTACCGAAACGGGCCGATTTTTTCGAAAATATTATGTTTTGCACGATTTTGGTGGTTTTGTTGCCCTAAACGGCCAAACTCGTCCGCCCTTACCATCTTCTCAGTTCTGGAATATTTTGGAGTTTTAAGACGCTCATTTACTCATTTGTGAAGCCAAACTGAAAACACAGTGGGCCCTGAACCGCGGTCGTCCCCTCCCCAGTTTAAACGTAGTTCCAAATGCCTTGCAGTGTTAGCCCTGTGTGTGTGTGTGTGGGTGTGGGTCTGGGTGTGTGTGTGTGGGGGGGACCAGGTATGTTAGGCCGTTTTTTGTTTCTTATTCCGAAACGTGTTGTTAGATAAGTTACGTTTTTGCCTTGAAATGTATCGTTAGATAGGTGACTTTTGTCCCGAAATGTATTGTTAAATAAGTGACTTTTATCCCGAAATGGAATATTAAATAATTTGCATATATTTTGTTCTGCCCCACACCCCTTCCATAACAGGAAAGGACAGATGTAGCCTTGCGTGCGAAGGAGCGTGCATATTGACCCCTAAATAGTAAGGTCTTAGAAGTGGTTCAGTAAAAGGTGTGTCTGACTGGCCTAGCCCGTTCTGAGCCGGTGGCGTGTACCAGCCTGACACCTGGCCTGTGGCCTGCGGCCTGCGGGACAACAGCTGGACGCGGCCTCCGCTGACCGGACCCGACCTTTCAGCTGGAGGATAACCGCACCACGGAGCACTGCGTGCTGAACCAGCGCCTGTTTGAGACGCCCTCGCTGGACCGTCACTTCTACCTGCTGAACGCCCGCGTCCAACACATGACCGCCCCGCCCATCTCCATGGGACTCGTGGTGAGTACACTGACCGGAAGTAAGCACGCGGCTGACGCAGTAAGCACGCGGCTGACGCAGGACTGGTGGTAAGCACGCGGCTGACAGACTGGTGGTGAGCACGCGGCTGACAGACTGGTGGTGAGCACACGGCTGACGCAGACCGGTGGTAAGCACGCGGCTGACGCAGTAAGCACGCGGCTGACGCAGACCGGTGGTAAGCACGCTGCTGATGCAGACCGGTGGTAAATATGCGGCTGACGCGACCGGTGGTAGCACGCTGCTGATGCAGACCGGTGGTAGTTGCGGCTGACGCAGACCGGTGGTGGCACGCGGCTGACGCAGACCGGTGGTGAGACGGGCTGACGAGACCGGTTGTAAGTACACAGCTGACGCAATTTGGTGGTAAGCACGTCCTTGCGACGCTGTGGTCTGAACTCGGGTGCAGTATGTGAGTGCTTTGTTTTCTGCCTTCGTTGCTGGTTTATATGTATCGTTGGTGTATGTGGAAGGGGCTAGTTTTTTTCGATTCATAAGATTTTGGTGTTTACGAACAGATGTTACCGTTAGAAAAGCATACTTTCGCAGATTGTTTCCCTTCCCAGCGTATGCTGGATTAACTAGCTGGCGTACGGGACTGTTCCTTCCTGCCGGCGTTAATCCCGCCGCTGTGACCGTGTTCCGCCACAAGTGGTTCGGTACGGTGGTATCCTTCCGCTCTTCTGTTGGTGCAAACTCGCCAAAAGCCGGGACAGACTCTGACCACCACAGTCCAAGGTCTGTTCTAATTGAACTGCTGGTCCGGGGATGGTATTTTCACTCGGTCCGCGCCGTCAGTAAATTTCGAGCTGTCCATCTTGGGTCATGCCCGGCTCGCAAAAGGGTGTAATCACACAGCGGACGTGTGACCTTGACTGGCGTTGGATCGGTCTCGGGATCTAGTCCGGGGGCGTCCCTGTCCATCATTGAGTTATGTTGTACCTGTGGGACGCTTGGCTGAGATTGGTTATGCTGCCGTCAAATAATTATTGATCCCCTCTACCACGCGTGTCGTTGGCCTGTTTTCCCACTGAAGCTCACTTTGCCGCCGTATGTTCGCTGGTTGCGTAATTATCCGTAATAAATTATCATTGTGCTATTGTGTGTGTCAGCCTGTTCCAATCAACCCATGGTACCTCCATGGAAACATTGCTGGACGCTCTGTCTATCCAGAAAAGTGGTGTGAGTGGCGGGCGCGCAGCGCGCGCAGGCTGTTGGACCGGCAGCTGTAGCGTCGCGTGCGACCGGTTCTCGCCGAGGCGGCGCCTCCATTTCTGTACAGCGTTAGTCATATCTCTCACCAGCCCAGTGCACGTCCTAGCTTTCCTCCACCCAGGTTGTGGTGCGGGCAGAGTGAGACGACAGAGCGGCGCGGGCGGCAGTCGCTGCGGTGTCGGCGGAGACGCTGCGCTCGGCTATAACGAGTGCCGCCGGCGGCCGGCGTCATGGAAGGGGAGCGTTGCCAACTGGGCGTCCGCGCTGGCCCTGGCCCACCTCGCGGCGGCGGGCGCGGCTCCCCTCCCCCTGGCAGGTGGACAGGCGGCAGCGACATCATGCGTGAAGCGTGCAGCGCGGCCTTGGCGGGTAGCGAACGGCTCTGAGTCGCCTCGCCGGCCAGCGGTCTGTGCGTTGCAAATGACCTGGCAGGGGCTTCATGGCCCAGTTTGTGTATAATGGTGCTCCCACTGCCAGGAATGTATGGCAATACCGGTGATTGTACCGTTGCGCGCCGAGCGAGTTGTGCCAAATCAGCTGCACTGGCAATGTCGCGGAGTCCCCCTGCTAGTGAGGGTGCAGAGTTCCCCCTGCACCCTGTTTGCAGAGAGAAAGTGTCAAGGATAAGGTGCTGAATGTAACAGTGAAACGGACGAATAGCGATGTGTAGCCCCGAGTAGATAGTAAGCTTCTGATTTCGAAGGTCGAGTTGCTCTTTTGGAACAAGTGTAGCCTGTTGGTTTTTGGACGGAATTTAATCGGGTGGCTGGATGTTCTCTACCAAATTATTTCATGGGTGCTATATGGCCTTTAGGGTTTGCGCGCCCATAAGCCCGAATAATCAATCAAATCAATCCAATGAATTAATTCAGAGAAAGATAAACAGCTCATATTGCCTTCATACTACGCATTTGTAAATCATTTGATTGGTGCAAATTAAGCCTGTCCAGTTTGAAGCGCTGGCTTCAAACGCAAGTTACGTTCGAAAATAGATAATCGTTGGCAACAGAGGATCGACTCGTAGCTTTCGCCGCCGGCAAATGCAGGTGCTTCCTCTCTACAGATGATAGTGGATCTCGTGACAAAGCAGTGTTTTGTGACATTGGACGAGTAATCGACACATGCTCACCGTACCAACCGGTGAACCGGTTCTTATCCGACAAGAACACTGCCAGACTCATGCTGTGTGTCTATTCCCCATGCACTTCTGATAAGCCTTTTTTGCACTGTTTTTTGTCAGGCTGGGGCACACCATATTCTTGTACCGTAATGTGTGATGCGCAGGACGCTGACCCGCCGCTCAGGAACCGGATATTGGCTTTCAGAGTCTAGGTGCGGGAGATCACCTGCGTGGGTGTTCTGATCTAACGAGCACAGAGGTCAGTGATCACATATGACATCACGTTAACTCTGCTGAGGTTTCAGGTATTGTGTAGTGCTACCTCCACCCAGCTCAGCCGCTGCTTCCACCCAGTGACGTCCACCTATTTTTTCACGGGTTTAGTACGTGCTTTAATGTGACGGAACATTTGTAATGGACCGCAAGTTAACCTTTTCGCCTTTTTCTCAACGGCTGGGAATATGGGACTGACTATGAGTTACTCAAATCCTCAGGCATTAGATGCAGTGTTTTGTGATAATTAAACGGCCGGAAATTGTGCGAAGTTGGCGTTCGATTCGTTATTACACGATTCTCCGGGGGGGAACGGGCATTGTGTTCGCAACCTGTGCACTGATCGGTCCTCGGACCGCATAACCGCGACCACCAGAGGTACAGCGCGTGCGTACTGATCGGATCGCGCGTGTGAACTGCGACCAGAGATATGGCACTGTCGGAAGACGCGGCGTCGGACGGATTCGCCAGTGTAGTTGTGCTCGTTCCGTTGGATTGAAGCTGTCAGCTCGCTGACTTGCGACTGAGACGACATTGGAGACTTGTGCGGTCAGGGCGGCTGTATGGTAATGGGCTGGTATGACGGCAATGACAGACGGCTTGTTCGCATGCTTGATTTGACTGATGTGGACGACTGAATATCCCTCTGGTTAAAAATAGCCATGGTTGGAATCACGTTGAGTCGGGAAAAGATGATGCCAAAGGGTGAAGTCGGGATAATTTTTCAGAGCATTCCAATGATGGGTGATTTACTTGTGGGAGAGAAAGGGGGAACCTTGCTAGATATATTGAAATGAAAAGCCTGAAAATCAAGCCAGAAAGAACTTAATGTTATTCATGGACCGATTGTCAAGCTAAAGCCAGCAAAACAGCAAAATGTTTTGATCCAAAAGAGCATTGGTTTTGCATTATGAAAACGTGGCTTGAAATGAAACGGCCAAATGATTCTGAAATGATTGGGCAAACGTGAAGTTCAATGTTTCCGTCACCGGTCGTGATCTGGCATGAGATGTTTAAATATACTCCATTTTTGTCGCGTCTTACATCTGTTTGAAATTATTTAATACCGAGTTCTTATATTGAAGACTTCCCGTTTCTCTGGAATATTCTTTGCCATTTTATTGATTCTGATTTCTCGCACAGTATCGGAAAAGAAGTGCTTCTTTTGAATGTTACATCTTTCGGGTCGTATCGAAGGTGATATTAAACGCGCTTTGACGGGGGCGGGTACCCTCCCCCCTAAGATATCGAGAACCACGCTAGATAGCAAAAACAGTAAACGGCGTTGGACTGCTCATCCAAATCTCTATCGAAAACATTAGCTATTTTTGTCAGGTCACACTTAAGGTCACTAGAGCTAGGTCAAGGCATGCCATCATAGGAATAACATGCAACTGAAGTTTTTCAGTCATTACATCAGAACTATTCGGGATAGAGCAAAACAATCTTGACCATTGGAATGCTTGCAGCAAGCCAAATCGAATGATGTATTTCCAAATGGAGAGGCCATGGTTCGTAACTGACTTTAGGTCATCGATATCGAAAATATCTGAATACGTTTTGTAGGATACGTTTTGTTGCCCATTATTTGACTTGAGTTTCAATTAGATAAGTTCACCCTGTTTTTCCAATGCTATGTTAAACTTTTTTAGGTGAGGTCACTTGACCTGCGATGACCAAACCTTAAAACTTTGCCAACATTTGTAAAAATGATCAGAATAAGATATGCTAAGTACGGTGGCGCTACGCTCCGCTGTTTTTGTTTTATCTCCGAAAAACCCAGGGGCGGTTTTTCCAGTCAATGCGCGTGTTAAACAATTAGTTTTACTTTCTCAGTGAGCATCCTTCTCTGTTGTATTATAATTTGTAATAGTTTTTGTCTTATTTCTGCTGTCGTTTTCTAAGTTTTTTTGTCGAAGGTCTCCGCCTGTGGTTTTAAACCATTGAAGTCCAGTCCTCGAGTTTGCGTTCCGACGATATTCCAACTTGCAACCTGCACTTCGTCGCCATTCCACCACTGCCCTGAGCTCGTGACGCGCCGCTCATTTTCCGACGATATAGCTTTAGGATAAAAACCAGAATACGCTGTCCCCGCCGTCAGCCGGTGTGTCTGACGCTGTCCCCGCCGTCAGCCGGTGCGTCTGACGCTGTCCCCGCCGTCAGTCGGTGTATCTGACGCTGTCCCCGCCGTCAGCTGGTGTGTCTGACGCTGTCCCCGCCGTCAGCCGGTGTGTCTGACGCTGTCCCCGCCGTCAGCCGGTGTATCTAACGCTGTCCCCGCCGTCAGCCGGTGTGTGTGACGTTGTCCCCGCCGTCAGCCGGTGTGTCTGACGCTGAGCCCGCCGTCAGCCGGGTGTCTGACGCTGTCCCCGCCGTCAGCTGGTGTGTCTGACGCTGTCCCCGCCGTCAGCTGGTGTGTCTGACGCTGTCCCCGCCGTCAGCCGGTGTGTCTGACGCTGTGCCCGCCGTCAGCTGGTGTGTCTGACGCTGTCCCCGCCGTCAGCCGGTGTGTCTGACGCTGTCCCCGCCGTCAGCTGGTGTGTCTGACGCTGTGCCCGCCGTCAGCTGGTGCACCAGACGCGGCTGTACACGGTGGTGTGCCTGAACATCCAGGCGTGTTTCCTGGGCCTGCTGACGCTGGTGCTGCTGGTGTTCTGCTGGCGCTGCTGGCGCTGCTACCGCGGCTGGCCGGTGGGACACCGCCTGCTGGCGCTGCTGGCGCTGGCGCTGCTGATCTGGGACAGTGAGTCTCCTGCCGACCGACCGGCCCCTCTGCCGCCTCCCATTCACACCAGGGCGGCCTCACTAAATCCTGTGTCTTCCCTGTGCTTACAGTGAGAACACCAGATAACGGAAAAGCTATGATTTTGACTCAACTAATTTGCTTTCATTTCTTGAGTGGTCCGATACTTTGACCCTGCTTACTAACTTGTTATTTTTACTACACTATTTTCTGGGTGCTGCGTGAATCATGGGAAACCTATTACTGTTGAATTTCAGTGTGGGGGCTAGTAAATACGTTCGGGTAACCTCAGCTCCGTGTAATTGGCATGGCTATGGAGGGCATTCGACCCCCCTACCCGGCAGTTCCGCTGGGGTGTACAGTGCTGTGATGTGAGGCAACAGTTGACTCCCCTACCCCGCAGTTCCGCTGGGGTGTACAGTGCTGTGATGTGAGGCAACAGTTGACTCCCCTACCCGACAGTTCCGCTGGGGTGTACAGTGCTGTGATGCGAGGCAACAGTTGACTCCCCTACCCGGCAGTCCCGCTGGGGTGTACAGTGTTGTGATATGAGGCAGCAGTTGACTCCCCTACCCCGCAGTTCCGCTGGGGTGTACAGTGTTGTGATGTGAGGCAACAGTTGACTCCTCTACCCGGCAGTTCCGCTGGGGTGTACAGTGCTGTGATGTGAGGCAACAGTTGACTCCCCTACCCCGCAGTTCCGCTGGGGTGTACAGTGCTGTGATGTGAGGCAACAGTTGACTCCCCTACCCGGCAGTTCTGCTGGGGTGTACAGTGATGTGATGTGAGGCAACAGTTGACTCCCCCTACCCGGCAGTTCCGCTGGGGTTTACAGTGCTGTGATGGGAGGCAACAGTTGACTCCCCTACCCGGCAGTCCCGCTGGGATGTACAGTGCTGTGATTTGGGGCAACAGTTGACTCCCCTACCCGGAAGTTCTGCTGGGGTGTACAGTGCTGTGATGTGAGACAACAGTTGACTCCCCTGCCCGGCAGTCCCGCTGGGGTGTACAGTGCTGTGATGCGAGGCAACAGTTGACTCCCCTGCCCGGCAGTCCCGCTGGGGTGTACAGTGCTGTGATGTGAGGCATCAGTTGACTCCCCTACCCGGCAGTCCCGCTGGGGTGTACAGTGCTGTGATGTGGGGCATCAGTTGACTCCCCTACCCGGCAGTCCCGCTGGGATGTACAGTGCTGTGATGTGGGGCAGCAGTTGACTCCCCTACCCGGCAGTCCCGCTGGGGTTTACAGTGCTGTGATGTGGGGCATCAGTTGACTCCCCTACCCGGCAGTCCCGCTGGGGTGTACAGTGCTGTGATGTGAGGCATCAGTTGACTCCCCTACCCGGCAGTCCCGCTGGGGTGTACAGTGCTGTGATGTGGGGCATCAGTTGACTCCCCTACCCGGCAGTCCCGCTGGGATGTACAGTGCTGTGATGTGGGGCAGCAGTTGACTCCCCTACCCGGCAGTCCCGCTGGGGTTTACAGTGATGTGATGTGGGGCAGCAGTTGACTCCCCTACCCGGCAGTCCCGCTGGGGTGTACAGTGCTGTGATGTGGGGCAGCAGTTGACTCCCCTACCCGGCAGTCCCGCTGGGGTTTACAGTGCTGTGATGTGAGGCAACAGTTGACTCCCCTACCCGGCAGTCCCGCTGGGATGTACAGTGCTGTGATGTGGGGCAGCAGTTGACTCCCCTACCCGGCAGTCCCGCTGGGGTTTACAGTGATGTGATGTGGGGCAGCAGTTGACTCCCCTACCCGGCAGTCCCGCTGGGGTGTACAGTGCTGTGATGTGGGGCAGCAGTTGACTCCCCTACCCGGCAGTCCCGCTGGGGTACGCGGCTCTGGACGTGGACATGCCGTGGCTGGGGCTGGTTGACTCGGTGCGGATGGATCTCTTCTACCTGGTCTTCCTCTCCGTCACTTTCATCTTCGTCTGCGAGCGGGCCTTCATCAAGGTGCCCATGCTCTCAGTGCAGTATGTCTGTGCTGTACCCCTGTTCCATCTAGTAATCGTCGTGGGCTCATGTGTCTGCTTTCATGTATGGCAAAATCAAATTAATAGCAGGTAGAATTTCAAAATGGAGAACATATTCTGCTGAAAGCTTGAAATCGGTCGGCTCCCACACGTTTTGACCGGAAGCGTGGACCAAGTCGCCTCGGTCCGCCACCAATATCAGTACAAAGTATCCATTTCGTACCAGTGTTCACTGGTGCCTGAACATGTCTTGTCGCTTCCTTGTCTCATAACATTATCATGAAGGATGTCAACAGGCAGGTTTCGGGATGTCAAAATTGTTGTGCTGCAGGTGTGGAGCTCTAGAGTAAATCATCAATTTCATTGCACCGTTAACTCAGCACCTTTCGCTCAGGTATCAGTGTAAGACTTCCCTATGAAGACCGTGATGGTGTTTGGCCCCGCTATCTTTGTTTACTGAGAAACTGTAGCCCGAAAAACCGTATATCATTTGCGGTTGGCGCGTCGTTGAACCCTCACCGGCCCCAAAACCGCCTATCTGCAAACAATCCGAAATTTTCAAAATATAAAAATTAATTCTGCTAACGAAAATGGTCTCTGGGTTCGAAATCAGGGTCACCAGCTACATCGGGTGCATATATTCACAGGCGTCTTTCCGGCTGTTGACCACCGTAGTGAAGGCCTTCTGGTACGCTATTTCGACGCATTAGTACAACATTATGAGCATGATAAAACTTCATTGGGAACGAAAACGACATCAATAATATGAGCCGCTTTTCCGAAGCAAAAATTTCAAATATGTAATCCAATCAAATAAGGAATAAAGATGTATGTACATACCTGGAAAACGGGTGGCCGAAGGTTAATGCGTCTGATGATGATTCGAGTTCGTTGGCTCATTTCGCCCGAGATCATAGTGGGCTTATACATGCTTTCATATTTTTTTTGTTTTTCGTGACCGTACAAAGAAATGCACTGTAAACAGGTTTACGAAAAATCCATGGATCAATAACTTCTAAAGTTCTGATTGATCCGAAATCTTCAGACTCGGCTTCATGGCCCATGCGAAGCCCACACATCGATTGTAAAGAACGGGTGCCGTGCAGGCCTTGGTCGATGTGAGGTGCTGGTGGAATCTCCTACCTGGAGGTTCGCCGCCTCAGCCTGTCCGGGGGCGGACCTCTGCCAGCCGCCTGAATCGCGTGGTTTGTGAGCGCCGACCAGAGACCTGAGTGTGCCGGTCGGCAGGGTGTCCGCCGTCGGCTGGCAGTCTACCTCTGCAGCCAGCTGCCGCTGGTGGTCGGCGTGCTGCTGCTGCTGGCGCTGGACGTCTTCACACACGTCAGCCAGCTGTCGGACGTGTTCTGGCCGCGGCCCGACTGGCTGCGCTTCTGCCTGGCCGGCCTGCTGCTGGCCAACGGCCTGTACGTGCTGCTGATGGTGTGTGCGGCGGCGGCGCGCGTCTGCCGCTGCGGCCGGCCCGCCGGCAAGCCGCTGCCAGGCCGCTACCGCGCCGGTGTGCTGCTCACCTGCCTCACCGCCGCCGCCGCCTGCGTGGAGCACGCAGAGAGAAGGGTACGACCGCCCCGCTGACTCAGGGCCCCCCAGCGGTGTCGGCCGCTCGACTATAGGGGGACCTTGCGGGGTTGTATGAGCCAGTCTGAGGTCTTGTATATGGATCGTAGGCTATTGCTAACATTATGATACTCTGCATCGTAGCTATTTCCTAGCCGATATTTAAGATGCCCTTAAATAGAGACGTGCATCAGTATTTGCATAGGACGTGTCCTATGCATTTAAGAGCTAGGTCTTTCCGCTGCCTTCAAGGCTGCCTGGATTAGTGTCGTTAGCTGACCACGTGACCTCAGTGTTGGATACAAACGTTAGCTGGCCACGTAACCTCAGTGTTGGGTGTGACCGCCACCAGGAGGCGGACAACTCGTGGTTCTGGTCGTGGACGGAGACGCGGCCCACTGGCGGGCACCTGCTCTACATCGGCATGCTGGTCTGGTACAACGTCTATGTGCTGACGCTGCTCATCCTGTACATCCCCACCCGGCCGCTGGTGGAGCTCAGCGACCCCTTCTACGAGGACGAGCAGAGTGAGTGTCCCCACTGAGGTGGAGCTCAGCGACCCGTTCTACGAGGACGAACAGAGTGAGTGTCCCCACTAAGACCAGCAGTGCCCTGTAAATCCCCATCTTCGTGGTGGAACTCAGCGACCCGTTCTACGAGGACGAGCAGAGTGAGTGTCCCCACTGAGACCAGCAGTGCCCTGTAAATCCCCATCCCCGTGGTAGAATACTGGTGGAACTCGGCGACCTGTTCTACGAGGCCGAACTAAGTGAGCGTTTGTGTTGAGAAGGTAGAATGTCCCGAACATGCCTATCGCACTGATTGTGAAACCGGTTCTGTCCGCTCTGCGGGTTCAGCGAAGGCTTCCCCGACGAATGGTGTGGAATACTTTGCTCTTTTTTTCTTCGTGCAATAAAACTGGCTTTCAAAAGGCTGCCACCACATTAAGACTCTTTAAGATTCCTCGCGCGAGTCAGTTTTATTTCTTCAGGTTTATGGGGCAGCACAAAATAATCGGGATTAGCTCCAACACTTTTTTTGGTCAACTCGGACAAGCTGCTGCTTGCGCAAAAAAATCATGGGAGTGGACGACCCAGGGCGAACTGAGCGTACTGAGGTCACGTGACTGCGATTTGGGGTACACGCGGATCGTGTGAAAGACTAATGTTTGCATTTAGAACGCTCCTGTCAACTTTTGCTTGCTACTGGATACTTTTCCACTGTCATTTTCTTCTCGGTACGGGCTTGCTAGTTGCGGGATGTTTCCCTGTATGGACTGCCTGGTGACTGCTACATGCCAGTGTGTTGGAGTGTTTGTCTGGTATGGGGTCCGGTGTGTGATGGTGTGCTGTGGCTCGGCAGAGGTGCCGCTGAACGGAGGCGCCGACGACCAGCCGGAGCCCATCACCCGCGGCGGCCACGGCGAGAGGGAGCGCTTTGACGACGGCGACCGGCAGCCCATTGTGCCGACCGCCCGCGGCGAGGAGCCGTGAGTGCGGCCCGCCCACCCGCAGCAGCCACTGCGGCTGTCCCAACCGAGCCGCTGCCGCCGCTTCAGCTGTCGGCCGCTCCAGCTGTAGGCCTCGGCGTCTGCGGCCGCTCCAGCTGTAGGCCTCGGCGTCTGCGGCCGCTCCAGCTGTAGGCCACGGCGTTTGCGGCCGCTCCAGCTGTAGGCCACGGCGTTTGCGGCCGCTCCAGCTGTAGGCCACGGCGTTTGCGGCCGCTCCAGCTGTAGGCCTCGGCGTCTGCGGCCTCTCCAGCTGTAGGCCACGGCGTTTGCGGCCGCTCCAGCTGTAGGCCACGGCGTCTGCGGCCTCTCCAGCTGTAGGCCACGGCGTTTGCGGCCGCTCCAGCTGTAGGCCACGGCGTCTGCGGCCGCTCCAGCTGTAGGCCACGGCGTCTGCGGCCGAGCGGCAGCCGACCCGGCCGGTCCGCGTTTATGTGTCACGATGCTGGCTTCAGCAGTGTGGCAGTGGTACATGATGTGGACTGGTCCTTAGACCAGCGGTGCTGAGCCGTCGCGTGGTTCCTGTGGCCAGGAGGACCGCGCTGAGCGGGGTTCGGGAGGAGGTCTGCCCGTGCCAAGTCAGCCGGCGGCCCACCCTGCATAATAGGCACACCGTGCAGTGTTGCGCGCTGTCGATTTAACTGCCAATTTTGTTCAGCTTTGTTAACTGGCAGGGATGGCTGCCCACGTCAGTGTCTGTACGGTGCACACATTGCTGCATAATAGACGTGCTCTTCAGTCAAAAGATGCATTTATGTGTAGTGTAGTGACAGGTCTGTCGCTGTCGACTGTAGACTGGTTTGCCACGTTGTTCAGCACCCCTAGGGTAGAGCGGCCCTCGCACGGTTCGTCGCCGCCGCCCATGCATGCCCCTCACATGTATGGCTATTCCAGCTGTGTGGCACGCTCTTCGCATGCGCGCTGGTGTTGATTTGCTTCGTTTCACCCGGCGCTGTTGCGGTGGCACGGCCGCGGGCTCGCTCGGAGCTGTGCTTTTAGCTTTGTGCTCGACGCTTACTCGAAGAGGACCGATGCTTCTGCTATCACTGGTAGATGCTAGATGATGTGCTGTGATTGTTGTTTTTTTCGGGCTGCTGAGCTGCCCTTTACTGGTGAGCCTGTGCTGCTGAGTGGGAGTAGACCGGCTCTGCCGGTGCGCTGTGAGCGGTGGATGTTGTGGCGAGTTGCTGATCAAACTCCTTGAACCCCATGTATTTTTTCTTTGGTCCAACTGTATTTGTGTGACTTTGTCTTTGTATGATGGACGTATTTTTAACGTCAGCTTCGTTTGCAGGCAAAAAAGCGGGTCACCCTTCCTTTTGGGGTCAGCTATTGTTTCCGCCCAGGCCCCAATTTTTGGGTCGAACCCTGTCAGCTTTCTCTTGTTTATTTATATGTAGTAACACGAGCTTTCTTTGCGCTTTTGAGTTGCTTACTCACTGTAGCAGTCAGAAATGTAGTCACCAGGCTTGGCTGGGCAGCTTTTGCTTCGCTCCGCCGTCGGTGTGGGTGCGGGATATTGTCTCTGTGTAGTGTAACGCTGGTGTGGACGCTTTTGAGCTCGTGACTCTGTACCTGTCAGTACCTGCCGTCGTCGCGGGAGGCTTCAGTAACGGCGGTCGCCGCAGGAGGGCAGGGCGGTGCCGGCCGGTCGTCTCAGATCTGCTCCTCGCCCCAGCCAACAACCGTGCTAACATTGCTGTCCTGGACGTCTTGGTTGCTTGTGTTGCCGGCCATATGTGAGCATTAGTGGAGCGTGGTCCGTCTTCAGCCGCGTATGGCGTCGCGGGTGACCGGAGTGTTGACATGGTAACCACAATACACAATGGAATCTAGAGTTTTGTCGCTCAAGTGCCGCGCAGACGCGATGCCAGAACCAATGGAGGTACTTCGCCGTGAACGACCCTCGGCGCCCCCTGGAATGTCAATCCTCTTCCCCCGGATCTAACTATCGGCGCCCCCGCAGTAGGATTTGGCGCCTAGCCTGATAGGTTTAACCGCCGAAATGTGGCACCGCCTGGTTTGGACGACGTTAGATACGTAACTGTATGAAACGCACGGCAGCAGGAAGTACCAATTTCGGACCCAACCCACATATAGCGGCGATACAGGAGAACCCGGGGGACGTCATAACGTTCATCCGTGTGACCGGTCTCCTCCGGGGGGCACGTTAATCGGCCTCGGTTGAATACGCCGTGCAAACGTAAGAACTACCAGCTGGCCCGTGGCTAATTCATCTTGACGTCACGCAGAGCCCCCGTGGGGAGCTCTGCCGCGATCGCGTCCCCTGGTGGGTCGCCAGGATCCGCCCGCTGTGACATCACCGTGTGGGCGTCGCCGCCCAGCACGGCTTGTAGGTCCGGGAGGGGAGTCCCCCACAGTCTCGCTCGGGTAGCCGTGTAGGCGGGATACTCCACTAGCAGGTAGTTGGGAGTATCCTCCTCCTGGCATTCTCTGGACAGTGTGTCTGAGGCCTTGCCGATATTATACAGGGTGTGCTTCGTGAGCCCACTTGCCCACTCGCAGCTTGGACAGAGTTGGTTGGTTATTTGGGCTTAAGGGGAATGTGGCACCTTCACAACGTGATTTTAACTGAGATAGCCAAGTTGTAAAGCAGGTCGGAAAACCCGGTACTCCATATTTCATCTTGGAACTCGATATTTCCCTAGAAAAAGCTAAAACCTACCCGACACCAGCCCCCTCAACCCCCGTCGCCGGCGGCCATTGTTGTGAGCTACTGGTGTGACGACATATGCTGACGTCACGATGAGCATCAGCCAATCGAAGCCTTTGAAGCGTTTCAAGTATGGTAGTGGTTGCCAGATCGTGACATCATCCACAGTCTAATATTTATTTCTTTTTCTAGAGGAGTATTAAAAAAAACAAATATTGAGCTTATTGTACATTTTTCAGAGAAATCATGAGTGGTTTCATTATTTTTGACTAAAAGTACGCCTAATTACACTAAATTCCAGGATTCGACCAAGGTGCCACATTCCCTTTAAGGGGCGCACCAGCCTGGCAAGGCCATATAGCGCCCATCTTGGACAGAGTCACCTGACCCCACCTGGAGAGGGTGCCGTGGCCGGGGGAGGGACCTGGGAACGGATGGTGGGCCTGGAGCCAGGAGGACCAGGCTCTGGTGCACCGGCGAGCAATCGAGCGCACCCACGTGCGGTTTCGGGGACGGTGCTTTGGTCGTGGTCGACCGGCTCGGTCATTGCAGCGTCATTCCCTGTGATGCCGGCATGACCTGGTATCCATTGGAGATCGATTTCGCAGTCGGTGTCCCACATTTGGTGGAAGTCTCCAGATGTTTTGTACTTGGTGCATCTGGCTGGTGGGGTCACGTTTTAGGCTCATGAGGCTGGCCATGCAGTCGGTAGAGACTCGGATCCCTTGGATTCTAGCCAGGGAGGTCGGAGGTAGTTCGGCGATTTTGGTGAGCGCCAGCCCGATGGCGATAAGTTCGGCTCGGGTGCTGCTGGAGTCCTGCCCGGATGACGCGGTGGCATTAACTGTTCTGCCCTCGTGGTATAGTACCAGGTAGACCCCTGCTCGTCCGGCAGCTGAGATCGCCCTCGAGGAGCCGTCGGTCCATGCGGTGATGTCCGGGTTAGGTACCGAATACCGGGTTAGGTACCGAAGGGAGGATGAGGAGCAACCGTGACGAGGTCTCCTGCCTGGGCTACGGCAATGCCGGCCTTCTCCAGGACCCAACCAGCGGTACGGCGGAGGTAGGCTTTGTTGGCAATGACGGCTTCGAGATGCGGTGGTTCAGGTTGGGCTTCTCCGCTGTCGCGGGCGTTGGCACATGCACGTTTCCATGTTTCATGTACCCTGTACCGTATGCGCGGGCGGGGACGGGTTTCCAGCAGCGCTCTGGTAGGGTCAGGTAGCCTCCTGAGTCGGCTGACTTCTGTTGCTGCCAGTTATTTTGCTCAAATGTTGAGCGGCGGGAGCCCTGTCTGTTTGGAGACCTTTCGCGTTTGTGGCCGTGTCTCCAGCGTGACCTCCGGGGGGTATGGGGCTGGGGTGAGGGTACCGCTCACCCAGCGGCTTACCTCCTCAGCGCGGCTACCTAACCAGCTGTGGCCGGAAACTAACACAATCTCGCTATCTCTCCCCAGTAGATCATCTGTATGCGGCCCACAACAATAAAACAGGAGATTCGCACTAAGTGAACGATGTGCACAAGCGGCGCGGGTGCTTGCGCGTCCTTTGGTGTTGCGTGACCAGCCGCACAATCTTCCAGTGGATGTACGCCGGTCCCATCCTACCCTGCCCCGCGCGAAGCCAGCGTGTGTCGAGCTGTCATGTTTATTCGCGATTAGACAGGAACAATGGCAAAATAAAGAAACGTTTCGGTCCCTCACTTCTCTGACGAAGCTGGCAAGGAGCCGCGGAAGCGATTCACTAAACTTTTATTACAAAGCGTCCTACAATAAGAAGATCTTGTGACACAGACTGACACCAACGAACTCAGAAACACAAAGTAATGCAAGATTAACATGGTAAGTGTTAGCATCACCCGGCCAATAAACCGCAGGTGAAAACTCGCCACACGCACTGTCAACGCGCGTTAAAAACGGCTGCAATGCAGATTTACGTCTGATAAAAAGGTGGCGGCAACTGGGCGGATGCCGCGCCCGGCCGGCGCGGCCGCCCACGTCGGCTGGGTGGCGCCGCCGGCGGCGGTGCGTCCCGCGCCGCCTCTGTCCGCGCCTCACACGCCACACTCTCACTCTTCCTCTCGCACCACTCAGAGTCGAGTCATCACCGCACCCTGGTAACGTGGCAATTTGTTTACAGAGTACAATTTGCTGGTTCGGGCGGGCCGGCCTGGTCTTGCGGCAACTTGGCGCCGGCGCCGCTCGCGCTCGCCGCCCACTGTACATTGTCACTAGGATTTATCACCAGAACGCGAGAGCTTGTCTTGGGTTGCGCTGTGGACGTCGTCCTAGACCAGATCGTCGCCTCAGCGGCCTGCCAGTACAGAGAGCAACATGACGCCGGTGACACCTATCAGTCACAGACCAAACCACAACTTCGTGGCACGTATACTGTTACACCGAGAACATAGCCAATCAAATGCTACCTTACGTTTGCATCAAATCAAATACGGCAGAACGTGTAAAGTTACGCTCGTTAAAAAAACCTGGTCAATCACAACATATAGCATTCACGGCAGAAAGAGGAGGGTTAAGGGTGACAGGACGGTGGGTCAGAACAACGCCGTCTCCGCGACAGAGTCGGATATGCGAATAGCGGCTGAAAGGAGCGAGGCAAAACATGCTGCAACGTGCTTTAGATCACATGACAGAGGTAGGTGCTCCTCAGTGACGGTAAGAAAGGCTTGGTGGGTTGTTGTTGCAACTAGCGTTCGTGATTCCTTCCCTTACAGCTCAGGCACTTTCAATAGAGCGGGAATAACAGAAGTGGAAACAGCTTGGAAGTAACAAGCCCTCAACATCAATTAACTTTAATAATACAATCAATTACCTTATCAATTACCTTTTTTGGTCAGGTGCTTGATTTACTATTTAAAAGCGATATTCAATTTATCATGTAAAACCAAAAATCCACAGCATGATTTATAATCATAAGCCAGCCAAAATTTTAAATAGGGAGTAGCCCCCCAAACTTATCAGCTGAGTTCTGTGTAGCATTGGGAGAGCTGTAGTAAATATCCACAGCCAGCTAGATCAATAGACGCCCCCACCTTTTGCTTCCAGCACGATCCGAACACATGCACGCAGTAACAATTTGAATATATTTTTGTACAGATCCGCAGCCAGCTTGTGGCCGCAGGAAATAATTGTATTCGTATTTGATTAAGGTTTTCCAAGGCACTAACTTTCCACATTGGCGTTCGCTGCCGTGGGGCTCATGGCACTCCACTGAATATTCGTAATATTTAAAAGGGCAGGTGACATCTCACTAGAACATTAGCCAACTGTGCGAACAGTGGAATGGAAAGAAGCATCAGAGCTGCCCGACAGGAGCCAAGACTTGCAATGAGAATGGCGCGGGACGGGGCGCGGCAGTGTCCGACGGGTGAGCTCGGGCCCGGCCGCCGCGCCGGCGGGACGTGCGGGGGGGCACGGGACAGCGTTACCGGCGCGCCGAAACAAGCCACATTTAATGCCAGCCACCACAGGGAGCGAGGACACGCAGCACTGCAAAAACCTGCTTACAGGTCGTGTGCCCTACATGACTGGCTAGACTTGCTCAGTTGACCCCTGAAACGGAAAGAACCGGCCTTGTAGACACAGGCAGACGCGGCACGACAGCTCAGACGCAGCAGAAACCACCCCCATCCCAGCCCCGACCCGACCCAGAGGCACCAGCGCCGCCTCACACTAGTCCCCTGCTGATGCTTATGCTGGCATTCTATAACAAACGGCTAAAGATGCACATCATCACACGCAAACGACAAAGATTGGCAGCAAAACTCAAGAGAATCCCAAACTTAAACCCAGTGCCTTCGCGCCAATGGATCCCAAGCAGCAACAACCACGGCAGTGCGGACTACATGGCTGCCGACGCCTCCCCCACTACCTATCCAGATCCACCACAGCATCCAGCGCGTCACCTCTACTCCCGCCCAGTTGCTGCGGCCGGCCACTTACCCGGCTGGACGGCGGTGGTAGTGTTGGGTTGGCCCGGGGCCAGCACCGGGACATGCGCCGGCACGTGCGCCCCGATCCCGTTCTGTTTGAGGATGGTCCAGTCGAAGGTGTAGTCGTACTGGTGGTTGAGCGTGCGGAACAGTATGCGGAACAGCTGGCGCAGGTACATGTAGTCGGGCGCCTCCTCGAAGCGCAGGCCGCGGCAGTAGTTGAGGTACATGGCGAACTCGCCCGGACAGCCCTTGCACAGAACCTCCAGCGGGGTGGACATCTTCTTTTCGCTGATGCGCTCATACTTCTGCTTCTTGTTCACAGCCTGCCGGCGTACACGGAAGTCAGCTGACGTTCACCGCATACGGGCATCAACGCAGGTCATCTGAGGCTCACTGCCTCCTGGCGGCAATGAAGGCCAGCTGAGGCACGGAGTACATATGGTATTTAGTCTGAAAAAAACACGAGCCACACTGAAAACGCGCGTGGCGTTTCAGCTGGAGCTGACATATAATCTTAAAGTTGCTGACTTGTAAGCCGCCATTTCAAATGCGTCGCCCGGAACATGCGAGTTACACGTTTGATTTTGGAAGCTTTGGTGGTTTTGATTTGTAGGATTTTCGGCCTATTCGCATGTTCTTCCAGGATATGTTCATGTACCTTAAAAACCTAGCAGAGTTTAAAACGGAATATATAGTGGTGGCGCTACATAAGCCTCACCACCAACAGAAAAGTGAGGAGGCCAGCCGATCTCCAGCCTGCAGCTGACTAGAAATCTTCCCCTCTTAGAACGAAAAACCGAAGATTTCGACATGTTCTACCTTTTGTATCGGGTGGTCCACACAATTTCCTGGTCATTTCTAATGTGGTTGTAATCGGGAAATTCTAAGTAGGGGAGGGGTGGCAGGTCCCTAATTCTGACGCGTATGAAGCGCTATTCCAAGTACGTATCACACGCCGCTGTTCTCCAGCCCACTGTATTGTTATCAGTTTTTTTCTTCTACTGGGGATAAAAAAGGAAAACGGCACTTACGGGCTCAAGGCGACACAAGAAGACGCAAGATCAGCATTTCCCAAAATAAAAAGCACGTTCGCAACCCGGATATTGTCGGATACCAAGGAATCACAACACACAATTCGCGACAATGTAGCTGTTAAGTCGGCTACGGCTGTCTCTGGCCGGAGCGGCAGCACGGGGGCCGACAGAGAAGCCAGGCACCACTCTCACCTTGAGGCCCTGCCAGGGCAGACTGCCCTTCCGGAAGTACACCAGCACGTAGCCCAGAGACTCCATGTCGTCTCTCCGGCTGCCGAGGTCCACGTGCACTGATCAGTGACACACATCCCACCCTCTCAGCTCACAACACAACTCGCAAATGTGAGGATAGCAGAACGTCACAGGCGTAGGTCTGTCCGGGAATCCCTCTCTCTTCGACTGAGAGTATGCACGGACACAATACACGCCACAAGAAACTGAGCGTCAGCTGCATTTCGCAAGGCAGCAGCTAAAACGCCAAATACCAGCCATCAGCTTTGTTAGCTGCTCACTCAGCAACAGAAAACACCCACAGCTCTACCTCAAGAACGACTGAAAAGCGACGCACAACTCTGCCCACAACTACACCAATGCCAGCGGAAAATTTCCGGCATTACTCCCAAACAATTTTTGGGGATGTCTCGTCAATCCATCCATTAATATTTCTTTGCACAAGTTCTCGATCAACATTGCATCCCTAGTTCAATAAAGAGCACTGGATGCCCATCACGCCACGTCAAACAACAGTCAGGCCTGAACAGGGATGTAGCGGATACTCAAACACGAGGTCCGGTCAGGCCTAAACAGGGATGGAGCGGATACTCAAACACGAGGTCCGGTCAGGCCTAAACAGGGATGGAGCGGATACTCAAACACGAGATCCCAAACATCCGGCCAAGCAGCGGTCTGAGGAAGTTCGATGGCAATGTCAATGGTTGGGTCGACTGCAGTCTTTGCTAGGACTTGCAACTACCTCTCCATTTACCTGGTACCCGGCGAAAACTCAACGGCTACAAATGGTCAAAGGCCGAGCGTATCGTCCTCGTGCACCCCATAAAATGCTCCCTATCACTTTGACCAAAAACTGGAGCAGTCCCACGACCGGCTACGCTGAAAGTAGCCACTTTCAAACCTCTTTAAACAAGCCAAGCAGTTTGCCCATCAAACTATCAAATCAAACCCTTATGGAGCATGGTGTCGTGAGCACAATGTCGTTGGGAGTACGGTGTCAATAGGGGGTAGGGTTTGGGGCGGAAACTGACCTCTGCTCGATACCCAGGTGAGCGTTGATGCTGGCGTAGCGCGCCGTGCCCGTCAGGTTCTTGTCCTCCCGGTAGGGGATATGCACCCGCGACCGGGAGTCGCGGAACTTTTGGCCAGTCCGAAGTCGATCACGAACAGCTGCCGGCGCCGAGAGTCAGCTTACTATGCGCTAGGACACTTCCACCTCACCACACCAATGCACCGGGCCACGAACAGCCCCAATACCCACACATTGACAGGCCGCATCTGTCACGCATAGAAGCAGATACGACTGGTGGTTTCGAGCTGCACTATGCAAACTTTGGAGCACATTTCCCTGACACCTTGCCTGCAAATTCAATTCAATAAACGAGGGATGAGCTCCACTAAACTCCGTACAAGAGCCATCCCAACAAGCATTGTAACGCGACCAAGAAATCGTCGTTGGTTCGAGTCCCCTTCAGAAGGCGATGATTCACTTCTGATATTGGCTGCAGTCCACAACTCGGTTGGAACAATAAATGTACGATAAGCTGAATCTTGCACTTGAGACGAAATCATTAGACGTCCTGCGGTTTCCATAGGGTTCAGAAAACACATACGGTGGGTTGGACGCCCTGGTACAATCTGTCCTGCGAGTTCCCATGTGGCCATGAACTGGGGATTCAGACACCCGGCAAAATGGTAGTAAAACATAGTTCTGGAAGAAATTACAGATTTTTGTCAAAATAATGAAATCGTAGGTGAAGAAATAGCATATTCCAGCCTATGATTGACAAACTTTTATAATACTAGAGGCACTGACAGACAAACACCATTACGGAACGAGATCTTAACACGCGCATTGACGGGGGCGGGTACCCGCCCCCCTCGGGTTTTTCGGAGATAGGAGAAAAACGGCGGCGCGTAGCGCCGCCGTACTTGGTATACCTTTTCCCTCATAATTTTCACAACTTCTGTGTAAATTTTAAGGTTAGGTCATCTCAGGTCAGGTCACCAGTACAGGTCAAGTGACCCGACCTCAAAAAAAGTTTAAGATAGCATAAGTCGGAGCAGGGTGAACTTATCCGATTGAAACTCATATCACATAATGGCCCCACCGAGTTCTCTAAAATATGTTCCGGTATTTTTGATATCGATGACCTAAGGTCAGGTACGACGCATGACCTCTCCATTGGAAATACATGGGAAAAATGGTTTTTACGGAATAACTCAGTAACGGATGGCGATAGAGCATTTATTTTAGCTGCATTAGACTCGCCTGGGCTTTGCGGTTCTAATGATATGCATTTTATATAATTTGACCCTAACCTGACCTCAGGTCAGGTCAAACCCTTGATTTGACCTAGCAAGGTCAAAATATATATCATTCGATTCGGCTTGCTAAGAGGATTCATACAGTTCAAGTCGTTTTGCTCTATCTTTACTTTTTCAGATGTAATGCCCGAAAAACTGAATTTTACATGTTATCCCTATGACGGGCATGTTTTGACCTCTCGTGACCTTAAATGTGACCTGACAAAAAATGGTTCAAATGTTTTCGATGGAGAAGTGGATGGGCAGCCCAACGCCGTTTACCGTTTTTCGCTACCTACCGTGGTTCTCAAGATCTTAGGGGGCGGGTACCCGCCCCCCCGTCAATGCGAAGGTGGCTCAGACCCCCGTCAATGCACGTGTTAATCTCCCACAAACCTGCTACCCGTCTGGCAGAATTCGCCGCTAGGGTTTGCTTGAAAATGAACGGATTTTGCGACAGCGAATTCAATCCTTTCTGCGTACACAGGAACAATTTTCCTTTCAATTATGTTCATGAAGCTTTAAGTGGCTTCAAAGGAGACACCGCCAAAACATGACTTCAGCTGTTTGGCACACAATCAGCAATCTGGTCTCGACACCCTTGTATACGGAATCCAGTTTATGGTTTGATATGCTATGAAATAAAAAAATACAGGAAATCTAAAGGCCATGGATTATCAACGCATTTGTTTCACCAAGATGTTATCCGTTCAGTCACGCTATGTCCTATCGTACCTTACATCTAAACCCCTGCTATCGCGATACCGAGCCAGTTATCTTGTGAACAGGCGGCGGGTGCAGGGGTGTGAGCGGCGGCGACAGCGCGGCTGGAGGCTGCGGCTGCAACGCCGTCTCCGGCGGCGGAGGCCGGCTGACGCAACACACGCCGGCCGTGACGAAACAGCCAGTCACAGCCACCGTCACACGCCCGCAAACCCCCGCAACGCACACTTTCACCACCTTTCCGACGTCAGGATAGAACTAGATTGAACATCAGCCCACTCGTAGCGCCGCACACCAAAAACTAACCCCGAGACCAAGGACAAGGGGTTATTCCACGCCAACTTAGCCAAGGGAGGGAGGGTCCATCTCGGAACTATTAAATCTGGGGTCTTTCTGAAGCATTGCATGCAGGGGTTTCTCTACGCCTTCGCACAATTCCTAAGAAATACAACTGTTCTACGAATACTCTTTAGTTATCCGAAGTTTAATAGCGCACAATCTTAGAGAAAAACTACTAGAAAACCTGTTTTTGGGACATAAGTCTAGTGAGCTTTAGACAGATTGTGCATTTCCGATTGAGTTAATCAGGAAGGGCATGAAGACAAAAATGTAGAAATTCTACATATATTTGAAAAATAAAACATTTCTACTCATGAATGCAAAATTAAATTTCTGAACTTGAACTTCAGAAAGTGGTCCAGCTTGAGTTTTCAACAATGCCGGACTTCATTATCTGACAGAATAAAAAGCATTAGTGGTGTGCATTTATACACACCAGTGTACCGAGGGTCGGAAAGAAAGCCGCTGCAGCAGCGGCGCTCGCGCCGCCGCTTGGCTGAGCGGCGCGGCGACCGGCCAGACCACAGCGACCCCCCTCACACTCACCCTCACCCTTCCTCCGGGCGCAGTGCGACCGGCCAATTTCCCACCATACTCAGATAGAGGCGTCAAACAGCTCTCAGATAAAGGCGACGGATAACGGCAGGAACAAAAGGGTGAACACTGCAGACTGAGTGATTCCGTTTAGTGTCTGGCAGAGATCGCAGTGTTCTTGCACTAAAGTCGAGAGTAAACACAAGCAAAAATCAGTCGTTTTTTCTTGCACTAAAGTCGAGAGTAAACACAAGCAAAAATCAGTCGTTTTTACAATCATTTACGAGAGTTACTGATCTAGTTTCAGATGCGTCGCTCGCGTTCGAGACTGGGAAGTGGAAAAAAACTTGCTGGGAGAAAACAATGCGTGGTCGAGTCCGCTACCCGCTAAACTGCTACTTCTTGGTTATGGAAACGAAGTTCTGGATCCGTTAATTCCTATGGAATATAATGAAAGGTGTGAAGTTGGACAAAGCAGCGGACACCTAGGACGGTATTCTGGAGACTGCCATCTCGGGGAAGTACCATCGGTTGTACAGCACCAGGGTACACCACCATCGGTTGTACAGCACCAGGGTACACCACCATCGGTTGTACAGCACCAGGGTACACCACCATCGGTTGTACAGCACCAGGGTACACCACCATCGGTTGTACAGCACCAGGGTACACCACCATCGGTTGTACAGCACCAGGGTACACCACCATCGGTTGTACAGCACCAGGGTACACCACCATCGGTTGTACAGCACCAGGGTACACCACCATCGGTTGTACAGCACCAGGGTACACCACCATCGGTTGTACAGCACCAGGGTACACCACCATCGGTTGTACAGCACCAGGGTACACCACCATCGGTTGTACAGCACCAGGGTACACCACCATCGGTTGTACAGCACCAGGGTACATCACCATCGGTTGTACAGCACCAGGGTACACCACCATCGGTTGTACAGCACCAGGGTACACCACCATCGGTTGTACAGCACCAGGGTACACCACCATCGGTTGTACAGCACCAGGGTACACCACCATCGGTTGTACAGCACCAGGGTACACCACCATCGGTTGTACAGCACCAGGGTACATCACCATCGGTTGTACAGCACCAGGGTACACCACCATCGGTTGTACAGCACCAGGGTACATCACCATCGGTTGTACAGCACCAGGGTACACCACCATCGGTTGTACAGCACCAGGGGCGCGCTGCATTGTCTCAGCCACCGTGGCTCGACGTGCCCGGCCGAACAAAAACAACTTCACAACGTCCTACACTCCAGACGCAACCCACGAATTCAGCCAAAGGCGATGAACTTTCAACGACATATCGCAGTTTATTTGTTTTAAAGGAAATGAGAATATTGGTGCGTTTCCGGACTGGAGTGGTTCTGGATACCTAAAAAAAGATAAAAGCGCTATGTTTCGTATTATTTCATTTCCTAAGCTTGAGGTAAAACGTTTGAAAGTCCAGCTAACGTCACGATTTCATAACGCTTTGTGCTACGGTAGACCTCTTAACGTGCGCCAAAAATGAATATTTTTAGCTAAAAAAGGGTATTATTAGGATTCAAACCGAGACTTATCAAAACCTGCTACTTTAATTTATAGATCAAAACTTATTTTACGTTATTAACTGGTCAAACAAGAAAGTTCAACGCATTTATTACCGCCAGTCCTGAACCCGCGTTTCGCACACAGGTCTTAAACAGGTCCAAGCAATAAACATTTGTTCGGCCAGCGGGGCTTCAGCATTATGTCACACCGCCATGTTACTAATGGTCACCTCGTACCACGTGGGAGGACAGGATCTACAGAATTTCAGTTTTTTTTTTCTCCGCGAACGGTGAGTTCTGAGACATCAATCAAGTGGTTCCTCGACACGGTATGTATGCATATATGTCTGTATGTTTGAATGTAATATTCATGAAAACGTCCAAATATATGTTTTTCATGCCTCGCGTCCGTACGTCACAAAGACATGTATGATATAAAAACAAAGTAAACGTAGGATATACAGGTCCAACACCCATTTCACACGCGTACAAGCGAAATCCAGTTCCTCCGACGTGCGTGCAGACACCATCCAAAGCTAGTTGTTAGGCCATTTATGATACAAAGCCACAGCCGTTTGTAATATTGCACAACGCAGTAGCTAAATCGCCTCCTTCCGTTCGCCATTCTAATCAGCGGTAGGCTATGCCACCAGCTGTCTTGGCTTGGCGCGAGACGGTGGGTTCTGCCTGGTGAAGAGTTCTAACTTTGCTGTAGTAATGGCACGAGAAAGGCCCACTCTGCTGTAGTAACGGCACTGAGGCTGACTGCTGTGAACCCGTAAGGCCACTCTGTGTAGTAACGGCAAAAGCGAGGCTGACTGTGCTGTAGTAACGGCACAAGTGAGGCTGACTCTGTAGTAACGGTACAGGTGAGGCTGGAGTTACTGCAACGGAAGCATGGGACTGGTTGTACTAAGACTGACCTTGTTACAGTGGCGGCCGATGCCCATGAGGAAGTTGTCGGGCTTGATGTCTCGGTGGATGAAGTTCTTGCTGTGGATATACTCGACACGGCCGACCATCTGATCCGCCAGCATCAGCACCGTCTTGACGGTGAATTGGCGCGAGCAGAAGTTGAACAGGTCCTCCAACGAAGGCCCCAGCAGGTCCATCACCAGCACCCAGTACTCGCCTTCCCGACCGAACCATCTGCACGGCAGCGCACACCACAGCTCACTCCTCCCGGCCTCGCCAAGCTGAACCGGCGCCGCACAACAGTGTGGACACAAATAAAACGGAACCGAATGCCAGGGAAAGGTAAAACACAACATTTCGGTCCCGGACCATCGTCAGGTGTAAGACAGTGAAAAAGTGAGAACAAGACCCCTGAGATAAACTTTTATTGCAGCCTAGATAATGTCGATGTTTAAAACAGTTCAAAGGAGAGCCTCCGTGCGTGTGAGGGTATCAAAGAATAAGCGGCCAGGAGGATGGCTGTGTTCAGACTGGGTTTGTGTTGTCTGATCAGAATATACTCGGAAATTTTGCGGCTAGGCCCATCCAGTGTGTTTCAAAATTTTGATGGCCAAAAATCCGTGGTGAGGCTCTGGTCCGGGTGAACCAGTCGTCGATGGTCCCCGAAAGGTGTGTTGTGCCGTTTGTGGCGTGCATTACCAAGGTGTTCATTGAATTTAAGCCGAACAGAACGCTCTCCAATGTAAAAAGACTCGCCGGGCCCACACAATTTACAAATTTTGGGATAAACCACATTTTTGACACGGCATTTACCCTGTAAACTAGCATGGCAAATATGGCAGAATCTACCAACTCCCGGGCACGGCGGGTGTTCTACGGCTGACCTCACCAGCATGCTCCTCAGAGAAGGCCCACTCATCCATGCTAACCTCAAGGAGAATCCTGAGCTCCTTATGATCCCTTTAACTTGTTGGGACAGAGTCATCCACTCCCTGGATTTACATTGGAGAGAGCCATCGTTCTGTTCGGCTTAATTTCAATGAACACCTTGGAAATGCACGTCACAAACGGTACAACACGCCTTTCGGGGACCATCAACGACTGGTTCACCCGGACCAGAGCGTCACCGCAGATTTCTTGGCTATCAAAATTTTGAAACACAGTAGAGTTTTCTAATCAGACAACACAAACCCAGTCTGAACACACAATCATCTCCTTGGCCGCTTATTCGTTGACATTCTCACACACACAGTGACCAAAATAGTTTTGCGCTAGGTGTCGAGTGGAAAATTCAGCTCGGAATGTATGGCGAGTGAGTGGAAAATTCCCTCAAAATGTATGGCAGAGTAAAATTTTCCAATTTGGGTACTGTGGTAAACTCTTAGAGCCCTTGTTTTAACTGAAGGATGGATATTTCATTTAATTTTCTTAAAGTAAATATTTTTAAATCGTCCCCAAGCAGCATTGTTTGACTATTACCATGTGAAAATTTAGGTTAAGCAGGTAAATCTTGACCAACCGAAACCCCCTGATGCAGTCTCCAATTATGTTTTAAGGAATTGGTCAATTGCCACAAATAAAAACTTTTTTGGGGCCTCTGAGACTAACCTTCGGGAAAGAACTCTGGGAGCCACCAAGACTAACATTTGTGGGATGGAGATCAACTCTGGGGGCTTCCCTAGACCAACTCTTGTGCCCCTCCTCTCCTCTCCCACACGACCAGCTCTAAAGAGCCCCTGAAACGAAATATCGGGGCCCCCTTAGACCAACTCTGCAGAGGGGGCCTCGAGACCGGCAGGTGGTGAAAATGAAGATTTTGTATGCAATGCCTAGTGCCAAAATTAATTATATAAGCATACACTGTATAGTTTTTCTGTCCGAACAACACCCTCCTATACCTATACCTATAGTTATCGGAATTTTGAGGCCACTCCTGGCCTCAATCACTGCACCTCGCATACACCTATGCTAGGGCCCAGTAGAGCCTTGGTTTACACTTAACTAACCCAGACGAAACTACAAACTTTCTATCATGGCAATAAACTCTTCCAGAATCTTGCTAAAAGTTTCTTTTCTTTACCTGTCATTCCCCTGCTCCTCTTCACATATATACTCACCTTCATATGAATATGCAGCTTTCTATCAATCTAATCGAAGCTACAGCCTTCTTTCTGTTGTTTCTTCCTTTCGTCTACAATCAGCCATGCGCGGCGGTCGCGACCGCGTCAGAGCGACTACTACTTTAAATTTCTGATCGCTTGCCGGTTGCCGGTTGCATGAGCTACATAATTTGCATTTCAACAACTGCTCTAAATTAATTTTTAATCTTTTTATTAGAAAATTATACAACTAAAAGCACACAAAGAGGACAACTAACAATGTTTTGTCAATAACGAATATGAAACCTACCTTTCAAAAGCTTAAGATGCCGCTTTTATTTACTAGATGTAAAGACGGCGTTTTGGTTAGTCCACGCCGTAGACCAGCCATACAAAAAGTGCCGATGTTTGAAGGGTAACTGGATGCATTCTTGTTGCCCAAAAATCATTTAATGAAAATGTAGAGTTTCAATGTATTCAAGTACCGGACACTTTTAGTTCAACTTAAATATCAGCGTATTTATGCCTAGGGTGTCGTAGGGGTGTCGGTGGATTTGGGTGTCAACGGCGTGGACGCAGCAATGAAGGGCTAATATGGATAGAAATTATTTTCACGCAATAAATGGTTAATTTTCTACGATACAATGTCAAAAATATGCTGCTTAGCATACAAATTTCAAGATAATTGCTTTTAACAGCAAGATGACCAAAATAGTTTTCACTATTCTCGGTACCAAAATACAAAACAACTTTTCAAGGACGTAAGCCTAGAAATCATATGACAGATGAACTGCTTTCCAGAAATGTATCTTTCAAGCGCTCAGCTCATTTTTGGCAACACAAGGCTAGGGTGTCTAATTTTCCACTCACCAATTTTGTGAGTGGTGGAATTTAGTGGCGGTGTTCACCCATTGGAACTTTCTCCGGTGGGGCGGGGGCACTGTGCGTCTTGCCCGCGCCAGAATTTCGATTCTGTTGTTCCACTGAAATCGGTGAGATAAGGATGCCAGGTATAATTGACCAGAAAATGAAGTCGCCGATTCTCTTTCAAAAAGCGAAAGAAGCGCATAAGAGCCGAGTTAATTTGGCGATCTTCTAGTCGATTCTTCTGCTCTCTTTTCCAGTGGACGCTGGTAGGGAGGCAATGGAACTGGGCTTTGTAGTAAATATTGTTGAGTAAAATTCGATAGTAGTAAATATTGTTGGAAGTGAGTGGAAAATTCAGCAAAAAAATATAAAGTGAGTGGAAAATTTGATTGACTGAGTGTCTTCTGCACCCAGCACCCCAGTTTTGGGACACTGACACACACGCACTCACATGCTTACGAGCGGAGGCTCTCCTTTGAACTGTTTTAAACCAGGCTCTAAGCTGTTGAATAATACCTCATTTATTGTGATGCGTCTTTAAGTGGTGTTACAGGTCAGGTCAAACGTGTATAAATGGTAATCTCATGCAAAACAGGCCTATATTTCTCGTTGACTTGTATGTTTTCTAACCCAGATAATTCTGTATCTACCATGAAGTATTCAGATGTACGGCCCAGCCAATAACGCATCAACTGGAAGCCATTTTGATTTTTTCAGGGTCCTTTTCTGAAATCTAGAAAAATTGCCGTCAGGGTCAAGTTACGCCCTGAATATACCACGGAAGCATAACCAGCCTGTGCACAAGCTCTGACTTAATACAAATACGCAAATACTTTAACCAGAAAATATCCAACTCAATAATAAATACCCTCATATTTGGCAAAATTCGCCGTTCTTACATGATTGAACTGACATGTGACACCACTTATGGACCCAACACCAACAAAGTATGCATCATTTAATGGCTGAGAGCCTTGGAAATGCACCAATTTCTACCTCAGCCATTGATTGCCCCTCCCCCCACCCTAATGTAGAAGGGATTGGGGACGAGGGGGTGGCGTGTTGCAGCGTTACCTGAAGTGAGGTATGCCGATGCCACCCTGCAGGATTTTGTACAGCTTGCTCTCGTACAGCAGCTGAGGATGCCGAGCATTGAGGGGCTCTAGTTTTAGAGCTACCTCCTGCAACAGAGCGTCACGGCACGGGTCAGTCACCAAGGTGGAAAGCAGCTAAACCGTTATACTAGCAGCTCTTATACACCAGAGATGTATGCAAATATATACCAATGTATGAGACAGAAAATTATTATTTTCAATATATGACCATGTTCTAAGCAAATTCTCTAGGTTCGTGTATTTATCTCAAGAGGTCCTCATTTTTCTATGAATTGGGAATAACTTTATTAAGTATTGCTGAACACCTTTCTATATCCATGTCCAGCCTCAGCTGAGCTTTGAAGGTTTCAATACAAGCGATTTCCCAATTAGATAATTAGCACAAATGTCTACACAAGCCTAAAGAAGGTTAACATCTTGGGGTAAATCAACATGAATGGTTCCAGTAACTGTGAACCTGTTTTGTTCAGAACTGGATCGTGCGGTAGTTTGTGAAGAACAAGCAAGTAGAAATTACAAATGGTGCCATCAGCCAAATTTACAGAGATCAAACTAGTCAGAGCCTGCTACATCTCAAGCAGCCCCCTCCCCCCAATCGAGTAGGTATTGAATCACATTCACCTACAGAAAATTGTCACTTGACTGTACTCAAAACAGAGAGTGCAATCATCAAAAGCCCTGATAAGAACCAATCTACCCAAAACTATAATACCAACCCCTATGCAACAAGTATCTGAAAGGCATGGAACGTGTGTATGACTGCCTCAAAATCGCATGTCATTTCCATAGTATCATGAATAAGCAGTGTTTTGCTTTCTTGCTTAAGTGTTTTGTTTTCTTTTACCCCCTACACACTGCAATCTATAAGTAATGGATAATATGGAATATTGGGAGTCGAGTACTTGAACACAGTAATATTTCATGGGGAGGGGGGATACTGGAGTGGTTCAAGAGGCGCCATGTGGGTTAATGGGAGGTCAACTACTTTATTTCCTTCCTGGATTGTCGTACGAGACATCCCAATACATGTTATTGCCAATAATGGGAGAATAGCACCAGTAGAAAACTCTGTCATATTCATATTTGCCTCATCATATGGCAAGACTCAGAGGGTTACCAGACATAATTATAGACCCCTGTAACTCTAGGCAGGTGGATGGAACCCAAGCCTTGCAAGCACATTGGGCTTCCACTAAGGACAAACAACCAAACAAGCAATCACTCCAGGGAATAGTCAAACCAGATACAACAGAGCTAACTCGCAATTTTTTTAAACCATAACTGGTATCAATAGCCAACCACATCATCACCTTCTGGAAAAGCCACACCACATGTACAAGCAATGGTTAAATCCATGCTGTATGATAGAATATATAGACATACTCAGATCTGATGAAGGGGCAACAATGTTTGGGACTTCACTACCAGACAAAGATCACTCAGCTCATATCCATCATTTGAAAGAAAAATTCAGGGCTGAAGCACTTGAAAGTGTGTGGGACCCACACAAGCAGAAACCAATGGATAGGTTTATTTGTTACTCAAGGTGGGGACAGAATACTGTTAAAAATTCAACTGATTTCAGAAACAAGCCCAAAGAATACACAAGATAATAAATCTTGAACTGGCCCATCCTTTCTGAAAATAACACCTTCACTCTGTGCATCTATCACGGGGTGACCACAGATTTACCAGAGCTGGGCGGTCCACTAAATAGGTCTTCTATTCTGCTACTGGAGGACTTTCGAAATGGTGGCAGAGTAACAGTAGCAGTTTCCACAACGAAAAAGTAGCGGATTGAAAATAATTCTAATGTGCTACTCACACCCTGTAACACCACTCCCCAAAAATATAAGATGAATATAAAAAGAAAATCCTCCAGAAAAACAACAGATGAGAAAAAATATGTATTTGTGTTAGATCTACAGATCTTAAAAAAACTACTAGTTTTGGAAGCAATATACAGATAAGCAGTAATCTTCCTTGGAAATTATCAAAACAGAATAATGAAGACCCATTTTTGGGTAGAGCGTTATGCTAAAAAGTAGCGGTGGAGTGGTAGGAAGCACTTTCAAAACTTTTAACACGTATTCCCATGGAAGCCGTTTAAAAAATTTGGTAGTGGCATCCACCTCTGAAAATCACTCCACCCTGCATTAGCAATACAAAAACGCTGAGACGGCAGATTTGCGAATCCTCAAGGTGATCATATCATGCCAGTTGGCAATAGATCGGTAGAGATATGTCACTGTGGCACCACTTTGAACTCATAGTTTTGTTTGGAAGCTGGGTCAAGAGACCTTTCCTGACCTAGGATATACAAAAAAAGATCGGAAAAAGTTCCAAGGAAAAATCGCATGGGGGAGCATGCTGTGACCCCATAGATACTAATTCACGGACGTGTTAGGATCTCTACATGAAATAAGCACGACCAGCCGAGATGCAGACTTATGACCAACCGAGGTGCAGGCACTGGTGAGAAATGAGGCTGGGTGGGTGGACGAGCACGGTAGCCAATGAAGGTTATTGGATTGTCAAACAGCGAGCTCAACAAGTTACAGCACCTTTATAATAGCAAGGTAGCCAATGAAGGTTATTGGGCTGTCAAACAGAGAGCTCAACAAAAGTTACAGCACCTTTATAAAAGCAGGGTATCCAATGAAGGTTATTGGGATGTCAAATAGCAAGCTCAACAAAAGTTCGCACCTTTATAATGGGTGCCAATAAGTTATTGGGATGTCAAACAGTGAGCTCAACAAAGTTACAGCACCTTCATAATAGCAAGGTAGCCAATGAAGGTTTTGAGATGTCAAATAGTGAGCTCAATAGAAGATGTAACACCTTTATAATAATGCCAGTTCTGCTGGTGTTGAGATGCCTGTCCTTATGGTAACAGAATATATAAAAGGGAAAACATCCATTGAATTATGTACACTGTGTACATATATATGTACACAATAGGTAAATCATCATTTTTCAATATCAAACAAACATGGTTCCAGTGAAAAGCAAATAATCTTACTATACATTTACATAACAATATGTCCTACATATAAACATACACCTTCTACCTTAACATAGGCGAAGCCCTGTAAATAAAGCTCTGTAAAAGGCAAGGCAGGGCTGTACAGGGCAAAACCCTGTAAAAAGTTGGACTAAGATAAATCAATTTTAATGTTTTCTGAAATAAACTGGACTGGTGATGTAAAAAGGAACCAAAAGAGAAGCTACCAAAGTAGTTTAAGCTGTAGCGTACTTCTTGTGCCCATCCAAAAATATGAATCCCCAGGCTCAGACTGTAATAGGCTTGTGGCACAGCTCTAACATCAGCATGACCATGTGACAAAATGACCTGGGAATGCAAAGTAACCTCAGCAGGGCTTGAGCGTGGTGTCTATTAACCTTGGAAAGACCACTTTCTAGCATTGTCTCATACCAGCCTAACCATGGCATTAACAGTGCAAAACCGATGGCTGCCTGCTCTGATGTTGAGGGAGAACACGTTTTCCAGAAGACAAATAAGTATATGGCCAGGATCTTTCACAGGCTAGCCCACAGACAGCACTGGAAGCGGCCCTGATTTTATACTAGATCCACAAATCCTGCACACTAGATCTAAGCTTCTAAGGAAAAACAATTGAGTGGCCTGCAAAATCAGATAAACAAAAATCAATCAGCAGGTGCATTTCATTCCATCCAGGGCTACAACCACACTACAAAACAGCAAATTTTGATGAGATCTTGTTGGGAAACCCCTTGGTGGGTCTCTTGGTTTTGTTCAGCCTGTCCACTATTTGGGACAAGCACCAGAGATTGAGGCCAGCAAGACGACCTTGGAGCCACATCCCAATCAGGTGTGGGGTATTCAGTGAAAATGATACAAAACACCACTGCTGCAGGATCAGCAGCATTGTTGTGAGCCACAAAAGTGCCTTGTCAGAATGCCTCAAGCTGAGGACCATCCTATGAAAGAGCTCTCCATTCTTTATGACCTCATTGCTTTGGAGAATAGCAAAAGTTCTTAGGTTAGGTTAAGTCAGCTCATATTATCATTCAAAAACCCAACTTAATCATTTGAATGGCATAAACAAGCTCTTTATGCCATCTAATTTCTCAGAGAGCATACCTAATCTGCAGAGCACTGCAAAAGGACAAATCAGACACAGTGGTCATCTACCTCACACCACCAGCCACCTTAGATTCCCACCAATCTGCAACAAACCTGGGAGAAAAACACACCCATCCTACTTAAATGATGCACTGTCACCTCTGTCTCTCCTCCTCATCCTTCCTCCTCTTGCAGTGACTTTACAACTGTGCATTTCCCAATATGATGCACTCATCTTTCCACCCCTCATCAGCTGTTCAACCACCACAACAGTAAACTCCAATTCAAAGTTGTGTTGTATTTCTCTGAAGTTTAGGCATAAAATGCTGCATTTCCTCTTCTACATAGTACAACACAACATTTTACTGACCTCTCTAAGGGATGTGTTGCCTTTCACCATGACATTTTGACAGGAGAACACTACCACAAAAGGTTATCATTCATACCATCATTATTTTATACCAATAAGTAACTGCAAGTAATACAAAATATAAAACATCTATTTAAATTGTGCACTTCCACATGCCTCACAAGTTTTCCATCAGTATGAAAACCCCATGATCAAAAACATGCCTGTTCACAGCAAATGTGGCAGTCAGCCTAATCTTTTCCCAGAATTCTGTCAGTATTCCCATGTAAGCTACCTTGCATCAGAGCACCTCACTTGCGCCAGTCTCACAATTTCTATGGGCAGTCAACTTTACATCAAACACCTCTGTAACAAAACCCATACCAGCAGGATTTCATGGAAAGTATCACACTTTGCAGACTGAGAACATGCCCAATTTCATTAAGACAACCACTTTTCTCCTAAAGAATGTTGCCTATTTGAGTCCACACAAGATTGTGGATAAAAGGGGGTGAGGCATAACAAATTATTCTCCCCACATTACACTCTAGTTACAATTTTTGTCAGAAAACATTCACTGGTTAGTATGGCATGCTATTTTGAATACCAGATATTTCCAATAATTATTTTGATTCACCAAGACCAGGCTACAACCATTTGGGGATGATTGATGGGTCAAAAATGTCCAAATTGAATCACAGTCTGCAGTCATTAGCGTCTCAACACCATTTTGGACAGCACTTGAATTGCCTGTCTGCTCGTCAATTCACTGCCATGTTTTGCTGCCCTGCCCAATGGTAGACACAAAAATTTCAGACAACATAGAAGTCAAGCATGTGGGTCTGTGTTCTATCACAAACACCAAACCTGTTTACTAGAATCCATCAAGTTAGGTTAGATCTTTTGCCTTGCCACCAATTCAACTTTAGTGCCACTACCCCCAAAAATTGTCATGCCCAGTTCAAATAGCATGGCATACTGGCACAGGTATCCAAAGATCCTTCGCCTCACCAGATGGGACATGAAGACGACTCCCTCTGTGAGGACTAAGCCCACGATAATCCACACTATCCCAACTTGGAGATGGGCAACAAAGCCACCTGGTTATCCAGCCATATATTACAATGGGTCCCAAGCCTTACTTGCATTGCATATTTGCTTCTCATACATCTCTGAAGCTAATTTCCCTCTTTGTTAGTTTACATTGCATCTTTGTTTGCAAAGATTTCAACAGCATTCACACTACATTTGACAGGACTTATGTGCTTGAACGCAACAATGAATGATTAAAATTTTCAGCGACCAGCTAGCAATATAATTCAGAAAACCACGAAGGATGACCCACTCTTACCTCGCCATTTGTTGTATTAATTCCTGTGTAAATTTCACCAAACGAGCCACTACCAATTTTACGGATTGCTTTATATTTCCCAGCCGCAATGAAATCCTTATTCCTAAGTGACATGGTGGACATATGGGCCTAGAAGGCAAAAATTTTATTGACCCATATTCCACTCCCTATCCCCAAAAAACAGAAGGGGAATTGACAAAAGAGAATGCAATACAGAGCGAATGCGACCGTTAAGGGTGCGGCACTGAACACTGGTAAATCAAGAGGGCCAGCTGAGCATTTGAGCGCTTACCGACACCTAGCGTCTATCAAGAGAACCGTAGTCCGCATTCACTGCAAATGTAGCTTGCCATTAGAGGCAAAACAAACTGAAACGTTTGGACCCATAGGAACTGGAGGATCCAACGGGGGCAAAAAGGTCTATGCCCCTCTCCAAAATCCAGGCCATTTTTTAACATGTTAACTGGGGGGCCATTTGCCCCCCCAGTCGGCCGAAATGCCCCCCAGTGCCCTGAAATTGGCCCCCCAGTGAAATAGACAAATGGCTTAACACGCGCATTGACGGGGGCGGGTACCCGCCCCTCTCGGGTTTTTCAGAGACAGCAGAAAAACGGCGGCGCGCAGCGCCGCCGTACTTGGTATACCTTTTCCCTCATCATTTTTGCAACTTCTGTGAAAATTTTAAGGATAGGTCATCTCAGGTCAGGTCACCAGTACAGGTCAAGTGACCCGACCTCAAAAAAAGTTTAAGATAGCATAAGTCGGAGCAGGGTGAACTTATCCAATTGAAACTCATATCACATAATGGGCTCACCGAGTTCTCTAAAATATGTTCCGGTATTTTTGATATCGATGACCTAAGGTCAGGTACGAAGCATGACCTCTCCATTGGTAATACATGGGAAATATGGTTTTTACTGAATAAAACAGTAACAGATGGTGATAGAGCGTTTATTTTAGCTTCATTAGACTCGACTTGGCTTTGCAGTTCTAATGATATGCCTTTTATATAATTTGACCCTGACCTGACCTCAGGTCAGGTCAAATCTTTGATTTGGCCTAGCAAGGTCAAACCATATATCATTCGATTCGGCTTGCTGCGAGGATTCATAGAGTTTAAGTCGTTTTGCTTTATCTTTACTTGTTCAGATGTAATGGCCGAAAAACTATTTTTACATGTTATCCCTATGACGGCATGTGACGGCATGTTTTTTACCTCTGGTGACCTTAAATGTGACCTGACAAAAAATGGTTCAAATATTTTCGATGGAGAAGCGGATGGGCTACCCAACGCCGTTTACCGTTTTTTGCTACCTACCGTGGTTCTCGAAATCTTAGGGGGCGGCGGGTACCCGCCCCTCGTCAATCCGAAGGTGGCTCAGACCCCCGTTAATGCGCGTGTTAAAATTGAACAAACGCAAACTCACCTGACGAAAATAAGACAGAACACCAACCGATGATAACTATTTTGTTCTATTGCTCATCCCAAATTGGCAATCCACAAAAATTGCGTTAGGAATTTCCACTAGTGGCTGTCTACTCCATCGTGCAAAAACGAGACAAAGCGCGTAGTTGCGGGAAATCCGGGCAAAGCAGCCTCAGCACCAACTAATTACAACGCTGGAGATAACCTAAAACCAATGAAACATCGTGTCTTATCCGACCGGAAGCCCAGCCAGTACCGGGGGATTGCAAGATGCTCTATGTAGTTCGCAATGTATTTATTTATTTATTATTGTGGTGGTAGCATTGGTAAAAGTTATAGTGAGATCGCTGCATATTTTTTTCTGTAAGTTGATAAGTTGTTAGTTGGCTTTTTCATCGATTCCTTGATGTTGCAAATGGGGAGAGATTATATATTCGGCCAGCCCTTCGTCAGAATCAAAGCTGGCTCCTAAGAAGCCCTTCTATCAGGGAAAGAGTTGGCGACGACATATGACCCTGGCAGTTGGTGCGTCGATAAGCCCCAAAAATTATTAACTGGTTTTTGCACTACATTTCCTAGAAGATTTTGACAGCAACAGCCAAACATCATAGTAGGAATGTACATAGAAACTTGTCTCGATTTAGACTATAAACCACATGTGTTCGATACTTTAGGAATTTGCTTACCTTGCTACACTCATAAAGAAAAATAAGAAAACAGATTATACATTTCGAATGCATTGTGGCAGACCCACGATTGCCAGGCTGGCCATTTTGTGGCCAAACATTTAGATTTTTTGTTTTTTGTCGTGTTTGGCCGCGTGATTTTTTCGGTTGGCCCTCTCATGGAATCTGGCCTTCTTTGACCCTTTTTCTAGCAGCTGGCACATAAGCTCTTTTTGATTTGTCCCTTGTATCAATATGGATTCTCTTGGCCTTTTCCCGGCTTGAATAAGATGTTCTGACACCAATAAAGGATCAGAGCAGCAGAAATAACTGCTATGCCAGTGGAAGGAAAACTCTGTGAAAAAACACGATCCAAATAAATGACCCACCGAAAACGGGACGCAAAGGATGCCGACCATAGGCACATTTTGGGTAGAAGGTCTACGGCAAAGTGCGTTTTGAGGCTCCACCCTCCTCCTCCTACTTACCAAAATCTTATATCCACCACTGTTGAAAGAGCAAAAAACTCACAGTTGGAAATGCAGGAAAAATATTAAATGTTAGCGGGGAGTGGTGCGGCTAAGATACTTGATAATGGTAACAAATGTTCTGGTTACATGGCTAAAATCATTTGATAGCCACGCGGGATTGAAGGGGCACTCCTGGCCTCCTATTTACCCGCGCCCCACTGGGGTCCGGCGCCACCTTCGCCTCACCGAGGGCATCGATGAGCCCCTTTCTAACTCCGAAAATATGGGGGTTAGCGCAAATCTGCAAAGTGCATTAGGAAGCTCATGTAACTTCAGTATGATTTTCCTTACATGTTTAGGCGCTCAGGGGAATGGTTTCACCTCCAGACGTCAAGTTGGGTCACGATAGGCTATTTCTACTAAAATATGCAATGCTTAACACGCGCATTGACGGGGGGCGGGTACCCGCCCCCTCGGGTTTTTCGGAGATAGTAGAAAAACGGCGGCGCGTAGCGCCGCCGTACTTGGTATACCTTTTCCCTCATCATTTTTACAGCTTCTGTGAAAATTTTAACGTTAGGTCATCTCAGGTCAGGTCACCAGTAAGGGTCAAGTGACCCGACCTCAAAAAAGTTTAAGATAGCATAAGTCGGAGCAGGGTGAACTTATCCGATTGAAACTCATAACACATAATGGCCCCACCGAGTTCTCTAACATATGTTCCGGTATTTTTGATATTGATGACCTAAGGTCAGGTACGAGGCATGACCTCTCCATTGGAAATAAATGGGAAAAATTGTTTTTACGGAATAACTCAGTAACGGATGGTGATAGAGCATTTATTTTAGCTGCATTAGACTCGCCTGGGCTTTGCAGTTCTAATGATATGCATTTTATGTAATTTGACCCTGACCTGACCTCAGGTCAGGTCAAATCCTTGATTTGACCTAGCAAGGTCAAATTATATATCATTCGATTCGGCTTGCTAAGAGGATTCATACAGTTTAAGTCGTTTTGCTCTATCTTTACTTGTTCAGATGTAATGCCCGAAAAACTGAATTTTACATGTTATCCCTATGACGGGCATGTTTTGACCTCTCGTGACCTTAAATGTGACCTGACAAAAAATGGTTCAAATGTTTTCGATGGAGAAGTGGATGGGCAGCCCAACGCCGTTTACCGTTTTTCGCTTCCTACCGTGGTTCTCGAGATCTTAGGGGGGCGGGTACCCGCCCCCGTCAATGCGAAGGTGGCTCAGACCCCCGTCAATGCGCGTGTTAAGAAACCTGGGCATGGCTATCATGCCATTAGAGCTATTGAAATTTGCTATAATACGCTTGATAGGAAAGTGCCAGGGCTTTCTCTGCTATGTAGAACATAATGACTTCCCGCCAATGTTTTGGCCTCCAGAGGGCACCTCTTGACCTAACATGACCTGAGGTCACGAAAGGTCAGAAAGTGACCTTACCGTACATCAAACGGAAGCCATTGATGAGACATACACGATGACGTTTAATTCAGCGCTATAGCTTGATGAGGTTAAAAGTTATTGTCAGAATACTGTTTTTTACCCCTGGTGACCTGTGATGAACTCAGATAGGTCAAAGGGAAGATATCGCCCCTGGAATCCGTGAAAGGGTATCCAAGCATGCTTTGCTGAGAAATCTGAGAATTTGCAACCATTTTTACGACTTTCAGATCTTAAGACGGATTTTTCCATGTTTTTTTGTATGGGAGAAATCCCCTTGTGACCTGACCGCAGGTCACCAAATATAAAAAATATGGATATACAATTTGTAAAACCTGGAAGGATCATCAAGCGTAAATAGTTTCAAATCGATTAGATTAGAAATGTAGCTAATGTAAAGGCTCAAAAGTAAAAGTGAGCCTACCTTGGTTGACCTTGCCTGGTGACCTGATCTATTGTGGCCCCGGGGTAAAAAATGTTTAGCGTGCGTGGGAAAACGATGGGCGGAGAAGTAGACCCCTCAACCACAGTGCTGCACCTCATCGTATTTCTGCTATTCTGAAAAAGAACTTAGGGGGCCATCGTTGTTCCTCCGAGGAGACGAAGGTTAAATGGCTAGTGCGCTAAAAGAATATTACGTTAAGTCAAGATCAAACTGTCAAAAACTAGTTTTAAGCAGTGATACACGTTTTACTTCTGTGAGTTTATGATTACTGCGAGGGGTCGTTTTAGTCTCAAATCTGACTTCTCTGATAAGTATTTGGCTGTTTTAGCGAAAGTAAAATTTGGTCCCTTTTGGCCCTGCTTCTAACTCGGTTTGGACCATTTTCTACTGCAAAAATTTGGCAGCCCTGGGCAGTATCTATAATTTCTAGAAGATGGAAAGACACAAAAATTGGGCAAAATTTTTTAACACTAGCACTTTTAAGTCTTATTAATGCCCCCCCAACGGGGTGTCAATCCCCTGAAGACACATAATGGCCAGCACAAGAAATGCCCCCCACTGACATTTCCTTAAAAAAATGCCCTGCCAAAATCTGTCACATAATAATTTTACTCATTCTGAATTTTTGGCCCGCAAAAATTGATCTAAACATAAGTTCGAGAGCCATAGGCGGATCCAGGATTGCCAATCGGAGGGGGCACCTTCCGGGGGGGGCGCCACCCAGACCAGGGAGGCGCCACTTATGACCGGCAAAAACTATCAGGTGGGCGCCAAATCCTATCGGTGGGCGCCGACTTTTGTATCCTGGGGGGGTGGGAAGCGACATTTCAGGGGGCGCCATCGACCTTTCAGGGGGCGCCGAGGGTTGATCGGGGGGGGCACGTGCCCCCTTGCCCCCCTGGATACGCCTATGTCGAGAGCCTGTCCATATCTAAGGGACAAAAACGGCATTCGGCTCCACGCATAGACGAAAGAGCCGTGGGGCAACAATCTGGAAAAATATGCTTGAAAAGCTCCATATGCTTTCTGTTTTAGATATTGGTCATCATACTTAGTTCGTTAAGCTCTATTTACAAAACGCTTCCAACTGATCTTCGGCACCAATACCATTTTTGGGGGTATGGGTAGGCCATGGGTGGAAATCCCGGGGGGCTGGGGGGTCAAGACCCCCTGGATTTTGTGTCTCCCATAGGCTTTGTATAGGGATTGTTTTACCGTGCCAGCGTTAACCCTCCCAGGACCACCCCCCTGGATCGAAAAAAAGATCTCCAGCCAGAGGTTAGAGATCTCCAGTCTCATTGCGTGACGTGTAGTAGGGTAGGGTGTAGGGTGATTTTATATAGGTTGGTACCTACAAACCTACAAGAGTTCAGAATCGGATTCAGACTAAAGGCTTGGGGACAATGGGGCCCAAAATCGTGAAAAACATACGTTTTTAAAGAAAATCCAAAAATCGGGGGTTTTGGGGGCGATTGCCCAGTTTGCTCCCTCCTGGATCCGCCAGTACAACGGTTCGATATTAGATACTGAAACTGATATTCGTGATTTCTGTGGGTCTAGGGATTTTGATGGAAATCGACATATACAGTCCTTGTCACGACAAAAACAAAGATCCAAAGCCTTTTGCGCTGCACACAGTGGCGGATCGAAGAGTGGGTCTAGAGGGCTTAAGGCCCCTTCCCCATTTTTGAGACCCCTATAGTTAGCACTCGCATTGACGGGGGAGGGCTGAGACCCACCCCCGGGGGCGGGTACCCGCCTTCCCCCGCCACGGCTCCCCACCCCCCGGTTTTTTTGAGACAACGTAAAACAGCGGCGCGTAGCGCCGCCATAATCGGCATACCTTTTCTCTCACCAATTTTACAACTTCTTCAAAATCTTAAGATTAGGTCATCTCAGGTCAGGTCACCAGTACAGGTCAAGTGACCCACCCTCAAAAAATTTTCAGATAGCAAAGTCAGAACGGGGTGAACTTATCCGATTGAAACTCATACCACATAATGGGCCCACAGAATTTTCTAAGATATGTTCCGGTATTTTTGGTATCGATGACCTAAGGTCAGGTACAGGCCATGGCCTCTCCATGAGGAATACATGGGAAAGTGGTTTTAACTGAATAATTTAGAAATGGATGGTGATGGAGCGTTTATTTTGACTTCATTAGATTTGCATTGTCTTTTCGGTTCTAATGATATGCATTTTGACCTAATTCAACCTTGACCTGACCTCAGGTCAGGTCAAATCCTTGATTTGACCTAGCAAGGTTAAATTATCTATCATTCGATTCGGCTTCCTAAGAGGATTCATATAGTTCCAATCGTTTTGCTCTATCTTTGCTTGTTCAGATGAAATGGCCGAAAAACTGAATTTACATGTTATCCCGACGTTGACGGGCATGTTTTGACCTCTCGTGACCTTAAATGTGACCTGACAAAAAATGGTTCAAATGTTTTCGATAGAGAAGTGGATGGGCAGCCCAACACCGTTTACCGTTTTTCGCTACCTACCGTGGTTCTCGAGATCTTAGTGGGGGCGGGTACCCGCCCCCCCGTCAATGCGAAGGTGGCTCAGATCCCCGTCAATGCGCGTGTTAAGCTTCTTCGTAAGTATCTTACTGCTACAGTTCCCACGTAGTTTGTGGCCTTCGCCTATTAGTTCACCCTTTAGGCTGGTATTAACGTCATTTTGCCATCTTTTTCCAATTGAAGCACATCCTGGTATAGTAGTTCGAAAGCCCACACACACTGGACAAACACTCAATCCCAACAGTGAGTGCCCTGAAAGATACAAAATTAGCGTAATCCGTTCATTTGTAAGAAGAGCCATCCGCACTAGCTCCACACATCAGGCCATGCACTTATAATTTTCCAGACTGAAACAGCTGCTAGTCAATAATGGTTTCGCAAACCAGGAGATCGACACAGAAATACGACAACAGCTGGAAAACACATACGGCAAAAGTACACCTAAACCTGACCAAACACCAGTAACACATCACCTCTTCTATCGCAACTTCATGAACTCAGCATATCAGACAGACGAGAAAATACTGGCCAACATCATAAAGAAGAACATCAGATGCAGGGAGAACACAAACATAAAACTACACATATACTATCAGACAGCCAAGACAAGACACTTAGTCATGACAAACAACCCAACGAAGACAGGATGGCTGAAGAGTACCAACGTAGTGTACCAGTTTGATTGCCCAAACGAAGGTTGCAGACTTCGTCACATTCATTACGTTGGCTACACTTCAACCACCCTGTCTCGCCGACTTACAATGCACTTACAGGAGGGGGCCCCCAAAGAACACTTTCACCAAGCACACGGCACAAAAATCACAAGAAACATTCTCGTAGACAACACTAAAATCACACACCGCAACAACAACCCCACTAAAGTAGAAATAGCCGAAGCATTAATCATCCAGGAACACACACCACCCCTCAACTCACAGAAAAAACATTCACATGGTAAAACTTTTGCTTTGGGGAGTACAAAATGTGTAAGTTTTAATGTGATGATCTGATATAGGTGTGTGATGCTGTGTAGTATTGTAAGTTATGAGATGCTAAGAATTGTAATATTTGGTACTTATAATGTGTATGATGAGTGCTATTTATTGTGTCAATTGTACTAGGCAGCGATTGGAGTCGGAAGTGTTTTATGTATCTATAGCTCATGAATTTAAAATAAGAAAATGTTTTTCGAACTAGATTGACAGAAAAGAAGAACAAACTGAGCATCACTGTACCTTATTTCTTGAAAATGAATGTATAATATATTCGAAACGCGTTGAAATAAGTATATGACCACCTACAATTTTTTCGATTCAATATCAAATAACGTTAAACAAATAGTGAACAAGATCCAGAAAACAACGTAGAAGTTAATTAATTGTAAACACGCAATAGAATTCAATGGTCTTTGTTTAAAAGAAGACATCCTCCCCAAATATACAAACTATATATTATATTATATATATATTATATATTATATATTATATATATATATATATATATATATTTTATATTTATTTTATTATATATATATATATATATTGCAAGGCCAGGCCCCCAAATATATACCGGTTGCCCTTGGAGGAGCCCTGGGCCCCAGTCAAGGTTCGCCCCTAGGTCATTTTCTGGATCCGCCCCTGTCATGCACGCCAGCCAAACACTTCCACACCTGGCAAAGCTTCAGCGGTGATGATTGGTCAATGTAATAACCTGGCATCCTGATGACGTCACAACATACCTTGGCAGTTGGTCCGTCGTTAAACCCCAACAATTATTATTAGAACGTCACAAAATGGCGACTCTTGACCAGAGACTGCATAACAGCGTTCCTCAGGTATCATAAGCGGATCCAGGGGATAGGGGAAAGGGGGGAAGGTGCCCCCACCAACCCTCGGCGTCCCCTCAAATAGTCACGGCGCTCCCCTGAAAGGTAGATGTCGCACCTTGAAATGTCGCTTTGCCACCCCCCACCCCCGCATGGCGCGCCCTCCGCAAATATAGGGTGCCCCATGGGAACTCCTGGATCCGCCTATGCCAGGTATAACTAGTAAACTATATTGCAGAACGGGCCGAGCCGAAGAAGACTTACGAGGCGAGCGAGCTGACACGATCAGCACGGCTGCATACCATTTGTTTTCTTCTTCAAACAAGCCACTGCACGGGATGCTCACCGGAACCAGACGGAATCAGTGGAAAACGATCGATGCGAAGAGTTGAGAAGGTTTTCCATTCCTTCCATTTTGGTCAGAGCCGCTGGAAACCCTGCAGAGTGCCAGTTGCCAGGAAAACACTAAACGGGGGATGACAAGGACGTCTCCGCGGATTTTCGAGTGGGTAAGGGAGGGGGATGGGGCCGGCCCCCCAAATGTCTGTAAGTTGAGTGTCGCCCCTCCCTCCCAGCAGCCCCCCGGTGGCGACGCTTGCGGCGGGCTGCGATGGAGTCCCAGACGGTGCGGGAAGTGGACGACAAAGACCAAAGTTGGCCAAGTTTGGTACTTCGGATCACCTGCTGGGTGGCAGTCCATGGAACACAAAACATACTACTTGACTGAGCACTATAACCGTCCTGCCCAATATCCGGACAGTTTCCTGACTGCACCGTAACGCCGTGTTTGAAACGGACAACGAGGCCAATTCACAGTGCTCACACGACACTGCACAGCACACAGGGGTTTGAGTGTTGATGTACTCTTGTTCCGCTTCTCTGGCAGAGACCACTTTGAAACATAAACACTGTCATGTGTTTCCATGTAGCGGGCGTGCAGTTGATGGCAGCGGTGCAGCTGTCATGGAAGACGGTGACGACAGAGACCGGAGCCCAGACGGTCAGACACTCGAGGTCCGCCGCGCACTATGGACAGGCGGCTTTCCGACTCTAGGTAAGCCACATTTATGGAGTTGCACTTATGTTGTCTGAATTAAACACTTCTATTTTCGAAAGTTAATAGATTTACCATGCTGAGCCGAGAAGCGTGGTTATAAAGATGTTTTCGACGGAATTCAAGGAGACGGGAGTCGGGGAGACAGGCCATTAAACATGTTGTCAACTTTTTTTACTGAAAAGTCATTACCTGTCTCATCGCCCTTGGTATAGTAGGCAGGGTTGTAACGGCTCTCACAATTTCATTCATGGGTAGAGGGATGAAAAACTTAGAAATGTTGTCCTTGTTTATCTTGCGACTTTTCCCTATCATCAATGGCCTAAAAATGTTTGTTTCAGCAGCAGGCGAGGGTGAATATCTGGAGCTGTTCGGCATCCATATTCTCTATTTGTCATATTAATGAGGCGGCGGTGTATGCATGCCCACATGTTCTTGATCGATGCTTGTCTTTACTGGAAGAATATGTTTCCGATGGTTTGTTGGATGAAACGTCTCCTAGATAGGCGTATCACACACACACAGGCGTTTGCTATATTTCCGTGCACTTCCTTGGCTAAAGTTCGGGTCCTGAAATATGTTGTGAAATTGCTCACTCAAGATGGATACAGGAGTAATTATGTTAACTGATTTGTACTTAATTTACTTAATTGACGGGGACCCCGCCCCACTCTCGGGCATTTTAGAGATACAATAAAAACGGCGGGTCGTAGCGCCGCCGTACTTGGTATGTCTTTTTTCTTATCGTTTTTACAACTTGCAGCAAAATGCTAAGGTTGGGTCACCTCAGGTCAGGTTATCAGTGCAGGACAAGTGACGTGACCTAAAAAATTTTAAGATAGCACAAGTCAGAACTGCGTGAATCTATCCCATTGAAACGCATATCACATAATGGGCCCACCGAGTTCTACAAAATACGTTCCATTATTTTTATATCGATGGCCTAAGGTCAGTTACGAGTCATGACCTCTTTATTCGAAATACATGGGAAGAATTGTTTAAACTGAACAACTTGGGAATGGATGGTTGTAGAGCATTTTTTACCGGCATTATGTTTGCCTTATCCCTGCAGTTCTAATGATATACATGACCTGATTTGACCTAGCAATGTCATATTATACATAATTCCATTCGGGTTACTGCGAGGATTCCTGTGGTTTAGATTGTTTTGCTCTATTTTTACCAGCTCAGATGTTATGACTGAAAACCTTTGTCCCTATGGTGATATGCCCTGACCGCGAGTGACCTTAAATGTGACCTGAAAAATGGTTTTAATATTTTCTATACAAATTTGAATGGGCTATCCAACGCTTTTAACCGTATTTCGCTATCTAGCTTAGTTCTTAGGGGGATACCCGCCCCACCCCGTCAATGTGAAGGTGGCTTAGACCCCCGTCATTGCGCGTGTAAAAATTAAGGCTGGGTCATCTCAGGTCAGGTCTCCGTGCAGGTCAAGTGACCTCAACTCCAAAAATGCTTAGGGTGGTATGAGTAAGAAAAGGGCGAATCTATCGAACTGAAACTTGTACCACATTATGAGCCCACCGAGTACTACAAAATTTTCTCCGGGATTTTTCATGCTGATGACGTGGGGTCAGGTACGGATCATGACCACACCATGGGGAATGCATGGGCAAACCGGAAATTGGCCGAAAAATGTTCTATTTTTGCAGATACCGCTTAGAATGCCTTCATATTCACAAAATCATGGCATCCTAGGATCCTTTCTAGGTTCGTTTTGCAAGTTTGAACCTGTGGCCTCTGAGAGGTTACCTGAGGCTACTCAAGCAGGTTTTCAGACTTGGGATCAATTACTTTGCAGCAAATGATGATAAAGCTTTTATTTTGATACCAATTACGTTTCGTTTGTAGATTCTTGACTATGCTAGGTCAGATGGTGACGTTGATCTGACCTCAGGTCAAGTGATTTTATGCTTTGACCTAGTATACTCATACATTATTCGATTCACCGTAACGAGAGGAAGCGTATGGTGCCTAAAATAATGATTATAACTCAACTCTGTCAGACGCTAAATCCCAAAACTCTACTCTAACATGCCACTTTATTTGACCTGTCATGGCCCCAATATTGACCTGAGCTAAAAAGTGATTAATGAAGTTTCTTCATTAACACGCGCATTGACGGGGGCGGGTACCCGCCCCCTCGGGTTTTTCAGAGATAGCAAAAAAACGGCGGCGCTACGCGCCGCCGTACTTGGCATACCTTTTCCCTCATCATTTTTACAACTTCTGTGAAAATTTTAAGGTTAGGTCATCTCAGGTCAGGTCAACAGTACAGGTCAAGTGACCTGACCTCAAAAAAAAGTTTAAGATAGCATAAGTCGGAGCAGGATGAACTTATCTGATTGAAACTCAAATCACATAATGGGCCCACCGATTTCTCTAAAATATATTCCGGCATTTTTTATATCAATGACCTAAGGTCAGGTACGAGGCATGACCTCTCCATTGGAAATACATGGGAAAATGGTTTTTACTTAATAACACAGTAACAGATGGATATAGAGCATTTATTTTAGCTGCATTAGACTCGCCTTGGCTTTGCGGTTCTAATGATATGCATTTTATATAATTTTACCTTGACCTGACCTCAGGTCAGGTCAAATCCTCGATTTGACCTAGAAAGGTCAAATTATATATCATTTGATTTGGCTTGCTGCGAGGATTCATATAGTTCAAGTCGTTTTGCTTTACCTTTACTTGTTCAGATGTTATGACCGAAAAACTTAATTTACATGTTATCCCTATGACGGCATGTTTTGACCTCTCGTGACCTTAAATGTAACCTGACAAGAAATGGTTCAATTATTTTCGATGGAGAAGTAGATGGGCTACCCAACGCCCTTTACCGTTTTTCGCTACCTACCATGGTTCTCGAGACCTTAGGGGGGACGGCTGCCCCCCTCGTCAAAGCGAAGGTGGCTCAGACCCCCGTCAATGCGCGTGTTGTTTATTTATTTGTTTATTAGTGCTATATGAGCAACAGGGTCATACCCCAATAAGAGCTCAAGTCAGGAATCATAAAACATGGTCACGGTAAACAGGTCACATACAACTACAGGTAAAAATGAGGAGCCAACAAACTACAAACAACGATCACATTGCGAGCTGACTAAAATATGCACTTAAAACAGTAAACATAAGAATATCAAAGAGTTAAAAAGTTCACTTTGTTCAACTCGCAGGCAACGACTTAATATATAAACGAACCTGTGCTCTAAACTGACCAAATGAAAATCTAAAAGGGTCGGAAAGTGGACATGCCGTCAGATACGAGTTAAAATTAGTGGTCGAGCGAAAAAACAATCCACGCCTCACAGTTTCTACCCTTCCAAATGGAACATGCAGCATACTACCGAACATTGCCCTTGTGTTCCTTCCTGGGACATGAAAAGGGAAATTACCGAGCAGAAAGGCGGAGTCTATTTTTCCGGAGATAATTTTGTGTGCGAAAAGGATATCATATTGTAGTCGTCGATTAGCCAGAGTGTTTATTTTGAACGTAGCCAAAAGATCATGGTACACAAATGATGGTGAGCTTTTCGTTGAGCTTGACGCGAGCCAAATCAAGAATTTATGCTGAATTTTGTCCAGTCTATCAAGATGGGTCTTGGCAGCCCCACCCCAAATTACGCAGCCAAACTCCATAACTGATCGAATGTTGCCAAAATTAAGTTAATTTCTATGGGCTATCCACCAGCTTTCGCGTTTTTTGCTCTATCCTGCATAGAAGCCGAGTTCAAAGGGGGGGTGTTTGAACCCCGCTGCCAGGGTGGAGGTGGCTTGGAGGCCCACCGAGGTGGGTGTTAAAATGCCTAAATAATTTGCATCCATTGAAATGTACATTTTAGAACTTTCTTTTAACTTTTTATAAACTGGAGCAAGCTAGTGGTCGTAAGAACAGGTCATCAGTCGTTAGATTAGGTCAACAGTCGTTCGGACATGTCTGCAGTCGTTGGGACAGGTCTGCAGTCGTTGGGACAGACCATCAGCCGTTAGAACAAGCCAGCAGCCGTTAGAGCAGGCCAGCAGTCGTTAGTACAGGTCATCAGTCGTTAAAACAAGCCAGTAGTCGTTAGAAGAGGCCAGCAATCGTTAGAATACGTCAACAGTCGTTAGAACAGTCAAGCAGTCATTAGAACCTCCCGACCATTATAAAGCGGACGCTCAAACAATCACTCAACCCTCTCCTCCTGCGGTTCAGCAGCCCAGGACAGTGTCCGGATCAGCAGCGAGCCCTTCAGAACAGAATCAAAGGGCGCATAAGTTGAAAACTCGCGTGCTTCTCACACTGCATCTATAGGTCTGTGGAGCAGTTCCCATAGCCCCTTACTTGTCGCTTCCGGAGCCTCCACCAGACCGGAGCCTTCACATTTGGGCATATTGCAGCTCAGTGTCGTGAGGGTCCTGCCAATCAGCAAACTTTCTAAGGCCTCACCAGAGAAGTATCAAACCCCTCCGGACATATGTGGCATACTGCGCATATGTACCAGACCAGACAAGCCGGACATTTGCTGTCGACGCGTGCGAAAACGAACGCAGGAAAGCGCAGGCTATATCATACGGCTGTCTCAAATTACAACACCCTGCCAGACAAAGTTAAGGAGAGCGTTAGTATCACTGGCTTTAAACAGTCACTAAGAAACATGTTGGGTCTGTGAGTGTGTGTGTGCGAGTTAGCACGCTTTTAATTGTGTGCCAATGTCGCTTATACCGTGCATCTGTTTTAAATGTGTTTTATGTGTGATGACCTCTCTCTTATTGCTTTTTAGGTTTTCTTGTGATTTTTACTCTTTTATATTTTTATCTCCTGCTGCACCCAACTAACGATGCAATATGAAAAGCCTCTCCTGTATGAGGATGTTCTGAAATATACATACATACATACCAGGGCAGTATTAGACGCCTCTCTGGCCAACGCTGGGTCACGTGATTGGTCCCCAACAGAACTATTCCACTGCCACGGAGGTTCACGGGACAAGCCCTCACCGTTTTGGGGGATCAAGGATATTTGTGACATGCCATTATCTGAGTGGATCGTGAAGGACCATGAATTATGCGGTGGAACGTGACCGAAAATAGTATCATATGATCATAGGCGGACCCGGAAGGAAAGTTGGGCATTCCCCCCACCCCGATCAACCTATGGCGTCCTCGGGAGCGTTCGCTCCGCCCCCCACCCCTGAAAGGTCGAATCAGTTCCCTGAAATATCGCTTCCCATCCCTTTCTAAGATGCGATTAATGACACCCCCGCGGAAGGTTTTGCCGTCCAAAAGTGGCACCCAATGATCCAGATAGTGCCCCCTCACCCCGATTGGAAATTCTGGATCCGCCTTTTCATACGACGGCGATGGATGTGGCCCGTTCCACGGTCGTGTCGGGAAGCAAGGGCATATCTAAATCGACCGCTTCAGGAGAGAGAGAGAGGGGGGAGAGAGAGGGAGAGGGGGAGAGAGAGGGGGAGAGAGAGAGGGAGAGAGAGAGAGGGAGAGAGATGAATGTTTCGCAGAGCACGAGTTTGGTTTACTGGGCAGTTGTTGTCCAGTTCACATTCACATCAATCTAGCACTGCCAGGGTTATACAATTTCACATCTGTGTGGTCGTTCTTTTCCGGCTCGTAGAAATAATGTTATACCAAAAGTTCCAACTTTAGATTTGGGGAATTGTTGGAACATTTGGTGTTCAGACGGGGGATGACATTAGAAACCGTCTTATTTAAAACATCTGTTTAGTTGGTGCAGGATTTATATTTCTTCGCGAGCAAAAATCATTGTCTTTTTGAGCGTTTCCATTTGAATTTTGTGTCTTAACCAAATAGGCACCTAAATGTATTGCTGCCACGGGGATTTTTTGATACCAAACGACAGACCTGTCTTTTCCGCAAGATCAGTCTGAGTATTAGAAACGAAATCAGATCAAATATAAATGTTCTTTCTCCCCATAGATGACAGAATTAATCCCCGAACTACCCCAAAGCCCACCTCAACAGCAATGTAATTTGGCCGTGGCACCTCTTTAGTCGCAGTGTCGTCTGCCACGCGCGCTTGTTTTAATGTGTCGCTCGTCGGAGGCGACGCGGCTGACGGGGCGTCGTCGCCGGCAGATGCGCCTGCGCCGAGAGCGTCGGTCAATACCACGTCCGCAGTGATCTCAGCACTCCGGCCCGCCGCAGCCCGCCGTCGCCCTGCCCACGGCTGCCCAACCAGCCAGCTAGTCAGCTACACAGCAGCAGTGGTCAGCAGCCCGACAACATGCCCTGGTGGGACGCACGTCAGGCGCGCTTGCAAAAAGCGAGCCCCAAGCAGGTCACCACGGAGGAGGTAAGTGGCTCGGGTGGAGTTGAGATGGCGCTAAAATAAACTTCTCCCGATTGTTATGAGGAATATTAAAAGCAATTCGAAAATTGTTGTGCACTAGTGATGTGTAAAATATTGCATTGCTTAAAACTTATGTTAACACGCGCATTGACGAGGGGGCGGGTACCCGCCCCTCCCTCGGGTTTTTCGGAGATAGCAGAAAAACGGCGCCGCGTAGCGCCGCCATACTTGGCATACCTTTTCCCTCATCATTTTACAACTTCTGTGAAAATTTGAAGGCTAGGTCATCTCAGGTCAGGTCACCAGCACAGGTCAAGTGACCCGACTCAAAAAAAGTTTAAGATAGCATAAGTCGGAGCAGAGTGAACTTACCCGATTGAAACTCATATCAGATAATGGCCCCACCGAGTTTCTAAAATATGTACCGGTATTTTTGATATCGATGACCTAAGGTGAGGTACGAGGCATGACCTCTCCTTTGGAAATACATGGGAAAATTTGTTTTTTTACGGAATAACTCAGTAACGGATGGTGATGGAACATTTATTTTATCTGCATTAGACTCGTCTGGGCTTTGCGGTTCTAATGATATGCATTTTATATAATTTGACCCTTAACCTGACCTCAGGTCAGGTCAAATCCTTGATTTGACCTAGCAAGGTCAAATTATATATCATTCGATTCGGCTTGCTGAGAGGATTCATATCGTTTTAGTCGTTTTTCTCTATCTTTACTTGTTCAGATGAAATGGCCGAAAAACTTAATTTACATGTTATCCCTATTACGGCATGTTTTGACCTCTCGTGACCTTAAATGTCACCTGAGAAAAAAAATGGTTCAAATGTTTTCGATGGAGAAGTAGATGGACAGCCCAACGCCGTTTACCGTTTTTCGCTACCTACCGTGGTTCTCGAGATCTTAGGGGGGGGGCGGGTACCCACCCCCCGTCAAAGCGAAGGTGGCTCAGACCCCCGTCAATGCGCGTGTTAAGATAACATACAGACACCATGCCTTTCTCTATTAGAGTGGGTTTGAAAAACCTGATCTTGTCTTGCCTTAGCTCGGTAAAAACCAGTGTTCATTGTAGTGACCTGAGAACATAAGCGATAATAACCAGAAGTCAGATATTTTTCAAGACTTTAAATCTATTAAACAAGTTTCCACCTCGTTATTGGAGGAAAGGTAACTTGGTAACTTGCATTTTTCCAGTATTTAATGAACTAGACAGCCGACATCATTGTTGCACAAATGCAAATGCTAAATTAAATACTCGTCCTGAACTCCCCGCTAGGTAAGAATATTTTCGAATATTAGTCCAATACATTGTAAATATTTTGCAATTCTGTGCTATCTTCAAGCAAGATATGCTTAGAGCGAAGCACCCGGGCAAAGCTCCGGTCAGATGGCTAACACTCCAGAATAAATGCCTCAGTTGATGCCGTGTCACATCCTGTCTTAAAGCTGAACGAAGGCACAGAAGCGTTCCGAGTCTTCCAGTCAACAATGACAACCGGTTTGAACCGGCTGGGTCGTCGGCTGCGAATCGATTGAAGGCTAGAGGCGGAAATTGTGACGACGGCTGGCTTCAGGTATCACGATAGGGCCCCTCCACACAGGTACAAGTTGCCAGGCGAATAAAAGGCTCCAACACGGTTACGCTTCAACCGTGGGGCTTTACGACCCATCAACTGTTGAGGTTATATGGCGTCACCAACTCTCACTTAGTTGGAAGGGTACGGAAATAGCGAGTCCTTATTCCGCATTCCCGCCGGGGATTTGAACCCGGGTCAGCGGGGCGTGGAAGCCCAACGCGCTCCCACCGCGCTATCGCACCCTCACGGTTGCGTTGCAACTGTCACTGATGTCGCTTATTTCACGAGAAGAAAGGATCCGTTTCCGGTTGTGCCCAACGTTTTAGACCACGTGACTCCCAACCCGGTCCCCAATGTACCTCCACACTCATCAATGCACCAGCGTGACTTATGATAGCTGGCCGGAATACAATGTGGAGGGGCCTTTGTCTTCCACGTAACTCGGGCGTACTTAACGGAAGTCAGGGAGTGCTGATGCTGCCAGACACCCGGAGTTCACTCAGCAGTGAAGGCTGAGGCCACCGCTAGACTCGGCAGTTGCCAGCTACAGCTGACCTCCCCGGCAGGAACAACAGCTGAAGTCGTCCGGTGAAGCCACAGCCGAGACCGGGACCGCCATCACCATGGAGGAGCAGTACAAAACCAGCCAGGAGGAGAAACGGCGCGAAGCAGAGTGGGAATCCAGACCGGCCCGAGAGCGCTGGACCATCCAGGTGGGCATTCTCACTTCTGCCACTTGCCGCACTTCTGCAATACTACTGGGGCGGCGCTTTGTTCCAAAATATATAGAATAAAATATATTTTGCATCGTTTGTGTCAGGCAGAGATATTGTCATATTAGATAAATGGTCAATTTACACGTCCTATCCTACCCAGGTAAGTGGGCTCATTAATTTTACAGATGCTATTAAGAAAAACACTTCTCCAGCCCCCAAGGAAGATGTTTTGTGCTCCACCCCCACCCGCGCGCCCAAACCCGTCCCCTCCACCAAACTGGGGTGCTGGACATAACAGTATCGAAGGGTGCATGTCCAGCACCGCATTCCAACCGGTGTTTGTCCGAGACGCGGCGAACTAAACATACGACACCGGTTCCAGGGAAAATGGTGACATCATGGTGTTTTTATCTATTCAAGTTACCGGGATATCACTTAATGAAGAGACTTAATATGCTTCCATACCTCTTCAAATTCAACATTATATGTAATATATTTTCAAACAAACGCTTAGAACAGTCCCGGCATTAGCTCTATGGTCCATATCTTTTTGTGGGAGGAAGTACTTTGATGTCCTCAGCATTGCACGTTAAATATAGCACTTGGCTGTATGTTTTGATAAGGCAGCCCTGGTACCAGCCCATCTGGGGAGGGAGCGCACATTGCCAGCAGCTGTTATGCTTTAATAATGTCACAATACCAGCGGGTGGCTGGCCGGCGAGCGCCCTGGAGCCTGAAATGGCGCCACGGAAAACTCTGGCCCTGTTTTGGTGTTCAGCTGATTATTTTGCGGTTGGACAGAGCACCCTTCTGAGAGTTGCTTTGATAATCATGCATGTTCTCGGTAACTGCGGGTAAAACGTATAAAGTAAGGTATCAATTAAAATTCAGTTTCATTTTCAGAGATGCAGATTAACCCACGCTTCATGAGAGAGAGAGAGAGAGAGAGAGAGAGAGAGAGAGAGAGAGAAATAGAGAGAGAGAGAGAAATAGAGAGAGAGATCCCTATGATTTCAGTCCCTAGCCCCACATTTTGGTGCTTGCTAAGGGAAGCTGCTTTTGCGTTTTTTTCATCTGCTTACTTTGTGGGATTGACTAAGTCAGCACCCTCTTTTAACCCTCGCCCGGGTGGGGGTACTTGCACATCCCCTTTGGGATTTTCCGGCGGCACGAAAAACGGCGGCGTGATGCGCCGCCATACTTCGCACACGTTATCCTTGATCAATTTAGCCACTCTCTTCCAAATTTTAAGCTTGAGTCATCTTAGGTCAGGTTATCCGTGCAGGTCGTGACCTCGCCTCCAAAATGTTTAAGGTGGTATAAGTAAGAAATAAGTGAATCTATCGGATTGAAACTTAGCTCACCGCATACTACAAAGTGTATTTCGGAATTTTTCATATCGATGACCTGGGATCAGGTACAGATCATGACCTCTCCATTGGGAATGTATGGGGAAAACAGGAATTGGGCTGTATTTGTGTAGATACAGCTGACAATACCTTCGTATTCTCCAAATCGAAATATCCTGGGCCCCTTTCCAGGTTCATGTTGCAATTTTTACCTGTGACCACTGAGAGGTCACTTAATCGGTTTTCAGACTTGGGCCGATAACTTTGCAGGAAATGCTGCAACAGCTTTTATTTTGATACGATTACGTTTGGATTGCTATTGCGAGTCGATTGATATGCATATTGGTTATGTTAGCTTGGACAGTGACCTTGTAACCCTCCTTTAACATAGCGACCCTCAAACCCCTTGTATCCGCCACTTGCGTGTCTTTTCGAGGATACTTAGTAATTTCGGCCAGCATGAGGAGGTAGTGACGCGGCGTGTGCCACGTCTGCCTACTCAGCTCTTCGCGGCGACCGTGGCAGCCCTCCTCACCGGCCAGTCCGTCGCCGCCGCCAGTTTCGGCGCCATCGTCATCGACCAAATCAAGCAGGGACGCGACGCTCTGCCCGCCTCCGAGCCGCAGCTGACCTTCTTCTGTGAGTTCCTGGACTGGGGGCCCGGCAGCGACAGCGAAAGATGCCAACCAACGCTGCTGCTGCCGCCCCCGGGCGCATGCTGGGTTCAGTTCTTTAGAGGGAGGGAAGAGGAAGAGTCCCATGCTCTGGAACAGGGAGAGCTCCACCACTGAACTGGAACAGGGAAGCTGTTTGGCTTACTAGTTTTTAAGTACTCTGTACGAAATATATCACATTCCTATAGTTTCAGTTGATTTATTATTCTTGCTTTAGCGTTCTCTGGTTTCTGGATCACACTGAATTGAAACATTAAACAGTTGTTTCCGCTTCTGCTATTTACATTTGAAAATTATTTCTTTATTTCTGAGAAATTTATGAAAATAAACTTATAATATCAGAAAATTCCTCACTATTACTTATCTTTTGAACAAAAAAACTTAAGGCTCCAATCGAAATAAAACGGCATTTTGCAAAATCCTTGAGAACAGCTTTACCATATTGTAAGGGCCAATTGCCTGATATAAATGTCCTGCAATCAAATTTTAGAGCATATTAACCTCAGCAGAGGCAAAAGCACTGAAATATACCAGGCAAGCCCCAAAAGGATACTTTTTCAAAACTAAACACCACGAGGAAAGTTGTGCTCAATTTCTCTGGTGATGAGTTGAATGACAGGATTTCTTATTGAACCTCCTAGAAAACTGTTAGTATTTTCAATGGGTCATGTTAGTTCATACAGTGATCTACTTTGAGACATATTTTGCTCTTTCCTTGCGCTTCACAAAGCCCTGCCTAGGGATTTCAGCGGCTCGTAGTTAATGCTCGATAGATCCAACTGTGTAAGTCCTCCGATGAAACCATTCTGAAATTTCGCTCCGCGGCAGGGTGCCTAAAACCAGCTAGTTTGGTGTTGTGTGAATTCAAGTCTTTGAAAATTGGGTCAGTTAACATGACACTATTCTCGAAGAGACTTCTGACGGAAAGTTGTCGATGAAGTACAATGTCAAGAAAACCAACGCCTTTCTTTCAGGTATAATTGGCGTAACACGTTGTTATGAATACATTTTTTGTTTGAAAAAGGGCCAGAAACGCAGTATCAAAATATTTTGAGAGACACAAGATACAAAATCTGCCCATTACAACCAATGCTTACTAAGTCTGTGTTTTCCATCGTCTTTGCTCTATGAAAGGTGCACATTCTCAAGGTATGATAGAAGGTCTCCTTGCAGGTCTATTTCAGGTCTATTGTAGGTCTCCTTGGTCTGAAGGGTATAACCTAAGAAAAATATAGGTATGAAGATTTCATGTAGCTTTCCATGGATATTTGCGATTTGTCCAAAAACCACAGCTATGTAGCCTTATCGAATATTTAAAAACCCCAGGAGCCCAGGAGTGAAGCTAGTTCTCCAGAAAATACTTGAAATAAATGGCTAGCCACATATATTTTTCATTTTAATTTGACATCCAAACAACTCTTGCAGGTCTAGCTTCGGTTCTAAATAAACGATTTGTTCCAGTCACTTTTCTTCTCTATCTATCAAGTAAAGATATCATGAACCTTGAACAGTTCACAGGAGCACCCCGAATCCCTCCGGCTGGGGGTTCTATTATATCTGGATTTAATTTGTACATATTTTAGCTGCAAAGGAATCATTATTTTAGCAAACAGCTAGCCCGGGCTGTATTCCTCGCATGCTGAAGGTGTTGTGGGTTCTTCCACCTCGCAGCGGTTGAAGTAAATGTTGGGTTCTAGTCATAGGTGTGTGGCCATCGTATTTGCCAGATTTACGATATAAACATCCTTGAAAGAATATGTTTATCGCCATTCGAGCCAAAACAAACCATAATGGTAGACAGCATATAACTAGTCATGTTGAAGGCATTGTTTTCTTGATAACTTTCCATTAACGACTGATTTTGCTTCGCATAATTTTGTGCATTGATTTTCACATAACTATTTGGTTACCTCGAAGGCTTTCCCACAAAGCTTATCTCGCACCAGCACAGAAAATGCATGCAACATCTCATCAGATTTTCATGCTACCCTTGCTTTCGATTGGCTTACTTTCGGTATAGGAGAGCTTAGCAGCTTGACATTGGCGTGACTTAGGCCTGACCATGTCCCCTCCCCAGAGTCGAAGACAGCATCGAAGAGGCCGTCACCGAAGCAGGAGGACAGCAGTGATTTTACGAACCGCTCAGAGCGTCCGATCGACTCGCAGTTTAGATTGGCCCTGTTCCGCCCTCGGTTCTGTGGACATATCTTGGGCACCAAGGCAATGCCTGGTTCCGTACATGCCTAGGAAGACGGAAGTACCTCTCAGCTCCGTAGGGATCTCGTCTACTTCCCACCTTCCAAACGTTTCTTTTTACCGGATATGGATTTTCTTATGCCGAAGAGATGCAGATTGCACTTCAACCAACCGGATGAAAAATACCATGGCGAAACTATATTTTGAAACGAATATAAGTAAATTATGACATTTGGCATTTAACTGTTAGACTATGAGATGCTGTTCCAATTGGATGCCAAATTGTCACTGCTTTGTCGATGCACCTGCAACAACCCAGCCACAGGCAGGCAAAATCCGCCTGGAGAAACATGGTGGCAAAATAAGCAGATAAATTTTATATTATTTGGTTTTGTTTGATCTTGCCTGATGAGTGAATGAAAACCCAAAACAATGACGGAATGGGTCAATTTCCCAAAGTTGCTTATTTTGTGACAGAAAACTAAGTATTTCAAATACAATCGCAAAACATGGAAACTACGGAATTAAACTCGAATTTAATTTTTGGACTTACATGGGATTGAAATGGATGAGCAGTCGGTACAGGCTCCCTGTAATTTGGTTTTGGAAAAGTCTGCAGTATCAGAAGGTGCCTCTACGGTGGGCAACCTGCAGCGGACGCCGCAAAATTTTCCTTCAAAGGTGAACGGTCTGCAAAATACCAGGGGCTAAGGACTCTTTCAGAAATAACTCCCAGTTACTCAAAGAAGTTCTATAAGCACATTTTTATATTTGTCTTGCATTTGTATGTTCTGAGTCTCATTCCACTGATTAAGCTTTAGTTAACGTACAGTTTTGTTCCCATGGCAACGCAGTTTTGGCAAATGAATTATTTCTTAACACTTTGGGCGTTCTTTCTGAGTACAGAACTAAGTCCCTGGTATGACTAATAGCTTTTTACTAGCTCTATCTGTGTTCTTCTTATAAAAATAAATGAAAATGAACAACCTTTTGGAAGGTTGATAATGTAAATTATAAATTATACATTACTTCAAACATGAGAATTAAAGCAAAGTGTGCGTGCTAGTTTAAACGTTGAGTTCTCACCCTCTTTGCAATGAGATAATCAATGCACTTTTTATGAAGAATGAACATTTTTCTTGGTCTTTAATGAGTAAAGATGCGGCAGATCACACTCGAAAAAGTTTTTATCAATTAAGAACAACAAATATTGTTAGCATTTAAAGCATTCTGACTCTGTTTTAAACTGGCACGCAGTGTGTTTTATATGCGTAACTTTTCAATTGCATAACATTTGTTTTCTGAATAGCACAATATGTTGATTTCGCAATACAATGCAGTTACAGGCAAAATGGGGAAGGCCGCAACATGAACAACGGAGAGGAGTATACTCCTAAAAGAACATATGGATTGGAAGAAGGTACTCATCGTGGGTGTACGCGGGACTATCCAAAGGGGGAGGCAGGCGGCTTCAGATTATCTTTCCTGCTCGGACAATGGATAGATGAAGAGATAAAACAAGTTGAAGCGAAAATGTAAAACACGCTTGCCTCCTCCTCCGCCTACACCCACGGTACTGTTCGTAAGAATAAATTCAGATTCCCCACTCTTTGATTGAATATGTAGCAGTTACTTAAGATATATAGGCATAGGTAGTCATATTTAATATACATATTTAATATACAGATTTTGCATACTCTGCCTTTGTTTTCGGGCTGCATTCCGATGGAACTGTCACTTCCAGGATCTTAAAATATAAACACAAAGTTTGAAATGCACTGAAGCGAGCAATCAACATTGTCAATCAGTTCTAAACTTGTTTTACCCTTCTTGAAAACAGTCCATACAATTATTGTGTTCTGCAACTGCTAAGTATCGTGAATTCCGTCTGTTAATTTCAACAAAATTGTTATTCATCGTGCTCAATAAATTACTTTTGGTCTTCCTGATGATTTCAGCTGGAATTGGCAGTTCTAACTGTTCTAATTATTTCATGTTATTCATCAGCCATGCTCTCCGCCTTAACCTTTATCCTTCCATCCGTCGAGTATCCTGTTACATGTGCTTGGTAGCTTCTAGATGCCCTTAATTTCAGTGTTAAAGCTATTGCAAAACAAGCTTGACCACATTAGGTGCTTAGGCACAGGGGGATCTGTGTTCGCCTCCACCTCCTCTATCCTTTCATCATTGTCCTTTGAGATTATCAGCCTCTACCTGAGCACTGTTCGTATGGCATCACGCGGCAGCGTGGCAACGTTCTGTTGACCTGTCTACTCCAGGTGGCGTGAGACCTGACCTGACCTGATCAGGTCATGGCCGGTGTGGCGGGTCTCGGATATTCCACTTCGGATCGCTCGCTCGCTCTCGTAAATATGACAACTCCTCATCGTAGGCCTTACCCTCTTTAGTCAGCTATATCGTCACCATCGTATTTTCACTGTTGTCTGATTTCGCGGTGTCTTAATGCCTCGCGCAAGTATAGAATTGAGATTCGTTACCGCTACCTCAAGCCATCATGGGATGTCAGGCGCATCCACAAGTCAGTTGCCTGTTGCCATGGATACTCAGCGCCGGATTGCCGTGAGTAGGGGGTGGGCGCGGGAGGACGGGGAGTTGCAACTCTGTAAGTAGCGGGTCAGAGCAGAGTCCTGGGGCAGGGAGAGGGGGAACGCTGACCGCCACCGTTCAGATGTGACTCGGTGCTGCTGGTTTTCAGTGGTCTCCAACTTCATCGGCATGACTGTAGGCTGCCTGGTCAGTGGCGTGATAGGCCAGCGGATCGGGCCGCGCAACATGATGCTGGTGGTCAGTGTGCCGAGCCTGCTCTGCTGGATCGCTCTCGCTCTGGCGCCAAACATACACATCATGACTGCAGGTAATGCCCAGGTGCACAGGCCGTCACCTGCTTATTGTTCCTGCCCCCGGGTACTGAGTGGCGGGAAAAGACTGGAAAAATGGGAGACTAGGAACCCCACACCCTGTCATCGTCATAAAGAACATGACCACGAATGGGGAGGGCTTTACAAATGACCTTTTCTGGACCGTTCAGCACGATGGGGTGGGATTAATCCTTACAAGACACTGTGTAGAGTGCACACTGCGGCTCCAAATTCAGCAAATCAGCTCAACACGCGCCACGCTGGGGAGAGGGGTGAAATTCGCCCCTCCTAGTTCTCTCCAAATAACGCGGAATAACGCAAATTACAGTACCCTATCCAAGAAGATGGCGCAAGCCGAAATTTGTCGAGTTTTATGATAAAACTAAGAGTATACATTCATTAATTCCTGGTCAATAAGTTATTTTTTTAATTCTTACTCTCAATAACTTATCCCTGATCGATTTTACGCTTCTTATCTAATTTTTTTACGGCAGGTCATGTCATGTCGCGGAGTTATTCAAGATCAAGCGAGCCGACCTCAGACCCCAAAGCACGATTTTGAGGCGGCCCTTAAGGAACGCATGCCAACCGATCAGTTCCAAACTCTCACAATATGAGGAGTTTATTGGGGTCTACATATCTGCAATCTCGGAATTTCCATACTATTGCCCTAAGATGGGTCAGTTTTTTATCACCCGATTTTAGGTGTATGACGGAATATCATACCATACCATTCCATACAGAATACCATACCAGGAAATAAGATACAGAGGGGGAAAAATACTGCTTGGAACTAAAAATGAAAATGTTGAAACACGTGTAGATGAAAATGAAATGAAACACAACGCCCCCCCCGGCGAGGTGCATTGTGCCATGGATCAAAGCAGGACGCGTGTTAATATACATATTTACTAAAGCTCAGCACGTAGATGATGGAAATCCATAGCTGATAAAGCTCTCCGGAGAGAAAATTTTGACAGCGTGTTTACTTATTGAAATGCTGTGGTATTTCAATGCAGCAATTAGCTGAAAGGCAAAAGCAGACAGTGCAAAAGGCTGCATAGAATATAAATCTCGTTCCAAGGTGCATCAACCACCTCTGTATAATCACACGTAACGGTTTCTTAGGCCGAAGTGTCTCGTAACATCATGTTGATATGCTTCATCGTGGTTGCGCACATGTTGTCATCCTTTTTTCCAGTTCGCTTTATGCACGGAATCTTCAACGCCTCCGCCATTGCTGTCAACATGCGCTTCATCGCCAACACGTGCTGCCCGCGCTACCGGGGCCTTCTTAGCACGATTCCGGAGGTAGCGGCCATCATCTGTATCGTGGTACCGTTTGTGGAAGGCCAGCTGCTTTCCTGGAGGACCTGCTCTCTCATCAACGGCCTGTCTTTGTTCGCGTTGACCGCCGGAGGCTTGCTGTTGCTTCCGTCTGATCCCGAGTGGCTGTTGGCAAGAGGCCGACTGGAGGAGGCGCGCCGCTCCATCCTCTTCTACCGCGGCCCCGATGCCGACACCAGCCGCATCAAGGAGGAGGCGGCCTCTGCGGCCGAGCCACCCCCCAGCACCGTGCAGGTGATCAAGTCGCTGGGCCAGCGTCGCTTCTTCTTGCCAGTCGTGTACGTAGCCGTGGTGATGGTGGCCAACGTGTGGACCGGAGCCTCGGTGGTGCAGAACTACGCGGTGCTCTTCTTCAGGCGGGTGGGCGTGCGAACAGAGCCGTTCCTGCTGACCATCCTGGTGACGTCCAGCCGGCTGCCCGCGGTATTCCTCAGCTCGGTGCTCTTGGACCGGTGCGGGCGTCGGCTGCTGCTGGTCATCTCCGCTCTCGGCATGGCCGCCTGCCACCTGGGAATGGTGGCCTTCTTCCTGGTGCCGGCGCTTGGCGTTCACAGCGCCATTCCCATCGCGTGTCTGACAGGCGCCAACTGCTTCTTCCAGCTGGGGTTGTCACCCATCAACTGGGTGCTTCTGGGAGAGCTGTTGCCGACCCACCTCAGCGAGCTTTGCGGCAGCTGGCTCGTTAGCTTCTACAGCATGATAACGATGGCACAGCTCCAGGTGCTGCCGACATTGCTCAACACGCTGGGAGAGCCCGGAGTGTTCGCTCTTTGGGCGGCGCTTCTGCTGGTCCTCGTGCTCTTCACCATCCTGATCTTGCCAGAGACCAGCGGCCTCACCAGTCCTGAGATCGAGGCCGTATTCCAGCTGGAAGCTCCCCTCAGGAGGGTAGTCTCGCTGGCAACCTCGGTGATCAGCTTGCCCGTCGACAAAATTTCCGGGGAACCAGAGTTCAGCAAGCGGTCTAATGTTGTTGTTTGAAGCGATCACTGTGGAGACAAAACCAAGGAGAGATTATTTACTTACGTTTAGTACTGACAGCAAGAGTGATAATTTTATAGCTGTATATCCGAGACTGGTGGTGTTCCAAATCCGTGAACACAATTGTTACATCCACTGTTACTGTCCGAGAGTGTCCTCGCGTTCCTGTGGACAACCAGCCTTACCTTCAGCGGTGGTGCGACGTGAGCCGATCCAGGGGACGACGTAGGTACGCCCGCGATCAAGTATCGCGCCCCCCCGTACTTGCAGCATTGGCACCCGCCTGCGCAGTCTGATGCTCCACTGAAACGTCCCTTCCCGTCCCTATTCCAACAGAATGCGTCTCCTCCATCACATCGCCAACTACAGGTAGCCTTGGGCCACCGCAGGTGCCGCTCCTCTTTCTCTTCCCACGCCCTCCGCTGATTCACCCCTCGTCAACAATCCTGGCGCTGCCTGAAGGTGAGGATCATGTTGTTGCCTTCTGCTGATGGGTAACACCTTTTTGCCTTCCATCGCGATAATATTGTAATTAAAACGAGAGAGATTATATATAGATATATGAGTGGTCCCCTTGACGGATGGACAATAATGTACTGGCGACGAGTTAGGTATTGCACACATCAAACCATAAGGGTCTGTGATTTTAATGCGCTTTAGTCACATCGTTCATCATGTTGTGTGCCTCACATGTTTGTGTACTACTGTTTGTGCGTCGTATTTTCTTGGGGTGAAGCTTAGCCCTGTGGTCTAACCTAGGAGGGACAGGAGTGAGTCAAGCTCACCTCCGCCTGACAGTCTAATGTTTATAATAAATATGGAAAACGATTATCGCGACTGTTGGGTCACCCGACGCGGATCGCTCAGCGGCGGGAAGCCAACAACTAGGGCATACTTTACAATCAAAGCTCCAACACCATGCGATGCTAAAGTCAGCCGCATCAAATCTCAGCCCAGAGCTTAAAGGGAGATACGCGAAAATGTTTTTATTGTGGTTTATTGCTATTTGAAAAATCTTGATTACGAAATTGTCAATTATTTTTGTATCTTGGGCAAAATTTTTGGAGGCCACTCGACTATTATTGAAATATGCTAACGGTACCGATAAAAAGCGGGAACCTGCTCTTCATATCAATGTTTTCAAAAACTATTTAGATTTGAAGATATTTTTGTTTTTGTAATAACAAATTCTATTCTCCAGTATTTGTATTTGAATTAATTTTACATAGCCTATAAAACTAAAAAATTAATCAGTTTGCCCTAAAAGTGGTGCATAAAATAATTACTCAAGTCTTGAATCGTTTCGTACATCAGACCTTCAGTCGTTTACTACAAAATTCCCAGGATGACGAAACTTTTGCGTCAGAAAGGTCAGGTTACCCGGGTATGATAATTCCGGGGCTTGTGATTGGTCAGTTGTGATTTCTTTCAAGTGCTATATTTCCTTTTCAAAATGATTTTGGAATGTTGTTTATTTTTAAGTATCTTTCCTGTGATAGTTTCGAGGTTCCATTCCACTGTTTGGGACAGATACGATCTAATTGTCAGGGCAATAGATGGTCTTAGCCGAGGCTACGTCATTTGATCGATAGTGAGAATTATCGATGTCGTCTAGAAATGTTGACTTTGAGAACGATTTTAAGGCATTTGGAGGCTGAATTCGCAAAACTGAGAATAGGGCTCTTGAAATAACTTTTGGTGACCTTTTGATCTAGCCCAAAACAAAATCGCGTATCTCCCTTTAAGGCTGGCAACAGCGCTGTGGCTTGAACGGACAACGCTCGCCTTCACAAGCTGTTGTTCGGAGCCAAAAAGGCCACTGACACGCAGTGACGAGACATCAAATTTCAATCACAATGGGATAAGAAAAGTAGCATAAGAAAAAGCCGCGGCTCACTAAGTATTCCAAGGTAGTCTCAGAAGTTGTCTGCCAGCCCTCAAATAAGCATGAGGCCCTTATGATAATAATTTTAGGGGCTTGCAGACGAACCAGCTGACAGTCTCATATAGCGGTACAAACTATTTCCCTGTTGAAAGATTTTCTCGGGAGCAAGATTGTTCCTTGTTCAGGAATCCGCCGGGCCTTGAACCTTGAACGGAAAGCGATTCTGCTAAACACTACACCACCGTGCCCTCCGCGTCAAGACTTAAAATTAACATCGGATATGTTAAGACATTTGGTTCTCCCGAACATAATGACCGTGAACACTTCGCACAAACACGCGTGAGTTTACTACGAAAGCAATCAAATGAACTGTTTTTTTTATTTTTAACCAAATTTAGACTATCAAGGAGAGCGCAACTACGAAGAGCGATTTATATTTTCACCGTTAGTTAGTCAAGAGCTTTTTCAGGGGTGTATATTTCCAAAAATCATTGGGAATGCCTCAATTTGAAAAAAGTAAATGGCCACCGCATGAAAGGATAAAGCACACTTGTATTTTTGTTTTAGCCTTCACACAGTCATTTTGAATTCTGAAAATGATTGACTATAAAATTTAAAGGATATTTTAACACTAAATGAGTATTTCATTACAGGTGCCCGGGCTCCAAAAGGATATACATCCACACCCTTATATGGTACTGTCCATTAACCCGGCACCACCTGGGCACCCTTAATGTGGTCTGGAGATGATAGCATAGCTCTCCTCCAGGACAGTATCCGGAAGCAAATTCAAAATAACTGGACCACAAACCACAGCGCCCACCTATTCTATATCAAGCCTAACATCGGATACTGGCCCAGTTCCAACCAAAAGAGTCGCCGGCGCGAGGTTATTCTAACCAGACTCAGAAATGGACACACAAAATTAAATGTCTATTGGAACGCGGGTACCTGTGGTACCTGCGACGCAATGAGAATCCCTATCACATTCTCATCGATTGTCCCCAGCACAATACCCATCGGCAACCCATGCTAGATTACTGCCGAACCCAAAACATCCCTGTAGACCTAAAAACTCTGCTCGGTAACGACCATCCTGAGCTACTCGAAAAACCCTTTACATTTCTAAAGGACTCTGGGCTAGGAAGTTTCTATAAATCACCCCTCCCAGTATATATGATGGAGGTGCATGTACCCCAAAGTAGGACTTGCCTATTTTCCAATTAGCCATTCATGTCATAGATGATCCACTGAAAATTTAAGCATAGTTGTTTACCTTTAAATGGTTTATCGTAGGCTAAGAATAGGTTATGTTAGGCTAGCTTTGAAATCAGGTTAGGTTAATAGGTTGATTTCTTCACCGCAGTGATACCTTTCACTGCGGGTCTATGTAACCACACTTACTAACTCTTACTAACAATCTAACTGTCCTCTCACACTTCTTTTCCTCTCGCGGCGGCTGCCCAGAGAGGGAGCTGCAACCTCACCTCCGGTTGCAGAGTAAATTCGCGGCACCCTGGCCGGTGTTTAGCGCAGTTTCTAAAATATGAAAAATATTGATTAAACGGAGGATTTCGGTAACGTAGACAAGCGGACATCATAGCTGACACACAAAATTCTAAATTCTAAATTCCAATTTAAGGTCTTCACCCATCGAGATAACCTTCGCACTCTGCGGGTCTAAATTTATTAAAAGACCTCCTTGGCATGGCTATGCCATTGCACGACCGTCCATTCGCAAGCTAAAAACATCTTGCAACCCATTACTTGAAATAACTCCCATTGCTTTAACAGACTAACGTAGCTTGCCCTCACGCAAAATTCTAAAATTCTCCCACACACTCCTTTAGAGGCGGGCAGGTGCTATCACAGAACGCCTAATAAAAAGCCATGCAGCCACCTGGGCTTTTTCATACACACCACCGCCTGGGGTGTGACAGGACCTCCTACGATCTCGGGAACCGGAGGTGATACGGAAAAATTAAAACGGCTCTGGAAGCACCTTACCCTCTCCCACTCTGGATTCGAGTTTGAAGCGTATCCGTTGACCAGTGGGGTTACAGTGGGCCAAAGTGGGTCAAATTTAGACTAATTTCGAAAATTTCTTAGACCTCGGGAGCCAGAGACCTAGAATAAAAAAGTTTTTTTTTCAGTGTGTTCGTCTTGACCTAAGGATTCAAATGCTATACGGCATGACCTTGTAATGTCACATGAACTTGAACTTACATCAAGGTTAAATAATGACCTTTCAAGGTCATGTTACATACTGTTTGAATCTTTGGGTCATGCTCATTACTATGATACCAAATATAAGATTTTTTGCTTGGTTCAAAAGTTATAGCCACAAACAACTTCGCAAGCCGTGACCTTTGGTAACCTCTGGCGGCCTATGTATCGATCTGACCTCAAAATGGATGAAGGCATGCAGATTTTTCAAGAGCTTTCGAACGATGTTTAGAAACTGTATCCAACTCTTCTTGAAGCCGAGTTGCACCCTGGTTTTGTCAGCCTCATTTTAGGAAAACGGAATGGCCTTAGACAGGCCTACCAGTGCCGTCACTACTCATTGATCTGACCTACGTGATGTCAATTTTTCGTTTCCGAATTGATATCCCTAGAGGCCTGCAAAGCGACGCCGGTCTCAACTGAATCGGCTCAGAATCATTTGCGAAAAACCGGGGGAGATTAAGCCCGATTAAAGTCCGATTAAACCCCCTAGGCGGTGATAGGTTAAGGTCCAAGCCACAACCCATCACTATTCGAGACCGTTCAGCTATAATTTCCACTGACATGTACCGTACTAACAAGATTTCACAATGCAACTTTAAACATTTTGCACATATTTAAAAACTTAGCCGTTCAAAAGCTAAGGCCGCTCGAAATAATTTATCTAACATCGTTCGATGTTCATAAGTGTCCCCTCCCATCCTCGTACCAAAATTTCCGTGTGCTGTATTGTTTCGGTCAATACGAAATTTCTGGCCTGAAAATCAAAATATACCAAAAACTATTTCTTTTGCTAAGGTTCACCGTTTGCAATACTTGACATAAATTGTGAGGCCACTCCCTGCCCAGTTTCGAAAACTTAATAATAATTCGAAAGCTGAGTGTTGAACACCAAAGTTTAATGCAAAATAAAATAAAAACCAAATGACATTAACACGCGCATTGGCGGGGAGGGAGCGGGTACCCGCCCCCTCGGCTTTTTCGGATAACGGCGGCGCGTAGCGCCACCGTACTTGGTATCACTTTTCTCTCAACATTTTTACAACTTGTGTGAAAATTTTAAGGTTAGGTAATTTCAGGTCAGGTCACCAGTACAGGTCAAGTGACCAGACCTCAAAAAAGTTTAAGATATCATAAGTCAGAACAGGGTGAACTTATCCGATTGAAACTCACATCACATAATGGGCCCACCGAGTTCTCTAAGTTATGTTCCGGTATTTTTTATATCGACGACCTAAGGTCAGGTACGAGCCATGACCTCTCCATTGGAAATACATGGGAAAATGGTTTTAACTGAATAACTTAGTAACGGTTGGTGATAGAGCGTTTGTTTTAACTGCATTAGGTTTGCCTTGTCTTTGCAGTTCTAATGATATGCATTTTATATAATTTGACCTTGACCTGACCTCAGGACAGGTCAAATCCTTGATTTGACCTATCAAGGTCAGATTATATATCATTGGATTCGGCTTGCTGCGAGGATTCATACAGTTCAAATCGTTTTGCTCTATCTTAACTTGTTCACATGTAATGACCGAAAACCTTTATTTACATGTTATCCCTATGACGGCATGTTTTGACCTCCAGGGACCTTAAATGTGACCTGACAAAAATGGTTCAAATATTTTCGATGGAGAAGTGGATGGGCTACCCAGCGCTGTTTACCGTTTTTCGCTACCTATCGTGGTTCTCGAGATCTTAGGAGAGGGGCGGGTACCCCCCCCCCGTCAAAGCGAAGGTGGCTCAGACCCCCGCCAATGCACGTGTTAATAAACAATAGCTATCTAGGAACGCGACGGCATCTGGGAGATAAGCAGCGGAGTATTGGAGCATACAAACTATTTTTTATGCCTCAAAATAGTGAGTCGGACAATCATTGTCAGACGGCAGTGCACAGTGACTTTTGTCTGCCTGTAGGCCGGGTGGCGGCGGCATCGAAAGAATTTGATAGGGAAGCGGCCCATGCTAAAGGAATATAGTTAATGCCATTAAAATATACATACCTTCTCAGTCAACTGGCTCGTGCATCCTGTGATTTGCCTTGAACCCTCCTTGTTTGAACGGTCAGAACTACTTATCCCTCCGCCTCAAATAGCCATTTTATCAGTTTAAAATTGTAGTGTTGCACACACATGAAAAGTCAACTACTCGTGCATGTCACATGTACCGTGTGTGTTGTATTGCCAATAAGTGTTTATCAATGAAAAATGAAAAGCTGCATCATTTACCTCAATACCGAAAATACTTTGGTACCTGCAATTTTACCCGATAAGCGTATTCACATACCGAGCTCATTTAATGAACTCATACTTATGTTTTCCAGTGGTATCGACACCGCACACTGCACAAACACCAACCCATACATCCACTCATGTGCGCAGAAGGTCTCCTACATCTGTCCTCCTCCCTCAGTCCAACAGCAGGTAGAACGAACACTATTCTCAACACCACACACGCACGTTTTATAATCTGCCACGCCACCCATCACCACCGATGTTTGAACTCGGCGCCAGCGGCGCACAGCGGCGTGACCTTTCTAACCTCTGTGCCCCGCGGGCGATCGGCATCCAGCGGATGGCGGCTGCTGATTGGTGGAGGCGCGTTCACTTGTATAGCGAGAAATTCAGCGGAAATTTATCCACGAGAATAATAGAGCTTAAACCATAAACCAATATATTTATCAACATGATCTTTTTCAAGCATTACTAGCCATTTTATGCCCTACTTTGGCCTGGCTTTCTGCGCTACCATCCGATACTCATTGATGCAGTCGAGACAGCAGCAGAGTCAGCGCTGGCTAGCCAGTAGCGGCCGAGTTCGCTGAAGTCAGGAGAGATGGGTTTTCTGCTGAGCGAAAAGGAGTGGTGCCCGGCCCGATGGTAACCGACACAAGGAGAGGAGAGAGACCGAGGTATGTATGTACATACACGAACAATCACACCAGAGCGTAGCCCCTCTGCGCCGCTGCAGCGCCCAGCGCCTCAGCCGCGTCATCCGGCTCTCCCGTCCCCCATCACTGCCTATCGTCGGAGCCGGCGCCGCCGCTGCGCTGAGACGGCGCGGATCGTCCGCTAATGTTATCGTCGCCCCGCTAATGTCAGCCGATCCAGCACCGATAAATAGGGAAAAGTCTATTTCTTAGCGACACCCGCGTAACGCCGTCCCTTATCGCTACTGACATCCTAAATTTCCGCTCTAAATCCCTAACCCGCAGAGCGTTGCCGTTGCGCGTGAGCAGTTCCAGCCATGTGAGGGGAGCTCACTACCCCTTCCCTCAGCAGGTCCGCTCGTGGTTGGGCGAGCGGGTAGAGATATGGAGAGAACGGATGTTGTGATCTCCGTCGTTTGTCGGCTGGCGATAATAAGCGTGTACGGTTCCAAAAACTTGAGCCGTGCGGGGGACCTAGACGGAAATACCATGATTATGCAGAAAAGGCCGGGAATACACTGAAAGCGGGCTGAGATCATGACGGGAATGTCCCACATAACATTCTCTGGACGTTCGAGGTCAATGTGATTCAAAGTCCCTTACCTATGACATAACAATATGGCATATTCTCAATAATACCTATGCAATATAACTGGCACTATAGCTACCTTCGGGCGAGAAATGAGGGTCTGACCTTGAGAAACAACCCCTGATCTTGACATTGTGTAGCCTAACTATTTAGTCATTGCTTAACATAACTCATACTAAATAATATCATCTGACCGGATCACTGTGACCATGACCTTGACCCTTGACCTTTGACCTGGAACTTGACTTTCATGTGATGTAACATTGACGTGTGATTCCGGTTATATTACATTATTACATCCTGAAAACCAGTCCTACCGATGCCTGGCTGCAATAAAAACTAAACACAGCCACAGAGATGAAAGGTCGTGACCCCAACCTTGATTCGTTTCCTTCCAGGATCATTGCAGTCTGACATCAGGGAGCTCTCTTACAAAGGCTCGTGCATGCGCCCTAAACCGGGAGTGACCGCACCCGAGGGGTCGGAGCGCAGGCATGCGGTCACAAAGGCATCAACAGTGACAGGCGCTCGACACAATAGCCCGCGCTGGAGCAGGCCCCCATTCAAGTTGTTTGGCAGCAGTACGTCATCACGGCTGAACAGGCATAAAGGTTACCTCACAGCGCATCGGAGAAATGGCACTGTTCCGAAGCTCTAAAGCCTATTTAGGAGCCGGATCGACAAAAGTTAGGTGCTTGAATGGAAAGCTGAAACATGTTTACGGATGGATCCACCATGCGCTTTGCGCAGTCTCTAGCGGAGGATACCCTATCCCCAAATTTTCCCGAGGCTGTCAAAATAATGAGAGTTTCTGCGCTAATAGGCATTGACTGTCGGTCCTGAACAGATTAGGCTATCGATTTTGATTACTCGTGTTACCACGGCAACGGCCTACAACAAAGACCCAACTCGAATCGCTAAAGTCTTGTTTATCAGACATCCGACTAGTAGGTAATGGGTAATTGTAAATGTGTTTTTCACGGCTCTTAGTTCAAATGCAGGGATTTTAACGAGTTAGTGGGTTTCTATGTTCATGTTAATGTTATTGTTCTTCTCTTAATCCATGTTGTGTTGGCGTGCATGATTGAACATTTCCATCGGTTTCTCTTTCCGTAACATCCAAGCTACAGACATTTTAATCCGATGACGGTGCACGGTTTCGTCCTATTCGACGCTGCTCTGTCATTTTTTACAATCAACCAAATTATCAGCATGTGGGTGCTGATCATGTTAACACGTGCATTGACGGGGGGCGGGTACACGCCCCCTCAGGTTTTTCGAAGACAGTATAAAAACGGCGGCGCTACGCGCCGCCGCACTTAGCATGCCTTTTCTTTCATCATTTTTACAACTTGTGTAAAATTTTAAAATTAGGTCATCTCAGGTCAGGTCACCAGTACAGGTCAAGTGACCTGACCTAAAAAAAGTTTAAGGTAGCATTAGTCGGAACAGGGTGACCTTATCAAACTGAAACTCATATCACATAATGGGCCCACCAAGTTCTCTAAAATATGTTCCATATGTTATAAAATATGTTATATCGACGACCTAAGGTCAGGTACGAGCCATGACCTCTCCAATGGAAATACGTGAGAAAAATTATTTTAACTGAATAACTTAGTAACAGATGGCGATAGAGCGTTTATTTTAACTGCATTAGATTAACCTGGTCTTTTCGGTTCTAATGATGTGCATTTTATCGATTTTTACCTTGACCTGACCTCCGGTCAGGTCAAATCCTTAATTTGACCTGGCAAGGTCATAATAAATATCATTCGATTCGGCTTGCTGCGAGGATTCATACAGTTTAAATTGTTTTTCTCTTTCTTTACATTTGCAGTTGTAATGACCAAAAACCTTAATTTACATGTTATCCCCATAACGGCATGTTTTGACCTCTATTGACCTTAAATGTGACCTGACAAAAAATGGTTCAAATATTTTCGATGGAGAAGTGGAAGGGCTACCCAACGCCCTTTACCGTTTTTCGCTACCTAGCGTGGTTCTCGAGATCTTGGGGGGCAGTGGCGAATCCAAGGGGGGCAAAAAAGGCATTTGACTCCCCCAAACGGAAAAGCTCGGGGCAAAACTATGTTTTTGCCCCCAAAGTGATCGACCTCCTTTTTTCCCCGACTCCTTTTTAGTTGATAAGCAAGATTTTGGTGCATCAATTCTCAACTTCAAACAGAACCAGTTTTGTTCGGTGTAAATATTGGGCCTTGGACTGGAAAAAAATATCTCGAGCCCATATCCCGTGAAAATTTTTTGTTTTTCGCCTCAAATACCCAAAATTCTACCGGCAAGTGATATTGTAGTGTAGCTTTCGCGGCGTTTTTTGTTGCTTTTTGACTTTTGACTTTGGTTTGCCCCTCCCAAACCGACCGGCTAGATCCGCCACCGGGGGGGCGGGTACCCGCCACCCCCGTCAAAGCGAAAGTGGCTCAGACCCCCGTCAATGCGCGTGTTAATGTATACGACAGATTGTATCTAAAATTAGGGTGGAAAACGATAATTGGCTTCCATTTCGTATTTGAAGGCTGATTATCTGTCTTTGTACGTTTATCAAAATAAAATTTCATGGCTGTATAAATGCATCTCGGCCTGCATTGATCAAGTAAATGCACGTCCGTTCACCGCATTCTTAGATACTTTTATCTCATCAACAGAACCACGTAAAATATAACAAACCTCTACACAAGGTTCGTTCGCGAGAAGTGTGCGCCGTAGCTATGCAATATTATGGTTTTCAAGATAGAAAATAACTGATAAAGTATGCCTTATTTCAGTTAACCCTCGCCCCACCGGGGGGCCATCGATGGCCCCTAAGGTTTTTCCGGGATAGCAGAAAAACGACGAGCCGCAGCACCGCGGTTGAGGGCTCTATCTCTCACTGCATCATTTTCCCATCATCCCTGAAATTTTTACCCCGGGTCACCCAAGGTCAGGTCACCAGACGAGGTCAACCAAGGTCACCTCACTTCACCTTTAGAGCTCTGTAAGAGCTACATTTCAAAGTCGATTGATTTGAAACTTCCTACACTTCATGACCCCTCCAGGGTCTACAAGGTGTATATCCGGGATTTTTCGATTTCGTGCCCTGAGGTCAGGTCACGAGGCGACCTCTCCCATTGGAAAAGCATGGGGAAAAGCTATTTCATGATATAAAAGCCACAAAAATGATTGCAAATACTCAGACTGCTCAGAAAAACGTTTTTGGACACCCTTTCACGGATCCCAGGGGTCATATTTTCCCTTTGACTTTCCAAGGTCATCCAAGGTCACCAGAGGTCAAAACAGTATTTTGACAATAACTTTTGACCTAATTGAGCTAAAGCGATGAAACAAACACCATCGTGTTTGTCTTGTACTGGCTTTCATTTGATATACGGCAAGGTCACTTTTTGACCTTTCGTGACCTCAGGTCATATTAGGTCACGAGGTGACCTCTGGCGGTCAAACCACTGGCGGGAGGTCTTTACGTTCCACATAGCGGAAAAGTACTGGCAATTTGCTATCAAATGTACTTTACCAGGCCTCAATAGCTCTAATGACATAAGAGTTATGCCCAGTTTGCTTAATCATTGCATATTTGAGTGAAAATAACCGATCTTGACCTAATTTGACCTCTGGAGGTCAAACCATTGACCTGAGCACTAAAACATGCGAAGTAATTTCTTACTGAATTCACGCGAGCTTTCTATTGCACTTTGCAGATTTGCGCTAACGCCCATATTTTCGGAGTTAGAGGGGGGCCATCGATGGCCCCCGGTGGGACGAAGGTGGCGCCGGACCCCGGTGGGCGCGGGTTAAATAGTAATGCATACTACAACTAGATTCAATTTTGTTTCCATTTGTATGTGTCTATATCCACACCATAACTTTGTTCAGTGACAGATCAAGGACAAGATTTCGGGGGGCTAGGGGCTTGGGCCTCCCCTGAAATTGCCTCGGAACAACCTCTGGCTATGCGCAAACTATAGATACTCTGCCGTTTCGGAGGGAGGGACTTGAGCCTCGCCAGGCCTCTCTTGAATCCGCCACTGCTTTAATTTATGCGCCACTAATTTGCTAGAAGCAAATCGCCACCATACCACTCTGTGTTACAGTTGAATGATCTACGCCAGGAACTGAAATATTCCTTTAATATGGCATCAATGATATGAAGTGAACTGATTTGTCCTTTGCGAATGCACAAGAAAACCTTCAGGCGTGTGAAGGAGCCACTTTTCTCATCTTTGTAGGATCTTTCTCTGATACAAATTCCACGCAGCCGACCTGGCTTCAAGGCCCGGCGGCTTCCCCGAACAAGGAGCAACCTGGCTTGGGAGAAACCCTCCAACAGGGAAAAAGTTGGCGACGCATAGGCGGATCCCGGATGCCGATCGGGGGGGACCTTACAGGGGACGCCGCTTTTGACCGGCAAAACCTGTTAGGTGGGCACCAAATCCTATTGGTGAACGCAAATTTTTGCATCCTGGAGGAGAGGGGGGGTGGGAAGCTACACTTCAGGGGTGCCGTGACTATTTAAGGGGCGCCGAGGGTCGATGGAGGAGGCCCCTCTTTGCCCTCCCCGGGATGTGCGTATGTGGCGACGCCAAATGACCCTAGCAGTTGGAGTATCCATAAGTCGCCAAAATTATTATCATTGATGTCTGGCTGCATGCATAGAGGTAGGCAAACGTTGGAGGTATTTCTAAGCCAAAATGTACTACCTATAAAATTAAATAAGTCATTGAAAATACCTCCAGTCGTTAGGATGTCCATGTTGCCCCACTCTCCCCTACCTACTCGTTCTCACCAACCCCGCTGCCTGGCCGATCTCGAGGTTGTTTTTCACTTCCTGCTCCAGCCCAGGATGTATGAGAAGCGGCGGCTCCTCCGGGAAAGAAACAGTTATGAAAAATATTTAATGTTTTCGCGATTCTATATGTGGAAGTGGTTAAGGGAAAGCTGGAAGTGAAATGAATGAATGTGGTTAACACGCGCACTGGAAGGGGGCCTCGGAGGCATTCCCCGTCCTATTTTTCCGAGGTGGCCGAACTGCTCGTAGCCGAAAAAACGATACTCGGCCATGTTAGGATAATTCAACGGTACGTCTATTGGTAAAATCATTTCGAAAATCGATCGAATTTTTTATTCATAGGCTTTCAAAGTCAGACCTGCATTTTGAGATCGCTACAATCGCGCGGTCGGACCAGTTCCCTTGCATTGGAGACCGAGTGGTAACGTCATAACGCCACATAAATGGACACATCAAGGTCACCTCACATGAAGGTCAAGGTTAATGATCACAGGGTTCATACCAGCACTTTCAAGGTCAATGACCCCAGTGCTTCCGGTCAGCTGACCACGCTGCTCCTGGTTGAGTGCTGCGCGCTCCGTACAAAATTTACCCGTGTGTGCGAACAAAGGCGAAAATTGTCAGTGCATGTGGTCCGATGTGACCTTAAAGTGCGTCGAATATCCTTTTCGCATTTGTCGACCTTGGTGACAAACGCTTGCTTCACTCGCATGCTGTCTCGATCCGTGAACATTGCACGTGGTTTTCCTAATACGGTACGATTTCGCACACAGAAAGAGGCAGGCAAAGGTGCCATGCGCAGAACGCCTGATAAAAAGCCATTAACTAACAGTGCCCTGCCCCCGAACACATTAATGGCAGTCCTGATGCCGTGCACTGGCTGGAGCCACTGACACATTCAGCGCGGTTATGCAGTATTTCCTGTGTTAAATGCGTGCGAACATATTGAGTGCGGTGAAAGTGAGAACAATTTGGATTTTTTAAGATATGAAGTGTAATGGATAGAGCTCAAGCCATCAATGGCGGTGATTTAGGTACAATTTTCTATAGAAAATCTCGCTTCTCGGGCCTTCAGTCGCTTACCATAGTAGGGTCCACTGCTACCAGCTGCCCGCGCCGCCCGAGTACTGCAGTTCCGCGCCGTCTCTGCGTGATTGCTCATCTCTGTTGCCGTCGAGAGGGGATCTGGCAAATTCCGACGATTGCTGAAGAAGGGGGAGGGGGTCTGTCATCTGACGATTTCTGACATGGGGGAGGGGGTTTGAACACCCTACAAATTTGGCTGATGTCATATTTGAACAGCCCATTATAGTTCCCCAGTTTGTACATCACCATTTCTACTATATACCCCATGAAACCGCCGTGGCGTTCTCTAAACTGTACTGTTACACAGTGGCGGATCCAGGGGGAAGGGGAAAATAATTTGCCCCCCGAAACAGAAAACTCAGGGCAAAACTGTTTTTGCCCCCATCTAAAGCAGTCGACCTCCTTTTTGCCCCGACTCCTTTATAGTTTATGGGCAAGACTTTGGTGCTTCAACTCGCAACTTCAAACAGAACCCGTGAAGTTCAGTGTAAATATTGGGCCTTGGAAAGGAAGAAAAATATCGAACTAATATTTTTCACCCCGTTACGTTTTTTTTTGCTTTTCGCCTCTAATATTTTAATTTCTATAATCAAGTCATATTGTAGCAAAATTTTTCACTGCGTGACTTTTTTTGCTTTTCTACTTTGGCTTGCCCCCCCAAACCGACCGGCTAGATCCGCCACGGCTGTTGCACGGTAGAACCCCTGTTGCGTTGGTGCAACACTGTTACATTTGCATTTTTTGAAAGTGTATAATGCAGGGCGATACTTTAGCCCAAGCAAAAGTGTCAAAAGAAGGTAACGCATTTATTGGCAAAGGGGACGAGGTATGTACATACTTTGATGCAAATGGATCCAGCGTAAAATGTACTTAGGTACCACTTTCTTCTCGCAGACGTCTTGGCACAAGTGAACCACTCCCCTACCGTAGCTTGGATCAAATTAGAGCTGACTGCCGATTCCGGAAATGCATTGAATTCATGTCGCGCGCGCAACAATGGTGCTCGCGCTCCGGCTTGATATTTTTATTCGGAAGTACCTCCCGATCCGCTGACTCCAATTATGCCAAGACGTTTTTGCTACGAAAGAGCAACGACGGCCGCAAATGGACTTGTTCCCAAGGGCAGTTTGTATACAGCTGATGGTATATTAAATAAATTCCTTCCCCAGGGTGTCGTCACACAGTGGTACGGCAGCGATGTGACTGCACTGACACTGGCGGCGGAACTGGGGAGGGGCACCGGGGCACGGTGCCCTTCCTTCAATCTGAAATTTTAACACCAACTCTATGGCGTTGACTGGAAAAATGACTTGAAAAGCCCATGTTGCTCCCTTTAAATCCGGACGTTCCGCCTTCACTGCTAACTAATGAATTACATTTATGGAGGTTGCAGAGCTTACTTTAGACGCACATATTTTTAATTAATTGCAATGAAATCCCTTTGAGAGGACAGGTTTTGGAATCAAATTGACCACAAACTTATGATGAAATAAAAACTCATTTAGTCCCTCTGAGGTATACCTACTGTACCTGTCAACGGCGTTGAAGCTTATCGATTTTAACATGGGACCTTACGAGTCATCATCATGGGAATCATCACGGGTATCATCACGGGAAAATGTCATCATCAGCACGACGTCGTGGTAAAGACGGCTCCAAATTGGTGGTTGGGGGCTGTGGTGCTCCTACAGTCGTGAAAAAATCCAATAAAATGTTATTTACAAAACAGTTCCCCAAATTCTCCTAATTTTTGGGGTTTAATGTGTTTGGGCTCTGACGGCTATATATCCCCTGCCAGTCGCACTGTGCCCTGCTTCCCCAATAGTCCCGCTGGCCATGGTGGCTTTGTCGGTGAAAGAGGGCCCAGCTGACCAAAGCGGGCTCTTCTGCCGACAGAGTGCGAGAGAGGGCTTAACACGCGCATTGACGGGGTATGTGCCACCTTCGCCTTGACGGGGTCCCGTCCCCCCCCTAAGACCTCGGGACCACGCTAGGTAGCGAAAAACGGTAAATGGCGTTGGGTAGCACATCCACTTCTCCATCGAAAGTATTTGTGCCATTTTTTGTCAGGTCACATTTAAGGCCACTAGAGGTCAAAACATGCCGTCCTAGGGATGACATGTAAATAAAGGTTTTCGGTCATTTCATCTGAACAAGTAAAGATAGAGCAAAACGAATTCAACTGCATGAATCCTCGCAACAAGCCGAATCGAATGATACATATAATATGACCTAGCTAGGTCAAATAAAGGATTTGACCTGACCTGAGGTCAGGTCAAGTTCAAATTGAGAAAAGACATCAATAGAACTGCAATTACGAGGCGAATCTAATGCAGTTAAAAGAAATGCTCTATCACTATCCATCACTAAGTTATTCAGTTAAAACCATTTTCCCATGTATATCCAATGGAGAGGCCATGGCTCGTACCTGAACTTAGGTCATCGATATGAAAAATAACAGTCATGTCCTGAAATTGGGAATTTTGCGTGAAAAGCCACACCCAGACTCGATCAATTTTGACATCCTAATTTTGAATTTTGACATCCTAAACAAAATCACCAGAAGGCCCGGCTTGCAAGGTGGTGACCTGAATGACAGCCTTTTAGTGTGCCCTTGTTTGCATCTCCTACTGGTTTTTAGCCTTGTGTTAACATGCACCGGCATAATTTTTTATTGCTTGTTGCTGTCGTCGCAAATACGTGTATGGATCTAAATGAATAAAAATGTAGCATTGTCAGTTTCCTTGTTTCAGAAGTTGAGGAATGGAAACAGGGCCAGAACAGCAACTAATAATTTTTTGGGGCTTATCGACGCACCAACTCCCAGTGTCATATTCACACTCTTTACCTGTTGGAAGGGTTTCTCGGGAGCCAGCTTGCTCCTTGTTCAGGGAAGCCGCCGGGCCTTGAACCCGGGTCGGCTGCGTGGAAGTCACAGAGCAGCAACTGAAGCCAACACACCATTCAATAAAGATGCTGCAACACTAGCTTTGTGAACCTGTTACCTTCATAAGGTATGCAGCATTCTTTAAACAGTCCTGTCAGGGGTGATTCCAAGTGAAAACAGAACACAGCATGCATCTTTGGAGAGAAGGAAGTTCGAATACTGAAGGATTCTAGCACAAATATTTTAAAATAAATGCTCAAGAGGACAAAACCCTGTAAAAGAGAACATTCCTAACAATTGCTTCTTCACAAGCACACAGAGACCTCACAGAATGTGAAAGATAATGCCTGACAGACAGCACGTCTAAACCGCGGATACAATAAGCTGAATCAAACATACAACAAAAATAAGAAATCAGCCATCGACCCCTCACGTCTATTAGCCTACTTATAAAGTAAGAGTAGTAAGAATATGCCCCACTTCATAAACCACACTCTTCTCTCTCTCTCCCTCTCTCTCTCCCTCTCTCTCTCTCTCTCTCTGCTCTTTCAACAACAAAAGCCCCCACGCCTCACACGTTTGGGATGTACACTTCCGCCTCAAACATATAGCTGGGCTCAAAATAAACATGGAGACTACCGGCAGCGCTGATTCGCGGTACCATTTGACAAATGAAATTTAGGAACAAATTAAAAACCTGAAAAATTGCTTGTAGTTTTGCTAGCCAAAACTAATGGCTTAAAACTGCCTAAGGCTAAAGCTGGTATGAGACATCACGATATTCACATTGCTCGAAACCCAAGCAATCGTCACCACACCATTCTTGGAGGATACTACTGACCAAGTTAGTGCTACTGACGTTATACATGCTTTGATGACCAGGGGCGCAACTTTATGTTTTCAAATGGGGGGCACCCAGCTCGAAAGGGGGCCCGTATATGAGGGGGGCCCGTATTTTTTGATGAAAATGTGACCGAAAAAAAGTATTTTCGATCGTTTGTTGTCGAAAACTGACTGCAAAGGTTAAAGAACAATTTTTAGCGCGCCATTGGTCACTGTTCATGATTTGCACTATTTAGCCCAAAGAGTAGTCAGAAGACGCAATCTTTTGAACGAGCTGCCAAAGTATGTAAGGATATTGGACAAGTAGGTGTCTATTTACCGTCTTCGTCGTCCACGCGGATGCTCTCCGCCGGAGGTACAGCGGGATCAGACGCGGACGACGCAGGAGGGATGGATGCTGGAGGGTCTTTTAGCAAACGGGATCCGGCTGGTGGCCTGGTCGAGGACGGCAATGATCAGGAAAAGGAGGATGGGAATTATAACCTTACTTCACCGTTTTTATGGAAACTATATACATTACACTTTTCCGAGTTAGTTTTAAATTGGGGTTTTCATTTTTGTGGTTGACAAATGAAGGTAGCTTGCATAGTCAATAGTAGTGATATGAACGACTTTAAATGGACGCGTACACTGAGAGATTAAATGCAAATATGATCGGGGTCATTTTATAACAGTTTGCAAAATAAGCAAGACGATTCTGGATTCATAGGTTACCTGAGAAATGAAGAAAGTTTGGGTAGTTTTGCTAGAGCAGCCTCTCAGTCTTGAATATTCTTTGTTTTACGCTTTTGTGCACCCGACTTATGTTTATACTGTCCAACCATTTTAACATTCACACCTGGAACGAAATCGCATTAACACGAATAATTTGATACAAATGGAAGGTAGAGATCGAAGTGCGAAATTCCTTTATCAGCAGGGAAATCGAACCTACTGATATTTATGTTAGATGATCAAGACACTGTTTTCTGATCCATTCACCTTGCCAGTTCAATGACATTTTACAACACTGGGTCCCGGTCAAGAGGTACTATGAATAGGTGGTACTGCCTATTTCCCTTTACAATCCTCGTATAGGATCAGTACAAAAGGAATGGGGACCCTAAAATTTCTCACGCCCCATCCATCTCTCCCCGAATGTTCCAGGAGGCATGGGACCGGCCGCACGTTACCCGGGAAAACCACAGGGGGCCCGCAAGCATGGCAGGGGGCCGGTTTCGGCAACAGGGAGCACGGATACACCACCTGGGGCACGAAACTGCTAACAAATAAGGAACTCCTGCAAATAAGCGACTAACACAACAGCTTCAGTTTCTGTACGATATTCTTAGACCACAAGGGGCCCAGACAGACCACAGAGGGCCAAAGGGGTCACACCAAAGGGGCCGGGCAGACCACAGGAACCCAGAAAACCATATGAGCCCGGTAAGCCCACAAGGGTCCTGAGCAGACCATACACAGCCAGCAATTTGGCTGGGCTCTGCTCGATATATGCTGGGCTTTGACTGGGCAGAGCCCATGGTCAAGCAAGACCGGGCTCTACCGCTCGGGCAAGTTGTCCTCCCCCGACCTAATGTTGGGCTCAGCCCGAGTCTATGTGGCTCAGCTATGAGTCTTATGGCTCGGGCAGAGCCCGGCCCAGCCCGCTCTGGGCCCGGTCGGAATGGCTGGCTGGGCAGGGGCCCGGGCAGACCACACGGGGCCTGGACAGATGAAAGGACCTGGGCAGACTACAGGGACCCGAGCAGAACAGCGGGGCCGGGCTAACCACAGAGGGGCCCCGAGTCTGCAAAGTATGGCAGCAGACCCGAAGAGTCCGCACCAGCCTTGTAGATTGTTTGCACCACCAGCAGCCTAAAATTCACACCAATCATTGTTGAGAAATTTCACTGACCCGGAAATTTCGATGTTTTTACCAGTTTCTCCCTTCTCAGAACTCTGTGGATGTTTGATTTGAGCTCCCTCGCACCAGACGGCAAAAGTGGGCATTTGTTTGCTCCAAGGTTTGCACCACCTGAAGGGTGTCCGCACCACGAGATCTCGTCAAAAGTGCCATACTATGCAGACTGCGAGGGACCCGGGAAAACCACAGAGGGCCTGCACAGACAAAAGGGGCCTCGGACGGACAAAAGGGGGTCCGCATAGGCCACACGGAGGCCCGGACAGACCAAAAGGGTTCCGGGAAAACCACAGGACGCCCGGGCAGACCACAAGGGGCTCGATCAGACCAAAATGGGCACTAGCAGACAAGGGGTCCGTGCAGACCAAATGGGACCAACCGGGCAGACCACAGGGGCCTGGATAGACCACAGGAGCCTGGGCAGACCACAGGGGCCTGGGCAGACCACAGGGGTCCGGGCAGACCATAGGGGCCCGGGCAGACCACACGGGCCTGGGCAGACCACAGTGGCCTGGGTAGACCATAGGGGCCCGGGCAGACCACAGGGGCCTGGACAGACCACAGGGTCCTGGGCAGACCACAAGGGGACCGAGCGGAGAACAAGGGGTCCGGGAAGGCCACAGGGGCCCGAGCAGACCACAGGGGACCGAGCGGAGCACAAGGGGCCTGGGCAGTCCACAGGGGCCCGGGCAGACCATAGGGGCCCGGGTAGACCATAGGGGCCCGGGAAGACCACAAGGACCCCGGGCAGACCACAAGGGGACCGAGCGGAGCACAAGGGGCCCGGACAGGTCACAGGGGCCTGGGCAGACCACAGGGGCCCGGACAGGCCACAGGGAGCCCCGTCAGACCAATAGGGGCCCGGGATACCACAGGGGCCCGCATGGCAAGCATGACAGAGGCTGGTTGCAGTTACACGAACTGCATCCATGGTAGGCCCGTCTGCATCCACAGGGTATTAACTACTGGGAGTAGGGACCCGGCTACGGCCACCAGGGGGGGCGAATAGGGTGGCCACCAGGGGGGGGCGAATGGGGCAGCCACCCCTTAAGCCCAAGAGCCTCTGAGGACGAAATGCCGCACCCAAACCCTCCCCTCACCCAGGATGCGACGATTGATCGCCCTTTGGGTGAAAAGTGCGCCCTTCGGGAGAGCCGGACAGGGGCCGGACAGGGGATCAACACTCATTGGGGATTTAGCCCGACAGCAGCAAATAGCAAACAATCACTTCACTTGCCATTCAACACCGCGCATCGGAGCATGATTTGGATTGACACGAAAAGCCCAAACGTAAAACCCAAATCAGAGCCTAACGAAACTTTTCCAGAGTAGACACAATCCGATTGAATCATAAGCATGCCAATTTTACTGTTAAAAGCAAATTTTGTGCAAATAATTCGCCTCGGCAAATACGACAAGAGAGCCAGGAGCATGCCTTAGCTTCCTTCGCGCTGCGCTGACAAGCCCGGGAAATTAAGAGGCTATCATTCGCTGGCGGACGCTCATTATATGACCCCGATTTGACGACAAGATATGATACACTTTTTGATAGACAAATTTAAGAAGAGGGCTCAGGATGGATCACATGGGGCCCGGGTGGATCACAGGGGGCCCCAGGTGGATTACAGGGGGCCCGATTGCAGCCACAGGCACAGGGGGCCCGGGTGGATCAAAGGGGGCCTGGTTGCAGTCACAGGGGGCCCGGGTGGATCATAGTGGGCCCGGGTGGATCACAAAGGGCCCGGTTGCAGTCACAGGGGGCCCGGTTGCAGTCACAGAGTGCCTGGTTGCAGTCACAGGGGCCCCGGGTGGATCACAGATGGCCCGGTTGCAGTCACAGGAGGCCCGGGTGTATCACAGGGGGCCTGGCTACAGTCACAGGGGGCCCGGGTGGATCATAGGGGGCCCGGTTGTAATTACAGGGGGCACGGGTGGATCACATGGGGCCCAGTTTTAGTCACCGGGGGCCGGGTGGCTCACAGAGGGCCCGGTTGCAGTCACAGGGGACCCGGGTGGATCACAGATAGCCCGGGTGGATGATAACTGGCCTGGTTGTAATCACAGGGGAGCCCACGTGGATCACAGGGGGTCCGGTTGCAGTCACAGGGGGCTTGGGTGGATCATAGGGGGCCCGGTTGTAATTACAGGGGGCCCCGGTTGGATCACATGGGGCCCGGTTGCAGTCACAGGGGGCCCGGGTGGATCACAGATAGCCCGGGTGGATGATAACTGGCCTGGTTGTAATCACAGGGGGCCCACGTGGATCACAGGGGGTCCAGTTGCAGTCACAGGGGGCCTGGGTGGATCATAGGGGGCCCGGTTGTAATTACAGGGGGCCCTGGTTGGATCACATGGGGCCTGGTTGCAGTCACAGGGGGCCCGGGTGGATTACAGGGGGCCTGGTTGCAGTCACAGGGGGCCGGGTGGCTCACAGAGGGCCCGCTTGCAGTCACAGGGGACCCGGGTGGATCATAGATGGCCCGGTTGCAGTCACAGGGGGCCCAGTTGGAGTCACAGGGGTCCTGGGTGGATCATAGGGGGTCCGGGTGGATCACAGAGGGCCCGGTTGCAGTCGCAGATGGCCCTGTCCCAGTCACAGGAGGCCCGGGTGTATCACAGGGGCCCGGGTGGATGATAGGGGGCCCGGTTGCAGTCACAGGTGGGCCGGGTGGATCACATGGGGCCGGTTGCAGTCACAGGGGTCCAGATTGGATCACAAATGGCCCGGTTGCAGTCACAGTGGGCCCGGTGGGAGTCACAGGGCCCCCAGGTGGATTACAGGGGGCCCGATTGCAGTCACAGGGGGCCCGGGTGGATCAAAGGAGGCCCGGTTGCAGTCACAGGGGGCCCGGGTGGATCATAGTGGGCCCGGGTGGATCACAAAGGGCCCGGTTGCAGTCACAGAAGGGGCCCCGGGTGGATCACAGATGGCCCGGTTGCAGTCACAGAGGGCCCGGGTGTATCACAGGGGGCCCGGTTGCAGTCACAGGGGTCCGGGTGGATGACAGGGGGCCCGGTTTCAGTCACAGGGGGCCCGGGTGGATCGTAGATGGCCCGGTTGCAGTCACAGGGGTCCCGGTTGGAGTCACAGGGGGACCGGGTGGATCGCAGGGGCCCGGTTGCAGTCACAGGGGTGCGGGTGGATCACAGAGGGGCCCGGTTGCAGTCACAGGGGGCCGGATAGATCACAGGGGGCCAGTTGCAGTCACAGGGGGCCCGGGTGGATCACAGGGGGCCCAGCTGGATCACAGGGGCCCGGTTGCAGTCACAGGGGGCCCGGGTGGATTACAGGGGGCCCGGTTGCAGTCCATAGGTGGCCCGGCTGGATCACAGAGGGCCGGTTGGATTACAGGAGGCCCGAGACTGCCGGAATTAGGGACCCGGCTGCAGTCAAAGTGGGCCTGAAAATATCGTTAGTGGCCCGGTTGCGGACACCGAGGTTAAGGGTGACCCACAGGGGACCCGCAAGCATGCCAGGGAGCCTGGCCTCAGCCAAAGCTAGCCCAAATAGAACAGTGGGGCCCGCAATCGTGGCAGGGGCCCGGCTGTGTCCGCAGGGGCCCGCAACTTGGGATCAGGGGGGCTCGTCGGGTCATTGGGGGGGCTTCTCCGAGCATTGGGGGCTCGAGCCCCCCAAATATATGGAAACTTGCGCCCCTGTTGATGACGTCAGCTCCTAACGACTGAATGTCGACATCCTTAGAAATCGCGCGGGTCAGGGTGAATTATTACATTTATTTTTGAAGGTTTTGTTAAAAAACTTTTGAAATTCCCCGGAATATGAAATCAGGACCTCTTCTTTTAGGAAAAAATATTTTTAGCCATATTTTAGGTCATGCTACTCGGAATTTTGAGTGGAACAATGCAAGCATTGCTAAGTAATGTCGACATCCTTGACTTAAAAGAAGTAGTTTCACGATGGTTTTGTGGTTTAACTTAGAAAAAATATGATGTCTGAGTTTGATAAAACGATCCCAATGTTGGATATTTGTTTAACAGTTCTTAAAGGAATAATACCTAACGAGGGAATCTTCACGGGTGATGAAAATTGCACCTCTAGGTATTTCTCGGAATATCTCCGAAGGCAGCCAGAATATTTATATGAATTTCAGGACGCTTTTAGAAAAATAGCTATGGATTAAGGTACAGTTCGTTTTTTATTTACAAACGCCGAATCTCTGTGTCATTTAAAGGTGGGGAATTTCGACATCCTTTTCACGCTCAGGGGGCCTGCCTGGTCAGTTTACTCGCATGAGAAAAAAACCGTACTTGGCAACCGCTGTCGACAGGCTTGCCTGAATTTGACGCGAGATGCCTTTCTTAGCATTGTGAAAATGAATTTGCCGCAGTTGACATTAGTGTTTGCGTACGTTTGTGGATTGCATGCTGGATTTTGGACATCGCTAGTTGCTATGACCCAAGGTGTCGAAGCTCATACGTATGTTTGGGAGTTGGTATGTTTTAAGTAGCCAGCAGTAGCCTATTGGTCTGTTTTATGGCTTGAGCAGGCTAATTCTGCACCCTCCAAGAGAGCTAGAAAAAAGCGCAAAACGGCAATCGAAAGCTCTTCAAAAATGATATCGAAAATAGTTAGGTCATTTTTCTCGTCAGATCAATATCAAGGTCACCAGAGGTAAAAATAGGTCAAAATCGCTAATATGAGGTGTACAAAGAAAACCTCATATATCTCCGAAAACACGATAGCTAGAAACCATTTTTAACGCCATTGGAAAGCCCTTGAGTTGCTCTTTCATTGCAGTGCGTGTTATTTTCGGTTCCGGTCAAAGCCTAGGGAGCTGCAGGTCACTTAATATTGGGAATGTTCTTGGGAATGTCCATAGCCACTCATGCGTAAGGGCGTTTTCTTTTTCGCTAAAACCTTCCAAACCAAGCAAGATGCAGCCATGGTTGATGGACCATTACAATCCTCTCGCCAATACAAATCAAATGATATATGATATTGCTATGCCAGATCAAATTTAAAATTTGACCTGACCCAGGTCAACTGTCCGACCCAACTTGACCTGGTATAGTCATTATGTATATCATTTGACTTGCAGTGACCATACAGACACTTTGGTGCAAAATAAACATCATATCTTTGTTTATTCAAAATTTATAGAACAAAACACCAAAAAATACTTATTTGACCTAAGGTGACCTTTCAAAGGTCAAAAGTCGAAATTTTTGGTATCAACCTCAGAAATGGGCTAAGAATAAGTCGTAACCGATGTTTGAAGTTGATTCCATTCATACTTACCGAGAAAAGCTCATTTCGCGATTTTCCACATTTAGTTATGCAGTCCTAATCATTTTTAGAGGTGAGGTCACTTCACCTGGCCTGGTGACCTGACCTGATATGACCTTTAGCTAAAATTTTCAGGAAAGATGTAAAAATGATAAAGGAACAGCTAGACTAAGTTTGGCGGCGCTGCGCGTCGTCGTTTTTTGATCACTTCGGAAAAACCCGAGGAGGGTCTAAAAAGACCCTCACCCGGGCGAAGGTTAATAAGTAATATTACAACTGACCCCAGTCTCGCCTACATGGCCAACGTAAACAAAAGTTCGAATTCGGGACACCCTGCCCGACTTGTAACCAGGCCATTTTTTAACATGTTAACTGGGGGGCCATTTGCCCCCCCAGTCGGCCGAAATGCCCCCCCAGTGCCCGGAAATTGGCCCCCCAGTGAAATGGACAGGAGATGACTTAGACTTCAACAAATGCAAACTCACCTAACGAAAATAAGACAGAACACCACCCGATAATATTACTTTAGTTTTATTGCTGGTGCCAAATTGGTAATTCACAAAAATTGTGTTAAAAAATGTTCATCCGTGGCTGTCTCCTCCATCGTGCGAAGACGAAACAAAGCGCGTAGTTACGGGAAATCCCGGCGAAAGCAGCCTCAGCATCAGCTAATCACAACGCTGGAGATGAACGCTGGCCTACAACCAAACATCATGTTCTACCTGACCGGAAGCCCATTATACCCCAGCCAGTATCGTGAGATTGTATGATGCTCTCATTTCACACGCGGTCAGTTGTGAGCGCTTAGAGCTCGTTCGTAGATTAGACGGAACACGGTGTAGTCAAAGCGCGTAAGACTGGTCGTGGGTTTGGCGGTGTGAAGTGCTTAGCCTTTTTATTTATTATTGTGGTGGTAGCATACATAAACGTCACCAGCGGCACAAAAGTGAGGTGGCCAGCCGAATTTCAACCTGATGCTGACGACAAACTTACCACGTTCGTACCAAAAACTCTTCGAATTTGGGGTCCTCGCTGCCTTCTGCAGCGGCTGGTTATACAAATTTCCGGTTTTCTCCCATTTTGACTTATATCAGAAAATTTCTGATAAAAAAGTGGGTGGGGGGCAGGTCCCCTGGTCCCTCTTTTCCGACGCTTGTTGTGTGTTGTAGCATACGTGAAATTTATAGTGAGATCGCTGCATCAATTTGTTCTGTAAAGTCGATAAGTTGTTATCTGGCCTTTCTCATCGATTCCCCGATATTGACAATTAGGAGAGATCATATATTCGGCCACAGCCCTTCGTCAGAATCATAGAACTGGCCCCCGAGAAACCCTTTCAACAGGGAAAGAGTTGGCGACGCCATATAACCCTGACAGTTGTTGCGTCGGTAAGCCTAAAAAAAGCTAAAAATATTGACTGGTTTTTGTACTACATTCTCTAGATGATTTTGACAGCAACAACCACACATCATAGTAGGTATGTACGTAAAAACTTGTCTCGGTTTAGCCTATAAACCACTTGTGTTCGATAATTTAGGAATTTGCTTACCTTGCCACAATCATCAAGAAAAAAGAAAATAACCTTTTCATTTGGAAAACATTGTGGTAGCGTCAGGGCTGCCAGGTTGGCAATTTTGTGGCCAAATATCTCGAATTGGGTCTTTTTGTCGTGTTTGGACCCGCGATTTTTTCAGTTGGCCCTTTCTTGAAATCTGGCCATTTTCCCCCTTTTCAAGCAGCTGGCACCTAAGCTATTTCTGGTTTGTCCCTTGTATAAATATTATTTCTTTTTGACCTCTTCCGCTCTTGAATACGATATTCTGACACCGGAAAAGCAGCAGGGCAGCAGGCAAACTGTTATGGTGGTGGGAGGGAGGGAAAGAACTTTGTTAAAAACACGATCCAGAAAAATGATGGTCACCGGAAACCGGACACAAAGGATACGATACTATAGGCACCCTTTGGGTGAAACGTTGATGAAAAAGTGCGCCCTCTGAGGCTCCGCACTCCCCCCACTTACCAATGTCCTAGATCCGCCACTAATCAAGAGCAAAAATGCATAGTTGGAAAAAAGAGAAAACATCAAATGTTAGCGGGAAGTGGTGTGGCCAACATGACTAACCCGCGCCCCACCGGGGGGTACGGCGCCACCTTCGCCCCACCGGGGGCCATCGATGCCTCCCCCTCTATCTCCGAAAATATGGGGGTTAACGCAAATCTGCAAAGTGCATTAAAAAGCTCGCGTGAATTCAGTAAGAAATTACTTCGCATGTTTAAGCGCTCAGGTCAATAGTTTGACCTCCAGAGGTCAAGTTAGGTCAAGATAGGCTATTTTCACTCAAATATGCAATGCTTAAGCAAACTGGGCATAACTCTTATGTCATTAGAGCTATTGAGGCCTGGTAAACTACATTTGATAGAAAAATGCCAGTCCTTTCTTCGCTATGCAGAACGTAATGATCTCCCGCCAGTGGTTTGACTTCCAGAGGTCACCTTGTGACCTCATATGACCTGAGGTCATCAAAGGTCAGAAATTGATTTTCTCGTATATCAAATGAAAGCTAGTGTTGAGGCATATACGATGGTGTTTGACTCAACGCTCTAGCTTAATTAGTTCAAAAGTTATTGCCAAAATACTGTTTTTGACCCCTGCTGACCTTCGATGACCTTGGAGAAGTAAAATGGAAAATATGACCCCTGGGATCCGTAAAAGGGTGTCCAAGAACGCTTTTCTGAGCAAGCCGAGCACTTGCAATCGTTTTTGTGGCTTTTCGATCCTAAGACAGCTTTTTCCCATGCTTTGTCAATGGGAGAGGTCACCTCGTGACCTGACCTTAGGTCACGAAATTGAAAAATTCCGGATGTACATCTTGTAGACCCTGGCGGGGCCATAAACTGTAGGAAGTTTCAGATCGATCGATTAAGAAACGTAACTCTTATAGGCCTCAAAAGTTGAAATGAGGTGACCTTGGTTGACCTGGCCTGGTGACAAGACCTTGGGTGACTTGGGATAAAAAATTTCAGGGATGGTGTGAAAATGATGGGGTGAGAGATAGAGCTCTTAAACGTGGTCCTGCGTTTCGTCGTTTTTCTGCTATCCCGAAAAAACCTTAGGGGGCCACCGATGCCCCCGGTGGGGCGAGGGTTAATGATGCTAATAAATGTTCTGGTTATGTGGATAATCATTTGATGGTCACACGGGACTGGAAGGGCAGCCCCGGCTTCCTATTAAATCAGTAGTGTGCTTAAAAAATATCGTGTCAAGTCGACATCAAACTGTCAACAATTAGTTTTAAACAGTGATACAATTAGTTTTTCTGTGGACTTATGTCTACCGCAAGGGGCTGTTTTATCCTCAAATCTGGTTTCTGTGGTATTCATTTGGCTGTTTTAGTGAAAATAACGTTTTGTCCCTCTTTGGCCCTTTTCCTAACTCGGTTCGACCTTTTCCGCGGGAAAAAAACTTGACAACCCTGGACAGCATCTATAATCTGGAATAACATTAAGAAACACAAAAATAACACCAACGCGAATTAGTTTTTTTAGACCCCCTCAAAATGGGGTCTTGATCCCTGAAGACACTATCTTGGCCAGCACAAGAAATGCCCCCCCCCACTGACTCTTCCTTAAAAAATGCCCTGCTTGTAACCCTCTCCCCTTGGGGAAGAGAGCTTTCGCATAAAGTATTTTTAGCTCGTAAGCCTTACATAGGTTTCCAGGAACACGGTTTAGGGTTGAGATTGTGAACGAATGCACCCAGCAGGCCCTCGTACGGAATATTTTCACATCTTTTCACCTCCGCGCGCAAAGGCAAGCAATCGACAGCAACGGTAGATGCATGTGTTGTGTGTACTGAATGCCGGTAAGAGGGAGGTTCTCAATTTTGCCGATAGGTGGTCAAGGCGGGCTTTACAGTGCCGCACCCTTGTCTTTTGTGCGGGCTGCATCAGCTGTTTTGGGGCAACTGTGTGGAGGTAGGACAGGTATCCGGGAGAGTGCATAACAAAGTACAACGGCGCTAAATGTAACATTACCTTTCGTATATTTAATGATTCCTCTAATTCGCTAAGTATTACTGAAACAGGTCCCTGTTAGTTGTAACAAACAATTTTCGAAGGTGCCCGATGCAAATTATTACTTAATTTGTCATCAACTCATCAAATCAAGAACAGGTCGACTCAGCACGCTGTCTACTCTCCTGCTCTCCACACAGGCCTTTCCTGAGGTTCTTCTACTTCCGTATTCCGAGTACCAGGTGGGTGAGCAGGGGCGCAGCCAGGGGGGGGGCACAGGGGCACATGCCCCCCATCGGTGCTGGAGTGTTCTTTGATCGCTAGGTGTTGTACCCCGTTTGGGCTATGCCGCTCGACATTTAGTGCCCTGCGCCGTTGAACCTAGATGCAACTAGACTGCATGTAGCGATTTGAACATCATTCGACAATTAAGTACGTTTTTGGTCAGCTATGGCATTCTGTCGCGTTTCCGAGCAGCCGGGAAGAATATTGGCACCTAATTCGTGTCCAGCTAATGCCTCATCGTCGCCAAAAATCGTACGGGCGAAGCTAATCTGGTGCCCCTGGAGCCATCTGGTGCCACCTGAGCCCTGGTCTTGGCCCCTGGGGCTGATCACGTGCCCTATGGGCTGATCCGGTGTCCTCTTAGTCAATTTGGTGCCCCCTGAGAAAATAATTTTGTCTCCTGAACCTATATAATGCTCACTGAGTTAGCATGATGCCTTCGAGCTTGCCTGGTGCCCTATAAGCTGCTTTAGTGCTCCTTGAGCTGATCCGGACCTCCTGAACTGATCTAACGCCTTCCGGAGTTGATTGACAACAGGGCCGACGAGACGCACCAGCCATCTGGAATCCTCGCACTACCAGCCTCCTAAAATTCGCACCAATCCACACCAAAACCAGGAAAAAAAACGCACCGACACGTATTTAAAAACGGAAAAGCTGGGCGAGCCTCCGACAAGCATAAGCATTCTACCAGTATATTTAACCAACTTTTCCTTACTTTAACTTTCTATGTGGAAATAGAATTGTCAATAAACACTTCGTTAAATCTGTGTATACCCACCTTACGACGTACGTTCAAGAGTTAAAAGTTGCTCCTAATAAACATGCCCTTTGAGTATAGCTAGTAGCTGTCAAGACGATTCCTGTTTCTCAGTCTTGTTATCTTACTGCCCGAAGGGATGGAGACCATGAAGCAGAGCCACCTGAATGGAGTCGTTTAATCGCCAGTCCACCCATGCCATTTTTAACATGTTAACTGGGGGCCATTTGCCCCCCCCAGTCGGCCGAAATACTCCCCAGTGTCCGGAAATTGGCCCCCAGTGAAATAGACAGATGACTTAAAATTGACCAAATGCAGACTCGCCTAACGAAAAAAAGACAGAACACCACCCGAAAATTATAACTGCTCTATTTCTAGTCCCAAATTGGCAGTCCACAGAAATTGTGTTAAAAAGTTTCCACCCGTGGCTGTCTACTCCATCGTGCGAAGACGAAAGAAAGCGCGTAGTTACGGGAAATCCCGGCAAAGCAGCCTCAGCATCAGCTAATCACAACGCTGGAGATGAACGCTGGCCTACAACAAATCAAACATCCTGTTCTATCCGACCGGAAGCCCACATTCCAGCCAGTACCGCGACATTGCATGATGCTCCTATTTCACACGCAGTCAGTAGTCAGCGCTAAGAGCTCGTTCGTGAATTAGGCGGGACACGGTGTAGTCAAAGTGCGTAAGACTGGTTGCTGGTGTGGCAGTATGAAGAGCTTAGCCTTTTCATTTATTATTGTGGTGGCAGCATACATAAGCGTCGCCACCAGCAAAAAACTGAGAGGGCCAGCCAAACTTCAACCTGATGATGACAGCAAACTTTCCACGTTAGTACCAAAAACTTTTCGAATTTGGGCTCCTCGTTGCTTTTCGCAGCGGCTGGTTATAAAATTTCCGGTTTACTCTCATTTTGACTGAGATCAGGAAATTGTTGGTCAAAAAGGGGGGGGGGTGATTGATGATCCCAAAAAATGTTCTGGTTATGTGGATAAAACCATTCGATGGCCACGCGGGGTTGGAAGGGCACCTGAAGGCTTCCTGTTAGATGGGTAATGTGCTAAAAATATAGTGTCAAGTCAATATGAAACTGTCAACAATTAGTTTCAAACAGTGATACAAGTCACTTTTTCTGTGGTTTTATGACTATTGCTAGGGGTCGTTTAAACCTCAAATCTGGCTTTTGTGGCGTTTATTTGGCTGTTTTAGTGGAAATAAAATTTTGACCCTCTTTGGCTCTTTTTCTAACTCAGTTTGACGTTTTCCGCTGAAAAAACCTGGCAGTCCTGGGCAGCATCTATAATCTCTAGACTTGGAATAACTCAAAATAATGCTCACTGAGTTAGCATGATGCCTTCGAGCTTGCCTTGTGCCCTATAAGCTGCTTTAGTGCTCCTTGAGCTGATCCGGACCCCCTGAACTGATCTAACGCCTTCCGGAGTTGATATACTGTCCCCTCAGTCTGCAAAGTATGACAACAGGGCCGACGGGACGCGCCAGCCATCTGGAATTCTCGCACCACCAGCCTCCTAAAATGTGCACCAATCCACACCAAAACCAGGAAAAAAACGCACCGACACGCATTTAAAAACGGAAAAGTTGGGGGAGCCTCCGACAAGCAGAAGCATTCTACCAGCATATTTAACCAACTTTTCCCTACTTTAACTTTCTATATGGAAATAGAATTGTCAATAAACACTTCCTTAAATCTGTGTATACCCACCTTACGACGTACGTTCAAGAGTTAAAAGTTGCTCCTAATAAACATGCCCTTTGAGTATACCTAGTACCTGTCAAGACGATTTCTTCTAGTACCTTCCAAGACGATTCCTTCTGATCTTACTGCCCGAAGGGATGGAGACCATGAAGCAGAGCCACCTGAATGAATTCGTTTAATCGCCAGTCTACCCCAGTTAGCGTATCGTCGGTACCATATAGGAAAGGAGGGGACACGGGATAAGTTATGGGTTTAGGTGTTGGAAGTGTAATAAATTAACAGAATCAGAGAGAAAAAGGTCGGAAAAAGCTCGTAGGTGTCAACAACGGGATTGCGGATTTAACCTGTGCAACCAAGAATGTTTGGCACCAAACGGATATTATTGTCCAGACCTCCTTTTAAGTCAAGATTTAGATCAAGATCATGATTTCCATCAGCACCAAATTTAAAACTTTCACCTGTCAACCGAGGGCGAAGACGGACACATAGATTACCTTCCCGTTCCCTGCTGGCTACACCACAGACCTACCCGATGCTCACTCTATTCTTTCCTATATTATGCAACTCGTTCACACCTGTTTGCATGCCCTTGTAAAGGTCTGAATATCCGAAATGTCTGGAAATACACGTGTATGGCTTCAAAATTTTAAGGTTAGGTCATCCCAGGTCAGGTCACCAGTACAGGTCAAGTGACCTGACCTCAAAAAAAGTTTAAGATAGCATAAGTCGGAACAGGGTGAACTTATCCGATTGAAACTCATACCACACAATGGCCCCACCGAGTTCTCTAAAATTTGTTCCGGTATTTTTTATATCGATGACCTAAGGTCAGGTACGAGCCATGACCTTTCCATTGGAAATATGTGGGAAAATGGTTTTAACTGAATAACTCAGTAATGAATAGAGATAGAGCGTTTACTTTAACTGCACGAGATTTGCCTCGTCATTGCAGTTCTAATGATATGCATTTTACCCAATTTGACCTTGACCTGACCTCAGATCAGGTCAAATCATTGATTTGACCTAGCAAGGTCGTATCATATATCATTCGATTGGGCTTGCTGTGAGGATTCATACAGTTTAAATCGCTTCTCTATCTTTATTTGTTCAGATGAAATGACCGAAAAACTTAATTCACATGTTATCTCTATGACGGTATGTTTTGACCGCTAGTGACCTCAAATGTGACCTGACAAAAAATGGTACAAATATTTTCGATGGAGAAGTGGATGGGCTATCCAACGCCGTTTGCCGCTTTTCGCTACCAAGCGTGGTTCTCGAGATCTTAGGGGGCGGGTACCCGCCCCTCCTCGTCAAAGCGAAGATGGCTCAGACCTCCGTCAATGCGCGTGTTAAAACTGTGAGAACGCACACGTGCGATAATCACGACCAAGTTTGGAATAGTTCAACTTATACTGTAATGAACCTTTCTAGTCCAATGCCCAGAGGTTCAGTTTCAATGGGCTTACACGCGTAAAAATACGAATTACCCTCGTTTGGCGTTGAAACTACTCGTGGAAATGAAAAGTAGACATCTGGCTCCCACTGGCGTCGGGTAGGTAGGCCTATATCGGAACCAGGATAAGGATAATCCAGGGTCAGCGAAGCTGCTGCGAGAAATTGACTGTCAGACGACAATTGCACACAGCGAGCATGAACACGACCATTCATATATCAACCAAGTTGTGCTGAAACAAATAACAGTTAATTTCCACGTCGCGGCATTTTTAACACAAAAGGGACATAGATGTTTAGATTTAAATCCTTCAAAATTCCACATAATTTAATAATACCACGGTGGGGGTTGCGAATGTAGTTTTATTGTGTATTTTATTATAATATTTCAAAGTTTTTTATATGTTAGACTGACACGACTTCAAACGACTTGCACGTTAAACAATGAAATAAAATAAGCACAGCAGTCGTGATGAGGGGTAACGCCAATGTAACAGAAGTATCAAGTTGTCTAATTCGTCTTACTTTTGAAACAAAATTCGGTATCTGCCAAAAGTTTATCTTATTACCATTTTGACTGCGAGAACAGGCTAGGCGCTAAATTTATTCGAATCGATTAAACAAAATTACAAAATCAATTCTGCAATGTCCGTGCCTCATATGAGAAGGATGCCATCTAGGACCAGGTACATACCTTAGGAAACTTGGAACTCGTAGCCGAAGTCTTCCCATCGCTGATTGGTCACATGTCTTCCAATCAACTAAACATGTTCTTCCTCCGTTGAATAAGGTTGAATTTTTCGAAAATTTATCAGAGGAAACGTTCTCTAGAACTGCTAAGTACGCCAAAACACGTATGCCCTGAATTTTACTCGGCCACTCACACGACTCGGTAAAAGTCAATGACCCAAAAAGGCCGTACACGGTGGCTGGGATGAGGGATATCAACAGATATTGGCACTCCAACGTCCGAAGTTGATAAAAAATACCGAGGCGGCTGTCCATAATCTTGAATCCGACAGTGAACCGTGTAATAACACGGCGGCTCATCAGTGGCCTGAAGTTGGGGCCGATGAGATAGGATACTTTAACAGACGGCGAGGTAACAGAAACTCACGTTCTTGAACCAGACAGTGAACCACCAGCATTTTATGATTTGGCGTTTAGCACTTTTTAAGACACGGTTGGGATGACAGAGATGATTCCGATATATTTTTGTCACCTACATGCCTCTCCCAAAAATAATATGAGTGTACTGATGGACTAATCGGTTAAAAAGAGGGACTAGAAAAAAACTCGGGAAGAAGGTAGGTTTCATTCTGTAGTTTATTGGTTGGAGTGCATCCAGGACGGTAGGCGAGGCCAGAGCTTCCGGTACCCAGCACTGCTTAGGTGGACGCCGTCGGGCTTGAAGAGTTCGGTGAGTGTGCCGACTCTGCGGCGCCCATTGGAGAGCTGCCGGCCGACGTGACGGACCAAGGTGACATTTTCATGGTGTTGTGCTTCGTTAGCCATGAGGGCCTCTGCTTGAGAAGCAGCAGCTTGGCGCCACGTTATGCTCACTGAATCGCCAGCCCGGCACCCCGCACGGTACGTGGGTCCGATGAGGACTACATTGTAGCTCCCCAGAAGATCAAGCAGGCGCTGCAGGTCAAGCCTGAGCAGACCTGGTGTGTGCCGGCCGTAGGCGTCGTTCTCATCAGCCCATAACACAACACTCCCTTGTCGGCATCCCCTTTCCTCCGCGTGGATTTGCCACGCTTCCAGATCGTCTTTTCGCCGTGGCAATGAACGATGCCACTGATGAGCTACCGCCCTCCATCAAAAGCTCCCTATTTGTCGATGATCTGGGAATCTGGACGACTTCCTCAACGACGCCTTCGCTTTCGAGGCAGCTCCAGTTAGCGGTCAACTGTTTGGAGCGATGGAGCTCTCAGAACGGTCTCGAATTCTCATCTGAGAAAACAGAGGGCATCCATTTCTGCAGGAGACGCCGTTACTGCCCAGACCCAGTGGTGACGTTGCGAGGGAATCTCATTGCCTTTCAGCCCACGGAAAAGTTTTTAGGAGTCACATTTGACAATCGATTAACATCCAAAGCACATCTGCAAAACCTGAGGGACAAATGTTCTAAAACGTTGAATTGTTTAAAATGCGTGTCCCGTACATCATACGGAGCTGACAGAAAGACCTTGCTTAATCTTTATCGATCTTTGATCAGATCAAAGATGGATTATGCATGCTTTGTGTATGATTCTGCAAGCACATCGGCTAGAAGATGCCTGGAGGTTGTCCATCATAGTGCGATTCGTATCGCCACGGGAGCTTTTCGCACAACCCCGACGACTAGCCTGCTTGTCGAGGCTAATGAACCGCCACTAGCACTTCGGCGTCGTCTATTGGGACAACGGTATGCCCACAAGCTGGCCCAGGTCCCTGGGCAGCCAACGTACTGTGCTGTTTTTTCACGCCACATTAGACATATGTTTTATGGAGTGCAAAGAACCCTGCCACTTGCTGTTCGTGTCCATAACTTTGCAGACGAGAGTGGAATCCAGCGGCGTGGCATAGTCCGCAGTGGGCTCTCTGAGATTCCCCCGTGGGATTTGGTTGTACCAACGTCAGACACCTCCCTGGCCCATACACCCAAGGCTCAGAAATCTCCATTAGAAACAAGACAACTAGCATTAGAACATATTTCATCCTACTCCGAACATGTAGCTATCTACACAGATGGTTCTAAAACGGAAAGTGGAGTGGGCTGCGCGTTTATCATCGGGACAACAACGCGCGCCTTCAGCTACCATCACTCGCATCCGTTTTTACCTCAGAACTTGTTGCTATAGAGAAAGCGCTGTGCTTTGTGGAGACATGTGAAGTAAGAAAGTATGTTATTTTCACAGACTCACTGAGCAGTATTCAGGCTATTAACAATTTTAACTCCGATAACGATATCATCAAAAAGATATTGCGACGCACCACTGGCCTAGCACAGGCAGGGAAGCAGATTACACTCTGCTGGGTGCCAGCCCATGTTGGATTAGCAGGCAACGAGGCAGTAGATTCAGCAGCAAAGCGGGCCTCGCTCAGGCCATGCACGCGACGGGTACCGATTCCTGCGACTGACACATTTCCATACATTCTGCGTCACCTCCTCAAAGAGTGGCAGCGCCACTGGAGCGCCAGCACAAACAACAAGCTGCTCGCAGTGAAGCATGAAATTGGTGAGTGGCCTACGTCCTCAAGGCAGTGCCGGCGTGAAGAGGTTGCCCTCTGCCGGCTTCGTACCGGTCACACACTTGCCACCCATCGATATTTGTTGTGCTGGGACGCGCGACCACTTTGCCGTCGCTGCGGCTCCCCTCTTCGTGAAACATGTGTTGGTCTCATGTCCCAGATACGCAAGGGAAAGAAAGGAGCAGTTTGGGGATCGGCAGCGAGCGCTCACGCTGACTGATCTGATTGGCAGAGATTCAGACATGGTTGTGCGCGTTATGTCATTTCTTATAGTCATTGGTTTTACGCTCATATATGAACCGGGTTAAGCAGTAGACAGAGTTCGTGGTTAAGCATAAGACAAAGTTTGTGACCTCTTTTTTAACGCAAGACTTTTGGCCTTTGTATCTCCTAGATAATTATATTAGCAAGTTTGAACGTAGCCGAAACCGAAATGGGCGCTATATGACCACACTGGTTGGCGCGCCCCTAAACTCAAATAACAAACAACTTCCAGATCGTGAATCACATCTCGATGAAGGCGGGCGACGGTGTTTCCGCCAAACGCAAGGTTCAGCACCTGATCTGGGGGATCCGCCCTGATCCTTGCGTCTCTGGCGATGAAGCCCCCCCAAGATTAGGTGCATTGATGGCGTGGTAAACCTGACGTGGCGGGAACAGGATGGCGGTCTCATCGCACTCAGGTCCTCCATGATTATCTAAATTGCTGATATCAAGTTAAAATATTGTTTTCGATAGTAAAGCACGTATCAGTACCTGGGAATGCACAACCAAGGTCAGCCATCTTTCAAGTGGGAGGGTATATTGTAACATTCCGGCTTCAGATGATTGATATGTCAAGGGAAATTACCTAAGGCCCTAGATGAGAAAAGTGAAGAGTAAAAGATGACAAGTGTTAGAAGATCCCTAAAAAAACTAAAAATACTTGGAATCCCACAACAGATCCCTGCGGAACACCACGAAAGTAAAAAGAGCATAAAACAGCTTAAATAAACCTAAAAGGGTGCAAAAGCACAGGTGAGATGTGGAATGAACTAAAACGCTGCTAAAAATACAAACTCGGTCGAAAAACTAAGATTCTGTGCGTAAACAAAAAATGTATATGTGAACTAAAATTCAAAGTATACAAGAAAACCGCAAAGGAGCCTCAAGAACAGTGCGGAACTGAATAAAAGGGAAATGAAAGTCAGGGAAAGGTTCATTTAGTTTCCCTTTTATTCAGGTCCGCACTGTTCTTGAGGCTACTTTGCAGTTTTCAGGGAAATGAAAGTCAGGGAAAGGTTCATTTAGTTTCCCTTTTATTCAGGTCCGCACTGTTCTTGAGGCTACTTTGCAGTTTTACTGTATACTTTGAATTTTAGTTCATATATACGGTTTTTGTTTACGCACAGAATCTTAGTTTTTCGACCGAGTTTGTATTTTTAGCAGCGTTTTAGTTCATTCCACATCTCACCTGTGCTTTTGCACCCTTTTAGGTTCATTTAAGCTGTTTTAAGATCGTTTTGACTTTCGTGGTGTTTCGCAGGGGTCTATTGTGGGATTCCAAGTATTTTTAGTTTTTTATGGATCTTCTCACACCTGTCGCCATTTACTCTTCACTTTTCTCATCTCGGGCCTTAGGTAATTTCCCTCGACATATCCAGCATGGTGCCCTACCTGCAACAAGCCCTCCGAGAACTCAACTTCAGATGATTGATGCGCATCCGGATAATTCCATCTCGATAAAAAGGTGGGAACAACAATATTAGAATTGCTGAAGAATCGAAGCTGGTGTTTTACGCTGCGTTATACACGGCAGTGATTGGTGCGTCGCTACACTCCCTGCGTGCAACTGGCAGGACAAGGGGCGTTATTGCAGTTCAGATACACATTAAACCACGTTATACGTGGCGTCTATACTCGCAGGCCGCACGGCAGCATTGAAAGTCCCTGCTGAGCAACAGAAATAACCGCGTTAAACACAGCGGCCATACCAGGGGGTGGCACATCAGAATGTTGAATGCCATTGTAGGCCCGAAGCGAAACACGACCATACGTGTAGGCAGCACGATCCTAATTGTAGGATTCTTACCATAACCCTATACATGTGATTGACATATTGCACTCCCGTGTCGCCAGGCATAGTAAGCGGGAACATAAATTAATCATTTCAAAACCAAAAATCGTTGCTGTTGCAAAATCCGAGCCGGTGTTATCTAATCAAATTGTTTGCAATATGCCATTCAACCGGTACTCATGCGGAACTTCTTCCTCTCTCCCACCCCTCTACGGCTTAAACTTTGGGGCCAGTACTACCGACGTGGCGGGTCCAGCTAGCCTATCCAGCACCTTGCTCCCAAGCCCATATCTTGCTGCACAGCGCCCACGCATGTCGAAGAAAACGGCAGACCTGTGCTTCTTGACATTGCTGTCCTTGTCTCCGTGCAAGTGCAGCATGGCCACTTGGCAGATCGTATGTGGGCACTGAACAGGTAGTGGAAACAGCCAGTCTACGTTAGTCCGCAGAGCGAGGGTGTCGTTAAACTGACTATCGTGCTTGAAGTGAGTTTTCATAGCGGAATAGTAGGACTCCACCACTGCTTCCGTTCCACTCATAGCCAGCGCCACGTCCAGAGCGATACAGAATTCTTGACCTGTCACGCTGTAGATCGCTTTCTTGTTGTAAGAAGTACCCAGAGCAGCGGCTACATCCAATTGCACTTTGTAAATGCTGGGCCCGAACCTGAACTGGTACATGTGGTCACGGCTGTAGGGGGCATACATCTCTTGGAACTCATCAGGCGGCACCCCTTTCGGCATCGTTACAGAGTCGGCAGACGCCGGTACAAACCAGATGTTGCGGCAGCTGTCCCGGTCACTCCACACCACCTCTGCTACGACTCGCTCGAATTTTTGATGGACCGCTTGTGCCAGCCGGGGTCGAGGCCTCAGAGTCTTCTTCCGCCAGGCTTTTGACGTGGAGCAGTCCAGCCACATTTGAAAAGAATTGTGCGAATTCTACTGTCCCAAATTCTTTGGAGAGATGCGCGATGGGACGCGGTCAGTTTCTTGCCCACCAGTATGTGGAGCAGGTCAGGAACATCCCTTGCCGTCCAACTCACGGTCGTAGTGCGGACCTTTCTTCCCGACGGGTTTGGAGTTTTGACCACTTCCGAAGTTTTGGAAGCCAACCAGCCCTCAAGAAGCAGCACACCTTTGAACTGGCACTCCGATGAATCTTCACATTTGAGGTCCGAATAGTGCTCCGCAGTCTTTGGAAGCATGGTAGAATCTACCCGCGAGGTCAGGGGATCTTTCGCCATCAGTCGCAGTCGATCAGACTGTTCTGTCAGCAGCTGCGCTACTTTTGGCCATTATCTAACGTTGGACCAGAACAGGTGATCCAACGCCTGAGCCCTCGTCAGCATATTTACGACCGGTGCCATGATGTCGATCAGTAGGCACAAGTCCAGGCAGAAATCTCTTCACTTCACCATATATCTGGTCTCTTCGCATTCATCGTCAGTCTCTCATAGAGTTCCAAAGGCTTTGGCCAGTCCTTCATAGCCCTTGAAGGTGGTCGTGAACCGCTGGAAAGAGCTACTAGTGAACCGAGTGGTAGAGTAAGCCGGCTCTCGTATGCCTTCAGCCCTTGTTCTTCGGTCAACCCTCGATACTCCGAAGATGTCCCCATCGCTTAGTGCATCCACTGCGGCGTTCCTCTGGTTTGCCAGCGTGGCCTTGAATGCGCTTGCCTGATACATCAGCATGGTGCGCCATCAGTCGGGAAAGACAATCTACGTCTATGTTGGTGTTTGTCACCGCTTCCACGACCTGAGTGGCCAGGTCTTCAGCACTGCCGCCACTCAAAGCACCGTCTTCGAAAGCATACACAGCTGATGCAGCGAGAGGAAGGGCCACCTTCTTCCCGTCCACCATGAGCATAATCATGACGGCATGGTTTGTCTGGATGGTGTGGACTTGTCGGACGTCATACTGAAATGCGGTGGAAGATCGGTTGATGGTAACGGCTGGGAGACACGGTTTTTCACTTGTTTGTTGATGTAGGCCTGAAGGGTCTTTAGCATCTCTGGCACTTGCATGTGAGAGTGCCGCACTTTGCTGACATCCCCCCAGTGAAAGCAACGAGACTGAGCAGAGTTTCATAGTGCAGCAAAGCGGCCTTTGCCTTGATGCAGGTCAGTCATGTACGGATGATATTCATCTCCACCTTGAGACCCCGTTCCTCGCGTTTTTGTCTTTCTGGCCCTGCTGTAGAGCTTTGTAGTGACCCTCCCCATTTCGACCAGAACAACTTACATGATTCAGCACGCGGTCTTTGAGGCTATACCACGATTGATGCCCCTCCCCCCTCCACCGCTTCATCGAAACGGGACTTGATCAGGACTATGCCAGAGCTGAAGCTGTCCTCTGATGCCCGACCCTGAGGATACACCTGTGACTGTTGGTAACACCTCACAGCGCAGAACAGCGCCCTCCGGATGGACATGGAAAAAATCCGAAGCAAGTGCCCAGTGTGTCAGCCAGTCTAGGAGCTTCTTTCACTTTCCGCACGTCCCCTGTGCACTCCGGCACTACCTTTTTAGGGGCCATATTCTTAATTTCCTCTAGTTGAGCATACAGATCTTGGCCTGACATCCCCTCATTTTCCTTTGCTCTACCAGAGTCACTTACGTGGGGTTTCCACATCGGTCTTCTCTCTCTTGGCTCCGTTCTCATCTCCTGTTCTGGCATGTCACTTCTCGGTGGGTTCCGTTCCTTTGATGCTTCCACCAATGATTGGTCGTTCGTCGGGTCTGGCTGATCTGAACGGACCTCTTCTTCTGAGACCGATGAGGCATATAACTGAATGGGCTCGTCACGTGAAGGACCAGGGCGATTTTCGCTGAACGACCGTTGATTGGCCTTCAACACAATCCGTTTATCTGGACAATATCCTGCTTGACCTTTATGACACCGCTCCAGGTGTCGTTTTTTAACCCTTGCCCCGGTGGCGGGTACGAGCCACCTTCGCCCTGGTGGGGGGCTAAAAAGACCCCACGATCTCAGAACTAAGAGAGCTAGAAAAACGCAAAACGGCAATCAAAGCTCTTCGAAAATGATATCGAAAATACTTCGGTTTTTTTTGTCAGGTCAATATCAAGGTCACCAGAGGTCAAAATAGGACAAAATCGCTAATATGAGGTGTACTAAGAAAACCTCCTATATCTCAGGGACTATTATAGCTAGAAAATTTTTCTAACACCATTCGAAGCTCTTGAGATGCACTTTCATTACAGTGGCACTATTTTCGTCTCAGGTCAAAGCCTGAAAGCTACAGGTCACTAAATATTGGGCATATTCTTGGGAATGTCCATAGCCACCCATGCATAAGGGCGTTTACTTTTTCGCTAATAGCTTCAAACCAAACAAGATACAGCCATAGTTTATGACCATTGCAATCCTCTCGTCAATACGAATCGAATGATATATAATATTGTATGCCAGGTCAAATTTAAGAATTTGACCTGACCCAGGTCAACGGTCTGACCCAACTTGACCTGGTATAGTCATGATGTATATCATTTGACTTCCAGTGACTATACAAACACTTTGGTGACAAAATAAAAGCTCTATCTTAGTTTAATCCAAATTTATAGAGAAAAACACCAAAAATGCTTATTTGACCTAAGGTGACCTTTTAAAGGTCACAAGTAAAAATTTGGTATCAGCTTCAGAAATGGGCTAGAGCAAGCCGCAACCGATGTTTGAAGTTGATTCCATCCATATTTACTGGAAAGCTCATTTCGTGATTTTCCCATGCATTGTCAATGGGGAGGTCATGCTCTGCACATGACCTTAGGTCACCAATATCAAAAATCCCGGAACAAATGTTGTAGCTCCTGGTGGGCCCAAGATGTGGTATGAGTTTCAACTTGATCGATTAACCCTTCTTTTAGTTATGCCGTCCTAAGTTTTTTGAGGTGAGGTCACTTCACCTGGCCTGGTGACCTGACCTGATATGACCTTGAGCCAAAATTTTCAGGAAAGATGTAAAAATGATGAAAGAAAGCTAGACCAGTTTGCTGCGCGCCGCCGTTTTTGGTCACTTCGGAAAACCCGAGGGGGTCTAAAGACCCCCCACCGGCGAAGGTTAAGTGTGTGCCCCGCGCGATTGTTTCGCCACAATCCAAGCACACATGCGGCTGCTCAGACTTAAACAAGTCTTTTTCCTCGGAGGTTGGCCACTACTATCCCTGACGCCCGCACATTGAAACAGTGGCAGGAACTGCCGGGCCCCAGGTGTCGTACCTGTACCTCTCCATACCCTCAGACGTGGACGGACGATCACACTCCTCATCACTCGAGGATACTTCCATCGTTTTGCTGGCGAGCCTAATTGGGGAAACGTTTGGTTAAGAGGAAGAGGAATGTGGACCCTGGAATATCTTTTGGCTGGAATTACTCGTTCCCGTTAAAAGGCAGTCGAAGAAATCTCAGAACAATTTGCAACAGTTGGACTATTATTCCCCCGTCTCATACAAGCAGATGAATTCATAAAGTTAAGCTCGAATAAATAAGACGGTATGTAGTGTACAGGTGCGCGTCATGCCTTTGCTTAGAAGGATGCAGAAACTAATATGCGGATCCAGGCGAACGATTTTGGAATATGCGTACGAGAAGTGGGTTTGTATGCGCATCATATGCATTGTGGCTGCATATGAAACTGGCAGACACCGCAGGAGACGAGTTAAAGAGGAGCATATTACGGTGACGTCTGATCCGTATGGGTAAAGTGGGTTTCACTACACTCCAGCTCCATACTTCCCACACAGCATGTCTGCCAAAGAGGTTGCAGTGACCTTGTTCGAGTGGCTGGTCGACCGTCCACTCGAACAAGGCCACTGCAACCTCTTTGGCAGACGTGCTGTAAGGGAAGGATGGGGCTGGAGTGTAGTAAAACCTATTTTACCTATCGGGCTCAGACGTCACCGTAATATGTTCCTCTAACTAGTCTCCTGTGCTGTCTGCCAGTTTCATCATCACGGAGCAGGACCAGTGTGTTGTCAGTTCTGTCATCAAAATAAACTCCAGTGACTTCATCCTCATGCGCCTTAGCTTCAGTTGCCTCAACTGCATCCTGAAGAATCAATTTCTGAGCCCTAGGAACTTTCTTCTTAACGAGAGTAAGATATGGCTTTATCTTCGAAACGTGCCCAACTTCCATCAGATCTCTCAGGAGGGCATAATGTTACTGCTGCCTGTGCAGCAGAGTTCTGGACCTAATCCGCTGAAATGTGTTAAATTGGCATATAGTTCCTCGTATCAGTGCTAGCTCTAGGGAACGAAGTCTGCTAGATGTGTATGTATGATATACCCAAGTGTTCCGAAGCTCAGGGTTTGAATCAGGGTTGCCAGATGTGGCGAAATTTCGCCAATTTGGCGATTTCGGACCACTGTTGGTGATCGGCTTTTCTTGTTTGGTGATTGGCGATAAAAACAGTCAAATTTGGCGATTTCGGACCTCCGTTGGTTAATTGATTGGTGATAAAATCAGTCAAATTTGGCGATTTCGGACCTCAATTGGCGATCGGTTTACTGTCGTGAATGATGGGTGACAAAATCAGTCAAATTTAGGGACTTACGCCGGCAAACTTACTGTGTATGTGAAACAGTACAGCTGGTTTTTTTCTAAAAGATCAGTTGAAGGTACTGTCATTTTACTTTTTCTCGTTGTACAAAATAACAAGAGTTTCATTCTGACAATTAGAAGCACGGGGGGGTGCAAAATGTTTTGTTCAGTTTTAAATCCCCACAGAACGCGTGAGGACTAAACATGAGAATAATAAGCTTAGGGTAGGCCATGTTTTTATAGACATTTAGGAGCGAAAGTTAACGGGGGGAGGGGAAGGGATGTACAGTCGAAAGATTTAAGCACCGCACTCCCGCAAGAAAAATCCCACACAATCCCGCGACACCTACAGCGGGACTGAGGGCAGCTTGCGGTGCATTTTGCAGGACTTCAACAGCCCCATGATATGTAAGTAAATTTCAAATCCAGACACAAAGTATGGGAACCCAATCAAAGTAGTTAACATATTACTTATATGTGTAAGCACATTGATAAGGTAAATGATACGCATTAAGTGAACCTGCTCTGAAAAGAAATAGTAGGCTGATTAACTACTGGTTTGATAAGCAATAACTTTAATAGACCTTGCAATATGCGCACGGCGTGTCATACTTTGACGTAACAAACAGTAGCAACACAGAATGACACAGCACAGTGTGACAAAGAGTGTGTTACACCACAACCGACTGAACCTTCAAGAGCTCATTAACGAAACCTCGAACAATCTAAGGTTAAAAAATACCAAGGAAAAATCACATGCATTTTACGAAGCAGTTCACATCATTGACAACAATGCAATAATATCAAACAAACAAACAGGACCATAGGATTAAATTTTACAATCAGAGACAGTGAGTTCTTAACACTGGTTAAGCGTTTCAGCTATAATAGCTTGCGAGGCATAATACCTTAGGTTTTTAAACACTTGATGGCAGAGATGGCATGGTTCAAATTGGGCAAATTTTCATGCAGTATTTAAAGCATGTCCGAAGGCCTGCTTGCTTAAAAAACACGGAACCTAGGGAAGAAGAGATGAAAATAACAGCTGAGACATGAAATAGTGAACAAAATTTAGCTTTCACTTATTTATAAATGTATACCAGCTTTGGGATTTAACCGTCTTTTTATTTTTAAGTGGACACTTCTATGATTTATTTACGTGGAGAAACGAAGACGTTTCTGGCGCATAGGTTCCAAATAGTGATATAGAAAGTTATTTTTGTGGTAAGTCCTAATTATTTTCTTGGATATTTTATATAAACTGTTGGGAAATCATTTTGATGTTTTTTTTATTTTTGCGTTCCCTTCCTGGGAACATTTTGTGTTAGTAGCTTAGTCTCATTCATACAGCGCACTCACACTATGTACAGAGCGGAAGTTTCCATTTGCCGGCACCCTTACGGGACAGCGGGACAGCGGCACCGCACTCGGCGGGCCATAGGCTGCTCCGGTCTCCCCAAGCCGCAGCGCCCGGCACAAGCCGAGCCCTCACATGGGGGCCGCGGGCGGGAGACCAGACCGGTGGATCACTTTAAAGGGAATGTGGCACCGTGGTCGAATCCTGGAATTTAGGCGTACTTTTAGTCAAAAATAATGAAACCACTCATGGTTTCTCTGAAAAATGTTCAATAGGCTCAATATTTTGTTTTTAAAAATACTCCTCTAGGAAAATAAATAAATATCTGCCTGTGGATGATGTCATGATCTGGCAACCACTACCATACTTGAAATGCTTCAAGGGCTTCGATTGGCTGATGCTCATCGTGACGTCAGCATATGTCGTCACACCAGCAGCTCACAACAATGGCCGCCCGGCGAGGGATAGATGAGTGGTAGGTGTCGGGTAGGTTTTAGCTTTTTTCTACGGAAATATCGAGTTCCAAGTCAAATGACATATGAAGTACTGGATTTTGCGACTTGCTTTACAACTTGGCTATCTCAGTTAAAATCACGTTATGAAGGTGCACCACATTCCCTTTAAAGGCCGATCAGGCCCGTGCACCCACAAACAGGGACGCCGGCTGGCACGGCGTTGATTCCACTGCTGCGGCAGGCACTCCCCAGTGTACCGCTATTTCTTGGGTAGGAGGCGGCCGCGGAAAATGCTGCCACAGGTCAGCCTTGATCCAGGGGCCTTCCACACCCAAGCGTGGAAGATTATTTTGATGTTAAATGATGTATTTTGATGTTTTTATTAATTAAAATTTCGGGAATTCTGCTTTAAAATGCCTTATTTTGTCCCAAAAAGGAAAGGAAGCAACTTTTATTTTGGTAAAAATAGCTAATTAAACAATAATGATAATTTAAAAATAAACCTACCTGACGGGTTAAAAACTATTTGGAACATGTCCTATCCGTTTAGATTCGGTGATGTAAATTTTATCACCGCGTTCTAGGAAAAATACAATACTGAATACCAAGGCTTATGATGTACTCTCTACATATTCTGGTTACATCAGTTAAAACAACTCGCGAGGCATTCCGGTACTAAGTGCACAAAATGTTTTTTCTCAGATTCTGATATTCCAGCTTAAAAGGCCCTGTCACACCTTGACGTTTTAGAAAACGTATGCCGACGCGTGAGCAAAATTGGTGAATACGCTGAGCATACGTAAAATACGTTTCATGTACGTTAAGAGCACGCTGGAGTACGTTGAGGACCTAAACAAGTTTTGAGCATGCACAAAATTTTCCGACGTATGCCAGCGTATGATTCATACGTTCCGCACACGCGGGTCATACGTTGCGGCTACGTTATACAATCTTTGATATACGTTCACACACGTCGCGTGTACAGAATGCATACATCGGGATAATGTCCTGCGTATCGAAAACGTCTTAACGTGTGATTGACGTGTCTTCAGCGTATTTATAACTTACTGAACGTATGTCCGACGAATAGTGCACGTATGTAAACGTATTTGACGCGTGCCGAACGACCACAAAACTTACAAAGTGTGTTCCTACCGTATAGCAGACGTATGATGACGTATCTGCAGCATTTTTGGAAATTAAGGCATAAAACGAGCCATCTTTGACGACATTGTCAGTAGTTCTATCGACTCCACCGTGTGCACTCCTTCTCAATATGGAGGATCCTGAGAGACTGAGAAAAGAATACGTGCAAGCTGTCCTTCAGCATCAGAATTACCTCACAGATTTGACCCTGCATCAAGTGCGCGTTAAAAAGAGCCAGGCAAAGAGAAGACGAGCAGAAGCGAAGAAGTTGGGTGAGGCCATGGGTCGGGAGGCGACGCTAGTTTGGTATGAATGACTAGCTTATGGTGGAACTTCGTAAAGAGGACCCGGCATCTTTCAGCATTTTTTTGCGCATACCCCCTGCGATGTTCGACGAGCTGTTAGCCAGAGTTGGTCCGAAGTTAACAAAACAGCACACCTTCTTCAGGGATCTCCTGGAGCCTGGCATGAAGCTGGCCCTGACTTTGACGCTTCTTGGATGGCTGGGAAGACATAGATGGATTCAATGATTCCGGTGATGGTGTCCGTGACGTACTCGTAGAAGCTGTTTCTGTCTGCCTTATTTCTTCTTCTTTCTCTAACTGCTGGTGCTCTTTCTCTCTGACTGCTAAAACTTTATGGGAAGGCCCAGAGACCTGTTTGGCGCTCTCTTGCGCATGACGGCGATGTTGAGGTCTACCAAAGTTATGATTTCGATCCTGGAGAGGAACTCCTTTTACAGCCTCAATCACGTGATTTTTGTTTTCATCAATCGCCCCCAATACGCTGCCGCGCGCCGCGCATACGTTAGACTATCGTTAGGCGTACGTTGCGAACGCCGGCAACACGCTAAGCACTCGTTGCTGTAAGTTATGCATACGTTGTTGAAACGTCCTGCGTATGTTACTTATACGTTGTGTATACGTTGTGCATACGTCCATTCGTTGCGTGTACGCTCTGCATACGTCAAAAATGGAAAAATCGGCGATAGTTCAACGTACGCCAGCGTTTTAGACCGATTTTCATACGTCGGACATACCTTTTCTAAATCGTCGAGGTGGGAGAGGGCCTAAGATTTCATCATTGGTGATATCGTGGCGAACTGATATCTGGAATTGAAATTTGGCGAAATGGTGAATCAAATTTGGCGAAAAATCCCAATTTTTCATCTGGCAACTATGGTTTGAATACTTGTAGCAGTGATTAAACAATTTCTTCTTATTTGTTTTTAAGAAATGGCTGTTGGACATCGCAAGATTATAATTACGAACGGTCATCACTCCAGTAGCCTCAACCATGGGTTGAGCGAGGTTGGGGGCGGTCAGGGCCCTCTGAATTTTGGGTCTCCAATAGGCCTTGTATAGGGCTTGCATTGCCGTGCTAGCGGTAAGCCATCCAGGACCCCCTGGGTCGAGGAGAGCTTTCCAGCCCTGACCTAAACACCAGAATGATCAATATATTTATTTATTTCGCTGCCTTTTATACATTTCTAATAGTGTTCAAATTCTATTGACTGCGTCTGCCAGGGGCGGATCCTGGGGTAAGGAACCGGGTCTTGGCCCACAAAGCCGTCAAATATTAACTCCTGCCTACAGGGTTTCATGGAAATCTGGAACAATGTGATGGACCGACATTGCCCTTTAACCACCAAACGCGTTACTCGAGACCCTATGCCATGGCTAGGGACTGAGCTGCGACAACTAATGGCACAAAGAAACACGGCTCGTGACCTCTGGCGCTGCCTGCGTACTCCACAAGCGGAGAACAGCAATGTAAACCTTCGTAACGAGGTCAAGAAGTGAATGGTGAAGGCCCGAAGGGAATTTATGTGCGGTGAGCTCGCATCTGGAGGTCGCAGTAGCTTCTGGCCGACGTTAAAGAAGATTGGCCCTTAACACCAATCGATCACCAGCCACCACGCTACAAAGATCAGAAGAAGGAAGAACCCTAGCAACAGACGAGCGCAACAAGCACTTCGCCACTGTAGGATCCACCATTGCCGAGTCCTTTTCCACAGAAGTCGCACAGGGATTGAAACATCCGAGACCTCCAACTGTCTGCGCATCAGCTTCAGACTCATCACCCTTCCGGAGCTAAGTCGATGTTTGCGTGCGATGAGCTCGTCCCGCGCTGTAGGCATGGATGGAGTCCCATTGTTTGCGGTAATAAGTGTTTTCCTGTAATCGGCCCCTACCTTCTGCGCCTTTTCAACTCCTCACTTACCACGAAAATATTCCCAAGTGACTGGAAATTGGCGTCCGTCGTGCTTATTTTTAATCCTGGTGACCGTTCAATACCCTCCAACCATCGGCCAATTTCACTCTTAAACGTGCTCTCGAAAATACTAGAAAAAGTTGCTTGCTCTCAGCTCAATGTTTACCTGCAAAGTGTCCAATGTATTACAGCCAAGTCAATACGGTTTCAGGCTGCAGCATTTGACCGAAGACGCTGTTCTCAGTGCAGTTCAGTGTTTTGTCGACAACTCGGACAAAGGCGAATTATCCGCAGTAACCGCCGTTGGTTTATCCAAGGCGTTCGACAGCGTAGATCATGATCTCCTTCTTACGAAATTGTCATGGTATGGCATAGAGACAGGCTGGTTTGCAAGTCATTTGACCGGGCGTTCTCAAAAGGTTAGAGGTGGAAGCTTATCCTTCCTGTAAAAACCGGTGTGCCACAGGGCTAGATCTTGGGCCCTATCCTTTTCATCCGGTTTACTATCGACCTTCCTGGCTTTGTGACCCATGGGTGGCTCATCTCATATGCTTATGACACCATGCACATCGACAGATCCCTTCCTGACAAGCAGAGTTTGCTATCTCTTCAAATGCGCCTTGAACTTACAGCAAACGAGCTAAAGGCATGGTTTTCTGCAAACTCTTAAACTCAATGCTAGCAAAACCGATTTTATGCTTCTTGGCTCCAAAAGCAGCTTGAAAAAAACATCCGACTTCAAATTTGACTTTGACGGCACTATGTTAAAGACATCAAACAAACTAAAAGTTCTTGGCATTATGCTAGAACCTAGCCTGTCATGGGAGGCGTAGATCTCATGCGTGTGCCAGAAGTGGAACGTCATCCTCATCTCTATTTCAAGATTGAAACATTACTTTACAAAAAAGGCTCTGGAACTCATCATTCAGGCATACGTCTTCCCTCATATCTTTTATTGTTTATCTGTGTGGGGTGGAGCAGCCCACGGGTCACTACACCGAATCCAAAAATTCTAAATGTCGCTGCCCGAATCATCTCTGGTTCAAGAAAGCGTGACCCATATAACCCCTGTCTGAACTCCCTAGGATGGCCCAAGATCGAGACAATAGTAGCCGAGAGAGACGCTATCAAAATGTTTAAAACTTTAAAGCTTGATGGGTCTCCTGAAGAGATAAAAAACTTTTTCACAGCCGCAGTGAAGTCTCAACTAGAGAAACCCGTGCCTCGTCAAGAGGTGAGCTCCAGCCGCCGGCTCTTCGCCTTACTGCATCGCAACGGTCGTTTAATTACCGGGCGGCGAAGATCTGGTATGAGTTGCCACCTGCCGCCGTAAACGCACTATCACTAGCCAGCTTTAGAAAAGTGGTCAGAGAACAACCAGTTGTCAATCATTAAAGGGAATGTGGCACCTTGTTTGAATCCTGGAATTTAGTGTAATTAGGTGTCCTTTTAGCCGAAAATAATGAAACCACTCATGATTTCTGTGAAAAATGTACAAGAAGCTGTACATTTTGGTTTTTAAAATACTCCTCTAGGGAAAGAAATAAAAATCTGCTTGTGGATGATGTCATGATCTGGCAACCATTACCATACTTGAAACGCTTCAAGGGCTTCGATTGGCTGATGCTCACCTTGACGTCAGCATATGGCGTCACACCAACAGCCACCAACGCCACCCAACAGCTGTGGCCTGCTGCTCAGAGTACATGAGGGGTACATTGCTGGTAGGTTTTTAGTTTTTTCTACGGAAATCTCGAGTTCCAAGACAAATGATATATTGAGTACTGGGTTTACCGACTTGCTTTACAACTTGGCTATCTCAGTTAAAATCACGTTATGAAGGTGTCACATTCCCTTTAATTATCGGTCCCGTGTCACCTCAACGTAGGCGTATCTCGTGTGTCTTGCTTTCTTGCCTGGATGCTGGTTAGTTGCGCTGTGAGTATGTGCATATTGTCAATCGATGCCTGAAATACCCAATGATATTGGGATGGAATCGAATATACGAACGAATTTATACTATACCTACTGTAAAAAAGGACACGACAAGAACCATTTGTCCTAATAATTGTTGATACACAGTCATAAGCATTCAGAGTGTTTTTCTCATTCGGGACAGATTTTGTGGTATATTCTTACAAAATTTCCAATGATTAATTGGAATGAACATTAACACGCGCATTGACGGGGGTCTGAGTCACCTTCGCTCTGACAGTGGGGGCGGGTACTCGCCAGGGATGCGGAGCCGAGAAAATTTTGGACGGCTCCGGTTCGGGGTTATGATTTCGGCTCCGGCTCCGGCCCCGGCTCCGGGTTCAAGTGTCCTAACGGCTCCGGATCCGGGAAAAATAGTCGGCTCCGACCGGCTCCGGCTCCGGCAATGTACCTATATCCAAAATGTGATCAACACGTTCTCAAGGGCGTGAAAGTCCATCAGATACAAAGTGATTATGTATTTGTACGAATGAAAAATGGTAACTGGATGAACGAACGCTCTTGACCAGATGTCAAAGGCCAGTGAACCTCAAAACTGGACCAACCTACACTGCAGTGTATTCGTATGGCAAACTGCACTGCACTGTTATGGCAAACAGAAATATGGGTCAGACATGCCCGCAAACCCACATAAGAAATTAAAGATACAACGATCAAGTAAAGCTTGGACGGCCCGCGAACAAAAATTTCGATGAGCTAACAGTGTTCAACATCGAAAAACACATCAGATAGGCTGATGGCCTAATTCCTTTTCGAGAGAAATCGAAACCAACCACCCTACTGCCCAGTGCCCAGGGCCCAGCAGCTGGTTCGCTCACTACACCACCCAATCGCGGTTGGAGCGAAGCAGCAACATTGCCTCCATTATGTCTGCTCTTAGTCTGGACCTGAGATCAGTAAGCAGTAGCTTCATTGCAAAACATGACAACACTATTTACACGGCCGTTGCTACCGCGTCGCTGATGACGTCACTGCAACCATGTGCGTGTCAACTCGCCGTACAGAATGGACGGGAAATTCGGGATGTTGATTTTCTAACGGATGTGATGGGTAGGTTTGAGGCACGGTTGCAATGAAACTTAGGTTTTTGGATAGATAAATGTTTGAAGAACAATTTAAGAAACAAAAACCATACACTTTCATAATCAAGGGTGGACGCAGAACCGAGTTTGGGGGGGTAAACCCAATTCTGCCTCTCCCCTTTCGGGGGGACGGGACGTGCGATTTCGGTTCTCGACAGACCTAGTATAAGCTACTTCTCCTAGTACACGATGGCTCTCCTGGGGGGTAGGAGCAAATATTTTTTTGCTCGACAGACCTAGTGTAAACACCTTTTCAAAAAATTTATTCAGCCTTTGGGGGGCCAAAAGATAGTCTGGCCCCCTTCCAGGGCTTTGGGGGGGCCATGGCCGGAATGGCCCCCCTGCGTCTGCCAACAGGGGCGGATGCAGGCCGACGGTATGGGGCAAATCGTGAAAAACATGGTTTGAAGAAGAAAATCGGAAAAAATCGGCAAAAATTGTGCGTTTTGGGGGAAATGCCTTTTGCCCCCCTCATGGATCTGTCAGTGTCCGCCAATGCTTTCATTTGTTGCCAATTTCTGCCCATGCTAAATGGCCGGAGCGCATCCCCTGCCCGAGAGTGAGACCGTCTACAGAACACCCTTGTTGCAATAATTCACTAATCTCAATATATATAACATATTGAGAAAATGTAAGATTGGTAAATAAATGTGTTCCCATGCGACATCTCACGAGGTAAAATGTGACCATTTCACGTTTGATTTTTGGTAATTTTAGATCTCTTTGGGAGCCGGAGCCGGACCCTTTCTGAAGGCTCCGGCTCCGATCAAAAGTGTTTCGGCGGCTCCGGCTCCGGTTTCGGCTCCGGGCAAAATGGTCGGCTCCGACCGGCTCCGGCTTCGGCTCCGGCTCCGCATCACCGGTACTCGCCCTCCTAAGATCTCGAGCACCACGCTAGGTAACGAAAAATGGTAAAAAGCGTTGGGTAGCCCATCCACTTCTTCATCGAAAATATTTGGACCATTTTTTTGTCAGGTCACATTTAAGGTCACGAGAGGTCAAAACATGACGTCATAGGGATAGCATGTAAATGAAGGTTTTCGGTCATTACCTCTGACAAAGTAAAGATAGAGCAAAAAACTCGAACTGTATGAATTCTCACAGCAAGCCAAATCGAATGATATATAAAAAGACCTTGCTAGGTCAGATCCATGATTTGACCTGACCTGAGGTCAGGTCACGGTCAAATTAGATAAAATGCATATCATTAGAACCGCAAAGACAAGGCGAATCTACTGCAATTAAAAAAACGCCCTATCACCATCCGTTACTAAGTTATTCAGTTAAAACCCTTTTCCCATGTATTTCCAATGGAGAGGTCATGGCGCTTACCTGACCTTAAGGCATCGATATAAAAAATACCGGAACATGTAGAGAGCTGGGTGGGCCCATTATGTGATATGAGCTCTTCCGACTTATGCTACCTTAAACTTTTTTTTGAGGTCAGGTCACTTGGCCTATACTGGTGACCTGACCTGAGATGACCTAACCTTAAAATTGTGAAAAAAGATAATGCACAGTCCACAATAGCTAGAATAAATAAAGTAACTGCTGATATTTTTTCCCCTGGAAGAAAAGTTGTAATGGGTGAGTGGAGATTCAAAAGTTACCGGGTGTCAATTCTAAAAAAGATTTTGAGATCAACCCTACCTATCCCATTATTCCCCAATCCCCTATCCCTCATTATCCCTAGCTATATTCAGGGCCTATGCCTGTAAAATAATTGAAATGCTTGAGGAACGGACCAACCAAACGTCGCAATTCTCTTCCGCATGGAAATCCTAAGCAACACGAATCACACAGTATGAAACCAAATTCTCAAAGCTCCATCAACTACCCAACTCCCTCCCCACCACAAATTCAAGGAAATAGACACTGCACATATTCAACACCTCATTGCACCTGCTTGTATCTGCTACTTCCGGTCACGGTGCTCTTTTGGCGGAAATAAGGCAAAACGCTCTCATTCTAAAAAATTATACCGAAATTTGACTGTACGTAATGAAAAAACAGTAAAATGGCTACTATTTTGATTTCAACCATCCACAATCCACATCTAGAAATGATCCATGCAATAGCATAAATAATTACTACTAAAATTGGCATTTGCGGCAAATGTGGCGCACTCAGCCGAACCGGTTAAGCTGCTATGTCACTTTGCTTTTTTCTTCTCGACCTTGCACCCGTTTTCGGTGTCGGCTCGCTCGCACCAGTGACTGTTGCATTCGCACCAAAATTCGCACCACTCGCACCGGCCTCCACGGGGCTCTCGCACCGACGAGATCTCGTCGAAAGTGCCATAATTTGCAGATTGGCTGTCCCCCGAGCCAATATGGTGCCTCTTGAGCTGATCAGGTGCCCCCTTATTGATGTCTCCTTTCAAGATCTCGTGCCCCCTGACCTGGTTTGGTGAGCTCTGAGCCGATCTCGTGTCCCCTGAGCTAATCTGTTGCACCCTGTGCTGATCTAGACCCCTGCTCTTATCTGAGGCCTAGGAGAGGATCTGGGCCCCCGAGCTGATCAATCTGGTCTTCCTGAGCAGATGGGTTGCCCCCAGAGGCGTAGGCAGGATTTCGCTCAGGGGGGGGGCGGAGGCGGAATCGCGAAAAGGGCCCCTGGGACAGCGTCAAAAGGGCCTAAAAAATATCGCTGGGCAAAACAAGTGGAGTGCAGTTTTGCGTTAGCTAAACTAAAAAGTCGCTTTAAACCAGAACACAACTAGGATATCTCAAATATGCCATGACAAGCCATTTGTGTACCTTGCACAATGCTTAAGAGCCAGCCTCGTACTCGGAAAGCTAAAAAGGCCTAAGTATTTGTTTTTCTTCGGGAGAAACTTGTTTCAAAGGTAGGTAGATTTCGGAGTGCACACCGAGGACCATGAGTGTGCGTAAAAAGTTGTTGATTAGCATATCTCTTCAAGTCCCGGGTGCATAATAAAACAAAACCACAGCGATTATTATGAAATTCGGGGTCTCAGTTTATACCATGATCAAAAACTTCTACAATTAATACATTTGGTGAAGATCCTGAGGAAGGGCTGTGCTCGAATATATAATCACTAAGTATGTTTTTGCTGTACTATGCATCCAGGATTCGAGGATATAGGTCAATAAACAACTCAAATTGTCGATGTCCGGTGTCGGCCATTAATGTTGATTATGCACCTACAGCGGCAGCCCATCGCGCAAAGCGCACGCTCACGTCACTTCCCCTTAACGACCTCGACCTCAGTTGGATGGCCCTCGGATATCTGCAGGCCTCTGGCAACCTTGTGTTTGACCTGTACGCAGTGGTAGTGCACCATGGCAGCTACCAGGATACATGGATAGTACCCTAAAGTTGACCAGGACACCCCGAATTTGCTTACAAGTGTCCAGCTGTTAAAGGGCCCCTCCATTGATAGCGGGGTCTACGGTTAATTATGGGCTCAACTGGTTTCAAAGCTTCCTATAGTTACATATGTTCTTCTGATAGCACAGTAGATCCTGCTGGTTACATAGGGCCGTGCTAAACACGGCGGATTGTCCCTTAAAATGAGGGCCTAGCTGGTTCGGTTTATTCGTGAGGGTCCTGTGGGTTACAACGGACCTTGATGGTTATAGGCTAAATGGGTTATAGGATGCATTTTAACCATAAAAGGTCTTGCAGGTCAAAATTTTCTGCTGTTTCAAAGAACCTTACAAGCTACAGATGTCTGTGGTAGACTTAGAGGGCCAACAGGGCCCTCAGTATCGCCTTTGAGGACCCAGCTGACATATGTCTGTTGCTGCTTGAATACTACTAGAATTAGCTTAGTATAGATTGAAGCGCATTCAAGATAATCTCTATATTTTTATGCGTATTTAGCTATCACGAAGCGACGCACCCTGGCGCAGGTAGCGCGGAACTCTTGCTGGTGCCTGGGGGCCTGTGTCCCGCCGACACCCCTTGTCCAAATCCAGTGTGTCTTCTCTTTTTTCTGTTTTTTTTTTTAGCATCCAGTGACTCTCCAATTACCCAAAAATTGTGGATGGACTTGACCACCTACTAAATCCCTGTCCTCTCATTTCTAACAAACGTTTGTATGTTTCAGTCTTCGATGATGGGGTGCCGTCCCAGGCGCCCCGCTGCCGTGTGGTCCGGCGGGGTGCGGGCCCCCTCGGCCCTCGCCGCCTCTGCCCGGGTCTCAGCCGGCGCCGCCCCTCCGCATCGGCTGTGCGACCGGCGCTCTGTTCGACAACGCCTGTGGTGGCGTGCGGTGTCCGGTGCATTGGTGGTGTGGCGTGGTCGCGCGGTCCTGGTGGCCTCAGTGTTCCTGCGCCGTGCGGGGCGGCCGCCGTTCATGTGTGATCGTTTGCGCCGCCGCTCTCTGATTGTGTGGTGTGTTGAGCTGTGTGTGCCTGTCCTGCCGTGTTTTTAGACGTATCGACTCCAAGATGCTCATTTTAACCTCCCCGGCGTAGCGTAGGGGCCCCGCGCCGGGGGTGCACATGTAATTTTATTCAGAGCTAGGCATGTATTCTTTGTATAATGTTTTTTACTGCCAATATACGTGTATGGATCCAAATTGGTATGGGGCTCCTTGAGCTGGTTCCAGGCCCTATGAGCCTATCTGGGTCCATGGAGCTATTCTGGGCGAAGCATGATCTGCTTTGGGGGGGGGCTCTAATATGAGGAGACTCTAATATGAGCTGCTCTGGTGGAGGAGCTCTGAGCCACACCAGGTCACATCCACACAAGAGCTAGTCTTGAATGGGCACAGAATAAGAATACAAGTCCCACTCCCATCATCTCGGGGGGCCACTGAGCTAGTTTAATCCCTGGGGACACAACCGGAGGAGTGGGCAGCTTCTCTGGAGGGCACTGGTCCTCATTAGGGGGCCTCTGAGCTGGCTTCGAATAGATGGGGAATAAGAATACAATAAAAACTCTCCTTGTAATGTGGAACTAACGAGGAATGAGTCATCGCTAAAACTGCTTGTGATGCCGAGTCACCCCTGATTATATAAATTGCCTATACTCGTGGATTCTGCGGAGAGAAGATCAAAGGCCTGTGCCCCCTGAGCTCAGCACAGTGCCCTAAATCAAAACTTCTACTAACTCATTTAAATTAAAAACTTGTTTTACACAAGTTTCAGCACTGTCATACTATCCCCATCCAAACCACCGGCCTGTTTACGTTTTTTTTACTCCCACTGGGACCGGCCGTTCCTTGAAAATACGGAACTTTATAAACGCGTTAAAAGGTATCTCCCAAGTTATTCCGGCAGCAAAACTTTTACTTCCTGTGAATCGTCTATTACGACCTGTCTGCCGGTGCCGCTGCCGGCGACGGCCTATACCCCCACCCTCTCTCCCTGCCCGGACAAGAGGGACAATGGCTCGAAAAGCGTGAAAATGTCGACGCACAAAATAGTCGAAGGCTACCAATGTCACGATGACACTCCTCCTCTCATGGCTCTTGTGGGAGACACAGAACTCAATCCGCGTTCAACCAGGGCACACTCGTCAGAACAAAACCAGTGGGCACAACAAGTGAATATTCATAACAAACAATTTTTCGTATTTATTTGAATAAAAAACTTGTTTTTTTCACAATTTTTCAGTCCAGCTACACCCTTCCCATACAAACCGTCCGCCTGTTTACCTTTTCTTTAACCCCTGCTTTAAAGGATCGTTGAAAAATATAACTATAGACGTGTTAAGAAGGGGAGACGAGGTTTTGGGTTTAGCTATCGAGCATGCATTAAAAGTAGTGAAGCTCCGAAAACAAGGTTCAAAGTAGGGGGAGGGGCAAAGGGGGTGGTCACCCTCTTAGGGCTGTCGAGCCACCCCTGTGTTCACCAAGCCCCCGTGTCGGGGGCCGAAGGCGCCCTAAACTCTCGCCTAAAACTGACTTTAGAAGGTGACCCTGCTACAGGCACCCTATTTTTCGGCGTATTTCATTGTTTGCCGGTCATTAACTACTAGCCGCCGACGCCTGTTCGACTATTTTTAGCGACCCCTCTCTAGGCAGCGTCGTGCCTATGGCGCCAGATTTGTTCCGATACGTCCCGGGTAGACTTCGGAGATGCTCACTCTTAACCCGCGCCCCGGTGGGCCTCCGAGCCACCTTCGCCCTGGTGGGGGGTGTTTGAACACCCCCCTCGAACTCGGCCCCTATGCGGGATAGCGAAAAAACGTGAACGCTGGTGGATAGCTCGTACAACTTCATAAAGAAACTATAGTAGTCACTTTTTGGCTCAGGTCAATATTCAGGTCATGACAGGCCAAACAAAGTGGTATTTTGAGTAGAGTTTCTGTGGCTCTAGCGTCTGACAGAGGTGAGTTAGAATCGTTTTTAGGCACCATTCGCTTCCTCTTGTCCTTAAAATTTGAAATTGATATGGTCGAGGAGAAAGCTGAATCATTTTTATCTTTGAAACCATCATGTGTTTTGCAGAGACTCTAGCGTAGAATATTATTGTTTACAAATTTCCTAGAGCGAGTCAAAATAATAGTAGCTTTAGCACTAACAGCCGTTTGCAGTAAGACTTAAACAGACCTATCTCGATTTTGATTGGCCGGTGATTTTAATTGCTGTTGCCATGGCAGCTCCCGAAAATAACAATTAACACCACATCGCTTGATCTCGCGGGTAAATATAAACGTATTTCTCTCGGCTGTGAATAAAAGCGGACGGATTTTGAGGAGTTTGCAGATTTTATTTTGGCATTACTGTTTTTGTACTTCCTTCAATCCATGCGGACGTGCGTGATACGAAATTTCAGCGAGGTTTCGTAACATCAAGCTTCAGGTATTTGACTCTAATGGTCGGGTACTGCTGGGGCTTTGTCCTACTCGACGTTTCTGCCTTTTTTTAGTAAGCAGTCAGATTATCAGCATGGGAGTGCTGATAATCTCAATTTGTGTGATGGAAGGTATGGAAATTTGCAAGTGAGCAGCCAGAAATTACTTCTATTCGTATTTTACTGCTGATTTATCTGTGTCGGCATGATCGTCAAAATTACTCTTTATGACTTCATAAATACAACTGGGCCTGTGTTGATCAAATAAATGCATGCCCTGTCATCAAATTCTTTGAAGTATTTTTATTTTTTCAACCGATGCGCGTAAAATACGCTGCTTGCCGTCAAGATCAAGGTTGCTGTTTAATGGGCGGAGGAGGTTGATTTCGGTTTATACTGGATTGCTGCCAAATTACGCCCAAACTTGGTATGTTCCGGATGATACTTCCAAAACTTGGTAGATTCTTCTAGAAATTAGAAGGAAATTTTCGTGACGTCATCAGGGAGGACTAGATTTAGTAGGAAACTTGGTTGTACCCGTAGTTAAAGTACCCGGGGCAGAACCACGTTTGGCCTCTGAACACCGCCATCTATCTGGGGCTGGGCGTGTGACAGGCGCACCCAGTCAGCGCGTGCTCACAGGCGACAGCGGCGCCGCTCTGTACCACCGAGAATTCCGAGAATCCGCTATTGGCATCACAAATCGCAACGTCCCGTTCGGGAAGAATTATCCCAGTTGAATGCACCGTAGGCTGTAAATGCTGACAGGCTATTCGGCGGCATAACTTTTAATAAGTCGAGAAATCATCAGGTAAAAGTAGTTATGATAGGTTTTAATCAGACAGATTGGGAAAACCTTGTCGCTTTTTGGTACAGGGTCATCTGACATTGTGAACACCCCAATCGTTGAGAAAGGGCACCTCAGCGACATTATTTTTTGGGAACAATGAACATTGCGTGTCGCGGTAATTGACGTATTGAGCACAATCATAAGCCGCATCTCATCTCCATGGTTTGCAATTTTTTATATTAGATTGTTCCATTAATCCCTGTAAGTTTTTAGCTTATTGATAATCGGAAAGATCTCTTCGAGCCAAAGCCAAGCATTCAGTAACGGTGGCGCGACAGGCCCGTTCTTATTCGCTCGCCCGCGTGCTCTGTCAACCGGCCCTGAAGCTAGTTACACAACCATTACAAATACAACAATCGTGAAAACCAGTGTGCGTCAAACCACTGATACCTTAACCCTATTTCCGTCAGAGGGGATTCTGCCCACCCCTCATCGGAAATTTTCCGAATTTTACTAAAACTAGATTGGACAGATTCTCTCAAAGTTGTGAAAATTTCATTTTAAAGGATGGATTTATGTCCTGCTATTTAGGGAGAATCTATTTACAAACTGTCTGTAATTGTCCATGTTTATAAGGTAGGGCCTTCTTCCGGCGAAACCTCCTGTGACAATACTGGGAACAGTTCGAATTCACCTAGTATGTCAGTTAGAATGTTGGCATAATTTCGGCTACTATCTTTTCGGTTCACTATCATTATCGATTGTTAATAATAAAAAATCGCCCAAGTATTTTAACCAGTTTTTTATATCTTGTTTTTTTTTGCTGACCGCAGCTAAAAGGATGTACCTACTCGTTATACTTTTAACGTTGGGCCAGAGGTACAGGCTGAGGAAGGTACTATGGATTGGTGTTTTGGAATAAGTATATACTTTTTGATATGTTTTTCTGCAACCATACGTATACTCATTCGACGCTTAACGTTGGGCCAGAAGTACAGGCTTGGAAAAGGGGCTTACCTATCAATGATTAACCAGACTAGCTAACGTTATGCGATGGATTGAGATTAGTGGTATTGTGGCCCTGCCATGTTAGTACAATCCTAGTTAAAAAATTCTGGTCTAGTTTTGCTGCGTTGTGGACATATTTCTTAGGTTAGAGGTGCCCAGATTATCACATCCAGTTTTTAACGCCCGCCCGTTGGGCCCCCCGAGCCACCTTGCCATGGTCAGGGTGTTCAAACACAACCCCCTCCCCTCGAACTCGGCTCATATACGGGATAGCGAAAGAAGCGAACGCTGGTGGATAGCTCATACAAATTCATAATGGAACTACATCAGTCACTTTGTGGCTCAGGTCAATATTGAGGTCATGACAGGTCAAAGAATGTAGCATGTAAGAGGAGTTTCTGGGCTCTGGCTTCTGACATATTTGAGTTAGAATAATTTTTAGGTGCAATTCGCTTCCTCTTGTTACGACAAACTGAATGATGTATGATACTACTATGCTAGGTCAAAACATAAAATGACCTGACCTAAGGTCAAGTCAAGGTCACTATCTAACCTAGCACAGTAAATATGCATATCAATCGACTCGCAATAACTCGCAATAACAAATAATTTGTTTTTCTTTCCGATGTAATTCTATCTACATACACCGATCATGGTTCCAGTCAGAAGTTAATCTTCCACTGAGTTTCTGGGCAGTGGCTTGTCTCGATACTCCCTTTTATCTAACCGTGATTTCTTCCTAATCCTCCCTCATCTGATCCAAGTCCTAGATATCTGATCCAGTCCTATTGATCCAAGTCCTAGACATAAGAACACGCATGTTTTGTCTCTGGTCCTCAAATATACATAATGAATAAATGCGTAATGCCAAGTAACTAGCTCAGATCCAAAAACAGCATACGGTAGATAGCATACCGCATTTGGACCGAACCATTTTTGCAGGAGCTCGGTTACTGGTCCTGTAAGATTAATAGAATAATAAATGAGTAAATGGTGCATATGAAATAAAATGATATGGTAATCTTAACCAACTTTGGTCTCTACCTACACGTTGCGGAATCTGTTCCTACCTTAACAGTACATTTACATTTACAGTTTTAACCCTAGCCCTACTGGAGGTATTTTACACCCTCGCCCTACAGAAAGAGGGTGGATTCGAACCCATCTCCTAGCCCTACTGGAGGCATTTTACACCCTCGCTCTACAGAAAGAGGGTGGATTCGAACCGATCTCCTGGCCGGGTGGAAACTAAGAAAGATATAAAGACACTGTAAGCTACGTCGTGTTGCTTGTGACCTGAAATCTCGGATGGAATATAATGTTTTCGACCAAAGCCAATCAGTGACCTTGAGAGGTTACATGTTGCATACGCGTCGGAAAAGGGGGGCCGCCCCCCACTTTTGGCCAAAATTTCACGATCTCGTCAAATGAAGCCGACATTCTTTATCCAGCCGATGGGTGGCAACGAGTCCAAATTGAACTTTTGATCCTGATGTTGAAAGTTTTTGTGATCAGGTTGAAGTTTGGTGCCCACTTTGCCTCACCTTATGCATGTATGACCCGAACATGCTGACACCACGCAAGACACAGCCACCACGCTCTATGTCCCAACATTTAGAGACGACGCATCAAAGAAAACTGTTTTAAGACATTTTCCATTTTTTTCACGGGCAATGGTATGATTAAAATTTTACGCTAAATTTAACTGGTTTCGTATGAAGTTGAGAGTTGAAGCGCCAAAATCTTTCTCATAAACTAAAAAGGAGTCGGGGCATAAAGGAAGTCGACCAAATTGGGGGAGGGAGGGGGCAAAAACATAGTTTTGCCCCGAGATTTTCCGTTTAGGGGGCAAATACCTTTTGCCCCCCTCCCCCTGGATCCACCAAGATTGGGCCATTTGAGGCTACCTGAAGCCATTAGATCATGTCTTACGCTCAAAATGTAATGTTCGATCAAGGCAAATACATTGGGGCCTGTAAACTGATTAAGGACTTAATCCGCTCTTTCCAAATCAAGTGTAGCGAGGAAGAGAGCTAAGACCTGAAAGTCTGAGAATGACCCCATAGCTCCATGGCCTCAGACGACTCGCTCGACATTCTGCCAAGATCTGTGGAATTGGACTTAACACATTCCAGGCGGCGCTGCGCTAAACCGGGCTGTTTTTCTGCAATTCCAAAAACTATGGAACGGGTGTCAAATCGAACCCCACCCGGTATAGTAAAGGTTAAGAGCCCATACCTTCTAAGAGTTCCTAGTTCGCGACACGGCCTCTACGGTACCGCAACTGCACGAAGGGGGAGACTCGCACGCATGCATGCGGGTATTTGAAACCGCTAGTGCTCCAACACCCAAATATGTGCTTGCCATTAGGGGAGGATTTGCTTATCAGCACCAGCTGCCGACAGTATTGTCAATCCAGTGAACCAGACAGATAAATCCAAAATATCAAAGCGACATTTCATGGTCTGTGATCAAGATTTTTGTGAATGTAACGAACGGTTCTGAAAAATAAGCTTTCACCGTGTATCCAACTGCGTTCGTGTGAGAGGAGCAGAAGTGGGTGAAGGTCACACCAGGAAACCGCAGTTCACTCCAAGGGTGATCGCCAGGGACGGACTACCGGCGGACTTTCCCCGGCCAGCATTCCTGACACGGCTGCATCCGGCTCCGGCTACGGCCCGCAGCGGGGTTGGACTCTTCCGCGCTTCGTGCCTGCCTGAGCGGTGAGTGGACGGCACGAATGGCTCACATTCATCGTCCGTGTGTGCGCTGCGCCATGAGGGAACCCCTGGCGGGACCAGCACACCGGTCTGTGGACTAATTAATGCATAGCTTAGAGGCTAAGTAATATAATCAGCAAATTAGTATACCTACGTTTCTGACATACCTATTGACGAATACAACTTGGCACCATGGACGTCAATATTCAGTGAAGTGGGCAGGGGACACGACCTCCCCATACCTATTCTGCATCAGAATCATTTCCCGATTTCCGTCCAATTGGCGGGAAGTAAGCTTTTGGACGCGAGCAGGTTTCAAATATTCGTTTTTTGTTGCACTAGGCTAATACAAGAATGTCAACAAACAAATCAGCTGTCCTCAAGGTCAAAGGTGTGACAACCCGCGTAGAACAAATATCGTGTTAACCTTCGCCCGGGTGGGGGTCTTTTAGACCCCCTCGGGTTTTTCCGAAGTGACCAAAAACGCGGCGCTCAGCGCCGCCAAACTTAGTCTAACTGTTCCTTCATCATTTTTACATCTTTCCTGAAAATTTTGGCTCAAGGTCATATCAGGTCAGGTCACCAGGCCAGGTGAAGTGACCTCACCTCGAAAATACTTAGGCCGCATAACTAAAAGAAGGGTTAATCGATCAAGTTGAAACTCATACCACATATTGGGCCCACCAGGAGCTACAACATTTGTTCCGGGATTTTTGGATATTGGTGACCTAAGGTCATGTGCAGAGCATGACCTCCCATTGTCAATACATGGGGAAAATCACGAAATGAGCTTTTCTCAGTAAGTATGGATGGAATCAACTTCAAACATCGGTTGCGACTTGCTCTTAGCCCATTTCTGAAGCTGATGCCAAATATTTTGACTTGTGACCTTTAAAAGGTCACCTTAGGTCAAATAAGCATTTTTGGTGTTTTTTTATAAATTTGGAATAAAATAAGATAGAGCTTTTATTTTGTCACCAAAGTGTTTGTATAGTCACTGCAAGTCAAATGATATACATCATGACTATGCCAGGTCAAGTTGGGTCAGACCGTTGACCTGGGTCAGGTCAATTATTAAATTTGATCTGGCATAGCAATATCATATATCATTCGATTCGTATTGACGAGAGGATTGCAATGGTGCATAAACTATGGCTGTATCTTGTTTGGTTTGGAAGCTATTAGCGAAAAAGTAAACGCCCTTATGCATGGGTGGCTATGGACATTCCCAAGAATATGCCCAATATTTAGTGACCTGTAGCTTTCTAGGCTTTGACCTGACACGAAAATGAGTGCCACTGTAATGAAAGTGCATCTCAAGAGCTTTCGAATGGTGTTAGAAAATGTTTCTAGCTATCATAGTTTCTGAGATATATGAGGTTTTCTTAGTACACCTCTATCAGCGATTTTGACCTATTTTGACCTCTGGTGACCTTGATATTGACCTGACAAGAAAATGACCGAAGTATTTTCGATATCATTTTCGAAGAGCTTTCGATTGCCGTTTTGCGCTTTTTCTAGCTCTCTTAGTTTTTGAGATCGTGGGGTCTTTTCCCCCACCAGGCGAAGGTGGCTCGTACCCGCCACCGGCAGGTTAAAGAGCCGCTTAGGCCAGGGTAGTAGCAAAACATAGGTAAGCCTAATCTGCGGCTTTAACAGTCAGTCTGTTTTAACGGTCAGAGTCAGTTTTCGCGTTCGAATGAATGATGTATTAGAGATGTCAATCAAAAAGCACACGTTAGATTCGCCACGGGGCTAGACAGATTCAGCTGCATTGCAAAGTGCCTCACCTCGCATTTGTTGACGGTAGGAGTTGCGAACGTGGATTGTCAGTGTATGCCAGTGATGTCAGTGTCAGTCTGCCAGTGATTGTTTGTGCCAGTAAGTGTTTGTGGCAGTGAGTGAATGTCCTAATGATTATCAGTGTGTCAGAGATGCAAATCATCGGCTCATTGACCCAGTGATCCGAGAAAGGAATATTTTCTGTAGCTTAAACATAGAGTAAAATTATATTTATTCCACATCAAATGCATACCTAATTCGACATTTAAAAGTGGCTAGGCAATGCCTAAGGTGTCTCCATGAAAGCGCCGCCACTGGACTGAGACTAAAGAGTTAATTAACCTTTCCCTCAAAGTTTAAGAAGGTAGAATAAAGTTAATCAACACTCTAGACTAACGACATGGCCCTCATTAATGAACTTTGACTCGTAAAAAACTATGACTGAGAATATGTTATTTGGCCTACCTGATTCTGATGAAGGACTGTGCCCGAGTATATTATCTGAGTGTATTTCATATCCAGGATTCGAGGAGACAGGCCGGCCTAACTTAACACGCGCCCCGCTCGGGGGTGAAATTCGCCCTCCCCCTCCTGGTTTTTCCCAGATCGCTCAAAAAACGAGGAGACGCAGAACAACAAAACTTACGGTAACTTATCCCTTAACAATTGTACACATCTGACCAATTTTTTTAGTTTAGGTCATGCCAGGTCAAGGAGCTATTCAGGGTCAAGTGACCCGACCTCAAAACCTAAAATTACGAGTTTGAAGCAGCGCCCAGGGAACATTAGCAAACCGATCAGTTCGAAACTTCCACAATATGATAAGGTCATTAGGGTCTACAAATCTGCTATCTCGGAATTTTGATATTGGTGACCTACGGTGGGGTAAATTTTTTGGTCACCCCATTATAAGTCTATGGTGAAAAATAGAATGGACTCGTTTTCAGGAAACACTGGATATATAAGGCTGAAAATCCTCAAACTGTCTATTCTTACCACGATCATGACCATAAAGTTGAGTTTTTGAGCATATGACCTCTCAAAGGTCATGTCAGGTCACGGGAGCATAGAGTGATTGTTTTGCCAATAACTTCACACTGAATTGAGATACAGCTCCCATTTTGCTTGCATTGTGTTTATATTGTCACGGGGAGTCGATTGATATGCAACATGACTATACAAGGTCACTATGTGACCCTGACCTAGGTCGAGGTCAGGTCATTTTGACTATTTGACCTAGTAAGGTCATATTATCCATCATTCGATTTGCCGCGATGAGAGGAATCCAATGATGCATAAAGATGTCTAGCTCCCCTGAGGGCAGATCTAGAGAGGGAAACGTACACCGCTCTGTTGTAAGTCTATGGAACCTTCTTTGACCTATGCTGACCTCAATATTGACCTGACATAAAAATTCTTCGTATAAATTCTCTTCTTCTTGTCAAGAGCTTTCAAACACCGCCCGTAATGTTCCTTTAGCTTTCGTGGGGAACGAGATACGGAGGGGGCGAAAAACGCCCCCAGCGGGGCGCGTCATGCAAGGGACCCCAGCGGGGCGCGTGTTAACCTACCTAACCTAACCTTGTCAATTTATAAGCATGCTCCTCGTCTCAGCACTCCAAAATCTATCATCCATATACACATGTATTCAAATTGTCATTATGTACCTTTTTTAAACTTATCTTAGTATATAGCCATAACGCATCGATACCTGCAGAGCCTAGCGTGAGCGTATTCATTTGCAGAGAGCTTACTTGAAGATCCTCATCTGAAATCTGGTTTCCAGCATTTTTTTGCTTGGCAAGTTTTTACAGCGTCCAGACGTTAAGGTCACATGGCGTCGCCGAATATCACTGTTGAAAGGGATTAGCGCAGCACAGATACTGAACATGTCAGGGAAGCTTGTGGAGCCTAGCCCGGTGTAGTTTGTCCAGATACGAGCCTTCGATGCCGTCCCTCCCCTGTAACTGATTCCAAGGTGCCAATTTCAATTTATTACATTGCGATGTTCTACGATATCTAAGCTAGAGCAAAAAATAGAGGCGACTCGACACAACAATTAACGTTTGCCAATCTTTGACAGAGGATTTCATCATGCCTATTAAAAGGTTCCCATTTCAAAATTGTCTTTATCTGGTCATAGACCCTCGTTTCGGAGTCTTGTCTCATTTTTAGAGCCTGTGTACTAGGGCATAACACCAGGAACAGAGTCAGACGGTGAAGCCATCTTCCATTGTGAGGAACCCCAAAAATAGTGGAACTTTCAAGAACTGCAAAGTGACCCCGTCGGGAACATACAGCACAAAGCTTGGCCGTGTCCTCCCGCACTGCGGCTGCTTCATTACCAGGTGAGGGGCCTTCAGCCCGTGACTAGGCCGAGATCTGGGAGGCGAGCCAGCCAAAGGCGAAGAACCATTACCAGGTGAGGGACCTTCACCCCGTGACTAGGCCGAGATCTGTGAGGCGAGCCAGCCAAAGGCGAAGAACCATTACCAGGTGAGGAGACCTTTAGCCCGTGACTAGGCCGAGATCTGGGAGGCGAGCCAGCCAAAGGCGAAGGCGACGCTTCTGTTGGCTCTAATATGGCCTTTGTGAGCGTTTTTGATACCACAATGCTATTGTTTTGTTGTCTTTGATAAGGTGATCTATTTCGATCCCGACCTATCCCTATTCTTGCCATCTCCATCCATAGTTTATAATTACCTAATGCTCGTCACGAGCAGACTTGTTGAAGAGTCAATTTTTCTAGTCGACTCACAGTTTAGTGGATGACCCTGCTTGTGACTCAACTCCCCACGTGAGATTCAGTCAGTCAGCTCAGACTCAGCTCAAATCCAAAAATGAGTCGACTCAGCTCCGGCTCAAATAAACATTGAGTCAGAGTCGATTCCGACTCAGAACAGCAAAACGAGATAGATACACTAAACATACATTTATTACAGTAATGAGCAAATTTATTTTTATGTATGCAAACCTTTGAAGTTTTTAACCCATATGTTGGGTCAGACACTCCCATCTCCCCTAAGAATAGGTTTTGTGGTTTCTCCCACAAGGCAACTGATGATATTCATTAGCTATATCATGATTGCAGCAGTAAGTGTAGTTTGAAATGCGAAGAATAAACTGAAACGTACCATAGGAATCTATTTCAAATGACATGAAAGGTTGAGTGGAACTCCATATTCCATTACATGCTAAGCAATCATGTATCAAATTTTAGCTTCAAAACATTTACCACACAAGGTACCTAAAAAAACAACTCCCCTCACGCAAAGAGTCAGTCAACATAGCTGCTTGGAGTCTCTTCTGTGAGAGTTTCCGACCGTTGAGCCATCAAGTATTTTATTGTATCTAAGGAGCGTCGATTTTAATGTTATTTACTAGCCGACCTGGGTTGTGATTTGAAACTGTGGTTTTCTATATATATATATATATATATATGTATAAATATATATTACATTTTTACCTTTGACACGCCTTTAGCCCTGTGAGATGTTGAAACTCTTTTGTATATATCTTATTTAGTGTTATAGGCGCCACATGACCTTTGTTGTCGGCGCGCCCTAAACCACCAATTATGACGATGATGAGTCAACATAGCTGGACCAGGGACGTCACCACGAATTTCTTTCCATGGGGGGATGTAGAGTTTAAAAGAGTCTCCTATCCCTGACTTCGAGGGGGTCTCCAAAATGGGGGAGGGATATTAAGCTTTTCGTCATGGTCATCTATATATCATTGATGATTCTGGGATCTCCTCTGCCATTAGAATGACTTGTGCATGCCATCTAATTCATTGGATGGGGCCTCCTTGGTCTGTTCAGTGACCTGAAATTGAAATATGGAAGAATAGAGAGCCTTTTTACCAATTAAGGGAGCTTGTCATGCATGCCCAGGGTATCAACGTTAAGTGCGGTATAAGTGCGGTTTAAGTGCCAGTGGCAGTGGAGGCCTCCTCTGCTCAAATGGGGCCTCTGCCCGCTGCTTAATCCGTCGGACAGGATTTCCCTGACCTGTTCTAGTGGTCTTTTCTTGAAATACTGAACAGGCCAGCTCGTGAGGCTGACCTAAAAACATCCGCTACCATTTAAGATACCTCTTATGCCAGGGGGCGTCGGGGCGTCGGCCCCTTGCCCCACTGGTGGCGACGCCCCTGAGTTGGGCCACAATGAGTCAAACAGAATGTGACGTCTGAATTTTTATAAAGAATATATACTACAAGCCAGTAAAACGCCTGTGTTGGCAAAACCCAAGCGGGCACCCGACATCAAAATTTGAAGGTAAGATGATAATGGACGAATCGTTTATGCAGCGGTCCCCCAAGAGCGTGACATTTTCATTTTCTACATTGCATTAACAACACTGAAGTTTTTTTGCAGGTCTAAAAAGCTAAATTTACAATGAAATTTGCACATAGCTCATAACCTGGGAAATATTTCGTCGGCGGGAAAAGTAAAGCTTTACTTTTGTAGCTTACGCTTTGGGTTTTCTGAGTTTGGCGTTCTCTAAGGAACAATGTTTATGCTATAGCTTGAAATGGGTGTATTAGCAAGCAATTTAGGATGACAATTTTTTGGTGTAGTAATCTTTCCGCATACATTTCTGAGCTGTCGCTTGTAGTAGTTTGGTATAGATTAAAGAATAAATCTCCAACGATCATGGAGTTTCATTGCTTTTGTTTTGTGTACCTATTACCCTTCATTTACGATTCATATCCGAAAATGTGCAGAATCCAATAACTGGCAGTGCTTTGCGTGTGGTGTCCTCAGGGCCGCCACGCGTCTCACAGAGCGTTTATTGTATTTGTATCCTCTAGGCAGTAAATGTCTACAGATTAGGCGCGCTATGTCCCAAATCGCGCATACATAGTTTTGTAAATACGCACCCTGGCTTAAATTCAAAAACTTCCGCAATTATTTGCAGTTTTTTGGATATCAAAAACATTATTGGGCCCAAAACATCTTAAAAGGCACAGCATAATGTGTGTTTGACATTTGACCCGGCATCATGTGGTGATTTTTCCTGTTGCTACTATCAACAGTTTTTTGGTCATGCACAAAAACTAAAGTATAGGATTATATCCCCTACCCTGGAGAAGCTGTCTCTGATAAAGCAGAATTCGTGTGCCCATGTTATTTGTTATCCACCATATAGTAGACATTTATAAGAACAGTTCAGTGTAAAATTCACGCCACAACATCTGCTTGGGATATCGTGGCACATGCTTCATTTTTTGCGAACATTACTTATTTTAATTATTGAAGAGCATGCACGTGCGCGCGTGAGGCACGTCTCTAGTGTTCTTCGGTACAGTCCAATTATTTTTTGGCGTAAATATGTGTACCTAATTTTAGCCCAATTGAACCTGTAGGTTCTGAGAAATCGCATAGGGGTGCGAATGTGGCGTAAGATCTCAAATGTAACCATTACTATCTTGTTCTTAAATGAGCACAATTGTATGTTGTAAATTACATTACGATGTGGTTCATAGTTTCTGAATTATAGGGTAGGGGTGAAATCTGCTCACCCCTTTCTCGTGCTCCTGTGTGCGAGCGTTTTAATTTAAGATGAAGTTGGCCTTCAGCTCGTAACTCACAGCATGGTTGCTCCCTGCACACCAAGTTTGGGCATTTTGCGATGAGCAAAAACCGATTCATGACGTGATGAGAGATGACATTTTGATGATTTGACATGCTTTTCTTCTCCAAAACCCCATCTATCCCTGATATGTCCAGTTAGTAACTGAATTGATCAGTCTATAACAAGGCGAAGAGTCCATCAATGTATGTTGTACCCTTTGGGAGATATATTTTGTCTTCAGAGTGACGGTGGGATCGGACCCGGCCGGGCCGTGTTGCTCATATGTGAAATGTTATCGATATGCAGGGAGAGACCTCGCGGGAGCTGCGCGCCTGCTTGGTAATAAAATAGCCAGACGTTTCAAGAGCAGGGCCTCGTCTTCAGTAGCTAATGGAAAACACAAGTCACATCGACATAGAACATCTAGACCAAACGCTATAAATGCCACAAACATAACTATGTCTTTCCCAATCACTTTGCCACAGCATAGCAAAATAATTAGCAGTAACTGATAATAAATAGCATTCTCCAAGCAAAGTGGCTGACTAAGCTCAAGTCTATGATCCAGTAAAACCAGCACCTGTATTATTGACCTCTGAGTAGTTGAATACGGACATTATTTTATTTTAATTAAATCAACGGTTACAAATTTGCAGTATCACCAGCAAAATTACCATTCATAAACAGAATGACCAGAGAGCCTGCAGACGGCGTGTTGCAGACAGAAATGATTTAGCTTCGCCTGGGATAAAAGGGATAAAAGATGATAAGATGCAGTTTATCTAAAACATCACGTGACTTAATTCTGGCACTTAAAAAGAAACTCGCCCAGTGCCCTGGGACTACTAAAGTCTAAACCACTGTATGGATTATTATAATTTTTGTTGCGCACCACGGTTAATCTTGACGCATTATGACGGCCTTGTCGATGACGATGGATGACGTCGTGATGGCCGCAGAGATAATGTATTGACAAAAAATAGTGTAGAAGAGACACAGTTTTCGGGAGATATTTAGCCTATATTTAATAGACGTTTTCACAAACGGAATTTTTAATGCCAAACAGGACCGTGTTCATTTTTTATGTACTACCGCATTTGTGCCTACCTACGGATATCCTCAGACCGTGGCAGATGTGACTTTAAAATAAGTAGTCGAAACTTTGAAGTTCCCATTTGGACCAATTTCTGTGTCGGTACGCAAAATCATATTTCTAAAATAAAAATACATATTGTCTGTGATATTGGTACCCACCATGCGTTTGCCTACATTACTTAGCTGTCTTGTGTCGACAGTCATATGAAAGAAGAAAATGGAAAACAAAGATGTGGCTTCTGAGATTTAATTACAGTATGAGTCTAAGCCTATATCCTTTTGTGCACCCCCCAAATTTTACGTTCCTGATTTTGGGCCATAACAAACACTTAGCTCAAATGCACCATTTTGACATACTATTGCTGCGATTTATTTCAAAACAGCGGACAAACAAGCGCGCTTTTGACCATGTATCTTTTACATAACTCGTGTTTGTTATATGCCTGACACTGGCTTGGCTTCAGACTTTCAGTCCCGATCTGTGTACTGCTGGGACGACGCTGGGTCCCTGCGCTGGGACCGCGGGACCAAACAATTTCGACCGGTTCTCCATACTCACGGGCCTTGTGTGGATATTTAAAGAATAAATTACATATTATCACAAAATAACAATGTAAATAAGAATTAATACCACTTCACTTTTGTTCCCAAAGTCAGCCTTTTGAGAACATATGCTAAAAAATAGGGTCTTGAGTCGACTGAACCCGGGGACAAGATTTGCAGGCCGACTCCGATTTCGGACCCGGCTCAACTGGTCGAGCAGTTGAGTCGACTCTGGCTCAATCCAAATTCAGACGTGGGTTGACTCACCTATGGCTGGAGCAAAACCTGAGTCGACTTGGAATCTACTCCAAATCTGAATTGCCACCCAATAAGTCTGTCCACGATAACATTCGGAAAGCTAACTTATTAGAGTGGAAGTGCTTATAATACATTGAATAAGATGAAATGATTGATGGTTAATATTGTTGCGTATAGTTGATCTAAGATCTGTTAATAATTTGCTTCCCCATTATAACCTATGGGGAAAAATTAGAAGGCTCTTTTTGAGTGAATACGGTATATATCAAGCTGGAAGCCCTCCTTCTATGTGCTCTTACCATGTTCCTGGCCATCAAGTCGATGTTGTAAGCATCTGAGCTTTCAGAGGTCATCTGAGGTCACCTGAACAGGCTGTGGTTCCTTTGGCCAAGGCTGGAGACCTCTTCTCGATCCAAGGGCGAGGGGTCTCAATCCATGGGTTAACGCTGACCACTGCCGGATGCAAGCTAATGGTTTGGGGGGGAACGGAGCCCAAATTCATGAGCAATGTGATCTTTTTCAAGAAAATCGGCGAAAATCGGGAGTTTTTTGGGGGAAAATCCCCCTTTGCCACCCCTGGATCTGCCAGTGACACTGGTACGGTAATACAAGCTCTATACAACCCTTTGGAAGACCCCAAAATCCAAGGGGGTCCTGACCCACAACCACCCGGATCTCCACCCACTCTTCGCACTTATCAACTGAGATCGAGTTTTCACTCTGATGACATTGTGCTTGGCTGGTCCCTGGAGGTCGATTTATGTGTCACTTTACCCTACCAGGTCAACATGTATCCCGGACTTGGCTTGAAGTCATGCCATTTTCGCCATTTTACCTAACAAGGTCATATTATACATACATCATTCGAATCACCACTATGAAAGGACTGCCATGATGCCTGAGTATTTGCTCTAGCGCCGCTCAGTAAACATATATACGGGAAAATCTGCAATGTCGTCATATTGCTATGGCAGGTTCAATGACTTCTGGTGACTTCAATATTGACATGACCTAAACATAGGCTTTACAATTTATCTTCGCCTCATCAAGAGCTTTCGAATGCCGTCGCAATTTTCTTTTTGCTCTTTCAGGAAATAAGATAAGCAGAGGGGTGAATTACGCCCCACCCAAGTGATCAGGTCACCCCACGAATACCAGCGGGGCGCGAGGCCAATTTTTCTTTAATTTGCATTAACGCCGAAGCTCTGGATTCCAGAGATGGTGATCATATGTTCATATTCCTAAGAACGCAAGCAGGAGGCGGGCACTTGATCTGTCCGTGGCTTGCGGCTGATCAGGAAACTCATCGTTTTTCCTTCCCATCGGTGGAGACATATCTGCGCAACTTCACAAACGTACGCCTAAAATCGTCTGTTTGAAAACTTGTCCCGCTCTAAATCAGATAATCACGTTCTCTTAAAACAAAAACAAAAGTTTTCTCATACACTGCATTCATCATGAATACGTCACAGCTAACAATTGGCTGCTGTCCCTGAACTCCGTGTCTGGAAGGCTGACGCCGCCGCGCCGTCGCAGGTTTCCAGACCCTCTGTGACGTCATATATACAGGCTACACTGCGACAGGCTCTCTGCGCGGGGCCCAGTCTGTGTCGTGTAAGCGGAGGGAGAGCAGCGACGCCGCCGTTGGAGCCGCCCAGCCAGTCTCACTGAGTGATCATCAGGTAAGAAGCATCGCTCTGTGGAGAAACGAGTGTGCAGTGGATCCGTGGGAGTGTTCGGCGTGCAGCCGGACGTGAAACAAACTGAAGTAGCTGGTTAATCAGAGGAAAGTGAGTGCGGCACGGACGCATGGGTAAAAGTGAGGCATGGCGCCGAGGTCTGGTGTTGCAATGTCGTTTCGTCACACACATACACATTGCATTTGGGTGAGCCAGACCCGGTGAGCCGCCTTCATCGGCTCAGATCCGGGATTCGAGTGGGGCGATCTCGGCCGTGACGTAGGGTCAGGGACGGGGGCACGTTTTTGGTAGCCAGCAGCTGTGTTCAGACTGGGACTGTCCTGCTGCTGCTCAAGTCCCTGCAGTAACTGCAGTGTCTCGTCCCCTGCTAAAGCGACTGATGGCTGGCTCTCTGCATTTGTGTGGTTTGGAAAGTGATATCTTACGCATTACCAAGGGCCATCTAGCAATCAAATTTTGTTAGGACAAACGCTGAGGTTTTCGAGGTGAGAATAGCCTCCAATGAGATCTCCATGACTGTGGGTTGTAAGCTGGCATTCCCTTGTTCAAGGCTTGAATGACGCATTTCTGTCCACTTCAGTGCAGATCCCCCAGTTTGGTTTGTTCATAAGCACCCGATGCTGCGGCAACCCTGGCGAAGATGATGTTGGAGAGCGTCACTAGCACTAGTGTTGACCGCCTGTTTGGTCCACGGTTGGGTGAGCCTGTGCGCTTGCTCAGGCGGGCTGTGGGTCTGTTCGTGACGAAACCAGCTGGCGCGGCGTCACACCTGGCTGCCGCAGCAGTTGCGGAAGGCAATGCCAGAGTTCTTACTTCACCTGGCGTGGGACGTTGCGTGGCACCAGAGGCTGCTGACGCTGTGACCTCAATACTGGCACCGGCACCGGATGTCGGGCCTGACTCTGCCGTCCACCGCTCACAGCTCTCTGCCTCACACGGTAATGACGCCGACTTCTTGCCACACATGACTTCAGTTCTTTGACACAGATAGCGCTGACTCCAACTCCTTGCCTCGCATGGAATGACTCAATGACTCCGGCTCCCTGTCACATATGACCCCGGCTCTCTGACCCACATGACTCCGGCTCTCTGACGCACATGACTCCGGCTCCCTGTCACACATGACTCCGGCTCCCCGCCACACATGACTCCGACTCTCTGACACACATAGCGCTGACTCCAGTTCTCTGACATATATGGAAATGACTCCGATTTTCTGGCGAAGAGGCGGGTGCTGGCTCTGTGCCACACATTGGGGCTGAGTTGAACTCAGTGGCAAAAATCAGGGTTAATTCTGACTCTCCACACACCTGCGGGTGGACTCAGACCTTTCAAACACACGGCGGCTGACTGGCCATCCACACACATGTAATTTTCTTATCTTTCTGCCTAGCAGTGACCTGGAAGTTTCCCAATGGTTTGATGTACTCAGCGAGCTGGTGAGCAGCATCATGGCAGCATTCTTCTTCTTTTATTTCTTTTTTAGTCAAATGCTGTTTCAACTATGGGAGCCAAGGAATGGCACGTGACACTTTGCGCATATTTTAGTTTTATTTATGTTTTAACGTAACCTTTAATTGGCTATCATATGCTACCACTTCTTGGTGCTTGATGCAATATACATGGAAGGATAAAGATACAGATCCTCAAATATTATCTCGCTGCGTAGGCTGCTTGTAATATCCAGTGTATGTGAAAACACGCATGCATTTCCATTTATTTCCTAGAGAAAGCTATGTTGTTTGACAAGACTATACTTTGATCGCAATATGATAATCTCCTTGTCAGCGTGTGATTGTTCGTGTTCGATGGTTTCCCGTACTGCTTTAAAGTCAAAAGAGAGCCTCCCGAATTGGTGAGGTTACCAGGTGGCTATTTGAATGTTACCTGTAATTTCCCGGTGCTAGCTTGTCATTTCCAGTTGTGATCTGTGGCCCGCGAGACGCCATCACAGTCGGGTTTGGAATTCTCGCTGCTATACAGTTGTCCAGTGCTAGAACTGGCATTAGGGCCATCTTCTCCTCATGTTCTCAACTCTGACTTGTGGTCAGTGAGAGCCGACCTTGGTCTGGTTTCGGATGTTTGCAACATAAAGTTTGACCCACAGAGATCGCCCCCGATTATCTTTAGGAAGAATGGGAAAAGTGGACGAAGATGAGAATTTATAGAGGAACTTCGTTGCGTTCATTATGCTTTTGGGAGGGTGAAGCCATCGCTCTGCATCTCGCAGTGGTAGCTTCAAACAAGTCCAGGCGTTTGAATTAGGTGCACGTGTTTATCTGGCAGAGCCCTATTAAGGGTTTCTCGCTTGATGACTATTTTTGAGCCTGCTTGGAAGTTCTGTCGGTCGAGTGAGAACTAGAATACGGCATTGTAAGGAAGTATTGGATAATGTAGGTAGGAATATAAGAATGAATGTATGCTGGTACGTATGTTCGTTCCGGCGTTCCCGGCTACCGAGGTGGAGCAGCTCGGTCCAGTCGCAGTTCTTAGGAGAGCTGCGCCCCAGTACTGCACCCCAACCAGAACATGGAGGCGATGTGGCCTCGCCGTGGCCAGTTTATGGGCCTGATTCACGTGGTGCTGGGAAAGACAGCGTTGAAAGCAGATCAGCTGGCTGCAGTTTAAACAGTGCCGAGCGGGCGGTTGGTTGCAGGTCACGGTCTGCACCTGACGTCCAGACTACTTTTGCACGGCCTGCGCTGTGGCCTTATCATAGCAGTGACAAGAGCCTTCAGAAAAAACCACCCTGGAACGGCCAAGTATGGCAGCTCAGTGGACAAGTGAGCGACCCACTGTCGGCAGCTTCCAGGTACAAGTTACCGTGTGGGTGGAGCCAGGGCGCTCGTGCAGCCGTTCACACCCCTCAGAGGAGCGGCCGCGTCTGCAGCCCTGCTTCGGAGGGCTTGCTCGCTAAATCAAGCTGGATCACGACGAAGGCAAGGCTGATGCGCCTTGTGCATGTGCGCTGCTTATTTCGGTGAGCAGCGGCGTCGCCGTGGACCTTGTACAGCAGGGGGGACTCGGCAGAACCAGCTGATGGTCTGGGGGTGGCCGGGAGAAGGCGGATGCAGACTTCAATGTGATGAGGGGCACAGACAGTGGGACGCTGGTAATTAGGTCGAATTTGTATACATCAGATTGGGAGACCTGCTAGTATGTTCAGATACGTATAAATCAAATAGCTGTGGTTATAGCACTGGCTGAAAACATTGCCAAAACTGGCGAAAAATTGTAATCCATGCGATATTAAGATTTTGCTCTTGGGTTTACTTTCTCTGGAATAGAGCTGATATTATCAACTAGTCTGTTCACATAGTGAAAAATTACGTGTTTCTGTGGCCAGAAGGGCGTTGAATGATATTTGGCGTTGGCAAGTCGTAGAAACCAAATGACGGCCATGAAACCAAATGAAGCGGCCAGAAAGGCAGATTAGCAGACCTCTATAAATGTGCTTCTTTCCCCATAAATGTTAGAGACAAGCATGGATAATCTGGTCTTGAGTTCGGTGCCTGCGCGGATTGATTATGTCCCACCATTTTCAACATTTATTTTTTACATTCTCGGGTTTTCCATTTTAGTCACCAATGCGCTGAAACAGCACTAAACAGCTGCCCTTCCCCGAATGAAAGAGCGGTGGACGGCCAACTCTGACTTCGGTAGCCTCCCGAGTGGCAGATTTCCAGCAGCGTGCTGTAAACAGACACGGCCAGGCTCTGGACCATGTCACAGACGCACGCGCCAGCAAACCCATGTGAAGAACTCCAATCTCCCTCAAACATGTGCGAGGGGTGACCTTGACATACGGCACATCCGGGTCGGAGTAAGAACTAGGTCAAGCACAAGTGTGCTGAAGTGCCAAGGTCTGTGTACCGTACGTGGCTGTCGCTCCTCGAGGGTTCATATAGGGTGCGATTGTTCCGTCCAGGGGAAAACCGCCTCATTCGAACTGACTGGCGATATCATCAGCTGTTCTAGTAACTGCTGGGTTCCAGCATGTAGAACAAGGACGGTCTACTGGTGGGACCGTTCATGTGAGCCATTGTTTCTATCCGGTTCATGGTGTTACGAATTTTACTTTTTCTCCTTTATTTGACCTGTTTTGGCTGAAATCTCTGCAAATTCTACATTTTTATCAACCTGTGATATCCACACCTGATGGCAAACTTTTGCTATATTTTCTTGTCTGGATTATCAGTTTCTGATGCTAAGCTGCAGAAGAATATGAAACTCCTATCACGACCAACAAATGATTGGACCTTCTCTTGGGTGTCGAGTATGATGGGAGGCGGAGGGAGATACTCCCTCTCTAGTGAAAAGAAACTAAGTTGAGAAGGAAGACGCGAAACAACCAATCGCAAGCTTATCCAGAATGTAATAATGCAATTGAATTTACACTTTCGGTTTTTTGTCTAGTCAATGTGATGGAGGTCACCAGAGTTTAAAAAGGCAAACATTTTAAAATATATCTGCTCTAAGTCTGCAGGTCTGAGCCTCTCCAACTGACTGAAGAGCGTAATAGTACCACCTCATTTTCATAAGTGAAGAACTCGGAACATTTCGTTTCCATACTCCAAGAAACTGCTCCTACAACCTCATTGACCTTAATCAACTTTGATATCGTTAATCTCTTCACAAATGTCCTTCCCAGCGAATTAAGCCTTTTCAGTGTTCAAACAACTTGATGGAGACGATACCTTCCCATCCAGAACAAACATTCCAACTGGCAGTACTGTATTTGATACTTATCAAGGAGCTCCTCACCTTTTGTGTGAAAACAAGATTTGAACTCGAAAACACGCTACCAATAAAATGTGTAATAGTAATGGATTCACCTCTCTCGGGGCTATACCTCAACTTTAATGCTGGTCGCTTTACCAATAAAAAAGCAAATGCAAGAAACCACTAAGACTCTGAAAAGAAATGACGGCCCACAACACTTCACGAAACCAAAAAGAATAGGGCGAATGATAAACAAAAACAGACTGGAATCAAAAGGCGACATTGATACAATAATGGCGTTGAAAACAGTTAAAGAAACTTGGTTGTGCTCATGTATTCAACTTTATGTGGATGAAACGAAACGACGCCTCGAGATCCGCATTAACGAACACCGCTGGGCAATCCGAAGGGGTAGACAGATCGATAAGAAAAAGCGAACCACATATGGGACCAAGGCGACCACCGACCCGCATGCGACAAGAGGAATATTCGAGACCACGAAGGGAACCATGTACAAAGGAAACTGAAGGAGACAGCGTAAATGATGACCGCATCAAATAAATTTGGAATATTAAAATATTGACATCAGCAGCATATGGCGGCCTACCATGCATCGAACCCGGCATTAGGTAATCTGTTTTTAGATACATTTGAACGAGGATACTTGAATAAATGAATAAAACTGCATCAGTACTATTTCTGAGTGTATAATGTGATCATTGGTAATGTTTTTCATATCTACATTTGTCTCAACTCCTCGAAGCCCAAAGAACGAAATTAAAGTAGAGGAAACATAAAAAACTTTAATTTGGAAATATATTAAAGCGATGGCGAGGGAAAGCTTAATGTATTATAAAAATTATCCTCAAAACGACGCTTTGGTGCCTAACCGACACAGTTCAGATAGGTTATGCTATCAACACGCCTTAAAGTTAAAAATTACAGTTACCAGTAAAAAAGACTGCCATGGAATTCTGCCCTGGCCCATTTCCTACATATTTTGGATATATTACAAATTTACTTCCAGTTAATATAACTACTGGGGACTGATGTTTTTTCAATCGCAACAGCTGCCTGATACGGGCTGACTACACCGCTACAACACCTGCAGGGTACAGACTATCTCTATCGCTACATCAGCTGCTAGGTACGGGCTGACTACATCGCTAGAACAGCTGCAGGGTACAGACTATCTCTATCACTACATCAGCTGCCTGATACGGGCTGACTACACCGCTAGAACACCTGCAGGGTACAGACTATCTCTATCGCTAAATCAGCTGCTAGGTACGGGCTGACTACACCGCTAGAACAGCTGCAGGGTACAGACTATCTCTATCACTACATCAGCTGCCTGATACGGGCTGACTACACCGCTAGAACAGCTGCAGGGTACAGACTATCTCTATCGCTACATCAGCTGCTAGGTACGGGCTGACTACACCGCTAGAACAGCTGCAGGGTACAGGCTGAATCCATCGCTAAATCAGCTGCAGGTACGGGCTGACTACACCGCTAGAACAGCTGCAGGGTACAGACTATCTCTATCGCTACATCAGCTGCTAGGTACGGGCTGACTACACCGCTAGAACAGCTGCAGGGTACAGGCTGAATCCATCGCTAAATCAGCTGCTAGGTACGGGCTGACTCACCACACAACGCTGCAGGTACAGGCTGAATCCATCGCTACATCAGCTGCCAGGCACGGGCTCACTACCCTGCTAAAACAGCTGCAGTGCGTTTTTGTAAGATTTTTACTGGGGACCAATGAGAGAAAAGGGCACACTCAGGACTTACGACGGCGCATCTCGACATTCGAAAGGGTACTTTATTTTTTCACCGGACACTTTGTTTTACTACTCCGCATGCTTAACGTTGTTAGACTGCCATAGCAGTCTTTAGCGAAGGGCACAAATGCCTTTATCGAACGAGGAACATGCCTTCATGCTTCGGAACTAGAAGGGCACTAGTCCCCTAGTCGAAAAAATCGGAAAAGCTGGAGACCAAAGGGAGGGACTGGGGACCAGAAATGGCCCTCAGTTTGTATAAAGAAATACCCTGAACAGCTGCCAGGCATGGACTGACTCCATTGCTACATCAGCTGCAGATGACTCCATCGCGACATCAGCTGCAGAGTACGGGCTGACTCCTTTGCTATTTTAGCTGCAGGGTACGGGTGACTCCATTGCTACATCAGTTGCAAAGTACGAACTGACTCCATAGCTACATCAGTTGCAAAGTACGGACTGACTCCATAGCTACATCAGTTGCAAGGCACGGGCTGACTCCATTTATATATCAGCTGCAGGGTACAGACTGACTCCATAGCTACATCAGTTGCAAGGTACGGGCTGACTCCATTGCTTTATCAGCTGCAAGGTACGGGCTGACTGCACCGCTACATCAGCTGATCGCCACGCCTAGGCACCTCCACTGAAACTGGGAGCGGTGGCACAAGTGAAAGCACTTGCTCCACCGCGCTACCGGCCACTGCACTGGCCCCGGCCAGAACGGGGCAGGCCGGCAGAGTCGGTGAAAGCACCGACTAGAAAGCAGGGTCAAATCCTCGCCGTTAGAGCCTGCGTCTGTCAACCCCCCCAGCCATGTTGTCGCGATGCGAAACTAGTGCAAAACCCTAGACCGTTGCAGGTCATTGACAGGATGTATGGTGCTGTAACGCGGATACAAAACTGACAACTCCTAGTCTGGGTCACTCGTGGTTATGCTCGATGGACAGAACCCAGCTTATGCGGGTATAGATCACCGTTCGGTAAATCATGCATGTATTTTTACTGCAGACCCGGGGGAGGGGGAAAGGATAACGCCCCCAACTCCCCAATTTTGCCCGATGTTTTAATTCTGTTTTTAACGATTGTCGGCACGTTGCCCCCTCTCCCCCAAACAACCTCCGTAGATCCGCCACTGTATAAATCAGCTGCTGTCTTGAAGGTCAGACGATTTGTTTGTACGGGCGGTACCTTTCTGCAATGAAGTGGCCAGCCCCCGCCAACCAGTAGTAAACCAGCTTTCTGAGGAAGTCACTCATGGCAATGGGAAGTTCACTCTGACCCAAACGTTGAATGCTCTACAACTTCTGATCCATCACTCCTCTAGGAGAAGGGGATGTGGGAAATTAAATCCTGTTTTGGGTATTAAAGTTGAGCTTATACAGATGGAGCCGGTTTTCAATGGAGTTTGGAACCAGTGGAACATTCTGGATAATGAAAGCGGCCAAATGAAAGTAGTCGGTATCTATTTCGGATGGAGTGTGCTTTTTGCTGAATGATATCACGTTATTGGTTAGGATTATAGCTGATATCTCACTGGGAGGATGAACCTTCGGTGATATTTATTATTATATGTCCATTTTACTTGGGTGCGGCTGAACTTCGGGCGATGTCACTGCGACACAGCATACCTATCCATAACACATAAACATGCCCGGCGGAGCAGCATAGTTGCAGGCAAGACACTGCGGTACAGCATACGTGCGCAGGTCCAGCCGATAAAACAGCATTTGCATGGCGTCCATTTTAAAGTGAGTGTCCAATTTTATAACGGATTTTGAACTAGCAGTTTTGTAGAACGCGTCGAGAAACCACCATAGGCATATTTTATTTCACCAAAAGCTCTCTGTCCATAGATTGCCCTTGTTAGAATTTTTGCTAAACGATCTAATTCCTTTAAGGGAACGTGGCAGCTTCATAATGCGATTTAAATGAGATAGCCGGGGGATAAAACATGCCGAGGAACTAATTGATAGATATTCAATTTGTTCCACAGCGTATCGTCCGCGGATTCAACAGGTAAAAATTCTCTTCCTATCGAGCCCCCGAGTGGTCACGTGCTATGAGGGGACCGATGGGAAAGTTATGTCTTGCTCAGGCCGCTGCACGTGTTGCGCGGAACATGTTTAAACCTCTTTCAAATATTCATGACCTTGGTACTGGTGATCTTAAATGCGTATAATTTGCTTTGTCTATAAGTTTCCATCGTGGAATGTATTCTAAAATATCGGGAAAACTAACATAAATTTATCAGTGTCCGTTTTGGTCCCAATGATGGTCTCTTTTAGCATAGAACGCTGAATTTGCGCTCGAATTCATGTATGGCCTAAATGAAGGGGTTTATCAGGGCGGGTAACGTTGCTAAATCGTACACCGATTTCATGTGAGGCCTATTTGCATACTTTTTAGCTTGGATAGAGAAAAATGCAATCAAACAAATTGTTAGGCATTAGCCATTTCTTCAACAGAAATAAATCCAAAACCATCGTTCTTAATGCAGATTGCCACTAAGACCACTCCAGTCTGGAATTGCACCCAGCTGCCTCATTTTCTTAATTGGACACCGGACATCATGTAAACGACACTGCAAGCATTGCTCCAGCAAAGGCTGTCGGGCGGCAAATATCACATCTCATTCAATAGCTAAAAGCCCCCGATAAAAGCACAAAATCTCGTAGTTAACGGCATGAATATGTTTTTAATAAGACGCTAAATCGCCGCAGCTTTGTGATCCGGGAAAAACACTTAGAATTAGACGTCCCATGCAAAACCAAGTATTTATAGCCTGCCTCCTCCTTTGCTTGTGTATGTTGAAAGGCTTTGTCGCTATACTTTTTACATCCGTTTGCAGCGGTACCTATAAATGTATTGGTGCATTAATATCCAACTTATGGCTTATTCACCAAGACTTTGTCACAGTTGTACCTCGTTCCAGGATTTCCCACTAGGCTGCACAATGCACTCAACCCCCATCTCCTTTATGTCATGAAATGTAAGGTTCCAGAATTGAAATGCAATCGCATTCAAAACATTGCAGGCACACTCCACTTTGTGTGTGTGAGAGAGGGAGAGAGAGAGAGAGAGAGAGAGAGAGAGAGAGAGAGAGAGAGGGAGAGAGAGGGAGAGGGAGAGGGAGAGGGAGAGGGAGAGAGGGAGAGGGAGAGAGAGAGTTGCGAAACATGGTTTCTGCGGCTCTTCTGTCAAGCGGCTACACAGTCACTCCTCCGTTTTATATAAGATTCTTTAACAATAGGAGGTTGTACCTGTTAGAAGTCTTACGAGTGGAATAAAACAACTATCTGCTGTTCTATTTCTGTGCCAGTGACCTGAGCAGAGGCGAGCCAAGATGCACCATTTCTAGGGGATGCAAGCGAAAAAGTCATTGTGATAACTTGTAAGACGTCCTGGTGAAGGGATAGTATACATTTGGAGCCCTGCGACTAGGGCACGTGATGTCCCGGGTGCAGCCGCCTCTGCATCTGTAGGAGTGTTGCGTACAATGACCAGATCCGGGAGCTGCTGGAGGTGTGGCGCAACCGCCAGCGCCGAAGGTCCGTGACCTGTTTAGGGATGTGCGGAACTGAGGGAGGCCGGCGGAAGAGCGACAGTTCCGGCACTGCGTTCCGGGGAGTTGGCCGGTCCAGTCCGGCTCTATGTTCCGGGGAGTGGGCCACTTCAGTCCGGCTCTATGTTCCGGGGAGTGGGCCGCTCCAGTTCGGCTCTATGTTCCGGGGAGTGGGCCGCTCCAGTTCGGCTCTATGTTCCGGGGAGTGGGCCGCTCCAGTCCGGCTCTATGTTCCGGGGAGTGTGCCGCTCCAGTCCGGCTCTATATTCCGGGAAGTGTGCCGCTCCAGTCCGGCTCTATGTTCCGGGAAGTGTGCCGCTCCAGTTCCGTGTCCCCAGCTCCAGAGTGACGGCGTTGTTGGGCCGCTCCATTTTGGGAAATAATCCCTGTGTCACGCTCATTCTTAGGAAACACCGCGAGGAATCGCTTGCGCGTGTCCCCACAGTGGCAGGTCCGGGTCAGCCGGCATCTCCCCGCTGGCATTGCTTCATCCTTCCTGTCCAGGGTCTCGCCTATAACTGACCGACGTCGCCTAAATAGGGACGTCTCGCCTATAACTGACCGACGCATTTAATCATACATCAGCATCTTCACTCCTAGTTAGAAATTGCACAAGGCAGTCTCGCTCATATCGTAGAATGGTCTCTGCGACCGAGGCAGTCCCGCCCATGTTGTAGCTGTAGCGGTCGGGACCACCTCTGCGACCTGCCTGATGAGTGTGGTGCTAAAAAACATCTCAAGAAATCCTTCAAGAGCGAAAGCACGCGTGCGAGCCAGCTGGCCCTTTGTTCAGGGAATCCTGAAGCTTTGTAGGGGGCGGGTCTTCGGACTAGGAAAAGTGAGTGACTCTCACCTACCCATAGTCACTGTTATCAACTCCATACATTTCTCAAAGAATGGCTTACGACGAAATCCTAAACAATTTCAATATTATGGAGGGGGACATATTCGTCTGAGAGTCTGATGCAGTTAAAGCAATGTGTAACCCAGTGAGAGCGTATATGTATCCCGTCTCTGCGACTGACCACCCGGAAAATGGGACATCAGTCTCCATTGCCGGATCTGACCCATCCACTAGCACCTCTAACAGATCCGTGGCGGCGCCCTTCTCACTGCGACTTGTTCTCCACTGGTGACGGTGTTTGTGGGTGTATCTCTGCCTCCCATCAGAGCGGCGCTGTCGGCTTCTGACGTGTTTACTCGGAGGCAGGCCCGCCTGCGCGTTCCCTCCCGCTCCACAGCCGGGGCCGGCGCAGAGGCTGTACGGACCGCTGCCGCTGCCGTGCTGGTGGCCTTGACCCAGCTGGTACCGTTTTTACTGTCATGTAGGGATGTGGTAATGGGTGTACGGTTGCAGGTTTTTGGATTGTTTAGTCAATGATGCACACCATTTGAGTTCCGCATGATGGAATGCCAGGGAAAGCGTGTGTAACCAGAGGACAGTAAATGAGGCGATTTACAGAATCGCCAGGTGTTTTTCTGTAAGAATGCTAGAACATAGATTCTGTTTTCCTCCTATTTTTCCGTGATTTGACGTACAAAAATCTAACCGATTCAATAAGTTTACCGCGCGGAGACCAACATATGCATATCAATATCCGTTCTTAGACCATAAGCTCAACCCAGTCACGGTATGACAGAGGGAAATGTATTAAAAAAACGAGGGTAAAAAACACTCCGCAGACCATTTCACAAAATCACGCAGTTACTACTCCGTTAGTTTCAGTTTACGGTCAAGGCTGGACGATGCGGGCATTCCAGTTGCACAGTTGGCTAAAGCCGGAAGAAGCACCGCTGCGTGCAGAGGGATTTCCGCTGCGAACGTCACGTTACGCCAGCCGCGCCCCCAAGAGCGACACGCACCTCAGGGCGTGCCCTTCAAACAATGCCGATTCCAGGCCACTAATAGGTGCGCTAACGCGTAGGTAGAAAGTAGCAGAACCAAGCGTAATCTTGGGAAGTCCACTGGATCACATCCGGCGTTTAGGACTCGGTTGAATAGATACGTCGACAAAATATTTACCTGGTAATTCCTAGCTCAAGGAATCGTAATGTTTGTTTGCTATTTGGGTTTTAACGTGCACATTTCTGTATACCACAGGGCACACAGAATTGACGATTTTCAGCAGCCTGTGAAAAAGGCAGGTGTATAATAAAAACATAAAGGCCATTAGATACCGACTCTCGTCAGAGAAAGAACGGGACAGGAGTCGTGTTCAGCACCCGGCTCGGGTGAGATATCGCGGCACATATGACTGTAGCCATTCGACAAACTTGGGGGAGGAGCTCTGACCGTCAAGGTCCGGTGAAGGACGTACCTGCCGACTCGGCCGGAACGGTTCCGGTCCGTTGTCATGGTGTGGTGACGAATCCGGCGACGAGCCGACGAGAGCCGCGCTGTTTGATTGCAGTTGGCCTTTCCAGCGAGCTGTGTTTACTCTGGAGAGAACGCAGCCGCAGTGGAGCTCGATCCAGTGGCGGATCTTCACCTGTCGGTCAGATTTTGGACAACGGGTATCAAAATCGAGAAAACCGTTTTGAGAAAATCGTGCAAAACAAAGGGGGTTTATGTGCGATGCCTTTTTGTCCCCCACCTCTGGATCCGCTATTGACTACAGCTACAGTCTAGAGAAGTCACTACAGCTTAGGGAAATGACTACAGTGTAGAGATAATGACTACAGGGGAGCTGCAGCTACAATCCAGAGAACGCAGACACAGTGTAGATGCGGTTTCCGAACATCTTGGCCCTGCTGTGCTGTTAGCCCTGCTGTTAGACAGATATTTTGCATAATTTGTAACTGCCTGTTGTTTAAACTCTGCAAGTGTCTGAAAGGATGAAATTTGCTTCTGAGCAAACCACTTCTTGTCGCATTCACTTTCCACGTTATCAAGTATATTGAACGCATGTTTTAAAGGTTCCTTCTTTGCCCCGGGAGAGCATTTTATTTATCTTTGATTATGCCGTTGCTCCACTCACAGGGGCGTAGCCATCGGGGGCCTGTGCAGTCACGGCGCCCCGTGGGCCCAGGCAACCTCCGCGCTTTGAAAAAGTAGGGATGGCTCTCTCAAATTTGGCCTGTCCAATCCATGTTTCAAATTCCTTGTTTTTGGGGGTGCAGTGCTGTAGTCGTTAGCACGATCGCTTTCTACGTGGCCAACCCGGGTTCAAGGCCCGACCAATTCCCTGAGCAAGGAGCAATCTAGTTTTCAAGACACCCTCCCAAGAGGGAAAGAGTTGGCGACGCCATATAACCCTGGCCGTTGGTGTGTCGATAAGCCCCAAAATAATAGTTTCCAATTCAGTAGGAAAATAGCTGGTATAACAACATAATATTTCACTTAAATATTCGATTCTATCTTCAGCTCTTTGCAGCACGAAACCAGTTTTTGTACTGTGCCCGTTCGCTGAATAAGCATACCAACGGAAGAGGACCGGGGCCCGCCCCCACCCTCAGTCCCTCCCCGCTGGCTGCCGTGTGCCTCAGCTCTGTCCCGTGCACTCGCCTGACGGTGGCTTGTTCTTCAGCCTCGCCATGCAGCTGCTGTCGGTGGTCGTCGCGCTGGCGACGGTAACGGGAGCACTGAGCCAGTGCCTCACGTCTGACGACACCGCCATCAACGCCACCAACAGCATGTACGTCTACATCGCCGGCTCGCACAACTTCAGCATCAACCTCTTCAAAAGCCTGTACTTCGACGCCGCTACTGAGGTCAGTGCTGGAGGATGAGTGTGCTGTGTGATGAAGCTGTTGTATATGTATGTTTGTTGTGTCTTTCCTTTTCGCAAGCCATGCAGTGCCGTGCTCAAGGAGGGGACCAGCGCTCCCCCTCCCCCAAGCCTCTTCGGCTCCATCCCGCCCTTGTCGGGCGTCGAAAGCGCCCGTCGAGGGCAGAAATAAGCATTGGCCTCGCTTGTAGTGCTAGCGCTACTCTCAGCTTACCGCGCTGCACCACGCATGCCGCCCCTCACCCGAAGTAAGGACCCTACACATTACATTTAGCCTCATGCCTGCTGTATGTACATACATACATACGTTACGCCCTTCGGACAGCTGTCACTAGCTTAAAGGACCAGTCACTACCAAGGTGCACATACCGCCCCTAAACCTACCGTGCCAGCCGAGCAGATTATCGTGCTGTAGCTTATCGCAGAAATGTCCCACGAAATGCCAGTTTCTAGTAACGGTCCTTCAACCCACTGAAGTTCTTTGCCAACAAATAAGGATAATTTGTCCGGAGGAAAGAGAAAGCTTAGCATTTGTAGCAAGGGCGTGAATCTTTTTGAAATGATTCGAGGTACAAGTTTCTTTGGGAGTGCCCGGTCAACTCCAAACATATATAAATCTACACCCATGATCTGTTTTGGTTCTCGCGAGCAATAACACCGTCGGGGAATGTTGTCTTTTATCTCCGCATTGTTTGTACTTATGGCCCTTTGCCGCAATGATAGGATTTTTCATTGTTCCATAAAATTACAAATCATATAAAGAGTTGACTTATTTACTTCAACTGACAGTTTCGGTTATAAGCCATGATGACAGCGACATGCAGCAACGAGTAAGCACACGACATACCATGTCAGTGTTACTCGTTGCATGTCACTGTGATCATGGCTTATAACCGAAACTGTCAGTTAATTTAAAATCAATGCTGCAACTCCAGCAATCCTTCCAGCTCATTTATATCTCCGAATGTCACCAGGCAAAGGCATAGAGCATGCACGCACAACATGTATGATCACCATTAACCCATTGTATTGCTCCGAGAGAAGAGCTTTCTCGAAAATGTGCTGCCTGGCTCGGGGAAAACTGCCGGCCCGTCAATGGGGAACACTATCCTACTTATGACGCGCCGCTGCATAGCCTGAAGAAGTTGCCGCCTTCTACTTTGCAGTACCGGTCCTGTGCGTGACGTGCCGCCTCTAGCTTATATAACCGGCCACTCCTGCGCCCTCTGTCCCTGTTCCTAATGGGCCACCACACTCCCCACACTCAAGAACAAATCTCACCCCGAAGCCTAAACAAGTTTCCTCTCCCTCGCCTTCAGTACGTTCACTACAAATGACGTGCCGCCCCCGAGTCTGAAGGAATAGACACCCCCTCAAGTAACACATGCAGCCTCTGTACGTGTTGTGCCGCGCGCTGCCCCGAATCAACACTCCTGCAACTGGCGCGTCGCTCCCCAGCTTGAAAAAGCTACCGCCCGTCAGTCGAATGGCAGCAATATCAATGTCTGTGATTGTGTAAAGAACTGGTCACACGTAGAAGAAACTTCTCGCAAGTTTCAATGAGTGCGGGCGATTTCTCGAAAAGTGAGCATTCGTGAATATTTTAAAATTTCCCGGCCATCTGTCTTTATATCGGGTGTTCATTGTTATACGTTGAGGGCCATTGGCGGACGCAGGGGGGGGGGTGATTCCGGCCATGCCCCCCCTTAGCGCTGAGGGCAAACTATCTTTTGGCCCCCCTAAGGGCCGGATAAATTTTTGAGAAAAAATTGTTTTCACTAGGTCTGTCGAGCAAAAAATCTTCGTTCCACCCCCCCCCACCCCAGGAGAGCGATCATGTACTTGGTGAGGTAACTTAGACTAGGTCTGTCGAGAATCCAAATTGCATAACCCCCCAAACTTGGCTCTGCGTCCGCCCCTGTTGAGGGCCGTAGGTCAAATGTGACAAGGAATCATCAAAGAAAATACATTCACAGATCAAACAATTTGGCCCAAGAGCTTACAGCACGCTTGCACATCGGTGATTGGACTGATGAACAAGCACTGTTTACATTTGGCTTATTATGCCGTGTTTTTTTAGGAATATAGGTATGGAAACTAGTTACAAGCTGTGTCATCATCTCACCCAGTTACCAGCAATCCTGAATATTGTGTGGCTCATTATTGATAGTGTCGGATAAGTTTTGACTGCAACGCCTTGCGAAAACCGTGCTCTAAATTTTTTACATTGGTTTGTTCGCTGAGTCTGTTAGGTGTTCTAAGATACCAATGTTCCGTTCTATAATGAGCTGAATGCGTTCTCATTTAGTTTGACCATTTTTGGCACTTGTCTGGTAGGTTTTCTGCCAACTTTTATTGAATTTAAATAATCCATAGCATGCGTCGGACAGCGACCCGTCTATAATCTCCTCCCACATCATATCACCCTTCAACTGCGAGCAATGCATACTGCATGCTCCACTCCTTAGTATCATGATAGAATTGGGCATTATTACATGGGAAACTTACTTCCAAGCCAGGATACACTATTCGTAGTTTTTTTCTTATTCCCTGTATTTGCACAGGGCCCCGCAGGGGACCAATTTTCATCTGCTGCACTTGTTGGCACCTGCTGACTGGTCCGGCAAATGGATAATTGGGTACGGGATGTGACGACACCCGCGACCCCAGTTGGCAGGATGGGTTTCGCCCCCGCCTTCGGGCGAGAGGCCAAATCGAAACTGCCATCCTCATCCTTTCCTGGCCTTCCTAAATTCAAATCCCACCAACTCCTTGTTCCTTTTCCTCTTCTTTCCTTATTTCCTTGTGTATCCATGCCTTTCCACCCGTATCCTTTCTGTCCACTCCTAAATACCCCTCCTATCCACTGTCTGCGATGTCTGGCCCGGCGTGTCTCCGTGGGTGGCGGGGATGTGTGCACTCTTGCTTGTCTTGAGTGTGGACATCTCGGTCGCGTGTGGCGCGCGGCTGGGCTGGACAGCGCAGACCGACCCTCTTCCTTTTCCAACCCATAACTTCCCAGTTACCCATTTTTTCCCAGTGTCATGGGCGTCCCCGCACGTGCCTATGATTCCTGGATGGTCTGGGTGTATGTGGGCCTCCGGCTCGTGTGGCTGGCGATTGGATTCCTCTAATCGCCGGCCCTGCGGGCCGGGGGGCTCGCTTCTCTCGGACCAGCCGGGAATCAGTTGTGACGAGCAGGTGGTAGTCACCTGCTCCGATGAGGCCGTGCGAGGGCGCCTGTCTTTTTAAGGTGAGCTGCGCACCGACCCGTACCCCGGGATGAAGGAGTCCTGGTAGCTGAGCTGAGGGAGGCGCTGTGTTCGTTCGTCGTCCTCTAGCAACACTCTACTTTGGTCTGGATTTCCGTAAGGGCGGGGAACTCTTGAGGGCATCGACAAGAGTAGCAGCATTGTAAAAGTCTGTCGGCCTTTGGTGGGGCTCGGCTGCCCCTCCCTCCTTGGGTGAGGTCCCAACTTCACCCGGGGAGGGTGGGATGTCCAGGCCCCGCCCGGGGTCGTCTAGGCTAGGTGCAAGGGGGGACCGTCGTCGGGGCAGGGGGGTTTGGTGAGTCTCTCTCCCCCTCTGTAACGGCGGCGTCTCCCCCGTATAGCCAGCCCGTGCGTCGTCTCGCCTTGTAGCACCCTCGTTGGAAGGGGGCGCACGTGGCTGGTCGAACCTTATGATCTTTCCATGGATTCCTCAAACTCCACAAACCCCCTCACCACCTCCAGCAGGAGGTAGCCACCTCCCAAAACCCTTCCCAATCGAAGCCATCGCGCCCACGCGTCCTCCTGATAAGAGGAGTGAGCTGCTCCCTGTCTCGCCTGTCCCCTTTCCAAAGAAAGGAGGCGTGTGACCGCCTAGGTAAAGTCAGCCGCTGTGACCGCTTGCGAGATGGAACTCTTGAGGTCGAGTTCCTTGACCACCGTGATGCAGAACGCGCACTGAGCACATCCACCCTTACTTTCACGAAACACGATCAAGGTACAAAGAAAAATGTCACTGTAAATGTTTGCATCGAAGCGCACAAAACAAAGAACTTTGTCAAAGGAGTGATCAACTGCTTCGACTTGGCCGGAGTTTGTGATGAGGAGATTGTAGAGGGACTGAGTTGTTTTGGTGTTGTGACAGCGAAAAGGATCAGGATTAAGAAGGCAGGAGAAATGCAAGACACAAACTCAATAATACTTACCTTTGATGGAGTCGATCTGCCTGAGTCGGTGACGGTAGGATATGTTAAGGAGAGAGTCAGAGCGTACGTTCCCAATCCAATGCGATGTTTTACGTGCCACCGGTACGGACACACTACTTCATCCTGCAGAGGTACCCGAACCTGCGGACGTTGTGGTTCCAAGGAGCACGAGTCGACATCCTGTAACGCTGAAACCCCATTCTGTACCAACTGTGGCCAAGGCCAAGTCGCACACGCTGCATATGATCGCAACTGCCCCACTCTTAAAAAAGAAAAAGAAATAATTAACATCAAAGTGAAGGGGCGTATGAGCTTCCGGGAGGCTCGGGACGCCTACGAGGCCACCCACCCCCGGAAATCATACGCTCAAGCTGTCGGTACCGGGGCCTTGGCCCTCCCAGGATGACCCCGGAGGAGGTCATCCGATCCTTGTCAGTGTCGGACTTTGTTCGCCTGGCAGGGAGGATGGGGCTGGTGTTTGCACGCCAGCCCGCCTCTCCGTCTCCCGAGCCGGAGGCGGCGCCTCCTCCACAACCTCCCTCCTTACGAGGAGGGGGGCGGGAGCGGAGCGACGCTCCTGACTCCATCCCCCCGTCCTCGGCTCCTGCCGGGGGTGTGGAGCGGGGCCATGGCCCCACCACTGAGCACCAGCAGGCAGCGCCTGTTGGTGACTCGTCCAGCCGCGAGCCTTCGGCGGACTTAGAGAGCTGGACAGTTGTGGGACGGGGAGGCAAGCATTCCCCCACAGGGAGGCGCCGCCCGCCGTCCCCCATCGAACCACCCACTGGGGGCGCTGTTCCAGCGCCTCCGGTTGCATCTGCGCCGCCGCCATCGTCTACAGCAGAGACGGTTCCACCGCCATCGCATCTCCCCTCCCAAACTCCGTCCTCCACGGTGGCTGCTGTGCGGAGGAACTTTGAGAGCTCTTCACGGGGTAGGTCCCCAGTGAAGCGCCCGGCTGAGAGCCCTCCCGGCCATCCTCAAGCTTCGCGTGCCCGAGGCACTTCATTGGAGAGTGGACGGGGCCGCGGTCCGGTTCGGAACCGGCTCGGTGGCCCGGGAGGAGGACCAGCTAAGGGTCCACCCGGGGGCTCTGGCCCCCCGTGGAAAGGTTAGACAGACCCGTCGTCGCCCGCAGTAAATCTTGGCCCGTTCTCTTTTAAATAAATGACACAATTTCTACAATGGAACTGCCGAGGCCTTCGTTCAAACCTCTCGGACCTGCAGAGCCTCTTATCTGCTCACAATCCGTCTGTTGTTTGCCTCCAGGAGACTAAGCTGCGTCCAGGTGGTAAGTTTTCAGTTCGACAGTATAATACCTTCCGAAAAGACGTATTTAGCACCACAATAGCATACGGTGGAGTGATGTTAGCTGTCCACACATCCATACCATGTCATCAAATCACTTTAAGAAGTACCTTGCAGGCTGTAGCAGCCCGGGCCGACTTGGGTTTTATGAAGCTAACCGTTTGTTCCATCTATTTACCACCAGGAGGCAACACAGACATCAACAGTTTAAACAACCTTGTTGATCAGCTCCCAACTCCTTACATGCTATTGGGTGACTTCAACGCCCACAACGCTGCATGGGGAGAGACTGGAGGCCGTACGTGTGCCCGAGGTCGAACACTTGAACGTTTTCTCCACCTAAACTCTCTATGCCTTTTGAACACCGGCAGCCCCACCCACATATCCCTTCCATCCGGAAATTCTTCTGCTATAGATCTTTCAATTTGCACACCGTCTCTCCTAGCCCAGCTCCGATGGGAACCTCTAGATGACCCACACGGTAGCGACCATTTCCCTATTATCATCTCCCAAACCCGGGCATCTGTCCGCGGAACAAATGTTCCACGATGGAACACGCGGCGCGCGGACTGGACTGGTTTTGAGAGTGCGTGCAGCCTGGTAGCCCATTCTCCGGAGACCTCGGCAACCGACTGCATAAGGGAATTTAACAACATGATCCTGGAGGCTGCAAAGATCTTTATACCAAAGACCTCTGGCAAACTCAAGCGAACACCTGTTCCGTGGTGGAACCCTGCGTGCAAACAGGCCATTTTAAGTAGGAAGCGGGCTTTTAGAGTTCTTAGGAGGAGTACGACAACCACGACCCTAGTAGCGTTTAAGCGTGCCCGAGCACTCGCCCGCCGCATTGTGTTAAATGCGAAGCGGAGATGGTGGGTGGAGTATGTTTGTACCGTGAATAGATTCACACCAATTACACAGGTTTGGACCAGAGTTAAACAACTCCAGGGTAGATCACAATATACATCCACACCCGTATTAGATGATAACGGCATCAAAATAACTGACACAAAAGAAGTATCGAACCGTATGGCGGCAGCCTTCAGTATGCGATGTAGCTCCCACGTCCAGGATGCTAGCTTCAGGCGCTTACGCGAACGAGCAGAGCAAACAATTGTAAACTTCGGAAATAACCATTCTGCCTCATATAATGTTCCATTTACAATGCTTGAACTGAAAGGTGCACTTCGTTCTGTTAGGCCAGTTTCGCCTGGGCCTGACACTATTCGAAATGAAATGCTGTCCCATCTTCCTGACGGCTCATTGGCATCTCTACTTCAGATCTTTAACCGCATCTGGGTAGAGCATGATTTCCCCGAGCAGTGGAGAGACGCGGTTGTTGTTCCTATACTGAAGCCTGGTAAGGAGGGTAGCTCACCTGGGGATTACCGCCCAATTTCACTGACCTCTTGCGTCTGCAAGCTGCTGGAGAAGATGGTTAACGTCCGCCTCATGTCGTTTTTGGAGACCAATAATCTATTGTCAAACATTCAATGTGGATTCCGGAGGGGTCGAAGCACCATTGACCACCTTTTAGCTCTAGACTTGTCGATCCGGAAAGGCTTTAGCAGAAAGCAGCATACAATTGCCGTCTTTTTTGACATTGAGCGAGCTTTCGACCTCACCTGGAGGCACGGTATCCTGCAGAAGGTCTTTGATCTAGGTGTGCGAGGCCACCTGGGATGGTTTCTGTCTAATTTTCTTAAAGACAGACGTTTTCGATACCGGGTTGGCATATCAGAATCTGATGAATACACGCAAGAGAATGGAACACCGCAGGGCAGCGTTCTCTCTGTCGCTCTGTTCGCAATCGCTATCAACGACATAGCAGATGGCATCCCTCGGAATATAAACACAGCCCTCTTTGTCGATGATTTCACTATTTGGGTCACGGCATCATCCACACCATCTGCCGTTAGGCAATTGCAGATTGCTCTGGACAAATTAGAGCGATGGAGCGGACAAAATGGCTTGAAGTTTTCAACGGAAAAAACCAAATGTATGCATTTTTGTCGTAAACGAAATGATTGCACCGACCCTGTCCTAACATTGTATAAACAAGCCATTGCTGTAGTAGAACAAACTCGCTTTCTCGGTGTAATCATTGATAGGAAATTAACATACGTACCACATTTCAAGGATCTCAGGGATAGATGTTTCAAAGCACTGAATATCTTTAAGGTGCTGACCAAGCTCAAGTATGGCGCGGATCAGAAAACGCTCCTTATGCTATATAGATCTTTGGTCCGATCTAAAATAGAATATGGGGCCATAGCATATGATGCTGCAACAGAAAGCTCTAAGCACATGCTGGACACAGTTCATCATCACGCCATCAGGACAATAATCGGTGCTTTTCGCACATCTCCCACCTCCAGTATGCTCGTGGAGGCAAGCGAGATGCCGTTGGACCTAAGGCGCAGAATGCATGGCATGCAATATGCCCTAAAACTTTTTCAGTTCCCAAATCACCCAACCTCCCAAAGGCTTTTCTCAGGTGAACATCGGCGTCAAATTGATCACTCTGCTCAATATGCCCGGCACGCAGATTACAGGATAGCTAGCTGGCTTGATGACGCCCAAGTTAACTTGGAACAGGTGGAGCTTTTTCAGGCCCCGTCCATCGAACCTTGGATGATAGCTGAGCCAACGATAGACACAAGCATGGTCTCAAAAACCAGAGATTTGACTCCGGTAGCCTCACAACAGGTTTTTCTGGAGCACTGTCAGACTTCTTATCCAAACCACAAGCTCTTTTATACGGATGGCTCCAAGGGTCAGGACGGTGTCGGATGTGCCTTTGTAAGTGAGAATGTTGTGAGGTGTTTCACTCTTCCGCCCGCTGCTTCAGTTTTCACTGCGGAGTTGTATGCCATTCTACGCTGCCTGGACGCCATTCTTTTATCGAGACAGCGCCGATGTGTTATATTCACTGACTCTTTATCCTCGCTACAGGCCCTCGAGTCTTTCGGTACTAAGTCGCCATCGTCATATTATTTAGATGAAATCAGACACAGAATTCACCGAACACATGTCAAGAAAAAACAAGTAATACTAGCCTGGGTCCCCAGTCACTCGGGCATCGTTGGAAACGAGCGCGCTGATATAGCTGCGAAGCAGGCAGCACAGGGCACCGTACCATCGGGCCTTCGGATTCCGTGTTCGGATTGGTTCCCACATATTCGAAAACACGTTACTAAATTATGGCAGGACAGGTGGGATACGGACCCAAAGGGTCAAAGGCTTCGGGCCCTGAAACCGCTGATCGTTAAGCGTTTTTCAGGTTCTGCGAGTTCAAGGAGGGAGGAGGTGATCCTCTCTAGGCTCCGCATTGGTCACACCCACGCAACACATTCCTTTTTACTTTGTAGAGATGTCCCGCCGGAGTGTGCTCGCTGTGGGGAGCGCCTGTCTGTGCGTCATGTTTTCGTGGATTGCCGAGATTTTGAGGTTGAGAGACAACGCTACTTTCGCGGGTCTCCCTCACTGGATTCGCTACTCGGAGAGCATCCAACCGTGGAGTTCACTGCTATTGCTGCTTTTTTTGAAGAGTGCCTCATTTAATGTCATTTACTCACCATCTTAGGACGTGATCACCTGCGTTTTCACTCGTTGACTTGTGGAAGCATGTGCGGTGTATTTACATTTTACCTTTGACACACTTTTAGCCCTGTGAGACGCTGAAGCTATATTGTATATATCTTGTCTAGTGTTATGGGCGCCACATGACCCGTGTTGTCGGCGCGCCCTTAAACACCAACGATGATGATGATATTTGCACAGGGATAACTGTTTCCGTCATGGCGCAAGTTAGCTTTATATAGTTGAACTCTTTCACATGCGTTCCACGCCCTAAGCAAAAATATTTGATTTTTGCATGGAAGGGCCCTCTCTGGTTTATTTATCTCCTCCAGTAACCTGCCGCCCCCATTTATAACATGTTACCCCCTCCATAATCCCGCGGCCCCCTTTGCTGGCCTGCCACCCCCTTCTGGAGTCTTCCGTCCCCCTTCGTTAGCCGGCCCCCGCCCAGTAACGAAAAGCCTGGGTGCGCGCCTGAAGCTATGGCTGGTGGATTTTGGACGCCAAATTCGGTGGTGCAATTTATTCTAATGCCGGTCTCTTTGTTTACACCTTGGTATGACGAAGTGATCAGCTTCCAGGTGCCAAAATCAGGTCCAGCGCATATACCCGCCACAAGCGGTAGGCGTTTGCCACTCAGAACTGCGGAACTCTGTCTGTCGTCTTGGTGCTACTGTGGGTCATCGCAATGGGAAAATCCCACCCTTGGGTCTTGATAGGTTCCGAAACGTTTCTCACTCAGTATGCTTTGCCAATGATGAGCAGCCTCCACCGGTGGGCTATCAATGGCGCTCGACACGGACACGTCAACTACTATTACATTTATTGAATGCCGGTGTTGGTGGTGCAGCGGTAAGTGATGTGCAGGCTAAAGGTAACCGCATCATAAATTCGACTGTCACCAACTGCAGTGACAGCGTGTCTAAAATGAATAACACTATGGCAGGACAAAGAACTCGCTCGAATCCAGCGTCAAGGTTAGAATAGAATTAGGTCACCGTTACCGCAATGAATTGTTCGCCAGTGCAATTCAGGGTCAAGTTATTCAGGAGCAACAACAATGGGCCACCTGATGTGGCGACTTAGCCCGATTGGAGCCGTTGAGAAACCGCAATAGCAATACCAATGATACCAATTGTGGAGCTTATCGACACACCAACTGCCAGCGTTTATGGCGTCACCATTTCTAAACCTGTTGGAAGGGTTTGTGGGGAGCCGCCGCGAGTGCTTTTCGGCTGAACAGACTCAAATACAATTAAAACCAATATAATGATTACAGACCGAAGCTTTAACTTTCCGTGCATAACGTTACTTTTCATGCAAGTCGGTATTTCTTTTGAAATAGTCACGTGTTTTACTGTTGTACAAAAACACACATTTGAGCCCCTTTTCTTTAGAAAGCCAGGTGTATTACTGTTCTACAAAACACACACACACACACACACACACACACAAAAAAACAAAAAAAAAAAAAAAAAAAAAAAAAAAAAAAAAAAAAAAAAAAAAAAAAAAAAAAAAAAAAAAAAAACACACACACACACACATTTGAGTCAGTTCAATTTTCTGTGAAGTTAGCTAGATGCTTAGTTGAAATTCACTTTTCAGGGACATGCTTCGCGTTTCAATCAGCTCTGTCAATAGATGTGGACTTGTTAAGGTATCCGTGTCGCCATTTGGTAGACAAATGGAAAGTGAGCGATGACGTAGTTGGACTCTTGCCAGAAGGAACCATAGCATGGTTGTTAGCGAAACACCCGTATATCTATTTGTGTGAAATGTTACCCAAAGGTTCAAGGCCCGAAGTCCCTTTAGCTATACATCACTGAAAGTGAAATTTTCAAATGAATCCGTCCCAAGCGATGCCCGCGCTGTTTCTGTGTGGGTTTTAGCAACCAAATCTACCATACGATGTTGCTCACTCTTGAAATACCGATAGCACGAAGCAACGGTCTACAAGAGCAGTTCCGTAGTTGCCGCATGCCCGGATGTCTGGAGAAGGTTCCACTTGTAACGTCATCGCATGGTATTTTCTGTAACTAGCCAACTAGCGACGTAAAGAAGAATCATATCCTCGTTTTCTCCCATATATTAAAATTTTCGCAGAAGATTGGGTAAACTAACATTTTATATGCGATATTGGTATGTCAAGGGTGATGGTAGCAGATGAATTGAGAGGCCTTAGTGAAGACAAATCTTCTGGACCAGACAATATTCCAACAAGAGTTTTGAAGAAGGGTGCAGAGGTGCTTGCATTACCTCTCAGCATCATTTACAGGAAATCTCTTGATTGTGGAAAATTGCCTTTGGATTGGAAAGGGCAAGTGTTGTTCCGATCTTTAAAAAGGTTCGAAGAAAATTCCAGGAAACTACCGTCCAGTAAGTTTAACCAGTCAAGTTTGTAAAGTAATGGAAAGGATCATCAAAAAGGCATCATGTCGCATCTTATCATCAATAATCTACTCAGTACACATCAACATGGATTTGTGCCTCAAAAGTCAGTCATGTCAGACAAATATTCTTGAATGCCTTGAAGACTGGACCAAATACCTAGATATGAACCAATCACTGGATGTTGTGTACCTCGATTACCGAAAAGCCTTCGACACTGTACCACACCAACGACTCAAAATTAAGCTGAAAGCATATGGAATCAGAGATAAAATTTTGAACTGGATCGAAGATTCCTTGACTGATCGAGAGCAGTAAGTCTCGGTGAGAGGTGAAACGTCCAGTTGGAATAAACTTACCAGCGGCGTACCCCAAGGTTCAGTCCTGGGACCCACATTATTCCTCATATATGTGAACGAGCTCCCAAGCATAGTCAAATGCAAAATGATGATGTTTGCTGATGACAGTAAAATTTACCGGCAAATAACAACATCTGAAGATGCCAGTTCCTCCAAACAGACCTAGACTCACTCAGCAAGTGGTCTGAGAAGTGGCTTTTAAAATTCAATGCCAAAAATGCAAGGTTATGCACTGTGGAGAGCACAATCCAGGTCACCGATACTTCATGACAAACTCCGACAACAAAGTTATTCAATTGGAAACAACAAGCTCTGAAAGAGATCTAGGAGTTACAATAACATCAAATCTTAAACCATCTGAGCATTGCAAAAGCTGCAAATCGAGCGAGTGGGGCTCTCAGACTAATTAAAACAACACTTGACAAGCTGACCCAGCAAAACTTCAAACCACTGTTTAATGTGTATGTAAGGCTACACCTTGAATATTGTGTTCAGGCTGTTGGTCCCTATTTGATTCAAGACTTGAATGTACTTGAAAAGGTTCAACGGAGGGGCACAAAAACAGTCCAGGGTTTAAGTCAATTACCCTACGAAGAACGCTTTAAGAAGCTGGAGATGACAACCATCAGGGACAGGATGAATCGGGGAGACATGATAGAGACCTTCAAGATATTAACAGGGAAATTGAGAACAAACCCGGACGACTTCTTCGTTTTGAACCCATCACGTACCAGAGGCCATTTTCTCAAGATAAAGAAGCAGAGGGCAACACATCTCAGAAGAAACAAGTTCTTCTCTAACAGGGTTGTAAACAAGTGGAACTCTTTACCTGAACATGTGATCGCCATCTACTAATGCATTCAAAGCAAGGCTGGACAAGCATATCCTGTCCTAACACGTCCTTACCATGAAGTGGGCATTCAAATAGACTCTGTCTAACCTCAGCCCATAATACCTAACCTTAACCTTAACCTATGTACAAAAATCTACCAACGTTTTAAAGTCCATTAAATTAAAACCACGAAAACCTGAAGGATATATTATCAGTACTTCCACGTTTCACTACAGGGAGCACGGGCACCCCCAAAATAGATGTAAATTCACGACCATGGGTTCTAGTGGTTCTCGCCAGCCCGTTCGCTACAATAACACCGGCAGGAGGTTGATCTCGGAATATCGTCAGGCAAAGAAATAGATCCTGCACGTGCCACATGCATGAGCCCTTTAAAGGGAGAAACGCGAAAAATTATTATTGTGGTTTTTTGCTATTTGAAAAATCCTGATTACGAAACTGTCAATTATTTTTGTATCTTCGGCAAAATTTTGAGAGGCCACTCACTTATTATCGAAATAGGTTAGCAGTTCTGATAAAATGCTGAAACCTTCAACCATCACTTACTTTTCAAAAACTATTTCCAGTTGAAAAGTCATGTTTTTTTGTAACAAAAATGTCTGTTCCCCTGTATTTGTATTTGAATTAATTTAAAAAAAATTCTATAAAATACAAAATGAATTAGTTTGCCCTAGAAACGGAAAAAATAATTACTCAAGTCTTCAGCCGTTTCGTACCTCGGGTCTTGAGTCGTCTTCTGCTTCAGCTCTAGGATGGCGAAACTTTTGCGTCAGAAAGGTCACGTGGCCCCCTATGAGGTGGCTGTACGTTCTGATTGGTCAATTGTGATTTCTTAAAAGTCCTATATTTTTGTTTTAATATTAGTTTTGGCTGTAGCTTTTTTAAAATAACTTTTCATTCAATATTTAAACTTTCAAGTCACTGCTTAGGAAAAATGGGACCGATTTTTTTTAGAGAATTTGATAGCCTTAGCCGGGGGTACGTCATTTACATCGATAAGAGGTGTAACGGTAAAGTCGTCTAGAAATGTTGGCTTTGAGAGCAATTTTAAGGCATTTGCAGGCCGAATTCGAAAAATGAGAAAAGGACTTCTGAAACAACTTTTTGTGACATTTTGATCTAGCCAATAATTTTTTTCGCGTATCTCCCTTTAACTCATTTTAATGTTCCGATAAACTATCCGGGGTGGGTGGTTGTGGTGCACCTTGTTTCTAGCCACCGGTCCGGTTCGTCCCGGCGGAGCCTCTGATAAATCGATCTGATCCCCAAATCCCTTCCAACGGGTGGTTGGCGAGCCGTTGACCCGCTGTTGTTAAACCCCAAATTATTATCCGATAAACTATCCTTCTTGAAAGTATGCTAGCCATGTTTCGCGTCAATGAAACAAATTGTCATGGGATTCAGTTTGTATTTTGCTTTGTTCACTGAAAAAGTACACGTGCAAATCTGTCTTACAAACATTCGCAAAAATGTATGCAATAATTCGTAAATTAGGGTGTTGCTTCAGAAGAGCCGCTAGTTATGCAGTACCCGTTCACACAACGCTGACCTGAGCTTCCCACTTCTGTAGGACCGTAGCCTGCTCGCCGCACTCCTTGGGGCGCCCTGACCTGAGCTTCTCACTTCTGTAGGACCATAGCCTGCTCGCCGCACTCCCTGTGGAGCGCGCAGCAGTGGCGGCTCTAGCCGGTTAGTCTGGGAGGGGCAAACCAAAGTCAAAGGTCGAAAAGCAAAAAACAAGAAGAAAATAAGAAAAAAACGTCGCGCCGTGAAAGCTGCGATACAATACTACTTGCTGCGCTACAATACCACTAGAATTTTGGGTATTTGAGGCGAAAAGCAAAAAACGTCATGGGGTGAAAAAGATGGGCTCGAGATCCTTTTTCCAGTCCAAGGCCTAATATTTACACTAAACTTAACTGGTTCTGTTTGGAGTTGAGAGTTTAAGCACCAAAATCTTGCTTATAAACTGAAAAGGAGTCAGGGAAAAAGGAGGTCGACCACTTTGGGGGGGGCAAAAACATAGTTTTGCCCCAAGCTTTTCCGTTTGCGGGGCAAATGCCTTTTTTTGCCCCCCCTTGGATCCGCCACTGGCGCACAGCAGACCCTAACCTGAGCTTCCCACTTCAGTAGGACCGTAGCCTGCTCGCCGCACTCCCTGTGGAGTCCGCAGCAGACCCTGACCTGAGCTTGTCACTTCTGCAGGACCGCAACCTGTTCTACTCGCCCCACTCCCTGTGGAGTCCGCAGCAGACCCTGACCTGAGCTCTCACTCTGCAGGACCGCAACCTTTGTACTGCCACTCCTGTGGCCACAGCAGACCCTGACCTGGCTCTCACTCTGTGGACCGGCCTGCTCGCCCACTCCTGTAGTCGCGACCCTGACCTGGCCTCACCGTGGACCGTGCCTGCTCGCCGCACTCCCTGTAGTCCGCGACCCTGACCTAGCTTCTCACTCTTAGGACCGTGCCTGCTCGCCGCACCCTTAGCGCGCGACCCTGACCTGGCTTCACTCTAGGACCTAGCCTGCTCGCCGCACTCCCTGTGGAGTCCGCAGCGACCCTGACCTGAGCTTCTCCTCTGTAGGACCTAGCCTGCTCGCCGCACTCCTGTGTCCGCGCAGACCCTGACCTGGCTTCTCACTCTGTAGGACCGTAGCCTGCTCGCCGCACCCCTTGGAGTCCGCAGCAGACCCTGACCTGAGCTTCTCACTCTGTAGGACCGTAGCCTGCTCGCCGCACTCCCTGTGGGCGCCAGCAGACCCTGACCTGAGCTTCTCACTTCTGTAGGACCGCAACCTGTTCTACTCGCCGCACTCCCTGTGGAGTCCGCAGCAGACCCTGACCTGAGCTTCTCACTTCTGCAGGACCGCAACCTGTTCTACTCGCCCCACTCCCTGTGGAACGCGCTAACGCTGGCGTACTTCGGCTCCGAGGGCCATACACAGAAGCAGATGGAGAAAGCTATGGGGCTGACAGGCATGACTAAGGTCGACGTACTGCGAGCCTTCCGCTTCGTCAGCTTCTTCCACAGCACGCAGGACCTGGACCCTAACAACGCCACCGAGACCAAGCCCATGTCCAATACTCTGAAAGTGGCAAACAGGTGAGGGCGAGATCTGGGCGACGCGGCGGGTGCCTATTCTAGCGCGCAGAGGACTTAATTCTCATCAATAAATAAGCGTGTAAACTGCATGCACTGGCATATCTGCCTATTGCAAAAGTTAGAAATTTCAAGATTAGTGTTTTACGTTGTTATGTGCTATGTTGTTCTACCATACCTGCTCGCGTCAACGGTAATGCATGATGATATTGCTGAGGAACTTTTCAGTACATATTTGGGGATTAATTGTGTTTTATACCTGATTAAAGAAAATGCAGTTTCCTCCGTAAATTTAACGTTTTTTTCACTTGCTTGCCATGGAATTCCCGAAATAACTTACCGGAAAAATTATCCTCTATTAGAAAGGGCAAATCCTTGAAAAGTTGTGTGTATTTGTAGTAAGGCTTCTGGCAAAGACTTCTGGCAGTTTGTTCAAATGGAAAGCTGGGATATTCTTCTCTTCTCTTCTCGTAAAGAGAAGAGAGGCAAAAATCTTAAGGCATAAGACACCCCAACGAAACATAAACGTGAAAGCAATACTAAGGTGCCCTCTTTTGTGTAGAAGCTCATTTGTTACATACAGGGAATGAGGTATAAAACTGACTTACTCTGCATGCTTGTACTTTTAACCTTTTTTTAGACAATCATACAAGTGTCTAGAATCGAATATTTTTATACTTTTGGGGTGTGTGGGCGCCCCTGAAAGTCAGGAAAGCACCACTGAGCTTGGTAAAACCTCCAAAAAATTTTCCATCGGAGCCCGGCTCGCTAGCAAACGGGCTACAGTAAAAAATCAAATCGTTGATAAATTCAGATTGTAATTAAGTCGATGTTGACCTCGCCTGCCGTTTGTTCCAGGCTGTACTTTGACAAGAAGGAGGAGGTGAAACAGTGCATGAAGGAGCTGTTCCATAACGAGCTGGAGACTGTGGACTTCATCGGCAAGAGGTGAGTCGGTCCCGTCTGTCCCTGGTTTTGAAAAGTCTTGTGTTATATGTTTAACCTTTTGCAGCGACTGGCCAGTCAGGGCAGCCCGTTAGGCCAGCAGTACTATCCCGTATTTACAATACGGAAATTGAGGGTGATTGGGATCTGTACGGGATGGATACACACTAGACTAAGGGTAAGAAGCACCGACTGGATAGTCTCATTTTTAATGTATGAGTAGGGATAAATGCACATAAGTCAGAGCTGGAGATATCTTCTCGATCCAGGGGGTTCTTGGTGGGTTAACGCTGGCATGGTAATACAAGCCCTATACAAAGCCCATGGGAGGCCTAAAATATAGGGGTCCTGACCCCCAACCCCCAGAATCTCCACCTATGATATAAGTTAAACATAAATTTAAACAAATAAATATAAATACTTTACATCCTTCCTCATCACTGCTGAATGATTTCCTGAGATTGGCTTGATTCCAGAGAGCAGCACTGAAATCCGATGTGACGGTCCATGAGCATCTGAGGACGACTGTTACGTTACGGGGACGTGACGAACTCCTATTAGACTGAATCAGCGCAATTCTCCTCTATCTCAGTGGACTATTCCATTTGGTTTTTGCTCATTGTAAATGATGGAAGGCCAAAATTACAGATTTTAAAATGTACATATTAAATGTTAGATTCTATCTCGACCTTTGGTTAGATAAGTTGCAGAATTACAGCCAATGGGGCTTCAAAGTTTCTCAAATGTTCGACCGTTCAGAGGACCTGTTTTATCTCATTGGCGTGTTATTGGTGTTGGTTACTGGAATTATTTTTGGATGATTGTGCACTTGTAGGATCCCAACTCTGATTACTCTTACGAAATCGTAGTTTCAAATGACGGGGATATTCTAGAGTAAAGAGGGCATTGAGTTGAGTCTTTATACGCATTTTCGATGTAAAGCAGTTAAATTAGCTTACTAGCTAAAAAAATTTCCCTTGTTCGTGGAGTACTTAGTTTTTGCAGTTGAAAGGCGTTTGGATATCTTTTGTTGTATTTTTCCACTGTTATTGCAAACACCAAGTTATAACTTTTTGAGAACTATCCTGTACCAGTCACCATTGTTATTTATTTTTATGTACTTTTTTAGAGATGTAACGACGCACAAACTGCTAAGGCTATATGATGTCGGACGGTAAAGGGGAATATGCTTGGCTTGGGCTGGAGCAGGGCGCAAAATCCTACCTCCGGGTGGGCTCGAACCCGCGACACTCTGCTCAAACAGAATGCCACGGACTGAGCCGAGCGCGCACGCTAACCGACTGCGCCACTCAGACGCTTATTATTACTTTTGCTGCCTGATCGAGTGGATTAAATGAATGTTATGTTAGTTTGCTTTTGTGAATGTTTTTATTCAAGTCGCTGATTTGGACATAAAAGCTTCGTGTTCTTAACGGGACGCGATATTTTTTCCAGTGATGAGGCTCGGCAAACGATCAACTCGTGGGTGTCCAACATCACCCAGGACAGGATCAAGGACCTGATACCGGAGGGCGCGGTGGACGCCACCACCCGCATGGTTCTGGTAAGCGGCGCTGCTATCGATGTCCCATCGATTCCAACCACACTCAGCAACATTGGCATGACGACAACCTGTCGACAGCTGCACAGGGAAGCGCCTTGTTTGAACATTCAATAATTGAAATTGCAAAATCAACGCGGCAAAGGGTGGGCAGTGTACTTACTGAGGGCGAGATATTCTGCACTTTATGCCAGTAGAGCCAGCAGGAATTCAGCAGCCAGGTACATACATACATACGTGCGTTCAGTGCGACTGCGCCCCAGCGCCCCGATCTAGGTGGAGAAGCGTCCCTCTAATCTCTAGTAGCGTCCCTGGAGCCTCTCGACCATCTGCCACCAAAACTTCCATTCTTACCCTATATGTATATATAGGTGCGTTTGCTATGCTCAAACTTGTGCTGTCGTTGCAACAGCGTCAGGGTATCAGAATTGAGTGGAACAGGCTGAGGCGAAACAGAATGACGCAAATATTTAGTGTAATTTGAATATTCAGACCACTTCCTCCTACATACATTCCTGTTCAGGGAACTGGAGGCCGGTTGAGCGGACCAGGTTGGGAACTGAGAATGGGCTTCTGGAAATTCCGGGCTCGGTTTACAGCTGCCGGGGTGGGCGGTGCACGTGACGTGAAGGAACAGTCTGTGCACTGTGCAGGTCCGGCGCTCCGTCTATGACCGTTTACAGCTAAGGAATTGTTTACGAGTAGATGTGTGACGTTTTTCTGCAGCGCTTGGATGGCCTCGGCGCCTGCTGAACGTTTTGCACGTGTACGTAGCAGGCACACGGTGCCTACATATATAGCGTGTTTTTGCATCAAGCATTTAAAAAATCACCCCGGTGGAACTTTGATGTTCCATACTGGCAAATGCCTGTAACGCATGTTCACAGCCAAGAAAGCATGATTTTGCGCTAGGGAAGAGAAAATGATTTATGCCCACGTCAGACAGAGGAGAAAGGATGGATCCCCTTCTTTTCCATCGCGATCCCCCCCGCCTACCCCCGGTTAACATGGTACCAGTCGTGAGATCATTATCCTGCGTCCCCTGGGCTATTTCCGCTTCCATGATCGCTGGGGGTCATTTCTGACCCTCATACGGTCCCGAAAACCAACGGAGATACGGCAAAAGTCGAAACGACCCTGCCCCGACGTCCACCATTGTACCAAGCTTGAACCACGTCTGTGGAGCTGTGACGTCACAGGAGACCAGCATCAGTCAAATTTAAACCGATTTAGAAAGTCTTTTATAAGTCAGGAACCGGTAAACCTAGAACGAAACCAAGGACGTTTAAGCGTTAGTCTTGACCTAATGAGTCAAACGATGTTCGTTATTGTCTTCTTAGGTTACAGGATAACTTTGACACCTTAACCTCAGGTAAAGTTCAAATCAGGACTTTCAAGATTATTATCATATAATTTGAAGAGCTTTCGAATGCTGTTCAGAAATCTTTTCTAGCTTTCCTGGGTGCCGAGCTACACCCTGGTTCGGTTTACCATATTTTAGAAAAGCAAAATTACCTTTAGAAGGGTTAAAAATGAAAATGACCTGAGAACTATTTGACCTGACCTGATATATTTTTTGCCAAAATGTATCACCCTTACAGGCATGCAGAGTGATGCGTCTGTCATTCAAATCAGCTCGGAACCATTTGCCAAAGACGACGGGGGGGGGCTTGGGGACAGAAATAACTCCTCAGACGGCGGTGGATTATTCGTCTGCGCGTTTTCTTTCAATTGCAAAACACACCATGTATTAAATATGCCCAAAGTGTAATTGCACCTGTTGTGTATCAGGCAACAGGGTAGCCGGGGCAGAGGGGTTTATAGGGCATAGTACATACCCAGATGGAAATGGATATGCATCCATGGAATAAAATTCTGGTGACATTTTAGCACACCGTGCTACCAGATACGATTCTCTTGTGGGGCAGAACAGTGACACTCGGCCGTTATTGCCATGGGTGCCGACTGACTTCCATATGTTATAGCCGGTAATGGTGCACACGGCTGGTGGCCCGCCAGCACCCGTCCCTCCCGCGCGAAGCAGCCTCAGTGCTAGTGACCGGTGCTTCCAGATACTGCACAGCACAGCGACATGCACTGGAGCCGATGACCCCAAATTAGTTCTCGATGACGCATCACTGTTGTTTAGTGGTGTTATTTTCAAGGGTAAAGAAATACTATATGTCAGAAAACGGCTGAATTAGAATTGAACTACTCGGTTTCAGTGGGTTAAAGTGCTTGAACAAAACCCTGCTGTACTGATGTTGAACACACTTTCCCAGCTGCGAAAACGCGTCTGTAAATATCCACTCTAAACATCTTCGAGAAGTCAAGACAGGCTTTTAGACCAGTGCTCTCAGTACCTTGTCCCTTTCTAACGTTCTTTCTGCTATAATCCTGCTCGTATTACTGCACCATATGCTATGTATACAAATACCAGGTCAATGGTCAGGTTCGAACCATGGGACATAGTGGTATTTTCCATAGGCACTGACCATGTGTCTCCGTGGTTTTGACCGTGGTCACTGACCATGTGTGTCCGCGGTATTGACCATAGGCACTGACCATGCGTGTCCGTGGTATTGACCGTAGGTACTGACCATGTGTGTCCGTGGCATTGACCGTAGGCACTGACCATGTGTGTCCATGCAGGCCAACGCTGCCTACTTCAAGGGCACGTGGAGCTCGCAGTTCAAGCCTGCGCGCACAAGGCTGGCTCCCTTCTACCCCTTCCAGCAGAACAAAACACACGTTAACATGATGAGGCAGAAGGGACAGTTCAACTTCGGTGAGTGCATGAAAATATTTTGAGAAAATACTATTGTTGTCTATATTTTATCGATATTTTACTTACGGTGTGTATGACCTTTTCGGCGTGACACCGAAGAAGATAAGCATGAACAGGCTGGAAACTGCCGAGGAATATTTTACGAGGCAGTGCTCCGATTGGGTTATTCACCAGTCGGGATCTCCTGCCTGTGTGCATGGGCGTCGAAAGTGGCGAAGAAGGGGAGCTCCCCCCTCCTCACCTAGTGAACCAGAGGGATGCACCGTCTAAAATTATGGACCCGACCTAGTTTTTTGCCTCTTCTCCCCATTAACTGTGTGAAAACACCAGAATGCGATTATTGATAGTGCTGATGAAATTGATCGGGAGCATTCTCAAAAACAGCTAATATGGTTGATTTTCGCCTCTCACGCACCCTGCCTACCGGCGTCGTAAGTTCAGAGCTTATCTTTCCTCCCTCATATAAGAATTCCGTGGCGTCGCCCCTTCTTGTGCTCTGTATGCATGTCTAGTCTAAGAATCCTCTATTCTGATCTCTCCAGCGACATATGATTGGAACGACACTTCTGCAATACATTTTTTCACTCCATGCAAAGGAGTCTCAGCATGACTCTTTTAGTGCTGAATTGCTGACTTTGTCGTTTCCATTTTACCCTCTGTCTAGTGACCAGTGCATTTGTTCTCAATTTTTTACTGGGGGTCAGAGGAGGAAGGGAGCCTACCACTCACTATCAGGGCTCGAAGATACACGTTTCAACAGTAAAAAAATTACATGCCTCGAACAATACTCCTAGAAAGGAACCAATAGCGTTCTTCGGGAAAGAGTACAGCAGCAACTGCCGGACAAAGAACACGCCTTCTCGCATTCAAAAGAAAGAACGGTACTTTTTGCAGTAGAGCAAAATCTGAATGAGGCTGGGGACCATTTTCAGGGGATGGGAGGTAAGCGTGGTCCCCAGCTTGAATGCAGAAAACGTCCTGCTCGTGCCCTTCGGAGGAAGGCTGGCGCTGAGCTTGACCGTTGTAGATGGCGCTTGCTTGTCTGTTGTAGATAACGCATTGCGATGACAGCTACTGGTGGTGCCCTCTGTAAGGGTCGTGAGTTTTTAGACGTCAGGCGTTTACATAAATAGTTAGATATGCCTGGATATTGGAGGGTGGTTATCGAATCAATCATTTATGGGAAAGATGGAAGATAGATACTTATTTTTCCTAACGCTGGACGTTCAGTTAGAACCCTTCCGAGTGGATATTATTTTATCATTTCATATGAGCCTGGTTCAATTCGCTGTGGGCTCTCCAGATGCTTTTAAGCTTTTTTAGGGATAAGTGATAACCATCCTCTGTATGTCAGTCTCCGAGGAGCCCTCCATCGCCAAAAACCGTTATCCATATTTCTATTGCACGAGACCGGGGTCTGTTTTTAGCGTCGCCGCTTCCCCTTTGGGTAGGTACCCCAACCCTGTTGCCATGAAGTAATCTAGCCTTCTCTGCCTCGTGGATTCCTCCAAACCTGTTCCATTTACCACCAGCCGAGTCGGAGGAGCTTCAGGCGCACATCCTGGAGCTGCCTTACCTGGGGGAGATCAGCATGTTCATCATCCTGCCGCCGTTCGTGGAGGGGCTCTGGACAAGACAGTGAAGCGGCTGACCCCTGAGCTGCTGCGGGAGACCATGGAGTACATGTGGCCCATTGAGGTCCGCGTCCAGCTGCCCAAGTTCAGGATCGAGGAGAGCTACGACATGAGCGAGGTGAGAGCGGCTGAACTGCAGTGAATAGCACTTCGTATGTGAAGACTCAGCTAGAAAAGCCTGTGTTCGAAGAAAATCACATTTGTGGCAGTGGAATCCAAGTTCTCTCCGTCAGATTTCTCAATGCCTGCTGAGCCAAGAAAATACTTTTTCAGAATTTCAAAAAGAAATGTGGCTGGAGTCGAAACATATTTGCGTGTGTTTTTGTATTCTTAAGGTATAATTACTTCCCTTCTCATTTTAGCTTGAACCACTATTATGATTTATGGAACCATTCGTAGGAGACAGAGATAAATTTCGTCTTAAATAAGGGAAACTGGGGTCAATTTAACCAGTTTTCTCACACGCGTAAGCATAAGCCCCAGACATGGGTCAATTGTAACAGAATGTGGGCTTCGCTGTTCCAATGCATGTCAGTGTACTATGCAGTTATGTCATGATGCAGGTCCTTAATTCGACCCAGGAAATAATTCATTTCACACGTATTATTACATGTCTGGCCTTAATGCAGATTATTTGATGTGAAATTATTATTCTAGAGACAGCATATACCAAGATGAATAATTGTAACTTCAAGTACGTGTCAAAAACCTCAGATTTAAAAAGTATTACATTTGACTCCGGCACAATTGCTCTGCCAGCCCGCGCCATCACAGCAAAGTATTTGCTAACCAAAAGGCCACAGAGAGGGTGAACCACACTCAAACTAGGGACAATTTCTGTGGTTTCTAGTCCCCGCATTTCAAGTTCACAACTTTTAAGGAATTAATTATGAATTAATAGTTTGGCAAATATCATTGCGGATATCACCTCCTCAGTACAACACGCATGCACATTCACATACCCAGATCATCATTCACCACATTTCCACTTCACTCCAGTCGTGCTAACGCGATTCCCGAGTGTGTGACTTCTGGGAATCCGGGACAGCGGATTCTGGGGGCAGGGTGTGCAGTTGCACACCCTGATTAATTGAGACTGTGCAAAAGTATTTTTGCACATCCGGTTTTGGCCTGGTCCCGGGAGGCCCCCCGGATTTGGCCGGCGCCCCCGGCCGGCCAGGAGAAAATTAGGCCTAAACACCGCCTACCTGAAGAGGTAAGACCCTCTGTGTGAAATAAAGATACTTTCACGTATAAAGGGCGTCAAAGCGGCCCATGGAGAGCAAATAGGCGCCCCCCCAGGAAAGAAAAGGTGCCCTTTCTGGATAGTATAGGTACCCTTAGATAGCAACGGCACCCCTTGGGAAGCAGAGGCGCCTCCTGGACAGGAAAAGGCGCCCACCTTAAAAGAGTAACGGTGCTCCTGAATTGCATAGGCGCCCCATGGTTAGCACAGGCGCCCCCTGGACAGAAATAGACGCGGCTCCCCACAGAGCAAAGGGACCCCATCGGGATGGCATAGGCGCCATTGGATATGAAAGACGCCCCCTGGACACCAGAGGCGCCCCGTGGACAGCAAAAGACACCCCTCCCCCAGAAGAGCAATAGCGCCTGGATAGCATAGGCACCCCCTGGAAATGAGGCGTCCCTTAGAGAAGAAGGTGCCCCCTTCCGAAAATCTTGCACAACCGCTCGAAAATGAAATCTGCCGTCCCTGCTGGGAATACCGGGCGCCTATAGTGCCCAGTGCAGGCCCTGGAGGCTCCCGGGGGCGCGGGGCCGACATTACACCAAAATGCCCACCACCCTCTTTCAAATTTTGCGTCGCCATTGTGACCAAAAATTCGGTGTGCTTTTGGCTAGCAAGGACCGCGCTGACACCCGTTTAGAACAAGGTTTCATCAACCCTCATCAATTTCATGTAATAAACGTTTTCTGGCAGAAGCTTTGCATCGGCATAGGGGTGTTTCAAGGCAAATGTTGTAACACAAACAGGGGCGGATCCAGCCGGTGGGTTAGGGGAGCAAACTCATGTCGGTGAGCAAAGAAAAAAAAACAAAACAAAAAATAGACAACGTTGCGTGACAAAGGCCGTGCTTTTCAGTCTTCCATTCCCTTCAGAGGAAGTTTGTATCAGGGTACTTTAACTACGGGTACAACCAAGTTCCCTGCTAAATCTAGTCCTCCCCTGATAACGTCACCACACTTTCTTACCAAAATTTGGGAGGATTGCCTGGAACATACCAGATTTTGGCGTAATTTGGCAGCAATCTAGGATAAATCGAAATCGACCTCCTTCACCCTTCAACAGTCTCAACTGCGAGCGACGTATTTTACGTGAATCTAACGAAAATATCAAAACACTTCAAAGAATTAGTTGAAAGGGCACGCATTAGCTCAAGCCCAGTTGTACTTATGCAGCCATGAACAATGATTTTGACAAACATGCCGACACAAATAAATCAGCAACAAACAGGGGCGCCGCCACGGAATTTTCACAGGGGGGGGGACGGACCCGGGCTGGTGCTGACCGGAGGTGGCGAATTTTGAGCATATTCGGTACCTGACGGCATTAATGACCATTGACGCCAAATTTTGGGGGACGTCTCCCCTGGTTGGCCAACAGGGGGGACGCGTCCCCCGTCCCCCTCCCGATTTCGGCGCCCATGGCAACAGAATACAAAGAGAAGCAATTTCTAGCTCCTCAATCGCAAATTTGGATACCTTTCATCACGTAAATTCAGATTATCAGCACCCACACCCACACGCTGATAATCTGACTGCTTACAAAAAGCAGAATAAGCGTCAACAAAGGTGAAGCTGAAAACACGCGCCTACTGGGGTCAAATACCGGAACTTTGATGTGACGAAAACTCGCTGAAATTTCTTATCATGCATGCCTGCATGGAGAAAGAAAAGAACAATAATACTAACGTCAAAATAAAACCTGCAAACTCAAATCCGTCCACTTTGATTAAAACCCGAGATAAATATTTTTACTTTCGCCCACGAGACCTAGCGTTGCTTATTATCTTCGGAGTTGTCATGGCAACATCGTCAGCAAACAACGGCCAATCAAAATCTGTTCAAGTGATGCTGCAAACAGCTGCTACTGCTGAAGTTGCTATTATTTTGACACACTCTAGAAATTTTGAAAAATAATATTCTTCACTAGAGTTTTTGGAAAACGCCTAATGGTTTCAAAAATATAAATGTTCAAGCCTTCTATTCAGCTATATAAATTTTGTTGATCTAGTTCTAAAATAGTTTTTTAGGGCTTCGAAAAAGTGTAATTTCTCCGTTACCCTGCATAGTAACTGTTGTGCCCGTCCAGCCCTGATGACGTAATGCTGCCAAACAACTTGAACGGGGTCTGGTTTGTATTACTTTCAAAGAAGCAGGTGCCTTTCGAACGAACAAAACGCTTAAACTTTTTCTGATGGACAAGTTCTCTCTATTTGATTAATTCTGAAACAGTACCTAGTTTGCTTGGAGGGAGAGAGGACAAAAGAGAGTTTGGCCCTCTCTCTTTCGTTTTGGGGGCATGACACGATTGGCCCCCTGGATCCACCCCTGTACACGAATGCGGCTGCAGCTCCAGTTTCATGTGATGTTGTTGATTTTTCAGGGCTAGCTTGAAGCCACACCTTTCGGATTTGGAGTTGTGCAATTTCCTTTAAACCTTACCTGAATTTATCAGGCTTTACTCTCACACAATTCTACGACGCTTTTCCAAACAACACGACTGATACCGGACGCACACACGCCTAGGCGAAGAATAAGGGAAAATTAGCTACCTGAACTGGGAAAAACATCGGATGATTGATTCCCTCGCAGGCCTATTTTTGTCCCTAACGCCTTCTTTCGCTCTTCATAGACGCTGATGGACATGGGTTTCCACGGACTGTTTGACCCCGCCAAGGCCGACCTGAACGGCTTCACACACACCGGTAACCTGGTGTTGTCCGGCGCTATTCACAAGTCGTTCCTGGAGATCAATGAGGAGGGTGCCGAGGCCGCAGCCGCCACCGCGCTCATCACCATGCGCACCAGCCGGCGCACCGAGCCCACAGAGTTCATCTGCAACCACCCCTTCATGTACGTGCTCTACGACAAGCCGGCGCACACCATCCTCTTCATGGGCACCTTCGAAAACCCTAAGGCAGCGGCAATCGCACTGGACGTGAATGTGTGAGGTGCAGGACATGGTGGCAGCCGAGCTGCTAGATGTGAACCCATTGTTGCGTCGTGAAAATGATTGTGTTATTAGCTAGGTTGACACCAGCTGTCCATTCAAATAAATATGTATTATTTTTACAATATAAAATAGCCAAGTCATACCCAGGGTAGTGCGTTGTTTTGAACATTCTGTCGGGTCTCTTGAATGGAAAACGAAGTTTTGTCATTTTTCGGAGTGACCCTTCCCATGAATACTCCGAAGACTCGTCCGGCTGGTTTGCTTATTGCATCCATCGAGCAGAGAAACCTGGAACTGAAACTTGACGTTTCTTAGGGAATGGGTAAACTATTGCTTCGTTATACCAGTATGAGTAGTGAAGGTTGTCTGCTCCAGCCTCCATAAACTCCAAGAGCAAATACTGTTTTGATCGTTTATTATTTTCACAGTCGACTGTTTTGGCATCAGTGCCAGCCGGGTTGATGCGGACTTAGTTGCGCCTTGGCCTTGTGGAGGGACTGAGGTAGGTTCAGTAACTGAGAAATGTCGGATGCCTTGAGCCCCTATACACAGTGCGTTTATGTGTTCATAATTATGTCGTTAATAAACACTGACAGAGTTTCGTATCCGTTTTAGCACGAGTGATTGAAGCGGGCCTTCCATAGAATGCGTGGCTTACTTTGAATGCCTAAGGGGGATGGGTAGCCTGGGGGATGGCATTCCTGCCTCCTTAGCCACGGGTCCAGGTTCAAGACCCGGCAGAACCTCTTAATAATTTCGTCTGATCTCCCAAATCCCTCCCAAGAGGGTGATATTTGGTGACACCGTATAACCTTGGCATTTTGTGCGTCATTTAACCCTAACATTGATATTATACTTGAGTGTCATTGCTTCTTGCTGCGAAAACCGTTGGTTTCTCAACTAGCTGACAATGCAAGGGGCGTGACTTGCACCTTTCCCTCGCCACTATCCAGCCATCCATCCATACAGTGGGCCAAAATGGGTAAAATTTAGACTCATTTAGAAAATGTCTTAAATCTCGGGAACCAGAGACCTAGAAAAAGACATTAGAGTGTTCTTGAGGTAAGGATTCAAATGATATGCGGCATGACCTTATACGGTCACATTATGACCTTGACCTTAGGTGAAGGTTAAGTAATAACCTTTCAATGTCATTTTACATACTTTTTACATCCTTAGGTCATGCTCATTACTCATAGGCGGATCCAGGATTGCCGATCGGGGGGGCACCTTCCCGGGGGGCGCCATCCGGACCGGGGGGCGCCATCCGGACCAGGGGGGCGCCACTTATGACCGGCAAAAGCTATCAGGTGGGCGCCAAATCCTATCGGTGGGCGCCGACTTTCGCATCCTGGGGGGGGTGGGAAGCGACATTTCAGGGGGGCGCCATCGACCTTTCAGGGGGCGCCGAGGGTCGATCGGGGGGTACGTGCCCCCCTTGCCCCCTGGATCCGCCTATGTCATTACTATGATACCAAATTTAGGATTATATCTTACTTGGTCCAAAAATTATAGGCACAAGCATCTTGAACAGAGGTGACCTTTGATGACCTCTGGTGATCTTGGTATCGATCTGACCTCTAAATGGATGAGATGATAGCATGCAGATTTTTCAAGAGCTTTCGAACGATGTTAAAGAACCTTATCGAACTCTTTTAGAAGCCGAGTTACAACCTGGTTTTGTCAGCCTCATGTAAGAAAAACAGAATTGCCTTACACGGGCCTATTAATGCCGTCACAACTCGCTGACCTGACCTACCTGATGCCCAGAGACGGCGGATTCCATTTTCGAGAAGGGGTGCAAGATTTTCGGGAGGGGCGCCTTCCTCCCCAGGGGGCGCCTTCATTCCTTGGGGGCGCCTGTGCTATCCAAGGGTGTCCTGCAGAAGCTCTGAAGACTCGGCGTGCGAGGCCATATGGGATGGTTTTATTTTTGATTTTCTGAAAAATAGGTATTTTAGATTTTGCGTAAACTCAGTCGTATCGGATTAGTATCAGCAACAGAGCGGCATAACCCAGGGTTCTGTGATCTCCATAGCCTTGTTTGCGGTTATGATCCATGATATTGCAGAAACTCTTCCCGCAAACATACGTCAGGTACTTCTCGTTGACGACTTCACAATATGGGTGAGAGCGTCTACTACAGCAGCTGCGCAGAGGCGGCTGCAGCCTGGCCTCAACACATTGCAGCAATGGAGCACACGTAAAGGACTGAAATTTTCAAGTACAAAAACCAAGTAGGGATATGCACCTCTTTAATAGACGTGGAGCCTGATGACCCGATGTTGTAAATTCGCGGTAGTCCGATCGACGTTGTAGCGGAGACAAGATTTCTCTGGGTCACACTCGACAAACTTTCATATGCGCCACACCTGAAGGAACTCCGCAAAAAATGGTTCGATACGCTGAAAATGCTGAAGGTGTTGACCAGGATGAGATACGGTGCGAATAGACGAATGCTTCTGATGCTATACAGATCACTTCTTCGTTCAAAGATCGACTACGGCTGTGTTGTGTATGAGGCCGCGCCTTAGTCCGCTAAAAAGATTCCCGATATTGTCAATCATCACAAAATCAGAAAAGTAACAGGAGCGTTCCTAACTTCACCCCTAGTAAGCATGCTGGTGGAAATTAACGAAATACCGCTACAAACACGCCGTAAGATACCCGCTTTGCCTTACACCATTAAAATCAAACAGTCACCAACACACCACACATGTCAAAAATTTTTTTGCGACGTCCACCTCCGTCAGATACAGCGACTCGCGTGTTGCAACCAGTCACCCGGGAGTAAGAGTCCGTGCCTGGCTGGCAGAGACTGGTATCGACAGCGGCCTTGTTGAACCACATGAAGCAGCTGTTATTTAACCATAGTTCATCTCGGCAGTTAACACGAAAACAGACCTACTCGACAGAGACGGCGGATTCCTTTTTCGAGAAGTGGTGCAAGATTTTCTGGAGGGGCGCCTTCTTCCCCAGGGGGCGCCATCATCTCTTGGGGGCGCCTTTGCTATCCAATGGCGTTCTGCAGAAAATCTTTGGACTCGGCGTGCGAGGCCACTTGGGGTGGTTTATTTCTAATATTCCGAAAAATAGGTATTTTAGATTTCGCGTAAACTCAGTCGTATCGGATTGGCATCAGCAACAGAGTAGCATATCCCAGGATTCTGCGATATTCATAGCCTTGTTTGTAGTTATGACCAATGATATTGCAGACACTTTCCGCAAACATACGTCACGTGTTTTTCGTTGAAGACTTCACAATATGTGTGACAGTGTCTACTACAGCAGCTGCGCAGAGGCGGCTGCAGCTTGGCCTTGACATATTGCAGCAATGGATCACACGCAATGGACTGAAATTTTCAAGTTCAAAGACTTAGTGCATGCACTTTTATAATAGACATTGAGACTGAATACCCGATTTTGTAAATTCGCGGAAATCCGAGCGACGTTGTAGCAGAAACCAGATTTATCAGGCTCACACTCGATAAGCTTTCATATGTGCCACACCTGAAGGATTTCCGCAAAAAAATGTTTCGATACGCTGAAAATACTGAAGGTGTTGACGAGGATGAGATACCGTGCAGATAGAGAAATGTTTCTCATGCTATACACGTTATACGCTTATCGCCTATATATACGTTATGCGCACGTTATACGCTCATTGTTATACGCTACGTTATAAGCTTCTTATGCTGTATAGATCACTTATTCGTCCGAAGATCGAGTACGGCTGTGTCAGAGCCGCATGACGAAATCCATGGAGCGCAGCGGATTGAGATATCTCAAGAGGCTCTATTCTGGCCGTTTGGCGGTTCTGACAGTTGATACCAGGGCTCTGCAATTGTGTAAGGTGATTGCCCTTTTACGCTAGACGCCCAAACTAAGGCCCCCGAATTTAAATTCAAAATAGTTTTTGAGAAATTTTGGAACAAATGTTTTCAATTTTGCATTTTTATCATTTTTATTTCTTAAGCGACGAACTTGAAATTTGCCTCCTTTTGAATAAGCAACAAGGCCACCTAAGAAAAAAGTTCGAACTGGTCCGACAATATTTATTACGCCAAAACGCAGTATTTCTAGTACAAGCAAAAAGATATTGAAATTTTACAGCCGACTTGTAAGCTCGAAATGTCAGAAGGCACGCTTCAGTTAGTTTAAAGACAGCCACGTGGAGGCAGCTACGTCAATTTTCTTGTGCTTGGGCATAGTTTCCAGTGGAAAACGTAAAATTCTGACCTAGTTTTTGCCATTTTGCCGGAGGACTACATTTTTGCTCATTTCATTTAAATCTTAATCTCTCGCGATCTAATGCGCCGATTTGACTTTTCATTTCAAATAATGAAAGAACATTGCTTCCGCCTGATAATATTCGGAGATGGATATCGTGATAATAAAATTCATTGTCTTATATGTATAAATATAATTTTAGTAGAAAACCTTTTATTTGCAGCTTTTCGGTTCAGATCACATGTCATTCACAAGCTCAGAATTGACATGGCTGAATAGGAAAATTAATTGCAGTCATTCAATTCATTTACACTACCCGCTTATCTCCAACGGCTTTCGAGTAATTCGTCCGAAAGGGTATTTCAAGGAGCTAAGTTTCTCGGAACATGTTTGCTTCTCACCATGGTTTCAAGTCCTCAAAATGAATGGAAGTGGATGCAATTTGGCATAAAGCTAGCTTAGGGTCCTGGGTCGCCGATACAAGTGATTCTAGGCGAATCTAATGTTTGGTTCGTCTTCTAGAAGCAGCTTTATACCATGCCTTTTCTGTACGAACACAACACCCGGTGCCACGATCACGGCATCGTTTTGATTGCGTGATACCGACCAGTGACCTCCTGACGGGTCACAGGTGTAGGGTTAGTGGGAGTCGGTACAGTGTGGCGCAGTGGTCTAGTGGTTAGAGGTCCTGTCTCGTGATGAGGGGTGCGCGGGTCGAATCCGGGGTTGACTGCGGGATATTTACTATTTATTTCAAAGAAAAGAATGATGGCACTGACCTACAGGCTTATGAAGAGATACATTGAGAATGAAATGTGGTTGATTTCAGCACATTGTCATGCGGCTCTCCTGCGCCGGTGGGGGTTATCCCAGGTCGCAGACCGGGGTTGCGTATGAGGCCACTCCTTAGTCCGCGAAAAAGATTATCGATATGTCCGTCATCTCGCTATCAGAATAGTAACAGGAGCGTTCCAAGCTTCACCCATAATAAGCATGCTAGTGGAAATTAGTGAAATACCGCTACAAATGCGCAGTAAGATACTCGCTTTGCGTTAAGCCATTAAAAGGAATGTGGCACCTTTAGAACGTGATTTTAACTGAGATAGCCAAGTTGTAAAGCAAATCGGAAAACCAGGTGCTCTATACAGGGGCGCCGCCACAGAATTTTCGCAGGGGGGACGGACCCGGGCTGGTGCTGACCGGGGGAGGCGAATTTTGGCATATTCGGTACCTGACAGCATTAATGACGATTGACCCAAAAATTTTTGGGGGACGTCCCCCCTGGTTGGCCAACAGGGGGGACGCGTCCCCCGTCCCCCCGCCTTCGGCGCCCATGGCTCTATATATCATTTGTCTTGGAACTCGATTTTTCCGTAGAAAAAACTAAAACATACCCGAAATGTACCTCTCATGTACCTCTCGCCAGGCGGCCATTGTTGTGAGCTGCTGGTGTGACGACATATGCTGACATCACGATGATCATCAGCCAATCGAAGCCCTTGAAGTGTTTCGAGTATGGTAGTGGTTGCCAGATCATGACATCATCCAGAGGCAGATATTTATTCATTTTTCTAGAGGAGTATTTTAAAAATAAAAGCATTGAGCTTGTTGTACATTTTTCAGAGAAACCATGAGTGGTTTCATTATTTTCGGCTAAAAGTACGCCTAATTACACAAAATTCCAGGATTTTACCAAGGTGCCACGTTCCCTTTAAAATAAGTCACCAACACGCCCCACATACCAAACATTTTTTTGGCGACGCCTACCTCAGTCAGATAGACAGTGGCTCGCGTTTTGCAACCCGTCACCAGGGAGTGAGAGTCTGTGCCTGGCTGGCACAGGCTGGTATCGACAGCAATCTCGTCGAACCACATGAAGCAGCTGTTATTGAACCATAGCTCATCTCGACAGTTAACACGAACACAACCTACGCCAACAAAGCAAAAATTTGCCTCCTGAACCGACGCGCCAGTATTTTATGAACTTGCTTGCGGAGCCGTTCGAAAACCATGTCTGTTTCTATATAGACGGTTGCAAAAGAAAGTGACAATGGCACAGGGCGTGCATTTGTTGGTGACGATGTTGAGAAGTTTTCTAGTTTGCCTTACGAAGGATCCACTTTTACTTCAGAGCTGTACTCCATTTTTTTTGCTGTTTGGACCAGGTGTCTAAGCTGATGGTGAGAAAGTTTGCGATTTTTACCGATTCGCTGTCTTATCTGCAGACATTGAAGCCATTTTATTTCCATAATGCGTCCTCACCTTGGCAGGCCATGCTGAAGATGACTGGATCTTCTGTGTGCACTGATTAGTCCAGTAGGAAGACACAGGCAGTTTGGATGGCTACCATCTCAGCCTGAAAACTCGAGCAGAGCGAGCCTGCTGGTCGCCTGAGCTCATGCTGGGCTCTGTCTGGTGACTCGATGAAGACCCAGCTCCCCGCTCGTGACCCCTCCGTGCACTGACCCGTCGGTCCACACCCATGTGGCACATTGAGTCAGGGAAGCGAGGTGGGGGAGAGCTACTCGCTTCTTCCGGACAGGTGGCGCTCCTGATGTCAGTGGGCCCACGTCTAGTTGAAATGTGACTCACTCTCCTGATACCCACAGTGGAAGACGTCGAGGAAGGAAAGACTCGATGGGGAGGGAGATGCCTGCTTGATCCCATATGTCTTTGCCCACCTGCCGCCACCCGGTCACCGAGGAGAGTTGAGAGGGCGCTGTCGCCTCCGCACGTCTTCACAGAGGGTCTTCAGGCGGCAGGGTATGGAATTTCACCAGCAGTCGGGTCGCGAGTACCCACCCTCCTTCTGGCCGCTACGCGGGGAGTCTTAACTCGGCTGGGAGTGGAGTGGGTGCATCCTGTGATGATACGCGCCGACGCTCTCATTTTGCGTTCCAGCAGCTCGACATGAAATGGCGGTGTGGCGTGGTGCCACGCTGCGGCCGCTTACTCCATCGCTCCTCTCACGTAGCCAGTAGCGACGGTTCGGAGGTGCTTTTCTTGCAGCCCCCAGTTGCAGCCGGACAGTTGACGTAGGTGGGAGATGCGGGGGTGGACCTTCTCCCACAGTCTCTTACAGTGTGGACCGAAATGGAGGAGCCGATCGATGGTGACGCCAAGTAGCTGTAGGGTGTCTCCAGCAGTGACAGACTTCCCGTCGACCTTAAAATTGAAGGGTCTCTGGCCCACTGGGACATCACCAGTACTTGGATCTTGGCTCCTGATACCACCATTTTGTGCTGTCGGGTCCACTTCATGAGGGTTCCAGCAGCAGCTTTATTGCGCCCGGTCCTTGGCGACTTGGATGTTGTTGCCCGTGCAGAGAGCCGCCGTATCATCGGCTGACATGTAGGGGAGCATCCTGGAACCGCGCAGAGTGCGTCTACCAGCCGAGCCACCCATACAAAATAAAACTGGCGATAAGACACTTCCTTACGGCAGGCCAGTTCGGAAAATGCGCTCACTGGAAAGGACACCATTTAGTTCCACCTGGACTCTTCGGTCCCGGAGTCACTGCCAAATCCAGGCCACCGTGCAATTTGACAGCCCCATCTACAGCAGGCGAACGCGTAGCAGGTGGTGGTCCACTACGTCGTACGCGTGCGCGAAATCAAACGCGACGAGGACGTATTTCTGCGCGGTCTGTCCATCGGGAGGGCGGCTGTGTCTCGATTTGGGTATGCACAGTGCACGCTCACCTCTTCTCTTAAATGAGTCCTGAACTTGTTTTCTTTTTATTCTAGTAGGGCCCATTTATGTCACAAATCACACATGCCTATGGCATGATCTATTTCAGCATTCAATCACATGGCTACCGAAATTCTCTTAACACCTCCGAAATTTCACGCACAAGAGCAATTCTCCCATGCTGATGAATTGAAGAATATAGATAAAGGTCGATGGAAATGCCCACATACTGCATTCTGTGTTTATCTTAACGTTTCAACTTCCCTTATATCTCCTTGAGTCTGCCATCTGGTTCAAACATTATTTTTTAGGAGCAATTAATAATGTGGGTTAAAGTCCGGTTTGTGTTTCCTACAACTTAAAGCTTTTCCGCTGAGGTAATTTTCTTGGACAGCGCACAGGCCAGGTTCACACTCGCTGCGATTATTTTCAATGTCCTCTCACCATTATCTTACGAATCTTGGCCACGTGGGAAGGCAAAATGATGCTTATCATATTTGATATTAAAATAAACTTAACCCCTCTTCACTAATAGAAAAATCCTCAAATATATACCTTTATGTTCAGCTGTTGCATCTTCCCAAGTGTCTTGAATTTCTCCATGACCTAGTGGCAGTTACAGATTTTTCAAGAGGTGCCGAAAAAAGTGTGGACTGAACTGTTTAGCAATTCATTGTTTCAAATATGACGCCAAATAGGCATCTTGCTTGGCTGGTACAAACTGTTATGGCTGGGAGAGGGTGGGATAGGACGTTGTTAAAAATACGATCCACAAAATGACGGCAACCGAAAACCGAATACCATAGGCGCCCTTTGGGTGAAAAGTTGATGGTAAAGTGCCCACTTTAAGGCTCCGCGTTTCCCCCCACCTTACTAAAATTCTAGATCCGCCCATACGCGGATCCAGGGGGCAAGGGGAGGGGCAGATGCAGCCCCCGATCGATCCTCGGCCCCCTGAAATGGTCACGGCTCCCCCTGAAAGGTCGATGGCACTCGCCTGAAGTGGCGCTTCCCACTCTCCCCAGGATGCGAAAATCGGTGCTCACCGATAGGATTTTACGCCCACCTGGTAGGTTTTTCCGGTCAAAAGTGGCGCCCCCTGCTCCGGATGGTGCCCCCGGGAAGGTGCTCCCTCCGATTGGCAATCCTGGATCTGCCTATGGATCCGTCACTGTTCAATGGCAAACAATTCACAGAAAAGCAGGAAGATATCAAATGTTAGGGGGGAGTGGTGCGGCCAAGATAATTGATGATGCTAACAAATTGTTTAGTTATGTGGATAAAATAATTGGGTCGCCACACGGGATTGGAAGGGGACTCCTGCCTTCCTATGAGATGGGCAGTGTGCTAAAAATATATCGTCAAGTCAATATCAAATTATCAACATTTAGTTTTATACAGTGCACTGTTCACTGCAGTGATACAAGAGTGCTCTGTCCTTTTTCTGTGGGTTTATGACACCCGGTAGGGTTCGTTTTAGCCTCAAATATGGCTTTTGTGGTATTTATTTGGCCATTTGCGCCCCGGTTGCTCGGTTGGTAGAGCGTCGGGCTCCGGCCCGCTGCTGAGAAGCATGCAGTGGCAGTGCATGTCTAGGCTTGAGATCGGTTCCCCTGAGACGCTCCGGCGCTCAATCGTTTGCCCAACGTAGGTCGGCTGGCAACTGACTGATGAGAGGGTGACCTGAGCGAGGCGGCCATCCCTGTGCTTTGTGGGAGGTTAAACTTTGGCTTCTAAATCAACCCTTCATTGTGGGCGTTACTCGTTCGGGTGGTGGGATCGGGGTCTCCGTGACAAGTCCCTTGAGGACTTTAATGAGACTCAGACTCCAACAGCCGTACTGGGAAGAACTTGGACGAAATTTATAAAAAACAAGATTTTTTAGTGCAAATACAATTTGAACCTTTTGGCCTTTTCGCAAACCCGGTTTGGCCTTTTTCCGTTGAAAAAAACCCGCAGTCCTGGGCAGCATCTCTAATCTTTAGAATATGGAATAACAAAAATTAGGAGACATTTTTTTAACACTAGCAAGTCTAAATTTTATTAACGCCCCCTCCAAATGGGGGTTTGATCCCCGAAGACATTATAATGGCCAGCACAAGAAAATCTCCACCGCCCCCTCCACTGAGTTTTCCTTAAAAAATGTTCTGCTGTCCTTTCCAGGGGCGGCTTTCCTATCCATGGGTGCTTATTCTTTCCAGAGGGGGCGCCTTTGCTCTCGGGGGGCGTCTTTTGCTATCCAGGGATGCCTGTGCTAACCAGGGGGTGCATATGATATCAAGGGGCGCCGTTGATCTTCTTCGGAGGCGTCTCTGCTGTCCAGGAGGCGCCTGCGCTATCCAGGGGCACCTATGCTATCCAGAGACCCGGATCCTTTACTCGGGGGCGGGGCCGCCTTTGCTGTCAGGGGTGCCTGTGCTAACCAGGGGCGCATATGCTATCCCGGGGTGCCGTTGCTCTTCTTTAGGGGCGTCTCTGCCGTCCAGGGGTGCCTATGCTATCCAGAGGGTGTGTTCTGTCCATGGGGCGCTTTTGGTATCAAAGGGCGTATTTGCTGTTTTGGGGCGCCTATCCTATCCAGAGGGCGCCCCTGCTGTCAGGGAGCGCGATTGCTATTAAGGGAGCTTATGATATCCAGAGGGGTGCCTTTGCTCTATGGGGGGGGGGCGCCTCTTAGTGTACAGGAGTGCCTGTGCTAACCAGAGGGCGCCTATGCTATTCAGGGGCGTCGTTACTCCTCAATTGGGGGTGCCTTTTTCTGTCCAGGGGCGCCTCTGCTGTCTAGAGGTCGCCTTTGCTATCAGAGGGGCGCTTTTACTCAAGGGGGTGGGCACCTTTTGCTGTCCAGGGTGCAGCTTTGATGTCAGGGGGCGCCATTCATATTTGAAAGTGTATTTTATTTTACACAGAGGGTACTACCCCTTCAGACAGGCGATGTGTCTGATTTTCTCTTGATCGGCCGGGGGCGCTGGCAAAATCCGGGGTGCCACCCAAATCCGTGAGGGCCTCCCCGTACGAGGTCAAAATCAGGTGTGCAAAAATATACTATTGTACACCATCATTTTTTCAAGGTGTGCAACTGCACACCCTGTCCTGCGGAATCCGCCGTCCCTGCCGCCGTTGTTCTCGGGAGGGGGGTTTCTCTCTTATCTCTCAGGGGCGCCTTTCTTATCAAAGGGCGCCTATGTTGTCCAGGGGCGCCTTTTCTCTGCGGGGGGCGCCTTTTGCTGCAAAGGGGTGCCTGTGCTAACCAGGGGGCGCATGTGATATCTAGGGGCGCCGTTTCTCTTCTTCGGAGGCGCCTCAGCTGTCCAGGAGGCGCCTACGCTTTCAAGGGCGCCTATGCTATCCAGAGGGGCGCCTTTACTCAAGGGGGGCGCCTTTTGCTTTCCAGGGCGCAGTTTTGATGTCAAGGTGCGTCATTCATGTATGAAAATGTCTTTTTCACAGAGGATCCTACCTCTTCAGGTAGGCGGTAATTAGGCTTGATTTTCTCTGACCGGCCGGGGGCGCCGGCTGAGGCCTGGGGGGCGCCTCCTGGACAAAGCCAAAACAAGTGGTGCAAAATGATACTTTTGCACCACTTGAAAAATCGAGTGGTGCAACTGCACCACTTGCACCCTGGAATCCGCCGTCCCTGCTACTCGAACAATGCAAAAGTTTGTCCCCTAAATCTACGCTCCAGTTATTTATGGACTTGCGTTCGGAGCCGTTCGAAAACCACGTCTCTTTCTATACAGACGTATCCAAAAGTGACAATCGCACAGGGTGTGCATTTGTTGGCAACTATGTTTAGAAGTTTTTTAGGTTGCCTTACAAAGGATCAGTTTTTACCCCAGAGCTGTACACTATTTTTTGCTGTTTGAACCAGGTGTCTAAGCTGAGGGCGAGAGAGTTGTGCGATTTGACAGAATTGTTTTCTTTTCTACGGACATTGAAATCATTTTATTTCTATAATGCGTCATCTCTCGACTCTCATAAGGCAAAATTTCAGAAAAAATGTCGTGCTGGCGTCGAGTATGACACCCGAGGTAACTTAACAAGCGCCCCGCTGGGGTCCCTTGCATGACACGCCCCGCTGGGGGCGTTTTTCGCCCCCTCCGTATCTCGTTCCCCACGAAAGCTAAAGGAAAATTACGGGCGGCGTTCGAAAGCTCTTGACAAGACTAAGAGATTGTATACGAAGAATTTTTATGTCCGGTCAATATTGAGGTCAGCATAGGCCAAAGAAGGCACCATAGGCTTACAACAGAGCAGTTTCCCTCCCTAGATCTGCCCTCAGGGGAGTTAGAGCAAATCTGTATGCATCATTGGATTCCTCTCATCGCGGCGATTCGAATTATGTATAATATGACCTTGCTAGGTCAAATAGTCAAAATGACCTGACCTCGACCTAGGTCAAAGTCACAGTGACCTGGTATGGTCATGTTGCATATAAAGTCACAGTGACCTGGTATGGTCATGTTGCATATCAATCGACTCTCCGTGACAATATAAGCACAATGCAAGCAAAATGGGAACTTTATCTCAATTCAGTGAGAAGTTATTGGCAAAACAATTACCTTCTGCTCCCGTGACGTGATATGACCTTTGAGAGTTCAGACACTCAAAAACTTAACTTTATGGTCAAGATCGTGGTAGGAATCGACGGTTTGAGGATTTTCAGCTTTATCTATCCAGTATCTACTGAAAACTAGCCTATTTCATTTTTCACCAATAGGGGTGACCAAAAAATTGACCCCACCTTAGGTCAACAATATCAAAATTCCGAGATAGCAGATTTGTAGACCTTAATGACCTTATCATATTGTGGAAGTTTGAAACTGATCGGTTTGCTTATGTTCCCTGGGCGCTGCTTCAAACTCGTAATTTTAGGTTTTGAGGTCGGGTCACTTGACCCTGAATAGCTCCTTGACCTGACATGACATTAACTCAAAAATTTGGTCAGATGTGGAAAATTGATCAGGAATAAGGTAGGGCACGTTTCGTTGTTCTGCGTTTCTTTGTTTTTGAGCTATCTGGGGAAACCAGGAGGGGGCGAATTTCAGCCCCACCCCCAAGCGGGGCGCGTGTTAACTCTGGCTCACCGTTCTAGCGGTGTACCATCCTGCAGGTACATACATACTTGTCCACAATTCTGAGTCGGAATCGACTCTGACTCAATGTTTATTTGAGTCAGAGTTCAGTCAACTCACTTCTGGATTTGAGTTGAGTCGAGTCGGCTCACCATTTTCAACACAGCGAGTCGAGTCATAATCAGAGCCAGCCTTTAAGCCGTGAGTCAGAGTTGAGTCGACTAAAAAAATTGAGTCATCAAGTCTGATGGGTAGCATTGCATTTTACGCCTTCGCATTTTGGTTTCTTATGAAAACATACACAAAAGTAGATGTATTTGAAGCTCACTCGCACAAGCAAACCACACCTGTCCATCAGCACCAATTCTTTATAACTATCACTGAGGCGACGGTCTGTCATCAACATTACACCATTTACGAATTTTCACTGAACTTACGCCACAACGTATCGCCAAAGCCGAAGAGTCGGTGGTGGAGACGACAAGTTGAGCAATGTTGTCACAACAACCGGTTCATGAGGGTCTCTTCAGTCGCACGGAGATGACTATTGTGAACAGGCGGAAGCTCTTGTATCTGATAAATATCATCTGACAGGCTGCTGCTTAGTTTATGTCAAAATCTTTTTTTTCTCGGAAATTTGAACCTCAGGATTTTTTGTTGCTGTACGAAATATTGAACCTATGAAACAATTTCTAACAGCGTCCCTCCCTAGTGTAACACAATCGCGTGTTTCCCCATCGCTTCTTCATACACATTTAACGCATCAGCCCGAGGAATATTTCGGACACCAGTACCGCACGACGCGGGCATTTCCTTGCGCTGCGACATCAGCGCGTCAGTGAGTGACGTCAGGGTGCCAGTCGTTCGTAAACCCAGCCGTCGTCGCCGACATGTACCAGCGGGTGGTCCTCGTCGCCCTCTGCCCGCCGCCGAAACCGGATCCTGTCATGGATCCTGGTCGACTGCCCCTGCCAGAACTCCACCATGGTCGGCTCCACGATATAGCCGCCCCAGTCGGGCCTCGGCACCGGCACCGCCCCGCTGCCGTGCTTCTCCTGCATGGCCTTCTCAGCTTCGATCAGCACCGACCGGTCTTTGATGACCTGGCTTTGAGGGGAGAGGGCCGAGCCGATCTGACTGTCCAGAGGACGCGAGTGAAAATAGGCGTCGCTGCTCTGCTCGTCGAGCCGGCGGACGCCCCCTCCACGCGCACGCTGCGGTTGAGCGGCTCCCAGTAGAAGGTGAGCGCAGCGCGAGGATTATCTGCCAGGTCCTTGGCTTTCCGACTGCCGTGGTTGGTGAAAAAGCGAAAGCCGTCGCTGCCGAAACCTTTCAGCAAAACAAAGCGACCCGACGGCACACCATCCGGTGTTGATGTTGACAAACACATAGCGTTCGGCTCCAGAATTCCCTCTGTTCGGCACGCCTGGTCAAACCACACTTTAAACTGAGCTATCGGCTCCTTCGCCACGAGCTGATCCTCCGTAAACGCCTCCTTCGGCTGTTTATACGGGTGGCGCATTCCCCCGATGTTCACTTCTGGCGGAGCTGCGCTGGGAGGGTGATCCATGCCGATGCTGCAGGAGCAGGGACGACTGATCGGCGCACGGGCCCAGCCGGCAGTCAGTGCACGTAGACTGTACCAAGGCAGCCGGACCAGAGCTGGCATCGGACCAGAAATCGATCCCGAGCCCCACTGCCGCCCAGGCGGCCAGCTGTCCGAACAGCAGTCAGCTGCTGCGGCGTCACACACAGCGTCAGAAAACTGAACAGGGTTACTGCACTCTCACCACCTCTCACACCCGCATCCGAACGGCTAGAGCCCCGCCGCGTCACTCACGCCACGCTTTGTTTTGTATCACTGCGGCGGCTGTGTTACGTAAACAGTGGCAGAGCAGAGCGCAGGCGCAGACCGTGAGCCACGGCACGCAGCCGGGCCGAGAACGGTAACATTGTTTTCTATAGAAAACTGCAAGTTGCAATACAAAATTGGTGGACAAGAAACAAAATTTAGCCAGAATAACGTGATTTCACTTTATGGAAGGTACATCTGCGGAGAAGAGCGAATGCACCCGCATTATACAGTTCACTACGTGTGCTGCCCTCTATTCAATACTTTGAGAAGCTTATAGCGCCATCTGAAGAAAAGCATTTCGCAGGTGCTGTGTTCTGACTCCTTTCGCTGCCAATATTCGAGAAGATATTCGATAACACATAGCTGCGCACAATTAATAAGAATAGGCCCAGCCTAGTGTCCGCTGAAATCATTAAGATACGAAAAACCTTAGCTTGATGCAGAGTCAGTGAATCGAATGTATCGTTTGGCCAATTTCGTTGAGTAGGTAAGTGCACTGAGACGTGAAAAAGCACATTTATATTGACTTACGGTGTCTTTCTTTTGTTTTCTGCTCGTTGCCTCTCTCGTTATGTTTTCTTTTGGATAAAGGGTTTATTTTAAGAAACAATTTCAAACGGAAGCCTGCCCTGGAGATAAAAAATAATTTATTTGCTCTAATTGAACCAAAAAAAACCATCCGAACTAGATGTTTGCATAGAATGGCACGCAAGACGGGAATCAATGGACAGGAAAAACGGAAGGGACTATTTGCCTCGATAATTTTTTTTTTTTGGAACCCACAAATGCAAAACGTCAAAAGGCACTGGTAGGGGGGGCAAGAAGGAACCCACCCACCTCACATTTTAACAAATATTAGAAAAACAGCGGCGAGCAACGCCTGATGGCCTATTGCCTATTCTTTTTCAGCTTCTATCAACATTCTTATCCAGCTGTCATAACAGATCAGGTCACCAGTCCAGGGCAAGTTATTTAAGTTGTACTATTATAAGAGATGCAGCGATAAGGGAAACATAGTCCATCGATCTGAAATTCACGTCGATAATGATGTCAGTGACATAATATCTATAACATAATAATGTCACCGAGTACAATTATTTTTGGTAACGATATTTTTACCTTGCTGACCTAGAGCCGGGTCAAGATCAAAGCTTCTTCATTGGAAAGGCATTGAAAAATTGGGGACATTAGCGTGGCATAACTCGCAGACTTTTTTACATGGTAGGGGCTCGCAGTTTTTGCAATGATTTGGCCAAATTTGGGCATCCGTGCCAAATTTCAGCGAAGTCAGACCATGCTTTGAGGCCGCGTCAATTCTTCGGAAAAAATATCCCATGCGAATTCCACTGAATTCGTATAAGTCAACCAAACGTAATAACAATTCATGCCATAACTTTCGAACCACCTAGAAAAAGAAGAACGTTTTAAACACATTTGAAGAGCACACGTAGAATGGTTCAAGAGCTGCCTACACTGCATTGAATCTGTCCTGATTTGTGTCAAAAAGTATAGTTGACGCAATGCAGTGTCTATAAGACGTTGTGAGCTGCATGTGCTGGAGCGGGAAGAGCGGAAAGAGTGGCAGAACATGGTGTTGGGGGAGATTTAGGCTGAAGTAGCCCCATTGAATCCTGCTTAAACTTTTTAATCAAAGAATCAGGTTTTGGGGACACGTCGAAATGCCCCCGTCTATCACCACTAGAAATGTAAGCCGCCTCGAGAGCTCCACATCAACGATTGAAAACGAACAATAATCCTGCAACGTCAGCCAAAATCACATGCGGAAACGTTTCTAATAAGTTTCCCGTCATCCTTCCTCAGCGGAGCGGGACATCCAACGTTGCGCCGGTTTCTAGAATACTGCATTACCAGCAGCCACGTTGTTAGAGAGATGCTGCCACTTCCAGCACAATTGTAAAGGTGAAGACATTCTGAGCCATGACGTGTATTTAAACAATCACGGAATACAACTGAAAAGAGATATTGCAACGGCTGCTCGGCAAAGGCGCTTACAGAAAAAGAGCAGAGGGAGGGAAAATGATACTAAGAGTGTTCTGAGTACTTTAGTCGGATTTGTTCTCGTTTATTGATATGGAAAGCGAAATGAGCTAAGGCTCTAGATGATAAAAGTATGAAGTAAAAGACTACAGGTGTGACTAAAAGTCCCAAAATCTCTAAAAACGAATAATAGAAGATTGAATAACATAAAACCTTAAAGGATTCTTAAACGAAAAAGAAAACGCTAGACCTAGATCAAAAGCCAAAACTCACCAAAAACCCTCTAGAAAAACAGTTCCTCAGAGATTCTTAAAAATATACTTCAAAGCCTATAACATTGTGAAGGCACCGCTGAAGGAGAATGAGCAAAAAAAACGAAAGGACGAAAATGAGTGCAAAGCATAGATGAGCTGTGGCCACCTAAAACTGAGCTCAAACATTTCTCAAAAGAACCAAACACCGAGTATAAAAGAAAGTTCCGTGCATCAACTAAAACTGTGGGTGTGAACTAAAACTCCATGCATAAACTACAATGCGATGAAGGATATAAAAACGCTTAGCACAGCGCGGGTAACACTGAAAATGAGCTAAAAGAGGGTAAAACACGACGTTTCGGCCCTGGAACATTTTCAGGTGTACGGCAGTGCATGGGTGGGAGCGGAACGCCTGAGGTAAACTTTTATTGCAGCTTCGATCGTGTCGCGGCTTAAAACAGTTCAAAGGAGAGCATCCATGCGTTAGCATGCGAGTGTGTAACACACCACACACATATTTATGCATTAACCCGCCGGCTACACATTAACTATAGGCACTCGAATATTTCGGGAGGGGGCTTGGGCAGCCCTAGCCCCCCCTTGCATCCGCCACTGCTCATGACCTTTGGCGAGAACACGCAGCATCCGTGTCTGCTGAACGCACGTTCGCGCTGGTCGAAGTGCTATACTCTCCAGCCGGATCTCCGTCCGTCCTGTTGTCCCTCTCAAAGTCGCACATCTTCTAGTTCATCGCCGCTGCAGCTGTTGTATGCTCAGCTGCCAGCTGGCCTCTGTCTCGTCCGTCCCGCTCCGCTGCAGCCGTTTGAGGGGACGCAGCGAGGTTGACTCTTCACAGCGGAGCTTATTCCAGCGCGTCTGAAGTCGGAAGATAACTAAAACAATCACACACAGACCATTTCCACAGCCAGCACTCAGTGTGTGAAACAATCACACGTCGCCACAGAGCTCTGTCACCCTCTCCAGCTCTCAACAGTTCAACTAATCGCTGATTAGGTTGACTATGTCGTACCTATCAGGAACGTTGCTTTCTTGCCTTTAGCGTTGTACCGTCTTGGCTTGGCGTGCTTGCAAATCCCGTGAGTACAGATTCCTCCTCGACCTCGTGGCAATGACGTGACGTCACACACTGCTGCAGATGTAGCAGCAGTCGAAGATGACGCTGCAGCACCTGAGGCATTCGTTGCAGCAGTCGAAGATGACGCTGCAGCACCTGAGGCATTCGTTGCAGCATTCGGCACAGGTAGCCTCTTCCTCCTCCTCTTTTCCGACTGCCGCTTGGTCCCCGCTCCCGTGCTCCGGCCCGGCTGAGGACTTCAGCATGCTCTCCGGCTGGTTCGTCACCGCCTCCATGTCAGACATCTGGGAGCTGGGACGATCCGCGCCGACACCAACGTCTCGCTGTAATGGACTGAGCCCTGCACAGGCGGCGGTCCCTGCACGCACAGGCGGCGAGGCTGGCGCAGTTTCCGCCGATCCCCTATCGCGGGACTTCCCGCCGGAGCCGGGATTTACGCCGGAACGCGTGTCAGCTGCGGCAGACTTACAGAGCCACGGCGTACTCGGGCGAGAGTCTGCGCGCGGAGACGACTCCCTCCGCAGTCGCTGTACCTGGGATGTAGGTACCGGTCGGCCCTGTGCGAGGAGCTACGGACCGGGCTTCCGCACCATGCTGAGACTGTGGAGGTAGCAGAGTTGCACTGACGGCAGCTGCGTTAGTGCCGAGTTGCACTGACGGTAGCTGCGTTAGCGCCGAGTTGCACTGACGGCAGCTGTGTTAGCGCCGAGTTGCACTGACGGCAGCTGCGTTAGCGCCGAGTTGCACTGACGGCAGCTGCGTTAGCGCCGAGTTGCACTGACGGCAGCTGCGTTAGCGCCGAGTTCCACTGACGGCAGCTGCGTTAGCGCCGAGTTCCACTGACGGCAGCTGCGTTAGCGCCGAGTTCCACTGACGGCAGCTGCGTTAGCGCCGAGTTCCACTGACGGCATCTGCGTTAGCGCCGAGTTCCACTGACGGCAGCTGCGTTAGCGCCGAGTTCCACTGACGGCATCTGCGTTAGCGCCGAGTTCCACTGACAGCATCTGCGTTAGCGCCGAGTTCCACTGACGGCACCTGCGTTAGTGCCGAGTTCCACTGACGGCACCTGCGTTAGCGCCGAGTTCCACTGACGGCACCTGCGTTAGCGCCGAGTTCCACTGACGGCATCTGCGTTAGCTCCGAGTTCCACTGACGGCATCTGCGTTAGCGCCGAGTTCCACTGACAGCATCTGCGTTAGCACCGAGTTCCACTGACGGCACCTGCGTTAGCGCCGAGTTCCACTGACGGCACCTGCGTTAGCGCCGAGTTCCACTGACGGCACCTGCGTTAGCACCGAGTTCACAGACGGCACCTGCGTTAGCGCCGAGTTACAAGACAAGCCACTGGAAATTGAGACAGCTCACTGGATCCGCCCGTGAACTGCCCCACGTGTGGTAAATACCTTAAGGTCATGATTCAGTGCAAATCACTGTTTTAGTAAGAATTAGTCGCTATGACGATTGACTGTGCACATACATACAATCAGCTTCACTAAGGCTGTTTAAACATGCTTTTTTATGATGCACCCAATGCTAAACCACTGGCGGATCTTTTCCGAGGGTAGGGGCTAGGGACTCGAACCTTCCCTGCCATTGCTTCAGAACAGCATCTGGCTCTGTATTAACTATAAACACCCTGACACAGTGACGTAGCCAGGATTCAGCCAAGGAGTGTCCGACAACCGTCGGGGGCCTCCAGGCCAGGGGGTCCCCAGGCCGGGGCCCCTTAGAAGCCGGGGCCCATCTATGTTCTTTTTAGTTCCGCATTTTTTAGCCTACACTTCTTCAAATTACATGTTGTTTTGCCCTTTTAAGCATTTGTTTTTCTTATTTTATTTGTAGTTGGATTTGCATCGATCAGATCAAGAGTTAGCAAATTTAGGTCACCAAATATTAAAGCTGGCTTATATATGACACTGCCGCTATAGTAGCAGACAGTTCAAAAGTCATCAGCTCTTTAATCAGAAAATTTCCAAAGAAGCAAAAAAGGAAAGTGAAGCAAAATACCAGGGACTGTGGAAGTGGGCCTCAGACGTTTTATAACGCCTATTCTGCGGACAGATTCTGTTGAATTAACCACAGTTATGTTCTTACCCCTACTATGTTGTAAAGAAGCAAATTACCAAGGCAATAAACAGCTGACAAATCTATCGCCTTCGCTCACCCTGCTATTACTATTTCTAACTTTTAATTTTTCTTTTTAGGACTATGCTCATCAATGTCCGTCATTGCCCTTCTTTGTCTGGTTTCCTACGAACATATTTGAAAGTTATTTTTTCAGAATATCTAGGTACACTGAAAAAAGTACGCCAGAAAGCGGATTTTATCTACGGTGCCAAAATCCACTCTTCTTTCGGCGAATATTTTACACCCGATATCAACGCAAAATGACATGAAACAGGAATAATAAAACCCCAACCCGTGGGTCGTGAAAATATCAACTAACAAAAAAGTACACCATTTTCAGGATTCTTTCTACGGTGCCAAAATCCACTCCTCTTTCCGGCATTATTCCACAACCTATTTTACACCGGTGTAATGCAAAAATGCATGTGTTTTGAGGGAATATTCCTACACCACTGGAGTAAAAAGATTATCAGACAAATCGGAACAGTGTAAACTAGAATTGGGGAGTAAAAATAGCTTAAAATGTGAAATTTCCGGCGTAGAAAAATCTTTGCAAGGTGCAGAATGAACCCACGTTCAATATTCCATTGCTGCTGTAAAAAAACAAGGATTAAAAATAACCCAGTTTATTCTCATTAGGCACTTAAGATTAGTTTACTCTGATAACAATGATTAATATACACTTTGATGAACATACACTCCAACGGAGAGTTTAAATCACTTGTACTTATAATCACTTCCAATCATCTAAGTACCTCTAATTATCACTTTAATCTTGAACCATATTGAAATTGACTATCAATCACTACAATAATATCGTTTGTCTTTGCACAGACATGGCTTAGGCTTACAACTTTCGCCATGCCATAGGATTCGCTGGTTTTGCTCCTCGCAACGTTTCCTGTTGTATCATTCATTAACACCAGACAATCACCACCCATCACCGAAGATCACTTCTTTGAGGCGCAGCACACTTTTTGAGGGGGATCACGAATCCCCTGAAAGGTCGATGGCGCCCCTTGAAATGTAGTTTTCATACCTTTGCCTTAAGAAACGAGATTTGTTTCCTCGCAATGGGATCTGGTGGCTCCTGGCAGGTTTTGGAGCCCACAGGAAGCCGGTTTTCCCCCAAAATCGGAGCCCCTGGTCCGGATACAGTTACCCTGTGGGTCTATAGGGCTAACCCCGCCACCCCTCTCCGCTGATGTCGGAGATGAGGAGACCGGCTCCCCACCTTTGGCTTGTAATATCATCGAAAAAGCCTAATCCTAGTGGCCATAAACCCTTTATGACAGACCCTGCCCTACCCCCACCCACCGTGGATCTTGCCCCACACTTGAAGCTCTACAGCCCTTAAGTGGCTTTATATATATATATATATATATATATATATATATATATATATATATATATATATATATATATGTATATATATTCGAATAGTTCGGCAATATGTTCTCTTTGAGGCAATGACAGTTAAATTGTATTATTCCAAAGAAAAATATCCAAGGGCGCGAGTGCTATACAATTTAACTGTCATTGCCTCAAAGAGAATATATATATATATATATATATATATATATATATATATTCCATTGAAGATTGTTGCGTTCTTTGCTTTCACCAGTTTCTTTTGAAGTCTTAGTATTTTGTTGATCGTTAATTTAATATTGGACGGAATTGAGTTGATGAGCTCACCAAAGTTCATAAAGTCACAATAAATCGACGTTTCGAATCTATTAGTTGATTCATTATTCAAGATAACATGTAAAAAAACTGTCGCCGGTCGATTGAGTTCCAAGATAAATAAATCACATTTGGAAAACATTGAGCACATTGCGAGGCGTGTGACTGGCAGAATTAACACTTACAGTACGAAGATTCATTTTGCTATTGTTACGTTAAACACTATCATTATTACATATACCAGTTAGCAATCATTTTGCACACATCATTCAATACAGTTCCCTAACTAAATGAAACAGATACAAGTTTAGGAGTCAATTTGACATCATCAACAATACAACCTGCCTAATTCCCCCATAGTACCATGGATGTGTGTGTGCTGATCTGTGCATTGATGGATGGTTTATGTCTGTGGATGTAAAGTGCTTCTTTAATGAAGAGTCTGTATGGATCGTTGTGAGTGTCAATGATGCATGTGTTTTCTGCTAGCATTTTGTGTGTGACTTGTGTGTTGTGTGTGTTGGCCATGTGATCCTTGGGTCCCCCTTCTTTGGCGTGTATGGTGAGGCGTCGTGAAAGGGTGGTGGTGGTGGCACCAATGTAGCAAGTGTTACGAGGCCTGCAATCCTCGTGTGGGCATACGAATTGGTATACTACATTGGTGCGGTTCAGTGTCTTTGTTTTGATCGGATTGTTTCGCATAATGAAGTGTTTAGATTTGCTGTTTTGGTAGTATATGTAGACTTTCACTTCCTTGTCGTCCTTAGGCTTAACGTTCTTTTTTATGATGTCCTTTAAGATCTTTTCATCAGTTTTATGCTCTGTGTTCATGAAGTTTCGATAGAACAAATCATGATTTGTTTTTTGTTCGGATGTTTTTTTCTCCCTTATCCATATCAAGTTGTTTACGAATTTCTTGATCAATCTCAGTGTTGGTATAACCATTGTTAACCAGCAGCTATTTAAGTCTACAAAATTCCTGTTGTTGCAGTTCATAAGTGGAGCTGGTTTTTATAGCCCGTCGGATGAAGACTCTCAAAGCGTTTTTCTTGTATCTAGCTGGGCACTCACTTTTAGCGTTAAGTGTATGACCGATGTTAGTTGGTTTTCTATAGACACTTGTAACATATGAGTTGGGGGTAGCCTCGATGAGTATGTCTAAAAAAGGCAGGCAGTTGTGGCTGTTTTTTTCGTAGGTAAACTTAAGTACCGAGTTTTGTTCTAGTGCCTTAATAATAGTTTCGAGGTGTTGTTGGTTTCGTACTTCTAAGCACATGTCATCAACAATTAAATTATTAAATTAACGATCAACAAAATACTAAGACTTCAAAAGAAACTAGTGAAAGCAAAGAACGCAACAATCTTCAATGGAATATGCTTAAATGAAAATATTTTGCCCAGATATACAGATATATATATATATATATATATATATATATATATATATATTTGAATAGTTAGGAAGCAAGTTATTTTCTAAACAGATATTGTTAAAAGTCACAGCAGCTTTTGCGTTGATGAGCTTTCTTGAGAGTTTTTCGATGTTTCTTGTTTGTTTTCTTGCCTCTGGATGAAGATTATTAAGGACCGATCCGAATGACATAAGTAAGGTAAAAATAAGGTATTTCATAGTTCCATTTCGTTTATATTTATATAGCGCGACGTTTCAAAAGTTACACACTTTTATCCTCAGGCATTTAAATGTAGTCTATGGTTTGGTGAAAAGGTGAAGAATGAATCATATTATGATCTCTTCCAAGTTTGAAAATGGTTCTTTCAAAATGTTAACATGTTTTCCGCACGGCACTTTCAGTTGTAGCAGATCGCAAATATTAGTTTTGAATAAGGTTCAAACTAACAAGTAACACAATAGGTATTTACACGAATCATGAACTAACACATATCACGAATCACACTCTCAATCTGCTACCTTCATATAATGTGAGTATACCTCGTGCGTGTGTCTGAAGGTTTATTGATGGTTGTTTTTGTCTAATCAGAATGGTTTCTAAAACTTCAAGTCTGCGTGGGTTATGTTCTTTTGCGAGGATGGTCGTGTTGTTTACTAGTGTTCTTCGTGTGAGTGGTTCGTCGTGAAATTTATCGGTGTGCGTTAGTGGCCCCCCTGATTGTAAATGCATTGTTAGTCGTCTGCTGAGTGTGGTGGTTGTTTTCCAATGTATCCACTACTTGGCTGGAGCGCACAGTCTCCTATGTTGCATTTATAGTAGTAGATGACATTGGTCTGTTTGATTGGTGTCTGGTCTTGTGTTGGGTTGTTTCTCATGATGAGAGATGATGTTTTTGGTGATTTGTAGTAGATGTTAAGCGATATGGTGTCATTGAGGTGTCTGGGTTTGCAGTTTCTGTGGATGATTGTTTTGAGTGCCTTTTCGTCAGCCTTGTATCCTGGTGACATGGTGTTTTTATAGAACAGGTTATGTTTAGTGCCATTATTTTCTGTGGTCTCTGCTGTCTGGTTGTTATTATCATTCATTTCTAGTGTGCCATTATTATCTGTGGTTTCTGCTGTGGGTGTGCTCGGTCTTTCTTTCATGTATTTAGCTAGCGTGTGTTTGGTTATGGTGTCGATAAGTGATAGTGAAAAACAATTATTAACAAGCATTTGCTTCACTCGCTTTAGCTCTTGATTCACAAGGCTCCATGAAGAGCAGTTTTTCAGTGCTCTGTGTACGTAAGCCCGGATAACGGACTCCTTATACCTCTGGGGACATTCGCTTCTTCCATGGAGACATTTTCCAGCATCTGTCTTCTTGCGATGTACATCAGTGACGTAGCTGGAATCGGAGGCATCGATGGACACGTCAAGGAAACAGATCTTATGGTTTACGCTTTCTTCGAAGGTGAATGTCAGGCCTGAAACGGTCTGTAGCTCCTGTCTCAGTTGGTGCAATACTGATATGTCTTTTACGTCGAGTAGGATATCATCTACGAACCGGCAGTAGAGGGAAACTTGGGGTTCGAAGTTAGGAAGAACTTCTTCCTCCACAGCGGCCATAAAGGCCTGTGCGAAAAGCACTCCGAGAGGGGGAGCCCATTGCAATACCGTCTGTTTGCAGGTACATGTTACCTTGAGGACACCGGAAAGGTGCTTTGGTTGTACAGAGCCGTAACATCGCACGGAGTATATGTTCGGGAATTTCTGGTGCATCCAAGGTGGGGTGATGGTAGGCATACTTAGAAAATAACTTGCTTCCTAACTATTCAAATATCAGATTGCACAACCAAGCCTTGCAGCAAAAGCCGTTTACCACAGATTTCAGGAGAAGTCTTGTGCGTAATGAACTAGATGGAAAAAACAAAGAGGTTCTGAGACTTCAGCAACAGCTCTCAGGTGAGGAAAAGTGTTATCTATCCTTAGAACAGAACGTAAGGGACCAGGTCAGGCTCTCACTTTCTGAGCAGCTTTCTCTATATAAGAAGAGAGTAGAAGCTCGAATCCAGAAGAAACTTTGCTCAATTTATGGAGGGTGGGTTCCGCTCCCCGCCCCACAAGACGGTTACATCAATCTCTCTAGGGCTGTTCTAACCGATGATCAAAAAGAACTTCTTAACCTTGGTCTTAGCTTCTCCTACTCGCCTGCTTTTTTCTAAACATAATAAAGAAGTAGAATTAGAATTGCTCTATCAAGATATCTGTAGACTCAAGTCCCAGGGTAAGATTGATGTCAACCCTGATCTACAACTTCAGCTTCAAGCCGAGAGTACTAAGAACCGCAGTCGGCTTTCTAGACCCTCCCTCCCTCTAAGATTTAAACAAGCTGCAAAACAACTCCGTGAAAATGACGATATTGTCATTAGACGTGCTGATAAAGCCAAAATTTTTGTCATCCTCGACAAAGAAGACTACAGTGATAAAGTACAGACAATTCTGGGAGATGAAACCAAGTTTAAGAAAATAACTCGGAACCCTGTTGACGACCTGAAAAAACAGGCCAACAACCTCATAGATGCATCTAACAAAAAAACTGTAGGAAAACTAGAACGCATTGTAGGAGATTTCCAGCCTGGATACTTCTACGGGAACCCGAAAACACATAAGCCGGAAAACCCACTGCGCCCAATAATTTCACAGATCCCGCTTCCAACATACCAACTAGCTAAGAAGCTGAACAACCTATTGCTACCGTATATTCCAACCACCTATTCTCTTAACTCTACGTCAGATCTCATAGATATCATCAAGTGCAGGAAGAGAAAAGGACTCCTCGCCTCATTGGACGTCAGTAGCCTCTTCACGAATGTACCGATAGAGAGAACGATTGAAATACTATCTAAGTATGCCTACCATCACCCCACCTTGGATGCACCAGAAATTCCCGAACATATACTCCGTGCGATGTTACGGCTCTGTACAACCAAAGCACCTTTCCGGTGTCCTCAAGGTAACATGTACCTGCAAACAGACGGTATTGCAATGGGCTCCCCTCTCGGAGTGCTTTTCGCACAGGCCTTTATGGCCGCTGTGGAGGAAGAAGTTCTTCCTAACTTCGAACCCCAAGTTTCCCTCTACTGCCGGTTCGTAGATGATGTCCTACTCGACGTAAAAGACATATCAGTATTGCACCAACTGAGACAGGAGCTACAGACCGTTTCAGGCCTGACATTCACCTTCGAAGAAAGCGTAAACCATAAGATCTGTTTCCTTGACGTGTCCATCGATGCCTCCGATTCCAGCTACGTCACTGATGTACATCGCAAGAAGACAGATGCTGGAAAATGTCTCCATGGAAGAAGCGAATGTCCCCAGAGGTATAAGGAGTCCGTTATCCGGGCTTACGTACACAGAGCACTGAAAAACTGCTCTTCATGGAGCCTTGTGAATCAAGAGCTAAAGCGAGTGAAGCAAATGCTTGTTAATAATTGTTTTTCACTATCACTTATCGACACCATAACCAAACACACGCTAGCTAAATACATGAAAGAAAGACCGAGCACACCCACAGCAGAAACCACAGATAATAATGGCACACTAGAAATGAATGATAATAACAACCAGACAGCAGAGACCACAGAAAATAATGGCACTAAACATAACCTGTTCTATAAAAACACCATGTCACCAGGATACAAGGCTGACGAAAAGGCACTCAAAACAATCATCCACAGAAACTGCAAACCCAGACACCTCAATGACACCATATCGCTTAACATCTACTACAAATCACCAAAAACATCATCTCTCATCATGAGAAACAACCCAACACAAGACCAGACACCAATCAAACAGACCAATGTCATCTACTACTATAAATGCAACATAGGAGACTGTGCGCTCCAGCCAAGTAGTGGATACATTGGAAAACAACCACCACACTCAGCAGACGACTAACAATGCATTTTACAATCAGGGGGGCCACTAACGCACACCGATAAATTTCCACGACGAACCACTCACACGAAGAACACTAGTAAACAACACGACCATCCTCGCAAAAGAACATAACCCACGCAGACTTGAAGTTTTAGAAACCATTCTGATTAGACAAAAACAACCATCAATAAACCTTCAGACACACGCACGAGGTATACTCACATTATATGAAGGTAGCAGATTGAGAGTGTGATTCGTGATATGTGTTAGTTCATGATTCGTGTAAATACCTATTGTGTTACTTGTTAGTTTGAACCTTATTCAAAACTAATATTTGCGATCTGCTACAACTGAAAGTGCCGTGCGGAAAACATGTTAACATTTTGAAAGAACCATTTTCCAAACTTGGAAGAGATCATAATATGATTCATTCTTCACCTTTTCACCAAACCATAGACTACATTTAAATGCCTGAGGATAAAAGTGTGTAACTTTTGAAACGTCGCGCTATATAAATATAAACGAAATGGAACTATGAAATACCTTATTTTCACCTTACTTATGTCATTCGGATCGGTCCTTAATAATCTTCATCCAGAGGCAAGAAAACAAACAAGAAACATCGAAAAACTCTCAGAAAGCTCATCAACGCAAAAGCTGCTGTGACTTTTAACAATATATATATATATATATATATATATATATATATATATATCACAGGGCGTTGCCACTGGGGACCTGGGGGAAGGACTGGGCCCCCTCTTTTGGAGAGAAAGTGAGAAGGACGCCAGCTCTTTTGGCCGAAAATAGCATTGAATATGCAGGGTCTAACTGATGTAGGTAGTGTTTTATCACCATCCCCCCACTCGAACATCTAGGGCGACGCCAATGGCGGGGCAGGGGGCCCGGCTGCAGTCACAGGGGCCCGGGTAAAACACAGGGGGAATGCTCTGCAATTGCTGAGAATAGGGGCTCAGCTTCGGCAGTGGGTCAGGGTAAATTCTGACAGGTCCAGTCGCACACTCAGAGGCTCTAAGTGAACTACAAGGGACCCGGGTACGCTACATTTGAGTGGCATTTGAAGGCAATTTGCGGGGCTGGGGTACAGCCGTAGCCGCCGGGCCCCTTTGCGGGGAGGGGGGCGGTGGCTGTGGCGAGGGCGTTTCTTTTCATTGCTTAAGGTGAGCCCAAGGCGAGGGCGATCGCCTTATCGCCCCCCTCACTTGGATTCATACCTGGTGCTGGCATTGGTGAAATGTCGTATTTTTCATCGATAAGTCCGCCATATTGAACTTATGATCTGTATACTGACCTCGATTTTATAAACAACGGGCAGGGGCGCAGCCCAGAGCTTTGGTATGGGAGGGCACACCAACTTTGAAGGGCACCCCGGGAAAAAGGGCGCACTTTTAACGTAACCTAAAAAAACTTACTATATCTTTGTTTATATCATTTTTGGGCATCTTTGGCTCAATAAAAATGCAAATAAATCATTGACGGAGAAGGAAAACTCTATTAAAACCGAAAAAAGAAAAAATCATCAAAATGCCATGGAAGTAACCGAAACACGACTGTTTTGGATATATTTAAGGGCAAATCAGTCAACTCATGCAAGTACTTAACATCAGAGAAATCAGCGGAGCACGTGATATCTGTTACCATGTGCCAAGTTAAGGCATATTGGAGTCGAAAATTTATTTGTTATGCCCATTGGTTTTGTCGTAACTAGTGAGCCCTGGCTGAACGCGGATAAAGTTTCTTGCCTCCCACAATCGCCGTGGGACGAGGAGTGGCATAGTGTCTTTGGAAGAACAGAATTTTGCTGCCGGAATAATTTGGGAGATACCTTTTGAACGCGCTTATTAAGTTCCACATTCTCAAGGATCGGTCCCAGTTAAGAGTAAAGAAGAGGTGAATGGGGTGGTTTGGATGGGGATGGTGGGACAGGGCTGAAAATTGTGAAAAACCAGTTCTTCATTTAAATTAATTAATAGAAATCCTGGTTTTAGGGGACTGTCCTCTGAACTGAGGGGCACATGCCTTTTATCATCACTTCCCAGAATCCACCAGTATAATAAGTAATTTATATAACCAGGGGTGCCTAGGCATCACAAGCCGTTTTAGATTCCTCATTCCTCGTTAGCTCCGTTTTACAAGGGGAGTTTCCATCGTGTTCTTATCCCCATCTATCCCAGGGACTAGACTAGCTCATTGGCCCCATAGATGAGGTCATCAGACTAGCTCAATGGGCCACAGATAGGCTCATAGGGCTTTAAACCAGTTCAAGAAGCCCCAGAACAGTTTAAGGCGCCAGATCACCTCCAGGGGGCCTCAAGCCAACATTAGGGACTCTCACAAGCTCCAGCGCCCAGACCAGCTCAGGGTACCCTCAGAACCCAGATCCGCTCTTGGGCCCCAGATAAGCTCTTGGGGCCACAGATCAGTTCAGGGGCCTCAAGTCAGATCAGGGGGCAAGATCAAGTCAGGGGCACCCAAATCAACTCAGTGATCCCTAACCAGCTAGGGGCCCAATCAGTTCAGGAGCCCCAGAGCTGCTCAAGGACACCAGATCGCCCCATGGGGCACCAGATCAGCTTCGGGGACAAACAATCAGATCAGTGGTCCCCGACCAGCTCGGGCCCCAGATCAGCTCGGGAATACCAGATCAAGTCAGGAGGCACTTAATCAGCTCAGGAACGCCATACCATCTCAGGGGCCCTCACCAGCCCCTGTGGGCCCAGCTCAGCTCAGGGCCTGGGAGCTGCTCAGGAAATCACGTAATCAACCCAGGAGGCCCGGGTCAGCTTACAGGGCCACCGCATTAGCCATGGAGCACCAGACTAGCTCAGAGGGAATCAGATGGGCTCAGGAGACACAATGATGACTCAGGAGGCACCAGATCGACTCAGGGGTATTAGTTAAGTTCAGGGGCAGTATATCTGCTCAAGGTGCCCAGATCGATCAGCTCAGGGCGCAAGTTCAAGTCAGGGGCACTAAATCAGCTCAGGGATCCCTCACCAGCTCGGGGCCCAATCAGTTCCAAAAGCCCCAGAGCTGTTCATCAGGGGACACCAGATGCCCATAGAGGCACCAGATCCCAGCTCTCGGGGACAAACAATCAGATCAGTGGTCCCCGACCAGCTCCCGCAGCTCAGGCCCCAGATCAGCTCGGGAATACCAGATCAAGTCAAGAGGCACTTAATCAGCTCAGGAGCCCCATACCATCTCAGGGGCCCTCATCAGCCTCTGTGGGCCCAGCTCAGCTCAGGACTTTAGAGCTGCTCATGAAATCACGTAAGGA